>JADMNL010000031.1:152177500-153406500 GCA_016271365.2 Neoceratodus forsteri | reverse complement strand
ACAAGTGCGCGTGAAAGGTTTTTATATAGAGAATAATAGATAAGCAACTGTGTGTTCATGGATTTTTTTTACACACCCTCGGTGTATGATGACCTCAAACCTCTCGAGGTTTGTACTGTAAATCTTACTTACTCTCAACCCAGGACAGTTGCAGCAGTCCCTAACCCCCATCCAGTAGCAAAAGGTCTTAAACTCCACAGTGAGTAAATCACACAGGTACTTTGTCATCAATAAATGAGCTAATCTTCATCCGTACCCTCGCTCACTGCAGTTTATTCTTCAGTGTCGTTCACGGAGCGATATTAGGCCTACAGCTCCCTAGCAGCACAAGCGGAGTTGAGTAGAGGCCGAGCCAGAATGGAAGAGGGCTGCGCAGGACCCACTGCGCTACATGGCGGAGCGTGGCACAATGCCAGAGAAGCAGGTGCAGTTACACACCGGACTACGTTTGCAGCAGTAGAAGAAATAGGGGGAATACGGGGACATGTCAAAAGGCGGCGGCGAAGTAAGTAAGCTGTTGATCGCGAGGGGAAATTTTGCCGTCATTTTTTTCAATATGTTCGGCCCGCCCACAGAGGGAGTAAGGGCCAATAGCATTGCACGCTACAGATAAGTGACAGCGCTACTGAGAGGATGTTTTAAAGAACGCCGTAATAACTCGATTTCGAGTTATTACGGTGTTTTGGAGACCCTGAAAACAAGTTGATAAAGGGGGTCACCAGTAATTATTTATTTATTACAGTCTCGGAATTTGACATACCTTTGAGTCTGAGACTCATTTACAAAGGTTCCACATCCAAAAGAAATCATAATAATTGGCTAAATACAACAATGTAACAAAAACATGGCAAGGATATAACAAAAACCAAAAAACAATCAGCTCAGTCATCAGAACAGATTTTGTCAAAGTTGGCAAATAAGAACCAAAAATAGATACCAGGGTAAAAGGTAAGATAAAATTACAATAATGTATCAATATGTGATAATAGGGGGTCAGGGATAACTTTGTCGAAGTCAATAAGTTAACATGTTAACAAGTTAAAAACCTTTGGGGAAAAACAGTCTGCTGTAAGGCAATCTAATTTATATTGACAAGCAATCCTGATATAGAATAACAGAGCAGCACTGGCGGGTGCAACAGCCACAGAATACAGGATATCAGAATAGCTAGACTTTTTATGACAAAACCACGTTAATGGCTGATGGTATGAGAAGCGGATGCAAACTGACATTCAGGGTAATACCACAGAAACTATCAAGAGGGTAAGAAACAGAACAATTTGATCTTTTAAGTTTTGAACAACCATACATAAGTATTTCATATTAAAAAGTAGGGGGGCATATTATGATTGTACAGTTTGATTTTTTTCACATAAACACGGTTATTATATTATAACAAGTAAATGATTGCCTAAATAATTAAAATATGTGCTTTAACTCAAGACCACTAGCCTTGAGGAAGCTGTTTAGCAAAACAGTAGCGTCAATAGTGGCCATATGTGAATTAATAAAAGACTGAGTAAAGAATTTGTCAGTATTTAAGGTTAGGGTCAGTGACTTGCTCAGTCCCTTTTGTTGTAGACCGCCTACTTCCTCACATCAGTAGTGAGACAGCATTCAGACCTATAGAAAAAGTTAATCTTGGGCCTTACCAGTGTGCCTATTGTATGTAAGTGATCCATCATGTTAAATTCCTTGGTATTTCAACAGGCTGACTTGCTCAGTAATGTTGCCACCTGATGTTATTTATTACTGCAAGTGGATCAGCTTAACAAGTTATAAATTTCTGGAATACAGACATCACATACTTAGTTTTGGCTGCATTACGGGTCAGGCAGTAGCTGGCGTGTCAATGCAGCTGTGACGCTCGTGATACGAGTGACGTGGGTTTGGGAGGACTGGTGGAGACCGAGCAGCAGTAAAGTGGAAATGCCACATGGGGTGCAGGCCATTGACAGGTGCTGGCATGCATCCTTGTCTCTGCACGCCTCCATGTGTGTCAATGCATGCTAACGCCTCGGAAGAAAACTGGAGGAGAAAATCCCCAGTCGGCTCGCTACATGACGGCGTCCCCCACTGACACTGCACGACCGACAGGGAGTCCTGGGTATGCATTTATAACCAGCAAGCCCATAAGAAGTTTGGTGACAGGATTTGTTTTTTTGGGGGAGGCTGCTAGGTTCAAATCTGGGGGCCAGGAGGAGAAAAATCATGATTGGGAAGAAAGAAAAAAAAAAAGATTAGGCAGTAGCATTGCAGCATTTCTAGGTCAGATGTGCTTGCCCATCCCCCATCCTCTTTCTGTATATGTCTCTCTTCCTCTCTGGTCTTTAAAACCAGCTCTGTACGTAGCCGCTATATTACACAATGACAGGTGTTACAACAAGTGACATCATCGGTTGCAAACAGTCAGCGACTCCTGACTATTAAACAATGGAACTCTCCCATTTTTTGCTCAATCCATGCTCCTCAGCTCTCCACTCCAATGAAGCCTTCAGCCACACTTCCCGCAGGACTCCCCCCTTCTGCCAGCTGAGCCCCCCCGCCTTCCCTAGATCCTCCAGCACCTCTGGACTGGAGTAACTCTTTTCTCGGCTCCCAGCAGGGGGAGAGGAAGCACTTCTGTCGGGGTGCTGGCTGGGGTGACCACACCTGCATGCTGGGTGAGGGCTGAGTGGCAAGTGGGGGGACTAAAATACATCATCCAGCAAGCCAAGGCAGCTATTTGCACAGTTCAGCATCCCTCCCTTCACCCACCTCTCACAGGAGCATGCATCAGGTTGGCACCCTGGGGAGCAGTGCTGGATAAATTGGGGTCATTGGCCTCAGTCAGTGCACCACCCAACAACTGGGTATTGCTCTCCAGGTGGTGTCTTTCTCAACCCCTTCCTGGGAGGAGACCATCCTTGCAGAGGAGCTATTTAGACTGCTAATGCAGAGTGCAAACATCAGGAAATGGGATTTACAAAATATGTTCCCTTGCTGGCCCGGTGGCACAGAGATTTGAGGAGCTGGACACCGCAGCTCGCTCCATGCTGGCGATCCAGGTTTGGGAGCAGACTTGGGTCGCTGGTGGGTCGGCGGGGGGGGGGAGGGAGATAGGCTTGAGCATCCGAAAACAGCTCGCCTTCTCTGGGAGGGTTGTGGACAAATCCAAGACTTCTTGTCTGACTCCTGAGCAGAGGCTCAGAGTACTGCAAGCCCCAATTACAGGGGAACAGGCGGCCGGCTCACAGTGTGGACGTCAGTGCGCAAGCGCCATGACGTTAGGGGTTACACACTGAAGGGGAGGGCCGAAAACGGAAAAACACCTGCTGGCTCCGGGAAGATGGGTTTCCCAGAGTGTGCCTCTGATGTACCCCGCTCACCAGGACCACCACCTCGTCCCCGTTCGGGGGAAAAAAACGAAGCTCCATGGAGGAACAAGGGGAGAGTCCAGGTGGCTGTGTGGTAGGAGGATGACTTCTTGGATGCCCCGAAGGATCGGGGCCAGCAGGCAGTAGGGAGGGATAAACAGAAGAGGAAAAAAAATATATATACAGTATATGTTCCCTTGAAAACTGTAATCGCTGAATAATTTTGTATATACATGCTGACGTGGACACCCGATTTCTTAACAACACAAAAAAAAAGTGTTGAAAGCTGTTCCCACAAAAGTGGAGGGGCTGACGTGACTAAAAACTGAACTGTCCCCAGGCCACGAATAGCTGTTTGTGGGCACAGTGCAAACGTCCTTATTATATGTACGACAGACACTGCGACTTCCCCTGTCAACATTATATTTTTAGGTTTGGTCATTCTAGTGTCACAAAGTGCAATCAGGATGACTGGTCACCTGGTCTGAGTGCCATTAATGTCATTATGCTGTTTCCACTAGAGGGAAGCTAATGGATCTCTCAAAAACCACCCAATCACTGGAACATTTCCAACATACCCACTAATGTGATCAATGCTGGGACTATATCCGGGTTCAAAACCCAAAGGAGCATTTTCAAGGGACTAATTAACAACAAAATAAGACAGCCGGTGGGGAGAGCTCTGAAGGGGAAAGAGTAAATCAACACAGAAGTATAAGGGCAGACATGATGAACTCATAGTCTTTTTTTCTGTCCTTATATATCTAAGTATCGAAGGGATTTCAGGAAGTCTCAGCAAATGCCATATGAAAACCCTCCAAGTGCCAGCCTGCAGCGCAGTGGCAGGGATAGAACTTCCAATGCTGGTGACCTGTGTTTAGGAATGAGTATGGGTTCTTGGGGGTCAGCCAGGGCAGGGAATACTGATCGTCCAAGGGATGGCTCTCATCCCTCAGGTTGCAGGGATCCCACATCTCATCACAAGGTCTTGTCTTGTCTTCCATGTTGACTTGGAGCCTTTGTAAACCAGCCCCCGGCTCAAAGGTATTAATCCAAATTTGAAATAAATAAATAATTAAAAAAGGCTGCCACCTAGAGGAGGTCAGGTGGTGGCGCTGGCGAGAACACTGGCAGGGGTGGGGTTGTCACTGCACATCGGTGTGCAAGCACATCACTGCATGCTGATGCCCTGGGGGTGAAATCTCAATGTGATGGAATGCACCAGCCTAATACAACGCCCCCCCAATCCCACAAGCACTGCATGGCCAATGTGGCAAACCACTCACAATATGTGTTCCTGGGCAAGCGGTGTTTAACTGGTGGGTATACGAGGGTGGTGGGAGGGGGCCACAGGAACCAGTGACCTGGCTGGAGGGAAAACAAATGACGTAAAAAAGAAACCCACCAAAGTGGCACCGTAATTTCTTAGAATTCATGCACTGAGCCTGATCTGCCATGGCTTGTACCCCCTCTCCCACCCCAGGGTCTCTGGGGCTCCCCAAACCCCTTTGAGGACTGAGTCCGTGCAAGCTTTGGAATCCCACCCTACAGATGACTGGGGGGGCAGACACCTGGTTTCCAGAGAGGGAGGCCATGCGCTGTTCAGCATTCACACATCCCCAGCCATGTAACCACTGACTATGTAGTGGTACAGGCACTGGCTAGGAAGGCAGCTGCTCACTTGGGGAAGAGTGCAGCTGTGGCGATCGTGTACATCGCAGTGTGTGACAAGGGGAACCAAAAAGACAGTATAAAGTGGAAGAAAAAAAAAAAACACAACTAGCGGGGGGGGGGGCTAGGAGGATCAAGTGTCTCAGAGGATGCTCTCTTCTTGTGAGGAGGGAGGGAGGGATACAGGCTACACTGCCACCTGGGTGACCGCAGAAGGCAGTGCAACTGGAGCAGCTGATAGGAGCAGTGCGTAGGCATGCTTCAACTTATGCATGTGCACTAAGTTCCCTTGCTGCTGGCATCTTAGGAAGAAAATGAAAAGAAAAAGGCCCCCAGCTGCAGCAGCACAAAGCTGAACTGTTGGGCCCCACCACTCCTGACTGCTCACTGCTGGTTCCTCACATACTAGATAGGACCAGGCGCCTTAAGAGGAATTCCAGGCCCTGAGGAAAGTTCAGACTCTGGGGCCCCTACCAGCTCGCAGCCCCTTCTCCACATACAGTATGCTGGGAGGTCTGGCCCCTCTTGGTGCTGGGCCCCGGGAATTATCCCCTGCTCCCTCACCATCTCAAGGACCCTGGATAGGCCTGAGGGTGTTCATGGCTCATGACACCCCCAAGGGAGCCATACCTCAGAGGAAATACCATAGAGCAAGGACAGGATATCTGAGGACTGCCTGGGACCAAATAGGTGTCAGAGATGGGAGAAGATAGTGCTGAGAGGTAGCCTAGAAAAGGTGTGCAGAGTTGGCGAAAGGGTTGGGGAATATATACAAACAAATGTAAATCTTTCTATACATATATATTTATAAAAGAACATTACATATTTTAATGTGGTACATGCAAAATTTACTCTAATAACTAGACATGTTAACTGCGGGGGGCTGGCGCAGTGGAGAGGGACTAAGCACCCCAGAGGATGCTTCCCCGCTCCGTGGAGGGAGGCTGTCTGATGGCGCTGCTATAGTACCACCTAGATGACCACAGGTGGCATTACAGAGTGGGCCTTTGGGTTGGGAGGTCACTGACTGACCAACACTGTGCAGCTGCACACGCTGTGTGCGTGTGCATGCTTGGCATAACTGAGGTTGGCATTCCAGAGGGAGAGAACAAAAAAAATGGAAACTGGCCATGATGCCTGTAAACAGTGAATCCCATTACTTCACCACCTGCTGCATGATGACAAGGATGCTGTCGGGGGTATGTCCTTCATACCTGACACTTCCTGAGGGGCTTTCCAAGGAAAGATGGAAGCACATGAGTGTGGGCGACAAGCATGGGGGGGGATAAGCAAGGTGCATCACAAGTTTCCTGAAGAATACAGGCCACCAAGGATGTGTGAGGAGGCAGCTAAAACAAATTCCGGATTCTGGTTAAAAAAAAAAATCTAATAATGTATAAGGACATACTCTGGATGTACAGAAAACAACAGAGCTCGGTGCAGCAAATGACACACTGCAGCAGCTCAAACTCAATAATAAAGTAAAGCAGTGACTAACAAAACAGAAATCACAGTGCTGCTTAGAGGTACTAGATTTACTGCAGGAAGATGAAAAACAACTTTTTTTTTTCTCATCTTCCTGCAGTACACCCACCTACCTTTGAGCAGTACATCTGGTTTTACTGTGCATCATTTTGCTTTTGTGCAGCTTTGTGACTTCCATTTTGCTAGTTACTTCTTTTGCTTCCATATTCTGGACGTATTTACTAGAAGTGCATTCCACCCCATGGGGAACAACTGAGAGGAAGATTTTAAAGTGACAGAATATGAATCTGTTCAAGAATTCAATGTGAAAAAGAGCTTATAGAGCTAGTGTGCTGCCTGAAATTAATACTAACTTTAAAAAGCAGTCAGCAGTTATTTCTTATATTTGAAGTAATTTTTTTTTATTTTCCCAATTTGCTAACTGGGAGATTTTATACCCTGCTGTATTTGGTGTGATGTGTGGGAACACTACTACACTTGGAGGCCGACATACCTAATTCTGTTCCTGCTCATATGTCATTGGCCCTAAGACCTCACTGTCTGTGACATCTGGTGCCAGACTGGTCTCTAGTGATGTCACAATGAGTGCAGTCACAATGCTGATGATGTATGAAGTGGAACAGAATAGCTATGTCCATTTCCAGGTAAAGTACTGTATGTTAATACCATGCCGAGACCACTCTTACAGTTGTAAGAGTGATCGCACGTGAATTCTTAGGGTAGGAAAACTGCAAACTGGCGGTGTGCGGTTCTGGCACCCTAACAACGTCAGTGAGACCACTCTTACAATCAGTGGTCTTAGTGGCAGTATTAATATATTTTTGATTGGGCTATATCAATATATTCAATTTAAAAGAAAAAACTGCTACGAATGTGCCTGTTTCCAGGGCAGCAGTGTGAGACACTTTTCATAGAATAAGAATGTCTCACATGCAGAGAAAAGGAGCACTTCGATTGGTCGGGAGTGCTCCCTTAACCTATAATACTCTTTACATTACAGCTAATACTATGAAGTAGAAAACCTTCTAATGAGCAAATGAAAAAAAGAAAAATACATCAGAAATAAACAGCAACAACAGACTACGTTTAAAAATTAATAACATTTTCTGCCTGCTATTTTTGACACTACTAGCACTTTAAGTTGCAAAAAATATAGTTTCATTATCCTGGGGTCCCACAGCATTCCGCTCACCGCTTTCACCTGCCAGATCTCTGACAACCCGAACTCATTCCCAAATCTGGGTTGCCAGCATCCCGAGCCGCAGTCCTGCTGCTCTGCTGACAGTCCGACTCACCTGTTACTAACTGTTCTTCGGTACTTTACTGTTACTGCTTTATTTAACCCCAACAGAAATTATAAAGTAAAAATCAGATTATATCCTGTGATTGCCATGCACAGTCTGCCAGCACCTTGTGTAAATGACTGGACAGGTTGAGATGGAGGTAGGCAAGCCAGCAGGATATCAATCTCGTGTTCACTTGACACTAATGAGAGGAAGTGCAACATAAGCAAATCAATTTGCCTAGGCACGTGAACTGTACATTAAACAGCTACTGACTTCTCAAAGAAAACTTCAAAAAAACATAATAATTAGATACAATTCTGCCTGCATTCCATTTATATTTTGTACATTTCTTCTCCCCGTTATTTATAACTAAGGAAATTTGCATGAATTATCCACCCTTACCATCCTCATGACTCCTGTATCGGAGTCTCAACCTGTATTCTGATAACCTTGAATTGCTTAAGATTAGGTTGCTGTTTTCAGCTGTATTTGTTTGATAACCTTGGATTGCCTAGATTATTTTCAGCTTTGTCAAAGTACAGTTACAAAAGAACTTACTGTAACAGGAGATCTTTGAGAGGAGCTCTTGCAGCAGGCTATTACCATTAGGACTAATACCGCAGGCCTTAGAACCCACCAGAAAAAAACTTAGCTAGCAGTACCCAGCGGGGCCTGCCCCTGGCGCTGGTCTACTGATACAGTCACATATAAAAGGGGCGGTCCCCAGCTCCACCTCAGTTCACCCACCAAGGACCGTGCGAACAGACTCCAGCAAGCGAATCAGGCTAAGTGTGCCCCAGTCATGCTGAAACTCCAGGGGAGGAGGGCGGAAAGAGTATTTTGCTGCAAGAGCCCTCTCAAGATCTACTGTTATGGTAAGTTCTTACATAACTGTACTATCTTACTTTGAGTGGGAGCTCTTGCAGCAGGCTATTACCATTAGGACTGAATCCCAAGCAGTCCTGCGCTAAGGAGGTGACAAGTCCCGGGAGGAGGATGATGGAAGCCAATAAGATGGCATTGCCTAAATAGGCAGGAAGACAGTATATCAGGACAGTAATCCCTGAAGGATCACCAGGCCGAAACCATCTTGGCACCTGGAAGCGATGTCCAGGCTGTAATGCCTGATAAAGGTATGTACCGAACTCCAAGTAGCTGCTGCGCAAATGTCTCGAATAGAGACACTTTTCAAAGAAGCAAAGGAGGTAGATACTCCTCTGGTAGAATGATCTCTAACCGTTCCCAGCAGAGATTTGTTGTACTTGTTGTAGAAGACTATGCAGTGGACTAGCCACCGAGATATAGTCTGTTTAGACACTGGTTCGCCCAGATGTTGAGGCACAAAGGCCACAAAAAGTTGTTCCGATTTGCGGTGTGCCACTGTACGCATGAGGTAATACCTCAGTGCCCTATGGATGTCCAAAGTATGTAAGAGAGCTTCTCCCCTGTTGGAAGGGGTAGAATAATAGACTGGAAGGTCAACCGACTGGTTGAGGGTTAATTCAGAAACCACTTTGGGCAGAAACTTAGGATTTGTCCTGAGGGAAACCTTTTCCCTATGAAAAATCAAATAAGGCTCCTTGCACATCACGGCCTGAAGCTTGGAAACCCTTCGAGCTGAAGTAACAGCAACTAAAAAGGACATCTTCCAAGAGAGATAACACAGCCCACACTCTGCTGCGGGTTCAAAGGGAGGGAGGGAGAGTAAGCTTCTCTAACACAAAAAGGAGATCCCGGGGGGAATAGGATCCCTAATGGGAGGCTTCATATGAAGAATTCCCCATAGAAAGGCGCGGGCCACATCCAACTGGGCTAGTGGTCTGCCATCTACCAACTCATGGTAGGCAGATATGGCTGACATATGCACCTCAATGGAAGAGTAGCTCAAGCCTTGATGTAATAAGGAGAGGAGGTACTGTAAAGCTGAGTTCACTGGACAGGTAAGGGGATCCAGATGATGGGATGAAGCCCAAAGACAGAAACACTTCCACTTCAGCCGGCCCGCCGGCGCAGCGGATGTGATTTCCGCATGCGGCCTTGGCTAACCGGGTTTGGGAGCGGACTCGGGTCGCTGGAGGCCGGCCGGGAGAAGGATCGAGTCCCTAGGGACTGCCTCCTTCTCCGGGAGGAAGGAGGTGTCCGAGCTCGGATGACCCTGGTGGAGGCCAGGAGTCACGAGCTGCCGGCACAGGCACGCAGATTGAGGCGTGGGCAGGACGCCCGCCACTGCACCCACCCCGCCTCCCAGAAAAAAGGAAAAGAGTTAGCCGCCAGCCGCCGCTAATGAAGCCTACCACGGCTTTGCAGGATTTGCCCCCAGGCCAGCCCTCCGACTAAGTTACATGTCTGCGGCATACGATGGGAGTGCCGCAGCCCCGCCTTGGGGGGGAAGCCATGGGGCATCGGAGGGCCCGAGGCCGTTGTGGGGAGCAGAAGCCAGTGGTCCATGAC
Source organism: Neoceratodus forsteri (assembly GCA_016271365.2). Taxonomy (NCBI): domain Eukaryota; kingdom Metazoa; phylum Chordata; order Ceratodontiformes; family Ceratodontidae; genus Neoceratodus; species Neoceratodus forsteri. Next base: position 153,396,251 of record JADMNL010000031.1, on the reverse strand, counting down.
CAGGCGGAGAAGGACACCAGGCGGCAGGCAGGCTAGGGGGAGATAAAGACTAAATAGAAAAAAAAAAAAAAGAAACACTTCCACTTCATAGCGTACAAGGACTGAGTAGAGGGCTTTCTCACCGAAATTAGAACATCTGCCACCTCTTGGGAGACCTCATACCTCATCTTAACTATGTCTGCAGGAGCCATGCACGAAGGTGCAGGTACTTGAGATCTGGATGTACCAGCTTGCCCTGATCCTGGGACAGTAATTGCAAGCATATTGGCAGCGGGACCGGAGGTTCCGACGACAGCCACTGAAGTAGTGGGAACCAAATCTGCCATGGCCACAATGGGGCGATTAGGATCATCCGAGCCCCCTCGGCCTGTGCCTTCAACAGAACTCTGAATTTGAGGGAAGGGAGGGAAGGCGTAAAGGAACTTCCCTGTCCAACAAAGGGACAACGCATCTGGCCAAAAAGCACCAGGCACGTGTTCTTGTGAGCAGAAACTTGGCAGTTTGGTGTTGTGTGGGGCCGCAAAGAGGTCCAGCTCTGGAAGATGCTAAGTGTCAAAGAGCTGGTCCGCTACTGATTGCAGCAACTCCCACTCATGGGCCTTGGAGCCAGATCGGCTTAGGCTGTCTGTCAAGACATTTTGGATGCCTGGAACATGCACCGCGGTCAAAGAGATGTGATGTTCCAGTGCCCAGTACCAGACTCTCATCGCCACCCTGCACAGGGAGTAGAAGTGTGTTCCCCCTTGCTTGTTGAAGTAGAAGACAACGACTGTGTTGTCTGACTGAATGAGGAGAGAGCCTGGCGCTGGGTCCTCCTGGAAAACCCATAGGGCGTTAAGGACTGCTAGCATTTCCAGAACGGTGATGTGGAGGTTGCGCTCCTCTAGGGACCAAATGCCCTGAGTCTGGCTGTCCCCTAGGTGAGCCCCCCAGACGAAGTCAGAGGCGTCTGTCATCAAGGTCCGACTCAGAGGCTCCTGTGGAAACAAGATCCCTTCCTCTAAGTTGAGGGGATCTAGCCACCAAAGAAGGGTCCTTCTGACCAGCTTGGAGATCCTGGCCATATGGTCGAGACCATTGGAGCTTTGGTCCCCTGCACCCTGAGCATCCATTGAGGGACCCTCATGTAAAGGCAAGCCAAGGGAGTTACAGGGATGGCTGCTGCTATGTGCCCCAAAGGTCTAAGGAAGGTCCTGGCTTGGACCTGTGGGGTTATTAGGACCGCTCAGACCACTTCTCGCAGGCGATCTCCCCTTTTCTGTGGGAGGCAGACCATGCCCTGAACCATGTCCAGGACCGCACCTATAAAGACAAGTCTTTGGCTGGGCTCTGGGGATGACTTGGGAAGATTCAGGGTGATCCCCAACTCTCGGAACAGCGTATAGGTGTCCATGAGTATGAAGAAGGCACGTTCTTGATAAGGCCGCTAAAAGCCAGTCATCCAGGTAAGGGAAGACATAATGCCCCTTGTGCCTTAGAGCCGCAGCTACCACTGCTAGGCACTTGGTGAAGACTTGAGGAGCAGAGGAGAGGCCGAATGGCAAAACCCGAAACTGGTAATGTACCCCTTGGAAGAGGAACCTCAAGTACTTCTTGTGAGGGAAGGAAGACCCCGATATGCATGTACACATCTTGCATGTCCAGGGAACAGAGCCAGTCCCCCTGGTGCAGCAGAGGAATTAGGCCTGGAAGGGTCACCATTCTGAAACTTCGGTATTCTATATAGTTGTTTAAGGAGCTGAGGTCCAGGATGGTCCGAAGATCCTGAGTTTTCTTAGGAACCAGGAGGAAGCGCGAGTAATACCCTTTTTCCTGATGCTGCAGGGGGACTAGCTCTAGTGCCCTTTTTTGCAAAAGGGCCTGAATCTCTCCTTCTATGAGAAATACATGAGAAGGAGAATACCGTGAGGACCTTGGTGGTGTCTCCAGTGGGATCTGAGTGAAGTCCAGCATACGTCCCCTCCTTATGATGTCTAGGACCCAAAGGTCCAAAGTGATTTTGCTCCATCCCTACAAGTGAAGGGAGAAGCGACCCCCTCCTACCTCCCCATGTACCTCCTCTGGGGGCGTCAATAAGGAGTCATTGGGAAGAGCCAGAGGTTGGCAGAGAGGCTTGAGAGGACTTTGGGCCTGGAAAGGGAATGCCCCCAGGCTGCTGGGTTGCAGCCTTCCTTTTAAAATCTCCTCTCTGGGCCTTCTGGTTGCCATGGGCATGTTGGCCCCGAGGTCTTCCGAAATGACCGTTTACGGAATCATTTCTGGCCCCCCTTGTACATCTGTCAGACGGACCAGATTGATTCCCACCCCCCGACTTCTAGAGATGAGCGATAAGGCCCTCAATCTCCAAACCAAACAGTACGGAACCATGGAAGGGAAGGTCCCTGATTCCAGTCTGCAGATCCTGGGAGAGCCCTGTGACTCACAGCCAGGCATGGCACCTCAGGCAGACACCTGATGCTGCTGCCCTTGATGCCATATCTGCAGTGTCGTACGAGGCACGCAAAACATGGGTGCCTACATCCGAGCCCAATTTTAGAATGTCCAGGAGCTCCGTTTTCTGCGCAGAGTCTGGCAAGGCATTGGCTACCTCTTGCCCCCTTCTCCCATAAAGCATTCTGGTACTGGACCATATGTGTTAGGAAGTTCAGGGAATATATGGAGCAGATGGATGCAGAGTAAACCTTCTTGCCCACCTGGTCCAAATAACGGGACTCCTGATTGGGAGGCTGGGAACTAAGGTGCTTGGGCTGCCGAGATGTGTCATGAGCAGCCACTATGACCATCGAGTCAGCCTGAGGTTATTCTGCCAAGTAAGGCTCCTCCCTCGGCACTCTATACAGCCTATTTGACTTTTTGGGAACTGCCGGGACTGTGGCGGGATGTTTTCAAGAAATCCTTGTGCGGTCTTGGAATGCATCCACTAAAGGAGGCACTACCAATGGTTCAGGCTCATTCTGCCTTAGGTATCTTGCCAGTCTCCGGCGTTCCGGATCCAGGTCCTCCGTCTCCCATTCAATGGAGGGCTGGATGTGCCGCATGACGTCCATAAAAGCTGGATCGTCAGGAGGCGAGCGGGGTGTCTCTTTATCATCAGGAGAACCCCCAACTCCTGAGAAGGACTGGTCTGAGGAAGATGAAGATGAAGACTGGCTCCTACTGGGACAAGGGGAGGCTGAACCATGCCTGTAAGGACTTCCCTCCCTGGAACGTCAAGCTACTCCCGACCGACGCCGGGCCATGGGACCGAGCGTCGGCTCGGGGACTGGCAATGGAGTGGAGACCGGTGCTTGCCGGGAGACCAGCAATGGCCAGGAGAGCATCTGTGCCTGGCAACAGACCCTGGTAATAGACCCATGGCGGCTGCAGGACTTGCTCTTGGGCCAGGACTGGCAATGGCTAGAAGACCACGAGTGGTGCTGCTGACGGTTCCTAGACCGAGATCGAATCACTGAGGGTCAGCGGGACTTGGAAGGCTTATGCCGCTCATCTGAAAGTTTGGAAGGCGACTTTACGTGATGATCCCCGGTGTCCTGGATGTCTGGCTGGTTGGGGACCAGTGTCAGGTCCAGCTATGGGGTAGCCTCATCCTTCTTGATCTGGCTCCACCAGAAAGAAAAAAGCTCTTGAAGCTCTTCTTTATTAAACACCGAAGCTACCATCCCCTTCAGGGGAATCCGTGAAGCCGGAAGGGCCTTTGGAGAAGACTTTGAGGAAGTGCCCTCCAGAGTGGAAGACCTTGGAGCCAGCAATGGTACCGTGACCTGTGTGGGCTCTTCCCGAGGCAGATTGGCCTTGGACTCCATGGCCGGCACCGCAGCCCGTGTCAGCTCTGGTTTTGCCAACTTGGAAGGGCAGGACCCCAAAGGGGTCTTGGCCGGAGGGTCCCGATCTTTGCTGAGCAACTTACCCAACCGACCCAGGTAAAGCCGTGACCAAGGCCTTCTTTGGCGGGACCAAGGCATGTGCCAAAGTAGAGGCCTTAGACAGGTCTGCCAAGGTAGTAGAGGCACGCAGCGGTGTGGCCTTCACTTTGGCCGGAGGTTTCTGAGAAGCAGCCCCTGCCAGGGCCGGTGTTGGTGTCTTGGCAGGAGCGGCGGACTTCGCCTTTTCCTCATGCTTGGAATGGTGCGAACAGTCGGAACTGCCTGAGCCCGAAGACAAAGCCTTCTTCTGGAGAGAACATGACCTGGACCGCTGGTGAAACCGACTATGGTCCTTCTCATGGGACTTGTGATGGGATTAGTCCCAATGCTTGGCCTTTTCCCTGGGAGAGCTCTGCATGATGTTCACCTGCTTCTCCAGAAGGTGGGCTTTTAGGGCCTTCAAGTGCCGGATCCTAGTCCTGCTGGTAAAGCCCTTGCAGATTCTGCAGGCTTGAAGGTCATGGTCTGGGCCCAGACAGAAGACGCAGGCTTCGTGACCGTCCTTCGATGGGATATGGTGGCTACAGGCACACTTGTTCTTCTTTGGGCCGGAGGACGAGAGTGACCATGGAGACGACATGCGACGGTGGAACTCAAAGAAACAGGAGAAATCTGAGGAGAAGGGGAAGAAACTTGGAAAAAATGATAAACTTTCACAAATTTCACTACAAGTGCTGAAGAACACGCTAAGACTTTCCTGTTTAGAGCAGGTCTATGGCGGGAAAAGAACCGAGGTGGAGCTTGGGACTGCCCCCTTTTATGGCATGACTGACGCTGGGGCAGAGCCGATGTCAGGGGGCGGTCCCTGCTGGGTACTGCTAGCTGAGTTTTTTCCGGTGGGTCCTAAGGCCTGCGGCATTAGTCCTAATGGTAATTGCCTGCTGCAAGAGTGCCCACTTGAAGTAAGAACAGTAATGTTTTGTGTTGTTTCATGTTCTCCCTGTTTACTGTACACTACTTATTTACAGCTATTCTTATTATAATCATTATTTTAGTTCACTTGATACCTATCATTGTAACCTGTATGCCTGGTCATTGCTGTATGTTGCTTGGCTCTTTCATTCACTGTGAAATGTTCTCTCTTTGTATTCTCATGCTTATTGTTTTTTGTATTTGCTGTTCATATAACCTCCTGGGTCGTGCCTGAAAATAGTCATTTTTTTTTGTGTGTAATTTCTTTTCTCCCCATTGCCCTACCCTGTTAGCCACTCCTTCGGACATACTAAGGATGCTTCCAATCCATCCTGGGAGCCAATTAGTCGATTGATTGCTTTGATAGAATAAAATCCCAGCACTAAAGGGTATACGTATATTTGAAAATACCGGCCCCATAGAAAGCAATGGGGTGTGCTCATGCAGCCTTCATTTTGTGACACCACAAAACAGGGCTATGTGTGCCGATGTGGGGGCATGTTTTTCGTATTGGGAAGTCAGTGTTTTTTTGGCCAGCAGAGCGATTTTCAAGCTTACGAGGGCTATAACTTTTTGTACAAAAGGGCTTTTTATGCCAAACTTTGTCACTTTCATGCTGGTAAGGTAAGGAACTGAACTGGCTGGGGCAGGCAGCTACTAGAAAGATGCTCTTTAAGTCCCTTTCAGGGCCATGTACCTGCCAGTGGGTAATATTTAGTAGCTGTGGTTAGGGCACCTTACAATAGGCACCATCAGTTATTAAGCCCTTTTCAGGGCATTGTACCAGCCAGGTGACACACTGGTAACTAGCTCATATTCGGAAACAGAAATGTAAAATTAGTAAACAAAAATCAATAGGATAGGTACATATTCTGTGGGACAGTCAAAATGAATACTGCACCGGTTCCTCAGACAGTCATCCACAAAAAATTAGTTCTAGCCCTGACCACCCAACACCAGAGATGATATTTATTTATTTTATTTTTGGTAACCGGGTAAGTGCACTAGACATAGAGATGCCTATTTTCAGGCGTGACCCAGGAGGGTAAAAGCTGGAATACAAAAAACATCAACAGTGGATACAGTACAACAATGGCAAGCTGAAAGTACAAGTCAGATACAATTCATCAGTGGACAGTAGATACAAGTTGTAACAAAGAGGAGCACAAATAACAAGTGCAAATTAACGGAGGTCAAATTTACACTCAGTAGCATAGAACATAGACTTTGACGGCAGATAAGGACCGCTTGGCCCATCCAGTCTGCCCATTTCTCTACCTATTGGATAAGCTGCAGATTCTAGTTTACCAACAGCCTACTTCCTCCTACCCTCCACTATAATTGCCTTATGGCTGCCCTGTGCATTCTTGAATTCCCCCACTGTTTTTGACCCCACAACCTCCTCAGAAAGGCGGTTCCATGCGTCCAACCACTCTCTCCGTGAAAAAATATTTCATGTTGCCCCTGAGCTGTCCCCCCCCCCATCTTCAAATTGTGCCCCCTTGTTCTTGCACATCTCTTTTTCTGAAAGATGCTACCTTCTTGGACTTTGTTTATTCCCTTGGGGTACTTGAAAGTTTCTATCATGTCTCCCTCTCCCTCCTTTCCTCAAGGGTATACATATTAAGCTCTCTTAGTCTCTCTTCATATGGCTTCTGTTGCAGACCCTGCACCATTTTAGTTACCCTCCTCTGGACCACCTCCATCCTGTCTATGTCCTTGCAGAGATGGGGTCTCCAAAACTGCACGCAGCACTCCAAATGGGATCTCACCACCTGTCTGTACAGAGGGATAACAACTTCCTGTTTTCTACTGGTGATGCCTCTCCTCATGCAGCCCAGTATCCCCCCAGCTCTCCTTACTGCCTTCTCACATTGCTTACCTACCTTAAGGTCATCTGATATGACTACGCCCAGGTCCCTTTCCATTTTTGTTGTTGTTAGTACGTCCCCCCATTGTGTACTCTTCACCTGGGTTTTTGTTTCCCACATGCATTGCTTTGCACTTCTTTGCATTGAATCTAAGCTGCCATACCTTTGACCATTCCACCAACCTTGCCAAGTCCTTTCTCATCCCTTCCACCACCCCCCCCGTGTATCAACATAGCATAGTAAATCATACATAAATGAAAAAAACTATATTAAATGGACAATAGTAATACAGTAACTAACTAGGGAAAAAGCCAGTGCTGCAGGGTGGGTATGCAGCAATTGAGTAACAGATAAGAATCCCGTAGACGATAACAAGTAGAGGGTAGGACATACAATATAACCAGATAAATATCAGGTTGGTAGGTAAATTACCATTTAGATCTATGCAGAGGAGGGGAGGGTGAGGTGGCAGTACCTAGAAGTGGGCATTGGAGAGTAATGGGCCATGGAAACCAGGCAAGTAGGCAGGAGGTATCAGCAGAAGAAAGGGTGATTAGTAAGTGGAGAAGTGCAGGAGGAGGAAGTAAGAGATGAAGGCTAAAGGTTCTATTGTTATACACAATGAATAATGAATTAAATAACGAAACAGAGAGTGCTTGTGATCAAGGAGATGTTGTACAGGTAGGTGATTTCAATCTCGGGGATATAGACTGGCAGTGGAAACAAATATAGACTGGCAGTGGAAACAAGGCAAGCACAACATTGGGAAACCAATTTTTAGGCATATTACAACAACTCTCCCTTTCACAACATGTAAAAGAAGTGATCTCAGTAAATAAGACCTTAGACTTGGTCCTGGCATCTCAGAATGTAAACATCGAAAACTGCATAGTATTACCACCACTCTTTAATAGTAACCTCAATACTGTCACATTTACAATATCATCCAATTTCATATTTAATAATCGTAAAACAAAAAATATTACTGTACAATAGGACTAACGTGAAAACAATTCTGGAAGAACTTACAAACACAGACTGGAGTAAAATCTTACAAAAAATATGTAAATGAAATATGAAGCGTATTCAGAGACATAATACATTCTTTCTCCACTAAATACATCACAGGTAAAGACAAATACAGACAGACCCAGGTTCGGGAATGACCTTGGGTTGTCGGGGTACCGGCACGGAAGGTGGGGGTGGGAGGGGCGGAGCAGGATCGAGAGCCTAATGGCAGCTCTCCTCTCCTGGAGTGGCTGTGGCCCTCCTGTAGTTTTGCTGCCACCAGGTGGCGGCCCGGTGGCAGCACAGGCGGGAAGGGCAGCAAGTTGGGAGGGTGTCTCTGAATGCGGCGCGCCTCCACACACGCACGTGCGTGTCTGAGACTGGGGTCGGTCGAAAACAGGGAAAAAACACATAAAATACATAGTAAAAAAAAAAGACAAATACAGATATTACAGAATAAAACTAAAATGGTTAACAAAAGAAGTAAAAAATGTGATTAATAGGAAACAAAAAGCTGTAAGAAATATTTAAAATCCAAACATGAAATAAATCTGGACAGGTGCAAAAAGAACATGCACAAATGTAAATCAAAAATAAGAAAGCCAAAACAGCAGCTAAACTGTCCTTGGCCCTAAATGCTAATAAAAACAGCTCTAATTAGTTGTATAAACTCATTAAAAAATGATAAAAGCGGCCCAGTGGTGCTGAGGGTTGAGGCACTGGACGCCACACCTTGCTCCACGCCAGCGACCCGGGTTCGGGAATGGACTCAGGCCGCTGGTGGGTCAGCTGGGGGGAGAAGGATCGAACGTCCAATGGCTCACTGTCCTTCTCCAGGGTGGGATGGGAAGCTTTCCCTGCCGCGATACTGCCGCCTCCTGGTGAACTCGGGGGATGTTGGTGCGGTCAGGGGACGCAGCAAAGCAAGGGTTGACGCTGGCAGGGGACTGGGGCAGACGCACGTCTCAGTATGTGCCTGACCCCTTGCTCCCCATTACACGCCAGTATCAGGGAACAGAACACGGAAACAAACCCTCACCTCTCCTAGGTGACAACTTCTCGAGCAGCATGCACGCCACCCACCGACACAGCAGGGCAGACTCTGCTGTGCAAGCCCTCTCCCTGAAACACACAGAGGGAAGGTAAGGGGGACCTCTACTCACCCCGCCTGGGGGGCAATCCGGGCCATCAAGGACTTCAGGGAAGTTGAGCTGGGCACTCTAGGGGCAGACCTTGAGTCGGGGAAAGTAGACGTGTATGGTGCATTGCAGGGGTCCGATTGAGTGAAGAGATGGGGGCAAGCAGAGGTGAGATAAAGAGAAAGTAAAAAAAAAAAAAAATGATAAAAGGAAAACAGGATCAACTTGACATAACACAATTATGACCTCCCCTACAGATATGGCAGAAGAATTTAATTCTCACTTTTGTTCAATCTTTGCTCCTTCAACTAAATATTATAAACCTGTAATACCACAAGCTACAACAAATATGGAAATTGAGTTAGAGAAAGTGTTAGCAAAATTACTCCTCACCTTGCCCGGACTCAATTTCAGTACAATTTTTGAAACTAACATTACATCAACTTAATATCCTTTGAAATACATCTATGAAGAATCTTTAAATATAGATACTGTCCCAGATGACTGGTGGCTTGCTCAGATCGACCTAATATTTAAGAAGGGAGATAAAACAAACCCCAGAAATTACCGACCAATCAGCCTCACTATGGGGAAGAACTGGTGCGCATTATTAAGGATAAAATACAAGCAAACATCTCAGCTCCAGATCAGGAACAACACGGTTTTACAAAGGGAAGGTCATGTACCACCAATCTCATCTGTTTCTATGAAAAATTAAGCAAATGACTCTTTAATAAGACTGACTGCGACATTATATATTTGGAATTCAGTAAGGCTAATTTTAATTCAGTAAGGCCTTCGATTTAGTGCCTCACTGGGCTGTAGTCAAGAAGATGCACACAACATGAATAGAAGACCTAATTATCATTTGAATAAACTAATGGCTAAGACCCAGAACACAGAGGATAGTGGTAAGTGGTTATTTATCAGAACCTGGACCAGTTAGCAATGGAGTCCCCCAGAGTTCTGTATTGGGACCACTAAGCTTTCAAATATTTATGTCACACTTAACATTGGATCTCAAAAACTGGTGCATCAAGTATACTGATGACACCAAGCTCAGCGGTCCATGTGTCACAGAGGAATGTCATCACTCATTATAAGAAAACCTTGGCCTTGATTCACAAAGGGCAACGCAAGAGTTACGCTAAGCCCTGTGTCAAACTTGGTGGTCAAATCAGCTACACTGACATCTTTGCCGCAGAATGCGCTTGACTCCCCAACTCAGGAAACTCTAGAGCATTTGTGACAATCTTCCTAATTTACGGCAGCTTGTGCCAAATATCTGATGCAAGCCCCATAAAAAGGGGTCTCCAAGACTGCCACAAGCTAGACCAGAAAAAGCTGATCTAACTTGTGGCAAATGGCACACGAAATCAAGAATCCCAGTCGCTGGCTGGGGAATACCGCAAACTCCATGAGCCATATGTTCAGCACACCCGGGTTTGCGGCAGGCTTGGGACATTCAAGAAGCGCCTCCCACCTTGATTTTATCGACAGATGGGCAAAAAGGTGGGAAATGGGTTTTAACATGGAAAAGTGCATTATGCACCCGAGGGAACACAATCCATGTCAATAGTACACTTCAGGTGATAAGATCTGTCTCCCACCACATGTGAAAAGGATCAGGGTGTCAATGTAACAAGATGTCTAGAAAACCAAACACACTGTAATATGGTAATTTCAAGCATGAACAGCAGATAGTGGAACACTGAAGGAAAATTAACATCTACAGACAGTAAGGTTATCTTCCCCCTATACTGAGAATAAATAAAACCCCACCTTTACTATGTCACACAGTTTTGGTACCCAAATAGGGGAAAGGGTACAGATGATATGAAAACACAACCAAACCCATAAGCACACTTAAAAACCTCTCATACCTTCAAAGACAGACAGAACTCAATCTCATGTCTTTGGAATACCGTCGTTTAATGGGTGACCTGATTCTCATGCACGAGGCTATCAGTGACAGATTCCTTTTTAATGAAATTGAATTATACTTTAAATGCACAGACAATACTAGGAATTATCAACTTCAACTCTGCAAAATGTTGTAAAACAAAAAAAGGCAACATTTCTTTATGCAGAGGATGGTAAATCCATGGAATGTTCTCCTTTTACAGGTGGTCATTAGTAAAGATAAATCCGACTTCAAAAAGAGACTTGATATCCTCTAAGGTCAGACAAATAGCTTAAAGTATTACTTGTAACGGAGTATTAGGGGATAATTACCTTTGTATGAATCTCTTGTACGAAGAGCCGAAGAGTGCAGTGACCACTCAGCTAACCTATGCTACAGTAACATTTTTAAAATATTTGATTTGACTTGACCTGAATAATCCTTTTTTGTTTAAGTTCTAGAAGGGCAGGTAAGGTATGTATGACACAATAATACACCCTCTAGAAGAAACATCATTATTATGATGATGGTATTTTTTTTTTTCTAGTGACAAGAGTATATTAGTGATGTCATACAAACTGGATACTCCAAGTAGTGCCTTAGGAGGAAGGGTCTACAACCTACAGTACTTGGGGGGGGGGGCGGTTTGGAAACACTAAAGTATCAAAATCTGGCATTCCCTGTAGTATGGATGTCCAGATAGTGGTAGGAAGTGAAGGAGTGTACTGTAGATCAAGCAGATGCCTAGCAAACTTACAACAGGTGTATATGCCACAGTGACAGATGTAGCTCTGGTGGAATGTGCCCTTAAACCCTTGGGTGGCTCCTTTCCAGCCTTTTCATAGCAGAACTCGATACAAGAGACAATCCAGCGACAAATGGTATATCTATCACACTACTGGTGAAAATACTTGCTAAACTCACGTTTATGGGATAAATACTTTCACCTAGAACATGTTATTTCACTCAGAATAACACATTTACCTCCACATGTGAGTGGTAAGACCTTCATAACTAACTTGTGGCTTTGCTACTCATGAGCTATTGGTCTCACCACTCACTAGTGATGGTAACGTTGTACTGTGGCCCATTGTGAACAGCTGTGCAGAATGGGAAAATTCTGAATTTGCAGAATTTTGGCGAAATGTTGTAAAATACTGTGGAATTTTTTACATTTAGTAATTTGGTCACAACTCAGCTGTCGTTTAAGTGAGGGCTCTGTAATTTGGCATGCACACACACTGAGTGGAGGGCTAATAACGTTCCAAATATCATAACGTTCAGAAAGATAATTTCAAAATTATAGGTGCTCAAATTCTGTCATTTTATTTTTGTGTGGAATTTCATTAATATTTTTGTCTGCATATACCTCAGCCAACTACTGGGTCAGAGAACTTAAATTTATCATGATTTCTTGATGATAGGTGTTCTAATAATGTGCCAGATTTCATGACAACATGATGCATCGTCTCAAAATTATATGTGCTCAAAATCTATCATTTTATTTTTTGAGGGAAATTTCATGGAAAAATTTAATCTGCATATAACTTGGGCACCTTTGGCGCCAGACGAGTAAATTAGCATGAATAACCTTTTGTAATGCTTATAGAACGATCTAAATGTGGAGAGACTTGGATTAGAGATTTTTTAAGTTACAGGGGTTCAGATCTTTACTATGTAAATATTAGCAACATTTTGTGAAAACTCTCAAAAATGTGTACATTTGTAACTTCTACGCTCTTGCAGGCACAGACTTAACATTTGACATGCATTTCCATAGTCGGTGTCTAACACAACTGGATAAATTGGTTTAGCAGTTTTAAATTTGCAGTAGAAAAAAAAATATTGGTAACATTTTCTCACATATTTATAGTAGTATGTAGACGAACCATTCAGATTTCTTTTTGTAGAATTTAACATTAACAATGCACGTTATCACTACTTCATTTGATAAGCTGGGCTGAGCTTTTTGCAGTCCTGCTGTTCCTCTCTGGGTAACTATTCCTCCCCCCCCCCTTCTCTTTTGGCATAGCCAGACTGACCCAGTAGAACTACTGACTACAGATATCCTCTTTGTTCTTTACAGTGACAAACTCCCTTAAAACATGAGTCACCTACTCCTTTTCTATTGACCTACCCTGTTAGAATAGACAGAATTCTTCTTTTCCTGCTATCCCAGACACTGTCTTCCCCCATTACATGTTTTTGAGTACCTCTAAGTCCCAGACTTGTATGTACATCAGGCTCCCTGGATCATAAATTTACTGGATGTGTTCCTTAAATATCCTGCATTCAGGTTGGGAATTGTTGACACTGTGTGCTTCCATACTCCAACCTGTTCATTTCTTGGTGAAACTGTGCATCTGACTCCTGAACCTGATGACCTCCTGCACTACCTGCCTCTCATACCCCTATCTTTTAATTAGAAACCTCCAGATAAGGCTGAGGGAAATTAGCAAATTCCAGTTTTACAGAATTTTTCATGAAATTCTACAATTTTCACAAAGAGTCTTGGGATTTGACTTTAAGTACGGATGTTATTTTGTAGAGCTGTGCGAATACCTTTTTCCGAATATTCAGTATTTGGGTTCCAGATATTTGTTATTTGGCATTCAGTATTTGGCCAGAAAAGTTGCCTTATTAGAGAATTGCTACATAAGTCCTTAAAATGGCTTCAGGAGGAGGAGAGGTCACCGCACTTTGGCTTGTACACTGGTGCCAGAGGTTGTCTTGTGCTGCTGGTGCTTCAGGAGGAGGATGCAGAGGTCATGGCACTTTTGCTTGTACACTGGTGCCAGAGGTTGTCTTGTTTTTGGTTTTTTTTTGAATGATCTATTTTTCCCGCCCTGTGCTCGCTGGTCCTCCACTCCTTCGGGCTCTTGCCAAGTTCCCTCTGACCTCTTCTGTCCTTGCCTGGCCCTCCTCTGATTCCCCAGATCGCAGCTGACCCCCGGGATATCCCAGTGTATCCCTTCACCGGGCGGGTCCTTCTCCTCCGAGGGGGAAGGCACCGGTGGGAGGATAGCCCCAGGGCACACACACTTCTAGGGCCCGGAGATGCTGCTGGGGAACAGGAGGCTCTGGGAAGGCACTGGAGGCCCTCAGGAACTGAGAGCTGTCATCTGGAGGCCAGCGAGCGATTTTCCTGGCTTTCTTGAGGTGCGTGATGTCCGGACGTCAAGGCGAGAGCTGACGTCTGTCACGCACCACCCCTAATGATCCAGATGTGCTGCTCTACCACCGGCCTCCGCCAGTGGTTGCTTCAGCACCGGGTTGCAACCCCTACCCTCCCTGGAGACAGTGAGCAATCGTGGGATGCTTAAGCTGCCTCCCCCCCAGCCGGCCCTCCAGCACCCCGAGCTCATTCCCCGAACCTGCTGCTGGTGTCGCAGCGAACTAACCGCTGCGCCACACGGGCCGGCCACAGAGGTTGTCTTGTGTTGCTGGTGCTTCAGGAGGAGAATGCAGAGGTCACGGCACTTTGACTTGTACACTGGTGTCAGAGGCTGGCTTGTGCTGCTGCTGCTGCTGCTGGTGCTTGGGAGGAGGATGCAGAGGTGACAATCTCTATATGGTCACAAAGGACTCTAGAGATACTACAAGAATAACATATGTTGCACCCTTAAATAATTGTGGCCATTAACAAAATCAAGTAATAAAAAACAAACTTTAAATAGCTGTAAATTGTTTTTCTCTGACAGCTGGTCTCCAGGCTTCCATACTGATGGGTGATACCGCCTGATGCTATCATTCAGGCAGGAACCAAAACTCTGCAGCCTGGATATCCTCCCCTCCACCTCCTGTGCACACCAGTTCTTCCTAAAGCAGTCCAAATCTGGTAGTACTATATAAACTTGGAAACAAAAATGAGAAATATTATCCAAACATTCGGCCAGCTGGACACATTTGTACATTCTGGAGGGAAGAAGCCCGGAGACCAGCCGTCTGAGAAAGAAAATTTACAGGTATTTAAATTTCATTTTCTCTTTCCTAAGCTGGTCTCTGGGCTTCCATACTGATGGGATATACTAAAGCAGTACATCCCTTGACATCCCGGCTGGGAAGAATGTAATTGCCCTTAAGGGTCCACCATTGCCTAGAGAACTTGGTGGCCAAAAGACATCTCAGCCAAGGCTGTCACATTCAGTTTATAAAACTTGGTGAATGTGTGAATAGATGACCAGGTAGCCACCCTACATAAGTTTGCTGGAGAAGCTTCTCTGATATCCACCCACGGGGTGGCCATAGCCCGGAATGAGTGGACTTTCACTGGCCCAGGCAAAGGCACTCCAGCCGGATTGTAGACAGTGGTGATGGTTGAACGGATCCATCTGGCTATAGTCTTTAGATGCTTTTTTTCCCCATATTATGACCCACAGTGCGAATAAACAAACTAGAAGGTTTGTGCATTTACTCCGATCTTTTAATGTAAAGCTTTACTGCTCATCTGGGGTCCAGAGAGTGAAATTCCCTCTCCTTCTCGTTTTTTTTGTGTGAGGACAGAAGGAAGGCAGAATCAACTCCTGGTTGCAATGAAACAGAGACAATACCTTAGGCAAAAACCTGAATTTGTTTGGAGAACTACAGAGTCCTGATGAAACCCAGTACGAGGTTCTTTAGTCAACAGAGCTCCCAGCTAGCTGATTCTTCTTGCTGAAATAACGGTTATGAAAAGACGACTTTCCTCGTGAGATGTATAAGGAATACCTCCTTGACAGGTTCAAAGGGAGCCTTGGTCAATGCTTTGAGGACTAAATTGAGTCTCCAAGTGGGTACCATTGGTTTAACTGGTGGGCATTTTAGAGTTGCTGCCGCAGGAACCTTCCAACATGGGGATGAGAACCCAGAGACTCCCATGAATCTATTAAAAAGAATGTCCCCGGTGCGGTAACCTGAAATTGCAGGGTGGCCAGGTGCAGCCCTTTGACAAATCCTTCTTGAAGGAATTAGAGCAGAATAGGTAACGATATTGGTCAGGGTCCAGGTCAATGGCTCCTGAGCGGCAATCATCGGTCGTACCTACGGCTGCCGCCAGCAGAGCCCACTGCCAGAATTCCCCGCCCGCCTGGAACTGCACTCCGGATCCCTCAAGCAGGGTCCCCGAAGTGTTCAGGTCAACGGCTCCTGGGCGGCAATCATCAGCCATACCTACAGCCGCCACCAGTGGAGCCCACCGCCAAAACTCCCTACCCGCCTGGAACTGCACTCTGGATCCCTCAAGCAGGTACTACAACTAGCTCTTCATATCTGCGCTGTATACCGTGATTGGTGCGGCTTTTACAATACCGCTCTCTGATTGGGCCGCACATCTTAATGGCAGCTCGGACTGGTGCATCTGGTAAGCCTGCTCCTTGGGCGATGCTGTCCTGGCTGCTCTCTACAGTAATGCTGCACTTTGGATCAGGGCTATAATTTTGGGGAATTTTGTTTTACTCTGCATAGACTGTGGGATTTGTCTTTCTTCAACATGACCTTGCTGAATGGAATTGGTTTGGAGTTTCACTGACACTAATAGTGTGCTGAAATTGCCTAGCGCAGCAACAGTAAAATTATGGGGAATTTGCCTTGCTCTGTAATGTTTGGGGAATAGCATTTTACTAGATTTAATTGCTGATGAATTGGGTTTCATTTTTTGGAGCCCTCACTGGTACGCTTAAAACTGTTTGTACTTGCTTAGCACAGCAAGAAGTAATTTTAAGCTGGGAAATCTGTTCTAAATAGATAGTAATAGCCTGTCCTGTTAGGGGTCTTTTGGCATCTGTATTAACTTGGGTGCTTGCAGACTTAATTTACCTAACCCACTGTGTTACTTTAGGACTCGCTCCACCAAATCTCTTTCACCCGCCCCTTTTTTTTCCTGCCTTCTACAACTTCACTGTAAGCTCACTGATCGTGGACTTGCACCCCACCCCCTACTTCTGAGTTCCTCATCCTCAGTGCCATCTCTGACTAATCCCTCTTTTGTTCTTGGCAACCCTCCACCCTCCTGCCTATTTTCATCAGTCTTCTACCTTTTGTTTCAATCACCTCACATCCCCCCCTCCCCGACAGGCTGCCGCCAGTCGCCTGACCCCTCCTCTCGCCTCTGTCCTGATAAAATCTAATCGCTACTCTCCTTTCTTACTAGGGTCCATCCCCAAAGTGTTCAGGTCAACGGCTTCTGGGCAGCAATCATCAGCTGTACCTATGACTGCCGCCAGCGGAGCCCACCGCCAAACTCCCCACTTGCCTGGAACTGCACTCCGGATCCCTCAAGCAGGTACTACAGCTGGCTCTCCGTATCTGCACTGTATACGGTGATTGGTGCGGCTTTTACAATATCACTCTCTGATTGGGCCGCACATCTTAATGGCCGCTCGGACTGGTGCGCCTGGTAAGCCTGCTTCTTGGGCGATGCTGTCCTGGCTGTTCTCTACAGTAATGCTGCACTTTGGATCGGGGCTATAATTTTTTCCTGCCCCCTCCTCCCCCTCCTAGGCCTCTCCTTTAAATACGCTCTTGCCCCTCCTCCTGAGCATGACAAAGTAATCCATTGGAGATTTCAGCTCACTCTGAGCCCCGCCAACCCAGCTGGGTCTATGCCTCACTCTCTTTAGCCACTGGACCTTTCCTCACTCCTTGCTGAGCCCCTGAGCTACTAAGCTCCTAAACAGCACAAACTTCTGGAGTCACACTCTAGCAATAACTGAAATGCACCTCTCAGGGAGCCCTAACGTTTCTTCTGCTTTACTCGGTGGGCT
Organism: Neoceratodus forsteri; assembly: GCA_016271365.2. Lineage (NCBI taxonomy): Eukaryota > Metazoa > Chordata > Ceratodontiformes > Ceratodontidae > Neoceratodus > Neoceratodus forsteri. The sequence continues at coordinate 153,378,755 of JADMNL010000031.1, read as the reverse complement.
GTGACCTGACACAATCTGTAATATTTGCAGTATTCACTACAGCTCCAGATCGAAGCTATAATGGATGGGTTTCATAAATTTCTACTAGCCTTCTCACTACTCGCCATCCCATTTTTGGACCTTGGCTCAGGGTGCCCTGATAGAGTTCCTGACCCCTTTTACCCTCTGGTCCTGCAATGGCAAGAAATGAGTGGCATGAGTGAAACAAACCCTGAGCTTACCTCCCCTCTCCACCACTTGGCCACCTCACAGGATTCACTGAAGCAACTCACATACTCCTTCCCTCTGACTGCTCTGATTGGCCTCCACTCTAATATAGTCACCACCATTAGAACTCCCTTCTCTAGGAAAAAACGCACATGCTTTTTCGTGATATCAGTATGCCATCTGCTCCGCTCACTAGTTCTACTACTTCTGCTGCTATCTGGGAATGTCCACCCCAACCCTGGTCCCACTGTAAAGAGATCACCTAAACTAAAAGGACAACTCAGCATTGTCTCCCTGAATATCAACGGTATTCTTTCTAAATTCACTCAATTCCAGGCCTGGGTGCAGGTAATTAAACCTGACATAATTGCACTCACTAAAACATGGCTCTCTCCAAAGACACCGGATGCATCAATCTCCCTTGAAGGCTACAACTCCTTCCGGCACGACAGAGCAACCAAACGTGGGGGTGGGTGCCTAGTTTATATCCGATCTGGAATTAAGGTACAGGCACTGGACTGCAGTTTGAATTCAAAAGAGGCCCAGATTCTGAACCTTAAGCTAAGTATAGGTCAGCAGAACAAAGTCATATTGCTCTCTATAGTCTACATACCACCTGTGCACCAAATTGCTGGTCTTAACCACTTCACAGAGAATCAACAGCAGTTAGGTTATCAATGAGAGAAGGTCAACGTGGGAGATTTCAACATTAACTGGCACTCTCAGAAGGAATCAAAAAACAGGGACCTAATATCCAGCCTATTCCAAACCCAGATGGTCACTGATGACACTCAGCTCAACTACAAAAGAGGGAGCAGCACCCTAATTGACTGGCTCCTATCATCACACCCCGAGCATGTCTCCAATGTCACCGTCCTGCCTGACAGCCTCAGCGACCACTCCCCAGTGAGTGCACCTGGTCTAACTACTTCATCAAAATCCCACCTAACGTGTCAAAAAATTGCTGTTTGAGGCCAGGGCTACTAGACCACTTCAGGCTGTATTTGACACCAATAGACTGGTCACCCCTGGCAGGGGATATTGATGGAAATGAGGCCCTGACCTACTTCATTATGAAATTCAATCGTGCCTGTGATATTTTTTCGCCCTATAAAACAAAAAAGATTATGGGCACCTCTAACCCATGGCTTACCAACTCTCTTATTGGTCTTATGAAGAACCGATACAATCTGTGGCACAAATGTAAAGCGGCAGGAATGCCTGCTGCTCATAGCGCCTACAAGGCAGCCAGAAACGTCTGCACCAAACTCATACGTCAGGCCAAAACAACTTACTGTAAAGAGCTACTATGCAAAACCTGGAGCTCTGGAAAAAAATTTTGGAACACCATTATGACGGGAAATTCCCCTAAGACACCTCCTGACCTAATAATCACTGTGGATGGGACCCTACAGGAACCTACTGAAATCGCCAATGAGCTTAATAACGCATTCACGGACCTTTCCGGTGTACTCCCTGGAGACTACCTTAAGGATCTGATGGGTCACCAGCACCATACTGCCCTGCAAAATTCCCCAAGGAATGATCTGCCACCTTTCTATTTCAGACGAGTCACCATGTCCGAAACAATCAAGCACATTAAAAGGACCCTAGGCAAGACCAGGATGGGAGTGGATCTTGCCGACATGGAACATGTTGGTCTGCTTCTGAACGAACTTGCCAATCCCCTAACCATGGTATTTAATGCTCTCTAAAATCAGGGGTGTTTCCGAATGCATGGAAGGCAGCCATTGTCACACCTGTTTTCAAAGCTGGGGACAAAACACTAATGTCCAACTACAGGCCAATATCCATTCTGCCCCCACTCTCTAAAGTACAGTCAAACTCACTTAAGCGAATATCACTTAAGTTCATACTCCGCTTAACTGAATAATATTCTCTGGTCCCGATTTCTGTGCTATACTTTTCAGCTTAAAAAAAACTGTTATATGTATAGGAAATCCCGTTTAAGTGGATTAAAAGATGTGCTGCAGTACTGCCTTGTCTTGGGCTGTTTCACTACATTTCTTAATTGCCAGATACGTAATTGAGCCAGCTTGCAACGGAGCTATCCCAAGCCCATTTGCAGCTACTCCACATAACCGCACACAGTGTTAATGGTATTAACTGTGCTGTTAAAGCGAGTTAAAGCCTCGTCTCGACAGCCTCATCAACACTCTGCTCACAATCACCACAGGCTAGCAAGCGAGCAAAAAACAATGGCTTGTAATGTGGAGCCCGAAAGCGCCCAGCGGAGAAACAAAGAGCTCACCCTCAGCCAGAAAGTTGACGCTCTAAAGAATCCTGTCCGGGCTGGGTATGACATAGGCAGCTGTTGCAAGGCACTGGGGTGTTTCACAGCCTCAGATATGCCGACTGCAGAAAAATAAGGATCAGATCCTGCCGAGTTTGAGGGAAAACAGTCATTGAAGATACAGTATGGACTTCTTAAAACGTCTTCGGCAATCCAGCTTAGCCATCTGATTAAAGTGCAATATTGGTTTTACACTGCTTTTAAAAATGGTTTTAGATGCTTTACTGCTCAAATTAAATGTACTGTACTGATTGTGCACTGAATTTTTACTTTAGTAAACTGCATAACTCAGTAACGCTAAATCTGAGTGCCGCTGTGTTTCTTTTAAACTTCCACCTACTGACACTAGTAATTTTGCTTTAGTGTGTACTGCCCGCTGAAGTGCATAAATTCAGCTGGGACAAAGGGTATGCACTTAAGCGAGTTGCACTGTGCTAGAAAGAATGGTCTCAGAGCAGCTAACAGAGTATCTTGATAACTATAGACTACTCTGCCCGCAGCAACATGGCTTCCGTAAAAAACATTCCACACTTACTGCCCTTGTTGACTACTCCTCCCAGTTATACAATGCCTTAGATAGTGGGCAAGCTGTGGGTTTGGTTTTCATTGATCTTACGAAGGTCTTTGACTCTGTGAACCACAATCTTCTCTTGAGCTGCCTTCAGTCAACAGGTCTATCTCCTGACTCAGCATCATGGTTTGGCAGTTATCTCTCAAACAGATCACAATGTGTCAAAATTGGAGATACTCTGTCGGCATCTAAAGGCGTGTTCCTTGGGGTCCCACAGGAATCCATTCTTGGACTTCTCCTCTTCACTCTCTTCATCAACCCTGCCCCATCTGTTTGCTCAGCACGGACTGTACTGTGTGCGGACGATGCAGTTATATCGGTTGCCAGTAAAGACTATTACTCCATTACATCTGAACTTCAGCGCTGCTTCCTCCAACTTGAATCCTGGTTCGCACAAAACAAACTACTCCTAAACCACAAAAAAAAAAAAACAAAGAACATGCTTTTCTCTACAACCCAAAGCAAAAAGAAATATCAACCACTGCTCATACACAACCACAAGGGTGAGGTTCTAGACCAAGTAACAAAGTTAAAGTACTTCAGCGTCACCTTTGATAACATACTCACATTCTCAAGCCACATAGACTCTGTAGTCAAGTCAGCAAATATAAAGCTTGGGGTCCTCTTCCGACATAGGCACTCAATGACTCCTGAGGCGCTCAAACTTGCCACCGGTAGTTCAGTACTGTCATCCATTGACTATGGGCTGCCTGTCTATGGGGCCGGCACAAAGACTGCCCTCAACAGGGTTCGTAAACTCCTCAACAAGGCCTGCCACCTAACACTGGGGACCTCTTTTGACACCCACATCTGCTCCCTCTCCAGCTTACAGTACAATACCAAACCTGTCTTCTCCTAAAAAGAGTCCTTCTTGGGCTTACATCCCCTACTCTGGGCAGCCTCTTTAAACTGGCAGTACCAACTAAATACACTAGAAGTGCGTCCTCCCACAGGCTGATGATCCCTTTCAAATGTATGAAACTTGCATAGAATTCCATCTTGTACAATGGACTGAAATGGTACAATGAACTACCAGCTGACCTCACTGATACAACCAAGATTGGAACTTTCAAATCTGGACTCAGATCCTATCTGGACACATCCAAGACCTGCACCTGCCTGCGTAGTTGAGTGTGCCCCCTAGCCGCCCTATTTTCCCGCTATCCCACCCTTCCCCCCGTCACCGCTACCACCCCTACTTTTTCCCCTGTACGCTTCACCCAGACGATGCCTCCCTCGGCTGATCGCCCCCCACCCTTGACGAGGCCTTATCTAGGCTGACCACCCTACCCTCTCTGTCTTTTTGGTTTACTGACCATCCAGTTATCACTAGGACAGTGTACCCCCTTCCTCTCCTATCCTAATCCCTTCTCCAGCACCACTGTAATTAAGATGTATACAATTGCTATGTACTTGCCTGTGTAATTTGATTCACTGTTTTTCTCTATTTTTTATCCTATCTGTAATGTTTGTGTCCACCACTGACTTGGAACCTTTGAAAACGAGTCCTTGACTCAAAGGTATTAATCTTAAACTGAAATAAATAAAATAAATAAATAAATTGGCTGGTTTGGTGTTTGTCGGGATTGAAGCCCAAAAAGGAATCTCTACCAAATCTTGTAGTACACTTTGGAGGAAGACATGCACTGTTAGGACACTCTGGAGGAAGATGTGCAACGTGAGTAAACCATCATTCCAATCACAGGAGCTGTATATCCTAGCTCTTTGAGAGTTTCCCGCTTAATCTCCAGGCCAAGAGGGACCAGTTGTGCAGACTGGGATGTAGCACAGGGTCTTGATGAGGAAGGTCCAGGCTGTTCGAAAATTATAAGTGGTTGCCTTGGCAGGTGAATCAGAAGGGAGAACCATGGACGACTGGGCCAGTGCAGGCAGACTAGTATCAGCTCTGCCCGAAGGAGTGCTACTTTGTTGAGAACTCTGGATAGGAGTGGTATGGGTGGGGAAGGCATCCAGGAGACTGTAATGACCCAGTTTAGGGAAAAGGCGTCCTGGGCCACTGCTAATTTGGCCTTGGCTAGGGAGCAGAATTGTCTGACCTTGGAGTTTTGCTGGCAGACAAAACAATCTACCTGAGGACAGCCCCAACATTCTGTGAGGACTTGGAATGCACTGTCCTTCAGCTCCTATTCCCCCAGTAGAATGTCCTTGCAACTGAGCCAGTCTGCCGTGATGTTCTCCTGACCTGGAATGTACACCGCCCTCAGGCATGCAAGATGACGTTCGTCCCATTAAAACAGCAGAAGAGATTCCCTGAGCATACACAAGCTTCTTGTGCCACCTTGATGATTGATGTATGCCACTGATTCTCATTTGGCGTGGAAGCCCCAACTTGTGACCTCTCATGATATTGGTCCTCAGTCCTCCAATGAATGGAGGTCCTCATCTGGTGAGAAATTGAGATCTTTTGGTCCTGGTTGTGTCTGGACTGGGACCACAGTCTGAGGAGCTTTGCCCGGATGGGTCGCATGTGAATTAGTGCCCAGGGGACTGTATCGGCCATTGAAACCATAGTCCCCATGAGCTGCATGAAGTTGTGAGCCGGCTGCTGGTGGGCCATCTGAAATCTCCTGATGAGCATCTGCAAGTCCTTGAATTCTGTTTCCACTGGAAACACCCTGTTCACTTGTGTCTTGAAATCTGCTCCTAGATGGTTCAAGGTCAGTGCTAGAATTAAGGAGCTCTTCTTCTGGTTGTGACCAACTCAAGTGCTGAGAGTAGTGGTGAGCGAAGTGGTCTCAATTTGCTCCGCGGAGCGATTTGCGGAGCGAAGGTGGATTCGCGAAGTGCTCCACAGTGCAAGCGGAGTACTTCAAGCAATAAGAGGTAAAGTAAGTTCACTGAAAACAATAGACTTTATGCCATTCGCCTTCCCAAAACCACTAGTCCACAAATTTTACATGAAGTACATTGAAAACAATGTACTCCACCGCCTTGTTTTAAGCTCCAAAGGTGAATTTTGCAGTGATTCATGGGATTTCAGGTCACATGGGCTCTAGATTGTTCTGCACAGCCTCAGTTTGGGGTAGTATGTGTAGGACACTGTTGGAGACAGACTCAGGAGTGTAGCCAGAAATTTCCATTTTGTACACAATCTCCAACAGTTACACCCCCCCAATTAAAAAATTTACACATCCTTTCCAAATGGCACCTCCTTCCAAACAAGTCAGATTGTTGTCAGATGACTCCTCTACTCTCTAAAGAGGTTATACATATATTGGACACTCCTCAGTGGCCTACACTAACCCAAATACTACAGATTAGAATGGTAATATTAACAGAGTGGCTTATGGTTTGTGACAGGCACTCAACAAAACTGTACACAAATGTGTACAGTGAGTATGCCTGGCTACACCCACAGTCTGCTCTGAGACCTCTCTGCGAGTCAAACCTTCTAAAAGCTGTTAAAAAAGCCTTTTTGAGTCATTTATTTTTGCTGAAACTTTAGTTCACTGATTGTAGGAAACCCTCCTGTGCTCCTATCATCGAGCATCTGTTTGTGTGTGAATTTTGAATGTTAATGTACAACATTCAGTCTGTGTACCGAGAGACAGTGGAAGCGTGCTTTGGGGAAGGGGCATATTTGTGGTGTATGTAGACTTAAGTTGGAAAAATAGGGGGTTTATTGTTTTTTGGTTATATTTTTCTTGTATAACTGACTGTGTTAATGTACACACAGTAATATTTTCAGTAATTGTTGGCATTTTTTTGCTGATTGTGTGTGTTGTGGACCTGGTGCAGCAGTGCATAATTTCAGGTTGTTTAAAATACGTTGTATATTACCGAAGTTTTCAATTTGCTATGCATTACTTGTAGACAAATTGTGTGTGTATGCGGTGTGTGACATCAAATAATACACCTTTTATTGTGCCACAGTGTAATTGCAGGTGCAGCAGTGTGAACCTGCTAACCACTGCACCTGCATGATTTTGTACTGCCATTGGGGTATCTTTTCTTGGTTTTGCACTGCTGTAATCTACAGTCAGTGCTCCCCCCCCACTGGGAAAAGGTATTCTTTTCCAGATTGGATTGTTTGTGACTTGAGAGCACCACTGGTTAGTTAAGGTGCTGTTGAACTTGTTGTGAATTTGTGTATCTCTTGTTGAAGCCGTAGTTGTTTTTTAGCTTCAGATCCAGCGCCCCTGGCCCCATCCAGAATGAACATTCCAAAATCCAAATTTGTTTAGAATATTCTTGTTGATACCCAAAATTCCCACAAAGAGACGGCAAGCAAAGCTGTTTCGCCATGGCACTGCTGCCAGTGGTAAGATTGTCTGTGGGATGGTAACGTAGTTGCAGAAGTGCACTGCTGATGTGAGGAAAGGTATTTCTCCTTCAATGTTTTTTTACAGCACAATCAGTAGCTTCACTCATAGTTGGAGGAGATGATGTCCCAGCTGGTGGTGTTAGTGCAGTTGCTGGTGGTGGTATGAGTACTGCTGCCTCAAGTTCTACTTCTGACCAGTTTACTGTGTCCAAAAATATAGTGCAGTGTGAAGCAGTGACAGTGTAGATGATGTCATACTCCCCAGTAACATCCCAGTAACTGAACATGAGGATTCTGATCATCATGTCAACAACCGCACACAATGTGATATTTCTTCTACCGCGGTTCACGTCACGCATTTGCCATGCAGTGATTCACAGTGTGGTGAAAACATTTCGGGTGATGGTGCCGATGATGATGAATCTGATGATGATGTTGCTGTGGTTGCAACATGCAGTCCACATGCCAGCATCCAAGCAGAAGATGTGGATGATGTTGATGAACATGATGATGATGATGATGTCAGTGACCCCTGTTGGGAACCGGAGAAAAAGAAATTCAAGGTGGCTGTGTCTGGGTCTGTTTTCATTACCCCCCCACAAAAGTTGTGATTTACCAGTTTCAGTTGATGATGATGACCCAGTAATAATGATAGGTAGTCGTGGTGGTCAGCTGCAGTGCAAGTGTGTCCTGCCTGAAAATCATGTAGCATACCCCCCATGGCTTATAAAACGGAGTCCAATACGCAGCATCAGGGAAATGTTAAAACTAGAGCATCACAATCCCTTGTTTGGGATTTTTTTGTGCAAGATACAAATGACGAGTCAGTTGCAATTTGCCGGGTCTGCTAGGTGCGTGTGAGTCAAGGTAAAAAGGGGAGCCATCTGGGCACAGGGGGGGACAGCATACACATCTTAAGAACAGGCACATGGCACTGTGGACCCAGCACAGGATGGCAGCTAATGCCTGTACCACAGCGGGGCGTTCACCCTCATCATCAACCATAACGAGCATGTTATCCCCTTCCATGACTGTAACATCAAGTAGAAAATTAAATGTGTGCAGTAGTGATGAAACAAGAGCAGAGGATTACTACAGGCATGATGAGGCAGAGGAGCAGAATGATTCTGAAATCTTGTCCAGTGGTGGTGAGAGTAGTAGTTTTGGTGGTGGTGGCGGTCAATGCAGTATGTCTAGACTCAGAGCAAGTGGTACATCAACCCCTGTTGGTAAATCTGGGAAAATAACTGCATTTCTGGGTTTGTCATCACCTGTGCAACTATCTTCATCACACGTCCACACTCCACCCCCTGTGATTCGCAGAGCAGAACAATTTGTCATCACACCCCGTGTAAACTGTTTAAGTCAACCCACATTACAGTGTTTTTGCACATAAGCTGAAGTACCCACCCAATCATACAGCGTCACGTGAACTTAATGCTGCTGTAGCTGAAATGTTGGCAATTGATCTTTTGCCCTTCTCCTTTGTGGAGAATTCTGGGTTCTGGCGGTTTGCTGTACGTGCCTGACCAAAATGGAAAGCCCCATCCAGGACATACTTTTTGACCCGTGCTGTACCCGAGTTGTTCCATACTGTGTCCGACTCAGTAAGACATGTCCTTCAACATTCCTCCTCTCCATTCATCCATTTAAGTATGGATATGTGGACAAGTGGCAAAACAGCAGGGAGTTCATATTTGTGTATAACTGCACACTGGGCGCAGGTGCTGTGGGTTGTTTGTACTGTTGATAGTGTGAATAATCAGTGTAGTAAGGTGGAGTGTCGTGGTAGCAATCTTCCAGGAATTCGACAGCAAGCAACGATTGCTATGCGCAATGTGACCTGTTCATACACTGGTGAAAACATGTTGGACCTGGTACTGACTGAAACTGACAAGTGGCTGAACCCCCTGTCCCAGACAGCTGGGTTCATAGCAAGTGACAATGGGTCAAATGTGGTGAAATGCATCACGGATGGTGGCTTTTTTCGGTTCCATGCATGGCCCACTGTTTAAATCTTGTGGTGCCAGAGTTTCTGCAGCACCCTAATACAAAGGAAATGCTAACAGTTGCCGCTGTATCTGTTCTTACTTTTCACAGTCTGCAAAGGCCTGTGATCAACTTCGGCAGCTGCAGATCCGAAACAGCCTCCCGCAGCACCGCTTGAAGCTGGAAGTTGTCACCCAGTGGAACTCCACTTTATACATGGCAGAGAGATTGTATGAACAGTACAAAGCCATCTCAGAATATCTTGTCATGCACACTAGCCGTGACAGTTTCGGGGCCTCCATGTCTATGGTGACTGAACAGTGGTGCCTCATGGACTCTGTAATAACAATCTTGAGGCCTTCTGAACATAAGGACAGGGTGGGTGCCCCAGGACTGGAAGGTGGCGCATATAGTGCCTATCCACGAGGGGGGATCAAGGGAGGTAGCAGGGAACTACAGGCCCGTCAGTCTGACTTCGGTGGTGAGCAAGGTGATGGAGGGCACTGTCAATGAGAGGCTAGGGGGGGACCTGGAAAAGTCGGGGTGCCTGGACGATAGACACCATCGATTCGTCCTGGGGAAATTGTGTCAGACAAACCTTGTGGAGTTCTATGACTGGGTGACGAGTGCCTTGAACCTGGGTAGACCGGTGGACGTCCTCTTTCTTGACTTCAGCAAGGCATTTGACTCTGTTCCTCAAGGGGGCCTGTTGGATAAGCTGGAAGAAATGGGGGTGGGGAACCAGATGATCAGATGGATAGGCAACTGGCTCCAGGACCGGATGGTTGGCGGGTTAGTCTCATCCCCAAGGAGGGTCATTAGTGGGGTCCCTCAGGGATCAGTCCTTGAGCCCCTCCTGTTCAACGCCTACATCTCAGACATAAGGAAGGGTATCAGGAATAAGATGAGTCTCTTTGCAGATGACTCAAAACTGGGGGCGGTGGTAGATGGGGAGGGTGGCCCTACAGGGGGATCTGGAGGCTCTGGAAAGGTGGTCTAGAAAGTGGAAGCTGATGTTCAGTGCGGGGGAAATGCTGGGTACTGCACCTGGGAGCCAGAAACCTGGGCCAAGTGTACACCCGGGGAGGAATACTACAAGTCTCAATAGCTGAGGGGGACCTGGGGGTGGTGGTGGATGTCAAGATGAACAACTCGGAGACTTGTAGGATGGCAGCGGCCAAGGCCAACAGGATGCTGGGATGCATTGCTAAGGGGTTCACCTCCAGAGGGAGGGAAGTGATACTCCCTCTGTATAACTGCTTGGTGAGGCCGCATGTAGAGTACTGCATGCAGTTTTGGAGGCCACACTTAAAGAGGGACATTGAACTCCTGGAGCAGATCCAGAGGAGGGCAACCAAAATGATCTGGGGCTTGGGGGAGAGGCTCGAAGAGCTAAATATGTACACATTGGAAGAGAGAAGGGATCGGGGGCACATGATAGAGGTCTTCAGGTACATGAAGGGGGTAAATAGGGAAGGAGCAGTCAGGGTGCTCGAAGGAAGGGGGGCAACTAGATGGCTAGGTGGAAGCTGGAGGGGGAGATCAGGGAGAAAGGAGGAGGTGCTACTTCACTGAGAGGGTGGTGGAGCCATGAAATGCGCTGCCCAGGGGCTGGTGGAGGCAGAGACAGTGGAGGGGTTCAAGAGGGGGTGGGACAGGTACAGGGGAAGGGTTCTGGAAGCAAAGTCCAGTGCAGCGAGAATATCCAGGACTGGGAAGGGAGAAGCCAGAGAGGGTGAGGAGGGCAGCAAGGTCAGCTCCAAGGGTGGGGGCTGACCAAACGAGCAGACACGAAAGACCATTAGGCCTATTCTGCTGGCATTGTAGTATGTTAGTATGCCACACAGGCAGTGAGTGGTGAGTCTGCCTCCATTAGCCAATCAATTCCACTGCTGCAGGTGCTTAGGCAGACATTGGTGAATGTACAGCATAGCCTTGATGTTGCCAGAGACAGTGCTAGCAGTGTGTTGCTGAAACACATGCTGAAAGTATTTGACCAGAATCGTCACATCTTGAGCATTCAGCATAGTGACAACTTTGCAACAGTAACAATGCTGGACCCACAATACAAACGTGGAATTGCCTCAGTACTGGAGGGCGGGCCTGAATAGGTAAAAACTGTCAGTGGGCAACTGCTGCACTTGGTTCATGGGGCACAGAAGTCACGTGCCAAGGTCAGCAAACCTCAGCAGCATAATCAGACTGAAAGTGAACCTGGAGTAGTAGTATAAAGCATATCCTGTAAGAGGAAGGAGACTGCAGTTCCAGGTGGTCTGTCGTCAAAAGCGGTCGGCGTTAACCCACTTTGGGAGGCTTTGTCCCAAGTGGGGATTTGTGACATAAATGATTCCGGAGAAGCGGATGCTGCATCAGTCATTGGACTTAGAGCAGCACAGCGAATGGTTGAGTCATATCTGTTTGAAAACAGGCATCTGTCAATCACTGATGATTCCCTTTTATACTGGAGTAGAAAGGTCAGTGGATGACCAGAGCTGACCGCTGTGGCACTGAACTACCTGACACGCCCACTCTCCAGAGTGAGTGTCTCGAGATGGTATCCAGCTCAGCAGGTGCAGTAGCTCAGGATCATCGTACAAACCTCTCTCCTGCTAATGTCAGTTTGCTGACATTCATAAAAATGAATGAGAGACACATACCAGCTCAGACTGCAACCTCCGTATTCGTACCCCCGCATAGTCATGGCTTTGCTGATGTTGTAGAAAGGGACCATCCTGGTGGCTGTGGCAGCATGAAACAGCCTGCCATTCAAGTAGATGATAACACAATGGAGAAAGAATTTCCCAGTGGTCAGAATTCAGACATAGAAGACTGCGAGGGCAGCTTTCTTTATGAAGATGATGAAGAGGTCAATGCTGGCAGGTGTTAACTTAAGTGGTTAAAAGGCTGTCACATTTCTTGTATGATACGTTTCCTTTTTCATAAAGTTAAATCAGTGTCCCACTCATAGTGACTCAAATTCCATATGCCACGTCACATTTATAACACAGAGCATAGCATATCATGGCCCCTGTACTACCACCACAAGACCCCTGTTTGCCACTGCCACCACAGGGAATGTGACCGTGTGTCCCCCTGGACTACCACACCCACCACCACCATTGTGACAGTGTTTTCGATTACATGTCTTGACCATGCCAAGGCAGAGGGAGTCGAACAGGAGACCACATCCATGAGCCACAGGCAGAAGGTTTCTTACTATTAAAACTATAACGTGAGTACGTCTACTAATGTTTTTCATGCTATTCAACTTCCTTTAGCTGTATGTTTTGTTTTCTTTTGCTTTTCTGAGCTGCAATGGTCAAACACATACAGTCAACTTATTTGGTTTTTTTACAGGTTAACAACAAATGACTCTCCTTCGCTGAAGGTCTGTATCAATGGTACAGCAGCAATACTGTCTACAGGAACCTATGGGATATCCATTTCCAATCCATACTGGTAAATGTATCAATTTCATTTCATCTGTTCCTTTTTTTTTTTCATAAGAGTGCAAAGAAATCCGACTGATTCATAAACTAGGTGACACGCACATCACAAAAAATATTTCTGCAACATATCATGCACTGTATTCCAAATTTGCAGCTGTGCAGCCATGACAGTGTTGAAAAAGTTGGACTCAGGTCATGTTACTTTTACTTGACAAGATGTGTTTTTTTTTGTTGTTTTTTTAACTTTCTTTTTATCCCACCTGTCCTACCCTCTTTGTCCACTCCTTCGGACCGGTCAACCCCTCAGACCGCCATCACGGAGTCTGCTCCTAGAGTGCCAGACCTCTCCACTGTACTTCTTTCAATGTCCGGTTATCCCCCCGAGTGGGGTGAGGAAGGGCCCCTCTTCCTCAACCATCAGAGAAGAGACTGCACAGTGGGGTCTGCCCATGGATTAGTGGCTGGGAGGCATGGATCGATCGTCATCTAGGGCCGAAGAGTTTTTTTTTTTTCCATTTTCTGTGGTCCCCTTCTGCCCCTGAGGACGCCAGCTCGGGTAGATGATGTGCGGATGCACAGCACTACCAAGTGCCTAACGGCATCCTTCCCTCCCCAACTCCAGCGCCATTGGAGCCGCCAAAGCCCCAAAGGTTGGTGCTCCCACTGACCTCAAGGATGTTGGGCATGAAAACCCTGAAATCCACCTCAAGGAGGAGAGCATCCATTGGGACGCCGGTCCTCCTTCCCCAGCCGACCCCTCGACAACCCAAGTTCGCTCCCAACCCAGGTCACTGGTGTTGTGCGAGGTGTGGCTAGCACCTCAACCCTCAGCGCTACCGGGCCAGGAAGATGTGGTTTTAAAATGCAACTTGAGTTGAGACGCAGGGACAATGACACAGTGTATTTGTTACACAGTCTGGTACTAAATTAAATTGTGATCTGATGATTGCAGTGGGACAGCTTGCTAGCTGTGTTAATCCAGATACCCATGGTGGAACAGCCACGGCTTACACATAATGTCTTACTGCTGAAATCAAGTTGTAATAAGTCCTTCATTTCTTTTTTTAGGAAACTTCCAGGTGTTTTGTAGTGTCATAGTTGCCTTATCCAAAGAACTTCTTTAACATCATGCACCCCCCCCCTCCGGGCTGGGGCAGACATGCAACAAGCAGAAGTCATTTGTGTCACAAACCCACTGAGCAGGTCATCCCTCTACTTCCAAAGTGCCAACCTCTGAGCGCAGTCTTGTGAACAGTTAACGGAAACAGGGTAACCCTCCTGTCTGTTTTGGGGGTTCGAATCAATCTTTGGTCTCAAGTCTTGGAGGGATTCAAACTGTGAACCTCTTCCTAGTGTACCCAATGCATAGACTCAGATATTTCTGTCTTTGGGGGGCCAGATATCTTTGCCTACGGGCACCTAACCAGGTGTACAGAAATGAACCCTTAAAAACTGTAATAAAAGACCTCAGATTTAAAACGCTTACCTTTTTCCAGTCTGGTATCACCATTCAAGCTTATGTACAGTGTCTGCTTTAACCATATATACTCCCCTTGTAAAAGAAAGAAATCAAAGACAGACCAAGTAGGCTCTAAAAATAGAGTTTTACTAAAATAGATAAAAAAATATATAAAACATAAAATACAGAACCATATATCATAAGAACATACAAATCTTTTAAAAGAACAAGGTTTTAACAGTACAATTCCTACTACAGTACTTAGATTTCTCTCTCTCTCTCTCTAAATACCTGCTTAAAGTGCTCAAAGATGTTTCTTTGTCAGAGTCTAGATAAAAGTGTGTCCTCTGAAAGAAAACAGAATATTGTTTAAAAACTGGCTTTGCCCACCTCTTTGCATGAGGTCACCTAGCTCCTCCCTGTCAGAATATATAAAAAAATATCTCTATACAAAAACAGATTGTCTTTTCCAGAAGGTAAATTAATATCCTGTGATCCCAGCACAACACATTTTCTTTTTCAAATGACATTTCTTTGATCTTTAAGCAGTACCCTCTCTCATACAGACATCAAAGCATTTATGTATTTCTGCCAGATCTCACGGAGGTGCAACATGCTTTGTATCACCATGTGAAAATTTAACTGTGTTTCCCCTGGATGTCATAAATGTTTATGATTTCCCTCTAGCAACTACAGCTATAATTAACTTAGATAAATATGAGATCTTTGATCAAGGCCGGTTCTACTCCGTAATTAGCTTCTGGCCTTCCAGGTAACACCTTGTATCTAAAACCCGTGTGTGTGTGTGTGTGTGTGTGTGTGTGTGTGTGTGTGTATGTGTGTGATCTCACATGCTGTTTCAGCATTTCTCAACACAGACAGTCCATAACCCATTTTTATATTACAAAAAATGATACAGCGATCAGAACCAGCTGTCCAAGTGTCACAGTTCGAATCGCTGATGACCATGACCATCATTACCAGACTGGAGAAGGATGCAGATGAAATCTGTGAAGAAGTAACCAAATAATAAACCATTAATGAGACCTACTTGCAAATATGCTTCCCCTCCAAAAAAAAAAAAAAAAATAATACTTGCCTTCATTGGCTTGACAGTATTCCATTTCCAATTTCAACGCCAAAATTTCTCATCAGACACTGGAATGTGCACACCAACAGTATGTGATCTGTGATACAAAACAATACAAGGAGTACATGTATATATATGTCAACCCCCCACCTAAAAATACATATATATATATATATATATATATAAACTCACCAAGGTTACTATTGGTGTACACAAAAGGGCGCCCTTCCATCCGGTTGAGGTGATCGCATCACATTCGTAGGAATCGCAGCACACTTTGGACAAGCAACAGTTCTCTCACGGTTATTATTTCTGATGGAACACTGAATGGATTCATGTCATGTTATCCCTCCTTCACACAATTTGGCAAGACACTGTGCATCATGACATCGTCATCACAGTATGTTAATTTTTTGGACAGAAGACAGTTGCATTTTGGGGATGCAGAACAATTCTGGGGACCCTGTGTGACCACTGTGTGCATAAGTTACTGTGCAATACATTCTGGGGGACTTTGCATGTGGTGTACCGCTCCCATTTCACTTCGTCAGCACTTGGGGATTTTCTGGACACACAACAATTGCATTTTGTGTGTTGTGAGCACATAATGTCATAATTAAATTATTAATTAAAGCAGCAGTGCAACAATCTGGTGAAAATTCTGAACTATACTTTTTTATGCTATTTTAGATTGTCAGCCACTTACCTCCTGACTTGTATGCTGCCCTTATTTTCACAATTTGTGTCTGCTTTAGTACTTTTTCTCATGTTTGAAAAAATAAAGGTTTTCATCAGTATTTGCAGTTGTTTTTGAACAAATATTGTTCTGTGAGGTCAGAAACAGGACCGCAGTAATGGGGGGGAAGTAGGGAAGTTGTCCGGGGCCCCGAGCTCAGGAGGGGCCCTCCTGAGGAGCTGGCATTACCCCTGTCATTAGCTGGTTTGGGAAATGGGGGCCCATTCCAAGTGACTTGTCCGGGGCCCTAGGATTCATAGCTGCAGCCCTGGTCAGAAAACACTGCCTGCTGCATAACTGTTAATTTACTCACAACAGAAGTGATATATAAACAACTGATGGACAAAAACAGCGGAAAATACTGATGAAGACCTGGTCCATACCGTATTAAAAGGAGCGCTCCTTTTATTATTTCAGACATGAAAAAAAAGTACTAAAGCAGACTCAAATACTGGAAAGAATGATATCATATGATACAAGCCAGGAGGTAAGTCAAGTGGCAATGTAAAATAGCATAAAAGTACAGGTCAGCATTTTCACCAGATTGTTGCACTGTTGCTTTAATGTCTATTTCAAAAAATAAATATTTCTGGAGCCTCAGTAATGTTCACTTTGTGTCGGGACTTGTGAAGTGTTTGTCACTGCAGGACTGTGAGCAGTGCTAGTATGCTATGCTAAACTGCATGTGTGCCGTCAGTGTTCTTTCATGAGTGTGCAGACATTGTCTAGCTTCTTGCAAACATACATATGGTGTGACTTGTTGCAGTATCTAAAGAATAAAGATAAGAAAGAATATATGACATATATTTCATTTGTACCGTCAGCACCGGCGGCGTAAGTGATATATTTTTTCAGAGGTCTCGGGCCACTGTGCACCTCAGTTACTCACAGTGCACACATGACTTTGCGGAGATAATAGCACAAAAAACACATGCTCTCCTAAAAGTCATGTGTGCAGTATGTGACTAAGGTGCACTCAGGCCAGACACCTCTGAAAAAATATCATGTTACTTAGTCTGCTGATAATGATGGTGACAATAAAATATACGTTATGTATTCTTATCTCTATTCTTTATACCATAAACACTGCAACAAGTCAGCATATACAGTATATGTTTGCAAGAAACTGGACAATGTCTGACGTCACACACACAGGAAACAACACGGACTGCACACGTGCAATTTAGCACATTATACTTGCACTGTTCAGTCCTGCTTTTCCACAACCACTCCACAACAGAAAGTAAATATTACTGAGGCACCGGATTATAATAACAGGGCAATAAGGAGCATGTATGTGTATGTATATATTTAAACCACTACTGTAGTCTTCCCTCTCTGTTATTAAACAAAAAACAAAACACTACAGCGGTGGGGGGAGATGTGCTGCAAAAAAAGCTAATGGGGGATCCCCTGCTGGTCCAGCAGCAGACGGAGCATCGACACAATCTGTAACTGGCGTAGCTCTATCTGCTCCAACTGCTGCTGGACAGCACTCACCCTCTCATTGTTTTCTTCCACTGTGGCCCACAAAAGCGCTATGTCTGCCTGAGTTGCAGGCATTGTGGGGTCCACTGGTGGTGGTACACCAGGTAGAGGTGGTGGTGAGGATGGTGCTGGTAGCAGTGGTGGAGCAGCTGCTGCTGTGGCCCTCCTCCTGCTGCAGCAATGCACAACAGCAGCACCCTCTGCTAGTGCCACAGAAAGGCCAGCAGGTGGAGGCCTGGCCCGTTCTGTGGCAGCCTGCCTCTCCACCTTGTGGTGGTGCAACATATGGGTGCACTAGCCCCCGTCCCCAGATGTGTCCCCTGGGGGCCACGGCGCACCTCCATGCCACAGAGTATACATACCACAAGGCTGCTGTCTCCCCCCCCCGACATAACTGAAAAACTGCCAAACTGGGGAGCTGCAGGGGGACCAGGCACAGGAGGGGCAGATGCAGTGCCAGCAGCATGGTCATGGTGGGACTCAACCTGCTGCTGTGGAGGCGGTGCTGCTAGAGTGCCTGCAGCCGCCACTGGTGGTGGTGGACTCGGTGGTGCTGCTGCTTCCGGGGGGGGGGAACAAACACTTTAGAGCAGTCCAACACCACCCGGCCACGCCCCCCCAAGCGTGCGCACTACTCCCTTCCTGCCAGCAATGTTGCCACGTGGCTCCACTGCTCTAGACACAGTCCCACGCATTCCCTCAGAGTCCTGACTTGGACGGTCCACATCCTGTCCCTGCTCCATTTCAAAAAATTCCCTTCTTCCCTCTCCAACTAGCAACGCCGTCGCCAACGACTTCACACACACACTACACAACACAGAACACACACTCACACAACACAGGCACACACACTCACACACACAAAACAGAACTTATAAAACAAAGAAATAAGTCACAAGAAAAAATGAACTGCCAAAACAGTATTAAAAAAAAAAAAACTATCAACAATTAGCTTTTAAAAAAGCTTTTGGGTTTGATTCACATTTAAGAACAACAACAATCCTCTCCTCTCCCACACAAAATGCCTCCTCTCTGTTACTCAGCACAGGAGAAAGTGAAAGTATGACTCACTTCCTTCCTGCCTGGCTAAAGCATGTGACTTACAGTACTGTAAGCCATGTCATGTGTGGGGGGCTGCCTATATTGTTGTCACTTCGCCTTACTTCGCGTTAAGGCGGAATGACAACGTGAAGTCATAATAACATAGGGAAGTGAGCACTTTGCAATGGTCACTTCGCGTAGCGCTAGAAAAATGCAAAGTGGCCACTTCGCGTTCTCTTCGCCAGTGGAATTTAATTTCACTGCATCTCCAGCTGAGAGGCGCCGTACGACCTCGGCCACTGCTTCTACCGCTGGCCAAAATGCGGTGCTCTGATGAGACTAGTGTGCTGATAAGGGAAAAGCTGTAACCCTTGGCTCCGAAGTCGAGCTATAACTGTCACTAGGACCTAGGAGAAGACTCTTGTGGCAGATGAATGCCCGAATGGAAGAGCCTTGAATGGGAAGAGCTGTCAACCCCCTTTGAATCTGAAAGATTGCTTGTGTGCCTCTTGGATGGGAACGTGTAAATTGGCATCCTGCAAGTCAATAGGTGCCAAACAGTCGACTTGACGGAGCTCCCTGATGATGAATGGCAGGGTCTTCATATGAAGGATCTGTTGCGCACAAAGCGGTTTAGGAATCTCAGTTCCCAAACTAGTCTGAATCCCCCTGTGAGTTAGGGAACAATGAAGAAAAGCAAGAAGAGGCCCCGGTTGAATTCTGAGGTGGTGAACCCGCTTGATAGCCCCTGGTGGTAGAGGGTTTGTAATTGCCTGGAACGGTGCACATTTTATACTGAGTTACCCAAAATGGGTGACGGTACCACATGAGGTAATGGTGGCTCAGAGTCAAACTCGATTAGGTATCCCTTGTGCATGATGTCTAAACCCATCTGTCTGTTGCAGTATGGACCCATTCATCCCTCCTGAAAACTGGAAAGCCTGCTCCTGTAGTGAGAATGGAGCCAGGCTGTGCAGCATGCAGCGCTGAGCCTGGAGCCCGTCAGCGATGAGCCCTACTCGAGAATGGGTTTGAAGTGTTTCATTGATGTTGCTCCCCCAGGCCTGTCGGGTGACACTTCCTCCTCCTCCGAAGCTATGCTGGTTCCGGGAGGAGAACCCTGTTTGTGTGCCTGAGAAGTTCTGTTTTGCCCTTTGATGTAATTTCGGCATAAAAAATTCTGCCAGTGACCTGCTAACCTGGACTTTTCTCTGGTCTTAGACTGCAGCAAGCGCGCCATAGTGGTTTCCCGTGATTCTTTCACCGCTTCTTTGAAGGCAGAGCCAGACACAAGATAACCTTAATGCCACTGGGGCCTGCTGACCAGGATTTATCTCTGGTCTTTGTCTGAAGCCTGAGCTTCATAGCAGTTTCCCTTGATTACACACTGCTTCTTTGAGAGTGGGGCCGAATAGTAAATAACCTTTACAGGCAGCACTGACCAAGGGAATCTTGAAGAAGCATCTGCTTACCAAGCGTGAAGCCAGAAGTTGTACCGCACTGAAGTTTGATAGAATATGGTTCTAACAGCGCATCTGGCTGCTGCCTCTGACACATCTGCTGAATAAACGGAGGCTAACCCAAAGAGCTGGAACTGCTGCAGTGCCACCTTGTTTTTCTCAGAATCTTCAGCCAGCTGGAAGCTAGGACCTTGGCCCATGAAAGAGGGTCTCTGGCTAAGGAAGGATTAGCTGTCAATGCCTTGAGCTAAGTTACTGAAGCTTGGAAGGCCTTCTAAAGATGCATCCACTTTCCTGACCACTGGGTCTCATAGAGTGGCCGCTCCCTCTGCCAGACTAATGGTTTTCTTTGTCTTGGCAAGATGCGCAGAGAGGTGCTCCTCCTCATCAGAGGATGGGAACTTGGTTGTCTTTCGAGTCACCATCCTGTGGACCCTCCACTCTGGGGCTTGGAGGCTGCAATTCAGAGCATGGGGGCCCAGGGCAAATGCTCTGTTCAGTGATTCTATTAGATCTGGGGACAATGAGGCATGGCCAGTTTCTGGACCTGCTGTGCAAACGCATGCACCTCAGTCTGAGTGGCCTGCCACTGATCCGAACAAGCAGATGAGAAGGGGGCCTCCACTGGGTCCTTCACCCTGGAGATCGGTCCCTTCTTGCACCTCAAAACAGAGGTAGCCTGCAAAGGTGGCCAAAAAGGAGGGATTTGCATTTGTTTGGTATCTCCGGCCCTTGGGAAGCTTGTGTGCTGACATAGTGTGGCCTAATTTCAGTGTCCCTGAGGAATGGGGTCCCCTCCCCTGCGAGCCTCGGGGAGCGATCCCCAGTGTGAAAACCTGTAAAGGTGGCCAAAGGAGGACTTTTGTGGCTTGATTCCAATACCCTTGAGGATCACTACGCTCCTAAGAACTGGGGCTTCTGTAAGCCGTTATGCCCCAGTGCGGTCATCAAGAGTTGAAGGCTTTCCGAGTTATCCTTTGGGAACCCCCCCTTTGAGAGGCTTCTCGAGTTTATTGCTGTGCTTGGAAGAAATGCTGCTTGCTAGCCCCTTAAATGCTTCGGGGGGGGGGGGTATGGCGCTGTTGACAAGGAGTGCTGCTGACGACTCCAGAAGTGCTAAGAACCTGTTAGCGTCGACGAGTGGCTGTATGAACGCTTCCAGCCGTTGACGAGATCGTCAGTTACTGGGGCTGTTAGTGACGATGAGCGGCTGTATGAATGCTTAAAGCCGTCAACAAGATCACCAGTTACTGGGGCTGTTAGCATCGAGGAGAGGCTGTATGAATGCTTCCAGCCGTCAACGAGGAGATTGCCAGTTACTGCCGTTGACGGGGAGTATGCTCCTTAACCCAATATACTGCCATCAATGGGGAGTATTCTCCTTAACCCAATATAAATATCCCTGTTTCTGAGGCCGTGATGTCAATTGTGGCTTTTGAAACTGAGGAATTTCAAAGCGGGCTGCGCGCTTCACGGCTGAAACTAATTCGGCAAAACTCAGCTAGGAATGGGGGCCAGTCTATACAGCGTGCAAGGCTGAGACTGGAACCACACACAGAAAAAAACTTTATAAAATTGAATTCTCGGTGTGGCATACCGGGGCCGGGCGCTACCCTGGGGTCAGCTAGCAAATACGCTGATATGATGCCGCGGTTTGGCCTCTTCCTCCCATTCCTCTATGTATGGAGTTAGTAAAATCTCCATTTTTATATGCCAGGCATTATTTTTTACAAGGTAAATATATGCCATGTGGGTGCACCACATGGCATATATTACCTTTATAAAAATACCTAACACTAACAAAACAATTTTAAAAGCTCTGTACATAGAGGAAATGGGAGGAAGAGACAAAACCGCATCAACGATTAGTGGTATTTGCCAATGCGATCTCCTTAGGAGCAGTGTCTGCTTCCAATATGCTGGCTGCACCCCTGGGAAAATTACATTTTACGTAGTGATCAGGTAAGATTATGCTCCATCACATACTGGGACTCTGGGGGTCAAGGTTTTGAAGCACTATCTATGCATCAGTGGCTCGAGCACCTGAGCAGTACATCTCCTTTAAATTTGTAGTTTACATTCTTGCAAAATTTAATTTTTAAATGTTGTGAAAGTTTGACTACTTTTAATTCAATCCCATTTAAAGCTGCAAAGATGATTTTTTTTCAGAAATGACCATGTGGTATAGTAGTTTAAATGCTTAAGCTCTGGTTAAATTTGGATATGTTGTTTTAAAATTAGATGGAAATAACTGAAATTTAAATTTTGGCAACATGTTTGGTAGGCTATAACTCAGATCCACTTGAAGCTACATTTACGAATGTAGTGATAACCTGTATACTTGTAAAATTTTATAAAATTTCAATAAATACTATCAAAATTATACTAAAATCACAGAAATGTAAATTTTGGCAAAATGTGTGGCTACCTATAACCCAGCTCTCATTGAAGCTTGAGACTTAAAACATGGTGTATATACCCATGCTGGGTGCTTCTCTAAATTCAGACATTGTGGAGAAATTTGGATAAGAACTGTTAAAATGATCTCAAAATCACTGAACATTTTTGTTTGGCCACCCATAACTCTACCTCCTTTCAACCTATGAATCTTACATTTGGCACACATTTGTATGTCATTGGGTTCTGTTTACGTTCCACATTTGGTGTTAATTGGATGTGTACTTTTAAAATTATAGGGAAACAACCGAAATTTAAAATTTGGCAGCATTCTGCTGAATTTTCATGACAATTCCACAAAGTTCTGTGGAATCGGAATGGTCATTCCTCGGGCATTCCGCAGGTGGATTTCTATTTTCTGCACAGCTCTACCATTGTGTATTCCATATTATGAAATGGGCATCATAAAATAGGAGCTATGATTGGCTGCTAGGGATGTGATATTCAGTCTGATGCACAAGAAAAAGGTCCAACACTGGGCAGTGGGCATTGATATAGGTGATGCTGCCCACTCAGAACCTTAACAAAAAAAAAGCAGCCATCTTGTTTGTGCCATAAGTGGTGCCAGCCGAACTGTAACAAATAAAATAAATACCTCTGACCTCCTGTTCAGATTGCCCCAGTGTCCTCCTGTTCAGATTGCCCCAGTGTTTTAATATAGCATGAAATGAACTGCATACACTGCTCCTCGGGGTGGAACAGAACAGCTAATCTGTACACCAGCCCGCCTGCTCCTCTCAATTCTCTTGAGCCAGCCCACTCGCTGTTGAAATTCTCATTTTATTTGTAAATACAGCGCAGGATGTCTCTCCCAACCTGCCTGCTCGTCCATCTATTTTTTTTTAAACGGAACGCGATCTCGCTACCCGCCCGCTCACTCTATCTCTGTACCTGCCCTCCTGCTCGCTTCTGTGTGTGTGTCTCTCTCTACCAGCCCACCTGATCTTGAAGTTTGAACTTTTAATTATGAAAAAAACAAACCAGATGCATTTTACTCTTTTTTTTTTCTCTTACTTGTCTCCACACAACATGTGGGGGGGGGGGTGAGGTGAATACTGCCATGACAACCAGACCTAAAGTACAGAAGCCTTTCTAGGACAAAAGTCCTAAGTGCAAAAACCCACAGGACACTTAGGCGGAGGAACTATTTTATTAAAAATGACACAAACATACATGTTTTTCCTACTTTAAATTGGAAATTTAACCTACCAAATGCAATTTGCACGAAAGATAGGCCATTTCATGCAATAAGCCACTCCAGGGTGTCGTTAGACACTTTAACACCGGCTAGGAGGCTGGGCCTTCGGCCGGTGGCCTCGTGCCTCACTACGCCTCCTAGCCATGTGTTAAAGTGTCTAACACACACCCTGTCATGGCTTATTGCTTACTAAAAATACAGCCAAACAGTGAAAACAACACAAAGCAAATATTATACTGTATTCCCATGTATTTTTAAAGGGTTAAGGACGCACTGACTTTCATCTGTCTGCCCTTTCAAAGAATGATGCAAATTAGTCAACGTCTACCATCACTGTTCAGTTCCTGTTACAGAATTAGTTTAGTGGTAGCAAATGTGCTACTTATTACAATTATGTTAAAACTTTGAAGGACGCAACACTCACTCAAGCCACCAGCCACAACATTTCATATTAACACTGAAAAACCCTGCATTGCAAATCATATAACATTTAGTATAATGTTTTCCAACTACAGTGTAACATATAAGCAAACACTTGATAAAAGGTTCAGACCTGCCAAATACCTACATTCTAAAATGTCACATGATCATCTAGCTTGCTATGGTCTCGGATATTTTACATAGTGGACTGGGAAAATATGGGTTTAGGTGTCCTTTAAGTATTTATTCCAGTTGGTAAAAGAAGTCAGATACAGGCTCCCAAGCAAAGAACTACATTGATATTTCATGGTGTCAGCCAATTCATCAGGATAAATTTACATGAAGCAAATCATGGCATCCTATGTCGCAGTCATGTAGCTTTTTTCTGTACCAACTTACAGTAATTTTTTGCTATCTGCCCCACAGTACAACTGATTTCATATAACGTATCTACTCATCTATAGGTTGACCTCACATATAAGGGGACTCCCCTTTACCATGACAACATTAGCAAAACAATAGATATTATTTTGGTACCCAAAGTGCACCGATTTATAAAGTGTTTTGATGACTCACTGGATTGGATGAGGGATAAGGAACAAATAAAAAATCTCATTCACAGGTTTGAATCCAGCCAAGGCTGGTAGTGAGCAACTGCAGTTGCCATCTGCTGGGCAGCTTTTTGTGGCATACGCATAACAAGTTGCAGTGGTATCAGTTTCTAGTTGCCACGTGTCCATATCACAAAAAGCATTATAAAATGGGTAAGGAAAATTGAGCATTTTGATTGGCTGCAACTGAAGAGTCAAATAAGTTTTACACATATAAAAAAAAGTACTGACAAGTAAATTAATGACCACGCTGCTCAAAAAAGTCAGTGTGCAATTAGAACGTTCGTGTTTGAAATGGCGCCATTGTTTTTCCCCCCGCTAAGGCAGCTTATTGCTATGAAAGAAACTGGTGCCATTCTGTTTCCATTTCTTCTCTGGTAAGGCAGCAGTATATGTCCCCTTTCAAAACCCCGCTCCTGACACCTCACTGCTCACTTCATGAGCAACTAAAAACACCAAGTGGGCTGTTTTTCTTCCATGCGGTCAGTGCTGTAATTGGAAAGACTCCATGGAACAAGCACGTCCAGCTTGCTCAGCGACAGCGCTCAGGAGAGACGCTGCTTAGTCCTGCATCATTGAAATAAAAATTAATTAAAAAAAAATATAGCAGGTTCTCCCCAAACCTGAGAGTGAGTGTGTGTGTGTGTGTGGTTGGGGGGGGTCCTGCATGCCTGCCAAAACCATGACATCATTTTGTTGCTGGCGGAAGGACTATTTTATCAGAAGTTCTGATAAAAATTGCCTTTTGCTGCTTACAGATGTGCTATTTTGTAGGAGCAAAAATTAAAAAAAAAAAAGGTTCCCACTTTATAAGCGCAATAAAACACTCCAGGGTGTGTGTTGAACAGATATTACCGCACTTCCATGGGGCTGAAGGCACTTGGCAGGGCCTTGTGCCTTACTACATCCCTGGGCATGCAGTAATATCTGTTCAACATACACCCTGTCTTGTCTTATTGCTTACTTATCACAGCTAGCACTAGTTGGCCGCCTCATAGTAAAGACCAAGGACTGAGTAGGCATGTAGGCAGAGATATTCTCTCACCCACTAGTGGTGGTCCCTCCAGGTAGAAGGTAGGTAGGTAGAATTTTATTTTTATACAGGTAATACATGTCATTTGGACAGAATCCAGTTTACAAGACAGACCTCCATGTCAGGGTTGAGGCACATACATAGAGTGCGTGTCGATAAGCTTGCATTACGACCAGCTGTGCTGCACCTTGTATGAGGATCAACAGACGGCTTTCAACTCCAGTGTTTTGTTTTTTTTTTTCTTTTTTATAATTCACATTTTATCTTTCTGGCTTAACCTCCTTCCTGGTGGACCCAGCTCGATTCCCCAGTGCCCCTGCCACGTACCTGCAGGGATCTTCCAACCCTAAGAACTTGGCTCCTAGTAACAAGGCCTAGTTGAGCCAGAACCAATCCTCCACTTCCACCAGTGCCATAGGGGCAGAGGTTCCTTGGGGGTCCCCACAGTGGACAGGGCCTGAGAGTGCCGGAGTTCACGGTGCTCAGATGGGTTTTTCCCTTAGCCCTGGCCACAGGATGTTGGCACTCTAAGAGGCACTAGTGGATGCATGCTAGCATGCTTCTGCAAGCCCTGGGAAATGGGCCCCCTCCCACAGTCACTGCCCAACTGCACTACCACCTGTGGTCACCCAGGTGGTCCATGTCTCTGACTTAGTTTTTTGTAACCAAGTAAGTGCACTAGGCAAGCAGCTGCCTTTATTCAGGCACGAGCTGGGAGGATACAATCAGGATACCATCACAGTATTACAAAGATACACCACAAAGAACAAGATACAATGACATGCAATGGGTAGACAGAATGCTGGTTCCTGATTGGCCAAAAAGTACTTTCAGCCAGGCCATTACCCCAGCATTACGGCCCGGCTGAAAGTAGTTCAACAAAAATATGTTCCAAAAAATGCATCCAATTTACTAATAATGGCCCTTTTCATGATCGCAAAAAGGCACTCCAGGGGTGCTTTATGGTGGGCTAACGGCCCTTCTCAGGTGATGGAAGCACTTGGCTTCGACTCGTGCTTCAACCCGCTCGAGACAAGCCATGTCACACCATCAACGCACCCTCTATAATACCTTACTGCTTAATTAGAACAGTGAGAATCAGCAAAAAAACACAAGGGCTACAGGAATACAAGTCATAAACCATAAGAGTATTTTGGTACCAAACACATATGACAGAACATGAGATATTTAAATACAGGTGTATGTTCAATGAGTTATTCAGCTACTACAGATATCTCTATGGGACTCTGCATACTTCAGTGGAAGTTCACTCACAGTAGGCCTGCCTGCTAGCAGGCCAGGTCTATAGTAATTATTCCGCTTCTACAGGGATTAAATGTATCCTGCATCATTATCATATCATGTCATAGTGCTGTCAGTCTTATTTTTTAAATCTGACAAACAACTATTCTTGGAAGTCACTGACTCCTAACAACTATTCCTGGAAGTCGCTGTCTCCTAACAACTATTCCTGGAAGTCACTGGCTCATAACAACTATTCCTGGAAGTCTTAAGGGCCGGTTACACGACCTGATTTGCACCACTGTGCGCAGTGCTTATGAGTTGCACCGCTGTAGCTCAGGTGATGTAAATGACTTGAGGGGTGTTGTAGGTCACTCCATTGTGACAAACTGCGATCTCTGTTTTTGTGGGAATGGCGATCAGTGCAGGTGTTAGTACCCAGCATATAAATATGCTGCTCCACCTGCACCCCTGCAAGCACCCCGTGCCAGCCGAACTGTCCTTCCTCCTGACACTACATCAGTTGCTCCCTCTCCCCCTGTAACATTACACTACTCACTACCTGATATTCCCCTGCCGATTCCTGCTGCTTCCTTTTCAGACTGCTCACATAGCTACGGCTGCTGGTAATTATGTTGTTAAACTGAAATTCTGCAGTAAGAATTCTGCCACGCCCCGACCCTCCCCAAAAGCAGTGAGTACAGAGCTGCAGCAGCCCACAATAACCCCATGCAGCCATGGTGCTGCAACCAGGGAAACAAGGATATGGATTTGGGGGGGGGAGAGGGGCCGTCATGACCCTTGCTGTTCCAAGCCCTGGCAGAAATTTAGTGAAAACGCCAGAAATACTGCCCGCCACCCCACAATGGTGTGCTCTGCACCTGTGAAGGGCTGCAGTAAGCAGTGCGGCTAGAGTGGCAGGTGAGTGGTGTGGATGGTAGCACATCCGCCAGTTATGTGTAAACATAGCTATTGGGTTCAAGACCTTGGAAGCTTTTCTTTAACCCCACATGCCCTGTAAGGAGCACAGCTTGAGATGTGGGTATCTGGGTGATGAGTAACAAATGTATACATACAGCTAAGCAAAGCAGACACAGTGTAGATTGGCAGAAAGACAAAAAGAGAAAAACAAAATCAAAAGAAAAAACTTAGATCTGACTCCCTACTGTCCACCTGGACCCAAGTGAATCAGAAAGCGTCTTACCTGCCAAAAGTGGCTCATGTCAGTAACACATTTAATGTCAAAATATGGTATGGGGGCAGCTGCAGAGTCTGTTGGAACTCGTTTAGTTCAGGGCGAGGGGGAAATTGAGGGAGGTCAACAGGGAGTTGGGCAGTTCCCTCTGTAAATACATAGGGAGCTGCACAATCGAGTAGGCTAGGTAGGTCGTAAGGCCTTTATCTGCCAGTACATCCATATGTAGTAAACTATGGTTATTGCGATATCCTGCATTTGTTCAGAGAGTTATTCATCTACTATGACTATCTCTGTGGGACTCTGCATACTTTGGTGGAAGTTCACCGCATTCAGTGCACCCAAACAGCATTTATCTATCTGAGCACTGGTGACCAGGATAAGCACACTGAGCCAAGGCTCATTTCACGGTGTGACCCAGGGGAAGGGAATGGGGAGTAGGCTTCCCCTACAAGGTGCTACCTGAGGCAGGTAAGCCACTTTCAGATGGACTTAAACAATGATATATGTTTTGTTGAAGCTGGTCTAGAAACATTTTCAGGATATACGAGGCACAGCATGAATCTTATTTCACTAGCAGCCAAAAATGTAATCCTTAGTCGGTGGATGGATCAAGAAATACCAACACATGTTGAAAGGCATAGAGATATTATAGGCATTTCACATGGATGAAATGCTAGCCTCAATTAGACATTCTTTTTTTTCTATATAGATTTTTATGCCCTGAGTTTTTTTCCCCACTGTCCCCATGATTTGGGCGCGCATCGTGTGTGGAGGCTGCGTGCCGCCACATCAGCCAGACACCCTCCTGATACTTCCCACCCTGCCCACCTACGCTGTCCATTGGACCTCCACCCGGTGGCAGCGGAACTACGGGGGGCGATGGAGATCCTCCCCAGTAGAGGAGAGCTGCCATTACAGCTGTTCAATCCTGCTCACTCCCTCACGGCTAGCTTTCCGATGACCCTGGCTCGTTCCCAAACCCTGGTCGCTGCTGTGGCATGAGGCAAGACATCCAGTGCGTCAGCCCTCTGCGCCACCGAGCCGGCTCCCAATTAGACATTCTTATAACTTATTTAAAAAAAATTGGGAATGGCTTTATTTTTCTCTATCAGACCATTAAACTTTTAAAACACAAATGCTCAACAGTTTTACAAGAAATTAGATCTTTTTAAATATTTACAAGCTAATAGTTACAAGTGAATGGATGCAGAAAGGGCTGGCAGCACTAAAGAGAGATAAGGCCTTAAAATCAGACGGGTTGCATCCGAGGTTACTCAGGGAGCTGGCAGCAGAACTGGCTGAACCCCTGGTAGATCTATTAAACAGCTCTCTAAAGATGGGGGTAGTTCAGAAGGACTGGAGGTTGGCGAATGTAGCTATGCTCCTTGGGGGGAATGAACAAGGAACATGCGGGGAACAACAGACTTGTAAGTCTTACCTCTGTTGTGGGGATGCTGATGGAGTCACTCGTCAAAGAGGACCTTGTGGACTACCTAGAGAGCAATGGGCTCCAGGGCAATAAATAGCACGGATTCGTGGCAAGGAGGTCTTGTCAGACTAACCTGACAGTTTTCTTTGAGTGTCGAGGGAACTGGATAGGGGGGAAACTCTGTGGATTTGCTCTACTTAGACTTCACCAATGCTTTTAATTCAGCGCCTCACAGATGCTTGCTGAAGAAGATGGATGATCTGAGTGCAGCTATAGTCATAGTAAACTGCGTAGGTAACTGGCTAAAGGGGAGGCATCAGAAAGTTGTAGTCAATGGGGTCAAGTCAGCAGAGGGGGAGGTCTCGAGCAGGGTACCACAGGGATCTGTTCTGGGACCAGTCTTCTTCAATATGTTCATTAGTGCAGTTGGTGAGGGTACCCAGGGCAAGCTGTGTCTCTCTGCAGATGACACAAAGCTCTGTGGGAGAATGGTTAACAATGGAATCAGGGAAATGCCGAATGACATATGAAAGCTAGAGTGGTAGTCTAAGGTTTGGCAGTTGAAATCCACCACCAAAAACAGCAAGGTGATGCACCTAGGGAACAAGAACCCCAGGACAGAGTACTGGATGGGTGAGGTGAGACTTAGCACTATGGCAGAGGAATAGGACCTTGGAGTTATCATCAGTGATTCCCTCAAACAATCAAGTCAGTGCGACAAGGCATACAGCAAAGCAAGTAGGCTGCTGGGATGTATCAGGAGGGGTACTGACAGCAGAAGGGAAGAGATAATACTTGTTCTATACAGATTCTTAGTGGGGCCACACCTGAAATACTGTGTCTATTTCTGGAATCCTTACCTCAGAAAGTATAGGGACAGGCCAGATACAGTGCAACACAAGATAACAAAAATGATTCAGGTTCAACAGGCAGGTCCTATGAGGAGGGCCTCAAGGCACTACATATGTACTTGCTGGAGACCAGAAGGGAGAGGGGAGAGGGGGGAGATGGGAGATATGGTAGTGACCTTCAAGTTCCTAAAAGGAAGTAACAAGGTGAACTACGGGGAACTATTTAGCTTGAACACTAGTTCACAGTCACATGGACATGAATGGGAACTGACAGGAGGGAGGCTCAGACAGGACATGAGGAAGTATTATTTTACAGAAAGGGTGGTGAGCCATGGAACAGTCTGCCTGCCAAAGCGGTGGATGCTAAAACTGTTGGTGGGTTCAAGCATGGATGGGACAGAATGAAGGGTATAGTGGTTTCTCGAAGTGGCAAAAGCTGGGAGGGGGATGGGGAGGGCTAAGACCCTGGAGGGACAGTAGGTCCCAGGGCTAAATAGGGAACTCAGGCAGACTGGACTGTTGAATTTTTTCTGCCATCATTGTCTATGTTTCTATGTAAATACCTTTGCCTATACTTGGGGGGAGCAGGACAGGGAGTAGGATTTAT
Organism: Neoceratodus forsteri; assembly: GCA_016271365.2. Classification (NCBI taxonomy): domain Eukaryota; kingdom Metazoa; phylum Chordata; order Ceratodontiformes; family Ceratodontidae; genus Neoceratodus; species Neoceratodus forsteri. The sequence continues at coordinate 153,347,620 of JADMNL010000031.1, read as the reverse complement.
CTATATGACTTATGTCTAGGTTTATATTTATGTTAAGACTTTCAAACTATTTATGTAACTATATATATATATATATACAGTATATATATGTATTCACCTGTAACAAAGATACACAAGCATTACTGTTATGTTACATTTTCCTTTTTTACAGAATGTCATTAAAACTTATTACTGAGCAAACCTCTGATGTGCTGGCAGACTGGTCTAGGGAACTGACTCGGCTGGAGAAATACCTCAACACCAAGCAAAGTTAGACAAGTGATTCCCATCAAATATCTAGACTTTATGGGGATTCTGCAGTCGACTGGAGGGCTGGTATTAATTGCCACCTGGCAAAACAGGGAACGAGAAACAGGTGCCCTGATCTCACCACAACTCCAACACGAGATGAAGCTAAAGGGGGAAGTTTAGTATGGCAAGAAGTGCACAAGATAACTTACTCACTAACTGCAGGAACTCAATATGTACTCCCTAGAAGGCAGGAGAGCAAGCGAGGACATGACTGAAACCTACAAGTACCTCGCCGGAGTGAACAAGGTGCAACTGGAGGGTCTATTTCAGAGACAGAAAGGCACTAAAAAAGGGGGACATGCAATGAAGCTAAAGGGGGAAGTTTAGGTGAGATGTGGGGGAATACTGCTTCGTAGAAAGGATGGTGGACAAGTGGTACAGCCTGCCAGAGGAGGTAGTGGGGACAAAGACTGTGGGAAGCTTCAAGCACGTGTGGGATGGGCAGCCGCACAGAGACATATTAGGTAGAGGAACCTGGGGAGGGAGTGACACCTATGATCAACTAAGGTCAGTGGTGATGGAATAGGAAGGGACAAGCAGGGTTTTAAATAATTGATTAGCAGTTTTTTTCCTGGGACAATACTAACTGTACAGAAAGTATTTATATAGATTTTCTAGAAGTGTTATGTTTGTTAAACACAATGAGGCGAGTGCTATGCATTTTTACTGTGTTTTAGCACTTTTATGAGCAAAACACTAATCAATTTTTAGAGTTAAATAAAACCCTGACAAGGGACAGACTGGATGGGCCTAAGGGTCCTTTTCTGCTGACAAAATCTGTGTTTCTATTTGGCCCAGCAGTGTGGATTCAGATGGAAAACTGTGTCAAGATTCTTCAGGGTACCCACTATCACTAAGCATTTCTCGCCAGCAGGATCAGACAGATGCTGGAACGGATGTGAGGGCAAAGGGGATCAGGTTCATATTTTTTTTTGTATTGCCCACTCATGCAGCCTTAGTGGAGTGAGGTAAATCAGGCCTGCTCTGCTATTTTTTGCACAGGATATCCCACTACTTTTTTGAAATCTATTTCTAGGCCTATTACCACAAGGGTCTCATCCTCCTCAAAATAAATGTTTGCACCATATCCTGACAGTGGCTGCCCTGAAATCGATCATCCGGCATTGGTTACCCTCGGTGTGTACCCCTAAATCCTAATGGTTAAATCTGGTAAAGGAAACTAGAATCTTGAAAGATATGTTTGCAAGACTTAACTTTAATTACGATGGGGACAACCTAAACCTCCTAACCCATTTGTTCAAGTGGGACTCATGCCTGGGTTAGCACAAACCTTTGGAATACAGTTGTGTGGCCCCCAACCTGTTTCCTCCATATCATCAGGTCAATGTCTGGGATGCTTCATTCAACCCCCCCCACACGTAGTGTGACAGTCCTGCCACATAAACTTAGAAGCATGCATACCTATAAATTACAGGATTATACCTGTCATGTAATAACCTCTGTATTATACTACCAATGTTATCGATGTCTTTTATACCAGCGCTGTATGGAATCTTATACCTAAAACTTAATTAACTTTAGAGTTAAAAAAAATTAATATTGAGAAAAAAATGTACACTTCCCAGAATTCCACTCTGGGGCTAGAAGGGAGACAGGTTTATTGAAGAGGTGAGGAACTTAATTCTCATAGAGGGAGGGAGGGCATGGGCTGCCCAATATTAACCTGCCAGCCTGCCAGCTAATCTAGGGGTAGCATTGGCTGTGAAGTCAGCTGGTCACCCTCCTGGCTGGAGAAAGGATGCCACTTTGGTGCCCCTGATCATCAAGGGAGGAGGGGGGAGGACTGGGGAGCAATGTTAGACATTGGACCTAATCACTCATTAGTATGAAGGGAGCCAAGTCATTCACCAAATGGGAAAAAGTTGTACCCTGCCCAGAAAAGATTCCTCTGTCAGTGGTCCAGAGTGATACACCAGCTCTCTAACAATATCTGAAATAAGATAAAGAAAACGCTGTTTAACAAAAAAACAAAAAAAAATTTCTTGACAATTTGTAGTTGATGTGTTGCTTTGGAAATTGGTACTTTTGATTAATATTTGACCCACTAGGTTAGTGTTTGGAAATTTTTTTTTCCAGGGGATAAACTGGACAGGAAGTGGAGACCACAGGAACTCAGTCCCCCCTTTACAAAACTGTATGAATTCCTACACTCCTGTCCTCCTTCTCCCTTGAAAACTATGACTTCCACCACCTACAGATGGCAGTTCCCCCACAAACCTAAACGTGAAAGCCCCCACCTCACTCGAATTAAACAATGACCACTTTTTTTTTTTTACCTCAGTGAGTCTAAACTGCCCCATGTTTTATTCCCAGCACCATAGGTGCTGGAACAGGGGGGGGCCATGGCCCTACCACTTTTATAAGTGGCCCTATCACGTTTTGCATTATTACCATAGGAAAATTGACCCCTTACTTCCTTGGCCCTACCACTTTTCAGCCCACTCCGGCACCAATGCCCAGCACTGTCACTGAGAATAAGTACTGTCCTTTGCCCATATCTCTCAATATAGCTACAAACAACCAAACATAGGCAAGAGAAAATATGTGTGGCATTACTTTGACCGCTGGGAAATTGTATTTTGGTGTTCATAAAGATTACAGTTAACTGATATGAATTTCAACTAATCTGTGCGATATCACCTTCTCTGGGAGTTCAGAGTGATAAAATGCGGGCGGGTGAGATGCACAAAAGCCAGACAATTTAGATATCCCCCGCCCAGCATCCTTTTGCAAAGTTTATGTACTATTTTTGCAAACCGCCTCTCTGGTATGCTAACTCCATTTTCAAGAGTATTATACCAGATGAAGGTCAGCTGGAGAGACATACCTCTCAACTGTCCCTTATTATGAGGGATGTTCCTAATTTTACCACTACTTAGAATTGCTTCACCCCACATGGAAAAGATGCTGCCTACACAGAGATGGTGCTGTAAACTAGTTCTTGAAAGCAGAAATCCCTAATTCACGCCCCCACCCCATCCTCTCTGCAGCAGGTAATAAACTGGATTGATGCAATGTGACAAGTTACTGACCAGAAAGATGCAGGCCGAGGCAGCCTGTCTCAGGGCGGTCCATCCCACTGCACAAAGCACCACTAGCAGAATCTCGGCCCCGCTCAGGCATGCGTTCTCCAGCAGGGTGGTGCGGGACAGCTCCAGTCCGCAGCCCTGACACTCCCGCACGGCGCCCGCCAAGGCCGAATAACTCTTCCCAATCAGCTCCGCAAAGCTCGGCATGGGCTCCACCGCCCGCAGCCTCTCCACCCCTGCCACTGCCCGGTCGGGCTCCTCCATTGTCACCGGGTGTAGAACAGCAAGCGATCGCCCTTGGTACCTTCTTGCCAGCCACTCCACAGCAAAGCGAGGAGGGCAATTATTTCTGAAACTGGAAGCAATGCGTCAGCACAGAAAGAGAGGAGTCCTGAATCTGTCGTGACATTTGCACTTGAGCCTACAATTTGAGGCACATAAGGAAACAATATATATTTTTTATAAATACATTGGCAACGGGTCTTATATTGTAGAAATTATGTCGGGAAATCGCGACTCTCCGCTGAAAATTCCTTACAATCTTTTCTTGCTCATTGGAGGAACTCGATCTGTCCGATTTTGGTTCTCCTTTTGGTTTTTGTTATCAATATCCTCCCGAAATTCTAATGCTTGCCGAGCTGCAGTCAGTGACACTGTCGTGTAATCGCAATTCACTGTTTCATTGTCGGAAATATCAGATGTCAGCTTCCAATGTCAGTTTCACTGCCATCAACCCAGCAGCACCCCATGACCCTACCGCAACCCACTTTGGGCGGGGTGGAGGTTGAAGGAGACAGGCACTCGAGGAAACCTTTCGTTGCTGAATCAATGATTGCCAATACAGTCCCACCCCAGCAGTGCTCTCTGACATGTCCTGAATTAGGACTCCCAGCACCTGCCTTCCTTCTCAATCACCGATCTTGCAGAGGCCCCCCCACTGATCCCCGTTCAAATGACGCGATTTTTCTTGTTGCTTAAAATGTGAAAAACGAGCTGCCAGCACGGTTCATTCTTCCTTGTCTCCCCCGAGCGAGCAAACTCCCCTGCTTCTCAGTCCGATCACGTTTGGATGGGGATGAACAGCACTGACAGGGACGAACACAGTAGCTACGTCCAGTGCACTGCGTTGGAAGGGAACACAGAACCCATGTGATGTAAGCATATCGGCATCATGCAAGACAACCAACCACATGGCCAGAAATTTAAAGAGACAGTAACGCCTGTTAAAATGATACTAGTCAGGGCTGCAGGCAAACTGCGCAAGTGACAGTCTCGGAAAAACTGCTGCCTCAACCAGGCACAGAGGTACTGCCTCACTCATACTTCAGTTTTACATGAGACGGAGGCTCCTATCAAGGGTGTAGCCAGGCATCCTCTCTGTACACATTTGTGTAGTTTTGTTGAGTGCCTGTCACACGTCATATGCCTTTCTGTTAACATTTTCATTCTAATATGTAGTATTTGGGTTAGTGTAGGCCACTGAAGAGTGTGCGTGTTTAAACTTCTGTTGTTGAGACAGAAACATGTATAAGTTTTTAAAGATTAGAGGAATAATCTGACTTGTTTGGAAGGGGGTACTATTTGGAGAGGATGTGTACATTTTTTAATATGGGGGGGGGAGGGTGTAACTGTTGGAGATTGTGTGTACAAAATGGAAATTTCTGGCTACACCCATGGCTCTTATGATGGTGCCATGCTCTCCTTTATGGTGCTAAATCCACACAGCAGCAAGAAAAATATACACTGTACTGTTGCTGAAATGACCATAACAGGAGTCCACCTACACCCATACATACAGAAAAGTGCCAACAGATAAAAAGGCCTTACGGTCTATCTACTCTGCTCCAGTTTGCAGTTCCCACTTTGTTTACAGATGGAACTGCCCCCCCCATATGTCCCTCTCAAATACCCCCCTCTCCTCCCACCTGCAGCTTTCCCCCTCACCTTGTCCCAACCTCTGTTCAAGCCGTCCACCGTTTTTAGGGATGCCACCTAGTTCTCTGGCAACTCATTACAATTAGCTACCTACCACCCTCTCTGAGATAAAATGGCCTCTTTATCTCCCTCCTGAACTCCCCCCACCAGCTTTAGGCTGTTACCCCTATTGGTGGTCTTTCCATTAAGGCTGAACAGGCCCTCAGTGCTCACCCTGTTACAACTTCAAGGTACCCGACGGTCTCAATCATCCCTCCCTTCTGTCCTCAAAAGTGTACATGATGAACCCCCTGAGCCTCTCTTTCCAGGTGTTGTCCTACTGGCCCAGGATCATTTTGGCTGCCATTCTCTGGACCGTTTTGAGCACATTGATGTCCTTCTTAAGACAAGGGCGCCAATATTGCACACTGTACTCTAGGTATGGTCTCACTAGAGACCTGTACAGCCGCAGAATGACCTCTGACTTCCTGCTGATAATTTCCTTGGGTATGCAGCCCAGCATCCAATTTGCTTTGGCCACAACTTTCCTGCAGTGTGACAAGTGTCTCAGATCACTCGTGATAATTACTAGGGCTGTGCAAGTCACCAAATTTGTCCCAAAAGGCCAGTTTCGAGTTGGGTCAGAAGAAACCCAAAGTAGCCTGATATAGCTTGAAATTAAATGACGGGTTAAAGGGATTATTTTTTTAAAAGGCATTCTTCCATCAAGACGTCCTGTCTGCACCATCAACAACCTTTCTGTATAACTGGCTTGACTTGAGAGAGTATGCTGTTATTTATCACCCACCACCACCTTCTTAACCAGACTCTTTACAGTATGAAACAAGGGCTCTTAAGCCCTTACCAATATAAAAATAATTCCGGGCCACTTTTCCAGGTTTTTCAAAGTGAAACTCAATTTATCCCATTTTACCGAACCTTCCCTAAACCCAAGTGGCCAACCTGATACCCAGCCCTCATAACTGCACCCAAGTTCTTTTCTTCCTCTGACCGGATTACCTGCACACCACCCAACCAGTATTTGGTCCCTAGGTTTTTCACCCCCAAGTGCTTAACTTTACGCTTTTTAGAATTGAACCCCAGATGCCAAATGCCAGACCACTTCTCTAGCCTAGCCAGGTCTTCCCCGAGTTCCTGTCTCCCCTTGTCCATGTCCACCCACCCACAGAGCTTTGTATCATCCATGAACAGGCAGATCTTACCCCCTGTTCCCATCTGTGATGTCACTTATTACTATTAACATTGGACTGAGCACAGAGCCCTGTGGGACCCCACTTGTCGCAGGCCTAGCTTCTGAGAATCCCCCCCCACCCCCAACTACAACCTTTTGGCTTCTGTCCTGCAGCCAACTTCTGACCCCCACCCTACAAGCTTAACCCCCACTCCCATGTCTTCTAGCTTCCCGACCAGTCTCCTGTGAGGTAACGAGTTGAAGACCTTGCTGATGGCCAGATACAGGACTTCAACGGCTTGGCCTTTGCCCACTGTCCTGGTCGATTTTTTCCTCCCATCCCTCTTGTTCCATTTGTCCACCAGGGAGGTTGGAGACTGAGGACAGATACACCATGCTCTCCTTGCTGTGGGGTAGCACAGAGAAGCAGGTTACATAAAGTGTTTTTTAAAGATAAAAAAAGGTATGCCACCATTGCCTTATTTTATGTAAGCTGTCCAGTAAAGCATAAGCAAAAGTTGTTGGTGACTTGGTCTGCTTTCACTGTGTCTCTGTCCCCCCATTAGGAGGAAAGCTAACTGGTGGTGGAGTTGCTGGAATAATGGGAGAACAGAGTAGCCTCTCCGGGGGGGGGGCTGTAAGCATGGAGCAGTTTGCATGCCAAACTCTTGATTATTTGACTACCTGGACACACGACGTAGCACTAACTAAATCTCTGTTTCTTCTGAAAGGAGCTGCTATTGATCCAGAAATACCATATTAAGTTACATCTCTTGAAGAAGGAAAAACGGCATAAAAAAAGGAAAGTGGAACTGATCGCTAACAGGTGTTCAGCTATTAGTCTAACACTGGACTGTAAATTACCCATTTTAATTGTATACCTTGCTATCAATCCTACCTTACTGTGTTGAGATTTTACCATTTAATATTCTCTCGAGTGTTGCTCAACTCTGATTTGGGGTTATCAAAATGTAAGGTTAATGTTTTTACATGGTAATAATTAAAAATCTATTCTGACACGTGGCTCTGATTGCAAAATTCCAGCTGTTTTAAAGTATATTTGTAATTTTTACACTCACATTCCTCACTGATGTCGTATGAGACATTTTTAGTTGTTCATTTGATTTTTAATTTTTTTTTATTTCACACTGTGGGGGATAACATGGGTGTCAGAGGTATAAAGTGCATGCGCCGAGTTGAGCATCTTTGTTCTTCAGATGCCATCACTATGGCCTAATGACAGGAGCACTCTCTATCTCCGTGCAGGTGCTCTTTTTTGCTGTAGATCTAAGTTTACCAATACTGAGTCAGTCTGTGTTCTACTATGGCAGTACATGTTAAAAATTCCATGCCTTAAAGTAACCACAAGATCAGGTCTACTGGGACTGAAAATGTACCTCAGAATGTGAGAGGTGGTGACTTAGAAAATATACTAACAAAAAAGAACATGAGTGTATATATAGATTAGGGGCTCTTAAGAACTCTGGCTTAAATTATGTTTGAACTGAAGCCATTCCTAATAAAAAGGAAATACCCCCCCCCCCCAAAAGAACTGTCAAACCTGAATAGTGTATCTGTTTACAAAACACTGATCTGCTCATCTATGCCTTGAACCCCACACCCAGAAGTAACATCAAAACAGTAACACTTTTTTTTTTTTTTTTTTTAAACACCTATTGGTGTTTTCTTTCAATGCAGGTATACCAGAACAGAGTATGTACATGAAGAATAGAATGGATCTTAAAAAGGAATTAAAGGATTCATACACAGACTTTGATTTTGCAATGCACTTTTACCAAATGGGTGATGGGTGTAACACAAGAGGTGCTTACTCATTGGGCATGGATGTAATTGTTAATTTAATTGCTACTTGATGTGTGTATAATATCATGCAGCTTCACCTAAACTATTCTCTGAAGAAGCCCTAGTGGAAGGGTAAAACGTAAGCGGTGGTGCATCCGCACTGCCTGTCTTGTATGCTTTGCCACTGCTGTCCTGAAGAAAAATAAAAAAGCAACGTAAAGAAATCTCTCCATTTGTTTGTGTTTCTTCTAAGTGCAGGGGTGAGTGCCTTCTACTGTAATTCAGGGACTGCTAAATCTGTTTGGGAGCAGCACCACCCCCTCAGTGCTCACCTCCAACCTTACATCTACAAGAGAAAACTGCATATTTGTTTTATAGATATCAAATCAGCATTTGACTCAGTAAATAGACAAATTCTTTGGAGCTTATTAGAAATAGATAATCATTTACTTGCTATCTTAAAATTACTGCATACCAACACCATGGCTCAGGTGAGATTCACTAAAGATGGGGCTCTGACAGATGAAATACTCATAAGGCTCAATGTTAAACAAGGGTGCCTCCTGGCCCCCGTTTTGTTCAATTTATATACTGAATCTCTGGTAAACTGTATTGTTAACATTGAAACATACCCTCTGTGACAGGACTGAATAAGGCCCTGTCCCATTTATTATACAGAAAAAGTTGAACGCAAGCGTCTGTTCTATCCTCTCCTTTTCTGTCTCTCTTGTGTAGTTGCAAAACCAAATTTTCTTGTGAGACCTAGAAACTGATCACTCCAATGGTTTCGCAGTTCTCTGCCTTTTCTTTCTGTTTCTGTCTTTTCTTCCCCCTTGCATATCTGCGGGTTTAAAAAGATATGTGAATCTTTTTGTGGAAATGTACTGACACTGGGATCCCTTTGTTTAAAACTGTATATAGTTTTACTGTTGAAGTGATTGCAAAAACTTGAATGCAAGGGGTTAACCTGAGATGCTGGTTTGAAAAATATTTCCAGAGCTGTCAACTAGAGGCCAGTTCTGGGTCACAATGTTTTTTTTTTTGCTGCACCTGCTGAAACTAACAAGAACACTATGTGAGAAGCAGAATGTTCTCTTAATGAGCCCCTGAAAAGACTTGTTATAAAAAGAGCTACAGTGTTTTGCAAGAGGGAGAGACAGACTGGGATTGGAAATTGAGAAGAAAAACTCAGAAGAAGGACTCTGCTTTCTATGTTTGCACTACCATTGTAAATAGTTATACTGAACAATTATTTATTTTGCTATTATTAATAAAATGCTATTTGCGAATTTTACAACTGCTCCTCGTTTTCCTATGCTTCCTGACCTGTGCCTCAACAACACCCTCTAGCGATAAACAATGAAGAAATTAGGATTATGTTACATGTAGACAATGCTATTCTCATCACAAACTTCTCTGGGGCTGAGAAGGGTTTTTTGCCTGTAGTATGAATAAATTGGGTGAAACAGATTTGGAATTAAACATGGAGAAAACTAAAATTATGGTGTTCGGTAGTGAAATTAAAAATAATAAATGGACAATAATTTGAGGAAATCATAGGAGTATAGATACCTGGGTGTTATATTCGAAAGGAATCTGTTATGGCAACCCCATATTATAGAAACAAAAGAAAAAGCACATAAAACAACAAGGGCAACAGGATCTTTTGCCTACAACTGTGCAAATAATTCTTTCAAGGCCCTCAAAATGGCCTCGGAAGCAAAAATAATCAAACATTATATGGCAGTGAAACGTGGGGCTTAAATATGAATAATTTTAATACTGAATTGATCCACAATTTATTTATTAAGAATACATTGAATCTACCAAGAGATTGTCCTTCATGTTTTCCTATGTACTTAAATCTGTAATTCCTGTACTCTCCCGGTCGTACCTGAAAATAGGCAATTGTCTTGTCTAGTGTACTTACCTGGTCAACAAAAGCTAAATAAATAAGTAAATCTTCTTTTCTAAGAGCAGAACCTGTGATGCTATCAATGGAATCTAGAGTACTCTTCAGAGCAATTAAACTATGATGAATGTGGATAGTAACCGATTACCAAAACTCTGTTGGTTAGAATCACTAAGTAATATGCAGCATGGTAATTGTAAAGAGAACTGGTTTACTAGACTAAATAATTGTCTTAAAAAAATCCGATGGGAAGAGTTATGGTCACACAAAGCTACCTACAATCCAGAAACTTACGTTGCAGAAGTAAAACAAAGGCTGCAAGATATTACTATGCAAACTGATATTGAAAGATTGAGCAATATAGATAAATATGGATAGTATATGCAATTAAAGGTAGATATGGGTATGTAAAAGTATTTGGATTTTTGTGAAAACAAAATTCATAGAAACATGTCAAGTAAGCTCAGTCTAAATATTTTATGCTGAATATATGGGCAGCTTATATCAGAAAAAGGAAAAAAAAAAGGAAAAGTAACTAACTTCTGTCAATGTAAAATGGGTAATGAACCAGTTGTTATACACCCCAACTTCTTGGGAACCACAAAATAAACTGAATACAATCCCAGGCCTTCCTCGTTTGGAGGAACTGGAACAACTGCCTTGATCTGTATCAAGTGAGCTAAAGTTTGACTTACTGCCTGTCTCTTCACCCAATTCTCAGGTACCAGAGATTGCAGGAAATGACCTCTTGTGGGTATTGTGGTGAACTCTATGGTGTAGCTCATAGCCAGAATCTCCAACACCCAAGCATCTGACATTAGTTGGGTCCATTACTGATAAAACTTCTACAGTCTTCCACCAAGGGGGGGCGCAGAGATAGGCCTATGCACCTTCACTATTAGTTACTGCTTCTTCCTGCACCACCATTACGTCTGTGGATGAAGGATCCTCTGTTATTGTTACCCTTGAATCCAGAATAGGCTCCTTTATTCCTCTAGTTTCCAAAATTCCTAAAGGGTTGAAAACTGCCTCTGGTTTGTTGCTGCCAAGCAACCCTCCCTGCCCTCCTGATGTTGAGTTTGTTTTCTGTTGATGTCTGGACACCAGTAGATGTCCTTTCTTATCCTGGACATCCTTTAGAATGTTGTCCAGACCAGGGCCGAATAATAATCCTCTGTCAAAGAATACAGCTTCAAGTTGGACACCTGGTTCATGATCCAGTGCCACAGACAAGACACCCCCCATGGCTGCCACAATATGGTGAGTGGAGCATGCGGACCTCTGTAAACCATTTACTGCTGCACCTCCCAGAAAAGTGGAGGCCATGGACACAAGCTTCAAAACGTTTGCTCCCTGACTCTGGAGGAATGTAGCTACCCAAAGCAGTAACCCACGAGTGTAATGCTCTGTAAACAGTAAAAAATGCATATGATGTTCGAAGAGTTGCCCTATCCAAGGCAAAAGCCCTTCTCCAAGAGGTGCCCACCCTCTTTCTGTTAGTGTCAGTCAGGGCTGCTGAACCTTCAATAGGTATGGTTGTGTGCCAGACAGAATTAGGCAGAACCTTGTCTGCCAGTGGGGAAACCTCCCACTTCTTGGAGCTCTCCTCCAGGAAGGGTTAATATCTCACCCTTGGCCTACAGAGCTGCTTGCACTTCTCCGTCCTGGCCCATTCCTGTTCAATAATCTGGCCACAGTGCATAAACTTTGGAAAACACCTCGGTACAGAGGAAACTCAGTGCCCTGCACCTCCTATAGCTGCAATGTCAGACAAGCTTCCATTATAAGATATGACAAGGACTTTGTATCACAAACAGGGCCGGGATCGGAATCTTTCTCTTAGGCTCCGTTCACTCCCCCTCCTCTTCTGAGAGATCCTCTTCCTCATCAGACAGTGCTGTTGGGTCAGGATTTTCCACGTGCCCCCCTGTATCCTCATCTTGACCTTCCAGGTTGTCAAGGACTAGCGAGCAGTATTGCTCTGCTGTGGTGCACCTACATGTGCCTGCAAGGTTCCCCCTCCTCCCCGATCTGAGGGGCCTGCCTTGGGTTTGGGTGTGTTGGTAAGGATTTCCTGCTGAACATCACAACTCAGCAGTTTATTTAAGAGCAGCAAAAAGGATCTGCACAACTCAGCCTTAACACTACCATTCAGTACTCCAGGTGTACCCCTCCCCCCAGCTCAGGGGTTCGGCTAGGGAGGACCGAAATAGACATGTTAGATTGCGTTACACAATTAGGGCAGTAAGACCCTAAAGGGGAGGGTCTCATCATCCTCCTGAAGGTCTTACATCTCTTAAACACAACTGGTCACCGATAAACTATGACGCCACTTCCTAATAGCCAATAATAGCATATAGTGCACAAACAACAGGCTAAAAATCCTTTTCCTGTGTCTGTTACTATTTCCCCCTCAATACCCAGTGCCGATTCAGTGAGCTCAAGCAATAGGATAAAAAACAAACAAAACAAAAACAGTGAAATAAAACCTTTTCTGTGCCTGAGATATTCTCCCCCCCCCCACAACTGAGTGTATGATATGGCCTATTGTCATGACCCACTTGTGCCTCCCAGAGACTCACCCCCAGCGCTGTCCCATATAAACACAGGATCTCCTGTAGAATAAGAATCAGTGTTGTATTGTTGAACAACGCTCTTCCTCCGCAAAGATTTCCACAGGATCAAAGAACACTGTTGTGCTGGAGAGCAACACCATGCCTCAGCTACTGTGCTGGATGAGCTAAACAGATGTGTGGTCACACGCTTGCATGGTGATGTCACGCTGATGTGTGTAATGTCACAAGACTGAATGTGAGCATGCCGTAGCCAGTGACTAGCAGGAACAGGACTGCCTAGTGGGGGGAAAACCCATGGGAGCGTGTCACGGTGAGTGACTAGCAGATGGAGGAGCACCTAGTGGCGGCACAAATGACCCATGTTGGCAAGCTGCTAGCAATGGCATGGATGAACCATGTGGAGCACTGACCACACTACAAAAATTACGCAAAACTGTGCCGTTCCAAGAAAACAGGTTGATGTTAAATTAAAGATTTGGCTCTCGGTGCAGTCTCTGGAGGCACAAAGAAAATTTAACCTAACTAAACAGAGGAGGGCACTGCTCAAAGTCAAGGGTTCCCTCAGCTTACAATTTTTAGCTGCACAAGTCTAACTGTATGGGATCTCCAAAGATTAGCCTCACAGAACTGTCTAGTCTCGGAGGAAGAGAAAGGCAGGGAGGGTCTGTTACCAGCAGCATGCTAGGGAAGACTGTGCCCCACCCCCCAATAAGTAAAAATTACTTACACCCAGAGACTAAATAACTGTGCCCCCCGCCCCGGTTGTCCCTTTCTGAGTCCAGCTGTCTGAACCTATCTAAAGGCAGAGATCCCAGGGGTATGGTAGTGGGGACAACAATGAGCTGGGAGAATGTCTGTCCCCTTCTGAGTCCAGCTGTCCAAACCTATCTAATGGCAGGAATCCCAAGAGTAAGCTACCCATATGTATTAACTACCTTCCTCATTGGCAATGTGGAACGATACAGAAATGGTGAGCGGCCCATGTTAGTAGAGGGGTGTCCTTCATTAATTGCAAAGTGACCATTTTGTAGTTTAAAACAAATAAGAAATCAAGCTCCATTAATTTCAATGGTCGCCCCAGCGCTCTCCCTAGCCACACATCATGTAAAGGCTTGGATGGGCGCAGTGGCCCTAACTGACACTCACACTCACACTGCACAGGCTTCCACTGTAGAAATGAACATTATGAGGAATATCATTAAAGCAGGGGATACTTTTGATCAGTAAAACCAGGATAGAATGACGGCCGATGAGGGCAGCCACCCCCTATGTGTGAGTGACTGCCTTACATTGGAAATTTCTTTTAAACTGTCAAATGTTCCCCACAACGCTTGAGAGGCATGCCAACATATTCTCAACCCACTACCACCACCTGTTACTACCCATCTGACTTCCAACTGGTTGGGCTATACCCTTAGTACATTACGTACAAGGAAGGTGCTAACACATTCCAAGATGTAGTAGCCGCAAGGGCAAAAAGTAGCTCTGCCATTCTCGGGCCTTACTTTTGGCATCTATGTCTGGCATGATCTTCATAGGAGGTGTTTTACCCTTGTGAAGATCAAAGCTGTAGGCTGTTAAATCCACACACAGTGGTTTCTGCTATGCAATTTATTTGGTTACTCCTCTGTGTGTGAGGTGAGGAGGGATGGCACTTATAACTCACAAGTAGGGAAGGTACAAGCAAGTTATGAAGCCCCCCCCCCCACCACACAATGCTGAAAAAGTTGTGATGTCTGGTCAGTTCCAGTTGTGCATGTCTGCCTTGTCCAAGTGTACCCTATACTCCAGCTCTTGAACCCTTTAGCAGTGACAGATTTTTTGCCCACAGACTGATAACCAGTGAGTAGTACCTTTACACAAAAGTCAGAGACACAGATTGAACAGAGAGTTTATTTGGAATGTTTCCGATAAATTATTACAGGATTCCACATTATAAGTTTGCAGTGAACTTCAAATGAACTTACAAACACTGCTGGAGAATTGTGTTAAATGAAAACAGATATGAGAACACAAAAAGGTTCTAGGCCATGACATCTCTCTACGGGACACTCTCTAAATTAACTTTCATTTGGTTTGGTTCATATCCAATTCTCCGTCATCAACTTTTCATCTGGATTTACATAAAGTGTTGCAAGCCGGCACAGAACACTGTAAAAAACAGAAACTCAACAACCTTGCACTGAATTCCAAACTGTGGCATTTTGTGTCTTCTTTACAAATTCCTTCCACTGGTCTTCAGGCACTGGGGGTATACTGCATAGTCAGTCGATCAAATTCATTTTCCTTTCAAATAAAGAATGGACAAAGATTCAGCATGTTGTTGAAATAAACCATGCATGTCAGACAAGCTTCAAATTTCACTGCCCTTTACTGGTATCATTTTGTAATCTGAAGATAACTTAGAGGCAATGAAAATATATTAAATAAGTAACTCTTCATAGTGCAGGGTTTAGCAATGCCTTTAATAAAAAAACAAAACATAAAACTTACAGTTGTGGCCAAAAATACTGGCGCCCTTGCAGTTTTTTCTAATAATGCACCATTCCTTCCAGAAAATTGTTGAAATTAAAAAATATTTTGGTATCCACATATGTATTTCTTTGGTTTGCAGTGGAATAAAACACAAAAAGCAGAAAAATTTACTAAGTCTTAGATTATTCCACACAGAAATCCTTAAATGGCCGGACAAAATTATTGGCACCTTTAGAAGTAGTTAGAAATAATTAGATTTCAAGCAGGTGATTCTCCTTCACTTTGAATTGAATTCACCTGTGGTGAGTTGCAGGTGCCTGCAATATAAACATCACTCATTCAACGGTTTGAATAGAAAAGGACTCATTCTCCTGTTTTGTGTCACTGTGTGTACCGCAATGAGCATGGAGAAAAGAAAAGACAGCCAGAGAATTGTCTGAGGAGGTCAGACAGAAGATTGTAGCCAAGCATGGACAATCTCAAGGCTACAAATCAATCTCCAGAGACCTTGATGTTCCTGTTTTCACCGTATGTAATGTTATCAGGATGTTTAAGGCCCATGGCACTGTAGCCAACCTCCCCTGGACGCGGGTCGCGCAAGAGAAAACTTGATCGAAGATTGCGGCGCAGGATTGTTCGAATGGTGGTGAAAGCACCTTGATCAACTGCCAAACAGATTCAAGCTGACCTTCAGACACAAGGTACGACAGTTTCAACTCGCACCATCCGTCGCCAAGTCAATGAAAGGGGGTTATATGGTAGGAGGCCCAGGAGGACCCCAATGCTGAGAGAGAGACATAAGAAAGCCTGACTGGGGTTTGCCAAAACACACCTGAACAAGCCAAAATCCTTCTGGGAGAATGTCCTGTGGACAGATGAGACCAAATTAGAGCTTTTTGGTAAAGCACATCATCTCTATGTTTACAGAAAACAAAATGAAGCCTTCAAAGAAAAGAACACCTTCCCTACAGTCAAATGTGGAGGAGGTTCAGTGATGTTTTGGGGTTGCTGTGCTGCCTCTGGCACTGGGTACCTTGAACGTGTGCATGGCATCATGAAATCTGGAGATTACCAGGCCATTTTGGAGTGCAATGTTGAACCCAGTGTCAGAAAGCTGGGTCTCCGTCGAAGGTCATGGGTCTTCCAGCAGGACAATGACCCCAAACACACTTCAAAAAGCACCCAGGAATGGTTCAACACAAGACGCTGGACTGTTCTGAAGTGGCCAAGCAATGAGTCCAGATCTAAATCCCATTGAAAACCTGTGGAGATCTGAAAACAGCAGTTGGGAGAAGGCACCCTTCAAATCTGGGAGAACTGGAGCAGTTTGCACAGGAAGAGTGGGCCAAACTGCCAGTAGAGAGGTGCAGGAAGCTCATCCATGGCTATAGGAAGCGGCTGATTACAGTTATTTTGACCAAAGGCTGTGCTACCAAATATTAAGTCTAGGGTGTCAATAATTTTGTCAATGCCATTTCTTTTCATTTTCTGATTTAAAAGGATATATTAAATTCTGAATCAAAAACAAAGGTTCTGTAATATTAACAGAGAAATAAAGAATTGTGGAGACCAAATACTGTACTGTTGTTAATTTCAACTTATGTTTAGAGGAAATTGTGAGTTATTTGAAAAAGTACAAGGACGCCAATATTTTTGGCCACGACTGTAAACCCAGAGAAAACAGTTACTAGGGGATGAGCAACACAAAATATATATTAAAAAAAAAACAAAAAAAAACAGCTTTTATTCTTTCAAAGTCCACTGGGATTCAGACAGTGCAATGCAACAAGTGGCTACAGATGCCTAAATTTCAGTCAGTGGCTGCACAGAATGTGTAGTTTGTGCCTCTAGAAGTGTGCTACTAGACCTATCCATTGTCATACTCAGAAGGGAAGAAGTTCTACCTGCAGGTACGATGCTATGCAACTTGCCAGTCCAGATGTTAGCTGACAAACATGTTTTGTGCCCACTAACTACACTGCATGCAAACATGGCGCAGTACAGCATTGGCTCATACACACTCCACATGTTGCAATATGTAAAGCTGCCCCCCCAAATTCCCACACACCTGTAGTTCCCACGTGGTGGTCCCCATTTATGCCCCACAGTTCCAGTCCATGGTGGATACAATGGATCCCCACTCCAAGAGTAGCCAATATCTCTGGTGGCCCAGGGGTTCCAAACCTCACTAACACCATAATTCCAGTCCATGGTGGATCCAGTGGATCCCCCCCCCCCACACACACACACTAAAAGAATGGCAGATATCTCTGGTGATCCAGGGTTCCAACCCCTAACTAATCCCAGAGTTCCACTCCTTGGCAGGGTCAGTAGATCACCATTTGCTCCAAGAATGGCAACCATCTCTGGTGTTGTAGTGGTTCCGACCCTTATGAACCCAAGAACCCATTTATCGCTGGTAGTCTCTCCACAAACACTCGTTGACTCAGCAGCCACCTGGCCATCACTTGGGCCCCTTTGAACCAATGCAACCCTTCCATCTCTGTCTGATTTTATCATGCTGTAACCGGGGATTGGGTGGAAATCTGTGGCTTACGCAGCTCAGAAAAGCCATTGAAGATACAACGGAAATGTCTGGGAATCAACTATAAGCCCCTTATATAACAGCTCTTGCAAATTTTTCTATCTGGCATATACCCCCACCGGGCTTTTTCTCTAGGACAGAGACTATCCGCATGAGGGTCCTTGCCTCACATCCTCTACCTCCTGCCAACATTACCCATTATGCCCTCTCACCTCTATTTTAAAGGAAATTTCCACCTTCAAGTACTGGGCTTTATAGCCTGTTACATTACATCGATGATAGTTCATCCACATCTACTTTAGAATATTTCCAACAACCCAGTTCAAGAGGCAAGTGATGGTAATTCAGGCCGAACCAATGACCAGATGATCCCTTCCCTTCTCGGTTCTCCAGTCCTGCCCTGCACTCTGATGTTCATGACCTCAAACCAAGGACAGCATGGGGGCACGCCCCACTGTAGTCTACGGGGGTAATTCATGAAATGGTTGTAAGACTGTTACAACATCCTTTGATTTAAATGAAAGCCACTGCTCGACTCACAGGACCCCTATTAGTTGAGCAGTGGCTTTCATTTAAATCAAAGGATGCTGCAACAGCTTTAAAGTCATTTTGAAAATGACCCCCACAGACTACAATGGGGCATGTCCTCACGTTATGCCTGGTTAGAAATCATAAAACATCTGAGTATGGGGGTAGGACTGGAGAATCAGGAAGTGGAAGGGATTGCCTAGCTGTCAGTTCCGCCCGAATTATGATACCTTCCCTCCTGAACTGGGGTGCTGGAAAAATTCTAAAACAGGCATGCATGAACTATTGCCGATATAAGGTAATGGGTTATAAAGCCCCAAACCTAAACAAAATATGTTGGAAATTTACTTTAAAGACCAGGATAAAACCATTTCGAGATTTATTTTTGGGGGGGGGGAGACAAAGACACTGAATTTGGTATGACACTCTACGGCTTCCGAGAGATTAAGAAGGGATCAACCTTCCTAATTTGTGAAATCATGCACTAACAGTCCACTTTAGAAGCCTGCTCCTCTCCCTGGAAGCATGCGGAGATCCTTATCAATGATTCTGTGATACTGCTAACTACATTTTCTCTCACCCTTTGGAAGACCCGAACTTATGGGATTTTTCCATGTTTACAGCAGTAACCCTATGGCAATGGCTCAATTTTCACCACACAGCCTCCCAAAGGGCACTTAAGTGGTACTGCTGACTGAGCTCAGGTGATAGAGAATTTACTCAATTGCAAATGGATATCACTTTCTCTGATGGAGGTGCTTAGGCTTGCTTGCAGTATCTTTATCAGTTTCTTAACGGACAAGGTATCCTCCCATTTCAGCACTTTCAGGTGGCATTTAGACTCACAGGTTGAGAGTATGTTGGATATCTTCATATTCACTCTCACCTGCTGTATTCGCATTGGGCTTACCCTAAACACCCTGTCCCAATGCCCCAAATATTGCAGATTCTTTAATTTTTTAAAGGAGGAGACTTAGCAACACACGACTGGCTGCTTGTACAGGGGCCTGCAGGAGCTGCTGCACATTCCACTGACCAAATGCTGGCCAGGTGGAATGAGGAGTTACAGAAAGGTCACCCTATGGGCACTGAAGGACCTGAATATTTACATACTGGAAGAGAAGGGGGGGACATGGCAGCTTAAATACATAAAGGGAGCAAACAGTGTACAAGAGGGAAGTATTTTTTTAGTAAAAAAGATGCTCAAGAACAAAGGGACATGAAATTATTTTGGGGGGGGGTTAAATTCAGGAGAGATGTGAGGAAGTACTTCTTCACAGAAAGAGTGGTGGATTCCTGGAACTGCCTTCCAATGGAGCTGGCGGGGGCAAAAACAGTGGTGGGGCTCAAGAATGCATGTGAAAGGCACAAGGAAATCTTAGGGGACAGGAAAAGAGAGAGGGACAACGGAATGGAGATCAAGCAGGATCTGCAGTGATACTGTAGGCAGGGAAAAATGGGCAGACTAGGTAGGCCAAATGATTCTTATCTGCTGGCAAAGTCTACGGTATGTTTCACATTTTGCTACGAAATATTAATAAGGCTCTGGCACTGGATTACAGCAATTCCACATGTAATTCAAACCCCCAGTCCACACTTGTCAGAATATATAAATATTGCAGAAAATCTCACCTTTACATGATAGTCTCTGATAAATGGGTGGTTCTTATGGCCATCTTTAAGTTGCGTTAAGTAACGATTTGTGACCTGGTGGGAGGAAACAAAGACCGTCATTACGCAGAAAGAAAACCTGTTGCCATTTTCATGTTTCTGCCTGTTTTCAGTAACATGGCTCTCTCTTAGTTTAATAACAAGAAATAAGTGATTATGTTGTGGATGACTAAATGAGTCTGGGAATATGGCCCACAAGTTTATACTACTTGCCCAAAAAGTGCAAAGAGTTTTCAATATTTTCAACATAATCTGCTGGTGATAACTAAGACTAGTTGTCAAAAATCACTAATAAAACAAAAGCCAGGTAAAATACAGCACATTAAAAATGTATAAAATATTTAATATTCATGGAATTTACAAGATTTATAAACAATAAATGGGGAAAACAAAACAAATAAGTATTACATGAAAGAAAAAAAACGCTAAACTTAACTCTCAATTCTCAGCCTTCCCTTACCTACAAGGATAACAGTTCTCAAAGGAAAATTACACACAGGACTTGAGTTGGGCCATTGTACATGTGCAGGACTTTGGAGTTATAGATCTGACTGACTCAAGCTGTTAGTGCCCTCTGGGGTAAAGGCCTTTGTCTTTACTTAAAGGGGCACTGTCAGCTTTTGTAGGTGTTTTTATGACCCCAGTGCTATATGGGCAAAAGCAGAATACTATAAATCCGCCTTAACCTCGTCCTGGGGCTCCGGCCGCAAGTTTTGGAACAACATTAAGGAAATATGTGGTAAGGTCCCCAACCTGGTCCCCTCCCAAGTCATGTCAAATGGGTCCTTGACCTCTGACCCCACTCACATTGCTGCAGTTTTCAGTGATGCCTTCTCCAATCTTAGCCATGTTCTCCCCCTGAATTTCTATGACCCACCAGCTCTTAGCACACCCGCCCCGCACCTCGGTGCCCCCCCCTTTTACCTTCGCTACATCTCTCCCAAGTCAGCTGAACCATATCTTACTGCTGCCCTTAGTCACACCTCCTCCAACGCCGACTCCCTTGATCTCAGAATTCTTCGGCTCTCCCTTAAGGAAGTCCTTGCCCCTCTCACCCACATTTTAAACCTCTCACTCTCACTAGGCAAATTCCCTGCCATTTGGAAATCCCCCTATATCACGCCCATATTTAAAGGTGGGGACCGCTCCTCTGTTAACAATTACTGCCCTATCTCCATACTTCCCCCCCTCTCCAAAGCCTTAGAGAGGATAGTTTCGGATCAGCTCACTGACCACCTCAATAAATATGACCTACTCTGCAAACAACAACATGGTTTCCGTAAAGGTCACAGAACAACTACTGCCCTGCTTGATCTAACATCACACATCCACACTGCACTGGACAAAGGCCACATCACAGGTGCGATCTTCATTGACCTCACTAAGGCCTTTGATACCATCCACCATTCACTACTCCAATCCTCTTTGTTCAACCTGGGTCTCTCACAGGAAGCAGTGGGATGGTTCACTGACTATCTTGCCAACCGGACCCTTCAAGTTAAAATTGGCAATACCCTATCACCTAAATCTCCTGTCCTCTCAGGGGTCCCACAAGGGTCCATTTTGGGTCCCCTCCTATTCAGCCTCTTCCTAAACTCCCTCCCCGCATCCTGCACCTCCAACCTATTACTATATGCAGATGATGCTGTCATATTCTCCTCCAGCCCAGACCCCTCCCTACTCCACCACTCCCTCCAGTCCTCCTTCAATGCTGTTGAAAGTTGGTTCTCCTCACAACGCCTTATTAACAACTATAAAAAACCAAAGGTATGCTATTCGCAATCCCAGAATTCCAGGATTGGCTTTCCCTACAAATACTATCAGCCCCAGACTTCCTTGAATTTGTGCATTCGTTTAAATACCTGGGCATCACATTGGACACTGGCCTTACATATCATGAGCATATACATCAATTATCTAAGGCCCTAAATATTAGGCTAGGGCTCTTGCACAGTATAAACATTGCCTTACCCGAATACCCTAAACACTATCTCCTCTCGGTACTCTCCTGCTAGACTATGGTCTCTTGACTTTTGGAGGGGCAAGCTCCTCAGCCCTTGATAGTCTTAGACTCATCCTAAACAAGGCCTGTCATCTTATATTAGGATGTGACAGACTCACCCATACCTGTGCTCTATATAAGGACACCAATTGGCTTAACCTTGACAACAGAATCAAATTCCACACTTGTGTCTTGGCAAAAAACATTACCCTTGGCCTCTTCCCCCTCTGCACTCAGCCCTTTAATCACTAAGGACTCAAAAGTTAAGCACAATCGTAGCTCTGACACCCATCGTTTCTCCATCCCTTCCTGTCGCACAGCTCAATTCCAAAGATCCTTTTGTTACAGGGCACCCTTGTGGATGAATAACCTACCCTCCTCCTTGCGTTTTGATCAAAGAATTGGTCATTTTAAAATGCACCTCAGGGCTCACCTTCGGTCCACAAGTGACTGCGTCTGTACGTGAATCGGTGCCACCTGTTCCCTCTACTACTGACAGTGGCCTCTGGCCTGCCTCTGCAAACAGCTCTTAACTTCCTCCTCTCAGGGATGTTAAGTTCCAGTTTTTGGTTTTTTTTCCTTTCAACTGCCTCAAACTGTACTAGTTCTTGATTGTTAGCCTAACTGTTCCTGTTATAAACATAGCTCTACTCTGTAACAAGTACTGTATTGTGTATCTGTCCTAATCGTATTGTATTGTATATCTGTGTTATATTATATGTGACGTGGAACCTTTGTAAAGGAGTCTTTGACTCAAAGGTACTTCTGATCTCTGAAATAAATAAATAAATAAATATATGCCTGTGAACACAGTTGCTGACATGACTGTCCAGTTGTACTTTGGAGGTGTCTGGACATTCATTTTTACAAATAAAAAATAAATAAATGCATTTTCTGCCGACTGATCTTAAATCTTCCGTGCCCTGCTCCCACGTGTCCCAGCTGTAGTATCCTGCCAAACTCATGCATGAACGAGTTCAGCAATTTTGGTGGCTGGTAAACAAAATAGCTGGCTTCATAGAGTAAAGAGTGCTGAGTTTGACAATAGTAGTTCTGTGCCAAACCAAGCTGTATTTAATAAAGAAATCCTTACTTACTAAGTAAAACGGGACTCGGGACATGCCCACCACCGGCACTAGTGTGCATGCGCTGAGTTGCGTAGGTGCAGATGTGCCTACAAAAGCTGACAGTGCCCCTTTAAAATGTCATGGGGTCAGGACATGTCTTAACCAATGATGACTAATTGTTTATCTGCAACACTGGACCAGTCCCTCTTCATCCCTAGATAGTTCCAACTGGTTTGGGAGAGGCCTCTCTCTTAAATAACAGATTAAGCTGTTACCATTCTTATTTAAAAACAGGAGCACAGTGGTTCTCACAGACTGCTTTATTCATGTTAAAACCAATTTAAAGCGTCTTGGGCTACAGGCACAGCATAGAAACATAGAATTTGATGGCAGATAAAGACCGCTTGCCCACCTAGTCTGTCCATTTGAGTTGAGAGCTGTGTGTCTACTCCTGGCAGACCCAAAAGACTAACTTTTCCTTTTGTCCACTCACAGATCAACTGAATGGACCATTCAGAGTACTATTTAGCTATCAACTGAAAGCTATCAAGAAGAACAATGACCTACAGTAGTTCCAGTAAAACAGCATTTTCCCCTTACAGCAATTTTTTTTTTTGGTTTCAAATTTTTATTAATTTTCAATTATAGGACAAATACATTCATTGTCAAGACAGTCACATTACAACCCATCATCTTTAAAAAATATATTTACATAGGTCCACATAATTAACAGAGTTAATCCTTATAGCACTCAATAATATAAGCCATTCATTTGTTTATATTCCATTGTGTTGATTTTGCAATAGGTACCTCAACTGAAATCCAGCTCCCTGAGTGTATAATCATCATCTCATCTGCATTTAAAGTACTTAAAAAGGGACTCCATGAGGCAGAGAAGGTGTCCAAATGACCTCTCATCTGGCATGATTTATTTTCCATTGTCAGGGCATTTATAGCTATTGAGCGCCACTGCAACATGGTGGGTGTCTCTGCGGACACCCAGATATTTAGGATGACTTGTCTAGCCTGCAGAAGCAGTATTCTGATCCATCTCTTTTGCAGTGACCACTCCCCTCCTTCTCCCCCCTCCATACCAAATAATAAGCTGATTGGAGAGGTCAAGATCTCTAGGCCTGTCATTTCACTCAGTTTCTGTGCTATCCCCTCCCAAAAGGTGCGCAATCGTGGGCAGCTCCAGAAACAATGGTAAAATGTACCTTTATGTACTTCACACCTGTTACACATCTCAGAGACCTCTGGCTTATACCGATGAATTACCACTGGGGGGCAATAGAGCCTGTGTATAAATCTATATGTTGATTCCTTATATCTATTACAGGTATGGAGACCCATATGTGATTCAAGAAAAAGATCCCAATTATGGTCAGATATCTGTATGCCCATGTCCCTTTCCCATAATTCCCATGTATTATATGTCATATCCCGTAAGCTGCTTCTGAGAGTATGGACCATATTTCGAACCATTCCCTTAGGATCTCCTCTAGCTCTACATATCAGGGCCTCCATTTGCTTTAGAGGTGTATTCTGTTTTCCTTGGTTCCTTATCTGCCTACAATAATCCCTGGCTTGGAAGAACTGGAACAGATGATTGTCTTGTAATTCTTGAAAATAATTTATGTCCTTTCCTTTAACCAGATCCGCTGCACATTGCACTCCCCTTCTTTCCCATTCCTCAAATGTAGGGTCCTCAAGGCCCGGTCCAAAAAAGTGATTCCCAGCGAGTGGTAACAATAGTGTTTCTTCCTCTTTACCTCCCAGGATTCTCTTAATTTGTGACCAGCCATCAAGTATCATATTTACTAATGGGTTGGGTTGATCAAACGAATTATATGCTCGCTGTCCCCCCTTAGCTAGATATGCCGGTAATCTCCCCCGAACCCCCACCTCTTCCAGATTCAGCCAACTAGCCACGTCAGGCCTGGCAACCCAATCCTTTATAAACTGCACTTGAGCTGCCAAATAATAATCCTTCGGACCAGGGAAGCTTAGCCTCCCCTTTGGGTATTCGCTTTTAATTTCCTGAGACTAATCCTGGCTCTTTTGCCCTGCCACAGGAACTCAGTAAATACCCTCTCCATCTTTTTAATATCCCTCTTATGCAGGCCCATGGGAAGCATCTGTAGCAAATAGAAGATCCGCGGCAAGACATTCATTTTAATCAAATTCATCCGTCCTATCCAAGACAGTGGTAGTGCTCTCCATCTTTGTAAGTCCTTGGTTATGATTCTAATCATAGGGGTGTAGTTCAGGCTATAAAGATGAGAAATTTGTTTCCCTATATGTATTCCCAAATATCTGAAGGAGGTGCTAACTACCTTTAAGCCCCACATACTTTTTCTGGGTGCCATCCCCTGTCCTACGTATAGGATCTCTGATCTGTCTAAGTTTATTCTGTATCCTGAGAAGTCAGCAAACTCCAAAATGAGTGTCAGAAGGGATGGAACGGAGCACTCAGGGTCATTTATGTACAGAATCATATCGTCTGCATATAGTGACAATTTATGCTGTCTACTGTCTTTTCTCTTAACCTCCTCAATATCATTGCTCTGCCTAATGGCGAACGCAAGAGGTTCAGTGGCCAAGACAAACAGAAGTGGGGAGAGGGGGCACCCGTTTTGTGCCTCTAAATAATGGAAATCGCTCAGAGAGCACACCATTAGTGAGTACCGAAGCCTGGGGAAGAGTCATACAAAGTTCTAACCATATCAATAATAAATCCTTCTCCCAGTCCATATCTACCCAGCATTTCAAAGAGGTACTCCCACTCAATTCGGTCAAAAGCTTTCTCGGCGTCCAGGGACAGAATTGCTGTAGGCCCCGGATGCCGAGAAGAGCAGTGTACCACATTCAGGAATTTTCTGACATTGTGATATGAATGTCTTCCTTGAATAAAGCCGGTCTGATATGGGTGTATTAAGCTTGGCAGCAATCCCTACAGATGGGCTGCCAGGACCCTAGCATATATCTTAGCATCTACATTTAATAGGGATATAGACCTATATGAGGCACATTTCTGAGGGTTCCTCCTGGGCTTCAGTATAACGCATATAACTACCTCACCCATAGTAGTCGGCAGTGGGTTCCTTTCTTTAGTTTCTTGAAATACCTCCCACAATAGGTCCACTATCCCATGTCCTACTCCCTTATAATATTCAGCCGGTAGGCCATCTGGTCCAATTGCCTTGCCCGATTTCATATGCTGAATGGCCCTTCTGATTTCCTCCTTGGATATTCCATAACCCAGTTCCTCCCTCTGCTGGTAATTAAGTCCTGGAATCTTGACCTTATTCAAAAATTCTTGTGCCTTATCCAACGTACCCTCATATTCTGCCTGATACAGGTCCTGGTAGAACTATCAAAACATGTCTCCAATTGCCTGAGAATCTCTAATAAGGGTTCCCTTTTTGTCTTGTATTTCATGTATTCTTGTGGTGCCCCTTCTACCCTTTATTAGGCTCACCATTAAGGGCCGCAGTTTGTTACCCCATTCATAGAATGTGTGTTTCAGTAAGAAAAATTGGGTACGTGCCTCTTCAGTTAGTGTATTGTTCAGGGTCTCTCTGGCAGTAGCCAGCAGCCATAGTATCTCTTCTCCCTTTTCCCTGGCAGCCCTACGTTCCAGCTCCCCGACCTTTAAATTACAACTCCTCCTGTCTCTTAAGTTTTGCCTTCTTATATCTTGCCACATACCCCGTAATTGCCCTACTTAAATATGCTTTTCCAGCGTCCCAGAAGACCGGCATAGACGGGGTGGGTTCTTTATTAGTTTGCACGTAGAATGGCAGTTGATCCTGAAGGAAAGTCCTAAACTCCTCAGACCTCATTAAATAGGAAGGGAATTTCCAAGAGTTACTCATTGTCTGCTTCAACCCTATGTCTATGGTAGCAATTACCATTGCATAATCTGATATGTGGATGGGACTATGTTTGATAACATCCAACTTGGAGTACCACCCAGCTTCTATATAAATATGATCCAGCCGGGACCACATCTTGTGAGGACTAGAGAAGAAGGTGTACTCTAAGTTTGGGGTTAGCCGTTCTCCAGGCATCTAACAGATCTAAGTCAGTTAAGCCTTTCCTCCATTTCCACATGCATTGCCCTCCTCTTCCCCTTCCCTCCGAGTGGTCTAGGCTTGGATCCAGGGTGCAATTAAAGTCTCCCCTCATTACTAGGCCTTGAAATTGCTCCCTAATCAGTAAATCCAATATATGTTTTGGTAGAAAACAGGGTCAAAAACATCGGGCGCATATACACTTCCAAAGGTGACTGGTGTCCCATACAGCATTCCCTCTACAAAGACACATCTCCCTTCTTTGTTGTCTTGCACCATTCTCACCAATTTGAAGGGGAGATGCCTGTGCAAGAACACAGCCACCTCCCTCTTGTGTGAGGAGAAGGAGGCTGCGTAACATGTACCAACCCAGTTTCAAACTAACTTTTGATGCTCTGATGGAGTCAAGTGCATTTCCTGGAGCAGGGCCACATGGGCAAGGACTTTTTTTAAGAGCCGTCACACTAGTCCGTTTGACTGGGGAGGCAAACCCTCTCACATTCCATGAAATGATATTTACTTTCTCTCTATTCGCCATTATTAGATAATTGCTTCATACCCCTCATTTCCCCACTACCACTGTACCCTCCTTCTATTATCATAATGAGAACTGCTAATAAACATATAATGTATTCTTCTGTGGACCAAACATTAAGGTGTAAACAGTGACTCGCAACATAGAACAAATCAAGTAACACAACAAACTGTGAAACACTATATACATTCATTCCCCTTCCATACCCCCCCATAACATACATCATTCACAGAATAGGTATGTTCCCTCTAGAGATAACTTGTAAAGATTTGATCCAATTATGGTCAATCTTCGCCCCCACCTCCGTCCAATATTTTGCAAATCATTATTTCCACCAATCTCTCTTCCTTTCGACGCCCCTCTACATAGATATATCCATGTGCGTTGTTACTATAGGCATGTGCCAGAATGTTCCAGGACCCCTCATTCTGCCTGCATCCTCCTCTAAATCTCCCGGTCTCACATCCAGCTTTAATACAGTGTAACATAGTCAAATCAGTGACCTAAATAAAGATATTTTGACCAAGCTTTAGTACAGTGTCTTCCCCTTACTATTTTCCCCTTCTCATAAAGGTTTGTTAGCTAACTGTAGGGTAATTTTCGACACCACCTGGCATACTACTGTTCAAAAAAGAAACGCAACCTCTCTCTGACTGATCTCCGCCTATGCACCCTGAAACTTGTGCTCCTCCTCCTGCTGCTATCAGGGACTGTTCACCCTAACCCCAGACCAAACACCCCCAACCAAAACAAACCAACAGGCACTCTCTCAATCATGTGCCTGAACATCTGCAGTTAACTTCCTAAGCTTGATGCACTGAAAGCCTTTACCACCCAACACAACCCGGATATTCTGTCAGTAGTCGAAACTTGGCTCACCCCAAAGATTCCTGACCAGGCAATCACCCTTCCTGGCTACAATGTCTTCTGGGTTGATCGCAAGTCCAAAAGAGGTGGAGGGTGTGCCCTATATGT
Source organism: Neoceratodus forsteri (assembly GCA_016271365.2). Taxonomy (NCBI): domain Eukaryota; kingdom Metazoa; phylum Chordata; order Ceratodontiformes; family Ceratodontidae; genus Neoceratodus; species Neoceratodus forsteri. The sequence continues at coordinate 153,319,008 of JADMNL010000031.1, read as the reverse complement.
GAAAGACACTTTCCGAGAACACCCCACTGATTCCAATCTTCCAGCAACACCTGCTTAGATTCTTCCCATCAGACTCCTATTAGGTGCCCACAATAAGGCCCCTCACAGTTGTCACTGTTTACATTCCTTCTAAGGAACAGGGACCTGGTCTAACCGCTGTCCTTGACTTTGTCAAATCCCACCCATCAGACTCCGAAATCATCCTTCTTGGTGACTTTAATATTAATTGGCTCTCAGCTGAAGGTGGGTCATTTAAGGACTCCGTTATATCAGCTAACCTGACTCAAATGGTTGACTATGCAACCAGAAAGAACTACAGAACTGGGACCTGCACCCTACTCGACTGGATCCTAACCAACCACCCCTTTCGGATCACGAAAACCTCAGTCCTCCCTGACTCATTCAGTGACCACTCTCCCATCTGCTGTACCTGGTCAAACAAATTCTATAAGCCCCCTCCAAAAATCACCACCAGCAGAGTCCTACCTCGCGGTCAGCTACCCCACCTCAAATCGCACCTCAGTCTGCAGGACTGGTCCCCCATCTTCAAGGCAACAGATACTAATACTGCACTGGAGCAATTTATTCAATTTTCAGTGAGGCCTGTAACAAATCTGCCCCCCTCAAAAAGCGTAAAGTTAAATCGCTCAGTAACCCTTGGCTGTCAGACCACCTCCTGAAAAAACTTAAATCCAGGGACCACCTCTGGGAACTGGCTAGAAACTCCGGTAAGCAACTAGACATCCAGAATTATAAATGGGCACGGAATGACTGCACAAAATCCATTCGGCAGCAGAAATCTGACTACTATAAAAATGCCCTCACTAACTCCTGGGGTAATGCGAGGGATTTCTGGAAAAACATTAAAGATGTCACTGGGAAGCAGTCAAAATCTTCGTCGAACATACTCAACATAAATGGGCACACTACACTGGACCCTAAAACTATTGTGAACACTTTTAACATTGCTTTCACTGACCTTAGCAGTGTTCTCCCCTCCGACTTCTTCCAAGATGTGTCAACTCCCATTCCCCCAACTCCTCCACCCACACCTGTCACCCACCTTTCTACTTTAAAGCACTAAAGAAACATCAAGTCCGAAACTACGTTGCCAAAGCCATCAGCAAATCTAGAACAAGCAATGACACACTTGACCTCAAGCTACTGGCCCTAACACTTGACGAGGTACTTGGGCCCCTCACCAAGATCTTTAATCTCTCCCCTTCTCTAGCCAATTCCCGGACAAATGGAAAATGGCCACTGTTACCCAATTCACAAAAGTGGTGATAAGACTGACCATGCCAACTTCTGCCCTATCTCCATTCTGCCTCCCCTATCAAAGGCACTGGAACGTATAGTAGCGGACCAACTTATCGAGCATCTGGACAATTATAATATTCTCTGTGAACAGCAACATGGCTTTAGAAAAGGACATAGTACATCTTCTGCCTTACTCGAATTCACTGGCTCCATTCACAGCTCCCTCGACAATGGACAACAAACTGGTGCTATTTTCATCGACCTGACCAAAGCCTTCGATACTGTCCACCACTCCCTCCTGCTGAGCCAACCAAAAAATGCTGGTCTCTCCAATGATTCAATCTCTTGGTTCAAAAGCTATCTTGAAAACCGCTCCTAGCTTGTAAAAATTGGAGATGTGCCCTCGGATTCCAAACCTGTCCTCTCTGGAGTCCCCCAGGGTTCAATACTGGGCCCCCTACTCTTCAGCCTGTTCCTTAACACCCTACCGGACTCCTGCATGGAACATATCACCCTGTATGCCGATGATGCAGTAATCCTTGCCACACACCAGGACCCAAAGAAATTGCAAGAAAATCTCCAACTCGGCTTCTCCTTGGTTGAGAATTGGTTCACAAAGCACAAACTGATCCTTAATCAAAAAAAAAAAAAAACAAAGGCCATGATCTTCAGCAGCTCCCATAATAAACATAAGCACTTCTAACTCTCCGTTATCACCAGACAAGGTGCCGCACTGGAACAGGTCAAAAACTTTAAATACCTCGGGATCACCCTTGACCCTCACCTCTCCTAGACTGCCCACATCGACCATGTCGCCAAAGCCGCTAACTCCCGGCTAGGCCTGCTATTCCGTCATAGAAAACACCGGCACCGAAGCCCTACGCTGTCGCTGTCCAGACTCCATCATATCCATCATTGATTATGGCATTTTTCATTTCTGGCTCTGCTACCAACGCACTCAAATTGTATCCACCACCCTCAACAAGGCCTGTCGACTTGTCACTGGCTCCCAACGCCTAACTCACACCTGTGACCTCTATTCTCAAACTGGATGGTTGAATCTTGCCAATCGAATAAAACACCAAACTTGTATTCCTACTAAGAAAATCTTGCTGGGCCTTGCCCCTCCCGGAGTCTGTGCCCTCATACAACCGAGAATCCACACCCAACATACCAGGGAACTGAAACCTCAGCTTCTGCAAATCCCACATTGCCGCACAACACAAGGCCAAAGATCCTTTGCTTACCGAGCCACTAGCTGGTACAATGGTCTTCCCAGCGACATCTCATCCTCACTATCGCTCAGCACTTTTAAGACTCGTCTCCGCCTAACACTCACTGCCTCCAACCTCTGTGACTGTTGTGGCTAAACATGTCTTTTGGTTCCATAGCTGAAAATGCCCTTTTGGATCCACATCTACTCCTACACTTTGCCAGCACCCCCCCCCTATCTTCACCTCCCCTGCTGGTCCATGACAAATGCCACCCGGCTGCACTACCTCTATTCTTATCCGCCTTCTACCTCTCCTCTCTCTGTCCCCCAACCTACCTCCCTTTCTCCCATCCACTTAGTCTCTGATTTCACCCCTCCTTTCCCTTCCCCAAAGTTTCACCTTATTGTTCTTTTTTCATCTACAAGACTATGTGTTTTTTTTTATATAAACTGTTAATCTTTGCTTATGATGTCTCAATTGTACCAATGTCATGGAACCTTTGTAAAACAGCCTAGGCTCAAAGGTATTTGTAATCCTAGAACAAATAAATAAATAAAAATAATGCAAGGCAAAGCCCCCCTTCCCTCCATTTCCCATTATTTCCAGAGTTGCATACCCGATTGCCCACGAGGCAGGCCGCACAAGTCAGTCAGTGTGCAGGCCCTTCCTGCAAGCCATTCTGCAAGGTTCTGGTTCCACTCAGGCACCGCTGCTCGTCTGGTAGGACTGCTTCAGTAGATCTTCAAAAAAAAAAAAAAAAACCCAGAGAGAAAAGGTCCCCACAGTCACGGCACAACTCTAGGGCAATGTTTTTGCCAGGCACAGAGACCTTCTTTCAAATGGTTCTCCTTGCAGCTCCTCGATTTTCAGTAATGAGAGGTAGAGTCCATCATATATTCCTGAGGCCTATGCAGCTCTGGGGGGTTGCACAGAGGAAATGCAAGACATGTGCAGGGGTTTAATTAACAGGCAGCCAGCTAGGTATTGCGGGGTCCCAGGGCAAACAGCAGTACTTCAGTCCCATGCTCTTCAAAAACAGCTTCCCATTTGTATAGCTCAGTCAGGAACAAGCAAACCATAGAGAAAAAAAGACAAGAGAATATCTCCTCTCTCATAGTTGGCACTCAAATTTCTTTTGCCTTGGCTGTCGTCTCCATATTTTCTTCTTGAGATCCGCCACGAATGCAGCTGCCTCATCTACCTCCCAAGCTATAGGTAGCTCCCTTGTGGCGGATTTTTAAGGTGGCAGGAAATATTATGAACCATTCTACCTGCAGGCGTTTATATTCAGTAATGACCTCGTTAAACACTTGTATTTTCTTCCCAATCCTCAGGGAGTGATCTTGCGAGATGAAAAGCCACAACCACTCATATTGCAGCTCTGACACACTTTTGTACATTTTCCACATCTCCTGCCTGTCTTGGTAATTGTGAAATCTGAAGATTATCTGGCGTGGTGGTTGTCCCTCTGATGGTCTAGGCTGCACTGCCCAATGTACCTGCTCCAGTTTGTAGCGGCCTCCTTTCAGGGACAGTCCCAGCAGGGCAGGTATCTTCTTCCCGCAAAACTCCAGTATATTGAAGCCCTCTTTTCCTTCAGGGAGGCCCCGGAGGCACAGGTTGGACCCGTGATGATAGTTTTCTTGGTAGTCCAGGGCCTCCCCGAGTTCCAGCACTTCCTTCTCTAGCTCCTCCATTCGCTTTGGTAGTAGAGCCAGCGTGTCTTCGGCAGCCGATATGCGTCCATCCGCTTGTTGCTGCATCAGCTGCTAGTCTAAAGCATCTAATCAGCAGTCGATCTTCTCCTCCAATCTTTCAAATTGGGGAGAGAGGGCATCTATTAGCTGCTCTTTCAATTCTCGGCCGATCACAGCCATCTCTGCGGTCGAGAAAGAAATAGAGCCAGACACATTGCTCTGTCCCGCCAAGGATTGTTTCTCAGGAGTCTTCCCTCCCGACCGCTGCGATTTACCTCCTGTCGGCACAACAAATTCATCCATGGTGTATATATTCGAGGTATACTAAATTATTATTCATTCACTTTTCCAAGAGATTGCAGTGAAAAAGCACTTTTATTCAGACTGGGGAGCGGAGACCAACGAAGACACGTCCTTATGCCATTAAGCAGTTACGTGACCACCTACAGCAAATATTTTGACAAAAAAAAACCCAAAACACCTCATATACATCCTGCACACACCAATGATGCATCCTTTTCTGATAGATCAATGTTTTATGTTTGTTCCCTGCCACTATACTGTGCCAGACTGGGAAGCTTGAAATGGTGTTCTGCAACAACACCAGATCCGACTTAAACACAAATCACGACCTGCAATCTACAAAAAGGGACACTACAAATCATAGGACATGTATAAACTCTGTTTAAACTTATTTAAAGCTACACAATAATTGGTGTATGTCCCGTTTTTAACTTCAAGAATATGTTGTTGGGGGGGGGGGGGGACTGCTTTTCATTTAATTCCCTAAGTGAACACACAAATGTACATTCAGTATTGTGTATGTAACAAATTATGCATGGCTTAAAAATGAACTCTCTGCTCCTTTTATATTGGGACACTGGATGAGCGCTGAAGTCTAAAAACTCTTGGCCATCATGGCTGAAATGCACCACATTTTTTAGGCACATGTGAACTGGATTAGCCACTGTGGCAGGCTAGCTAAACAGTAAAAATTCATACTGCCCAATTACCTTAGCCAAACTGGCGACTAGGAACATAAAGTTAGCCAAATTCTATTTACTATAGCCAATGGCAATGGTGGCGATCCTTAGCGTACCACAGGGAGGCAAGGTTTTTTTTTTGTTATTATTTACTATGCTTTTTCTGGCACCATCCGACAGGCCATGCTTCAGTCCTGTTCCCTGCACCCACCCCCGACACCACCTCCCAACCTACCTCAACTCCCGGGCACCCTGGCTAGCCCCCCAGGATAGGGCCCCTACTCCAGAGACTCTGTTGGTACTTGGGAGCGAGGAAGTTAGTTGGCGCAGGGCCTGCAGCAGAAGATGGACGTCAAGGTGTGTGGTTGGATGTTTTTTCCAGTTAGTGCCCTAGGGAGGCATGGCGTGCAGTGATGTGATGACATGCATGCCAGATACGCCTCCCAATACTGCCTAGTTCCAGCCATCAGATCCCTGGCCTCCACCAGGGGGGTCAGGCGAACTCTGGCAGCTTCCCCAACTCCCTCCCCCAGAGGAGGAGAGCGGTCCATCACACGCTCGATCCTCCCCTCGGCTGGCCATCCGATGATCTGAGTTCATCACTGAACCCAGGACACCGGTGTTGCAAGCGGAAGCCCTACTGCTGCGCTGACAGGCCGGCTAGCAAGGTAAGTTCTAGTGAAACGATAGTGCGAAACTAATACAAGTGAGCTGTGCTGTGATTATGAACAGAAATCTTACCTCTGGAGCTTTGCCAAGGTGCTGTGTCAGTACAATAAAATTGATCAGAGTCTCAGGATGGCTGCTGTCCTGAAACCAAGATAGACAGACAGACATTTGTAGAAATACAGTGTGGTTCAACGCTATGTCCTGCTGGAAACTTTCCTATTGGAGAGTGGTAGCACAACTCCATACAGATGCAAAGATGATCAAGGAATGTGACACTGCTGACCTGATGTGGAGCCTGGAATACTATCTTGGTCTGTTGGGAGTCAATTTTTTTTTGTAATTGGCTTTTTTCCCCCTCCTGTTTTCTCCCCATGCCCCAGGCGTGTGCACCGTGTGGAGGCATGTGCACACCACGCTCCAGGGCACCCTACCGCTACACTACCACCCCCTCCCGCCTACGCTACCCATCGGACCTCCACCCAGTGGGAGCAGGACTGGGGGGGAGGGGGCAATTACCACTCCAGAAGAGGAAAGCTGCCTTTCGGCTGCTCAATCCTGCTACCTCCCTCCCTCGTGCCAGCTCTTTGATGACCCAAGGTCGTTCCTGAACCCGGGTCACTGGCATGGCACGAGGTAAGGTGTCCAGAACCTCAACCCTCAGTGCCACCGGGCCGGCCTGGGAGTCAATTGTTTAAAAAGGGGACACACTGGGCCAGCCCGCTCAAGAGCGTAGCGCCACAACTTGCAACACCAGCAACTGACGTTTGGGAATAAGCTTCAGTTGGAGGGCTGACGGGGGGGGGGGCGGAATAGAGCATCCCAGGGAATGTTCTCTTCCAGATATAGGTGACACTGCAATACTAGGTGGAAGTGCAGCTGGAGCAGTTGGTAAGGGAGGGACACCGACAGGCAATGCTACACGTCAGGGTGTGTGCATGCATCACTGAGCCCTTGAATTTGGCGTCCCTAGGGGATGGGGAGAAAACAAAGAAAAACACCCTGCAGGCTCATGGGATGACGCTGTATACACTATCGGGCCCCAATGTGCCAAGTGCCCTTTGTCTCCTCAAACTGTTTAGTTTGGGGTGGGGAAGAGTCCTGCCATCTCCCCACTGACACCACCCTAGAAGGGAAAGTATGAGTTAAAGGAGACAGGTAAGTGACAGAGAAGGCATGGATGGGGCTGGGAAGCTGCCTGACATGTGAAAGTGGGGGATAAGTAGAAGTAAAAAAAAAAACAACAATGATACGCTTCAACTCCAGAGGAGGGTTGGGAGAGCCCACTACTGGAGCTCCCCCTATTGGCTTGTCTGATAGGCACTGACACGGAGACAGAGAGGTGTATGTGCATCAAGCCTCTTGGCCAGGGACCAAGCACAGTGTGGCAGTACACATTGGGGTTGGGGGTGTTGAAGGGACCTACAAGTGCACAGAATGAAGGAACTAGAAAAGCCCAAACTTTCAGTGCCAAAGTCATGGCTACATGTCTTAAAGGAGATAGGAAATGATATTTACATAGTTAACTGCCCTTCCATCTTCCGTTCAATGCCAGTTATGTATTCTGATACGCTTTGATGATTTTTTTGATTAGTAATCTAGTTGTTGGGTGCTCTTAGATCTACAGAGTTCCACTCTCCTCACCACCCAACGCTCTTTCTTTTCATATTTCTGATACACTCTATGACATCAATAACTCCCATTCCATGCTATTCATCCGAATGGCCGGGAATGGTGTTACTGATATCACAGAATGTTCAGGCAGTGTGAAAGGAGAGCGCTGCAACTGCTGAGGAGAGAGGGACGCAGGGTAGTTAAAAAGGCAACAAAATTAGATTATTAACTTAACAAAAAATGTCAAAGACATATCATGATTCTGGGTAGACAATAAAAGAACTGGAAGGCAACTAGATGTGTAACAACTGTTTGCTATCACCTCTAAATGACTCTCCCTTATTCCACACCTCATAAACTTCATGTCCAAAGCCGTCGTGACCCAGGTTCGGAAACAAGCCTGGGGTGCACGGAGGAGGGGTGGGTAGGCGAGGAGCTAGATTAAGCAGCCACAAGGCAGCTCTCCTCTCCTGGGGAGGGATATGGGTTTCCCTGGCTCTTGGCTGCCACCTGGTGGAGGTCAGGTGGCAGTGCGAAGTCGTAAGGAGCCAGGCATTATGCCAGATGGGAGGAAGGGGCCATCAAAGGAGTCACAGAACTGTGTTCTGGGGTCCTGGGATAACTGGGGAGAAAAAGGGAAAATGGGGCACCAGCGGAGGCTTAATGAAGCCCTGTGTGTAGGGTGGATTGAGATCCTTTAAGCGAGGACCATAGCTTGCCTCTCCTTGGAGCCCCGAAGAGAAAAAGATATTGTAAAAAAAAAAAAAAAAAAAAAAAGCTCCATGTCCCACAAGCAGAATGAAGGCATCGAGATATTAACACAGAAATACACATTAATCTCTGTCACTCATTCAAATGAAAACATTATGGACATGAAAGCACTTAATTCACATCACATTCTGAGCTTCTGTCTCCACTGTAGGATATTGTGTTCCACATTCTGAATCATTGTCCTTCGTGGTATCTCACATTTGGGTGAACTTGTGGGGCAGGCTTTGGGTAACCCCTGAATGAGGTACCCCCCTTGGCAAAAATGTAAGAAAGGGGAGTCAGCTTCCTGGTGCAGAGTGGTAGGGGACTGTTCTGGCACACTGGCGAGCTAGGTTTCACACGCCGAGCCTGGGGACATCCGGAGCAGATTTTGGCAGGAAGGGTTTAGAGCGTCCACGGGGATGCTCTCCTCCAAAGCAAGAGGGAGACATGGCAGTGCTCTCATGGGGACTCCTGTGGTGGCAAAGTGTGCAGACATGCACTGCCAGGCACCACCCTAGGTGAGCCATCAGGGTGCCCATCAAGTGGGTGGGTGGGTAGGGAGAAAAGCAGATTAATTTTTTTCATGTCTCCCATTTTGGTCTCCTTTGGGAGTCCATAGATCCAACGACTATTCCACTGGGAGCGGGATTCCAGGTCATCTAGCTTCTCTGCTACTTCCCGCTCCCAATGGTACAAGTACAGCAAGGCTGCGTTATGGGTTTCAGTTTGCGCTGATGTGTCTGGTAGGCCATACTCAAGGTTGGTGGTTTCCAGTTTGACATCCTGAATGCCTTGCCGAGTAGCAGATAAACAGTCCTCTAGTTTCTGCATGGAGGAGCAGATATTGTGGAGCTCCATTACTGGAGACTAGAGTTTGCTGGGATTGTGAAGTTCTACTCTCAAGCTCAGTTTCTACCGCGGGGTTGCCATGAAGAAGACGATGCTGCTAAGGGAGTGCAGATCTCTCTGTAACAGTGGAGTTGTACCTTGTAAGTCCCTCTGTTTAGACTTTGTCCACACCAATACTAGCTGACACGGTACAGTTTCTGCCAAAAATAACAGGATTTAAGGAGAATCAGATGAGATTCCAGGGAGGTCTGAATGGAGCTCTACAGAGTTGCTGCTACATCCAGGATGATGTCACCAGAAGTTTCAACTGTGTGTTTAAAAGCATAAGGCACAGCTGAGTGCCTAACAACCCACCCAAGGTGTCTGTGTGATTACTGGCCCATAATTATATGCCGTCACGTCTCACTGCTTACATAATTCTTCACCAACTCACAGGCATTGCTTTTTGAAGATAACATCATCATCATCATCAATTTATTTGTATAAGGTGCCCTTCCATAGCTCAGGGCGCCTTAACAATCAATATAAATTAAAAACAAAAACAGGATAAAACATAACCCCCATCATAAAACAGTATAAATACAATTAAATTACAAAATAACAACTATATTTTGCTCTGATGAAAGTAAAATATACCTTGTCTAGTGCCTCCTGAAGGATGCCCTCTGCGTCCTCCCACTTGCCCTGGGCAATGTAACAGGCTGCCTGTCCATTCAGCAACAGCAACGTAGTGGAGTACTTATCTGCCATTTCCTGGAAAATGTAATAGGCCTCCTGCAGCTTCTCGCCCCCCTAGGAAAACATTTGTGCTACAATAAGAACAGGAATACTATGTAGAAAAGTGAAGAAGAAACATAAAATGATATTCTGTGTGGCATCAAATAAAGTACTGTGCAAGTCCATCAGGTTTTACAAACATAAATCAAGTTTTAAAAGGTTGGAAAACACAAACATAACCTTTAATGGGCCACTTGATGACCTAGTGGGTAGCATTTCCTCATTAGTGACCCGGCTTCAGGACCAGACATGGGAGCTGGGTCAGGCGGCTGAGGTAATGCTTAGCTCGGCGACACTCCTAGCCAGGGATGGATGACACTGGTTTCTACCACCATATCGCCCCATGTGGTGGGCCTGGGAGCTTGCCTTCTCCACAGGTGTTTCCCCGTGCTCGTGACCTGTAACACTGCACCACCTAGCGTCAGATGGAGGTTGATGGGATTTACGGAAATGGGAAGAAATCCACCCCCGCCAAAATCCATGTACCCTATCTGCCTGTATGACAGCTGCTGGTATTCTCGGGCCCCATTCCATGTGGATCCTCGTCCAACAGTGGGGGGAGTGGCTGACAGGGTTTGGTGGTCATTGGCAGAAGGGCCTGAATGTCAGAAAAAGGTTACGTCTGGAGGTCAAAAAGCTCTATGGCACCCCCCCCCCAAATAACATAACCTTTAACGAGTCAAACGTCACAAGTCACTTGGTTTCATGATATTGTGGTGAACCGCTTCAAGTATACATGTAGCAATTACACAAAAAAAAAAGGCTGAAATGTGGCTTGTATACTGAAGCTTAAAGTTACTTTGCTGCATATAATCAGTAAAGGAGTAGCTAGCATGCATATGATAGAAACTATGTGCGTGATATGATTAAGAGGATGCAGGGAATATAACTTTAACCCTTTGCACTCAGTAGGTTGCATGGGGGTAGAGATGTATTTATAGAAAAATGTATCTAATCCAGTATTATTTATATAATACATGGTCAGACCTTGTAATTCACAGATAGTCCATACAAACTTTGTGATGTAATTCATAGCTGTGACATCAGAAATCCTGTAATTCACAGTTGTGAAGTCAGAACAGGGAATTATGGCTTTTTTTTTATTTTTTAGAATGTCTGTGTCACTTAGGCAAGGCAAATTTATTTGTCAGGGGCCTGTCCCAGATGGTTGTGGGTGCCGTACAATGAAAACAACAAATCACAGAAAATCACAGTAAGGTCAAGAGGTTAACAAATCACAGAAAGCCACAATAAAGTCAAGAGGTTAAGTTAGTAATAAACCATGACACAGTGTGTATTATTGAGATTTAGTGCATGGTCAGGTGATGCATCTCAGCCGATGAAATGTTTAGATTTTTTTTTGCCATTTTATAACTGCAATTAAAGGGACCCTGTCCACCCTTTACTTACCTTTTTTTTGCCCATATCCCAAAAAAGCGCCTTCACTCCCTGTAGCAGTATAAACTGCAGCAATGGATGCCTCCAATCAAGATTCATTTTTATAAATTTTATTCAAAACTGTAACCCTGTTGGGCTGTTCTTATTTGTGGCTGCCCAATGCCAAAGCAAGCTCACAGCTCCAGATGGTGCCAAAGCGCTGAAAGGCTCATCCACGGACAAGTTTGGTCAGTTTTAACTGAGTTCAGCTAAACACTGTTGGTGACAGCAGAAAGCAAACAGAACATGGTAAAGTATGTCATTTTTAAAAATGAGTGCCCTAACTTATGTAAATCCCTGTCTGAAGCCAAACCGTGATACAGCACAATTAGCACTACATCAACACTGCTGTCTCTACCTGATAACATTTTAATTTTTTAATTTACATTTTTAGTGCTTCTCTCCTGTGTTTTCGCCCTGCCCCTTCTCGGTGGCATGCATTATGCGTGTGGAGGCACAAGCATGTAGATGTTCGAGATGCCCTCCTGGCTTGCTGCCCCTCCACCTACACCGCAATGGACTGCCCACCCGGTGGCAGCAGAACCATGGGGGCACAAATCCACTGCAGGAGAGGAGAGCTGCCGCTAGGTGGCTTGATCCCTCCATAGAAACACAGAATTTGACGGCAGATAAGGACCGCTTGGCCTACCCAGTCTGCCCAGTTCCCTACCTACTGGATAAGCTGCAGATCCTAGTTAACCAGCAGCCTACTTCTTCCTACCCCCACCCCCTAGAATGGCCTTATGACTGTCCCATGCATGCTTGAATTCCACCACTGATTTTGACTCCACAACCTCCTCTGGAAGGCCGTTCCATGCATCCACAACCCTCTCTGTGAAAAATACTTCCTTAAATTACCTCTGGAGCTGCCCCCCATCTTCAAATTGTGCCTCTTGTTCTTGCACACCTCTTTTTTGAAATATACTACCCTCTTGGACTTTGTTGATTCCTTGAGATACTTGAACATTTCTATCATATCCTCCCTCTCCCTCCTTTCCTCAAAGGCTATACATATTAAAGCTCCTTCGTCTCTCTTCATATGCCTTCGTGCAGACCCTGCACCATTTTAGTTGCCCTCCTCTGGACAGCTTCCATCCTGTCTATGTCTTTGCGGAGATTGGGTCTCCAGAATTGCACACAATACTCAGATGGGGTCTCACCAGCTGTCTGTACAGAGGATAATAACTTCCTGTTTTCTACTGGTGATGCCTCTCCCTATGCATCCCAGTATCCCCCAACCCTCCTTGCTGCCCTCTCATTGCTTGCCCACCTTTAGGTCATCTGATATGACTACCCTCAGGTCCCTTTCCATTTTTGTTGTTGTTAATATCTCACCCCCATTGTGTCTCTTCCCCTGGGTTTTGTTTCCCAGGTGCATTACCTTGCATCTTAGCACTGAATCTAAGCTGCCATACATCTGACCATTCCTCTAACCTTGCAAGTCCTTCTCATCCTTTCCACCCCATCCTGTGCATCAACTCTGTTGCAGATCTTTCTGTCATCTGCAAAGAGACATACTTTCCTTCCAGTCCCTCTGCAATGTGCTTATAAAGACATTGAAGAGGACCGTCTAATACTGAACCCCGGTGCACCCACTAGTAACCCTCCTTTCTTCTGAGTGGACTCCATTTACTATTACTCTCTGTGTCCTAGTCTCCAGCCAATTCTTTACCCAGGCTGTCATCTTGGGACCCACTCCCAGGCTGGATAACCTGTATATTAATCTTTTGTGTGGGACTGTGTCAAATGCCTTGCTAAAGTCTAGGTAGGCCATGTCCACAGCCCCTCCCTGATCTACTACTTTGGTCACCCAGTCAAAGAAATCTATCAGATTAGTCTGGCATGACCTTCCCACTGTGAATCCATGCTGCCTAGGGTCCTGTGCCCCTCTGGCCTCTAGATACTCGACAATTCTTTCCTTCAGAAGTGATTCCATCATTTTCCCTATCACTGAGGTTAAACTAACAGGTCTGTAGTTTCCTGCTTCTGCCTTGCTCCCACTTTTGTGAAGGGAATCAGATCTGCCCTCCTCCAGTCCTCGGGTACCACCCCATCCTCCCATGATTTGTTAAAAGGGTAGTCAGTGGTGTCACTAGTTCTACCCTTAGTTCTTTTGAATTCTGGGATGAATCCCATCAGGCCCCATTGCTCTGTCCACCTTCAGTTTTAAGAGTTCTTTCAGAACCCTTTCTTCTGTAAATGGGCTGGTATCAACTTCTGCATCCAGAGTGTTTCTACTGTTTGTTTTAGGTACCTCCCCTCTTCATCTGTAAATACTGAGCAAAAATATTTGTTTAGTATCTCTGTCTTTCACAGTCTCCCTCTGCCCACCCTCCCTCCCTTTATTAAGCCTCACTATCCCTCCCTTGGTCTTCCTTCGCTCCTGATGTACCTATAAAGGTTTTATCCCCTTCTTAACTGAGTTGGCTATCTTTTCCTCGGTTTGAGCCTTTGCTGTTCTGACTGCCTTCCCAGCCTCCTTTTGCTTTAACTGATACAGTTCTCTGTCCTGCTCCTTCTTGATTCCTTGTACTTCCTGAATGCTTTCTTTTTCTCTTGAACCTTCACTGCCACTTCCTTTGAGAACCATAGTGGTTTCTTACATCGTTTTGTTTATTTGCTTCACACAAAGGCTTGTTACCTCCGTGATGGCAGTTTTTATTATTCCCCATTGTTCTTCCACCCCTCCTTCCTGCCCATTTGCTAGTGCATTCCTTAGGCACTCACCCATTTTGGCAAAGTCAGCCCTCCTAAAGTCCAGTACTTTTGCCTTTGTGTAGCTTGACTCTATTGCTGTGTTTATTGTAAACCATACTGTGACGGTCAGCCAAGCTCCCAGATGGCTACCCACTTCTACATCTGTGATCCTCTCTCCATCTCCATTTGAGAGAACCAGGTCTAAGATTGCTCCCTCTCGAGTGGGTTCCAATACCAGTTGTCTAAGGCATGCCCCCTGTAGGGCATCTCGAATAACCCCATTCTTCGAAGTGGCTGCTGCAACTGTACTCCAGTTAACATCTGGCATATTCAGATCACCCATCGGCAATATCTCCCCTTTTTCTGCCAATCTAAGTATACTTTCTATCATTTCCTTGTCCATTTCTTCCCCCTGAGAAGGGGGTCTGTATACAACCCCTGTGCAGATTGTGGTGCCATTGCCTATCTCCAAATTTACCCACAGTGCTTCTTCTCCTCCCTATTTACCCTTCTGTTCTGTTGCTTTTATTCTTTCCCTTATGTAAAGAGCTACTCCTCCTCCTTTTCCCCTCCCTGTCCCTCCTGTAGATAGTGTATCCTGGTATGTTTCGTCCCAGTCATGGTTTTGTGTGTACCATGTTTCTGTGACTGCTACAATATCCAGATGTTCCTCCTCCATCAAGGCCACTAATTCAGGAAGCTTGTTACCCAGACTATGGGCATTGGTACTCATTGCTCTCCATTTTTTGATGGCTTTACCTTCTGTTGCAGCATCCCCCACTGACCTTTCTACCTCAGTCTTTTTCTCATTTAGTACCCTGTTTTGTAGGGAGAGGCTGGGATTTTCCTGCTGCTTATCAGTACCTCCCCCTTTGACTAGTTTAAAAGCTTGCCAATGAAGCATTTAAACTGATTGCTCAAAAGACTTGTTCCCTTCCTGGACAGATGCAGACCATCCTGCCAGTATAGGTTGGTGTCCCTCCAGGTGGAACCCTAGTCCCCAATGAAGCCAAACCCCTGTGCTCCGCACCATTTTTTCAACCATTCATTAAACTGCATGGTGCTCCACCCCCTCCACCCCCCGCTGGCACCCCGAGGTCGTTCCTGAACCTTGGTCGCCGGTGTAGCGTGAGGTAAGGAATAGCACCTCAGCCCTCAGTGCCACTGGGCAAGCCTCTCTGCAATACCTTTATGTTACAGGGCTCCTTCCTGACAAAGCTAGGCTCCAGATATATTTATTTAGTACTAATAAATATAAAAAAAATTTGGGGACTTGTATGGTAAGTCCATAAAGTTTTTTTTTTTTTTTTTTTGAGGGGCAGCCTCTCACCCCCCAATGGGGGGTTCTGGTCCCCACTCCGCTCAGTGCCCCCATCCCCAGGCTTGCCTCCCTGGGCGGAGCCGCCAGGTGGGTTCCCCCTCCCAGGAAACATGGGTCTCTAGCAATGGCCCCCCTGCCGGACCATTGTCTGAGTGGGAGCGGAGGTGGAAATGGGTGCTGTCATTTAGTGGCTGCCATTTTTTGCTGCTATTTTCCCTGGGAGCAGGGACGTGCAATGGCGCCAGTGTCTGCCCTGCCCCCGTGTGGTGCCGACTGCAGCGGCACCCCAGCCTCCCGTCAAAATCCACACTGCACGACACTCCCGAGAAGAAGGCAGTCCCTGGGGCTCAATCCTTCTCCCCCCCAGCCGGCCCTCCGACTCCCGCGTCCGTCCCCGAACCCAGGATGTCGGTGCCGCAGACGGACACCTTGCCGCTGTGTCAGCAGGCCAGCCGCGTCCATCAAGTTTTAAAAAGGCCAGAAAACACAAACTTCCCAAATTTCTATAACTATTGTGAATCAGCAATTGTAAAAAATAATCTACAGGGTGTTTCTTTTAAACATACCCTCAGTGTGTGATACAAATCATTCATCAGGGCCCTTTAAAAAACTGGTTCTCTGATAAAGCTGTGGCACCAATGCAATGTTGTCTACATGGATCCCTGTGATGTGCTAACCTGTTCAGTAAATACTGTATGTGAATATATTATATATGTATCCTACCCTTTTGTACTATCTTAAGTATGTATTTGTGCCCATATTATGTATTTAATGTGTAACTACCAGAAGGCGACAAAGGGACCACTTTGGAAATCAGCTTCTGCTCAATACAGCCATTATCCCTGTTCATAAACTTTTTTATGGATACATTTTTTGACTTACACATGCTTCGCACTTGTAGTTTACGTGGTATCAAAAAAAAAAAAAAAAAAAAAAAGAGTAAAAACCTTAATAGTGTATGGAGAGGGCTTGTTCTAACTTGATTTCCACCTCAGCTAAAACGTTGTACCACAGTTCAAAGGTCATGGAACGTGACTGTACCCTTCAGTGATACAATAGCTTCCCAGCTTTCTTCAGTGGTACAACAGCTTTCCAGCTCATATGGAAAGCGCATGAGATGCACAGGAGCTGAGAAAACACAAACTGCCAAATGCAGGATCAACTAGCTAAAATGCCACACCACACGATCACTCACATAAATCCCTGTAGATGCAGGATCAACCAGATATTTTAAATTAAATTATACACAAAATCCAATGAGGTTCCTCAGTAAGCAGCTTCTCACTAAGCGAGAAATACAGCCACCAAGGCTCCAGATAAGATTTTTTGAGAGGAGTACTGTACTCCTCATTTTGAAAGCAAGGTGTAAACCAAATTAGATGCGTACAAATGTCTGGACGGAGTGGAGTAAGGAGTACATTTTTGAAAACGGTATAGTTTTTTTTTTTCTAGGTAAGAATTGATCAGGTGCCAACAGTGCCCCAGATAATAATGGCAGGCAGGAATAATTTACTCAAGTTTTAAAATATAGTGAGTAAAACAAAACTGGGATGCATACGAGCACCGTAAATCTGGAAAAAAAACTGCTCCATTTGAATTACCGGTTATTTTATGAAGCACTGTTCTATGGAGAGTGGCACATTTACAAGTGTTCGGTGAGTATTGGCACTCAAAAAAAATTTCTGTAGAGTATTTCCTAAAATGAGGTGAGTAAAATAAGTTGGTACTCACCTTATTTGGAGCCCTGACAGCCACCATTTTTTTAAATTCCTCCCAACCACGACTGACAACTAATAGAAGTCCACGCTGTAAACGTAGGGATGTCTCAACCCTAACAACCGCACCACTGACCCCAGCAACCAGCCCTGAACCATGGAATGAGACGCAGCAAAGCACAAATTCCTTTTGTAAAAAAACTAAACTAATTGTATGGCTTAGTGATGAAAAAGTGTATCTAGATTATTTCTGAGAGCATCACACTCTGTAAAAAATACTGGATGAACAACTCTATGCACAGCCAGTGTGTTCTGCCACCTCGGGGTTCTGATTCCCACAGACCTCTTGAGCTTCACTAAAGGTCAACGGGAATCAGGATCCCTCTGTGGCAGAACACATCGGTTGTGCATAGCTGCCCATCCAGTATTCTCTATGTAATATACAAACACTCCATACATTATTCTATATCTGTCACCTGAACTTTTTATCAAAAACTTCTTAGGCAAACCTTTAAGAATTTTATTGAACCAGCCCAGTGGTGCTAGAGGTTGAGGTGCTGGTTGCTACACCTTCTGCCACGCGGGTGACTTGGGTTCGGGAACGAGCTCGAGCCACCGGGTCAGCAGGGGAGAGAGGATTGAGCGTACAAGGACTGCCTCTCCCTCTCGGGAGAGACTAGTTGCCCCACTGGCTGACTGCCCTCTGGCGGTGGCTGGAGGGCAGTGAATGGACAGGAGGCTGAAGTCACCTTTGGCGTCGGGGACAGCGAAATAGAAAATCGAGCTTGGCAGGCTCGATGATAGCCCGCCGTTCCCAGAAGCGGTCCCCGGATTCTGGAGTGGGTCTCTGGGGGGAGGGAGAAGCCAGCAACCTCCTCCCAGCCCCGCCACGGAGGGCAATCCACGGGGGAATTTCCAGGGCTGCCTAGCATGGGAGCAGTGGAGCTGGAGAGAGAGTCCCTCCGTTCGGAGGGCCAAAGCCACTGCCAGGGCTCCGGGCAGATAAAATGCCTATAAAAAAAAAAAAAAAAAAGAATTTTATTGAGTTTTTATCTGCAGCCTGTGGAACTGCTGTTGCAATGCGGCTACTAGAAGAACAGGATTTGTAGCTCAATACAGAAATGTTCAGCAAAATGTTATTTGGTTCGTGACAGCTTCAAGCAGCTGTATTTGTTAGTCACCAAGTAATTTTCAGAAATAATGATTTTCTGGCAAAAACAAACAATATACCCATTTTTTTTTCTCTCCTTCATTCATTGGTTAAGATGCACGATTTTGAAGTTTAAAAAAAATCCTTGTGCCATTGACATGCCCGCCATGAAAAAAACTTGGTGTGGTGCTGTGCTGTTTACCATCAGAAACACGTGGCAACACCCTCCTGATACATCCACTGTAAGAATTTAGTATGTATGTTCAACAAGTAACTTCAGCAGAAAAGATTTTTAAAAATTTTGAGTGTGGTGGCCATCTTTAGTGATGCGAGTCACTAAAAATACCACCAACAGTTTCATCTGGTTCAGCGTCAGTTGGCATTCATCTGTGTCCCCTCCCCCGGGTCGTGCCTGAAAATAGGCAGGATTTGTCTAGTGCACTTACCTGGTCAACAAAAACTAAATAAAACTAACTAAATAAATAAATAAAATACCAAATTAGCTATAAAAGGGGTTTTAAAAAATACACCAAGGATGTGTGTAAAGATGTCATAAATACATTTTTGCTAGAAAACTATATGGCGAAACTTTCTGCTAACATATATTGCTGCTTTAAACACTGTGGTAGATTCTACCTATAAATGACTGTATGTAAAGAGAATTATTGTCCTGAATGTAAGAAATAAGAACTGGTATAATATGCATGACAGTAGGACACAGCATAACAAACACTCAAGTTTAGCACAGACTTCTGTCTTGTGTTTAAAGCATCACTTCATGTTAGCTACAAAAATCAAAAACAAAAAAACAACACAACACTACCTACTTGTCTTTCAATCAGGAAATGTCATTACACTACTGTAAGAAATAAAAAGCATTTAGCCGCCCCGGTGGCACAGGAGGTTGAGGCGCTGGTTGCTACACCTTGCGCCACTCTGAAGACCCAGGTTCAGGAACGAGCCCGGGCTGCTGGGGGTCGGCAGGGGGGAGAGAGAGAGAGAGAGAGGATCAAGCATCCGGAGGACTGCTTTCCTCTCCTCTCTCGGAGGGGGAGGGAGACTGTCGTCCCACTCGTTGATTGCCCTCTGGCGGTGGCTGGAGGGCAATATGGGTCGGGAGGCACGTACTGACATCCTTACATCGGTTGGGGGGGGAGAGGAAAAAGGAGCCTGGCAGGTTCCATGATGGCCCAATGTCCCCAGAGGGCCGCCCCCAGTGTCTGGATTGGGTCTTGACCACAGTGAAGGAAGGAAGGAAGGAATATTATTTATATAGCACTCCTCCCCGTAAGCGCGGAACACTTAACAATATTAATACATATAAATACAAACTAGCACATAAAACTCATGAATCAGAGATTATACAAATTCCACCCCATCCAATCAACAGCATACAACATATTAAAAACACAGATTAATACAGTAATAAATCATAATTCTAAAACACAGCCAGTAGTCAGTGGTTCACGCAAATCAGCAGGAAGGTTATCAAACCAAATTAAACACTTGCTTGAAGAGCACTGTTTTCAGCCCTCTTTTAAAGACTTCCGCTGAGGGTGCGTCTCACAGATGTCGTGGTAAAGAGTTCCACATGGCTGGCGCGGCAACCGAGAACGCTTGGTCCCCAGCTTGCCGCAGCGTAGCCCTTGGAACCACCAGGAGACAACCCTTGGTGGAATGGAGAGCTCGAGACGGGCAGTGAGGAATCAGGAAGTCTTGCAGGTAGCCTGCTCCCCTCCTGTGTAGGGCTTTATACGTCAGCAACCTGACCTTGAACGCAATCCTCCACCTCACTGGCAACCAGTGCAATCCATGGAGGACAGGTGTGACATGGTCAGATTTAGAAATGCCAGTCAACATCCTCACCACCATATTCTGCACCAGCTGCAGCCGTCGAAAGTTGCCTCCAGATAGCACCAGGTACAGAGCATTGCAGTAATCCAGCCTGGACGTGATGAAGGCAATCACCAGGGTGAGCAGGTCATCGGATGGTATCGGGGCTCTGATCCGAGCAATATTCCTCAAGTGACAGAAACCACTCTTAATGACAGCTGACACCTGAGCCTCAAGTGTCAGGCCATCATTCAGGACCACTCCCAGATCCTTCACCCGAGTGAAGGGAACCAGAGGATCACAGTACAAGCCCAGGGAGATCCCCTAATCCCCTCCCATCACAATAAACACCTCGTAGCTGGAGTCTTACCACCGCCAGTCAGGAAAAGATAAGCAAGTCAAGTCAAAGAAAACCTCTTTGCCTCACTAGGATGGGGAAGGAGGCCATTCTGTCAATTAACAGAGAAAGGAAAACCAGGCCCATTATCCTCAGTAACCGTATACCATTAAACAGTCAATCGATATTGGAGCGCTAACATTCAAATACAAAGACTGTTGTGGTGACAGAGTTAGATAATATAAATGGATATCTTTACAGGCAATAGGGAGCCAATAAAATGGGGAAAGGAGAAGGGAATGTGGAAGAGTCCCTTGAATCAGGCAGTTTTTTTTTTCTCTTTTAGATATTTCCTGAAGAAGACCTAAGGTCGAAACGTAGATTTTTAACTCTATTTTCTATTTTCAGCGTGCATTTAATATAACCATTTTGTTTTGCTTTTAGACCACATGCTGATGCAGCGCCTTGTTTTTGTTTTTTACAGTTTTAGATACTTACAATGGCCAAGTTAACCCAAGCTGTTGCCAACTGAGTCAGTGTTGCATCTTCATCTTGCTCCACCATTTTCTTCAACTCCTTACTGCACAAAGAGTGTTTAAAAATAAAATTAAACAGGCTTTATTTTCAGTGTTAGGAATACTTGCCTTAAAGAACAATAACTTTCACTCTTCTATGAATTCTTATAAGATTTTTTCCCATTCCTCTGGTGAATAGTGGGCAGTGATGCCGTAGCACACTGTAGTGGCAAGGGATGCAAGGCCTTGCTTTATTCACTTCAACATACAGTACTCTAGTCGACCCCCTTCTGTCAGCACAGAATGGGCATCTCGGAGACAGACAACTAATAAAAGTGCAACTGTCCTAAGGCTGGTTTAGTATACATGGTATCATATTGTCCTAGTCCATTGATTTCATGGATAGCCTCTTCTCAATACAGATAAGACTACTGGCAACAGCTTTTTTTCTATCCCAACCCAAGCATGAAAATCCCCCCTCCCCACATTAAGCATTGGAATGCCACTGTGTAGGCTTGGTGTAGCACACTGGTCGGGCACCCTGGAAGGGAATGCATGTTCTAACATTCATGGAATGGCTGAACCAAATGCCTGAGACCATCCCCTTCAAGAAATTAGCACAGAAGGCTTCTGTGCAACTGGAGACATGATAGAGAAAATGGGGCCAGTATTTCATCCGTATTTCAAAGTCTGTAAGACATTGGGCCTGATTCACAAAGCCCCGAAAATGACGCAAGATGCCTGCGTTAAACAGGTATGATGCACACTCCCAGGGGTTATGTTAATGGTCAGTTAATCACCCTCTAGGGTCATGTAGCACTCGGCCATGCCTCGTGCCACATTACACCCCTAGAGGGTGATTAATAGACCATTAACATAACCCCTGGTCATGCCTTATTGCTTAATTCTGTAAAGTAGCACGTGCCAAACACAGGCTGTATACGCCAAAGGGGCTTACACCAGCCTTGCGTGCCACTAACCAGGCTGTGGCATAGCACAAGGGGGCATGTGGCAGATGCAGGTTGCCACATCCCTATAATGTAATTCACAAAACTGTCCCAGGGAGAGAATTTCTAATTACACGTAGACCAGCCAAGGCAGGTCTAAGGGTATGCAGAATATGTCCCTCTGGGACAGTTGTACAATATGCGGCAAAGGGCCACTTCCCAATCCCCTGTTAAAGCAATGCAAGTCCCGTCCCTGGTGGTATAGTGCGCCCCCCTCCCCAATGCTGCCCCATCATTTACATAATAAAATGTCCCCATCCCCGATGTTGCCATGTATGTAATAAAAAGTTCCCCCACCTGATCCCTGAAGCTGTCCCCTTAGTTAAATAATACAATTCTCCCTCTTCGATGTTGCTATGTATGTAATTAATAACAAATTCCCCCACCTGATCCTGAAGCTGTCTAATGAGTTAATATAGTGCCCTCCTCCCCAATGCTGCAGAGTATTTAAGTAATACAGTATTCCCCCACCCAATCCCCAAAGCTGTCCCGTTATTTACATAAAATGCCCCTTCCCCGATCCTGCCCATATTAATAAACAACACTAGTCCCCCTAAATGGTAGTCAAGTACCCCAGCCCAAATAACCCATATTAGGGATTGAAAATAGTCCTGTGGTCTACTGGACCCCCAATCCCTACCCACTGTGCCCATCCCTTAGGAGCCGGCAGCTGGCTCTGCCACATCATTATCTCATGACCACCCACTGACTGAGCTCTGAATGAGAGTGTACTGTATATAGTACCTGCTCAGTGAATGACAGCAGCTGTCAATCACTCAGCAGGTACTATATACAGTAAATGCTCATTCAGAGCTCAGTCGGTGGGTGGCCACGGAGGTGAGCGGCGGGCAGAGCCAGTCGCTGGCTCCTAAGGGATGGGCACGGCAGGGTAGGGAGTCCACTAGACCACCATGACTATTTCAATCCCTATTATGGGTCATCGGGGCTGGGGTGGCACTTGACTACCATGGGGGGGTCACATGGTTTATTACTTAATATGGGCAGCATCGGCGAGGGAGGACATGTTATTATTTAAATAACGGGACAGCTTTGGGATCAGGTGGGGGAACATTGTATTACTTAAATACATGGCAGCATCGGGGATGGGGGCATTTTATGTAAATGATGGGGGAGCTTTGAGGATTGGTCTGGGTGGGGAACATTTTTATTAAATAAATTTTACGGCAGCATCGCGGAGGGGGTCATTTTATTATGTACATGACAGGGGAGCTTTGGAGATCGGGTGGGGGAACAGTTTATTAATTACAAATGTGGCAGGATCAGGGAGAGAGGGGGACCTCGTTTGTCGCAAGGGGCCTGCTGCGGACCCTTCCCGTGCACCAGGAGTTTGCCACACGGGAGGGGTTGCTGCAAGTGCGGGGACTTAGGCACCAGGACCCCTCCTGTACCAGAATCTGGTGCAGGGTCCCTGGTGCACTGGGCTTCAGTGCAAGCTGCTGTTGGCTGCAGCCTGCGCCAATTCTGGCCATGTTTGAGAATCGGGCCCATCATCTTTCGAGGAACTCCAAGTTGTCTAGTCTGACATTACACCATGGTAGATGCGCTTCACTAATCCTATTTCTAACCTTATAAAAAGCAATGATGTACCATTTGTGCTATGACGTTGGGGCTGAGGTGAGGTGCACAAATACCTGTCACCTTACCCTTGGACCACTTTAACATACAAGATCCTATCTCTCTCTCTCAGTGCTTAAATAAATAATCCTGATTTGCTAAAGCTGATGTAATTATTTCTAATCTCAGATAAAAGAAAACTGAAATAAATTATTATTTTAACTTTTCCCTTTTTCTCTCTGTTTTTGCTGTCTAGATGTACATAAGACTCCTATTACAAACTTCAATCAGAGTTAGGGCGTCTTTCTGGAATCTGTAATTTATAGTCAGAAGTGACTCTAGGTTCATGTTTAATGCCCCCCCCCCCCAAGTTCCATAAGCGGAGACCAACAATTATGCTGCATAAACATGCGCTAATCTATAGAGATTTCCTACCCATGCTGCTACCCCCGGGTCTCCTACAATTCCCTTACAGAGCAGAACTTTGTCCAGGATTATCTTAAATGTCTGTACTCTCTTCATTATCAACTGTCTTTGCTGGTAGGATGTTCCATGGCTTTACCACCCTCTGGGATAAGTACTGCCTCCTAACTTTACCCCCGAATTATAACCTCTGAACTGCAGGGCACGTGTTTGCATCCTACTAGAGCATACCAGATGAAACATTTCCATCTGTTTGACCTTGTCGATATGATTCAGTATATGGAAGAGTACGATCAAGTCCTCCCTCAGCCTCCTTTTCTCCAGGGTGAATGTGTTAAAGGAGAGCTGCGCTGAACATGTCAGTCATTCTTCCCAGTAAAAACTTTTTTTTTTTAAATATAGGTTTCAAGTCTGTTACTAATCCATCTTTACTGACCTTTCAGTAAAGTCAGTGAGTATTTCTGCTTTACAAACTGGTGGTAAGTACCATTGTATAACTAAATGATGTATTGATGTCCCTGCTTAGTTCTTACATTGTTGCCACAATACACCTAAGTCCTATTACAGAACTCTGCAGCTGAAAGGGACATCAACTACATCATGCAGTTCTAAAATGGTACTTTCCGCCAGATTGTAAATCAAAAACATCCATTGCAGCTACTAAAGGGCCAATATAGACAGAACAATAACAGAACTGGAAATAGTATGTAATATATAGCGCCTACTTGTCTCTACCGCCTCATTGTCTTTTTTTGTAATGAGGAGCCTAGAACTGCACACAGTGCTCCAGGTGAGGCCTGACAAGGGACTTATAAAGTGGCAGGATTACTTCCTCTGCTCTACTGGTCATCCCCCTTTTAATGCATTGTAACATTCTGCTAGCCTTGACATCAGAAGTGCTCTGTCTGTCATGCTTCAGCTTCTTGTCTACAAGCCTCGGGACTCTGCTTACCTACCTGGCAAAATATATTCTAAATAAATAACTACGTACATTTGTGCAGAGTTGCTTACAGGAGGATTTACATTTTAAAAAAATTGATGGAAACCACGTTTGGGCATTTCGACGCTTTTACGTTCACAGCTTCTTCGTGCTGCAATTCCTTAAGAGTTTAACTTAAAATTTATATTCTAGTTTGAAACAGGAGGCAAAAGGTAGTTTGAGTAGTTTAAACTGAATACTGGTGTAGAGATTACTTTTTGTGGCTGAGGAAAACTATTAAAAAGTGCACATTTTGGGGGGGAAAAATCATGGTCTCTTGGAGTGGCCAATCAAATAGATGCTCTGAAGTGAAAAATAAATGGTGACTGACGTTTCTACATCTAAATAAATGTTCATTTTTCACTTAGGTACTACATTGTGAAAATAGCACATTTGGTGTTATTTTGAAACACATAAGTTATATATAGATATATATAATAATGAACTTACCGCGCTAAATCAAGTCTGTCAAGTTTAAGCAATATTTGTATCGTTGTAGCCGTGCTGCAAGAAAAAATGCAAAAAAATGTATTTTAGTCAAGTGCAGCATTAATTACAATTGGATCTAAGTCACAGATACCCCCCTCCCAACCCATCCCCTTAAAGCAGTGATAAATACATAACGTTGTGAAACTATTTCATTGTTTTTTTGGGACATGGCTGTCCAGTATGTATTTAGCCCCACTCCATATTTCTTCCTTGCCAGTGGCCCCTCAGATCTTCTTCAACCCCCCCAGCCATCTACAGACCTTTGCTGTAGGGTCTGGACTCCAACCCCAGCATTTCTCCTGCACTTGACTCCTCGTCACTGACCCCCCCCCAAAAAAAACAACAACTTACCAACCTAGAGAGGCTGTGAAGGCAGAGACAGTGGCAAGCTTCAAGCATGAGTGGGACAGGCACATGAGTATTATTAAATGAAAGAACCATTTGGAGAGGCTGGGAGATGCTGAGGGCTGCACAGGGCCCTTTGCCTCCACATTGGGTAGGTAGGGTTAGGGCAGATCAGATGGGCCTTGCAGTCCTTTTCTGCCAACAAAATAGATGTACCCCTCCAAACAGGGCCCCACACTCTGGCTCTGGGAAATCCATATCTGGTGGGGTAGGGAAGAGGAAACGAAACGTAGAAAACCAATGTCCTGGTTGCCCCTGCCCCCTTTCCACTGTGTTTGCTCCATCCCCCTTCCGATTACCACCCACAAGGATGCACGTGCATATGTGTCCATCCCTGCTGTTTACTGTACTTTCCATCCCCGCTGCTCAGCACTCTTGGCTGCACAGCTGCATTCTCCTCCCTCCACGTGGAAAGTACTGTAAAGGGAGTCGTTGCCTAACCTCCCTGGAGGAGGAATGCCCTCAGGATCAGGGTGACACAGAGAGGAAAAAAAGGGAATGGAAAGTGGCAAGAGAAAAGTAATGGAACTGGAGAAAGAGAGGGAGAGAAGAATCCAAGAGCAGACAAGGGGGCAATGCGTCTTACGCATTTGTTGCTTGGCCCACACCCTCATGCCTTCACAATTCCTGGGGGATCGGCACTGAATGTCCATCTGTAAATCCAGGCAAAGAAAGTGAAATGAGGTGTAACAACTGATCTTCACATTGGATCGTAATAATCAGTGTCTCTCTTTCTTCAAATAGAACATTTATCGATTTTCAAATAAACAAACATATTTAAACATTTTAATACAATTTAATAAATATTTTTTGAGAAGGGAAACAGAAGAAGTATAGCTAATAATTTATCTTAAAGTAAGTGAAGTACTAAGATCACTACTCAAGAATAGATAATAAAAATAATATTATCAATGTGTCTCTGACAAATTAAACAAAGAGTGGGTTTACAAAAATAGCCCAAATAAAGTTTCAGTTCTGAACAGTAAATCCAGAAAATATAATCATTTAACGCGGGCTGGGTTTGCTTTTTAAAATAAAATTAAAATAAACTCTAGTCATTGGAACTTTCTTGTGCAATGTAACATTTGAAAAAAATGTAATCACCTATAACCCACCAATTCCTTATTTATATCCTGCCATTTTTGCACTGCAATCCCTGGGGTATCCCACAAAAAGGCTCTCTATCCTTACAACATTCCTCAAGTGCCTTGCATCCATTTTGGCATTACATTAACCCACTATGCCTGTCCATCAGATTATTACTTTGTGATAAATTCCACACCCATATAACAGGACCCTCACCCATTACACAGTGGTTCCCCAAGAAGAGGAGGAAATGCTCTGATCACCCCCTATCCCTATCATTTGGTGCCCTCCTCAAACTAATCTTCTTCCTTCTGATCAGTATTGGTACTATTGAAATCAATCCTGGCCCCACTGAAAGTTTTATCCCCATCTGATCTAACCTCCATAAATGGCTAAGTTTCCTTCACTTCAATGCCTGCAGCCTCCTAAAAAGTTCTCCTTAATACAGGCCTGGGTTGCACATACCTACCTGACTTCCTGGTTATCTCTGAAACTTGGCTCAGATCTACAACAAAAGACAGTGATATAAACCTTCCCAATTACCAGCTCTTCAGATCAGATCACCCTTCCAGGGGTGGTGGGGTGCCATCTCAGCCAAGGAACTATCTCTGCATCCTGCCTCATCAATACATCGAACCAAAGGAATTTGAATGCTTGTCAATTAAAATATCCCTTCCTAACATGTCTTCCTTTAAATTGATTGGCTGCTATAGGCCCCCCTCTGCAGGCCTCAAACTCATATCCCACCTAGGATCAATACTCAATCTAGGCCCTGAAGATACCATCATCCTTGGTGATTTGAATTTAAATTGGTTATCTAATGCATCTGCACCCCTAGTAACCTTCTGTGACATCTATGGATTCACTCAATTAATCAAAGGTCCAACAAGGATTAACCTAAAAAATACTACCAACAGCTCACTCCTGGATATTATGATGGTAAACAAGCCTCACTTATATTCTCATGCTGGAGTACTACCCAGTGATGTAAGTGATCATTGTCCTATAGCTGGCAAAAGATCTACACTCAAGCCATCCAATCCTGCAAAATTTCTCCATAAAAGGTCAAAAAAGAATTTCAACATCTCAGGATATCTCCATGATTTGTGCAATACAACATATTGGCAAGATTTTTACCTTACAACCTCAGCTGAGACAGCTCTTCAGATCTTAAAGGACATTATCACTAATGCCCTCAATATACATGCACCAATCACCAGTGTCAGAACTAAAGTAAAATCTTGTCGTTGGTTCACTGCTGACCTCAAAACAGCTTTGTTAGCCAGAGACAAACTCTGGAAAAAGGCAAGAAAAACAAAGGATACTAGAGACTGGCTTCAACTCAGAAAAGCAAGAAACTCATGCACAAAACAAATAAGAAATGCCAAAGCTGCCTACTATAGAGCTGAATTGGATGCATCCTATACTAACCCATCCAGATTCTGGGGTACTATAAAGGGAATTCTATGCCAAAATTCTGCCCCTGCCTTACCCTCCAAACTGCTACTAAGTGACATAGAAATCACTGACAAGCAAGAAATCTTAAATACCTTCAATGACCATTTCACCACAGCTGGCCTAGCATTTGACTCTTCACCTGCAAATCTCTTGAGATCATCATTAAACCTCCAATCCACTGTGGGACAAAAGGCTGCTTCAACATTCTCCTTCGAACCAATATCCTTAAAAGAAGTAGAAGACCTCCTATCCAATTTAGATACTTCTAAGAGTGCAGGTGCAGACTCCTGGATCCCTACTTTCTTAAAGTAGCATTGCACTCATTATCTGCCCCTCACTCACCTCTTCAATCTTTCCCTAGCTACTGGTTCCATCCTCTCCATATGGAAAACAGCTCAAGTAGTTCCACTACTTAAATCAGGTGATCCAATGGACCTTAACAATTACAGGCCCATTTCCATCCTACTGGTACTATCCAAGATGCTTGAAAAATTAGTAAATTCGCAGTTAAGGGCCTATCTGGACACCAACAACCTCCTAAATCCAGAACAACCTGGATTTAGATCAATGCATAGCACCATCTCTGCCCTAGCCAAAGTCACTAACGATTGGCAGACTGCCTTGGATAAAAAGAATAGTACCTGTGCTGTGTTCCTGGATTTGAGTAAAGCATTTGATACAGTGGATCATGAATCATTAATCTCTCTCTTAGCTCTGTAGGCCTTGATTCACTCTCACTCAATTGGTTTAGGTGCTATCTCTCTGGAAGGTTACAATTGGTAAAAATGAAAATTACCTATCCACCTCTAAACCACTGCTAAGAGGTGTACCGCAAGGCTCTATCCTAGGCCCCATCCTCTTGCCATTTATATTAATAACATTGATGCCAACCTCTCAATCTAACATTCATCTGTTTGCTGATGATACTGTATTATATGTCAGCAATCCCTCACCATCAAAAGCCTGTGAACTGTTACAGTCAGAATTCTCCATCCTACAACACAACCTTTAGGAAAAAAAATTACTTCTAAATGCCAAAAAAACAAAAGCTATGTTTTTTGCCACAAAGAATTGCTCTGCCACTACCCCATCATTCATCACCCCACAATTATCCACCTTATTTGGAGAAAAGCTGGAATTTGTGGATAAATTCAAATATCCTGGAGTCTGGATTGACAATAAGCTTGACTGCTCTGTCCACATTGAAGAGCTATTAAAAAAGTTGAGACAAAGGCTTGGCCTATTTTACAGAATAAAACACTACCTTACCAAAGACTCCAAACAAAGATTAATCCAGGCATCATTCCTATCCCTTATTGACTATGCTGACTTTCTCTACGGCCATTGCTCACTCTCCCTCTTAAATAAGCTGGACACCCTGTATCATAGAGCCATCAGATTTATTACAGACCTTCCCTCCAGCACCCATCATTGCTCTCTTTACATGGCAGTCAATTGGACATCCCTACAGCACAGAAGAAAAAGGAATGCTGCAATCTGGATCTTTAAAGCTTTATCAGGCAAACTCCCCTCCTATATCTCAGACTGTTTCACCCGAATCACATCTAGGCCATACACCTTAAGGATCAATAAGCTCATTATGCTAAAGATTCCCAATACCTGCACCCAGTTTGGGAGGGCTGCTATCAGCTATTCCCTAGCATTTGTCTGGAACTCACTCCAAAAATCTATGAATCTGAATACCCTCTTACCCTTATCATCCTTCAAAAGATTATACACCGCCCTATTTCCAGAGTTGTGCAACTGCTTCCATAAGGCCTAGTCTCCCATCCAACCTACACCCCTCCCTTCTGTAATCCACTATGTTTAGTTTCCTTCTTCTACCCAGTCAGTTATCACATTTCATATAAAAGCCTACAAAAGCCCTATTATTTGATTATTATCCCTGCTATATCTATTATCCTCTTCATTTTTACAGGTTAAGTTATTTTACTGCGCCTTGTATATCTGTAAATTTTGTATATATCTCTTATTTATCTGATTGTACTAATGTTATGCTATTCTCATGTCTTTGTAAAAAAACTTGTACCCTTATTTGTATGACCACTCAGGTCCATCTTGTAAATGAGCTACGCTCAATGATGTTCGCCTGAATAAATAAAGATTTTTTTGATTTTTTTTTTTGAAATGGTCAGTGGGTGGTTGGGGAGCGCAGCATGAAAAATGTTCCGACAGCTGGTGAGCACAAGATTCTACAAACAGAAATGCTGTTGTACCACAGAGGTGATGCAGTTATTGGGGTACCATAGGTTTCAGACATCACTACTGTAGTACAGCAGCATTTGGGAATGCATGGACTTCCACATACAACCCCATAAAATATACCGCAAGACGTTTGTTTATACAATGACTGCCCACCATTCCAAGCTTTCCCCTTGATGCAGTGTGCGTAGAGCAGCGTCAGTGTTGCCATCATGAAAATAAATGGAGGCGGCCATTAACAAGAAGGTTGTGTTGGCAATGTCCATGCTTTTAGCCATCTTCTTATCCAGTTCCGCAACTATGGCGTCTCTGAAATGGATACAAGAGATTAATGGCATCTGGGAACTGAGAACACAAAACATGTTTGTTTTTTCTTTATACGTAAAACAGAGGGATAATGAAAGGGACAATAAAAGAAAGGAATTTACTTAAAAGAACTGCACTGTATCAGAAAGTAATTTTTCTCAGTAGAAGCTTTTTTTTTTTGTTTGTTAAATACCAGTTCCAATTCAGTTACTGGTCCATCTATACAGGACTATTAGTAACGTCAGTGGGCGTTTCCATCCGATTTACACTCTGGTATTAAGTACCATTTTAGAACAGTGTGTCATCCTCAACCATAAAGCTCTAAAGTAGAACATGGAGGCATTGTAACAACGAAGATCTGAACAAGGACAGAAACTACGCCATAGAATAAAACATGGTCCTTACCACCTGTGTATGTAAAGCAGAAACACTCAATAGGATAGCTAGAAGCCTGCGGAGATGGAACTGTAAGAGAACTGGAACTAGTATTAAAAATCAGCTTCTATAGGGAAAATGACTTACATGTTCAGTGCAGTTCCCTTTTAAAAACTTTAACCAGGGGTTTACAACAGAGATGCAAATATACTTCTACTGTGGCAAAATTATGTTCTAATTCATAATATAACAACATACAATAAATAAAGCAATATTATACAGCACTATTAGAAATTATTAAATGAGTAGAAATAATGCTGGTTCCTGATTAACCAAGAGGTGCCCTTCAACACAGAACAACATCCCGACTGAAACTAAGTAGCTCAACAAAACAGGGTTTTAAATAACTGATTAGCAGATTTTTTCATGGGACAATGCTAACTGTACAGAAAGTATTTATATAGGTGTTCTAGAAGTGTTATGTTTGTTAAACACAGTGAGGCAAGTGCTATGCATTTTCACAATGTTTTAGCACTTTTATGAGCAAAACGCTAATCAGTTTTTGGAGTTAAATAAAACCCTGCAAAAATATGTTTAAAAAAAATACATCCAATTTACTAAACAGGACCCATTTCAAAAATCACAATAAGGCACTCCAGGGGGTGTGTTATGGTGGGCCAATGGCCCTTCTCTGGTAGTGGTAGCACCTGGCTTTGCTTTGTGCTTCAACCCACTCGAGGCAGGCTGTTATTCCCTCATAACGCACACCCTGTCATGCCTTACTGCTTACGTAACCGACCTGAAATCATATTAACAAGTGACATACGGCTCAGATTTGACCCACCGCAGTCGGTTGGCTACTTTTGGACCTGCCAGTGATCCAGTTCCAATAATGTAAGTGATTTTGTAGACTGTTATCATTAAAATGAAAAAATATGACTGAAAAATGCTTTGAAACATTAAATGACAAAAAAAAAATGTATTTCCCTGTATAAGTTTGGTCAGGCAAATATGAGCAGTAGCACCACTTTTAGTTTTCATGTTATGTGAGCTGTTACACTTTGCAGTTGTAATACTGTGAAAAAACACTTTATATATGGAGAGTGTGCTACCTCGGTCACAAAAAATGAATCTAATCTAGTTTTCCAGGTGCTATAGTCAAGGATGTTAAAAAAAACAACAACAAAAAAACCCCAAAAAACCCCTATGTTGCCCGATGCCCAAAGCCAACCTTTTTGACAGCCGAGCAATAAGAAATATGTTCAGCACTTTGTGTCTGTGGCTAGCTCACTCCTGCCGTGGATGAATCCGCCAACCTTTCATAGCAAGCCAGATAATGATGTACTTTTCCTTTCGCCCCAGTATTAGTGCACAATTGTACATTTCCTTATATATGATCATGAAATAAACGATGAGCTGGCAGAGTTCAGATGCATTCTGATGGACTTTGAGCCGGGAAAGAAATGTACCTTTTGTTCTCACTGGAGAGATACTCTGCAAACATTCGGACCGCCTGGAGTTCTGAGGATGCATTTGGTCTAATCTCATCCAAAACAACACCATATTTTCTCTAAGGACAATAAAAAAAAATACATATTTTCATGGACTATGAACACAACTGGATAAAAAAAAAGAAGGGAAGATCTCATATGGATAATCTGTAATTGTCAATTTGTCAGAGGGAGGCAAAGCACGTACAGGAATGGTAATCAATTTAGAATCCTTTGATCCCAGAACCGTGCTGCTGCACCAACAATGGGGTTCTGTCGACACTGGCTGTAGCAGAGGTTGCACTATAGCTATTCTGTCCCCCCCCCCTTTCAGGTATTTCTTCTCAGCCATCTGTGCGGTCCCTGACAAGCCTGCAACCTCAGACTCCAGTAACCTACCAGTTACCCACATGGAAAGGGCTCCAGAGGGCCCCCTGCCCAAGGCAGTCTACTGTGCGGACTAGG
Organism: Neoceratodus forsteri; assembly: GCA_016271365.2. Taxonomy (NCBI): domain Eukaryota; kingdom Metazoa; phylum Chordata; order Ceratodontiformes; family Ceratodontidae; genus Neoceratodus; species Neoceratodus forsteri. Next base: position 153,285,909 of record JADMNL010000031.1, on the reverse strand, counting down.
AGCCAATGCCAGCAGGACCTCAGATCTAGGGGAGTCTCATCATATAGATGAAAGTGGCTTTTTCCTGTCCCTCTTTTGGTCCCTCCCCCTTCGAAGTGAGCACAGTCAAAGTTGGCCTAGCATGCACAGAGCAGACCTTGCTTCAGAAGCAAGCTCTCCGGCTCAGCTGCAGGGGTTGTTGTGGTGCTCCATCTCTCAGCTGACTCTCCCCAACCAAGGCACAGTACCACGTGGCAGCTGCCCAAATCCGACTGACTCCCAATGTGGTAACCCAAGCTTGCTCTTGAGGGGCCACAGGGGCAGCTTCACTATAACTATTCTAACCACAACCTGTTACAGAAAAAAATTACTGTTCAGTACAGGAAATGACAAGTAATTTCTGAGACACGATGTACATCTGTGGTTAGACTGAAGAGCTGGGAATCTGGAGACCCATGTTTGAATCTAATCCAAGCCATTTACTGTGTCACCTTGAGCAAGTATCTTTAACCTCCTTGAGCTTAACTCTGTCCCTCTCACATTTCTTTCTTTGTACTTAAATAGCTAGTGTACTGCCTGAAATTAACAATAACTGTCAAAAGTAGTGAACTATGACATCTTAAATTTACAGAATTTTTCTTTTCACTTTTGCTAATTAAAAAAAGAGTTGCTACTTGACACTACGCGGTGTGATGTGTGGAACGCTAGTCTAGTTTGGAGACTGACACAGCTAGTTCTGTTCCTCCTCTTACTTCACCAGCCCTATGCCCCCACGTTCTGGACACCAAAACTGATTAAGAAGAGCCAATTCCCTGCTGCAGATTGGTCACTTGTGATGTCACAATAAGTGAGGTCTCAAGGCTGATGAGGTACAAAGAGTACTAGAACTAGGTATGTCATCATCCAGGTAAAGTACTGCTCTTTGAATCCAACGTAACACTACCAGGTAGAACCTCTTGGCAGTTAGTAGAGTAAAAAAAAAAAAAAAACACACCAGCAGGCAGAACATTTTAGTACTTTTTTCCCCACAAAGATGTTTATCACCTCAGCTTCTCTGACTCGTCCCCATCTGGAATTATCCCCCTGGCCCCATCACACGACTTCTCTGGGATTTACCTTCTCCAGTGGGTCCTGCCACAGGACCATGGTCACTGTGTTCCAGTGGGAGAGTTATCCTCAGATTTTCTCTTTGGAAGGACCCACATGCGAGCAATGATCCACTCTACATGCTCCACCTCCAGGGTGATGCACCTGGTGTCTGAATGTGGGGTCCCCGTCCCCGGCTGTCCCATGCTGCTGCCAGCTCGATTCTTCTAGGTGGCAAGCAAGCCATGGTATGGTGTCCCCCCTCCGTGAGGGACAAGAGCTGTCCTATGGATGCTCAATCCTCCCTCCTTGCACAGCCCAGAACAACCGAGGTCCATTCCTGAACCCAGGTCACCAGTGCAGCCGGACATAAGGTGCCCAAGTGCCTTAGCCATCCATGCCACTGTGCACATTTTAGTATTTTTTTTTTTTTTTAAGTAGTCCCTTATTTCTTTTTATTTCTGACATATTTTTTTTTTCTATGTGCTCATTAAATGGTTTTCTACTTAACAGTATTAGGTGTCACATGAACAGCAGTGCTTTACCTGGAAGCAGACATATCTAGTTGTACTCCTCCCACTACATCATCAGCCTTTGACCTCAATCATTGCTACATCACAAGTCCTGCTGCCTGACTGGTAACATGTGTAACAAGTTACCAATCAAGCAGCAGACGACCGGCTTTTCTTTTTTTTTTTTTTTTTTTAATTAGATATTTTTTCCTTCTATTATGTCTTTATGGTGGTTTTTTCCTGTAGTTCCCCTCCCCACCCTGGCCTGGTACGCATGCACGCGGTGATACGCACTGTGACCCACCCACTTACTGGTTGCCTGACCCACCTGTCCCACCACCGGCCTCCAACTGGTGACATGGACTGGGGAGGGCGATACCACCCCCAGGAAAGGAGAGCCACCGGCCGATCCTGCTCTCCCCCTCCCCCAGCCGTGCCGGCACCCCAACGACTCAAGGTCGTTCCCTAACCCGGGTCACCATTGTGTGATGTGAGGTGTGGCATCCAGAGCTTCAACCCTCAGTGCCATGGGCCAGCTAATTTAGACCCCCCCCTCCCGTTTTCTCCCGACCTCTTGTCCTGGCCATGTGCGTACATGTGGAGGCACACATACACCGCGGTACCGGGACATCTTCCCACTGCTTTGCCACCCGTTTGCCTGCACTGCCGATGGACCTCCATCTAGGGGCAGTGGAACTACGATGGGAGACAGGGTCCTTCCCAGGAGGAGAGCTACCTTGCAGTTGCTCGATCCTGCTCCCTCCCTTCTGTGCCAGCTCTCCAACAACCTGGGATCATTCCCGAACCTGGGCTGTCGGCGTGACGTGAGGTAAGGCATCCAGCGCCTCAGCGCCACCAGATCAGTGAGACCGGCTTTTTTAGGAACCACCAATGTCACAGTCAGTGCAGTCACAATGCTGAAGATGTATATGGAGGAACAGAAATGGCTATGTCAACCTCCAGGTAGAATGCTGTTCCACACATCACGTCTAGTATTGTCAAGCAGAAATTCTTTTAATTAGCAAAACAGAAAACAATACGTCAGATCTAAGAATTAATGGCTGACTACTTTTGAAAATGACTTAATTCAAGACAGTACACTAGCTTTCTAGTGAGCAAATGGAAAGAGAAATATTTCAGAAATTAAAAACCAACATTTACAATACTTTTAAATTTGTTTGTGCTACTAGCTGTTTAACCTCCCTTAATTCCACTTTACAAGCCATGAACAGTGGGATTAGAAGTTTTTTTTTTTTTTAATTCTTTTTATCTCCTCCTTGATCCAGCGAACTCTCTCTGGTGACATCCTATATCCTCCCTTGTGTCTACCTCCCGTTGTGGCTTATGCCTTCCCTGCACCCCCAGCCTGGCACACCCCCTGTGTCTGAACCCTCCAGGGAAGGGCCACCCTATCCACCCAGGGTGCTCTATCTAGAGTGCTGAGCTCTGGGCTTGGGGGGAGGGCACAACAGAGAGGCAAGCCCGACACTGGGAGTGTGGATGGTGGAGGGTAGGAGGCACCATCGCCTATCATTGGAGGAGGTTTTCTTCCGTGATGTTCGGCCCTCTCCCTACCTCCCCTCTGAGCCCGGACACGCAATTACATTCTATTGAAGTCCACCACGGCTCAGCCCAACCCTTCTTCAGAGCCCTGTAGCATGGCAGTGCCTCCGACTTACACCAGAGGCTGCTGCGGTGCCAGGCTATCCCTGGATCCTTCCCCCAAGAAAGGAGAGCCATCCTCCGGACACTCAATCCTCTCTCTCCCCTGCTGACCCCCGGTGGTCTGGGCTCGTTCCTGAACCCGGGTTGCCGGTGTGGCGTCCAGCGCCTCAATCCTCAGCGCCACTGGGCCGACGGGATTAGAAAAGTTAATGCAGCATTATTGGTTAGATGGCGAAAAAATTCCTATAGCTTCCTAGCATTCCCGACATGATAAAATTCAACATCAGTATATTTTCATTCTTAAAAATGTTTCTACAACAGCTTTTATTAGCTATTTTAGAATTAATGACTCGAAGATGACCGCCACTAGCATTTTAACAAATGCCTTTCCTTGCAGTTATTTTTCTTGACATTACATACTGGATTCATAGTGCGGATGTATTAGGATGGTGCAAGAACACAATTCTGTTGGCAGATAGCACAGCACCCATACCAAAATGGGTCATTTATTCATAGTGGACATGGCCAGAGAGAAGGGATTTTTATCTCAGTTCAGGAGTGAAATACTACGAAATTTTTGCCAAACATTCATTAAAAAACAAAAACAAACTATATGACAACATTTTTTCTCTGCTAACCAATACTGCAGCTTCCAGGAAAGCTCAGGAAGACCAGATAGTGCAGAAGCTGGGGTACCCATTTGCCATGCCATTGCCCCAAGCCTGGGTCTTCATTGCCGGCTGATAGGAGGCTAGTGAGGCATCCATACGTCCCATTCTGATTTCCAGCTTAGCTCTCCCTGCTGTGCTGAGGAGTGGAGCCGTGGATGCACTAGTGTGGATTTCTTTAAGCACTGCACGGGAGGTGCATCTCAAGTGGGTGAAGGACACTGAATGACAGAAAGAGGCCCTGACGAGGAGGCCAGGTAGGGTGGAAAAACTAAATAAGCATAAAAATAAATAAATGAAAACTATTAATTGTAAGTTAATAGTCTGGAAAGATAACACCTACCTGAGCAATGTAAGCTCTGTACAAGAAGACGTCCCTTTCAACTTCTTTTTCTGGGCTAGAAGGCTAAAATAAACACAGAATAGGAAAACAATCAGCTAAAAGTTCATTACTAAGACCCAGGACTCTGAGTTTGCAAAACGCAACTCCTAACATTTCTGTGAAAACAGATACTCTAGCACTAAATCTAATAGGTTCATATAGGTAATTATGTCGTTGATGAAAAAAATGCTAACTTTCAACAAGTCTACAGACAGTGTAAATGGTAAGAATGGTGTTCGGAGATTTTTTTTTGTGCCTCCCCTGCACCCCCTACCGGCCTCTCCCTCGGGCTGCCTGGGTGCACCTTGCCACCCTCCTCCCCCGCCACCAACTATCACCTCATATTGCAGCCCCCCGGTAACCCTACATCTCCTTCGCCGGGCAAGTCCTCTCCTTCTGGGGAGTAAGCACTGGTAGGCACATCTTACTATTGGCCCGAGTGCTGCTGAGGTCAGTCCAAGGTTTAGTGGTAGCGAGGGACCAGTAGCTGTCACCTGGCTGATCTGGGGGCCATTTTTCCAATTTTTCTTGGGAAGCATGATGTTCCACGTGATGTCAAGGCACGAGCCAACGTCCCTCATGTTCCCTCCCCTCAGAGAGGTCCAACGTGTTGCCACGTCCCCAGCCTCTGCTGAGGCCAGCAAATGCCGGACGGCGCACCCCTAACCTCCCTCACAGGAGAAAGCGAGCAGTCACTGGATGCTCAAGCCATCTCCCCCCTGCCGGCCCTTTTGATTCCTGAGTTGGTTCCCAAACTTGGGTCATCAGTGTTGCAAGTGGAAATCCACTCGCTGTGCCAGCGAGCCGGTTCTTCTGAGGTTCTAAACTTTTTTTGTGATTGAAATAAAGGAAAATTATGAACTAAATGTATGGTCACTTTTCTCACAAGGAAAGAATGACACTCAAATCCAATACAACCACTGACATAACAATAGAAACTGATAATACCATTGTTCTTTTGTTTTTTAGAATTTATGTTTTTGGAACAATACAGGCAACATACCATCATTTCAAATAACTTATTAGCTATGAAAGAAAAGACAGTGTCTTTATAAGCATCCACTCTCCTACTAGGTGGTTCACAAAGGGTCCATCTGCAGAAGGCCATTTAAGGGGTCAAACAGTCGAAGCACAGAAGGACATGGCCACCAATCTCAATCTCTCTCTGGCTGCTACAACATCAATCCACCCCTTAGGGCACAAAATGACATTGTATAAATCATCTTGTTCCCGGGTCGCCTCTGAAAAGGATCTCTGGTCTCAGTGGGCTTACCCAGTTACCAAAATCTAAATAAATAAATTGTACACTGTAATAAAAATTCCTCTTGATTATTCCTTTCAGCAAATGTAATTTGTTCCATACACTGTATCTGTTTAACTAACTCAGTCCAATCTGAGAGAATTGGCAAGCTCAGGAGGAGCCACTTAAGAGATTCCTTTTTTTTTTTTTTTTAAAGCAGCCACTATACACTCCCAAAAGGTACTTAATGAAGATGTCACTACACCCTTTAGGGTAATAGGAAAAAACAGAAGGGAAAAAGTACATTGGGTCATAAAAATAGTTCATAGGGCATGCTCCAAATCCTGAAGATAGTGACATAGGCTAGGACAGGACTACAGAGTTGATACACAAGATGGAGTGGAAAGGATGAGAATGGACTTGGCAAGGTTGGAGGAATGGTCAAATGTATGGCAGCTCAGATTCAATGCAAAGAAGTGCAAGGTAATGCACCTGGGAAACAAAAACCCAGGGGAAGAGTACACAATGGCGGGGGTGAGATACTGACAACAGTAAAAATGGAAAGGGACCCGCAGGTAATTATATTAGATGACCTAAAGGTGGGAAAGCAATGTGAAAAGGCAGTAAGGAAGGCTGAGGGGATACTGGGATGCATAGGGAGAAGCATCAATAGTAGAAAAAAAAAAATTACTCACCTTAGTAATTATGTTTCTTCTAGTGGAGTCTTGCTGTATTCTGACATATGCAGCTAGGTCCTGCCTTTTAACTGCCCTGGAGAACAAAAGGTTAACTTATCTATGCCTTGCATAGAATGTTCCAACATGAGCTTGGTTGAAGCCCGTCTGCTGTTTAAACTGCAACCGTCAGATCTTTACGAGCAAAAACTTACTAGGTGTTCTGTGTGGAAACTGTAAAATTCTTACTAGCCAACTGGCAAATATATAAAATGTTTTTTTTTTTTGTTTCAAAGGAAGACTCAAGTCAGGAAACCCAAAAACAAAAACACATCCAAAACACAACATCCCACCCAAACAAAAAAGAGGGTGTAAAAAGGACACCCTTAGGGTGCCAACACTGCTCCTGCCCACCCACATCCCAAAAACTAGGTTCTGGGGGTCAGAATACAGCAAGACTCACTAGAAGAAACATAATTACTAAGGTGAGTAATTTTTTCTTCAAACAACATGAAGTCTTGCTGTATTCTGACAAATGCAGACTACCAAGCAGTACCTCCATGGAACAGAACCTACTTTGGGAATAGGCTCTGAAGTACTGCTGTGCCAAACCGAGCATCACTCCTAGCCTGGATATCCAGAGAGTAATGCTTGGCGAAAGTATGGACTGTTTTCCATGTGGCTGCTTGACAAATTTCTAAGAGAGGAATATCCCTGGCAGCAGCTGTACCTCTTGTGGAATGAACCCTCAGGCCTGAGGGTGGAGTTCTACCCAGCTTTTCATAGCAGAACTGTATACAAGAAACAATCCACCTGGCAATAGATCTCTTAGTGGCAGGTTTGCCTTTACTAACTTCTCCATAAGTAGGGAACAACTGGAGGGATTCAAGCCTGTGACCCTTGGTACACTCTATGTAGTAGCTAAGGGCTCTTTTAACATCCAAACTGTGTAGCCTCCTCTCTCTCCCAAGGAGGAATGGTCAGTGAAGAAAACAGGGAGAGATGCAGACTGGTTGAGGTGGAAATCTGTAACCACTTTAGGTAAGAACTTTCTGATAGTTCTAAGGACCACTTTATCTCTGTGAAAAGAGATGAAATCAGATTCCACTGACAGGGCTTGCAATTCACTGATACGTCTGGCAGAAGTAATGGCTACCAAAAACACAGTTTTCCAAGTCAAGTACTTAAGCTCTGCTGAGGACAAAGGCTCAAAGGGGGGTTGCATAAGCTGAGCAATGCAAACATTAAGGTCCCAAGCAGGAGCAGGATCCCTAAAGGGGGTGGAATAGGTGTGAAGCAATCCCTTGAAAAACTTACAGAATACAGGATGGGATGACAGAGAGGAAGACTTGCCTACTGACAGGAAAGCAGAAACAGCTGCCAAGTGTACTTTGAGGGTAGCTGGTTTGAGGTCTAGGCCATTGAGATGGACCATATAATCCAGAACTGTAGGCAATTCAGCAGAGACTGGAGAAATATTCTTCTTAGAACACCAAATGCTGAATCTTTTCCATTTGGAGTTGTAAGTCTTCCTGATGGAAGGCTTTCGAGAAGCCTTAAGGATATCCAGAACCTCTTGGGAAAGAGGCAGATCTCCAAACTCTAACTCTTCAAGAGCCAAGCCTTGAGATTGAGAGACTGAAGATTCGCGGGTACCAAATCCTCCCCCGAGAGGATGTTAACAGGTTGTAATTCCTGGGAAGAGACAGGGGAAGGTGGACTGTTAGGGACAGCAACAAGGGATACCATGGCTGTCTGGCCCAGTCTGGAGCAATCAGAATCACTTTGCATGGTTGTGACCTTATCTTGACTAACACCATGAACAGGAGACGGAAGCGGGGAAAGCATACAGAAATTTCCCTTCCCAGTTCACAATCAGAGCATCCAGGGGGACTGAGCCCAAGACTGGGGGTCTGCAACAAAAGACAGGAAGTTGGTGATTGTCTGGGGCTGCAAAAAGATCTATCTCTGGAGTGCCCCATCTCGAGAAAAATCACTTTCAAAACCAGAGGATCCAGGGCCCATTAGTGATGGCCCTGGGATATTCTGCTCAGTGCATCTGCTAGGACATTGTCCTTCCCTGGGAGGTGAACTGCTATCAGAGAGGTTTGCGGGGAAATAGGCCAGGGACTACAACTTCACTGCTTCTGTGCACAAGGCTGTAGACTGAGTGCCTCCTTGCTTGCTGATGTACCACATGGTGGTGGTGGTGTCTGTTCTGACCTGAAACACCTTGTTCTGTACAGATTTGGAAAAGCTTGCAGTGCCAGAAACACTGCTCTGAGTTCCAAGAGATTGATGTGAAGCAGAGATTCCTGAGGTGACCACAGTCCTTGGGTGGTAAGATCCCCCAAATGGGCTCCCCCGCCCAGCAGGGAAGCATCTGTGGTGAGTATCACTGAATGAGACTGAGTGACAAATGGAAACCTCTTGTCTCAAGTTGTCCTGATCCTGCCACCACTGCAAGGCTTGGATCAGGGTTCGAGTCACTGGGATCAGTTTGGTAAGGGAATCCTTTCTTTGGGACCAAAAGGCTCTTAAGTGGAACTGAATGTCCCTCATTTGGAATCTTGCTCCCTGGACCACTGCTGTGGAGGCTGCCATGTGGCCCAGTAACTGAAGGAAATGCCTTGCTGGTTGAGACACCTGAAGGGTGAATGAAGAGGCCAGTTCCATAAAGGTCCTTGCCCTTTCTAGGGAAAGGAAGGCTCTTGCCTTTACCGTATCCAGTTCTGCACCTATGAAGGTGAGGAGCTGCACTGGTTCGAGAACTGACTTTGGTAGGCTGAGAAGGAATCCTAAGGAAGGGAGCACTTGCTGGGTCACTTGCAGATGTGACTTGACTTGGTCTGGAGACTGACCTACTATGAGCCAGTCATCCAAGTATGGGAAAATGGAGATCTTTTGTCTTCTTAGGAAGGCAACAACTACTGCCAGGCACTTTGTGAAAACCCTTGGAGCTGATGTTAGGCCAAAGGGCATTGCTCTGAATTGATAGTGGCCTGAGGGCAACTCAAACCTGAGGTACTTTCTGTGGGAGCACCTGATGGGAATGTGAAAGTAGGCATCTCTGAGGTCCAGGGAGGCTAGCCAGTCCCCTGGCCTTAGAGAGGGAAGGATAATTCCCAGAGTTATCATTTTGAACTTTGGCTTTAAAAGATGTTTGTTCAGATATCTTAGGTCCAGGATGGGTCACCACTCTCCTGTCTTTTCTGGGGTTAGGAAGTACCTGGAGTACAATCCTTTGCTCCTGTGTAGGGTGGGAACTCTCTCTATAGCTCTGAAAGCTAGGAGAGAAGAAACATCTGCCTCTAGGGCAAGGGTCTCTGAGAGATTTGCAGGTGGAAAAGAGCTGGCTCTCATCTTGGGAAATTTTTTGAAGCGGAGAACCAGTCCCTGGCTTACTACTTCCAGGACCCACTTGTCTGATGTAAGAGACATCCAGTCCTGACAAAGTAAGCCAGCCTGCCCCCTACTGGTATAGGAGGATTGACCCGGGCAGACCCATCAGGGTGTCTGCTTGGCAGAGGCTTTAGGCTGAGGGGTGGATGCAGGCCTGCCCATCCCCCCTTCTGCCTCTCCCTCTAAAGAACCCCCTCTGCAAAAAGGAAGGAGGAGGCCTGAGCTTGGTAAAAAAAAAAAAAGAAAGACATTTGGAAAGGCCTGCTCCTGCCCCTGGATTGCTGCCTTTGAGGAGTTGCTTGCCTTTCTTTGGCCTGAGCACTCCTGTAAGTGGTCCTGTACTTGTCCATCTTCTTCATGTAATTCTCTGTCTGCTCCCCAAACAGAGAATTACCAATTACCAGAAAATCCATGGCTTTAGCCTGGGTATCCTGTAAGAGGCTAGTACATCTGAGCCAAGCCGTCCTCCGAAGAGCCACAGATGTAGCCATGACTCTTGATGATACATCATTGGAGTCTATAGCAGCATGAAACTGTACTTTCGATGCCTCAATCCCATCTGCAGCCACCTGCTCCAGTTCCTTGTCAAGCTAGTCGGAAGCCTGTTTAGTCACTGCCAGTACAGTGTCCCACCTGAACTTCTGGTACCTGGCTGTATAGGCCATATAGTTAGCCTGCCTGAGTCCCAAAGATGCTGCCATGTATTGTTTCTTTGCCATGGCATCAATCTTCCTGGAGTCCTTGTCTGGGGGGTGTGATGCCAAAGGAATGTTTGCCTCATCACAGGCAGCAGCCTGCACAACCCCAACATGGCTGCATTGCTGAAAAAGGAACTCCGTGTCTGAGCCTGAGAGAGTGTACCTCTTGTCCATTCGTCTGTCTACAGGAGGTATAGAATTAGGAGACTTAAGAATTTTTTGTGTCTGTTTCCCAAAGGATTTGTAGAGGGGAATAGACAGTCTCCTGGACTCTGGGATGTCCATCATCTCAACATAATCAGGCTCTTCCTGATCCTCTGCTGCTTCCTCCACAGGAAGCTGGAGTGCATCAGCAACTTTTTTGTAGAACATGTAGTGTGAAGCGGACTCAGAATGCCTAGGAGGAGAAACACCTGAAGGTCTGTCTGGGGAGATGTCCGGGTCAATAGGCACATCCAGACTTTCACCATCACCATAATCATCCTCATACTCTCCCTCCTCCTCAAACTCCAGTTCATAAAATTCTTCCAAAGTATAATCCGGAATCGGGGGAACCGACCGAACCAAGTCCCTGCCAGATGGTGCTGGTTTGGTTGGAACCGAACTAAGCGATTGCACAATTCTAATCGCCTTGGCTATCTCATCGGCGGTCGGAGTATGAAATTCTGGGTCCGAACCGGTCGATTTGTCTTTTCTTTTTGTTGGAATCGACTCCTCGGAATCGGCTCTCCTTCTACCCGAAGAAGTATCGCCCTGGTCAGAGGGTACTCCTTCTGGTTCGGTCAGAACCGAACCGGGCTGGCCATCTGGGTCAGCGGACTTCTAGGCCTCCCTTTCCCTCAGTCTACCTAATCTCTTTTCCAGTGTAGATTTGGGAAAATTCTTGCAAATTTGGCAGTCTGAATCGAGGTGGTCAAACCCCAGACATAACACAGGTGGTGTGGGATCAGCCTTAGCAAAGACCTCCCACACACACTGCAGTGTTGAAACCCAGTGGGCGGTTTTTTTTCCTTGGGTTTCTCAGACATGGCCAACCTAACCAAAAACGTACCCTTTTTTTGGCAATCTGCCAGGCAAGACTCCCCTATCGGTTCCTGACCATGTCACGGGTCTTGGAAAAAAACGTAATTAAATCCATTTTTTTAGAACCGATACGGACCAGTAACCACTCTCTAAAGTAAGCACAAGTTTTTACCTCAATTTGATCGGTTCAGCCGAACCAATCCACAGTTTACAAGTTTCACAAAGAAAACAGAACAAAAACCTATCTAGTACTCACGGTACCACAGACAAGAGACTTGAACCGACTATGCGGAAACAACAATTTGGTAGAAACCGACTGAAAACCGACACTTCTACAGACTTCTGAACCGAGCAGCAGGAGAACTCTCCAGAGCGACTGTTCAGTGAGGCGGAGTAAAGAATCTGACGGTTGCAGTTTAAACAGCAGCAGACAGGGGCTTCGGGGCAGTTGAAAGGCAGGACCTAACTGCATATGTCAGAATACAGCAAGACTTCATGTTGTTTGAACAGGAAGTTGTTATCCCTCTGTACAGACAGTTGGTGAGACCCCATCTGGAGAACTGTGTGCAGTTCTAGAGACCCCATCTCCACAGAGACATAGACAGAGTGGAGGCTGTCAAGAGGCGGGCAACCAAAATGGTGCAGGGTCTGCACCAGAAGACATACAAAGAAAGACTAAAGGAGCTTAATATGTATACCCTTGAGGAAAGAAGGGAGAGAGGGGATATGATAGAAACTTTCAAGTACCTCAAGGGAATCAACAAAGTCCAAGAGGGTAGTATCTTTCAGAAAAGAGATGTGCAAGAACAAGGGGCACAATTTGAAGATAGAGGGAGGGCGGCTCAGAGGTAATGTGAGGAAGTATTTTTCACAGAGAGGATTGTGGATGCATGGAACAGCCTCCTGAGGAGGTCGTGGTGTCAAGAACAGTGGGGGAATTCACGAATGCATGGGACAGACATAAGGCAGTCCTAGTGGGGGGTAGGAGGAAGTAAGCTGTTACATAGAAACATAGACTTTGACGGCAGATAAGGACCACTTGGCCCACCCAGTCTGCCCATTTCCCTACCTACTGGATAAGCTGCAGATTCTAGTTAACCAACAGCCTACTGTTGGTTAACTAGGATCTGCAGCTTATCTGTTAGGTACCAAAATGGGCAGACTAGTTGGGCCAAGCGGTCCTTATCTGCCGTCAAATTCTATGTTTCTATGTTTCAAAATGTGCACATGTGTGGCTCTCAATCACCACATCTCCTCCAGCATGTCCCTATCTGCCTTCATTTTCAATGTCACTAATCATACTATATAATTATTGGTTAGTAGTGTTTATGCACTAAATCTCAAGACTTTCAAACTCTGAAATACATGAGTGATAATACACATCTGTGTATTATGGCGTTTCCCTCACATACACTATTAACTGACATGGCAAAGATTTTTAAAATGTTCCTAGAGCTTCAGGCCACTCACTCCTGCATTCCAAACAAATAGTAGTTCACACAGCACAGCAAACATGCCTAGCCACAAATTCTAATTTTTTTGAAAGGGACTTCTTTTAGTAAGTGCTTTAGTTCCTTACCATTTTCGAAAATCACTCTAACCCAGCACTCACTACAACTGTACCAAAAACCTGAACATGTTACTGTGGAAATAACTTTCCACAGAGAGCTAAGAGAGCTTCAAAACGAAACTACACATTGTTTAACTCTGTTAAAGCACCGCTGAGCCCTACAGACAGCATTACAACTCTGTTCAGCCAAGCCAGTAATTATAAAAAATAAAAATTTAGTGACTCTTGGAAATATTCTTTTTCCCCCCATAGAGCTTTTTGCCCTCTAGCTGCTACCCGCATCTGACTTTTTAAGACCATTCTGACGGCAACCTCCCAACCGCTCCCCCACTGCTGGACCAGTGGGGATCCACATGGAGCGGTGCCTTCAGAGTACTGGTGGCTGTCATACAGGTGGCCGAGATACACAGTTTTTTTTTTTTTCTCTTCTCTATCCCTTTATGGTGAGGCAAGGCAAATTTTATTTGTCTGGCACCCTTTCCATGAGGCTCAGCACACCTTAAATGAACACATGTAAACAATAAACAGTATTACTAATAAATAATGACTAAAAGTGAATTATTTTTAAAACTAGATTATTCCGGGCCTGCCCTCCCACTTCTGATATTGGGCAGTACTCCATCAGGCTTTGCTTGCTCAGAACATATCCCTGCAGAGGAGACAAGCTCCCTGGCATACCACAGGGATCACTGCAGCAGAACCCAGCACTATCACCCCATTGGCGGGGAACACTGCTGAGTGACGGTGCTACACCAGTTCCCAGGGCCACACTCAAACCTGGGTTGCCAGCACAGGAGCACAGCATACTACCTGCTGGGCCACTGGGTGAGAACTGCAGTCAAACCTACTGCTCTTCCGGTTTCACTCAGTGGGCGGAGAGCAGTGTGCTGTGGCTTTTTCGTTAGTGACACTTCTCTCTGAACAGAGGTACTTGGACCAGTAATTCTAAAAAATAAATATGGGCAACTGTGCTACGTGTTTGTTTGTTTCACACACCCTTGAGCTTCACTCTCGTGGATATGTACTGTAAATACTATGTATATTGCATTGTACAATGTATCCGATTATGTACTGTAAATACTATGAACATTTCTCCCTTTACCCTTCCCCCAAGGACGCACCTGGAAACGAGCTGTTACTGAGCTCAGTATGTCTTTCCTGTTTAAACTTTTGAAGCAAATAATATGGCAACCCAAACCACAAGTGTATAATTCAAGCCATTCAGAACCACACATCAGTTCTGTAATTTTTATGTCCCAAGAAAGAACTGCTAAGAGTGACAACTATCACAATAACCCACTACTGGGGTTTCATATTGCCCCGACACACTGATCTTATTCCAGTTAGGTTTAAGAGGCAAATGTCGTGCCAAGTCCCAGAATTTTATTTATTTATTTATTTAGTTTTTGTTGACCGGGTAAGTGCACTAGACAAATCCTGCCTATTTTCAGGCACGACCCGGGGCGAGGGGGATACAGATGTCTGCCAACTGACCTTGAACCAGATTAAGCTGTTGGTGGTATTTTTTTTAGTGAATGAGGGAAATTTGGCCGGGACACCGGGTAAATTCCCCTACTCTTTTCGATGAGTGCTATGGGATCTTTAACATCCATCTGAACTACCACCAATCCAGGCAGATGGGACCTCGGTTTAACGTCTCATCCGAAAGACGGCACCTCAGAAGTGCAGCACCCCCTCATGCTGCACTATAGTGTCAGTACTGGGATATTAACCCAAGTGCCACGTAAGAATGACCCCAGTAACACGAGAAAGCAAAGCATTTCGAACCTCCGTCGTTGGTACTACCTTTATTTTCTGTGCCTCTTTGATGCATTGCTGGTAATTGCCAATGTAAAATGAATTTTTCACATCAAAAAGCTCATCAACTTCTCCCTGCTGGGCTGCCATCCTGCAGACAAGAATTGACTTCCCGTACACGTCCCAACAAGAACGTCACTTCCGGAACTAACAGGACGTGGCGTACTATTAGCCGGCCATGCTTCCGCGGCGCACTCTATGAACAGTAGTTTAAAGTTCCCCTTGCGGTGGTGGGGGTGGGGGGATTTGCTCGCGGTGGAACGTCGCGCGAAGATTAGGCTGTACCATGCTGTGGTGACGGTCGATTCATTGCGCCAATGGCAAGAGGACTCTTAACGCGTGTGGCGTGTTAGAGAAGTTTAATAGCGAAACTCCGGTCCGGTAGTCCTTCTGTACGTTAGTACTGGTCCCTAGGGAAGTGTCCTTTAACTCGTTGTAGTCGGAGATGGCGAGCTTCTCGGCTTTGGGGTTGTCGGAGTGGCTGATAGAGCAGTGTAGGCAGATGGGTATAAACAAGCCGACCCCGGTGCAGCAGCACTGCATACCCTCCATTCTGGAAGGTGAGTGAAGTAAAGTGGTGGGTTACAGCCGAGTACGAGGCTGTAGCGTTACTGCCCGCTCCTCACGTTATGTGAGACGCTTCAGAGTTATAGACTTTAAAAAATGTTCTTACACGCTTCTCAAAAACATGTTCATGCCATACCTCTCAACCTTATGTCACTGAAATGAAGAACAGGGACACAGACCCATAACTCTCAAGTTAAAGGAAAACTACACCCTGATATCGTTTAAAATTTTATTTGATACCACGTCAACGGACACCTCTTTTCTGTAGCTGTTAAGGCTATATGAGTTAGCCTTAGTTTATTTTCACAGCTCATGGTAGCCCCTGTGATTGTCCTGGGGATCTCCACTTCATGGTTGTTGACATCTCATTGTCCATGAGAACTGTATTAGCATTTGAGAACATGATGTCAGATCAACCATGTATCTCTGTGTTGAAAGAACAAATACACTGCAACAGCTCTCTGGAAACTCAAACTGAATGAAGTTTGGGGGAGGGGGGGACTGCATTATAAATATAGTTTGTAGAGCTCACTGAAGGTAAATGGTATTCACACCTTCTGGTAGCTTATTTCTTTGAACACTAAGTCTAGGTGGCAGCGTTATCTCTAACCGATCAGAGATATTGGAAGCCCTCAGTAACCATTTTGCAATGGCAGGGATAGCATTTGATATTTCCCCTGCCAATGACCTCCGCACAGCTCAGGACCCACCAACCCATGAGACCCCCCCCCCAACCGAGGAGGTCTTCTCCCTCCTGCCTGTCTCTTTAAAAGAGGTGGAAGACCTACTGCTGCAATTGGACACCAGGAAGGGAGCAGGCTCCGACTTCATAGAGCCATACTATCCGAAATGTGCCTACCATGTGCTTGCAGTGCCAATCACCCACTTATTCAACATGTCACTCTCCCATGGTAGTTTTCCCCCTCAATGGAAAATAACCCATGTCATCCCTCTATTAAAAGCAGGTGACCCCAGCGATCTAAATAATTACAGACTGATCTCCCTCCTCCCCATCCTGTCTAAATTACTAGAAAAAATAGTGTGTGGCCAGCTAGGGGTATAATTAGACTCCAGAAGCCTATTAAACCTGGTTCAGTCTGGATTCAGAGCAAAGCACAGCACCATAACAGCCCTAGCTAAGGTGACCAATGATTGGCTCCTAGACCTTGACAACAAGAAGCATGTCTCTGCCATTTTCATGGATCTTAGTAAGGCATTCAACACAGTCGATCACAGCCTGCTTCTTTCCTCCCTAAGCACCTTAGGCCTGGACCATAAATCTATGTGCTGGTTTGCAGACTACCTCGGAGAATGGAAACAGCAGGTTAAAGCTGAAGGTGATCTTTCTCCATTAAAACCTATGCTGAGGGGCGTGCCCCAGGGCTTTATCCTTGGTCCCCTCCTCCTTGCAGTCTACATTAACAACATCAATGACCCCATCAAAAAAGCCAACATCCACGTATTTGCGGACGACACTGTACTGTACTTGAGTCCCACGCCGGAAGCAGCCTGTGAAGACCTCCAAGCTAAATTTAACCTTCTATAATACCAGCTCATAAAAAGCTTTTGCTCAATGCAAAAAAGACAAAAGCCATGCCCTTCTCCCCCTCCTTTCATGCTGCTGTTCCTGCTGGGGGGGCTACCCCACAAATTACCACTGTTCTTGGAGAAACACTAGAGTATGTAGCTAAATTCATATATCTAGGAGTTTGGCTCGATCATAAACTTTCCTTCGCCGACCATCTCGAAGAACTACAGAAGAAACTAAGGCAAAGATTAGGATTATTCTACAGAATTAACCACCTGCTCACAAAGGAGGCCAAGATTCAACTGGTTCAAGCTACCTTCCTATCTTTAATAGATTACGCGGACCTTCTCTACAGCCACTGCACTGCCTCTGCACTGGCTAAGTTGGACACCCTCTACCACAGAGCTACCAGGTTCATTACTGACTTTCCACACACCACTGCGCCCTGTACTCATCGTTGGGCTGGACTTCCTCTCACTATAGGAGGAATAGAAGTGCCCGCCCTATGGGCCTTCAGAGCAGTGACCAGCAAGCTCCCCTCATATGTCTCAGATTGTATTCCCTGGAGTGTGTTAGGCACCTATGCTCTAAGGAGCTATTCCCTAATTGCCCTCCAAGTTCCAAGGGTCAACACTCGTTTCGGCAAAGCTGCTCTAAGCTTCTCTTTACCCACATTGTGGAGTGGTTTACAAAGGAACTTAAAGCTGAGCTGCCCTGTTAGCCTGAATATCTGCAAGGCGCTCTACGATCACTACATGAAAGCACCTTGCAAATGTTTTCCTCACCGCTAGCCCACTAATTCCGCAACTCCCCCTTTCCATCCTGACGCTCACCATATTTCTATCCCTGGCTCTCACTCTTTCCCTATTAACTCTTCCTGCTGCACCCACCCTTCCTTGTCCACTCAAGCCTGGCTAAAGTCCCACCCCATCCATAGTAGTGTCCCAATTATCTACCCCTCCTCCGTCATTCTCATAATAAACAAGAACATGACAGCCATCGTCACTTTCCGTGGTTTTAGCCCAATTTTTCCCCCAGTCGTCGGTAATATATCCATCCTTTTCTTTATGTTTCCAACCTGCCACCCTATACACGGCCTCCTTCCCCTATATGTATAGTTGCCGGCTGCCTCACTCAAAAGATCTCTGCTTATAACCTCTGTATGCCTATGGTTGATTGTACATCTGCTGACTTTTTCAATTATAAAATAATGCTTTTTTTTTTTATTTTAACCTTGTACTGTACTGTGTACACTGTATATACTTTTTCTTCCTTGTATATTATTGCTTTTTGTATACCTGCTTCTGTACTGTACTTTGATGTATTCATGATCAGGTCCACCTTGCAAATGAGCCTTGCTCAATGGTGCCCGCCTGGATAAATAAAGATTTTGATTGATGGTTTTGATTGATTGACTAATCAAGCAGACCGGCAGACTGGGGAGTTAAAAGGATGATTACGCATCATTTTCTCATATGCTAATGCAGCTCTCGGGAACAATAAGAGTTCAGCAACCATGAAATGAAGCCTCCCGGAACAGTTACAGGGCCTAGTATGAACTGTGAAAAGTGACTAATGCAGTTGTATACATCTTCAACAGCTACATGAAAAGTTGTCTGACATGGAAACAAATAACATTTAGAAGATATGAGGGTGTAGTTTTCCTTTAAAGACCCACTTGTTTGAACTATCATTTTCTGAGTTTAATGTAAGCTAGTGCTCTGCTGAGATCTTGCAAATGTTAACTTTATGATGACCTGCTTTTATGATTTTTAATTTTTTATGTATTGTGCTGTTTTTTATGTGTACAGCGCTGTGATCATTGGAACAGCACCAAAATGATAAAAGGGGCCCGGTCTGGGTCTGGCATTCACCCATACTTCTCTCACCCTAGATGAAATCCAGACCAACTGGAATGAAACTGTGAGAACCAGGCCGACTGGTCCTGCCAGAACAGCTGGACCGTGCAAATTGCTCCCAGTTCTTCTGGTTGGTTTTGGGTCTAGTCTCTTCAGACTGCATGCCCTATCCACCTTCCACATATCATTTTACTTGTTTTAAATGGTACTGTATTTTTATTTTATTTATTTTTTTATTTAGTTTAACCAGGTATAGCACACTAAGCTGAAAGCTTTTTTACAGGAGCGACCTGGGAGCACAAGGAGGTTAAGTGACTTGCTCAGGGTCACACAGTATGCAAGTGGAAGCTGTGGGATTCAAACCCAGGTCTGGTCTACTGGATGTCACCAGATTTGCAGCTCAGAGCCTTAGACCACTGCGCTATACTGCCTCCTGGATACTGCCTCTATTTTTTTTTTCTCTCTCTGACAAACCATTACTCATATTGTATTGTACAGCTTAAACCCGGTGTACTCTTTAATTTGAATTTTATGCCACCATGATGAGTGGAGGTGCTCAGCAGTAAGACCATAAATGGTTCCAAGCAGAGCTTGGACACAGTGAAGGGTTTGGTGGTTGCTCAGGACAGTAGCAGGAGGGTGGACCAAGAGGGATAAAACCCCATATGGACAGTGGGTCCCGGAACAGATGGGGAACTCCCGGTAGACTATTATTATTTAGTTTTATTGTACACTAGACAAATTCTGCCTATTTTCAGGCACGACCCGGGGGAAGGGGATACAGATGAATGCCAACTGACCTTGAACCAGATGAAGCTGTTGGTATTTTTAGTGAATGGGGGAAATTTGGTCAGGACACCAGGGAAACGTCCCCTACTCTTTTCGAGAAGTGCCATGGGATCTTTAACATCCACCTAAACTACCACCAGAACAGGCAGATGGGACCTCAGTTTAACGTCTCATCCTGCTACGTCACTAGATGGATCTTTGGTCTTTTTCTGCCGTCACTGACTATTAGGGATGTCATGGTATGAAATTTTGATGGCATAAAGTCACATGTAATATTGCAGTTACTATTACATCGTGGTCTTATAGAAGTAATTTTTGTACAAAAAAAGAAACCTCCTCAAACTCTCGTATCAGGTAGAGTTGGCGTGCAAGGGACACATCCCTGAAAATACAAGAAAATTAGTTGAAAGGTCTGAATATTGTGGTATACTGTGAACTGTGGTTATTGCGGTATCGGATATTGCCTACTGTATCAGTACCATGATTTCCGATACTGCGGTATACTGTGACGTCCCTATTGTCTGTTTCTGTGCTTCTGTTACATATATCTTGCCATATATAGGCTGCATCCTTCCTTGGCTCTCATGCTGGCTTTTTCCATAACCAGTGTACTTTGTACATGTTTGACATTGTTTTTTTTTTTTTCCTTCTCTCTGACAAACCATTGCTCGTATTGCTGTTTCAGTTGTTCATACTGTATGTATACAACTGTTATCACTTTGCTGTTTCACTCCCTGCTGTATGCTGTATCCCTTCCCCCAGGTCGCATCTGGAAACAAGCCTTGGCTCAGTGTGCCTGTCACCAGATTTTAAATAAACAAGTAAATAATATTTCTGCAAATTATTCTGTCAAGCATGCTGGGGGGGGGGGGGGCTAAGTTTCTTTCCCTTCATTTATTTTATTTATTTGAATTTTGGTAACTGGGTAGGCCCACTGAGACAATACAGTTCCTTTTTCAGGGAGCGACCCGGGTCAAGGGTACAGAGCTTTAAAGCATGCTCCAATAAATTATACAAAGCAAGTGAGAGAAAAAAAATCTATACAGTAAATATACACACTAGTACAAAGGAGTGGAAACAATATATATATAAACACACACACACCATTGTAGGGAGGGAGGGAGGTAAAGGGGGGCTAAAAACAGTACCCTGGGAAGGCACTGATCATCGAGCAGACTCGATAGACCATAGGGCATAATCTGCTGGCTTCTTAGTATGTTAGTATATATAAATGAGTACATCGTGGCTACAGTGAACAATGCAATGAATATTCCATACAGAGTAGATCAAAGCATAATCTTGGTTGTTCAGTAGGAGAACCAACACTTGAACATACATACCCTAAACAATTGACCACGGATGGTACATGGTACTTAAAGGAGAACTGCGCTGAACCTACAAGTCATTTTTCCCCAAAAGGAGATGTTTTTTAAGTACTGGTTCCAATTCTGTTATTGCTCCATCTACAGGCCTTGTAGTAATCTCAGTCGGTGTTTCTGCTTTACAGATTGGTTGTAAGTACCATTTTAGAACTGTGTGATGTAGTTTATGTCCCAGACAACCTCAGAGTTCTATAGTAGAACATGGATGCATTGTCCCAACAAGAGAAGCATAAAACAGGGACATAAACCACATCGTACATTTGTAAAATGGTTCTTACTAGCAGCATGTAAATCGCAAACAACCACTAAAATAACCAAAATAGACTGGATAGCTAGAGCAATAACAATTTGAACCAGTTTAAAAAAAAAAAAAAAAAAAAAAAAACTTCTATTGCAAAAGCTCATAGATTCAGTGCAGTTCTCTTTTAACAAAAATAATCAAAGGAAACGAGCACTTGCAAAGAAAAAGACTACAAAAGCAGATTCCCTCAAGTTAAGCTATGTGTTTCAACGATTAGGCAAAGCAGGAGCAGGGCTTAGGCTGCAATAGGTGCGCAGAGAGGGAGCGCTTGAACATAGCAAGAAAGGAGAGGGTAGATAAGGGGATTGCATTCTAAGTGGTGGGGACAAAGTAGGCAAATGATCACTTGCGGATCTCCAGGTGGGGATAAGGAGTATTCAGCAGAGGGGCCGAGGAGGACCTGAGTAAATGTGGAGAGAGTTTTTGTTTCATTAAGTCACTTAGAGGTATACATTTAAGTGACTGAAACTCTGAATCCCGAAACTCATGGGACAGAGTTCAGTATCCCAACACCTACAAGCCCGACAAGGAAGAAGGTAATGCCGACAGGGGTACGGTAATGGATGTGACGAACCGCTACTCTACCCCTTGTCAGGCACCACAACACACTGGAGGATGCGGAAGCTGACCAAGCTGCTCCCATGGTGTGGAGGGCTAAGCTATTTAGCAGCTCAGCTGGCATGGTCTGGTAGACCTGGGTTTTGTTCCTGGCTACAATTTTGCTGAAACACGATTTCACCACCAGAATTTTTTTTTTTTTAAAACTCCGAGGTCCACTCCTTCTCGGAGTTGGCTATTAAGTTACGGGGCATTTAAATGCCTATTGGGATTTTGAAATTCATTATCCTAAACTCTGTCTTGTGGGGTTCAGGATACTGAGTTTCTAGATTCCATAGGTATTCCCACTTAGGGGATAGAGAAGAGGAAGGTAAGTTTATAGATAAAGCAAAGGGAGGAAAACTGCAATCTTTGGTCATAGTCGGGCCAGCCTAGTGACACTAAAATCTTGCAGTGATGGCAGCGTGAGTTGACTCCAAGAGCGAATCGTCCAACCCTGTAGTATAGCATTGTCAGGCTGGACAGAATGGTTGCCTTGGCAGAGAGAAGTTGGGGGGGGGGGCGCCATAGAAAAATATGGGAAGGAGGGAGGAGGTGGCAATCTTTTTTGATGGAGGCATGTGAGAGGAGGGAGCAAAGGCGGTAGAACAAACCAAGGTTCTGATTGAGTTTTTCTGTAGTTTGTTACAGGCTGCTCGAACGAAAGAGAGGAGTTAAGCAAAATACCCAATTATTTGAATCATTGAACAGATTCAGGAGTTCCCCCTGTAGTAGAACGAATGTGAAGTGTACCATGAGGAGCCGCTTTCGCAGAGGGGTTGAAAAAAAAGTACTGATTTGTTTTTTTTGGTGATAAGGACTAAGTGATTCTTAAGGAACCATTTCTCAAGTGTATGGAAGTCGGTTTCCAAGTTATGATTAAGCCATTGGGTATCGCAAGAAGACTGGTATAAAACAGCATCGTCAGCATAAAGTTGCACCAAGGACCCGCCACAGTGCAAGGGTAAATGGTTTATAAATAGAACAAAAGGGGCCCCAGGATTGATTGATTCCTAGGGTATGATTAGAGTTTTAAATGAGAGAGACCCTGACCATTTTACTCCTTGGGAGTGGACGAAGAGGTAATTATGGAACCAAAAGAGTGACTGTCGGTCCATACCCAGAGAGTGTAGTTCGTGCAACAGAAGGTTATGGTTTAGCAAATCGAAGGCCTTGGTTAGATCTACAAATATGGCACCAGTTTATAGCCCTTTGTCAAGTGAGCTGAGGATATCTGTAGATACCTTGTTAAGGGCTGTGAAGGTGCTAGAATTCTTTCTGAAACCGTGCTGACAATTGCTTGGGAGATGACATTCTTGGTAAGATTGATATTGGTTAAAAATTTGTCGTTCTTGTATCTTGTTTGGGGGCAGAGTATTGATATGGGTCTGAAGTTTTCAATTGTGTATATGCCACCCTTGTGCAGTGGAATGACTGTTGCAACTTTCCAGTTAGCTGGCATGCTCCCAGTGATAAGAGACTTGTTTAGTAGGTCACGAATGGGAACAGCAAGGGCTGAAGCTCCTAGTTTTAGAAAACTAGGTTCTAAGGAGTCAAAACCTGGGGAACCATCTTCCTTTAACTTTAATAGTAGCTGCAACACTTCTTTGCAGGTAGCTAGTTTGAGGTGAAACTCTGGGCGAGAAGGAAGCTGCCTGTGTGGGAGGAAGGAGGGGGTCAAAATCTGAAGTGGAAACAAAGTATGAGGTATAGGTAGCGAGATCAGTGAAGCAGCGTTTTAAACCATTCGCAATAGATTGAGGGTCAGATAGCTTGCAGGGTGCCAGGGGAGACCGGAGAGTTACCTTTAATGTGTTGACTTGCTTCCAGAATGCCTTAGGGTTACTGAGACATTCGGTCTGCAAGGAATTATAATACATGTGCTTGGCGCTGCTGAGCTTACTGTTACATCAGTTACAAAGTTGTCTAAATGTCTGCCAATCTGAGGGGTTGCCACTCTTCTTAAAAGTTTTTCCAGGCTGAATCTTGAAGAAACATGAGATGCCTCCGGACCTTGCTTCGCCAAGGTGCTTTTAAACCTTTGGACCTCCTTTTTGTGAGGGGAGCATGTTGATTTAGTTATAGCGTTCATAGATACATAGACAGTGTCGGCAGATAAGGGCCTATGGCCCACCCAGTCTGCCCATTTGAGCTTGTAAGTTCAGTTTATGTTTTCCTAGAAGTCTGTTGCCCCTTACCCCTTACCCCTGACCTCCAGAATTCCTTTATGTCTAAGGGCCTATGGCCCATCCAGTCTGCCCATTTGAGCTTGTAAGTTCAGTTTATGTTTTCCTAGAAGTCTGTTGCCCCTTACCCCTGACCTCCAGAATTCCTTTATGTCTATCCCATGCAATTCAGTGTATTAATAAAGTAGCTTAAGACCTGATTGACATCTGGCATAGATTTAATAGGACCCTAGTCGGCAGTAGAGAGAGAGATGACAGGAAGGCTAAGTCACAGAGTGACATATTTCTTGATTCTGTGATTTTTGGGGGGAGGGTTCGGGCACTTGTTACTCCATAAGCAGAGACTTGGAGAGTGATTGCTAATACAATCAGAAAGTACTCTGTCAGCCTATAACCTATGAGGGCAGTTGGAAATTACCCAGTCCAGTAGAGAGTGGTTACCTGGCTTGGTATTCAGTCTAGTAGGTTTGGAGATATGTTGGATAAGATTGGAGTCAGCTAATATGGAATGAGCTTTATTTTTATTTTGGTTCAACCAATCGAGGTTGTAATCTCCACATAGTATGAGATTGTGGCCATGGAGGTCAGAAAGGGAAGCTATAAGGGAGGTGAGGACATTATTAGAATCCTGGGGTGGAGGTAGAGTGATCCTGTGATTAGTCTTTTAACATTACCCAGGGATAAGGGGAGGAACAGTGGTGGGACAAGCAACTTCAGAAGCTGCAATGCTGGATCTAACATAAATGAGAACGCCACCCCTTTTTTTTTTTTACCTGACCTGTCCCGCCTAAAGCAGAAATAGCCATGCAGAGCTTCTTCATGTGGTAGGATACTAGGTTTAAGCCACTTCTCAGTGATACCTAATACATCCGGGTTATGAAGTGCAACCCAGGCCTCTACCTCAGCCATTTTCGGGCGCAAACTCTGGGCACTTATGTGGGCGATCTTCAGGCCCTTTATGGAGGAGACAAACTGTGGACCAGTGGGTCCAGGGTTCAGCTCAACATTACCAGCCAGAATAAGAAGGAGGAATAAGGATATTCATGCTCTAGGGAGTGTGCTGCTGGAAATAAACAATGTGAATGCTATGAAATTATTGCCAAGACCCCGATTTTTCTGTAGCAGTTTGGGTCTAAATTCTGCGGCATTAGTATCTTTTATCTGCAGAAATTCTGCGGTGGCAATTGGGGGCTTTGGTTGTAGTCAACACCGCCCCCCCCCCAGCACCCAGGTAGGGGAACAATGTTAATTTTTAGGCTGAGATCTACAAGCCAGAGAAGACTGTCAATTTACTCCTGAGTTCTTAGTATTAGAAAGTAAAAAAATTCCACCCCATCCATCTCGGCCCCATCTCCCTCCCCACCCAAGCTTGAGAGTCCCCTGGGCCACCCAGTTTGAATGAGTAATATTTTTAGCGGCTACCACACTGCACAGCGATCCTCATCCTTCTAGTTTTACCACTAGGCCAGAATGCCAGTTTCTCATTCCAGTATTGCTTTGTGTGGCTATCCTCAAAGCACTTGTGGGACAAGAAACCGAAATTCAGGCCCGGCTGTGAAATTAGAAGGATGAGGATTGCTGCACAGTATGGGACCTGATAAAAATGTTTCTACTTCAAATAAAGGGACTCCAGCAGGTTCCAGAGTGGAGTAGGGAGGGTGGTGGGGCTGAGCTGGATTGGGGGATTTACCTGTTTTGATTTTTGAGGTAAAGCCCTGGCAGACAAACCAATGGGCAGGGCCTGTTCCAGAATGCTTTTCAGATTTTTTTTTTTTTTAATTCCACAGAATTCCAAAAAGCATTCTTCAGAATCTAATATAAACAGCAGAATATTTCTCCAGGGTTTATATGATCCACGGAATAATTTTCCTTGGTCAGAGTCCATGTAAACTGTAGATTTGTTTTATTCAGTTTATACCGATATATATATATATATATATATATATATATATATATATTAATTTATAATGCCTTATCTCCTCATCCACCAGCCCCCATCAGTCCGATCTACACACACTCAGCCTCACCACACACACCCCAGGACTTCACCCCCGGCTTACCAACCAGGGGTGGAGCCACCATGGGGGCCCCTTTCCCCAATGGAGACTGAACAGTAGAACAGGAGTGAGAGCCCGGTCGGTGGTGCAGGGTCTGCAACATGGGGGTGGATGTCATCGTGCAGTGGCAGAACCTTCATTTTCCCGTTTTTCTCCCCGGGAGCCGTGTTCTGCAATGACACTGGGGTGGCATGCCGAACGTCTGACGCACCTCCCAAATGTAGTCCGTCCCAGCTGTTGTACCCCAGGTTACCATGAGGGGTTATCCTAACACTGGTGACTTCCCCACCCTCCCACCGGAGGAGGAGGAGGAGAGCAATCCATTGTATGCTCGATTCTCCTCTCCCAGACTGGCCCTCCAGCTTCCCTGGCTTGTTCCTGAACCCTGGTCGTCTGTGTCATGAGCAGTAGTGGTACCGCTGTGCTGGCGAGCCAGCTAAATACTGACTCTTCAGAATAAACCGTGGCATAATATTCTCCAGTTTATGTAAACTGCCAAATAACATACAGTGTTTTTTCCGTGGTTTGTTAAATTCTGTGGCAGTCTCAGCGGCTGCGGAATCGCAGAAAAATTGGGGCCTTGATTATTGCTAATTTGCAGCTGTTTGTAATGTTAGTTTAAAAAAAAAAAAAAAAAGGATTCGGGGCATGGCTTGCAGCCAGCAGGAATGGACGCTTTACATCAGACTCCTCTACCGGAACTTTTAAACTTGGAAAAATAGCCACTAACATTACTAAATCTTAACTCCTTTTGCACAACCTGATAGACTTTACTTGAAAAGCAACTGTGTTGCAATCGAGATGAGGAACCTCCGGGAAAAATGGACTGCAGGAGACCAAGCGGAAGACCAGGAATCCACCCAAGGCACCATCACGGAGCGGAGTAGTGAGTGGGGCGAATAGCACTGCCAAACCTTCTAATGCCGTGCTCCTTCAGGCCATCAGAGATCTCGACAAGAAAGTTGAAAACATAGTGAATAAATTTGCAGTACTTGAAGCTAGAATGGATGGCTTGTCTACTGAAGTCAAACTGCTACCGGCTCTGCCACATTGAATTCCATGATGGTGACTGGTATTATAAAAGAAGCCGCTAAGACTGTGACTTGAGCACCTCAACAGTGGTGCCAGAATGGGTGATGTGAGACTGTTGGGGCTCCTGGAAGAGTCCGAGGCTTCAGACCCAGTCCAGTTTGCTACAGACTTCCTAAACAAACCTTTGGATTTATCTTTAGCAGGATTCATCATAAAAGCATACCAAATTACACCGCGTTGATGGCTGACGGACTCTGATCAACACCATATGATGCTACTACTGACCAGCGGATCTCAGATTAGAGACAGTCTTGTTATCGTCGAAAAATAAAAAGACAGTTGACAACAGCTAAAGGGATTTCTGTTTTCCTGTTTCCAGACCTGAAGTATGAGACCAGAAAGAATCGGGAATCCTTTGATGCAATCCAAGCTGGTTTTAGAACTCTTGAGATCATGCACAGCTTGCAGTTTCCTGCTAAATTCTGATTAATCTATGCAGGCAAACAATGTACATCTACTCCAATCCCACAAAAGGGAGCAAGAAGCTTGAAGCTTTAAAATAAAAAAAACAAAACAAAACAGAAAAATGTCTACTTTACGCATTGCGCTGCTTGATACTGAGGGGGTTTGGGGACTTATTCTGAATTGCTTAGATTTCTGACATTCTGTATGAAACTGAGAATTCTTTGTGAATTGTGGTGATCTAACGTTTTCTACGTTGTGCAAGACTGGGGTGGTAGTGATGAGCCATGGCCAGATTGCATTTCTCTTGCCTCGTGTCAGCAGAAGCAGGTCAGAATGTTTATCAAAATTTAAGCCCATATTTTCTGGGGGTGCTGGTGTCTTCCTCCAGTAGTGTGGGAGGGAAGATGACCGCCTCCTCGTGGTCCATTATCAGAGTGTGCGACATGAGGTTGTGCCACCTGACCCCGCACACAGCATCGTCAGCTGTCCCAGAGGCCATCACTCTGCGCATTTTAACAGGTACCACTGTTAGTTTTGGTTTTCATATATCGGCTTACAAAAAAAAAAGGTTTGCAGTATGTTCATTAAATCTAAGTTCAGTTCTCTGGTTTACTGCTTATCGTTTACTGGTTAAGGCAATGTTTTCTGATGATGTTTCTGAAAGTTTAAAGGTAAATATCAACTGTATGGTAATCACCTGTTCCAGATATTGGTGTGTGCATAAGGAGACTTGCCTAATGTAAAATTATTGCCACGATTGTTGGTATACTAGACTAGCAAGGTTACATTAAGAAGGGGTTTTACTGCAGATGCTGTCTTTACTTTTTCCTTTTTTTGTACTTCATTTTTATTTATCAAAATCTATGAACAAAACAAGGCCAGCAGTTCAGAGTAGAATACAGAAGACTTACAAGCAACAGAATATAGTGCATTAGGGATTGCACTTAAGGAGTCAGTTTTTATTATTTAAGTTTATTGCTCGGCATTTTATGCCATTACAAATCCAGACATAAATATCAGATTAATAAAAATCATATCAAAATGACATATTATAAAACAGTTCTCAATAATAAAAATACATCAACAATATCTAAGAACAGCATGGTATCAAGTTATCACTGACCCATTACAGTTCTGTTTTTACAATTTAAGTCCATTTGCCATATAGCTTTCTTATATTTATCCTAATTCAATTAAGAATACAAAATATATATTGTTTTTATCACCATCAATTGCACAAAGTCACATTCTTTTACATAGGTAACGTTTTTAAATGGAGACATTTAAGTTCTATATATCTTAAGAGGGAGGCCACAGGGACAATCACCTCTTCTTTGTGTGCTTTTAATAAGAAATTCAGAATATGGACTGGTTGATATGTAAGTTTTTGAATTAAACCACCCAAGAGAGAAGTCCTCATTTTATTTTACAGAGGGCAGTGCAGGACTACATGTAATAGGTTGTCTTCACTTAATCCACATTTACAGTTGGTATCCATATTTTTGTATTTCTCATATGTTCCTTTCCTAACATTGCTAGTGAAACATTCAAAACGAAATCTGGTAACTGCTTTCCTGTGTTTGGGATTTTGTAATATTTCCAAATATGATTAGAATTTGTGTGATCTTTTATTGTTAGCTAACCATGGGCACACTTTTGACAATCTGAAAAACTCCAGGTCCTTTTGTATACATACATTAGTTATCCTGAAGTTAATTTATTCTTTTATTTGAGCTGGTGAAAATCTTAAACAATCACTTAATGTCAATTATAACAGTAGTGGTTTGATAATTTCTTCTACCACTTACATACAGGGGAAGATTTTATAAGAATGAAGATATGTTAGACCTTCCTCTGAGTCTAAACAAATCCTGGGAAGTCTATTCCGGTTCATTCTAAAAACTTTTAACCAGTAATTTACCAGCCTTTGCTGAATGTAACATTCAATTAAGACCTTACCTAACTCTGCCCTCACTAACGAAGATGGGGCAGAGATTGGGAGTCCCAACATTTTCTTATAAAGTTTATTCAGGGTCGGGTCAAATCCCCTTTTGCTACTGTAATTAATTCCCCAGATCTCAGCATCAATGACCATCAAATTCCCTTTAATAGAATTCTTGCCGAACCTTGAAAAAAAGGACAAGATAGCAGGGACAAACTTCTCTGCCTTTATCTTGAGTTCCCTCTGGTGTTCATTCCAATTCCCTCGTTTGCTGAAGGTTATGCTTAGGTAACAAAAATTCTTTACCTCTTCTATTTTTTTGTGATTTATGTAATATTTATATTTGTTCTTATTCTCGTCAAATACCAATACCGTAGTTTTTTTTATAATTTGTCTGGAGATCTGCACTGAAACAATTTGCATACAAATTATCCAGACTTCTTATTAGACCTAAATGGCTAATTGAAAATAAAACTACATCATCGGCATAAGCCAAATAGGGTAATACTCTTTGACCAATTTTGGACAGATGAAATTCTTCATTATACATTTTGTTCAACACAGTACAGAAAAATAAATTAGACAGTTGTGGTGCTAGTGAATAGCCCTGTTTGACTCCTATATTTGAACTAAACCATTTACTGATTTCACCTTTATTATTATATCTGATACTAACATAGTTGTCCTGGTGCATTAACCTAATTATTTCCAATAATGAGGGATCTACTCCAAGGTCTGAGAGTCTTTCCCAAAGGAGAATTCTATTTACTTTATCAAATGCTGACTTAAGATCAATAAACGCACAGTATAATTTTTGTTTTTTTACTACTTTATACTTGTGGATTAAATGAGCCAAAACAAAAATCTGATCAATTGTTTGTAAATCCAGCTTGTGCATCATCGATTATATTATTGGACTTTACCCATAAATATAGTCTTCTATTAATAATTTTAGTAAATAATTTTCCTAGAGTGTCAAGTAAACTGATTGGCCTGTAACAGCCAGGATCCTTTCTATCACCCTTCTTAAAAATGGGGACAATAATACTTAAACTCCAACTACTCGGAAATAATCCAGTTGTCCACACATAATTAAACAGTTTATAAAGAAATGGAATCCAGTGTTGTTTGTTCCTAATTACAACGTCCAAAGGGACCCCATCCGGTCCTGGTGCCTTTCTTTTTTTGAATAAATCCAACGCATTTTCTATCTCCATTATAGTTATCTCATCAGTGGGTCTATATTTTCGTTCACTGATCTTCGATTGTATTGTTTTTAGAAGATAATCAGGTTCATCCCTACAAAAAAATTGTTTAAAATAAATTTCCCAGGTGCTGGGCTCAATATGTGCCTCAATTTTATCAGAGATTTTGGTTCCAAATTTAACAATTTGCCAAAACAATGTATTATCCTTTAGGTGGACGACCCTTTTTAATTCCAGCCACAGTTGTTTGGCATAATTCCTTTTATTTTTAACTAACACCAACTTATAGATTCTCCTTATTTGATTCATTTTTTTATTATTCTCTTTATTCGGATGCTGTTTTAATAATCAAAATTGTTTATTAAGATATTTCCTGGCTTGTTTGCATTCTGTATTATAGCATGGTTGTCCTTCTTTCTTTTTTCTTTTTATCTCTTTCGTTATTATATGGGCTACAGCATTTATAATGAAATTATAATCAAATATTATTTGATTAACACAAGCAGTACCCACTGATTCTGATAATCTTTTTAGGATACCTGCATTTTGTAGGATCTCTTCAAAATTCAGTGCTTCAATCATATCCCACTCAATTCTATTCTTCCTTAACTGCATCATTAATGGTTCATATTTAGTAGATTTAATAATACCAGATTTTCTAATTAAACTAAATTCAACTCCTAAATGTTGGCTCTCAGGTCTTGGATTCAAATACAGTGAATAGCACTGGTCAATTAGATTTAAATCTACCCATACAATATCAATGGTTGATGAGACATTACTCCCCCTAAATGAATATTCACCCTCTAAATCCTGCAGTATCCTTCCATTCAATAGACACAAGTTCCTGTCCATCATTAACCTATGCAGCTCAATTCCACGTTTGTTTATTACGGGGTCCTTTGGAATTCTCTCTTAAAGACAAAACCTCCTCTATATCTTCGTTACAGGCCCTTAAATTGCCTAATCTGGCATTAAAGTCACCCATAATTAACAATTCACATTCAGGAAAATAATTTTGAATGTTTGCCACTACTTCATTGAGAGACGTAAACAAGTCTGGATTACCATATTTACTTCTGACAGGATTATGATAGACATTAATTATGAACCACAAATTCTTGTCTCTATCCGTTATTTTAACTACCTGTAAACCATTACTGTTACTACTTGGATCTTCAGTTTTTACATCAATATCCAATTTAATAAAAATAGCCCTCCAGACCCCCTTCCAAATTTCCTAGTTCAGCTAGCCAGTTTGTTATAAGATTTAAACCCATCCAAATATAAATTAGAAAGTGCCCATGTTTCTTGCATACAAAGTGGATCTAATAGATTCAAATACTGAATAGTTTCTGGATCCCCCAACCTCTCCCCAAGTCCTGCCATGTTCCAAGACAAAATCTTGAACATAGACAAATCTGATTTATTGAGATCAAGCATAAATGAAGAATTAGAAGTCAATCCCGGTGACCTCCCTCTAACAGAGTCTGTTTGTCATTGATTCAATGAAGATAGCATTTCATATCGATTCTGTCTCGACCATAGTCTCCCAACGTTTTCCCTTCTGCTGGATGGATGGAAAAAAATCATCAGGTTTACTTCTGATATTTTCAGTACAAAGGTGAATACCTAATTGATCCAGAATAAGCTGTTTCCTGTTTAATTCACTAACCAGACTTTCCTGTTTAACCTTAAAAAACAACAAGTCCATCATATTCTAATCTTTTAACACAGTCAAGTTCAGAACTGCCAACAAAAGTTCCCAAGCAAAGACCCAAAAAGTCTATTAATTTATTTTTTTAATTAAATTTGTCCTCTTTGTACCATTGTTTTAATCCAAAAATGGAGACTAATGTGTCCTGAGTTACTACATATCCTTTGGCAGTGTAGAATTCAGGAAACAGATAATTCATGGTCAGTAAATCCCCAACATTAATCCCCATTATGTCAGACTCCTTAGTTTTTTTACCAATTGCCTTTAAGAGATGATATTGATTAGAAACCAACAAAACCAGCTCCAGAGTTGAGATTGGTCTAATTATACTGATACAGTGTTTGGCTAAAATACATCCATCCAATAAAGTTGTTATTAAATTACTCAATAAATCCGTTAATTTGTCCTGAGTTTCTTGTGGAATACATGACACATTAAATAATGGTAACACGAAATCACTCCCTAAGGATTTTGACAACAAATTTTTAAAACATTTGTTATCATCTTGAGACACTCTATCCTGTCTGTTCAATAAATTAAATTCTTGTATCATAACATCATTTCCCTTATTTGCTAATGCAGGTTTTTTTATTTGGCATTTTCTTACTTATTTTACTTATCCTTAATTTGTCCTGCTTCTTCAAACTAGTCCCCTTTTTAGAACTGCTTTCGCTTACTTTCTCTCTCAGTCCTTGATGTTCATTTAAGTCTGAGCTAGTGCTTGCAGCGCTTAGAGATAATGGAACAGTATCAGTTTTTGTTTGACTTATAGTTGTTTTAAAAAGTCCTTTAAATTTTACTGAAGCTTCATTATTTTACTTTTCATCTTTCCCCTTTCTTGCTTTGCATCCATCAGTTTTTATCTCATTCCCTTTAGTGTTCTTACATTTACTTACTCTTACGTTTGCATCTACACTTGCCTTTACTAACCTTAAAAATCTCTCTGAATCCCTCTTGCTTCTCCCCCTTTTCCCATAAAACTGGAAACGTCTCCGCTATTTCTTTACAAATACTAGTGTCTCTTAAATTTTTATTAGGTAGCATTATGCACTCCGAACCATTACTAATAATTGACTGCTTTAAAGAGGTATCTTTCGACCTTGAAGAATCACTAGGTCCTGAGATGTAAGACTCCTGATAAGTCTCCTGATAAAATTGATCGCTGCAACCCGGAATTTGTCCCAGAGAGGTGTTAATTGCACTTTGATCTAAAATTAAGTTATCTCTAGTATATTGAGTAGACATAATCTCTCCTTCCTCTTCCTCCACAGATCTTTTGCCCATCAAATCAAGCCTGTCCTTGTTTTCCAGGCACACTCCTTTGATGAAAGATAGATCTTGTTTAATATCCAGTAACTGTTTGAACATAAAAATGTTAGAATTAAGTGGATCTCTCAATACATTAACAATATCCCTGGTTAATCCCTCAAAGTCAGGAACACTTCTGTTCTCTGGACTCATTGTCCATGAGGTGTTGGTATGTTCAGCCCCGTTCAAGTGATCTGAAACTTCCATCAACTGGTTCTCTCCCCACTTGTGTGTTTCCCTTTATATCTCTTTTAATTATATGAGATTTTTTCCCAGACTGAATGATCTCCGTCTGTACAGGGTCACTAAAATCTGACCTTAAAGTTTCTCTCATACTTTTCACCTCTGTATCTAGTATAGTCAGGTTATGAAAGATATTTGAAAAATCGATTTTAGTATAATGAGTCTTGGGGGACTCCTCAGTATCCCTACATTTGGGCAGACTAGACCTATCTGCCACATTACTAATTGAATGACATGAGGCCCCCTCGTTATTTGCAAAGTCTATTATTGTTGTAGGCTTTAAGTTATATTTTTTATCATGAGTTGGAACAATATTAAAACATTTCAATATACCTTCATTCGGTGTAGATGCTAATTGAGTATCAACCTTTTTCTCCTTAATTTTCCTACTGTTTTCTTGCAATATAGACTTATCACTAAATAAATTGTGTTTTTTACTGAGTGATCTCACAGCCAATTTTTTTTTAGGAAAAGTGGGGTTTTATGAATACCTTTAGACAACCTTTCTTGCTTAACCAGGCTCAGATTCTGACTAATGGGCATTTTGCTTCTGGTAACTGGAGGCATACCAAAAAAAAAAATAAAAATTGAATCCTCAGATGAACAGTTACAAGTCCAGCAAGTCCAGGCAGCAGAATTTCAATAAAGTTTCTCCTCTGAGAGCAAATACTTCAAGCACCTCTCCGATACAGTTCCCTCCTCTGAGAGCAAATACTTCAAGCACCTGTTCAAATTTAGATCTCCGAACATTACAGTCTAGAGTCTTGTAAAAGGCCCAAGCTGAAAATTGAATCTTTAGGCTGAAAGCCAGGATTTATCAGGCTCTATGGTAGTTTGAAAGTCCCCAGGGAAGTCCGTTGAAGGGCTCTAATAAAATGTAGAACAACACAGCCTCCACAGTTCGTTACATCCAAATAATACACTAAAACGGAGAAAAGAGTGCATAAGTAACGAGCAAGTAGCAAGCAGGGTCTCATATTGAGATTGGTTATAGCTAATTACAAGTTATACCATCTAATTTAAAAGAGGTCTCACGGACAGCCTGCTACTTTACAACTAGCAGCTTAATATTTATATTTAAATACCTGTTACATTCCTCTCTGAATAGCAAATGATCCTGAGCTCCTAAACTCAGAGTCCATTATACTTATAAATTCAAAAATAAACCTCCTACTTAGGAAGAGAGCAGCTGGATATATCCGTCGGGTAAATCCACACATAAAGTAGCGACAGAGTTTTAAAACTTGTGTCCCCGTGCACGTTTACATCCGAATTTTGTGAGGAGGCACGTAGTTTAACAAACGAATATTTCCCGCACTAAAGGACAAAAACTTATCCTGGAATAAAGTTAAAAGCTGAAAGAAACAAAGATTATAGCTTTACTTAGTGGCGCCCATAAAAAATATAATATGTCGTCGGTCTTTAGTCGCAGAAAGGACCTGAGATAGGATGCCACACATGCGTATAAATACCTCACTCATGTGACTAGAAAAGTAACTTTGGTGCAAAAATAAAAAAAAAACTTCTTAAGCTTTTTATAAAAATACTTAAATGCTTAAATAATCCCATAAACACTAAAACATAAAACACAACTCACGGGTTGCAGATCACAGGCACAGATCATAAAAACATAAAAAGACAAAAAAAAAAAAAAATCTTTTGAAAACGGTAAAAAATCACGTCCCTAAAAATCTTTAAAAAATTTTTTTAGTGCAGTTAATACTAAACAACAAGGGCACAAAAACACAAGTGTCAATATGGAGGAAGAATACTCAATTTGATAAAAAGGATCGGAGCTTTCTTTCCTTGGTGCAAGGCCGTTCCGACTGGCTATTGTCTGTACTCCAAGCCAGGGAATCCACCTCGGGAGACCCTCCCGGCTGCCACCGAATAGTGGACACCTCCACCCCTCACTTCACACTCTTCTTCTTCTACCTTCTGCTGGCAAAAGACAAAGGCACCAGGGAAAACTCTGATCGACACAAGGCAGAATTTAAGATTGACTGGTAAGGAGACCAGCAAACGCAGGCAACGGTGGCATACCTGTTAAAATAAACCAACTAGCGAAGTCTCCCTGCTTCTCCACTTTACTCCACAAAGTGAGAGAGCACGATTCTGCGTCCGTTACCTTAAGGAGTCAGTCATCTGTTAATATTCCATTGCATAGGTAGGTCGAAGAACAGGCTAAGGTATTACTTGTGGGACTGCGTAGTATTGACATACAGAGTATTAACATCAGTTAACTTGTAATCGGTTGAATGTCAAGGAATTGTGGGCCATCTGATAAGGTAGCCCTAGCTAGAGCACAGTATAAGTTCTTTAGTCTGTCTTCACGAAACCATGAGCACTGTCCCATACTGATCTGCACTGGCAAAAGCAATAATAAACGAGAGGCTGTTAGCCTGTCGAGATGTAAAATAGAAAGGAGAGTCGGTAGCAACAGGGGAAAAGGGGGAGAAAGGAACAGCCTGAGCGATAAGAGAGGCCGGGGGGGGGACATAGGGCAGCCATCCATCCTCATGGAATGAAATTGGGGGGCATTATTGATTTTGGAACATGACCCACTGTCACCAGTGTATTTCAAACTCGGGACAGGAACTTTGTCGATAAATGTATAGGTCATCTGTTCCAGTGTGTAGATTTCCTGCCAGAGCTGTGTAATTGTCTTTTTGACTGCTACTATTGAGAGACATGATAGGGGTATTCAAATACGTAAAAGGAATAACCAAGAGCGGAACCAAGGAGTTGTTCAGGCTAAAGAAGGGGAGAACAACCAGGGGGCACGAGTGGAAGCTGGAGGGGGGGAAATTACAGGGGGAATGTAGGAGACATTTCACCGAGAGGGTGGTGGAGCCGTGGAATGCGCTGCCTGGGAGGCTGGTGGAGGAGGGCACAGTGGAGGGCTTTAAGAAGGGGTGGGACAGGTACAAGGGGAAACTGAAGCCAAAGATGACCCTCTCGGGGGTGGGGGGTGGGAAGGTGAGCATTCACTAGGTGGCTGGCTGCCGAGCAGACATGGCAGACCACTAGGCCTATTCTGCTGGCTTTTAGTATGTTAGTAATATAAATTTATGTGTCAGTTGCTGGAGCCCACTTCTCTTTCGAGAGATTGCCA
Organism: Neoceratodus forsteri; assembly: GCA_016271365.2. Lineage (NCBI taxonomy): Eukaryota > Metazoa > Chordata > Ceratodontiformes > Ceratodontidae > Neoceratodus > Neoceratodus forsteri. Next base: position 153,248,899 of record JADMNL010000031.1, on the reverse strand, counting down.
AAAGGATCAGGGAAGGTGTGAGCTCTCCAGGGCAATTACAGATTGTCTCAAGTCCTTGAATAACAGATTTTCAATATAGATGTATTTTAAGGCAATTCAAAAAAAATTGTGTTTATGCTGGGTGGCACCTTTAGCAGTAACTCATTGATGGGCTTGTGTATTTCTCCACTGTTCCTGGTGTGCAAAAATATCAGGACTTAAAATTGTTTTTTGTGTGTGCGTGGTCTTTATATTCCCCCATGCCCACAGCCAAACAGTCTTGCAGGCGTCCAACCCCACATTACTGCCGTGGCCTGATTGACCTGACGTATCCTTTTGCAGGACAGGGGAACAAGGAAAGGAGACTTGCCCGAGGACGTTTTCTACGCCGAACACATGGCATGGGGTTTGGCGCTGACACTTCTGGGCTACATGGAGCGTGGGGAGTGGCTGTCCTCATCCAGTCGGCAGAGCAGCTCTGGGTGTTTTTTTTTTTTTTTTTCCACTTTTCCTCCCTTACCCACCCCTGGAGGGTGGCTCATGTAGTGCCCATCCACAAAGGGGGTCTAGAGATGAGATGGGGAGTTATAGGCCTGTCAGCCTAACGTCTGTGGTATGCAAAGCAATGGAGGGCATTATCAAGGAGAGGCTTTGGAGGCAGCTGGATGACGAGCAGTACGGTTTTGTCCCGGGGAGATCGTGCCAGACCAACCTTGTGGAGTTTTATGACTGGTGACGGGGGCCCTGGACCAACATAGGCCGGTGGATGTCCTATACCTGGATTATAGCAAGGCGTTAGATTCGGTACCCCACATTGGCCTGCTAACAAAGTTGGGGGGAGTGAGGTGGGGGGCAGTTGCTCAGGTGGTTGGAAAATTGTCTTACGGGGCAAATACAGAGGGTGGTGGTTGGTGGGATAGTATCCTCCCCCAGAAGGGTCATCAGCGGGGTCCCCCAGGGTTCGGTACTGGGGCCACTCCTGTTCAATGCCTATGTCTCTGACATAGGGTTAGGAGTAGGGTGAGTGTCTTTGCGGACAGCTCAATACTGGGAGCACTGGCGGATGGGGAGGAAGGAAGAGAGGCAATCCAGGAGGACCTGGATACCCTGGAGTGGTGGTCAAGGAGATGGGGTTTGAAATTTAATGCAGGGAAAATGTAGGGTGCTGCATCTGGGGGTCAGAAACCTGGGCCATGTATACATCTGGGGGGGTCACACTGCAAGCCACATTGAGCGAGAGGGATCTAGGGGTGGTGGTGGACATCAAAATGAATAACACTGAAAATTGTCGAAGAACCGCAGCAAAAGCAAACAGGATACTGGGCTGCATAGCCAGGGGGATTACCTCCAGGAGGAGGGAGGTGATCCTCCCTCTGTGTAATGCCTTGGTCAGGCCGCATCTCGAGTACTGTGTGCAATTCTGGAGGCCCCACCTTAAGAAGGCTATGATGCTGCTGAAGAGGGTCCAGAGGAGGGCGACCAGGATGATTTAGGGCATGGGGGGGGCGGCAGGCCTATAAGGAGAGACTGGAAGAGCTTGGGCTGTACACACTGGAGGAGAGGAGAGACGGGGGACATGATAGAGGTCTTCAGATATGTAAAAGAAAGAAATAAGGGTGGAGCCAAGGAGGTGTTCAGGCTAAAGAAGGGGGGGACAACCAGGGGGCACGAATGGAAACTGGAGGGGCGAAAATACAGGGGGGAGCATAGGAGACACTACTTCACTGAGAGGGTGGTGGGGCCATGGAATGCACTGCGATGGAGTCTGGTGGAGGAGGGCACAGTAGAGGCATTCAAAAAAGGGTGGGACAGGCACAGGAGGAATCTGAAGCAGAGGAAGACTCTATCTGGGGATGGGGGGTGGAGAACGAGCACCCAGTAGGGGGCTGGCAACCGAGCAGACACGACAGATCAAGAGGCCTATTCTGATGGCTTTTAGTATGTTAGATATGATGTAATGAAGTGGAAAAGCTGCAGGGGGTTCTCTGATAGGCTACGAAATGCTTCCTGACATTCTGGTATGTACGATCTAAGCTGCAGATATTTGTAATGGTCCCTTTCAGGGAGGTTATATTTAGTCTGTAGCGTAGAGAAGGGGTGAATGCCATGAGTATCTAGTAATTGAAAGAGGTAGACAAGCACCAATCTACTCCATCTATGGAGGGAAAGGGCTAAATGATTAGGTGGGTACTGCGCGTCATAGGCCAGTGCCCGGAGATGAAAATGCTGTGGGGGTAAAATGAAACCACACGGTATGTTTAGCCATTGATGAAAGGTTTCCGCTGTGTATCGATGAAACTTCTTTGTTAGTGTAAGGCAATCCAGAGGGTTGCCAAAGAGAGATTTTTCCCAGTTGTGTATGCCATTTAGGGTTAACTCTATTTGCTTCCAGTATGGTTGAATGGAAAGTGCTATCCAGGAACATATGGTTCTTAGGTGAGTGGCTAAGGCATACCAGTGGAGGTTGGGCAGGTTTACCCCACCCTGATCTCTGGGAAGTTGCAAGATCGAAGATCTGACTCCTGGGGGATTTTCCCTTGCCAGATAAAACTGGGAGCTTAGTTTGTCCCATGTTCTGAAAGGGCAGTGTCTGCAAAATAACATTCTGGGGAGTACATTCTGACATACAAGTAAGCAATAAGACACGACAGGATGTGTGTTGAACAGATATTACTGCATGCCCAGTGGTGGCTTAGCCTCGTGCCTTTAGCCCCTGGAAGTGCAGTAATATCTGTTCAGTGCACACCCCAGAGTGTCTTATTGTGCTTATACAATGAGCTTTATTTTTTAAATATCTTTCTGAAAGTAAATATTCTTGGATGGGCAAAATGGCTAGAATTAGCTGAAATCATTGTAAAATAGTCTTTCCGCCTACTAGAAAATGCTGACTTTTGTTTTTTGCTTGAGGACATTTGTCCTGTTGTGGTACCCGTACTTGTAGCCTTGTAGTTTGCCATAAAGTGGCTGAGCGGGTGCACCCCCCCCCCATTGTACAGTATACTGTTGTGGAAAGCAACTAAGATCTGGCATACTGTAATTTTTATTTTTTAACTTTGAACATAAATCTGCCATACTCTTTTAAATTGAGCGGGATTTCAGTTATGTTGCAGTAGTGGCTTTAAGTGAGTCACTTGCATGCGGAGGACAGAGGATGCTGTTGAAAGACAGATGCCAAAAGAAAAAGATGTGTCCAGTAAGAGGTACTGTGCAGACAGAAAAAGTCATTTTTGGATCCTTGCTTTTGCCCTTAAAGGGACACTGTCAACCTATTTTTCATCATATTATTTCTAGTTAAAAATCTACATTTTATGATTGATCATCTTCTCTAAAATTCATTGGCACTGCTGTTTGTTTTGTCTGTCTCCTTGTTTAGTAGAACTGAAATGCATGCTAATGTATATTTAAGCAATAAGGCATGACAAGGTATGTGTTATCGTGTAATAACTTCACTTCTGGGGTGTGTTGGAAGCACGAGAAACAGTATACGCTTACACCACCAGGAATACGCACACACCTTGAGTGCCTTATTGCAATTATAAATGGCTCGATGTTATAGAAAACAAAAATAAAAATGTTTTTAGTAGATTTTTAGTGAGGCAGTATATCTTTGTTTCTGAAAAAAAAAAGCTCCATAGCCTCCAAAAATATCAATACAGTGATGTTATTGTGTAATATCATGACTGTCTCAGGCACACACTGGCCAGTCAGAGTCTAGGAAATTTTCTTGCCATTGTATGATTATAAACAACTTTGTTTTGTTTACAATCCTGGATCTGCTCTTACTGCATACCTCCCGAGCACTAGAAACACACCCAAACAGTGCAGTCACTCATGAGGCAGTAGCTTCTGAAATTCGCACTGCATCATGAGGGGCTAGACTGTGTTGTGGGTGTTACCAAGTCCAGGAAAGATGCAGTTGGAGCTGAACAAGGAATATAAACAAACCTGTGTTTGTGTGGTAACACCAGTATGGTGGGCAGTCTGTTTTTCACTTTTCTAAAGGAAAAAAAAAAGAGTCAGACTGAAACTACCAGCTACATCAGCAATTTTTACAGAATGTTGGCAGTCATAAAATGTGTTTTTTAAACTAGGGACACTTTGAGACCTAAGGGGGTTGACACTGTCCCTTTTAAAGCAATAGTTCTCAGACTTTGTCACAGTGAGCCTCCCCAAATCCATGAAAACGATTTTGAGCCTCCCCCAAAAATTGCAATAATCTTGGGCCTCCCCAAAGAAAAATAACACACTGTACTTTGCACAGTACACCATGAATACACTGAAACCCCTTTGAGTACCTGGCTCATATTCAGTTCTTTGTCTTGTACTGACCAGGAGGAACTTTTGAAGAAGAGCTCCTATGCTCAAAGGTGTTATCTGAATAACAAATAAAACAAACAAATATTATTATTCAGCTTATTGTATCCCCCCCACAGGCCAAGCAACCTACTTGCTCTGCTATTTTCATTCTTGAACCATTGTTACCCCTTGTTACAGTACCTTCATGGGTCAGACTACTTTCTCGGTTTCCTCTCTACTGTATATGAAATAACCTTCCTACGTACTTTGCCTCTACCCCTCCTTCCCTGCTCCTAAGCAACTTCTCGGGGATTATTTTGCTCCTTCCTGCTATTGCTCTTAGCACTTCTATGCTCAACCCTTGTATTTGGGCTGTTCTACCATCAGTTTACAAATTGATCAGTTACCACCACTCATTAATTTATTGTTCATATTTATTTGCAGTATTGCTCACTATATATTTCTTGATTTTTTTTTGCAGTTACCTTTCGAAATGTATTCACTCCCTACCCTTCCCTGGGTACACCTGAAATGAGCCTTGGCTCATTCACCTTCCCTTGTCACCTATTAGTAAATAAATACATTAAATTCACTTACTGTTATTATCCTCTTTCACTTTGCTTCATCTCTTCACACAAAATATATAAAACCCAAAATTTAAATACATTACTTTTTCAGACTTGCTTGAGCCTTCCTTGGAACAGGTTGAGGCCTCACCATTTGAGAAACCCTGCTTTAAAGTTATGATGGGGAAACAGCAACCATAGTGTAAACAAGTGAATGAACGACTAGTGTGCAGGAGCGACAAGGGGAGAGCGAGAACAGAATTAAGATATGAAATACGAGGAAAAATATTACAAAATTGAAAAAAAAAATAGTAGCTATTTTGTTTGCTTTGCTGTTTTTTTGGAGTTGAATTATGTTTAAGGCTGGCTCCTCTCCCCCCCCCCTTTTTTTCCTCACTAACGTGGAAGAAAGAAATGGCAGCATTTTTAAAATTAAACATTCTAAGCACCTTGATTTCTGCTTTACAGCTTCCTCATTTTGAGGTACTTGTTTTCACTTGTGCATCAAATGGATTTGAGTAGCAACCAGTCAGGATGCAGGAGTTTCCCTGCCTATTGTATACCTTCTATTCTTTGGAAGAAGCCAAGATATAATTTTGACCAACGTGATAGATCATTCGTAATTTGCTGTGTCAGGGGTTCTAGGTTAAGTAACTCTAGATGTTCCAAGTTGTTGGTGATCTTAACTCCTAGACAGCGAAACAGTGTTTTCTGCCATTTGAAGGGGAACAGCCGCTTAAGAGTAATTTGGGGGAGGGGGGGTTTATAGTTGTGTAGAAGGCCATCTGTTTATTGAGCATTAAGCTGATAGCCCAAAATGACTGCAGAACTCTCCACACTGCCGGTATGGAGTCTTCTGGGGAGGTGTCCATTAACAAGATATCTGTAAAAAGGGGGACTTAATAGTCATGTCCCCCGACTTCCGGTGAGGTCATGCCCGAGAGGTGACACCAGTATGGTGGGCAGTCTGTTTTTCACTTTTCTAAAGAAAAAAAGAGTCGGGAGCAGCTTGATCTGATAGCTTAGACTCCTCTAGGGTAGAAATGTAACATTTTTCAACCACAAAATTATTCAAATCGGTGACAAAGTTGTCTCAGCTTACCGACAAGATGCCCAGATGAAAACCAGGACAGAAAAAAACTCACTTGGACCCTCCGGATCCAGATGGATTGTACTGTTGACAGCAACAGCTCAGAGATCTCTGGCCGCGCCCCAAAAAGGCCGCCTTATCAAATGCCCTCAATATACCAGACAGATGAACATTGTATTGCAGGAACTCTGGGACTTCAGGAAAGAGACCTGCTCCACTTTTGCTGCACTTCGTACTGACATCGGGGAAAATGGAAAAAAGGCTTGATTCTTTGGAAGAGCAATCTACAGAAATGGATGCCCACATAGCCCGTGTTGAGCGTGCCATAGTTCAGCTTCACCAGGCATACCATGAGCTCCAGGAGTGGGACAAAGACACTGAAGCAAGAAGCCGCAGAAACAACCTTAGGGTCTCGGGCTTCCCAGAGGGGTGCGAGGGCAGCAACCCGATCCTATTTCTGCAGACTTGTTTTAAATCTAAGCTGGACCTGCCAGAAGATTCCACCCTGGAAATTGACAGAGCACATCGCACATTGGGCCCACAGAATCCAAACCTCCTGCACTCGATGTTGATGCGGTTCCAGGACAAAGAAACGATCCTACACAAATCCCAGCAGCAAGGGACCTATCCTACCAAGAACACCGCATATATGTAGAACATGACTACCCCCTCTACTGTTGCAGCATATCGTAGAGCCTATGCTTCCATCCTGAAGAAGCTTAAATAGGTCAAAATAAAATACAGGACGCCATAACCCTCAAAGCTCATGGTGCAATTTGCTGAAGGTGCTAAAACCTATGAAACTGCTGAGGAGGCCACTCAGGAGTTGTCCCGACAAGGTATGAAATTGTGCTGGGACAGAAGCAAGTTACGACATCCCTAGCAGCTAAACTGGCACAGAAGGTTTGGAGCACAGTCCTGCAGAGAGAGCAACACCACAAGGAGAGTGTTTCAGCAATACAGCAGATTGTGGCTGACCTGAGGAAACAAGTGGCTGAAGATCCACCGAGAGAGAAATTGCCCTAAGCTGTCCGACGAAAGACTCATGAACTCTTTAGCTAACTCTTCTTTTGCCTTTTGCAGGTGAGTCGGTTTTATCTCTCTCTCCCCCAGACAGTATCTGTCGTTGTGGTCCCCTGGGCCTTCATTCCACCCCCCCGCTTGCCTCACGGACATCCTGATCAGAGGTTTGATTACTGTCCATCGCTGGAGCTTCTAACTCCAATCCGCCTCCTGGTAGGCTTCTGGGTATCGGCCCTTCCCCGCTACTTTGCTTATGTGGCCTGCCACGCGGGCCTTCTCCCGGGGAGGTGAGTTCTCTGAGGGGCGGTGCAGGGCCTGGGGGGTGGGATCGGAGACAGGGTGACTGCGGAAGGGAGGGTGAGGACTGACTCATAATCTGGCCCCCCCTTTGACCTGGGGGGTCTGAGACAGGTCAGTGGCACCTTCCCTTAATGTAACTTTTTGTATTGCAGTAATTGGGCAAGGCTGACTACAGTTGAATCCACCCGTAGCACTTGGGAGATAACCCCCCCCCCCACCGCCATGTTTGGAGGGGCCCTGTTGTGTTCCTCCTCTGCACCGATGGTCCACCAGTGCTGTCGGGTGGGGCTGGGGTGGTATATTTGGGGGGACCTGGGTCTCCCCTTTTACTCTACTTCCTCCTTTGGGGTTCTATTGCTGGTGGAAGGATGAGTTATCTACCTCCTCCAAACTGGTCAGCCTGCCCGAACAGTCACCCAGACACTGCTCTTCAGTCCTTAATGGTTGTTTCATACACTGCATCATTTAGATATGTATCTCTGCCCTGGAGAAGCTTTGGCATGACTACACCGCCCCCTTTCCCACAGGTGTTTACGTCTAGTGCCTCTTTGACGGGCCTTGCCATGACAGGCATGTGTTGGGAGTTGGTTGCCCTCCAGCTTCCAACCCCCATGGAAGCCACCAATTGTTCAACAGATTCTGCCCAGTTGGCGGAGACCTGCTTAGGTTTGTATCCCCAGTTACCCCTGATTCCCCAGTTAGATGGTTTGAAGTTGGAGTTTTTTTTGTTTTTGTTTTTTTGCCCTCACTTTTCCGTAGGCAGTCACAACTTTTTACCACAGGGCTCAACTTGCTGGGTGAGACCAGACCCAGGGTCTAGTACTATGATTTTTCAGAACCTCATTAGTCTTTTTAATGTCTTAAATGGCTTGCAAACCACCTAAAGTATACTCTTTGAATATGAATGGTCTAGGCAGTCCTATTAAAAGAACAAGAATACTGGCCACATTGAAGAAGAGTCAGGCAGAGATGGTTTACATTCAAGAAACTCGTATGTCTGTAAATGAGCATAAGAAACTAGCCAGTAAAGGCTTCGCATAGGTCTTCTCTTCTGCCTTTGCTGGGGGGAGGAGGAGAGGGGTCGCCATACTGCTACCTAGTTATACTCCATTTCGGGCAACCCATGAATGGGCTGATGTGGAGGGTCGCTTGGTTGTTGTCCAGGGATTACTACAAGATAGGGAGGTGACCCTGGCCAATATTTACCCCCCCCCGGGATCAAATACACTGACCATTTGTTTCCTCCTAAACAAAGTTTTAGAATTGACCAGGGGGATCCTAATTTTAGCCGGCGATTTCAATATCACCCCCAGCCTGGACTCTTCAAACACGACCAGGGGTAAACAGCCGGCCCCACATAAATTTTTTAAACGTTTTGTTCTGGAGGTGTGTTGGCTGGATGTATTGGAGGGGGCCTCCACCCCAGAGACAGAAAATGCACGTTTTACTCAGCCGTTTACTACCAGACTTGTACATTGTTGCACCCAGAAGGAATGTCTGGGGGCTCTCAGGGATGCCGCTGTTGGGGATATTGCCCATTCTGACGATGCCTCCATGAGCACTATGTGGGAACTAGGCCTAGAAAAGCGTAATGCTATCTGAAGTTTTAATCCATTCCACTTCAGGAGTGATTCCTTCCGAGAATTCCTAACTGATAAAATGAAAGAAATCTTGGAGGACAATTCTGATCCTGAGATTTCCCCCTCCATTAGATGGGATACTCTAAAGACGGTCCTACAGGGCCACCTTATTCAGCACTCTGCATCCCCGGTGAAACAGCAGAGGGAGAGACAGATGCTCCTTGAGCAGACTCTACACTTCCTCCAGATCGCTCACCAGCAGGGAGACCTCTGTCACTACTCAGCTTGGGCAGGTCAGGAAAGACTTAGATAAGCTCTGCATCCAACAGACAGAGATATGGCGAGATTGGACCTTGAGCGCCCCGTCCCGCCTTCTAGCATATCAACTACACAAGCAGTGCAGGCTTTCCACTATAGCAGTCATAAGAGACCTCAAATCAGGTTCCCTCCATACGAAAGTGGGACATATTGCCCAAATCTTTTGTGAATACTATAAGGCTCTATATACACCTGATCATCCCTCAGACCCCTCTGCTATGGAAGCCTTCTTGTCCCCATTAGACTTGCCCCAGCTTAGCCAAGACCAACGAACCAGTTTGATTCCCCCTATAACTTGGATGGAATTATTGGTGTCCATTTCCAAATCTAAAACTATGAAGGCCCCTGGTCCAGATGGGTACGTGGTGGAGTTTTATAAATTTACTCACCAGACGATTAGTCCCCTTCTCCTGCAGGTCTTTAATGACACTTTACAGGGTAGTCTGACACCTCCCCACAAGCTGGTTGTATGCAGCAGACTCCCTTATCCCCAAACCGGACAAAGACCCTCTTTCATGCAGCTCCTACAGACCAATCTCAGTCTTACATTCGGGTTACAAGTACCTCATGTCTATTATGGCCAAACGGCTAGATGCCGTCCGGCCTGCATTAATTAACCTTGACCAAGCAGTCTTTTTGTGCTCTAGATCCACAACGGACAACACACGGAGGGTGCTCCACCTTGTCCAGAGAATGCAGACACGCAATGACCCATCCATCCTTCTCAGCCTAGATGCTGAGAAGGCGTTCGATCGGGTCTCATGGCCCTTTCTCTTAGCTACTGTGTCCAAGATGGGTTTTCCTCTACCCCTCATCCCCACAGTAAGGGCCCTATACTTCTCCCTTCAGGCCTATGTTGAGGTATCTGGACACCATTCAGCCTACTTCCCTCTGTTTAGGGGCACCCGGCAGGGCTGTCCCCTATCCCCTGGATTATTTGCTATCTTTACTGAACCACTGGCCCAGGCGATCAGACACTCCCCTCAGATTCAAGGGATTCAGATGGAGGGGATGGAGCACCGCATAGCTTTGTATGTCTCTTCCAGAATATCCCCCTACATATACCCGCTAAAGTTTTTCAAACGTGGAACAAAGCTATCTTGGGGTTTATTTGGGTGGGAAAACACCCTAGAGTTAGATTCTCTCTCTCCCCCCCCCATGCCAAGGGTTGGGGGGGGGGGCCTGTCCTACTTAACCTAAAACTGTACTACTGGGCCTCTCACCTATCCTTCCTCACTCGGCGGTACATGAGGGCTACCCTGGCCATTTGGAAGGAGATAGAGGAGGGACTTCTCCCACATGCCGACCTGGTCAAAACTGCCTTATACCAACCCCCTCCCCCCCGAACCAGGCCACCACAGGCCCATAGATCTCACATCAAATCAAAACTTGGAGTGCAATCTGTAGATACTTCTCCCTTTCCCCATACCTGATGCTCCTTTGCCCGATTGCCCTCCTGGAGAACTTCCTTCCTTCCTGCCTTAACTGACCATACCTTCCGCTCCTGGAGCCACCTTCACCTTATATACTTCTCACAACTTGTAAATGGCTCTGACTTTAAATCTTTCCAGGAACTACGACAAGTTTATGGATTGACATTCAGATTTTTTCAGATATTTGCAACTGAGACACTTTTTTATTATTCCCTCCCCCCTGAAATCCATAACCCAGAAGCTCATTCACTCCAGAGAGATGCCCCATGCTGTCTCTGTCTTTTACCAGTCCATTACTGAAACAGTGGGGGAAGGCACAGAGGGGACACTTGAGAAATGGCATGTGGAGCTGGGCACAAACACCACCCCACAGCAATGGGACACCAGCTGCCAGATGATCTTTAGACTCACTCACTGCCACAGCTCGCGGCTATTTATGTGGCAGTTGCTGCTGAGGTATTTTCATACACCAGTTATAGCATCTCACTTCCAGACAACCAGTACAGCTGAGTGTTGGTGCCAGTGTGGTGACCCGCTGGCACACCACTCGGATGTATTCTGGCTATGCTTCAGAATCCAACCCTTTTTAGTATCCCTACATAATGAATTGAAAGTGCTATTCGGGCTATCAGTCCCCCTTACTGCTGACCTTTTTTTGCTACATATCTTTCCCCGGGGATTCAGAGACTCCCATACCCGATACCTCCTAGGGATAACCCTCATGGCAGCAAAGAAAGCCCTGACCAGATGCTGGCTTACAGCCAAGGTCCCTGTGATCTCTGAGTGGAGAGAGTTAATGAACCATATCTACAGAACAGAGAAGATATCCTCCCATTTAAATGACTGTTCTGAACTTTGTTCACTGAAGTGAACTAGATGGCTTTTACACATTATGTCTAGAGACCCAAATGTTGTCCCTTAGGAACTTGGAATGCTGGGGCTGGGGGCTGTTGTTTGCTGGGAAGGTGGATGAGCTACTGATGCCTTGATAGAGGTGGAGGGGTTGGGGAGGAAGGGGCCTCTTATTTGGTTTGTAGAATGGAGTGACTAGAGTGATTACTTTTTATCCTTACAGAAGACTGGAACCTGTGGACTATGTGCTGGCTCGACCTGCTTATCTGTAGCCCTGAGTAACTGAACTTTGTTATCACTGATGAAATTGTGACTACCATACCCCTGTATTATGATAAAATGATCTAATAAAATTTATATTTACAGGCCGGCCCAGTGGCGCAGAGGGTTGAGGTGCTGGCTCCTTACCTCAAACCACGCCAGTGACCCGAGTTTGGGAACGGACTCGGGATGCAGTGGCTGGCAGGGGAAGGAGAAGATTGAGCATCTGCAGGACGGCTCTCCTCTCGTGGGGTGGGTAGTGGGCCGGCGTCGTGCTGCAGTGGCCTCTGGTGGAGACCGGGAGCTCTGCAGACGCACGCAGGAGGGAACAGCGCAGAAAAGTGGAAAATCCACTTCGTGACCGACTGGATGACAGCTGCCTGTCCACCGCTGCTGCTGATGCCCTGAAGGAGTCCTTTCACCTCAGCAGCACCCTGGGGCCAAGTATGTGCTAGTTGCCCCTCCAGGTGCCTTCCTCCTTGGAGGAGGGTGACCCACCCGGCGAAGGGTTTATGTCCGGGTTACCCTAGCGTAGGCTGTGATATGAGGCTGGAGGGCTCAGGAAGGGACAGGCGGATCGGCTGGGACCTAGGCAGCCCGAAGGAGTGGTGGGGCACGAGGCGAGAAAAGAATTACAAAAAAAAAATTATGTTTACAAAAATAAGTCATGTCCCCCAAGGGGGATCCCCGTTAGGGTAGGTGTCATGTGGATCTGTGACTCCAGAGGTTTCAAGTAAAGCACGAAGAGGAGCGGGGATAGGGGACATCCCTGTCGTATGCCCCTTCCCAAAGAGATTGGGTCTGGCAGGGAACCATTGATGCGGAGATGAGCTTCAGGAGAAGAGTATAGTCCTTGCAAAATCTGAATGAACTCATCGGGGAAGCTGAAGTTCAACAGGGCGGTCCACAGAAACGGCCAGGTCACCCTGTCAAATGCATGCTCTGTGCCATCTTTACTGTTAAAAGTAATTTTTATTCTTTTGGGTTATACATGGATTTTATCATTATCAGGCATGTCGTCATCAATGTGGCTGCACCATAAACAAAATTTCTGGACATTACTTTTCACTTTAAATCCATCGCTTTTGCTGCATTATAACCATTCTGGCTTCTTTCATAACTTTGCAATTTTTACGGTATTGCCATAGGTAGTATGAGAAGGTATGGAATTTATTATCCTGTAGTAATCTCTTCGAATATTGCGCATTACTATACTTTGTGACTCGCAATGTTGATGAATATGCTATTGTCAACCCTCAGCGCCATTGGGCCAGCATGAGGCACTGGACGCCACACCTTGTGCTGCACCAGTGACACAGGTTTGAGAATGAGCCCAGTTCATTGGGGGTTGGCCCGGGGGGGGGACAGCCGGCAGCTCTTCTCTCTGGGGGAGGGTTGGGCACTGATCCGACCATCAGACAGTGTCGGGAGGGGAAGGCACTGTTAGGTGCTTGGCGGCAGCCATGTCTCTGCATGGCTTCCCACCTGGATCCTGGTCCTTCACGCTGGCACTCTGGGGGGGGGGTGGTTAGGGCTTCCCATAGCTACTTCAGTATCCTATGAAAAAACCCACAACCCCTGCCATGCTCTATGATCCCCCAAGGGGGATATGTATGTATGTATGTATGTGTGTGTGTATATATATATATATATATATGTATATATATGTGTGTGTATATTTATATATGTATGTATGTGTATATGTATGGATGTGTGTGTGTGTATATAATATATATACACACACATATATGTATATGTGTGTGTGTATGTATGTGTATATACTGTGCTACCATAGTCAGGGTTGATATATATATATATATATACACATATACACAATAAAAGCCAGCAGAATAGGCCAAATGGTCTGTCTTGTCTGCTCGAAAGCCAGCAACCTTGTGGCTGCTTGCCTTACCAGCCCCCAAGAGGGTCTTCTTTACTTTGTTTCCCCTTGTACCTGTCCCACCCCTTCTTGAAGCCCTCCACTGTGCCCTTCTCCACCAGCCTCCCAGGCAGCGCATTCCATGGCTTCACCACCCTCTCAGTGAAAAAATGCTTCCACGATCACCCCTGTAGTTCTCCCAGCTTCCACTCATGGACCCTGGTTGTCCCCCCTTCTTTAGCCTTAAACAGCTCCTTGGTTCCACTCCTGGTTATTCCTTTTATATACTTGAAAACCTCTATCATATCTCCCCTGTCCCTCCTCTCCTCCAGTGAGTAAAGCCCAAGCTCTTCCAGTCTCTCCTCATAAGGCTTCCCCTCCATGCCCTGAATCATCCTGGTCACTCTCCTCTGGACCATCTCCAGCAACACTATGTCCTTCTTCAGATGAGGTCTCCAGAACTGTACACAGTACTTGAGCTGCAGCCTGCAAAGCATTATATAGAGGGAGGATCACCTCCCTCCTACTGGACGCAATTCCCCTGGCTGTGCAGCCCAGTATCCTGTTTGCTTTGGCTGCAGTTCTTCTACAGTTTTCAGAGGTTATTCATTTTGACATCTGTCACCACCCCTAAATTCCTTTCTCTCAATGTGGCTTGCACCCTCCCCCGGGTGTATTCATGGCCCAGGTTTTTGACCCCCAAATGAAGTACCTTACATTTCTCGGCATTAAATTTCAGTCCCCGCCTCCTTGACCACCCCTCCAGGGTATCCAAATTTCCCTGGACTGCATCCCCTGCTTCTTCACAATCCACCAGTGTTCCCAGTTTTGAATCGTCCGCAGAGAGACTCAACCTATTCCTAACCCCCCCTCCTTATATCCGAAATGTAGGCATTGAACAAGAGTGGCCCCAATACTGAACCTTGAGGGACCCCACTGATTACCTTCCTGGGAGAGGAGAGTATTCCACGCATCATTACTCTCTGTAAACGCCCCGAGAGCCAATTTTCAACCCAATTGAGCTCCCATCTCCCCCAGCTTTTTTATCAGCCCATTATGTGGTACTGAATCAAACGCCTTGCTGGAATCTAGGTGTAGGATGTCCACCGGCCTATGTCTGTCCAAGGCCCCCGTCACCCAGTCATAAAACTCTACGAGGTTGGAATGACACGATCTCCCTGGAACGAAGCCATTCTGTTTATCATCCTGGTGCCCTAACCATTCCAGCTGCCTCCCAATCCTCTCCTTGATAAAGCCCTCCATTACTTTGCCTACCACAAACGTTAGGCTGACAGGCCTATAATTCCCCATCTCCTCCCTAGACCCCCCCTTTATGTATAGGCACTACATAAGCCACCCTCCAGTCTTGAGGCACTCATCCTGTCTACAAAGAGGTATTAAACAGGGCAGCCAGTGGAGCTGCCAGCTTCTCCACCAATTCTTTCACAACCCTCGGGTGTAGTCCATCCGGCCCCGGCGCCTTATCAGTCTTTAGCTTCCGAAGGGCCTCCCTCACCCTATCCACTGTGATTTCTTCCCGCCAATCCTCCCCCTCACTCAACCTCCCCACCTCTTCTGGGTCTGGTCCTATCTGTACCCTAGCCTCATTCCGTCCTCGGGTCTCAGACCGACTTCTCACTTTAGCCGAATGCTCTTCCCTCCCATCAGCCTGTAGAGATCCCCAGTCACCATCTGCAAAGATTGAGGCAAAGTACTCATTTAGCACTTCTGCCTGTTCCCCTGCTTCCTAAGCCCATCCCCCCCATAATTTTAATCCTATTGATCTGCGTCCTCTCTTTTCACTTCTTTTATTTATATGTGTGTGTGTATGTATGTGTAATATATATATTTGTCTCCATATTTAACTGTATATGAATAAATGTTCATGTGAAAACTGTATTTTGTAGTTTATATTTTACAGACTGTATTCTGTGTACTTCTCTTCATGGAAAAAGTCTTTGCATAGGTACTGAACTCTGAGCACTGCTCTGATAAACAGCTTATGCTTAGCATTCCATGGGAGGGTACAAAAAACCCATTATGGTTCATCAAGAATTACAGCTAAAGCAAAGCAGTATCACCAGGAGACAGTTTCCAACCCTGCAGATGTCTTCTCTGCCATTTTAGGACGTGATTGTATGGGCTGTGCTAAGACGGGCAGTGGCAAGACAGCTGCGTTTGTGCTCCCGATCCTTCAGAAACTTGCCGAGGACCCCTAGGGAATCTTCTGCCTTGTTCTCACTCCAACCAGGTAAGTCCTCTTGAATGCAGTTCCATTTTAGGAATATCATGGTAGAAATTCTTTTTTTTTTATTTTATTTTATTTTTTTACCTTCTGTTTTCCTGCCTGATGCAACCATTCCCCCATTTTTCTGGTGTTGCACCTCGTAGTACTTCCCATTACCCTAGCCCTGACAGCACTGCATTATGGTGTTACCACCCCTCCTCCACAATGGGGCCCTCCTACCAGGTGGGATTTGAAATGGTGGCTGTCAAGTAAGACCAAAGGCTTGAGAGAAGGCATTGAGGGCAAGGCTGCCCAAAGGAGGAGTTCCCTTTTTCTTCCTGTATTTCTGATGCTGATGAACATCCATAGTCACTGGCACATGTGTGTGTCTAGGGCATCATGCCTCTCAACCCCGATACATCATGTCTGCAACTCTGGGAGATTTTGGTATTAACATATTGTACAACTACTTGCCTGACAGCAGGGGCCGCAGCGAGTACATGGCAGACTTCCCTCTTCCTGGGATGGAGTGAAAAACCTTGGGTGACACTTCGAAGCTTGCGTGCTGGCATGCAGTGTTCCAGGTTTGTTGAGCACTCTAAGGTAATCCACATGGAAGTGCGACATGCTACCACTGGGCCAGCTAATTTCAGTTCACATTCAGATTTTGTTCTTAAAGAGGTAACTAGACGTAGATTAAAAAATGGGCTTCAAGACAGCATTATGGCACAGTCAGCATGGGGTTGTCTGGCTTGATGGAGACCCAAGTTTGGGTCCCGAACTTAGGATGGCAGGCACAGAGGCTGTCTGGGAGGGCTCTGAGCATTCACAAGGGGGTGGGATTGGTGCACTGCTGCTACAGTGACTGGAAAGTTTGGTGGCAGAGCAGGTGACAACGTGCTGTCTGGTACCTCCCCTTTTCAGTTACGTCCGAAAGATTTATTATGATAGCATTCAGTGAAAGGGCTAGATACTTTTTTGGCTGATAATATTGGTTTATTTGACCTAATATGGAATCCTTTTGTTAGGTATATTGAAGTGACTTAATTGCATGTCCCTCTATCTCTTGAGTTCTTACACCCATTAGTCAATCAAGTTTTAACAGTAGATGCATCTTATGTATGTAGTTATATTTGTATTGTAAAACAAAATTCTCTGTGTAAAGCTCTTATGTATTGTTTACTTTTAAAATCAGTAAAATATCATTAAAAGGACACTGTCAACCCCCTTAGGACTCAGTGTCCCTAGTTAAAATAAAAAAAACTCACTACGATTGTTCACATTCTGTTGAGACTGCTGATGTAATTGGTTGTTTGATTCTGATTCTTTTAAAAGTGAAAAACAAACTGCCCACCATACTGATATTACCATACAAAAACATGTTTGATTATAGCCCTTGATAAACTCCCACTGCAACTTTCCTGGACTTGGGAACACCCCCCCAACACAGACTAGCCACTCGTTATGCAGTGGGAGTAGAGGAGACTATTTCATAAGGAGTTGCTGCACGGTTTTTGAATGTTAATGTTCAGGAAGTATGCAGGAAGAATAGAGTCAGGATTTGGAACAAAACAAGGTTGGTTATAACTACACATTAGCATGCATTTCAGTTCTGCTAAGCAAGAAGGCACATGAAGCAACCAGCAACATCAGTGAATTTTAGAGAAGGTAAACAATTGTAAAGAGAAAAAATACCTATCGTAGTAATCTTGTTTCTTCCCAGTGATACTTGGGTATTCATAACTTTCTGCAGTGTCCCTTTAAGCCAGAACTGCCTGGAGAGGATAGAACACATGCAAATGATGGAACTCTTTGCATGTGACAACTATTTAAATGCTGCCTTGAACTAACTGCCTTAGTTCTAAAACCCCTCAGATTTCCTGGACCTCTGGAAAGGCAGGCCCAAAAGAACTATGACTACTGAGCAGTATTAATCAATAATGGTAATAGTGGTTAAACCCATAACCCCCTAAATAAACCCTCCAACTGGAGGGGAAAACACAACAGATACCCCCAAAATGTCAGTCACATAAAAGAGGGGCGAAAACACACATGAACCTTGTTTACCAAAATTGTGCCAGAAGTGGCATGTATACCCCTGAGAGCACAGTATGCAGGAGTGCAGAGGCTAAGGGTTCTAGAAGGGGAGGCAGGGTGGGAAGTTATGAATACCTGAGTATCACTGGGAAGAAACAAGATTACTGTGGTAATTGTTTCCTTCTAACCCCAGTAATACTCGGGTATTCCTAACTTTCTGCAGACTACGGAGCAGTACCTTTGGAGGTGGGATCAGAATCTTATTTTGGAAACAGACTTTGCAGGACCGCTGTGCCAAACCTGTCATCACCCCTGGACTGAATGTCCAGGTTGTAGTGCTTTGTAAAGGTGTGTACTGTTTTCCAGGTAGCTGCTTTACAGATGTCAACTAGTGGAACATCCCTGGCAGCTGCTAAGTTAGCAGCTGTCCCTCTTGTGGAGTCGGCCCTCAATCCTGTTGGAGGCTTCCTTCCAGCTTTAGTGTAACAGAACTGGATACACTGGACTATCCATTGAGAAATGGACCTTTTCGATGCTGGGTTACCCTTTCCCACATCCCCATAAGTCAGGCACAGCTGTTTCCTATCCTGCCTATGGTCCTTAGTGGCTGTCATGTAGTAGCTGAGAGCTCTCTTGACATTCAGGCTGTGAAGCCTTCTTTCACCAGCGGTGGAGTGCTCCGTGAAAAAGACCGGTAGGGTAATGGATTGGTTCAGATGGAAATCAGAAACCACCTTAGGGAGAAATTTCCTGTTTGTACTCAGGACCACTTTATCCCTGTAGAATGAAATGTAGTCCTGTTCAATGCAGAGAGCCTGTAGCTCACTGATTCTTCTTGCAGAAGTCATTACCACTAGGAAAACTGTTTTCCAAGTGACGTATTTCAGATGAGCAGAGGACATGGGCTCAAAAGGTCCCATGAGCTTAGCTATGCACACATTGAGGTCCCATGCTGGCACTGGTTCCCTATGAGAGAGATGCAGATGGGCCAAGCCCTTGAAGAACCTCCTAAAGATAGGGTCTGAAGCTATTGTCACATTTCTTCCAGCTGAAATGTAAACAGATGCTGCAGCCAGGTGGACCTTAAGGGTACTGGGCTGCAGTCCCAGGAAATGTAAATAAGAGAGGTAATCAAGAACAGCTGGAACCCCAGCCTGTGCTGGTACCAGCTCCGTGGCTGAGCACCAGATAGAAAACCTTTTATTTTGAATCATAGGTTTTCTTACTGGAAGGCTCGGGTTGTGCCTTCGAGGGAGATGTATTGGCTCGGCTACAGACATGGAGAGCAGAAGAGAGTACCATGGCTGCCGGGGCCATTCTGGGGCTATCAAGATCATTGATGCTGACTGGGACCTGAGCTTGAGCAATACCCTGTACACCAGAGGGAAGGGAAGAAAAGCATATAGGTGCTTCCCTGACCAGTCCAGAGCATCCAAGGGTAGTGTGCCCCGATCTGGTGGTCTGCAACAGTATTGTATCAGGTGGTGGTTCTGGTGGGATGCGAACAGGTCTATCTCTGGGGTGTCCCACCTCCTGAAGATTACTTCCACCACTTGCCTGTTTAGGGTCCACTTGTGATGGGCCTGGTTGATTCAGCTCTAAGCATCTGCTAGGGTGTTGTCCTTTCCTGGCAGATGGACAGCCTGTAGGGAAACTCCCACGGAGTAAGCCAGGCTCCAAATTTTCATGGCCTCTGTGCAGAGAGGACCAGACCTGGTGTCTCCCTGCTTGTTTATGTAGTACATTATGGTGTTGTCTGTTCTGACCTGTACCACCCTTCCTTGTACCAGTGTTGTGAAGGCTTTTAGTATCAGAAACACTGCTGTGAGCTCCAACAAGTTTATATGCTGGAGTGACTCTGCACTTGACCAAGTGCCCTGGATTGTGTGGTCCCCTAAATGGGTGCCTCACCCCAGTAGAGATGCATCTGATGGGGACTCTCGTTGGAAAGGAACCCCTTCCCTCAGGTTGGATGATTCTTTCCACCACTGAAGTGCTTGTAACAAAGTTAGGAGGCAGTATAGCATGGTGGTTTAAGGCTCTGAACTGCAAACCTGGAGATCTGGGTTTGAATCCCACAGCTCCCACTTGCATACTGTGTGACCCTGTGCAAGTCACTTAACTTTCTTGTGCTCCCAGGTCACACCTGTAAACAAGCTTTCAGCTTAGTGTCTCTCTCCTGGTTAAAAAAAAAAAAAAAAAAAAAATTTTTGTTACTGGAATCCGCTGCGAAAGAGGATCTTTTCTCTGGTACCGGCGTGCCCTTAGGTGGAACTGGATGTCTGTCATCTGAAACCTGGAGTCTAGGACTGTGCCTGTGGCCTCAGCCATGTGGCACAGGAGCTGTAGGAACTGTCTTATAGTTTTTTGCTTGTGCAGGCTGAATGAATTTGCGATCAGCTGGAGACTTCTTACCCTATCCAAAGGCAGGTAGGCCCTGCCCTGCAGGGTTTTGATCTCTGCTCCTATGAACTGCAGCACCTCTGCAGGTAGGACTGATTTTTCTGTGATTTATCAAGAACCCCAGGGATTCCAGAAGCCCTTGGGTGGTCTGCAGATGTCTGACCTGGTCTGGTGATTCTCCTACCACCAGCCAGTTGTCCAAGTATGGAAACATCGTGACACCCTGTCTCTGAAGGTGTGCCACAACCACTGCCAAGCACTTTGTGAATACCCTTAGGGTTGAAGTTAGGCCAAAAGGCAGGGTTGGAAACTGGTAATGGCCTGATGGGAGTCTGAACCTGAGGTATTTTCTGTGAGACTCCCTTATGGGGATGTGGAAACAGGCATCTTTTAGGTCCAGTGATGCCAACCAGTCTCCTTTTTGGAGTGTTGACAGAATCGGTGCCAGAGTTACTATTTTGAACTTTTTTTTTTTTTTTTTATTTTCATCTTTATCCCTCCTTACTGCCTCTGGTGCCCCCTCCTTCCATCCGCTCATGTCCCCCCGGTACCTACCTTCAGGGATCTGCCCCTAGAGTGCCCAACCTCCTCTCCTTTTTGCACATTGGGGTCTGTCCTATCGGTGGTCCGGGCGGACTTAAGGCGGACTTCATCTAGGGCTACCGGAGGGTATTTCCGGTTTTCTCCCCTGACGTCCCTGCTCCCCCAGGACGCCTTGCGCTAGGGACGTCGTCCCAGTGGTGGCGTGCTTGCGCACGCCAGACCTCATCTTGGCCAGGGGTCCCCCCTCCCGACTCCGACAAGCGGGCCGCCTCCACCCTCCCTCTGCCGGTTCTTCCACGGCTATGGAAGGAGTGCAGAGCGCGATCTCGCTCTTGGTAACCCACCCTGGTGAGAGAGCATCGTTGAAACGCTCAATCCTCCCTCCCGGCCGATCCCCGGCGGCCCGAGTCCGTTCCTGAACCCGGGTCGCCGGCGTGGTACGAGGTGTGGCGTCTAGCGCCTCAACCCTCAGCGCCACCGGGCCAGCTACTTTTTTTTTTTTTCTGATGCTTGTTTAGTACCCTGAGGTCCAAGATAGGCCACCACTCCCCATTTTTCTTTGTGGTAAGGAAGTACCCTGAATAGAAACCCTTTCATTTCTGCTGAGCTAGGAGAGGTTCCACTGCACTTGATAGCAGCAGGTTTTGAACCTTTGCCTCCAGCAGCTTCTCTTCTGTGAGGGAGGGGTGAACTGAACTCCCTGGTTCTCAGAAGAGGAAGGGATTTGAAATTCAGAGACCGTCCCTGACTCATTGCCTCCAGGACCCACTTGTCTGTGGTGATCCTTTGCTATGCCAGGAGGTAGTTAGACAGTCTGCCTCCGACAGGTAGAGAGGAGGTGGCCTGTGAAAACACGTCAGGGTGTTTGTTTGCTCTGGGGTTGAGGCTGGGTTTGAGATCCCCACCTGGAACCCCTTCTGCCCCTACCTCTGAAGTACCCTTGCTGGGGGTACAGTTGGTACTGGGGTGCAGCCACTGGCTGGAAAAAGGGCCTAGTATGAAAGGACCTGCCCCTGCGTCCCCTTCCATAGGGTCTGGTGGATGGTGAGGCTTTATCCTTAGCAGAATTGCTCTTGAAGGTGGCCTTGTATCCACCTTCTTTATATAAGCCACTGTTGATTCACCGAAAAGTGAATTTCCCTTCAAGGGGAAGTACAGAGCCTTTGTTTGAGTATATCCTGGGTAAGATTTGTAGCTCTTAGCCAGGCAAACCTATGCTGAGCAACAGTGTTTGCCATCCACCTGGCTGCTGTATCATTGGTATCAGCAGCCATTTGGAACTGATACTTGGCTGCCTCTAAGCCAAACCTGGCAGTTTCTGCCAGGTCATCAGACAAATGTGAAGGGGCTTTTTGTGCCATGGCCAGTACAGACTACCATGAAGACTTTTGGTATGGGGCAGCGTAGGCCTGGAAATTTGCCTATCTAATAGCCAAGGAAGCTGACAAGTATCCTTTGTTGGCCATACTGTCAGTCTTCCTGGACTCCTTATCTGGTGGGTGAGAAGCCAGTGGCACCTTAGCCTTGTCACAGGCAGCTGCCTGCACCACCGCCTGGTGATCAGGGTGGGAAAACAGAAACTCTGCCCCTTCCCTTTCCAATTGGTACTTCTTATCCAGCCTCTTATCAAGAGGGGGGACATAATTTAGAGGTCTGTAAAATCTTCAGTGCATCTTTCTTGAAGAATATTTTGACAGGCAAGAGGAGTGTCTTTGTGGGGCTTAGCCCCATCTTTTCGAGCCGTTCCACCTCTTCTTCATCCTCTATTTCTTCACTTGTGGTGGTGTCCAAGGCATCAGCCAGTTTTCACAAAAGTAAAATGTGAGGAATAATCCTCAGTGGTTCTAGGAGGTGAACTGAAATCTTGCTCAGGGGATACCTCAGGCTCAATAGGGTCCCCTTCCTCCTCACATTCACCATAATCGAGGATTTACCTATGCTGCCAGTCTGTACAGCTGGGGCCTGAACAGGTGGCTGCTGGCCAGTGGGGGAAAAAGACCTTGTAAGGCCTGTACCACTTTAAAGGCCTGAGCTATTTGTTGAGGAGAAGGCAGAGCAAGAGCACCCACAGAAGTCCCCTTTTTCTCAGTTGAGGATTCTGTGTGCTTTACTTTTCTATGTCTTTTTAGAGGGAACCGGGAAGTCTGCTGGTTCAGCAAGCCTCTTGGTATCCTTATTACCAGTCTCAGGGGTTGAGTCAATTATTGTAGTGGTTTCACCCACAGCAGAAGAGGGCATTGGCTGGTCAGAGCCAGAGGGACCCTTAGGTGGAGGAAGATTTTTCTTAAGCCGTTCCAGGCGTTTCTCCACTGTTTTGTCTGGGAAGGTTTTACAGATCTCACAATCTTCCTTAAGGTGATCATAGCCCAAGGCAAGCCACACATAAGGAAAAATTACTTACCATAGTAATGTTGTTTCTTCCCAATGATACTCAGGTATTCATAACTTCTGCAGTGTGCCTTTAAGACTGAGCTGCTCGGAGAGATGGAATGCTATGCAAATGATAGAATCTTTGTACATGCTGTTTTTCAAATGCTGCATTTGAACTAACTACCTTGGTTCTAAACCCTCAGATTTCCTTGGAGACTGGAAAGACAGGTCTCAGAACTACAAAATTATATCTACCACCCAGATGATTGGAACTATAGTAATAATTAAAAATACCCCATAAAATCCTCCTGGGGAGGTTAAAACCCCAGAATTGGGGATAAACAAAAAAAAACAAAGTACCACCATATGTCAGTCACCTGAAGGGGAAGAACAAGAACACAGATTACAAACAATAATGCCTGATTATGGCACCCACATAGTAGGCCAGATGCATACTTCCAGGAATGCAGAGGCTGCTGGTTCTTGAAGGGGAGGCAGGGTGGGCAGTAATGAATACCTTAGTATCACTGGGAAGAAACAAGATTGCTATGGTAAGTCATTTTTTCTTCTAACCCCAGTAATACTCGGGTGTTCATAACTTCTGTAGACTACGAAGCAGTACTTTTTGGAGGTGGGCACAGGACTTATTTAGGAAACTGACTCTGCAGGACTGTTGTGCCAAACCTGGCATCACTCCTGGACAAGATGTCCAAACTGTAATGCTTTGAAGGTGTGTACTGATTTCCAGGTAGCTGCTTTACAGATGTCCATTAATGGAACATCCCTGGCAGCTGCTAAGGTAGCAGCTGTGCCCCTTGTGGAATGGGCCCTCAACCCTGATGGGGTTCCCTACCCACTTTAGAGTAACAAAACTGGATGCACTGAACTATCTAGTGAGAAATGGACCTTCTAGATGCTGGGTTACCCTTTCCCACATCCCCATAAGTCAGGAACAGTTATTTTCTGTCCTGCCTGTGGTCCTTAGTGGCTGTCATGTAATAACTAAGGGCTCTTTTAACATCCAGACTGTGAAGCCTCCTTTCACCAGAGGTGGAGTGTTCAGTAAAAAATACAGGTAGGGTAATGGTTTGGTTCAGATGGAAATCTGAAACCACTTTGGGGAGAAATTTCCTGTTTGTTCTCAGGACCACTTTGACATTGTAGAAAGAAATGTAGTCCTTGTCTATACAAAGAGCCTGAAGCTCGCTGATTCTTCTTGCAGAAGTCATTGCCACTAGAAAAAATGTTTTCCAAGTGATACATTTTAGATGAGTTGAAGACATAGGCTCAAAAGGAGGTCCCATGAGCTTGGCTATACACACATTAAGATCCCATACAGGCACTGGTTCCCTGTGAGGGGGATGCAAATGGGAAAGGCCCTTAAAGAACCTTTTGAAAATAGGATCTGAAGCCAGTGAGAACTTTTGCCTGACTGAAATGTAAGCAGAAGCTGTATCCAAATGTACCTTCAGTGTACTGGCCTGAAGGCCTAAAGAATGTAAATAAGTAAGATAATCCAACATGACTGATATCCCAGCCTGTGTTGGTTTGATATCCTGTGTGGAACACCAGATGGAAAACCTTTTCCATTTTGCAGAATAAGTTTTCTTAGTGGAGGGCTTCCTGTAGCCTTTCAGAATATCCAGAACACCTTCAGAAAGGTTTAGTCCTGCATATTCTATGTCCTCAAGAGCCAGGCCTTGAGCCTGAGGGATCTGAGGTTCGGGTACAGGAGCCTCCCCTGACTGGAGGTTAACAGAGTGTGCCTCCTGGTAAGGTGTATTGGTTTGGCCACAGACATGGAGAGCAGTAGAGAGTACCATGGCTGCCTGGGCCAATCTGGTGCTACTAAGATCATGGATGCTGGCTGGAACCTGAGCAAAACCCTGTATACCAGAGGGAAGGGAGGGAAAGCATATAGATACTTCCCTGACCAATCTAGGATTAAGGCATCCAGAGGGATTGTTGGTCTGCAACAATATTTTGGCAGGTGGTGGTTCTGGTGGAATGCAAACAAGTCCACCTCTGGAGTGCCCCACCTCTTGAAAATTACCTGCACCACTTGCCCGTTCAGGGTCCATTTGTGATGGGCCTGGTTGATCTGACTCAAGGTGTCTGCCAAGGTATTGTCCTTGCCTGGCAGATGAATGGCTTGGAGAGAAATTCCCAATGAGTAAGCCAGACTCCAGATTTTCATAGACTCTGTGCAGAGAAGACTGGACCTTGTCCCACCCTGTTTGTTTATGTAGTACATGGCAGTGGTATTGTCTGTTCTGATCTGTACCACATTTCCCTGTAGCAGAGGCGTGAAAGCCTTCAGTGCTAACAAAACTGCTCTGAGCTCCAGCAGGTTTATGTCTAGGGGTGACTGCACTTGACCAAGTGCCCTGGGTAGTGTGATTCCCCCAGATGGACTCCCCAACCCAGTAGTGATGCATCCGTAGTGAGAGTCACTGAAGGGAACCCCTTCCCTCAGATTGTTTTCCTCGTTCCACCATTCTAGGGCCTGTAACAGGGTTTTTGTTGCTGGAACCAATTTTGAGAGAATCCCTTTTTTGGCACCAGTGAGCTCTTAGGTGAAACTGGATGTCTCTCATCTGGAACCTGGACTTTAGTACTGTGCCAGTGGCAGCCGTCATGTGGCCTAACAGTTGGAAGAACTGTCTTGCAGTTTTTGACTTGTTCAGGGCAAATGAATCTGCTAACTATTGAAGGTTCCTTGCCCTGTCCAGTGGCAGAAATTCCCTGCAGGGTATTTAGCTCGGCTCCTATGAACTGTAATACTTGAGAAGGTTGTAGAACTGACTTCTTTTGATTTATTAGGAATCCTAAAGACTCCAAGAGTTCTTGAGTAAGATGTAGTTTCTCCCTGACATGCTGGGGAATTTTCCTATCACCAGCCAATCATCTAGGTATGGGAAGACTGTGACACCCTGTTTTCGAAGGTGTGCCACCACCACTGCCAGGCACTTTGTAAACACCCTTGGTGCAGAAGTGAAACCGATGGGCAGAGTTGAAAATTGATAGTGACCTGAAGGGAGTCCGAACCTGAGGTATTTTCTGTGAGAATTCCTTATGGGGATGTGGAAGTAGGCATTTTTTAGGTCCAGTGAGGCCAACCAGTCTCCTCTTTGGAGGGTTGGCAAGATCAGTGCCAGAGTTACCATTTTGAACTTTGGTTTTGTTAGGTATCTGTTTAAGACTCTGAGGTCTAAGACGGGCCGCCACTCCCCATTTTCCTTTGTGGTAAGAAAATATCTTGAGTAAAATCCCTTTCCTTTTAAGTTTGTTGGCACTGGTTCTACTGCTTGAGACAGGAGCAGCTTTTGAACTTCTGCTTTCAGGAGTTTTCTTTCTGTATTTGAAGATGGTTTGAAAACTTGAGTTCTTAGAAAGGGAAGGGATTTGAAAGATAGAGACAGTGCCCGACTCACTATTTCCAGTACCCACTTATCTGTGGTGATGTTTATCCAGGAATGTGAAAAGTGAGCCAGTTTGCCTCCTACAGGCAGTAGGGAGGCGGCCAATACAGCCACGACAAGGTGTCTGCTTAGCTTGGGGCTGCGCCTGGGACTGGGAACCACGCCTGGAACCCTGTCTGCCCCTACCCCTAAAGTATCCTTGCTGGGGACACTGCTGGTATGGGGTTGTAGCCATGGGCTGAAAGAAAGGCCTGCTTTGAAAGGCCCTACCCCTGCCTCCCCTTCCATAAGGTCTAGTGGATGGGGAAGCTTTTTCCTTTGCGGAGTTGCTTCTGTAGGTGGCTTTATATTCATCCACCTTTCTCATATGAGCCTCTGTCATTCGCCCAAAGAGGGAATTTTCCTCTAGTGGGAAATCTAAAGTTTTGGTCTGTGTGTCCCAGGTAAGGTTTGTGGCTCTTAACCAAGCAAACCTTCTTTGAGCTACAGTGTTTGCCATCTACCTGGCAGCTGTGTCATTAGAATCAGCAGCCATTTGGAATTGATACTTGGCTGCTTCCAGACCAAATCTAGCTGCTTCAGCTAGGTCAGCTGAAATAGGGGCCTGTACTTTTTCTGACGTGGCTAGTACAGATTGCCAGAGTGATTTCTGGTACTGCGCAGCATAGGCCTGGAAATTGGCCTGCCTGATGGCCAATAAAGTCGAGAGGTAACCTTTTTTGGCCATATTATCCATTTTTCTCGAATCCTTGTCTAGAGGATGGGAGGCTAGTGGGACCCTTGCCTTGTCACAGGCGGCCACCTGTATCACTCCTTGATGGTCCGGGTGAGAGAATAAAAATTCAGCACCCTGCCTTTCTAATTGGTACTTTTTGTCCAACCTCTTATCCAGAGCTGGGACAGTATTAGGAGTTTGCAGTAATTTTAGGGCATCTTTTTTGAAGAATTTGTTAATTGGAAGAAGAAGCTTTTTGGTTAGTATTAACCCCATAAGTTCCATATATTCAACTAATTCTTCATCCTCAATAGCTTCACTTGTGGGGTTGTCCACTGCATCCACCATCCTTCTTACAAATGTAAAATAAGAGGAAAAGTCCTCTGATGCCCTTGGAGGAGAGCCAAATTCTTGCTCGGGGGAAACCTCTGGTTCAGTGGGATCCCCTTCTTCTTCAACATCCAAATACTCTTCTTGCTCATAAATAGAAGATTGAGAAGAGGAGCCAGTCTGCTTGGCTGGTGTCTTGAGGCAAAGGGGTAGTCGGCCCTTGTAAAGCCTGGATAACACGAAAGGCCTGTGCAATTTCATCTGCACTTGGCATTTTTACTGCAGGCTCAGAAGTCCCCAGTTGCTTATCAGCAGGGGGTTCTGTGTGTTTTGTCTTTAGATTTTTTTTAGAGGGAACCGGAGAGTCAGCCAGTTCAGCAAGCCTCTTTGAAACTGCTTGTGTACCCGTCTCGGGTGGCAGTTACAGAAGTTGATATCAAAGTGGTTTCAGCCACAGCAACAGAGGGTGTCGGCTGTTCAGAGCTCAAGGGACCCTTGGAAACGGACATCTTTTTCTTAAGCCTTTCAAGGCGCTTTTCCACAGTTTTTCCAGAAAAATTTTACAAATGTCAATCTGTTTTTAAATGTTCAAAACCTAAACAGACAACACAAAGAGAATGCTTGTCTGCTTTGGCAAAAATCTCACCACAATCAGTACATGGTTTAAAACCGGGTTCACTGGTTCCTCAGACATTCTGGGTGAGAAAAAGCAATTTGTAAACCATCACTGAAATAAGAAGGATTTTAAAACCTTATTTAGCATTAGCGGTCGGTTCCTGAACTGAGAAAATCCTTTCGGAACCGAAACTGAACTAAGAAACCGAATCTGAGCTAGTGGTTCGCAAACTGGGATTAGCAGTTCAAATTTAAAACATAAAAATACCTAAATTTAATAAAACTAATGGGGTTCTTTAGTCTGGGAACTCCGAAAACACTAAGAAAAGCCTTGGTTTCCCACCAGTTATACCGAACCGAGAAAACAAAGAATTTAACTCTAAAACAACATTTAATAAACTAATAACACTTAGCTAAAAGGCAGCAAAAGAAAAGGATAAAAATACGTTTTGTATTTTGTTTTTAAGTTTTATCGCGTCAGGACTAGATGAGGAGGAGAGAAGCTCCGGGCTTCTGGTCTTGAACCAAGGCAGTTAGTTCAAAGGCAGCATTTGAAAAACAGCACGTGCGAAAATTCCATCATTTGCATAGCATTCCATCTCTTCTGGCAGCTCAGTCTTAAAGGGACCCAGCAGAAGTTATGAATACCTGAGTATTACTGGGGTTAGAAGCTATGTTTGTCTGCCTTAGCAAACACTTCCCCACAATCAGAACAATTTTTAAAACCAAGTTCACCGGTTTTCTTTTTAGGTTTCTCTGACGTTTTATTGGTAACTGATAAAAATATTAACCGCTAAGTAATTTTAAAATTTAACAAAAGTTTAGCAGTTGCAGTCGGTTCCGAAACCGATAAGGAACTGATGGGAACCGGAACTGATGAAGAAGAAGAAGAAGATGAACCAAGACTAGTGGTTCAGTAACCGATAAAGCGGTTACAAAAAAATATTTAAAATAAATGTAAGCTTAACTAACGGTTTTTGTAGTCAGAAAACCCCGAAAATAACTATGTTCCCCACTGGTTATACCGAACCAGGAGGAACCGATTTAAAAAAAAAAAAACAAAAAACCTAAAAACCCACTAAAACTAGGTTTAATTATCAAGAACAGTAAGTAAAAGGCAGCAAATGAAAGAAAAAAGATACTTGTATATTTTTATAAGTTTCTTCACGTCACAGGAACAAGTTGAAGAGCAAGACTCCAATCGACTAGACTTTACAGGCGGAGAGTGAAAACTGAGGGGTTTTGGAACTAAGGCAGTTAAGTTCAAGGCAGCATTTGAATAGTTGTCACATGCAAAGAGTTCCATCATTTGCATGTGTTCTATGCTTTCCCAGCAGTTCTGGCTTAAAGGAACACTGCAGAAAGTTGGGAATACCTGAGTAATACTGGGGTTAGAAATGTGAGTTTTTAGCTAGAAATAATATAATGCAAAAAAAGGTTGACAGTGTCCCTTTAAGAAGAAAAAAAATTATAGCATAACTTGAATGATGCAGAAGGACCACTAGCTGAAGTGGAAGTGACTTTTTGTAGCTTGTGTGCCTTACCTATCTGTATATTGACAAATTAATATTGTATAAAAACTAGAGCTGATGTCTTGGTATCTGTTTAACATCTTTGCAGAGAACTAGCCTATCAAATTGCAGAACAGTTTCGGGTCATTGGGAAGCCCCTTGGTTTAAAGGACTGTATTGTCGTTGGAGGAATGGGTATGTATGCTTTTTAAAAGGCCATTTTCTTGTTAAAGATTGGCGCATGATCCAGTATTACTTGCTGGCTTATATAAGAGTGTATTGTTTCACTGATATAACAGTCAAGATGCACGGATGTAGTAAGTTCTACTAAAAAAAAAAAAAGTGTGTAAATTAGAATAGACGGTATAATCCCTTGTTTTAAGATTGACTAGTCTCCACATTATCTATAAAACCCATTCAGTATTTTTGTAGTTAGTTTCCCTACCATACATTACGTTTATCTAACGTTATGTCTAAGGGGAGGTAGAAATCGCCACCTCTCATTAATTTTTCCTAAGGCATATTACTGAGTTCAGTAAAAAAAAAAAAAAAAAAAAGAGCATCTATATTAGGGACATTAATGTTCCCTATTGGATAATCTGCTTCTTATAATGTACATTGCAGAATCGGCCACCTCCCTTCAGTGTCTGACAAGTGTTTCTTGTAATGAAAGTATTTGACTGCATTGAATGGCCTTACTTAAAACACATACTCCCTTATTTTGGAGTAGGAAACTCTATGAACTGGGTGGATTTATGTGATGAGGGTGATTCCCTTACTGTGTAGCACTCAAACCGCAAACAGCGACGGTCCTCAGCTGTTCACGAACAGCAATAAAAATACTACTTTTTTGCGGGGTAGGGGGCATACCACCCCCCACCCCAAAAAGTAATATAATCAACTTGGGGGGGCACGCTTAAAAATAAATAAATTAAAAATACTGCATCCTACTGTAGGACCCAAATCCCGGTCTGCTGGCTCTGTAGGCGGTGGCTCTAGCCACTACACCAAATGGCTAGCTCGGCAAGGTTCGGCCACACCTGCCTATATCCTGCTTTAGCAAGTGTAGTTCACTGCTACACTCGCTATACAGGATCCTTTGCTCTTTTACAACGGTCGCTGTAAACACGAGCAGTATTATTGAGTCGCTCATATTGAGCCAGTCAGTAATACTTGCCCATATAGGGTACAGCTGAACTGGGTAGCTACATGATATGATGGAGCCTCAGCCACCGTCATAACTAATGGCTTGTTAGCAGCATCCTTTGAAATAAAGAGTACAAGACAAGGATGCCCCCTCTCCCCACTAATATTTGTGTTAGCTTTAGAACACCTCCTGTGCTTACACAGGACGGTGAGATTTCAGGAATTAAAGTTAAAAAATGTGAGAGTAGAGTTTTGGCATATGCAGATATGCTGCTCTCTCACAGAGCCAAAACAGTCTATTAAGAAGCTGATGTGTGTACTTGGAGACTTTACCAATATCTCAGGCCTCTCCATTGAAGTTAGTCAGATTAATTTGATGGGGTATACTGCCGATTAATGAAAGGATTTCATATGTATTACGAGATAGGTTAGCTAAATTTTTAGATATTTGGGGTCCCTTTCTTCTTTGAGCTGTGACTTAATTTAAAAAAAAATGATTAAAATGCTGTCCAGACCTCAGTTTGATATACACATATATGTATGGTGCTTAGATGATTGTTCTATTTGATGCTATCCCATTCTGTCCCTTTAGTTATAAGTTTAGTTATATTTGGCTTTTTAGTAATACTTTTATGATGTCAGATTGATTAAGTAACCTTCATATAGAGACATATATTTCAGGAATTTGTATATAAACTTACTAAGAAAAAAGTGATGTGAATGTTGTGTATGTGTTGATTTTTAATATAAATTTTATTATGGAAAAAAGTCCTCAATCATGCCATGTAAAAGGTTATTTTTTTTTTTTATTTCTGGTGTTATTTATGGGGTTTATTTTATGAACATCTGAAGTGTAACTCTTTTTGTTGTTAAGAGTTGTCCAGTTATAACATGTCTACCATATAATATAACAAAACCAAAGTCAGAGGTCAAGTTTACAGTTCCTTAATTATTATTAGTAGTGGGTTAATTGGTTGGAACATTACAGACAGAAATCAGGCTAATTAGCAGTCACATCATCGGACTCTGAGAGATCAAGGAGTGAACGTACTGAAAACACATTGGCACAAATTGTATGATTTGATGAAACAGTATTTTACTGTTTAACCACAGTTGGTATTGCAAGTGCATGCTACCTGTGAAAACAACAGACACATAAGTTTACTATTGTTGTTACTTTTTTTATTTTGTTTGACAGATATGACACCATTGATAAGTTACATCCTGACATCCATAAGACCATTACATTGTTCATACCTATACATCAATTTAGATACCTTATAACATTTGTCTCTTATTTGTCATACTGTGGCTGACAGGAAGAGGTTCTACTGTTGCATCCCATATAAACAATTTTTCAACTTAATTTCTCTGAGTTCCTCTATTCTTGTTTACCTTCGCAGACGTGATGGGCCTCCCCTCCTGGTCATGCAACACTCCCCGGATCTATGAAGAGGAGGAGAGTTGGGCATGAAATTAGGTCCAATGGTGATATATGCATTACCTCAAGGCCTCCAAAACACCTCAAATGTGATGTGCCTATTGTGAAATTTAGCTGTCAGCCCCTCCATATAGTATATCTCAGAGACCACCCTTCAACAGTTGGCGATCGTTTGATTTATAGGAGACATCCAATGCCTAGTGATGGCTTTTTTTGCCTATATATATATACACACATATATATATACTGTGTATGTGTGTGTGTATATGTATATATATATATTTATTATAGGCAATAAGGTACGATACCATGCCGGTCAGTGGGGAGGGCACATAGAAAGGAGTATCATTTCTGCTGAGAGCTCAACCAACTCCCCCAAGCAATCCAAAATTTCTTGTTGAAATATGCATCAAAAGAGCGTCATCTGAGGGCATGTCCAAAAAATATGACCCAAATCCGCTAATTTACATGTGCATTTCTGCCGGCACCTTGTGTATGAAAGGGGGAGATACTTAGTCAAGGCTGCCAGAGAGCGGAAACATTTGCTTCTCCATTTCCAGGCAAATTCTCTCCATTTATTTGAGTGGGTGATTTTATGGGCTAAAATTGATGCCTTCAGCCACTCCTGTTCATAAACCTCAAGCTCCTTCGGCTGGATTTTCAAAGGGCCCTTAAATCCACGCAAGCTGCATCAAACAACCAGCTTGAATCAGATCTTGGGGCGGCAAATACTGTGTGCCATATTTTGCAAGAAAAGTGGTCTGTGTGACAGAGTCCCCCAAACTGACACAAGAGGTCCACTGCGTCAACACAATGGCGTAAGGGATGGGAATGACGCAAGCTGCACCAAAATAAATGGTGCAAGTTGAGTCAAATATGGTGCATGTAAAGTCAGAAAAATGACTCAAGGAACGAACATGACGTAAACAGAGTACAAAAATGGTGCAAGCTGAGTAAAAATGGTGCAAGCGGAGTAAAAATGGTGCAAGCGGAGTCGAACAAATGACTCAAAGAACGAGAATGACACAAGCTAAGCAAACAAAATGGCAGATGAAATGGCCAAAACTAAGCCTCCAAAATGTTTTAAACTAGTCCTGCAGGAGAATACTGGCACTTAATATTAGCGTAGTCCGGTCTGACCACCTGCTTTGGGTCTCTTTATATGCTCTAGTGTCCTTTAGACCAGCTCTGGCTGGTCTAGCAGCTGACGGTACTTTGACATGTTTGGGGTCAGTGGTGCAGCTTTGAAATTCCCACAGGTGCGGTCTTGCACCATTTCTGTGGCGCAAGATGGCTTGCGTCATGGCACTGACGTTTGTATGGCGCAAGGCTGACGCAGCTACCTTTGACGCAGGGTGGACTGCCTTTGACGCAGTGCTCCTTTGAAAATTGGGTCTGGCGCAATGTTTGATACTAGACTCCTTTGCGCCACTATTATTTGGTGCACGTCCCTTGCATCATACAAGGGGCTTTGAAAATCCGGCCTGTTGTCTTTAAGGTTTTAATGAGCAGTTACCCATCTAATAAAGGATTGGTGATTGGCATATGGTGCACAGCACGTCAGTCATGGCTCACTGGGAGTTATGTTGTTAAACTTGAATTACCACTAATGCTCCAGATGGGGAAAAATAATTTTCTTCAAATCTGAGTGACTGATTATCGATTTTTGTTTAAATATTTTTATGAATGTGCTTTTAGGATGATGTGGCATGTATTTATTTAGTTGTTTTTTGACACCAGGTAAGATACACTAGACACACGTACAGTATGCCTGTTTTCAGGAATTATCTGGGAGAGTTACAGACTGAAACAGCATGAGACCATATACAATAACAGTTGCATAAATCTGAGAGCAACATCAGTCATAGTTATGCTTAAAACAAAAATAAAATGACAGAAATATACAGTACCAGTATGCATACGTTTGAGGGTAACATCAGTCAGTCCTGGTTATCATTAGAAAAGTCACTACATAGTAAGAAGTAGTGCAAATAAAATAAAGTGGCAGATGCAGTCAGTGTTTGCATAAAAGGAGTGTGGTATAGGACAAGTAGAGATATCGGATGTATCAGGAATACTGAGACAGTAACACATTTATATAAAAGTGCACAGATATTTGAGCAGAAGTGCACAGTGCTAGGATGGCCAGACCTTAGTTACTAGCAGGAGCAGGGGCTGGGTAGACATAGTGAGTCCTTAAGGGTTTTGCAGAAGACTGAATGGGTGGGAGAAAGGCTCAAGAGTCGGGAAGAAGGGAGTTCCAGTATATTGGGGCATAGACTGTAAAAGCCAGCTTTCCCAGGCTAGTGAAACACCTACACTCAGTGAGAGGCTGGGAGTCTGACCTTGGTGAGTATGTAGTGGTCTGCTGCTGTAGATAGCTTGCTATTGAGTTGGAAGCCTGTTCAGAGGAGTCTGTCCACAGAGCAAGTGATTGTTAGCCAGCAAAGCAAGACTGGCCCAGCCCATTATAGGGGAGGCAGTGATGTGTAACCTTTGGGAAAGGGAACATTTTTAACTAGGAGTAGCACACTAAGCCAAAGCTTGTTTCCAGATACAACCTGGGAACACAAGGAAGTTAAGTGGCTTGCTCAGGATCACACAGGATGCACCTAGGCAGCTGTGGGATTCAAACCCTGGTCTTCAGGTCTGCAGCTCAGAGCCTTAACCCACTGCACTATACTGCTATAGGCCAAAGCAAAACTGACACGTTATTGTTATGTCATATCTTATTTAGAGGGGACAGTTCAGTTTGCACACACAAATGCCAGGAGGCCATGGCCCATATGTAAGACGTGGCAGGAGAACACCCTGAGGTATAGACTATCTGGCAGCCGGGGATAGGTAGTGTTTCACCCTAAAAGCCAGGCCCAGCTTTGTGTTTAGATTTGCAGGCTGAGGTGACATGGGTGAGAAATCAAGGGAGAGTGGTCTAATGACCATACCCCAGGTATTTGAAATTACTGGTATCCTCGAGCAGTGATCCATGTTTGCAGGGGATGGTTAATTTTGAGGAGGTAGTACAGAGTTTAGCCTTGGAATCAAAGAGCATGAATTTGGTCCTTTTAGCATTTAGGACGAGCTTGTTTGCCCTTAGTCAAGATTGAGTGAGTTTGAAGGCATCAGAGAGGAATTTTTTTGATGGCTGGAACAGTCGGGTCGAGATATCTGCATATAGCAGGGAGCTGCAGCTGGGGGCAACATCCAGGAGATCATTGATATAAATAGAGAAAAAGAGTGGGCCTTGGATAGATCCCTATGGAACCTCAGTGGTAATGTTGGCCAGGTTGGAGGTGGCAGAATGGAGACAAACTGGCTGTTTTCTGTTTTGTCTAGGTAGTTGGAGAACCAGGAATTTGCAGTTGGGGAAACACCAAGGGAGGACAGTTTGGTTTTGAGGCGCAAGTGAGTGAGCAGGTCAGAGGCCTTACAAAGTCAGTAAACACTGCATCAGGAGTTCATTGTCTATTGATAGGCTGATATAGTTTGTCAATTTGGCATGAACTGTAGAGGTGCCATGGTTTTTCCTAAAACTATGCTGGGAGTGAGACAGGAGATTGTATTTGGCAACATAATCATTTAGCTGTGATACGATGATCCTCTCTAGGATTTTGGAGAGTACCGAGAGTATGGTAGTGGGGCGATACTTGTCCATGAGTTGGAGGTCACCTGCCTTAAAAACTGAGGTGATTTTGGCAGTTTTCCAGATATTAGGGTCAACACCAGTGGAGAGGGAGAGATTTAGGATTTTTGAGGTAGGGAGTGATATTGTGTGTGTGTGTGTGTGTGTGGCTGTGGTTTTCAGCAGCTTTGGTTCTAGGCCGTCAGAACCAGAGTTGTTGTCAGGGGTGACAGAGCAGTAGTTTCTTCAACTCTGCCGTTTTCACAGATTGACAGTAGCAGGGGGGAGCATGGTATGGCAGAAGGTGGAGGGCTAGCAGCAGATGCTAAGGCCCCAGGGCTGGTGTCTGTAATTTCTGTGAAAAATCAGAGGTCTGAGAATTTGAAGTTAAAGGCATTTGTGATTGTGGTGGGGTTGTTACAGGTAATACCATTGATGAGCATGTCAGACAGGGGAGGCTTGGATTTAATGCCCAAGAGAATCTTTTTTGCCATACCAAAATTTTTGAGCATTTCCGGCAGTGGCAGCAAATTTGTTTTTGCAAAAGGACCTTTTGCTAGCTCTAACTCCTAATTTGCTGATGTTTCTCCATTTCTGATACTCTGCCCAGTTGAAGATCAGGTCAGATTTCTTATATTTATCCCAAGGTTTGTCCCTAGTTTTCATCTGAGTTAGAAGTTTGACGAGCCAGGTTGTGGCTGAGCCTCGCATCCTACGCTTTATGAGAGGAGCATGTGTTTGCTGAACTTTGCAGAAAGTATCAGTGAATTTAGCTAGAGCCTCGTTTATACAAGACAAAGAGGTAAGAAAGAACCAGTCAGTGTTAGCCAGGGCAGACAGGAAGTCCTGGGAGTCGGACTTCAGGAAATCATAGAAATGAAGCATACGGGGAGGAGGCTGGGGGGGTGGTGGTCGCCAGACTGCAAAAATGGGGGAGTGGTTCGAGGTGGCATCAGGTAAGGTGCCGGATATTACTATCACACCTGTTTGTGAGGAACCAGTTCAGCAGGGAGTGCTTTGAGTTTTGTGAGGAGGTTCTGGTGGGGGTAGTAATGATCTGAGCAAAGTTCTTTTTTTGATGCACATTTCAAGAGACTTTGCTTGGGCATCCAACCAGTGGAGGTTAAGGTCATCAAAGAAAAGGCTGTCCTTAGAGCCAGCAACGGGGGTAGGGTAGCCCATCAGGGGGATTAGTCCCAGGAAGCCACGCTGAGGGGGACTGTACATGCACACTGGGTGGAGTGTTTTTAGCTTTTCCGAATGTGAGCACCACATGGAAGCATTGGGGGGGTAGGAAGGTGGGGAAATAGATTCAATGGCAGGAGATGTTTAGATGTTTCTTTAAAATAGATCAGGACTCTGCCACCCCTTCTGGGGGACACCCTGTCCAAGCAGACCAAACTATAACCAAGAATGGCACAGGCAGGGTCAGACATGGAA
The DNA here is from genome assembly GCA_016271365.2 of Neoceratodus forsteri. Classification (NCBI taxonomy): domain Eukaryota; kingdom Metazoa; phylum Chordata; order Ceratodontiformes; family Ceratodontidae; genus Neoceratodus; species Neoceratodus forsteri. Next base: position 153,211,500 of record JADMNL010000031.1, on the reverse strand, counting down.
GATTTCAGCCATGTCTGTGTAAGACCTAGTATGTCAAGATTATTTGTGCTGACCCAGGCCTCCAGTTGAGCCTTGTTTGCTGTTGGGCTTCATATATTCATGTGCTCGAACTTAAGACCATTAGCCGAGGGCCAAGTTTGGGAATGCAGAGGGGGACCCGGTTTTTGCTGAATGTCGTCAGATAACAGTAAGGCAGATGTGACACTTGAGGAGAGTGACTGGAGTAGATTCCCAAGGGGCACAGGCAAAGGCCACGGTGAGAGGCGGTGGCAAGGGAATGGAGGTATCTGTTTGCTGTAAGCAGGCCAGTGCTATCAGGCAACCTGCATGAGATAGCTAGTGAGTTTGTGAAAGACAAGTCTATAGGGATGCGGTGTACCATTGTACTCCCAGGTGGGGCTGCTCGAGGGAAGGAGTCACATAACTATAGTATGACAAGAAGAGCCAGCCCTAGAGCCACTGGTGGGCCGAAGAGGACCATGGAAAAAGGCAAGGGCTTCCGGAGTACTAATGTAATTAGATTATACAAACACCAGTCAACAGTAGTGACTCCAAAACTTAAAATGCTAAAGGACCCTGGAAAGGGGTTTGCAAGTTAATAGCACAAATAGTGACTCCCAAGGACTTAATTGCTAATGGATCCAGATAGGGAGTTGGTTTCACAAGTGGTGACCCCAAAACTTAAGTGTTAAAAATGGGTGCGAGAAGAAAGGAGTTACGGTTGCACAGTTAGTGAGCTCAAAACTTAAATGGTAATGGGCACTGTTGGGTTTTAGTATGTCATTCAAAACTGAAAGAACCTAAAAGAACGTAAAGAAGAGCAGGCAATTTACCAGAACTAGATGCAGTGACAGGAAATAAGTCAGTTACAGTTAGTACAGATATATGTGTGGTACTGCCTTCCTTGGTGAGAGGTGTAAGCACATATTAACTAGGACCTAATACCTGCAGCTAGCAGACCAACCAGTAACTACCCATAGTAACATTCCAGCAACAGTGGGCAAATACATATACTTGTGGCAAGCAGACCAACATGGAATTTTACATAGTAGCAGCCTAGTGATGTAGTGAGATCATTTGCTCTTCGGTAGGTGCACAGAGTCCGTAAACAAACGTTTAAAGCAGCCTTAGAAGCAGTGCAGCAGATTGTGCACAGTGAACTGCTTCCGCGAGTACTTGCATATAGATAGGTTAGGCATGTGACCTGTTCGCTTTAGAGTACATCAGGAGGCCCCGAAACACTCGGGCAACACTAATACGGGTGTGTGCTGTTGGGGCAGAGTGGTCGACTGATGGCTGACTCCCACATCTGATACCCACAGTACACACACACTTGGCACTGTGGCCCTTAGCATTATGGACTGTTGGGTATTGTGGGTCTTTAAGCAATGGCAGGGTTCAGAGTTCTTTGCCCTTAGTCCATGGTTGGCCGCTTAAGTGGACGGTTTGAAAAATGGAGCGGGAAGGCAAGGGAAAGGGACAGCACAGGGAAAGTAGTGCTTTGGTGTCCTCTCTTGTCCTGCGGCAATCATGGGGAGGGAGGTAAGTGGTGTGGTAGGTGTCCTCCCTCGTGACCTGGGCAGCTCCTGATTGTGTTTGTTGTGGGGGTCGGTAAAAATGCCATCTAGTTAGCAGGGCTCCTGAGTTCTCCACCCTTGGTCCGGCCACCCAAGTGGACAGTTTGAAAAATGGAGCAAGAGCAGGAAGGCAGAGGACAGCGCAAGCACAGGGGAAAGTAGCGCCCATGTGCCTCTTTTGTCGCCAGCAGTTGGTGGGGATGGGGAGGGAGGTAAGTGGTGTGGTAGGCATCTTCCCTTGCAGCCCGGGTAGCTCCCAAAAAGCGCATGTTGTGTGTGTCAGTAAAACTGCCTTGTAGTTAGCAGCTGGGCTCCAAGTTCTATGCCTGCAGTCTGTGGTCCAGCTGCCCGATTGGACTGTTTGTAAAATGAAAAGTGCCAGCACAGGGAAAGTAGTGTTCAGGTGTCCTCTTTTGTACCACGGCAATTGGTGGTGGTGGGGGAGGGAGGTAAATGGTGTGGTAGGCATGCTCCCACACTTTAGGAGACAGTATAGTGCAATGGGTTAAGGCTATGAGTTTCAGATCTGGAGACCTGGGTTTGAATCCCACAGCCGCCTAGGTGCATACTGTGTGATCCTGAGCAAGTCACTTAACTTCCTTGTGCTCCTAGGTCGTATCTGGAAATGAGCTTCGGCTAAGTGTGCTACTCCTGGCTAAACAATGTTCCCTTTTCCCTTTCCCACCGAGGCAGCTCCTGACAGCACCTGTATTATTCACCTATGGTTCATTTGCTTTATTTCTTTATGCTCCCAATCCCCTCGGCCGGCCACTCCTTCAGGCCACCTAGGACTTCCCCAACCTGTCTACTGCCCCCGTTGGCATTCTCGTCGATCCTGCTGTGGCTGATTGACATGACTTATCCCTTTGGTGCCCCCCACCCCCATGGAAGGAGGTATTGGGAGGGAAAATTTGGCCCAGAGGTGTTCCTTTGACACCGGGCATGCACACACAACGGGGATTAGTCTCGGACACTTCCGGGCTGTGTGGCAAGTGGGGGGACTGGCCACCATCATCTGGACGACCGAGCAGGCATTTTCAGTTTTCTTCCCCCACCTACCACGTCTGGCTGCGTCAGCATCCTGGGGTGGGGATGTTCAGCAATGTGTCGAGGCCACACACCGCCAAGAATGCAAACTACCACCAGGAGCCCCTAACAGTGACCCAAGACCGACCCACCCCCTGGGAAGGAAGTGTCCATAGATGTTCTAAACTCCCTTTCTTGCTGGACTCCTCCTGTTGACCTGGCTTGGGGCGCGAACCCGGGTTGCCAAGGTGCCGAGCAAACACCCATCGCTTGCCGCCACGGAGCCTGCACCTACTGTTCTTTGTGAGGCATCCTGACAGAGCTTGTGCTAAAGGATGCTATATACGATTTAATCAATTAATAAGCTTTTATAGAAAGGCATGATGATTACACCTTGGTGCACATTGCACTGAAGACTATCGGGCATTGCTTTTTTTCAGAACTTTTAGAAAGACTGAATCAATTATCTTCCGTTTCCTGCCAGTAGTTAATGTAGAGGTTATTAAAACTTGAGCGACTGTCAGCCATTTGCAGTAAATTGTCTCTACTGTGTTGGTTCCAGAAAGACAGAATTTAATTCCTTAATTTATACTAAATGATTGCATAAATGGTTGAACTTATATTTCAGGAAAATGTGTCCTGTCCTTCCTAGGATGCAAAGACGCTGCGGATATTTGCATTGTCTTCATTCCAAAAACGTATATCTTTTCTCCGTAATTGCAGACATGGTTGAACAAGCACTAGAACTCTCCAGAAAACCCCACATTGTCATAGCAACACCAGGACGGCTAGCTGACCACATTAAGAGTTCTAATACCTTCAGCATCAAGAACATTCGATTTCTGGTAATGCAGGCATTTTATTTATTTCCTGGTACTTACTTACTTTACTTCCCTTTCTCCCACCCACCCAACAACTTGGTCCCACTAGATCACGAGTAGTAGAAGGTCAGTTGTTTGATCGAACTCTGACTGTCAAATGGCGGCTGGCTGAGGAGGTGTGCAGAGGGCTATGCCAGCTGTCAGTCTGACCAGTGACTTTAATGGTGACTGGGATGAGGGAAAGGGTGCAGGAGAGGTGGGTTCTCAGTGGGTAGGGGGTGTGAGTTGGGAGTGGGGGTTGGTGGCACCCAGTGGGGACGCTAACCCATCAGGAAATGGTGATTTGGCATAAATGGGACCGTGGGTGACCGGGGGGATGGAGTCCCCTAGACTACCAGGGATAAAGAGTTAACAGTATGACAGGAGTGATTGGGGGGAGGGGGTTCTTCTAGTCTCCGGGGGATAATAGATTAACAGTATGACAAGGGCGATCGGTGGGTGGTCTACTAGACCACCAGGGATGTTAGCCCACTACCGCCCTGCGTTGGTGCTAGGGGTCTGCTGTGCCCATGCAAATGAGCCAGTAATGGGCTTGCAGATGGCCCCTTGCATGCCCAGTGAGCACATCTGCATGATCGGGCTGAATATGGCCTATACGAGCCCTAGCACTAACCTGTTTTGGGGAGTGCTAGCTCCTGTGGGCCATACGCAGCCTGGGGCCATATCGATGCAGCTGATATCCACTTAGCACTGCACCTTAGTGTGCACTAACTGGCTGAATATAGCTCAGAGCAGTTCGTGCAGTATTTGTGGTGCAGTGCTACAGGCTGCGCTGTGCTTGCGACTGACTCTGAATATGGGGCCAGAAACTTTTATGAGTTCAAATTTGGAAGCAGAAATACTTCTTGAGTCCCAACATTTTTAAAATCTGTATTCTAAATAAGTTTGTAGGTGCAGATATGAAATTGCTGAAAAAATTTATTTTTTTCTTCAGAAAAGTCCAATGGATGCCACAGTTCCTAAAAATATTTTATTGCGTTTCTGCCACAAAATGTGTGGCCATAACAAAACGTTGGGGTTTTGCGCACAAAAGATAACATGCTTGTTGGTCATTTTTTGCATTCTGTGCCTGCAGAGTTTTTTACTACTTTTTTTTAGTCCCCTGGCTTGCTCGACAGCACCCAGGAGTCCAGTCACTGGCCTCATGAATTTACTGGTTATTAAGTACTTGCCCAGGACCACAGTGTGTGGTGGATGGCTCGTCAGGTGTAAAAGGCAGTATGCGTACACCTGTGCAACAATGACAGATCAGTGCCTTTTCTTCCGCCTCCTGATTATCTTCCAGGGTGCCGGTGTATAATGATGTGCACGTGTGTCTTGTGGCTGCCCCTCTACCCTTTCTGTGGGCTTCTGCTGTGCTGCCGTCTGTTGCTGGATGTACGTTATGAAGGTTGGGGACTGTTGGCGCTGGCAGTGATACCTTATAGCATTTTTTTTTTTTTTTTTTTTACCAAAACATTCTGGCCAAATGACAAAACTCTTAGCCAAACCTTTTTTTATCTGCAACCTGTGATTGCAATAACAGTTTTGCTAATTGATCCCTGTGGAACTTCTTGCCTGATTATTTAAAGGGGGGGCCCCCTCGGTGGAAGCCTTTAAAAGGGGACTGAAAACGTACTTGTTCAAACTGACTTTTATAACGTGAGCTTGAGAATTAAGGAGTTATGTATTTATACTAATTTTATTATGTGTGTTTTGTGATTTAAAAACATTTTTGTATTGTGATTTCATTGTGCATCGCCCAGAGTCTCAGGAATTGGGCGTTTTTATAAATAAAAATATCTATTTCTGTCTATCTAACATTATTATTTGTAGCTCAATAAAGAAATGCTTAGCAAAATGCTGTTTGGTTTGTTGCAGCTTCTGCACTGTGGTACTTTGACTTGATTCAGATAACATTCCTCACATCCCTTGCAGCCCCTCTGTTCAAGATCAGTTGAGGCAGCTTGCTGGATAATACCCAGATTCAGAAAAAAGACCACTTCAGTAGACTGATGTTCTCCTCCTAAGGCCAGGCAGAATAGAACAGCTTTTTAGCCCCCCCTTCGACAACCACCCCCACCTTTTGCCATTTTCATAAAGGCTGCTGCATGAGCAGCTTAAAGATCCTTATAAATGCCTTCCCACCTGAACTAGCCCATCCAGTGTTACCCACCCCACCAGTATTCACTGATGTCCTTGCATATGTAGTATATGCACTGAGGTGTCACAGTGAACAACTAAAAACATCACTATTTAAAAACAACACACAGAAAGTTTTCACACAAAGGGTGGTAAATCTATGGAATAACTTACCATATGACTTGGTTAACCATGAAAACATCTATATGTTTAAAAGGGATGTTGACAGCTTGCTACAGGAGTGAAAACACAGACCATATATAAAGAATTATAATATGGGCAAGCATGGACAAATTGTGTCTGTCTAATCCCATCTCTGAAACTGCAGTATATCACTTGCCTTTGTTTCAACTCTTTATAGTGCCTGTGCATACAAAAGGGCAACCCACAGTGCCTTTGGCTATCATCTCCTTACTTGCGGTAGGAGTTTTCCTTTGCTGTCGCCATGTACCCTCTTGTTCTGTAGTGCACTTTTTGCACCCTGCTGTGCCAGGGAACCCCCACAAAATTAGATATTGTATTTCATGGAGCCACACAGTATTGAGGGGTATCATACACTGAGACGGTGACAGGCAAAGTAGATGTGCAAATGCCTACCTCTGTCTGGAAAACCTATTTACCATACTGTCGTATGTTTGATGCAAATGGCAAATACATGAAATGCTTTTTTAACCTGTGAACCAGGTTTTGGATGAAGCTGACAGACTGTTGGAGCAAGGCTGTAGCGACTTCACTAAAGACCTTGAGGTCATTCTTGGGGCGATTCCTGCCAAGAGACAGACGTTGCTGTTCAGTGCGACTCTCACAGACACGCTGCAGGACCTGAAGAGAGTAGCGATGAACAAACCTTTCTTCTGGGAGTCTCAGTCAGAGTAAGTGTCAAAAAACTAGTGAGGCAATCGCCCTGGCTTCTCAACATTTGTGGAAGCTAACTACAGTCAGTGTGTGTGTGTGTGTGTGTGTGTGTGTGTGTGTCTCTCTGCGCACGTGCTGACCTTCACTGTCAAAGGCCTGGATTTTCATGTGCCTAAAAATGTTTTTTGTGGCCACCACTTGCCTCTCCAGTCCTGCACTGGCAGCCTGCTGCCTGATGTGGATCTCTAGTGTTAGTTCTGGAGCCTCTCCTTATCCAGGCACATCCGTCTACAGTTCCAAGCTCCCTGAGCTTACTCCCTAACCCTTTCCACACAACCACTGCTTAGTTGATGTTATGGGAGGGGGGCTGTGGAAGGAGGCAGCACATTCATATGTCTGCTGGAAGTGAGCAACCACTGGTGGCTCGTTGCTGCAGAAATGAATGGGATTTTCCCAATAAAGTCTTCCCCATCTCCCCTTGATGTTATGTTTGTTTATGTTTGCCCTCAAGGCCCCAGACGTCATATGATCACTTGCAACGTCATTCACACTGCCTTCAGACCTCCCCCTTGTGTTGCCGAGACAGTAACACTCAGAGTCCCCCCACCCTGAGAGGAGGGCATCTAGATGGAAACTCTGTAGCCTCCTTGCCTGCCTCTACTTCTGACATCCTGGGCTTGGGTACCAAAGAGTGATCCTAAACTGTTTGGCAGCAAGGAGCCAGCACCCAGCCTGAATTGTTTATTTAAAAATGTGATAACGGGGAAAGGTACACTGAGCCAGGGTTCGTTTCCAGGTGCGACAAGGGGTGAGGGTAAGGATACAGTCAAACAATAACAATAGAACTGAGCAATACAAAACAAAGTGCAAACAGAAATGGTGCAAACATGACAAAGCACAACATATGCAGCAGATGTCTGGAACATGACGCACTAAACATTCATAGATACAATCAACAAATGGATTGAAACAATCAGTGCAGAGAAAATTATGAGAATTAAAATGGACCCCTGGAAGGGGTCCTGAACTGGATGGGAAGAAAAAATTACTTACCGTAGTAATCTTGTTTCTTCCAAGGGAATCTTTACTATATTCTGACTAATGCAGTTAGCCTTCACTGGGGCAGTTGAATGGTGACGGCTAACTGCATTAGTCAGGATACAGTAAAGATTTCCTGGAGCTTGAAGAGGAAAAAGCAGGTCAGGTGGGGAGTTGACAGATGCAGGAAGGGGATGGCATGAGTTTAAGCTGGTGCTTAAGGGAATGTTTTTGCTAGTGTAAAATACGTTGCTTGTGTTTTGCACATGCCAGTTTTCTCCTGCATGTAGGCATTCCTCCCCCATCCCCTCCCCCAATCATCTGTTCATGGTTCCTTCATTGCCTGCCTGCCCCTGTCTACTCCGGTCCCATCAACCCTCCTCCCCACCTTCTGTGGAACTCGTGCTCTCCGCCAAGTCCCCCATGAATTACTCCCCTATGGTGAGGCTGGCCAGACCCCTCTGAAGCGCAGTCGAGAGTGGAAACCAGTAGGTGGTGCAGGGCCTGTGGGAGGCTGAAGCTTCACTCTGCCTGGTTGTGGTTTTACCTCCGCCATTTTTGCCCCTAGACTGCTGGCTATGCATTGATGCACTAAGCATGAGCATGCAAGGCATGCATGTGCAGGCATCCGTTGGTGAGCCTGTCTCAGAAATTAATGCTGTTACTGTGCTGCCTCCTTGTGTCCACCAGGTGGTAGGCAGGTGGCAGGCAAGCAGAAGAGTGACCTGTGGCCCCCATCCGGAGAGAGGAGAGCGGTCTATTGGTACTCCATCCTCTCTCCCCAGACTGGTCCCCATGCAACTGAGCTTATGTCTGAACCTGGGTCGCCGGCGCAGCAAGCGGTTGCAGTACCGACATGCTACTGTGATGGCTTCATATAGGCAGTTTTTTAATGTAAACATTTGAATCCTGGCCTGGTCTAAAGGTAAACATGTCCACTTACAGAGTAGGGGGCCCATGTTCATGTCTCGAGACTCTGATCCCAGTTGGAGTGAGCATTAGGCCAAGTGCAATCCACAGGACACCCCCAAGGCCTCCTTGGAGAGTCTATGGCATCTTGTCACTGCTTAGCTGCCCCTAGTGGTCCTAGAGAATAGGGTCTAAGCGGCATAGAACTCTACCTTCCCTGACCCCCTCGTCGATCACTGTGGGGACATGTATGTGGCCCATGACCTCCCCTCAACATGATGATGTGTGGGACCCTGGTGTAAAGTTTATGTCCCCAGTTGCCAAAAAGCTTGATGGGTGTCTGCCATAATAGGACTGGCTGTGCTGGGGTGGGGGGGGAGCTGTTGGAGCATGCTGTCTGAGTATTGTTCCTGAGTTAGCCATGAGCTATTTCCACATAGCACTCCTGCTTGTGCAGCTTTAAATATGGGGGCCTAGATGTCCAGACACCGAAGTGATTGGCGTCTGCATCGTGTGCTTATAGTAGTGAAAGTGGTGTACCCTACAGTGGGCCACCAGCACCAGGGGGTCAGTCATGTAACGGGAGGACCTACCAATCCACCCTGACACAGGGAGTATCCTCTCCACGTCACTTTCTCCTCCTGGGCCAGCAGCACCAGAGGGCTGTCATGGAGCAGTAGACGCTACCCAAACACCCCGACTTTGGGGAGTATCCAAGCCAGATGCAAGCTCTAGCCTTTGCGGCCTGAGTCACCAACCTGGCAAGTCAGTGCTCTTGCTACTGGGCCATTCGGCAGTCCTAAATATCAGTAGCTTTAAGTGAATAACCTGATCATTTGATTATGCCCGTCCGTGTTCAACAGTTGGCAATCTGTGCTGAGCTGCCTAGATGTTATTGCATAATTTTTTTTTTTTAACAGAGCACAGATGGTGCATGAACTGGACTAGTGTTACATTCTGATGCCAGAGAAGGTGAAGGATGCCTACCTGGTTGTCAGCGTGGCTCAGTTGGTAGCACATGTGCCTTTGGTCCACAGTGTCATTGGTTTTAGTTCTGCATAGGGATTGAGCTCATACCATAAATACTGGCACCCAAGTGCAGTACTGACAGGATGCTGTACTGACGGGTTGTGTCATTCTTTAGATAAGATGTTAAACCAAGTTCTCATCTGCCCATCTCTGGTGCTGTCCTGTGGATGTAAAAGAACCCAAGGCACGTTTCGCAAGAGATGGGGATTTTCCCCTGATGTCCCAGCCAGCATTCCCCTTCCCATAAAACTGGTCCATGCAGTTTTCCAAGGTTGTTTGTGGGGTGTTAATGTGTGAAATGGCTGCCTCTACATGTTCAATCACTTCACTACTGATCTGTCATTTCCTGTAAAGGCCTTTGGGATACAGTGTGTATGAAAAGTGCTATATAAATGTTGATTCCACCGGCCCGGTGGCGCTGAGGGTTGAGGTGCTGGACGCCACACCTCACGCTACACTGACGACGGGGGTTCAGGAACAAGCCCGGGTAGTTGGGGGTTGGCCGAGGAGGGAGAGGATCAAGCGTTTGCTGACTGCTCTCCTCTCCTCTCCTCTCCTCTCCCTGGGGAGGGTTCGGGGCTCGCACCGTGCTGCAGTGGCGGCTCTACAGTTGCGGTGCATCTTGAGGGAGGAGTACGGTGGACATCAGCACATAGTGCCTTGACGTCATTGCACGTCTGTACTCCTAGGGGACAAAAATACAGTGTAAAATGGCGGTTGGTCATGGTGGCTTGATGGCCATTCCTCTGCATACCCTTAGACCCGAAGGAATCATACCCGGGTATTAGATCCGGGCCCAGTGACCGGGGAATCGGTGGTCCCCTGCCACGGGCACTGTGTGTGCTAGCTTGGGCGAGTGAACAGACGGGTCGCATGGGGTGTGGAGGTCGACGGTCGGATGATGGCAGACCGAGCCGCAGGAGTAGAAACTATAATTAAAAAAAAAAAAATAAACAGATGTTGATTCTTCTTCTTTAATACATGAGCTTATATTTATTTGTTTGTTTTACAGAGTGCGAACAGTAGACGAACTGGACCAGCGTTACATTCTGGTGCCAGAGAAGGTGAAGGATGCCTACCTGGTACATTTAATTCAGAAGTTTCAGGATGAACACAATGATTGGTCAATTATTATCTTCACCAACACTTGCAAGTGAGTTTGCTGAAACGTAACTGTTAGTTTTGCCACAAGCCTGACTTGTTTCCTTAGACCAGACAGCCCCACTGAGGGGTAACATCCCATGGCAGGGCTGACTCATTCCACTGCTGAAGGACTTATTGGGCAGTCCCTGGACTGAACAGTCATACATCATTTTATGGGTCTCAGTGCTGCTGGGGCTAATGGCCTTGAGACTTGTGGAAGTTCAGTACATCTCACTAGAACAAAGTGTGCTGTGTGCAGGTGTGTAGGGGGAGGTGTATGTGCAAATCAGCCATGTAGTTTCACATAGACGTGTGCAGACAGAGATGCGCACAGACATGCACGCAGAGGCGGATGCTCGCAGACGTGTGCAGATGGACACTGCAGAGGGGAGTGCTGTTTTCTCATGCTATCATCTTAGACAAAATGGAGGTGATTTGCTCTCCTCATTTAAGTTTTATTTACGTTAAACTTTGTATTGAAACATTTTCAAAGCAATACAATCTAGTGCTTAACAGGCACATTAAATCTTTTTTTTTTTTTTTTTTGCAAATAAATATTTTATTAAAGTTTTCAACAGTTGCAAACACTGTTGTATTATATTGAAAAGGGTCTCTTTTTTTTTTTTTTTTTTTAAATCAGAATGCAAAGCTGTCAGCCGGCCAGGTGGTGCTGAGGGTTGAGGCGCTGGACGCCACACCTCGCGCCACGCTGGTGACCCGGTTCAGGAACGAGCCCGGCTGTCGGGGGAGGATTGAGCATCCGAGGATAGCTTTCATCTCTGGGGAGGATCCAGGGCAAGCCCGGCACAGCAGTGGCCTCTGGTGGAAGCTTGGAGGCACTGTGTCTTAGGGCAGAAGTAGAGGGCCAGATCTGCAGTGGACATCGGAGGATGTCATTGCATGCCTGAGCTCTGGGGAGGGAGGAGGGCAACACAAGCACAAAGAAAATCCGTTTCAGGGATAGGCGATGGCTTCCCCAAGGGCCGAAGACCACATTCCCACAGTCGGGCTCCTCGACCGGGGTGCATTTCCCTACCCCGACCGACGGATTAAATTGTAGATAGGGTACCAGGGCGATGGTGGCCCCACCTCGGAGGGGGGGAGAGAGCCTCAGAGCTGGGGGATTTGCCGGTCGAGCGGGCATGACGAGAGGCTTCAGACAGGGAGGTAGAGTCTCTGGCGAGTTGGGATAGCCGGAGAGAGTCCCTCGGGGGGAATGCAAAGCTGTGTGTGGTTATTCTGCTGTAAATTTCTTGTGCGGACTATTTCACAAGTTACAGATCCCTGCGTTCTTATTCGCTAGAGTAAGCAAATGGCTCTTTGCTCACATTCCAGTTCCAGTATTTGTGGAAGTGTTTTGTTTTAAACATTTGTTCCTACCTTTCTTTTTCAGTATACTTGCAGTGATAGATGTAGAGTTTGGGGATTTTACTCTGTAATACCTCATAACCCCACACTAGCCTAGGCCTACAGTTATCACAGTATTATGTGAAGATTTGTATTTCTAAAACCTTTGTATTTAGAGGAATCAAATTTTGTATTAAAACTTTTCTGAACGTTTCTGTATGAAAAGTTATTTTTCCCCCTCATGATATTCCAAGTGATCTGCCATGAGCAGGCACTGTAGTCTAAAAGCTAGATCACTAACCTGAATCTGGAGCTCCAGTTTCGAATCCGACCACAGGCACTTACTTGCTGTGTGACCTTGAGCAAGTCAGTGCTTCTGACCATTCCACTGTTAAGCTGGGTAGAAGCAGGACCCCACAAAAGGGAAAGGGGAAATTGTTTAACCAGGAAAGGCACACTAAGCCGAAGCTTGTTTCCAGGTGTGACCTGGAAGCACAAACAAGTTAAGTGACTTGCTCAGGGTCACACAGTATGCAAGTGGGGCCTGTGGGATTCAAACCCAGGTCTCCAGGTTTACATCTCGGTGCCCTTAACCACTGCGCTATACTGCCATAGGCAAGATACTGCGTCACAGCTAGGCAGTCCTGAGTTTATATGTAGTAACACATGACGGGGTGTGCCTTTGTTGGGAGCTACAAGTATTCCTCTGGTGCGTGCCAAGGCACAAACTGTAGAATGCAGAGTTGTGCCATATGCAGCCTTTAAGTATGTGCCAGTCTTTTTATATTTTTCAGCCTCAAATACCATCTAGTTTATGGTTGCAGGAACAAAAGCTTCATGCGCACAGCAGGGCAGTGGGTGCTGGTCACAAATATCACTGAGACAGAGAACACACAGGACAGTACTCCATTTGGAAAAATATCTTGGCAGTATTAAATTGCAGTAGCTCTGAATCTGTTCAGCCAGAATGAGAGAGTGGTACTACATGCTCCGGTGCTTCAGGCAGGAGCTTGACCCTTCATCAAGGTTGTGTCCTGATGGGTCACATACTGACCCCGAAGCACCAGGATATGTAATACCACACTCATTCTGGCTGAATAAATTTGGAGCTGTTGCAATTTAATACTGCTAAGTTGTTTTGTTTTTGTTTTTTTCTTTTCAGAGTACTGTCCTGTGTGTTCTTAGTTTTATGATCATCCCTTATTATGTATGATTTCCATCCCAACTAAAAAGCTGTTATAACACAGTTCAAAGGTCATAGACTACTGTTGTACCCTTCAGTGATGCAACAGTTTTTAATTAGAATGGAAACTCGTGCCACCAGCTCTTTTACTTTCTCACACACACACCCTGCCATGACACAACATCTTCTGTTTTATCATTTTAAAAAACTGAAACCTTCCCCTTACTTGGATGGGTTTTCAGCATCTGGGTTTCGACTTTTCTTTTTTTATTTTATTTGTGTTTTATGCTCTCTGTTATGCCCCCTTGACGCCACTGCCTTCACTATCTCTCAGGGTCCCCAAGGTGCCTGGCTCTGCCTATCCCTGGTCTACTACAGTGACCTTACCTCCATGAGTCACTGTCAGAACCCCCCCCCCCATCAGGTGGGTAAGGAGAGGTGGGTCCCACCTCCTACCTACCCGATCTTCCTCAGGAGGCTTGTTGAGGGTCCCTGGGTATATCTGTGTTCAGTCTACCAGGGCTGTCAGTAGTAGGTTTTTTCTCTTCGGTTTTCTTCCAGTCCCCAGAGATGGAGGCATTCATGGGAGGTCCAAGGAGCATGTGCATGCTAGTACGTGCTGCCGCTCCAGACCGCAGCCTGCATCTTTCCCTGTTACAGCACCCTCGACTGCACTGCCATCTGTAGTCACCCAGGTGGCAGTACTGCAGCAAGTATGGTAACCCACCTACCCGGTGGAGGACAGCATCCTCTGGAACTCTCAATCCTCCTCCCCTTGCTGTCCCCCGATGACCTGAGCTTGTTCCTGAATGCGGGTAGCCAGCATCGCGAGCAGTAATATTACCACTACCCCAACAGGCTGGCCCAGATTTCTGCTTTTCTAATAATAAAATTAAACCAAAGATTTCTTTTGGAAGAAAAAATGTAGCGTTTGTTTTCTTTGTTTCAAACCCTATACTTTAAGGCCGGCCTGTCAGTGCAGTGGCAGTGCTACCACTCACGACACCGGCAACCTGGGTTCGGATGCAGACTTTGATCGACGGGGGCCTTCCGGGGGGGGGAGGAGAATGAGCGTCCTAAGGATTGCTTTCCTCCTCCGGGGAGGGTAAGCAGTTATCCTCGCTGCAATACCGCTGCCTGGGTGACCACGGGTGGAGGTGCACTTCAGGGATGCTGTGGGAGGGGGACGGTGTCTGCCGTGTTCTGGGATGGCCGCACACTTCTGTGTGCTTAAGCCACTTGGACCTCCTAGCAAGCTGAATTCCTCGAGGGATGGGAGAAAACCAAAAAAGCCCCACAGCCGAACCCAGCGATGGCCTCTGGCACACAGCCCGACAGCCACACCGGACAGTCCCGAGGGGCACCTAACGAAGACTTGAAGCAGGTGTGGGGGGAGTGGAAAGGGGAGCCGCTCTCTTCCTCCCTGCCGGGGGTGGGGGGTAAACCTAGGCAGTGTGGAGGTTGCCCACTGGAAGAGATCCGGGTGTACATAGATACATAGACAGTGTCGGCAGATAAGGGCCTATGGCCCACCCAGTCTGCCCATTTGAGCTTGTAAGTTCAGTTTGTTTTCCTAGAAGTCTGTTGCCCCTTGCCCCTGACCTCCAGAATTCCTTTATGTCTATCCCATGCATTCTTAAATCCCGCGGATTGTTTCCAGCCCCACCACTTCCTCTGGCAGGGTGTTCCACTTGTCCACCACCTGCTCTGTGAAGAAATTCTTTCCTCACGCTTCCTCTGAATCGCCCTCCCTCCAACTTCATCCCATGCCCTCTAGTCCTGGAACATCTTTTTCGCTTAAAATAGTGTATTCCTGCACCCTGTTCCTCCCTGTAAGATAGTTGTATGTCTCTATCATATCCCTCTCCTCCTCTCCTCCAGGGAGTACATATTCAGTTCCTTCAACCTGTCCTCATAGGGACTTGTGATGCGATCCATGTACCATCTTTGTTGCCCTCCTCTGAACCTTCTCTACCCTGTCTGTGTCCTTACGTAGGTAAGGTCTCCAGAACTGTACACTGTACTCCAGGTGGGGCCTCACTAGTGTCTTGTATAGTGGAATTGTGACCTCCCTTTTCCTGCTGGTGATGCCCCTGTCTATGCATCCCAGCATCCTATTTGCTTGTGTAGTCCACTCTAGTTGCGTTGGAGGACTGGAGAGAGAGAGAGAGAGAGACAAGGCTGTGGAGATGTGAAGGCATGAAATGGAAAGTGTGTGTGTGTGTATGTATGTGTATATATATATGTATATATAGTGTGTGTGTATATATATGTGTGTGTGTGTGTGTGTGTGTGTATATATATATATATATTTATATATATATATATATATATAAAATATGGAGGTTCTGATGACATCGGCAACCTCTTGAGATTCTCTGTCTAGGTCCTTCTTGTGGCATCAGAACCCCTCAAAGGAAACACAACCTTGTTGTGCATAGTATACAGGCAGTCCAGAGGAGGGCAACTAAAATGGTGCAGGAGTTGCACATGAAGCCCTATGAGGAGAAGGTGAGAGATCACAACATGTACGCCCTGAAAGACAGGACAGTGAAAGGGGACTTGAAACAGACCTACATGTACCTCACAGGGGTGAACAGGGTGCAAGAGAGGTGTCTCTTTCAAATAAGAAAGTGCACCAGGACCGGTGGGGCTTACAATGAGTTTGGAAAAGGCAAGGGAAATTTAAGAGGGATTTTAGGAAGTAGTACTTCACTGAAAGGGTCATAGATGTCTGGAACACATTGCTAGCTGAATGGTGGAGGCGAAAACAGTGAGGGGCTTCAAGCATGTGTGTGATAGACATAGAGGAATATTAGTAAATAGGCAGTGGGGGTCATCACTGACCAGCTAAGTTTTGGAGACCGATTAGGCCATGAACGTCTAGACAGACTGGGTGGGCGGGGGTCTGCCGACAGTTTCTGTGTTGCCCGTGCATTATTCTTTTTTTTTTTCCAGAGGCTGCAGGATGACTTCAGCTAAAAAAAAAATGTATGTATTTTTTTTTTTTTAAACTCATGTTGTATATGTATATATTTGTATGCAACATTTGTTTTTGTATATAGAAACTGCCAGATTCTGAACATGATGTTGCGGGAATTCAACTTTCCATCAGTTGCTCTGCACTCCATGATGAAACAGGTGAGTGGACACAGACGACATTCAAAAAGGTAGATTTTTTTTTTTTTTGTTAAATGGTCTATACCTGCTGGCCAAGTGGTGCAGTCATCATTCTGTATGACCCCCTGAAGGACTCAGTCACGAGTGGATTTGGGTCTGCCGCCGTGAGCGTGTTAGCAGGCCGTGCCTGTCAAAAGTGTGAGTTTCTCGGTTCCCGAGAGGGAAAGTATGGACAGCCTGCCATTTGCACACATTTGCTAGACAATCGCGGTGTGGTATTGATGCTGACTGTGAAGGCAGCCGCCCACCCAAAAGTCACAGTGCATCTGCTGTGGGCCTGACAATTGGAGTGGAGGATGGGGCACAGCCATTAAATTCTGCCTAGGTGGGGGGGGTCAAGGAAAAAAGCACCTTGGCTTTTAATAACAAGTTCATTTGACAGGTGCTAAAACATCCTTAAGTTAACTTTCATTGTCAAGATGGCGCCGACCTCATGGCCATTAGTGTCTACCCCTTTGGATCTTTTCCCACTAGATGCTGCGAGGCAGGAAAGAATCCCCTTCCCTAGACACCTACCATTTACGACTGTGTATAAGTTTAATTGTTAGGCAGTTCTTTCTCTCCTAATAGGGTGGGATTTCAAAATAAGGGACAATTTAGTTGAACCTAATGTGCTGCTGTATGTTCCATGTTAATTGGTTAAGCACTGTTCTCTTCTGTAACTATATAGTACAGTTGGAACCAAATAAGGCACAGAAATGTAAACTAGGATTTTGCTTCATGTTTCAGGAACTTTAGCAGCTGTAGAGCTCATTAACACTTATCCTGGACTCTAAGATTTATCATAGGTCCTCGCTTGATGGTAGTTGTGCTGGTCATCTGTTTCTTTATCTGGATCCCACTGGGATTATGCATAAATATCTATATGCCCTTCTGAAGTAACGACCTCGGCACGATGAGCCACATTCCTACAGTAATTTATTATGAATAACATGTCTTTAATGCTCCTGTACTGTGGATCAAATCTGTAAGTCTCACTTATAAAAACCAATGAAAATAAAGCTAAAAAAATAGTGATAGTCACACACGTACTGCAGCACATTCTCACTGCTGCTGTTCTACAAATGTGACCCCTTTCATGAACCGGTGATGGACTGCATCCAACCCCTGCGCATTTTATACTGATAAAATTATTATTTTCACTGTCCGCAGTGCAGACCCCAACATACTATACATTGTCACAAGTTTCAGTTATTTTTTTGAATTAGATATTTTGTGCTCGTGAAAGGTGCTGGATTGATGGTGCTGGAGGATGAGGTTGTCCTCTTTTCACTTGCATGACAGGTACAGCACAGACAGTCCCAATGTGAGCTTCCTTACAATCCACTGTCTTGGTGGAGGGAACCACCTCTAGTTTTTTTGTTAATTTATTTGTGCCCCTTGTGTCTGTCCCCTGCTGCTTGACCTTTTCCCGGACTCATCACGTTGGCATCACCTAAGACTTTGCTTCACCTCCCCGTGTGCCCCCCAGAGCTTACCCCCTCTGGTGGGGGTGGTGAGGTTCCCCTATCTCCCTGCTGCAGAAGGATTCATCTGTGGGAGGTGGTGCCTAGGCAGCCAGGTGTGGGGCTTGTGAGCAGGTCAGCATCATCAAACTGGTCATGGTCTTTTCTGTTTCTCTTGTCGTTCCCCAAGATGGCGAGGGCGCACATTCACATAACTGTGTGCGGTGCCAGCCGACGTCCTACCACCCACAAGCCACTCTGACTGCACTGTCACTTGTGGTCACCTAGGTGGCAGTTTAGTAGCGGAGATGGTTGCCCTCCCTTCTCCTTGGAGAGCGTCCTCTGGGACGCTCAGTCCTCCTCCACCCCGGCTGGCCCCCAATGACCAGTGTTTGTTCCTGAACTCTGGTTGCCAACATTGTGAGTGATAGCGCTACTGCTATATCAGTGGACTGGCAAGGGACCACCTGTAGCCGGTGAGAGGCTAGTTCATGGTCTGTAGCCATTTAGGTCTTGGCCTTTCATTTGAGATGATCTACAAGAGTGCTGATTGTGCCAGATGTGGTGGTGGTGGCAGGCCCAGAAGCATGCCGACCGTATATTGTGCTGACACCTAGGAAACTGGGTTTGTATTTGAGATGGAGAATCCCATTTGAGGGCTGGGGGAGTGAGAGTGCAGGACATCTGGCATTTGCATCTCCTGCTAGCTGACTTTATCTGGTTGTGAAGATGGCCACTTTCCCATCTTCTCCTGGCTGAAGAAAGGATGCAGCCGCACCCCTGATTTTCTGGGCAGGGGATCGGGGGAAATAATTGTGTTGGTGGTTTTGCGATTTGAACGCCTATCCTGTATGAACTGCACTGAGACCGCTTCAACTAAAGGAGAGGATTGGACACTGTTCGGGTCTCCTGTGGGGAGACGCATACACACACAGCAGAAAACACAACTTGTTTCACCTAGGCTGCCAGATGGTTATCAGGTAAGGGCAGCTTTCATCCATCCATCCGCTACTGACCTGGATTTGAGCTAGTGTCCCCCAGGTGAAGGGCCTCTTAACCCTCTGCCAGTCTGCTGAGGCATCCAGTGCACCTGTCGCTGGCCTGTTTCACATTTTGCTGGGGCTGTCTGTTTTAGGCTGGATATTTCCTGCTGCCTATTAGCCATATGGGCACAGGACTTACTCCTACCTTTATACTGAAGGTAAAAGTGTGGAGGACCCAGATGTTGGCTGTAGACTAAAGCTGTGCCCCTTGTAAAGCCATGTGGGGATACTGTATGAAAAGTCACTAATAAATCCAAATTCTGTTCTGTCCTAGTCTAATGCAGTTATATGTAACCATTTTCAGAAACAGCGGTTTGCAGCTCTGGCCAAGTTTAAGTCCAGCATTTTTAAGATACTCATCGCTACTGATGTGGCAGCAAGGTAGGATAAAAAAATGACACTTGAAAAAAGTTATAAAAAAAAATAGATCATATGTCTTTGTGGCTTACAAAGTGAGGTTCTCAGTTTGTTTTTGCTTTGTCACCCCACCACTGCTTCCTATTACTCCTTACCCTTTAGGCTTCCAGTCGCACCAGACTTCCTTCTTGGTACTGATGTTGGCCATGAGGGCACACCGGTCCAGACTCCCCTTCCCCCCAAATGGTAGGATCCTTTTGGCATGGGCTGCATTTCCTAACCTAGTCAGGACATGGATCCAGTGATCAAAGGTGGGCGGAGGGGCCCGGGGACAGTTGCAGACTGAGGTGGGTGAGGAAGCTTCACTTGTCATCCATGAAGTGCAAGGGTTTTTCTCCCCAATTTTTGCACTCCCACTACTCCTCATTGGAAGTTATCCATGAAAGCACTTCTGTGGGCTGGGGCATGGGCAGGCATTGCTTGATCAACTAAAAGACAGTGATGCAGTATCAGCTAATGCTGTTGATGGCAATGGATGAGTGAGGGCACCTGCTCCTTCTCCCAGATTCTGAACCTGCTGCTTCCAATCAGGGGAAATGGAGTCTTGTTTAAACGAGTGTCTCCCACACGGCAGCACAACAAGGGATCTCTAGGACCACTGGGCTGGCTCATTCTCCTTTTCTTTTACCTCCTGTGTTTTTCAGGGAGCACCTGGAACCTTCTTAAAGGAGAACTGCGCTGAACCTGTGCTTTTTCTCTAGTAAACTTTTTTCTCCCCTCGTCTTTTAAATATTCATTCCAATTTTGATAATGTTCCATCTATACAGGCCTCTTAGTAACCACAGTTGGTGTTTCTGATTTGCACTCTGGTGTTGAGCACTGTTTTAGAACTGTATGATGTAGTTTATGTCCTGCTTAAGCACAGAGTTTTATTTATTTATTTAGTTTTTGTTTACCAGGTAAGGTGCTCTAGCCATGTGAATGACTTTTTTTCAGACACGACCTGGGAGGTTACAAAGTAAGAGTACAGAATACATGACAAAATCAGTAACAGTACAGAAAAGTGACAGTGTTCTTCTAAAGCAGAACATGGATGCATTGTGCCAACAATGGAAGAGCTGAACAAGGGACATAAACTACATCACACGGTTCTAAAATGGTACACTACAGGTGTACAAATCAGAAACGCCCACTAGGATAACTAAAAAGCCTGTAGAGATGAAACAATAACAGAACTGGCTGGAACAAGTATTAAAAAATCAACTTCTACAGGGGAAATGGCTTACAGGTTCAGCACAGTTCTCCTTTAAAGGGCAAGTCTCTACTATAATAAAGTGATTAAAACCACTAGCTTTAGAACCAGCCTGGTGGCGCTGAGAGTTGAGGAACTGGACCCCACACCTCGTGCCACGCTGGCGACTGGAGTTCGGAAATGCGCTTGGGTTGCTAGGGGTCATTGAGGAGCTGGATTAGCTGTCCTCTCTTGGGGAGGATCTGGAGTCTTCCAGGCTCTTGGCTGCCACCAAGTGGAGGCTAGATGGCAGCGCCAAGCCCAGAGGGAGACTCGGCTTTAGGGCGGGGGCCGCCACTGGAGCACGGGAGCATGCTGTCCTCCACAGGCATGCGTGACTATGTTCTGGGGTCCCTGAAAATAGGAGGGGGGAAAAAAACAGAAAAAGCATATGTATCCCTGTTGCCGAGTATAATACGTATGTGTATGTGTGTGTGTGTGTGTGTGTGTGTGTGTGTGTGTGTATGTGTATATATATATATATATATATATATATATACACGTGTGTGTGTGTGTGTATTTAGGAAAATCACTGAAAATCCAGTATGCTGATTGGATGAAACTCGTCACATGACCGTGCATTATCTCCCAACGACCACACGCTTCCCAGTACAACTTCATGCCTCAACTACTTTGCAGCCCTCAAAACCTTCTCACCAGCACTGCAGTGAGATCACTCCATACCTGGCACAGATAGGCGCACACACACAGCTGGCACTCAGGCTGCCACCAACAGGCACAAGTAAATAAACATACCAGTCCCACAGTCCACACAGTCACCTGGTTCATCCTGCCACAAGTTGTAGATAAAAAATTATTTAAAAATGGAATCTAGTGGATCCTGCCACTTTCACAGAGCCTTAGGCAGAAGCACTTTTCCTTTAAATGCTCTAAAATAGCCGGTGTGACCAAGTGCTTATTACACTGACAAGTGACGTGCTTGCACAAATTTAAAATGACCCAGACTCTGTTCAAAAGGCAAGAAAACACTGAATTTTGTGCTTACTATACTTACATTTGTGTAAAATAAGCTGCTCTTTCTCCGGAGACGAGAGCGAGTCCACAGCACTTGCACTTTTATTGTTAAAATGTAGCGTGACCGAGCGCTGTAAATCGCTATAAGAGAAATGCTTGGAGAAGTTTAAAGTAAGCCCCTCTGTCTTCAAAAAAGTAGAAGAGTGTGTATTTAGCTTTAGTTTTTCTTTTTGTAAAAGAAGTCGCCAACAACCCGAATGTAGTGAGAGGAGAGTGAGCGAGTTGGAGGCTTGAGAATGCAGACGCAAGCCAGAGCATTTGTTGCTATAGAAACACTCTCTCTGGGTTGTGTCTACGTTCCTTAAGCCGGCAACTCACTCGCTGTGCTCCCGCTCCAGTCAGCGACTTCTTTCACCAAAGGGAAAGAACTACTAAAACAAAATAAACACTTTTCTGAAGACCGGGGTTACTTAAACTACTGCAAGCATTTCACTTACGACCATTTAAAGCACTCGCTCGGTCACGCTACATTTGAACATTAGAAGTGAAAGTGCTCTGGGCTCGCTTTCCTCTCTGTAGAAATGGCAGCTCTTTTTTTTTTTCCACACAAATGGCATACGAACTATTAAATTCAGTTTTTTTTTTTTTTTACTTTTCCAACAGAGACTAGCTTATATTAAATGTCTGCCAGGACTTAATTTACCAGTATTGTCAGCACTCGATCATGCTACACTACAGTAATAAAAATGAACCTCCTTCTACACTAACACACTCTGAAAATGGCAGTATTACCTACTACTTAAACCTATCACAGTTAGGACAGCACCAATCAAATTATCTACTGCAACTCAAATACTTATTTGTGCCACACAGGCACTATTATTTGCCACCCCCCCCCCCCAAGACTTGTGGTCATTTTCTAAGATAGGTAACCTACTACAGGGTGTGCAGTCGTGCTCTGATATACGCACGCCTTGGGTGGTTGAGCATCGAGGCCTCGTGTGTCACAAACATCACACAGTGCGCATGATATCAGAGCATGACCACACGCCTGTAGTGGGTTATCTGTTACATATATGTGTGTGTGTGTGTGTGTGTGTGTGTTGTAAACTCCCCCACGATCTGCTTATGTAGACAGCTGGGAACTGGATTTGTTGAGGAAGGTGGCAGTGCGATATCGGAGAGTTGGGTGAACCTTAGCAAATGTAGGGTGTTGTGTGTCTGCCTCTTGCTGCCCCCTCTTTTCCTTCAGAATCCCTCTCCTGTCCAAATGGACAGCATATGCTGGCATCATATGATGCATCTCTGCACATCTTGCCTTCTCTGCTTACAAACACTCCCTGACTTCACTGCCACCTACGTCACCACAGCTTCAGCTGCTGCTATCCCCGCAGTCACTGTGTGCTCCTTGTCCTGTTAACCAGCAGTGACACCTAGGCTTGTGGTGCAGAACCTGGCTCCCCGGCATAACAAGTGGCTACCTAGCCGCTATGATATTGGACCAGTAGGTTCTGTCTCCTATAGATGTGAAACACACTGCATTCCTCAGAGATTTGGTTATACAGTTTTTTTTTTTGTTTGTTAGCAAACAAGGGATTTGAATTTTGTTCTAGCACTTTTTCCATATTTCAGAGGATTAGATATTCCAACTGTACAAGTCGTCATGAACCATAACACTCCAGGTCTACCGAAGATTTACATCCACCGGGTTGGAAGAACTGCACGTGCAGGTAATTAGGTTGGGACCATTTTTTTGTTGTTGTTGTTGGAATTACGTAGCTCATTCTTCCTTAGCCTTTGCTCACAAGACCAGCTTTTCTCGGGGATGCCAGTGAGTGGCTGCTTTCACAACTGATGCCACCAGCACTCTGTGGCCTGATAATGCTTGTGCTTTAGCACTCACCATTGCGATGTACTGGAAATCCCAAAGGTGGAGAAGTGAATTTTTGCTGCACCCCTCCCCGCCGTTTTAAATAAATAGCCGGCCCACCAGCGTAATGGTAGCACTACTGTTTGAGATGCCAACAACCTGGGTTTGGGAACAAGCCTGAGTCGTTGGAGGGCTGGCTGGCGGAGGTGAGATGAGCACCCCAGAGGATGCTCTCCATCTCGGGGAGGGAGGGTGTTCGGACTCTGCTACACTACCACCACCTGGGTGCAGTCAGAGTCAAGGAATTGGGGAGAATGCTGATGTGCTCCAGCACATGCGCACACGTGTGTGTGTGTGTGTGTGTATATATGTGTGTGTGTGTGTGTGTGTGTATGTGCGCGCACGCACTGGGAGTTCATCATCCTGGGGGTGGTGAGTTGAGCAGCGGAAAATCCCCGACCATAGCTGGCAGACATCCATCACTCACTGCAGGCCCTACACTACCGACCACAGCTCTAGCTCCAAAAAGTGTATATGCCCAGTCTCTGGAGGG
This sequence comes from Neoceratodus forsteri, assembly GCA_016271365.2. Taxonomy (NCBI): domain Eukaryota; kingdom Metazoa; phylum Chordata; order Ceratodontiformes; family Ceratodontidae; genus Neoceratodus; species Neoceratodus forsteri. The sequence goes on along the minus strand of JADMNL010000031.1, from coordinate 153,187,677 downwards.
TAGGATCCATCCCTGACAGCCCCGTCCTCTGAGTGCGTGCCAGGGTGCTTTGAAGTGAAGTCCTGGAGAAAGCAGGTGATGGGGGTGGGTGAGGAAGTCAGGACCGTTTGGAGCTGGTCAGTCAGCAGGGCGTAAAAGTATATTAAATAATTTTTTTTTTTTTTTTTTAAATAATACTGCAAGGCTGGATCTCTTTGAGTGCAGCTTCTGCCTCTGAAAAACATTTAACTCCATTTCAGTTTATCGTTTATATATTCCCAATCGTTCTCTACTTCTCATTCTTTATTATGCCACCTAAGGTCATAATCCTCTGCTTGTGACATCAGTCTGTTGCCATAGACATGCCTGTGATGTGGCAAGCAAAGAATTATATAATCAGGGGCTTAAAGAGCAGCTGGAGCAGACCAAGAGTAAGGCATACAACAATCATATTTTCAGGTAAATGGTCTCGTTGTGAGAAAAGAACTGTCAGAAAGGTATGAAGCTGAGCCAAGTGTAAATATTATGTTTTTCGGATGTCTTCTGAGAGGCGTGAGCAGCTTTTTAAACCTGATCACTGGGCACATTTCATGCAAGTTTATACTTAAAGGGAAGTGGTCAGCAGTAAGACCCACACACCCAACTGAGGGGCTGGTCACAATCTGCAATATGTGCAAAAAAAAGTTACTGTTTACTGCAGTATAATAGATTGCATCATACTGATTCTGCTGACTTTCAGGTTGACATTTGCTGTTATCAGAAATCTCAAAATGCCCGGAAGCTGGTGTCAGAGCTGCAGCAGTGGCAGATACAGTAGCTTTTATAAGCTCAGCTAGATGGTTGCCGGCCCTGCTGTCTTGGGACTAAGTAGAGTCCTCTGTGGCTGTACTTAGCCGTGGGAGACCAGCGTGACCAATAAACATCTGATCAGAGCTATAAAACTCTCAAATGCACTGCAGGCTATTGACTTGCCCAGTGTAGCAGCCCAGCGTTGACGGTAGCTGCAGGAGGTTCTGGGATTTCTGGTTACAGCAGATGTCCGCTTCGGAGTCGGTAAAATCGGCCTGCTACTGCGTAGCAAGTTTAAACAAACAAAAAAGCTTTTCCACACAAACTGCAAATTGGGACCATCCCCACACATGGTGCGGGACCCTTAGTGCTGACCGTCTGCCTTTAAAACAAAAGTAATGCTTGCTTGTTTTTATTCAGTCATCCTGCTTCCACTGCTACCAAGAGAAATGAGTCTGTTCTCTCCGAGTCCCTGCAAACTCGGGTACATTTTTTTTTATTGCTGCTGGTCCCTTCATCCCACAATCTGACGTGGTAGACACAGTTGGACCCTTTCTATGCAGATGGGAGAAAGGGTGACACTCTATCCTCCTTCCTCTGGCTGGCCCTCCAACTCCTGAGATTGCTCCCAAACTCGGGTTGTCGACATCGCAAACGGTAGTGCTACCAGTGCACCAGCTGGCTGGCTAATTACAGTACTATTGTATAAATTGGGGACACACAATGGCCTTACTCAAAATATGCAGTTTATCTTCATGAGTGGGGCGGCAGGAGCATAATACATGAATGGCAGAGGGAAAATGGCAAGATAACAAGTGATGTATTGTGGCTAACCTGTCTTATTGTTTTATCATAATTGATATTTTGAAGATTAGATTCATCCCATTGTAGTGCTGAACCAATCGGACAGCAGCTTTCACGATGCTGATGACATCACATTTGCTTAGTGCAACACCGAAGCCAGCAGTTGACATCCAAGTGAAACAGTTCAAAGTCTTCAAAGAGAGGATAGGTTTAAAAGCTGTAACTTGCAAACTGATGTTGTTTAAATCTAATACTCAATGGTCTGACTCGAAATACACAGTTTAGCATCGCTTATGAGAGGGCAGGGCTTTCATAACTTACTTGGGGTTCTGCCACTTTTGAGTTATGGTCCTGCCTCCCAAACACTTAAACATAAAATGCATATTTTGAATCGGGCCATTGCATATCCCATATTTACATACTGCGTCACCATCCAAAATTTAGAACTGATTTTTCATGACTTATTGTATGTATGTATCGCAGCTTAGACCACTGTTATGGTTGCAAGATTTATCTCGCATGCATTCTTAGGGTAAGAAAGTGGCAAACAGAAATTGAGTGGTTCTTGTACCCTAGGAATATGAGGCCACTCTTAGAACTGTACGCGTAATCTCCACAGTAGTATTAATATAGTATTAATCAAGATCAAGCCATGATATATTCAACATTTAAAAACACTCTCCTGAATGAACCCATTTCTCCAAGGCACCTGTGTGAGAGATGCTCATTACAGAATAGGTGTGTCTCACATGTAGGGGGAGGCAGCGCTTCAGTTGGTCAGAAGCACCCCTTCAATTTATGATGCAGTTGATTTTTGTTTTTTCTGTGTATGGTTTAATTTCTTATTTAGACTTGTGTGGCCACACTGAGCATTGTGACATCTCTGTACGGCTTCATGTCTGTCCCTGCCAGAATGCAGGATTTTGTATATTTTGCTGTAAGATAACCAAATTCCTTGAGGAAAAACCCAAAACAGGACATACTGATGATCTGTCCAGTGCTGTGTAACAGAAAGCTTTAGTTACGTAGTTAGAAGTTTTAATTGTCGGGTGAGTGTACAGACTGGAAAATGGAAACGGATGCAGTTTTATTACTATTATAAAAACTAAATGTACTTGAGGAAATATCAATACAAAACATCACAGCTGTGACTTTCGTAGTAGTAGTAGTAGTAAATCCTGTTTGTTTTCCTTTTCAGTTCTGTCTCGGCGTGGTGTGTGTTATTTTAAAATCAGTAGTTGTGCCTCATATGTATGCTGTAACTATTTGGTTTCTAGCTCTGAAAGTACAACTCTCCCTTTTCTTTCTGTAGGGCGTAATGGGATTGCAATAACCCTTGTGACGCAATATGATATTCACCTTGTCCATGCCATTGAGGAACAAATCAGTAAGTGATATGAATAAAGAGCTACTGACTGTTTGAAGGGACAGGGTTAAGTTATGACACAAAATCGGCTTATAATAAAGAAAAAGTCAGTCACTTTGGTAACATCTTTTCTTCTAATGGATTGGAACTGCTAGTCAGACTTATGTATCATTTCCAGCTAGTGCTTTATGCCCTAGAAAAAAAACTTTACTCGCTGTTGTAGTGATGTTTCTTCTAAGTGATTTGCTAATGATTCATACAAGTTTGCATAATCTTGTGCTGGAGTTGTTGCCCCAGAGATTGAATTGTAATGAATATGCACATTAAAACTCTGCACTGTTCTACTACTACTACAGTGACAAATTTTTCCTTCAAATAACGTGATTTAGAACTGCTGTATCAAACTTCTGTAGACTCCAAGCAACACCTGAGTTGCAGGGTTTTAGGATTATGTTCTGATTATGTTCTGAAGTAGACATCTCAAACCCAGAAATCTCTCTTGCCTGTGTGTCCAGGCAATAGTGAGATGTGACTGTGGAACAGTGGGGCTTCTGTGTTCCTAGTAGAGAAAGCTTCAATCCCACCTGTAGATACTTTCCCTGCTTTGGTGTGGCACAGATTTATTCTAGATACTATTCGCCACCATATGGTCTGCTTAGAGGCTGGGTGTCCCTTTAACACCTTATCATACGTAAACAGCTGCTTGTCTTCTTTTTACATTCAGAGAGTGCAGTTTTAACTCCCCTCTGTTGGCACGTGGCCTTGGGGAAACATACTGGCAAAGTACTAGTCTAATCTGAATGGAATTCTGACATTACATTTTGAAGGAATTGGACATTTGTTCTCAACACAACTTTCTCTTTGTGGAAAATTTAAGAAAGAAGGATCAGGGCTGAGTGGTTGTAATTCACAGACTCCACTTACTGAAAGTAATAGCCATGTAGTTTTAAATGGATAGTTCCTCAACTTGGTGAAAACTAGATTTAGGTTCCTATCAGGTATAGACTTCTTTATAGAGGGATAGATATGAGAAAGGCCTTTAAAGAACTTACTAAACACGAGGGCCTGGATATTCAAACTGCGCCAGGCAGGAGCGCAAGCCCAGGCATAGCGCAACTGGGATGCGCCAGGGCATGGCACTGGCGATATTCAGCGGTGCTGCGCCATGGCTCAGCACCGTTGAATATGACACTGTGGGTGCACATACTGCACACGGCACAGTAGCACTGCACCAGCACAAGTGGCAGAACGGGAGAAAGGAGATGTGCAATTGCGCTAAGCGCATCACCCACTATATTCAGCACTCTGCATGCAGATGAAGTCATTATGCATGCAAGAGGCCAATGGAAGCCAGTGCATGTCATTATGGCTCCCCATTTGCATGTGGTGTGCCGATCCTGGTGACTTGGCGCTGGCGCCCTGCCAGGCTGCAGCCGCCTGGGACCGACGCCTACAGTCCCATGGCAGTTCCCATCCCGCTTGCGGGCATCCATATAATAAATCCCTGGTGGTCCAGTGGAAACCCCCTCCCCGCCGCCCACCCATGCGGTCCCCTGCTACCCAGCACCCCCAGTCAGCGGCGGGCAGCAGCACCACCACATGCCGACTGCGTATGGCCATGGTTCAGATGCCTGTTGGTCCACGCAGTGGACCAATAGGTGTACAGACCGTACTGTAGACAGTCAGTCGGTGGGCGGCCAGGTGGGGTGCTGCCGCCAGCCGCTGACTGGGGAGGGGTGCTGGATGGCAGGGGACCGCAGTGGGCAGGTAGGGAGGGGGGTTTCCACTGGACCACCAGGGATTCATTTTACAGATGCCCACGATCGGGCGCTGGGGGGGGGTCCACTGGATCACCAGGGATTCATTTTACAGATGCCCACGATCAGGCGCTGGGGGGTCCACTGGACCACCAGGGATTTAATTTACAGATGCCGGTGATGGGGCTGGAGGGGATCACAGCGCTCCCAGGGCAGGGAGCTTGTGGACAGTGGTCTGGGTGGGCGGATGGCCACCTGCAGCTGGTGGCTGCCGTGTTGCACCCTGAAATATGGCAGCTCACCTGTGGGTGGCCAGGACTTGCTCCTGGTTTTATCAGGCACATCTTTGCGCCTCCCTGAGAGGTGCAAGGTGGGTTTGTGCCAGCATATGCACCGCACATACCGGGCTGAATATCGGGATGTGCTGCATATGCATGGGCACGCCCCCCACACTTGTGCTGCATACATTACCGATGCGCCTCGGCTCATTGGGAGTTGTGCAGCGCAGCTTGCCCCTTTGAATATCACGCCGGGGGGCATTGGTGGGTTGTGTATGGCCGTGCCATGCGCAACCCTTTTGAATATCATGGCCATAGTATGCATATAATGTTCTTGCTGAGGTATTGGACCTGAATGCAGAAATAGCTGATACATGCATTCTTAAAGAAGCTGGCCTTAAGCCCAAACATAACATCACAAATAGTGCCAAATCACTGTAATGTCTGCATTATCTGCAGAAAAGGAATTGCTTCCAGGTGCTTCAGATGAAACTGCCCCATGCTACAGTAGGACCCTTCTGACTCCTCCCATGCCTTGTGACTCCTTTTCATGGACCTCGACTATCGAGTGAAGTATCCTCCTTTTTCAGGCTTGTGGAACTGGTGGGCAGAAAACAAGTTATGGATTAAGGTCCGGGTTCGGTAAAGATGTTAAGCTGATGCTAGTGGCGGGCCCTGTGGTAGACACAGAAGCTTGGGTAAGAGAAAGGAGGACATGGCAGATGGCGAGGAGGAATGTGGGCAAAATATTTATAAAAAATAAAAATTGAGGGATGAACCCTGAGAATTAGTGTGAAACTCCCTCCTAGCTTAGGGAGAGCTGCATGTCTCGGATGAAGGCATGAAATAGAAAGAGTAAGGGGTTGCTCCTGGATGCCTTCTCGTTAGGAAAGGAGCATGTATTGTTGAATCAGAGGAGCCTCCTTTTTGAGTGGGCAGTATCCGAGGAAATAAGAGCAAATAAGCAAGACTCGGTACTTAATGACTTTTGATTGCACGAGTATAATAATTTACATGCCTAGTTTCCAGTGGTGCAGGAGATGTCTAACTACATACATCCTTTAACTTATCAGGCCAGAGTGTGAAGACTGGAGCTTGCTGGTGAGCCAGGCAGGACTACCTAATATCCTTTTAAGAAACTTGTCCCTGAAATAATGGTGCCACAAACTGTTGAAACCATTGCCGAGTGACCACTGAAGCCCAGGAAGAGGTGACATTTGGCCACAAAATGTTGATCCCACTTTTACTTGGTGGCATGTGAATTATTATTCTCTTGAAATATAATTGTGACACAAATCCCTCACCAGGAACTTCAAGATCACTGCCGCCACCGTGGGTTTTACCAGCAGGACCCCAGGGAAACCTGTCTCTTACCTTCTCTTTTGCACAGTGTCGAGATGGTCAACACAGTAACTGGGTAGAGTGTCCCTTCAGAGACTGACTGCAAACACAGTCCAGCTGAAATAGTAGAATTAACCCTTTTAAATAAAACAAGCAGTCACTGATTCTATAAAAATGGAAACTTTACTACAATACTATAAGTGTTTACAACAAGATTTATGTACAGTCAGACAAAAGGATTGCAGTTTACTATAAATTAAAATAAATGGAAGTTATACAAGACAGGTTGCAAATACAGTAGAAGAATCTAAGCTATTCTCACTTTAAAACCTATGTCTTTACTTGCTTCTGTCTGAAGAAAACACTGTTCCCTAAGCTGTATTTCTTACGAGATGTCTATCTGCAGGGCTCTGGCATTTTCAGATGTTCCAAGACCAAGAGGACGTGCTTACTTCCAGCACCACAATGTATTTCTCACTCCCTGTGGGAAGGGATCTCACTCACTTTGAGTGACAGTTCCATGTTGTTCCAGCCCTCTTTGGGGGAGAGAGTGTGTGTGTCTGTGTCAGTCTGTCCACTCACCCTTCAGCACCTCCTTGCTAACATTATAACATGCATCTGGGTCCTTTGCTCAACATGGGAACATCTCCAGGAAGGACTCCCCTCTGGGGTTATTGCTTTATTGCCTCCTCCTCAGCCTTTCTGTTAACTTTCCCACGAGAACCATCCGTGCCTCTACCCTGGCTGACATAAGCTGTCACATATTACTTGATCATGTGATCTGTTAGCCATCTTGAACCTGAAGCAGATGCATATTCAGAAAAGAATATATGAATCAAAGGAATACATGGTTCTGGTCCCCCTTCCTGTCTCAATAATGTAATTGGGTCGGCCCACTGGTGCAGTGGTTGTGCAACTGCTCATGGCACCGGTAACTCGAGTTTGGAAGCAAGCTCGGAGCCTGCTGGAGGGGCTTCCAAGGGACTGCTGATGGGGGGGGGGGGGTTACAGTGCTCAGTGCATGCCTGGCCCCTAGCGGTGTGCTGGGGTAGGGCTCACCAACAAGCCTGTCATGGAGTGGGTAGGGGCAGACAGACGTCGACGTCTCCCTGGGGGCACATGGGGTGATGTCCAGGCATCCTTGCACACTGTGACAGAGGAATTCTGCTACCTGATCCAGGACTTTCTGGAGGATCTCCTCACTAAGTGTTTAGGGGTGGGGGGTCAGCAAGAAGAAAAAATTACTTACCATAGTAATCTTGTTTCTTCCCAGTGATGCTCAGATAATCGTAACTTTATGCAGTAAGCCTGGAGGGTTGGACTGCGCGGAGAGATGGAACACATGCAAATGAGTAGAATTCTTTGCACGTGAGCATCTTTCAAATACTGCCTCTACCAACTGTAGTTTTCTAACCTCTTCAGATTTGTGAGAAGCCTGGAAGTCGGGCATTAGGAAACTAATATAACTTTAACATTTTATAGAAAGAGAGGTTACCCCTAATTAAAGCATAGAATTTTATAGAAAAAAACTCCAAAGGGAGGAGAATAACATTTGACAAAACCACATCAAAGAAAACTCCAAAAGGAGAACACATTGAAAAAATCCTTTTCAAAATTGATTAAAACAGAGAATATGCAACAAAACAACATGGCTTGGTGGCACCAGCATGTGGAGTGTAGAGGCTGAAGTTCTGGAAGGGGAGGAAGGGATGGAAGTTATGAATATTGGAGCATCACTGGGAAGAAGCAAGATTACTATGGTAAGTAATTTTTTCTTCTAACCCCAGTAATGATCAGGATATTCATAACTTTATGCAGACTACCAAGCAGTACCACTGGAGGTGGGTACAGAAGTTATTTTGGAAAGAGTCCCTGCAGGACTGCTGTGCCAAACCTAGCATCACTCCTGGATAGAATGTCCAAGTTGTAATGCTTTGTAAAGGTGTGTACTGTTTTCCAGGTAGCTGCTTTACAAATGTCCACCAAGGGGACCTCCCTGGCAGCTGCAAGGGTAGCAACGGTTCCTCTTGTAGAATGCGCCCTCAATCCAATTGGCGGCTCTTTACCTGCTTTAGTGTAGCAGAATTGAATGCACTGGACTATCCATCGAGAAATGAATCTTTTTGAGGCTGGTTTACCCTTTCCTACATCCCCATATGTAAGGAAAAGTTGTCTTCTATTGTTCCTATGCTCTTTAGTGGCTGTCACGTAATAGCTCATGGCCCTTTTCACATCCAGACTGTGGAGCCTTCTTTCACCAGCACTGGTATGGTGTGTGAAAAAGACAGGTAGTGATTGATTGGTTCAGATGAATGTCTGAAACCACTTTAGGAAGAAACTGTCTGTTTGTTCTGAGGACTACCTTATCTGTGTGAAATGAGATATAGTCTTGATCAATGCAGAGAACCTGGAGCTCGCTAATTCTCCTTGCAGAAGTAAGAGCTACTAGAAAGACTGTTTTCCAAGTAAGATATTTCAAGTGGGCAGTAGCCATGGGCTCAGGAGGAGGGCCCATGAGCTTGGCTATACACACATTCAGATCCCAAGCAGGCACTGGTGCCCTGTGAGGTGGGTGCAAATGCATCAGTCCCTTAAAAATCTTTTGAAAAGTTTGTCTGATGCTACTGACACCTTTGTCCATGCAGAAAGGTAGGCAGTTACTGCTGGTAAATGAACCTTAAGGGAACTGAGTTCCAAATCTTGTGAATGCAAATGAGTGAGATCGTCTACGACAACTGTACCTCCAGCCTTATGTGGTATGAGGTTTATACTGGAACACCAGAAGGGAATCTCTTCCATTTGGAAGAATACATTATCTGTGTAGAGGGTTTTCTATAACCCTTTAAAATATTTAAGACAGCTGCTGAAAGATTTAAATCTGCATACTCCAATTCCTCAAGAGCCATGCCTTGAGATGAAAGGACTTGAGATTCTGGTACAACAATGTTCCCTGATTGGAGGTCAGGAGACTGTGTCTGAGAGGCAATTGTATTGGTTTGCTGACAGTCATGGAGAGCAGAGGAGAGTACCATGGCTGCCTGGGCCAATCTGAAGCTATCAAGATCGGAGATGCGGAGAGGGATTTTAGCTTCAGTAACACCCTGAAAACCAAAGGGAATGGGGGAAAGGCATACAGGTGCCTGCCTGTCCAATCCAGAGCCAGGGCATCCAGAGGAACTGTGCCCTGTGCTGGTGGTCTGCAGCAATACTGAGGTAGCTGGTGGTTCTGGTGGGATGCAAACAAGTCTATCTCTGGAGTGCCCCACCTTCTGAAAATAACTTGTACCACCTGCTTGTTTAGAGCCCATTCGTGATGGGCCTGGTTGATGCGGCTTAGTGCATCTGCCAAGGTATTGTCCTTTCCTGGCAAATGGATTGCCTGCAAGGATACCTTCAGAGAGTACGCCAGAGTCCAAATTTTCATGGCCTCTGGCAAAGGAGGCCTGATCGGGTGCCTCCCTGCTTGTTTATGTAATACATTATGATGGTATTGTCTGTCCTGATCTGTACCACCCTGCCCAATATCAGTGAAGAGAAAGCCTTTAGGGCTAGGAGCACTGCTCTGAGCTCCAGTAAGTTTATGTGGTGAAGGGACTCTGCTGCTGACCAGGTGCCTTGAGTCGTGTGCTTTCCTAAGTGGGTGCCCCAGCCCAAAAGAGATGCATCTGTTGTGAGTACCAGAGAGGGTTTTTCCTCTCTGAAAAGGAACTTCTTACCTTAAATTGGATTCCTCCTTCCACCACAAGAGGGCCTTTAATAGTCACTGATATAAACTTTGAAAAGGGGTCTCTTTTCTGACTCAAATGAGTCCTGAGGTGAAACTGGATGTCTCTCATATGAAACCTGGATCCTTGCACTGTGCCTGTGGATGCAGCCATATGGCCTAGTAACTTCAGAAACTGCCTTGGCAGTTTTTGGCTTGTTCAGAGTGAAGGAATTTGCTATTGACTTTGCACCCTGTCTAAGGGTAAAAAGGCTCTGCCCTGAAGTGTGTTGCTTTCTGCCTCTATGAACTGCAAAGTTTGAGCAGGAGCTAGAACTGATTTATTTTGGTTTATTATAAAACCCAGGGACTCTAAGAGGTGTTGGGTGATTCCTTACTTGGTCTGGTAACTTTCCCACCACCAACCAATTGTCTAAGTATGGGAAGACAGTCACACTGTGTCTTCGGAGATATGTCACTACAGCAACTAGGCATTTTGTGAACACCCTTGGTGCTGAAGAGAGACCGAAAGGGAGAGTTGAAAACTGATAGTGACCCGAAGGGAGCCTGAATCTGAGAGATTTTCTGTATGATTCCTTTATGGGGATGTGGAAATAGGCGTCTTTCAAGTCCAGTGATGCCAGCCAGTCCCCTTTTTGGATCGTTGTCAATATCCAAGCCAAAGTTGCCATTTTGAACTTTGTTTTTTCAGATGATTGTTCAAAGCTCTGAGATCCAGTATTGGCCGCCACTCCCCACTTTTCTTTGTTGTTAGGAAGTATCTGGAGTAAAAAACCCTTCCTCTTAGGGTGGTAGGAACTGATTCCACTGCTCTAAGCTGTAACAATTTCTGAACCTCTGCTTCTAGTAGTGTCCTTTCTGCTAGAGGAGGTGAGCAGTAAACCCTGGTCTTTTTGTGGAGGAAAAGATTTGAAGTCCAGAGACGGACCCTGACCCACTACCTTCAGAGCCCACTTGTCTGTGGTGATGCTTAGCCAAGCCTAGAGGAAGTGGGAGAGTCTGCTTCCGACAGGGAGGGAGGAGGCGGCCTGAGCCTCAGGGGTTTTGTTTTGATTGGGGCTGAGGCTGGGTCTGAGAGCTCCTCCTGGAGCCCCTTCTACCCCCCCCCCGGAGTATCCCTTCTGTGGATACTGCTGGTACTGGAGCACAGCTACTGGCTGGAAAAAAGGGTCTGGTCATAAGACTTTCTTCTGTCCCCCCCCTTCCATTGGGCCTAGTGGATTAAGAAGCGCGCTCCTTAGCGGAGTTGCTTCTATAAGTTGCCTTGTACTCATCCACTTTTTTCATGTATGCAACTGTGGATTCTCCAAAAAAAAAAGTTTCCTTCCAAAGGAAAATCCAGGGCCTTGGATTGAGTACCTTGAGTAAGGTTAGTGGCCCTGAGCCAAGCAAACCTTTTCTGTGCCAGAGTGTTAGCCATCCGTCTGGCTGCAGTGTCGTTGGAATCAGCAGCCATCTGGAACTGGTACTTGGCTGCCTGTAGCCTGAACCTGGCAGTATCAGCCAGGTCTTCAGATAAGGGTGAGAGGGCTTTCATGGACATGTCCAGCACTGACTGCCACAGGGATTTTTGATACGGAGCAGCATAAGCTTGAAAAGTAGCCTGTCTCATGGCGAAATAAGCGATAAATAGTGTTTTTTGGCCATGCTATCTATTTTTCAGAAGTCCTTGTCCGGAGGGTGGGAGGACAGGGGGACTCTGGCTTTGTCACAGGCTGCCTGCTGTATAACCCCTTGATGGTCTGGATGGGAGAAAAGGAAATCGGTTCCCATCCTGTCCAACTGATATTTTTTTTTTTTTTTTAATCTGTTCTCCTATCAATAGGAGGAACAGAATTAGGGGTCTATAGAAGTTTCAGAGTGTCTTTTTAAAAAAAAAAATGTATAGACTGAAAAGAGGAGAGCTTTTGTGGGTGTTAAACCCACCATATTTAAATATTCAGTTTCTTCTTCATCCTCAATCTGCTCTGTGGTAGGAGTATCAAGAGCATCTGCCATTCTTCTCGCAAATGTGAAATGTGAGGAGTAATCCTCTGACACCCTGGGGGGAGAACCAAAATCCTGTTCAGGGGACACCTTGGGTGGAATTGGTTCATCCTCTTCAAAAGGATCATCCTCCTTCTCCTCCTCCTCCAAATATTGCTCCTTTTGTAAAGAGGGCAACACACAACTGCTAGCCTGGGAACCCTGGGGAGGAGCTGGCTGCTTGGGGATGATATTTTATAGTGCCTGGATAATTTTAAAAACCTGGGCTATCTCTTGAGCCGAGGCCAGAACAGGCACTTGTGCAGAAGTCCCTGGTTTAGCAGGAGAGGGTTCTGCATGTTTCGTTTTCTTCAATTTCTTTGAGGGAACCGGGGAGTCAGCCAGTTCTTTACCTCATTTTGCCCGTCTTGGGGGCAGGGATCAGCAAAGTTGTGGGTTCAGCCACAGCAGATTGGGGTGTCAGCTGGTCAGAGCTGGAGGAACCCCTAGGAAATCTTTTATTTAGCCTTTCAAGGTGTTTTTCCACGGTTTTGTCCAGGAAAGTTTTACATATTTCACAATCCTGGTCCAGATGTTCGAACCCTAGACAAGCCTCACGTAAGGTGTGTTTGTCTGCCTTAGCAAACACATCTCCACATTTTAAACAGTTCTTAAAATCGGGTTCTCAGGTTTTCTTTTTAGGTTTCTCTGACATGGTAATGCCCAAAGAGAAAAAACACTAACCGCTAAATAAAAACAGTAAATGCAGTTACTTTTTTTTTTTTTGCAGTCAACCGAGGAGATGATAAATGAACCAGCTCAACAGTTCTGTAACATACATACATAGATATATATAGATATATAGATAGATATATATGAAAAGTTACGCAAACAGAGAAATACACACAAAAACTAAACTAATAATACACAAAAAACAAGGTTCTTTAATCAGAGAACCCCGATGAAGTAAATAACTAACCCAGTTCCCTCACGGTTATCCTGAACTGCGAGGAACTGGAAAAAATAAGTAATTTAAACAATAAACAAGATTTATACTAACAGTTAGTAGAGGCATAGAAATATAGAATTTGATGGCAGATAAGGACCGCTTGGCCCACCTAGTCTGCCCATTTCCCTACCTGATGGATAAGCTGCAGATTCTAGTTAATCAACAGCTTACTTCCTCCTACCCCCCACTAGAATTGCCTTATGCCTGTCCCATGCATTCTTGAATTCTCCCACTGTTCCTGACTTAACTGCCTCAGGAAGGCTGTTCCATGCATCCACAACCCTCTCTGTGAAAAAATACTTTCTAACATTACCTCTGAGCTGTCCTCCCTCAATCTTCAAATTGTGCCCCCTTGTTCTTGCACATCTCTTCTTCTGAAAAATACTACCCTCTTGTACTTTAATTCCCTTAGTTTCTATCATGTCCCCCCTCTCCCTTCTTTCCTCAAAGGTATACATATTAAGCTGCTTTAGTCTCTCCTTGTAAGTCTTCTGGTGCAGACCCCGCACTATTTTGGTTGCCCTCTTCTGAACAGCCTCCACTCTGTCTATGTCTTTGCAGAGATGGGGTCTCCAGAATTGTACGCAGTACTCCAGATGGGGTCTCACTAACTGTCTGTACAGAGGGATAACAACTTCCTGTTTTCTACTGTTGATGCCTCTCCCTATGCATCCCAGTATCCCTCCAGCCCTCCTTACTGCCTTTTCACATTGCTTGCCCACCTTTAGGTCATCTGATATAATTATTCCTAGGTCTCTTTCGATTTTTGTTATTAACTCACCCCCTCATCGTGTACTCTTCCCCTGAGTTTTTGCTTCCCAGATGCATTACCTTGCACTTCTTTGCCGTTGAATCTGAGCTGCCACATATTTGACCATTCCTCCAACCTTGCCAAGTCCCTTTTCATTCTTTCCACTCCACCTTGTGTATCAACCCTGTTGCAGATCTTTGTCATCTGCAAATAGACATACCTTTCCTTCCAGGTGCTCTCCAATGTCACTTATAAAGACATTAAAGAGGACTGGTCTCAGTACCCACTCTTCACTGTGGACTCAGTTTACTATTACCCTTTGCGTCCTGTTGTCCAACCAGTTTTTTATCCGGGCTACCACCTTGGGACCCACTCCAAGGCTGGCTAACTTGTATATTAATCTTTTGTGCGAGACTTTATCAAATACCTTGCTAAAATCTAGGTAGGCCATATCCACAGTCCCTTCCTGGTCTTTTACTGTAACCACCTCATGATGTAACTCACAATGCCTCAAATGTTCCTTATGTCCTTGTTCATTCTTATAACTTGTATTGTTATCCTGGGTCGCCCCTGAAAAAGGGACCTTCAGGGCTCAGTGGACCTACCCGGTCACCAAAATTTAATAAATAAATAAATAAATACTACTTTGGTCACCCTGTCAAAGAAATCTATTAGGTTTGTCTGACATGACCTTCCTGCTGTGAAACCATGCTTCCTTGGGTCCTGTGCCCCACTGGCCTCTAGGTACTCAGCAATTCTTTCCTTCATAAGTGATTCTATCATTTTCCCTACCACTGAAGTAGTTTCCTGCCTCTGCCTTGCTCCCACTTTTGTGAAGTGGAATCACATTTGCCCTCCTCCAGTCCTCAGGTACCACCCCATCATCCCATGATTTGTTAAAGAGAGTAGTCAGTGGTGATGTTAGTTCTACCCTTAGTTCTTTTAGAAGTCTAGGGTGAATCCCATCAGGTGCCATTGCTTTGTCCACCCTCAGTTTCAAGAGTTCTTTCAAAACCCTTTCTTCTGTGAATGGACTGGTATCGACCCCCCCCCCTCCCCATTCAGAGTTTCTCTCTTGTTTGGTTTAGGTACCCCTCCCCCTTCCATTGTGAATACTGAGCAGAAATATTTGTTCAGTATCCCTGCTTTTTCACTGTCCCCCTTTGCCCACATTCCTTCCCCTTAATTAAGTCCCTGTATCCCTCCCTTGGTCTTTCTTCGCTTCCTAATGTACCTATAAAAGGTTTTATCCCCTTCTTAACATAGTTGGCTATCTTTTCCTCAGTTTGTGCCTTTGCTATTCTGACTGCCTTCCCTGCCTCCTTCTGCTTTAACTGATAAAGTTCTCTGTCCTGCTCCTTCTGTGTTTCCTTATATTTCCTGAATGCAATCCTTCTCTCCTTAACTGTCGCTGCCACCTCTTGAGAATCATAGTGGTGTTTTCCTTTGTTTTATTTTGTTGATTTGCTTCACACAAAGGCTTGTTGCCTCTGCGATGGCTGTTTTGATTATTCCCCATTGTTCCTCCAACCCTCTTCGTTGCCCGTTTGCTAGTGCTTTTCTGAGGCACTCTCTCATTTACCCAAAGTCAGTCTTCCTAAAGTCCAGTACTCTTGTTTTTGTATGGCTTGACTCTATGGCTGTGTTTATTGCGAACCATACTGTTGGGTGGTCACTTGTTCCCAGATGGCTGCCCACTTCTAAATCTGAGATCCTTTCTCCTTCCCCATTTGAGAGTACCAGGTCTAAGATTGCTCCCTCCTGAGTGGATTCCAACACTAGCTGTCTGAGGCATGCCCCCTGTAGGGCATCAAGAATGATCCTGCTCTGGATGTGCCTGCAGCAAAGGCACTCCAGTTAACATCTGGCATATTCAGGTCCCCCATCAACAATATCTCCCCTTTTTCTGCCATTTTAAGGATGCCTTCTATCATTTCCTTGTCCATTTCTTCCCGCTGAGATGGAGGTCTCTACACAACCCCCATGCGGATTGTGGTGCCATTTCCTGTCTCCAGGGTGACCCATAGTGACTCATCAACTTCCTGTTTACTCTTTAGTTCTGTTGCTTTAATCCCTTCCCTTAGAGAGCTGCTACTCTTCTCTTTTACCCACCCTGTCCCTTCTTTAGACTGTATCCTGGTATGTTGACATCCCAGTCATGGTTCTCTGTGTACCATGTTTCAGCGACTGCCACAATATCCAGGCATCCCTCTTCCATCAAGGCCACTAGTTTGTGGAGTTTGTTGCCCAGACTGCGGGCATTGGTACTCATCACCTTCCATTTATTTTCTATGGCCTTACCCCTTTTATCCCCATCCTTGTCCTTACTGCCTTTTTCTGCATTTATTCCTGTCCTGCTCCCTACTGACTTCTCTACCTTAGTGTTTACCTCTCTAGCTACTGTTTTGTGGGGAGAGGCTAGGATTTCCCTGCTCCTTTTCAGTGTCTCCCCCTTGGCTAGTTTAAATGCTTGCCAATGAAACATTTAAACCTGTCACCTAGGATCCTGGTCCCCCGGACAGATGCAGACCATTGTGCCAGTATAAGCCTGCATCCTCCAGGTGGCTCCCAGTCCACAATGAAGCAAAGACCCTGAGCTCCACACCAGTTTTCAGCCATTCATTGAATCCCACGGTGCAGAATACCCTGGCATCATCCTTGCCATAGACAGGCAGTACCTCCGGGAACGTTACCGTACATGCTACTTGTCTAAGGCCCCTCCCCAACTCCACAAACTCCTCTTGCACCGCTCTGATCCCATTCACAGCCAGGTCATTTGTCCCTAGGTGGACAGTAACATCCAGCTCCTTCCCTCGTGCAGCTGCTCCCACGATCTTGAGGATTTGCTTCCGTCCCTCTGAGCTGGGGTGCCAGGCAGGCACCTTATCTCCCTATCCCCTTCCTCCCCCACTTCTACCCCCTAATGATCGAGTCCCCCACCAGGAGTTGTTTCGGGTCCCCTTTGTGGAGGTTCCCAGCATCCTCCTTGGTCTCCACTGCAGGTGCCCGGAAAAGCTTACCCCAAATCCAGCTTTTTATGTAGAAAGATTGCATTTTCTCACACTGCTGTTTACTCTCTTTTATTGCAAAAGTCTGGAACCGGGAATATGCCAGACACTGGGGGCTTCTTTTACCTGTAAGGTAGGCGTTACACTGCTCGCTCCAATACATTCGAGCAGTGTGGCACCGTGACCTTTACAGTAAATGGAGCCCCCAGCCGCCATATTCCTGTTTGTGGACTTTTGCAGTAAAATAAAGTAAGTAGTCATGAAAAATGCGCTTTCTACATAAAAAGCTGGATCGGGGGGTAAGCTTTTCGGGGGTGTGGGGCCGTGAATTTACAGTTTTCCTTTAACAGAAAAATCCCCTGAAACGGAGTCCCTAACAGTCAGATAGGACTAAAGAGGGAAATTATCTGGGTTCACAACCCTTCATAACACAACATGTTCTGAACCCATTAACTCGGATACCCAACGGTTATGCAGAGGCCATTGGTTCTGGAAGAGGAAGTAGGGAGGGTGAGTTAATGATATTGAAGAATACCTTGGAAGAAACAAAATTACTAAGGTAATTTTTCCTTCTAACCCCAGGAATTCTACAGTATTCTTAACTCTTGCAGACTATGAAGCAGTACCTTTAGAGGTGGGCACAGAACCTATTTTGGGAATAGGCTCTGCAGAACTGCTGTGCCAAACCTGACATCCCTCCTGGACTGAGTATCCAGGCAATGGTGCTTTGTAAAAGTGTGCACTGTTCTCCAAGTAGTTGCTTTACATATTTCCAGTAAGGGAATATCCTTTGAAGCTGCAATTATTGTAGCTGTACCCCTTGTGGAGTGTGCCCTCAGCCCTACTCGGGGCTCCTTGTTCGCTTTACTGCAATAAAAACTGAACACATTACGCTATCCAGCATGAAATAGTCCTTTTAGTCACTGGCTTTCCTTTTCCCACATCCCCATAAGTGAGGAACAGCTGCTGTCCGTCTGTGGGGCTTGATATGAGTAATGTAACTCGGTGCCCTTTTTACATCCAGGCTATGGAGCCTATGCTCCCCTGAACTGGAGTGTTCAGTGAAGAAAACTGGTAAAGTGATCAATTGGTTCAGATGGAAGTCAGAGACCACTTTTGGCAAAAACTTCCTATTTGTCCTCAAGACACTTTATTCCTGTGGAATGAGATGTAGTTTAGCTCTATACATAATGCTTGGAGCTCAGTAATGTGTCTGACTCATTGCATGGCCACCAGAAAGACAGTTTTCCAAATCACATATTTTAGATGTGCCCTAGCCATAGGCTTGAATGGAGGCTCCACATGAGCCTGACAGTGCAAACATTAAGATCCCGTGTTGGCACTGGTTCCCTATGTGGAGGGTGCAAATGTGCCAATCCCTTAAAGACTTTTTTGAAAATAGGATTTGATGCCATAGAGACACCCTTGCCAGCCGAGATATAGGCTGAAACTGAAGCTAAATGGACTTTAAGAGTAGTGGGCTGCAAGCCCAATGAATGTAAATGTATGAGGTAGTCCAGCAGAGCTGGCAACCCTGCCTGGGCAGGTGCTATGCTGTGATTGTTACATCACGGAGAAAACCTCTTTTATTTGGAAGCCTAAGTTTTCTTGGTTGAAGGTTTTCTAGATCCCCTCAAGACATTGAGGACGCTCTCAGAAAGCTGTAGACCAGCATATTCCAAGTCTTAAAGAGCCAGGCCTAGAGTCTTGAGTGACCTGAGATTCGGATACAGGATCCTCCCTTGGGAGGAGGTCAGTAGGTTGCGTCTCCGAGGGAGGTGTTATGGGAGGAAATACTGATAGTGACAGCAGTAGTGGGTACCGTGGCTGCCTGGCCCAGTCTGGAGCTATTAAGATCATTGTAGCTGGCTGGGACCTGAGCTTGATCAGGATCT
Source organism: Neoceratodus forsteri (assembly GCA_016271365.2). Classification (NCBI taxonomy): domain Eukaryota; kingdom Metazoa; phylum Chordata; order Ceratodontiformes; family Ceratodontidae; genus Neoceratodus; species Neoceratodus forsteri. The sequence goes on along the minus strand of JADMNL010000031.1, from coordinate 153,169,011 downwards.
TGAGAATTGGAGGGAATGGGGGAAATGCATACAGCTTCCTCCCTGATCAGTCCAGCACTAGGGCATACAGAGGAACTGTCCCCTTTTCTGGAGGCCTGCAGCAACATTTTGGCAACTGTTGGTTGTCCTGTGAGGCAAATAGGTCTGTCTTTGGAGTGCCCCACCTGTGAAACACCATCTCTAATGCTTGCTTGTTTAGGGACCACTCGTGGTGGTTTTGGTTGATTCTGCGGAGTACATCTACCAGTGTATTGTCCTTTCCTGGCAGATGGATTGCTACCAGTGAAGCCTGTAGTGAGTAAGCCAGACTCCACAGATTCACTGCTTCTGTGCACAGGGGATGGACCTTGTTCCCCCTTGCTTATTTATGTAGCACATGGTGGTGGTATTGTCTGTTCTGACCTGCATCACCTTTCCCTGCACCATGAATGCGAAAGACTGCAGTGCTAGCAGGACTGCACTTAACTCCAGCAGGTTTATATGCAGGAAAGATTCTGCAGGGGACCAAGTGCTGTGCACTGTGTGCTCTTGTAGATGTGCACCCCAACCCAGCAGGGACACATCTGTCTTGAGTATCAAGGAAGGTGGTTCCTGTTGAAAGGGAACTCCTTCTTTTAGGTTGTGCCTGTCTTACCACCACTGCAAGGCTTGCAGTAGTGTTCTGGTTACTGGCACCAATTTTGAAAGAGGATCCCTCCTCTGACACCAGTGTGCTCTGAGATGGAACTGGATGTCCCTCATCTAGAACAGACTCCATGACTGTGCCTGTTGCAGCAGCCATGTGGCCCAAAAGTTGCAGAAAGTGTCTTGCTGACTTTGGTGAGTTTACCTTGAAAGTTCCAGCCAGTTGCACTGTTGTCTGCCCTTTCCTGGGGAAGGAAGGCTCTTCCTTTTAAGGTGTCCAATTCTTCACCTATGAAATTCAGTATTTAACCTGGTTCCAGGACAGACTTTTTGACAGTTATCAAGAATCCCAGTGATTCCAGGAGATCCTGGGTTGCCTGTAAGGCCATCCTCACCTATTGAGGTGAGTTTCCTGTAACTAGCCAGCTGTCTGTACTGTGATGCCCTGCCTTCTGAGGTATGCCACCACCACTGTCAAGCACTTTGTGATAGCCCTGGGTGCTGAGGTTGGGCCAGAAGGGTTGGCTGAGAACTGGTAGTGTCCTGATGGAAGTCTGAACCTGAGGTACTTTTTGTGAGACTCCCTTATGGGGATATGGAAGTAAGCATTTTTTTAGATCTAGTGAATACAGCCAATCTCCCTTTTTTTCCAGAGTTGGGAGGATCATTGCCAAAGTAATCATTTGGAATTTTGGCTTTGTGAGATGTTTGTTCAGAACTCTTAAGTCTAAAATGGGTCGTCACTCCCCATTATGGTACCGGGTTAATACCGTGCAAGAAAGAGTGTGTGGGTTTACAGCGACAGGGGTATAACAGCAGTAGGGAATTACTACTACCCCTGTCACTGTATGCTATTCCTTCAAGGCATCAAGTTTCCATGTGTTGGGTGCCTGGTCGAGTTGCTGCTATGGTGGAGTGGCTAAGGCACCAGCACAAGGCTGAATGGGAGACCTGGGACTATGGTTCCCTGTTCTGCAGCGTTTTGCTACTGCTGATGTTGCTATTGTTTTTTTGTTTTTTAAACCAAGTTTCCCCCCTCCCGAGTTTCTTCCCATTCCCCGAAGTCCACCCCCCTCTCCCCGAGCTTATCTAAATTCCATGGGGTGTGAAGCCCATGGTTTTCAAGGGCGTGCGCTGTTTCTGTGGTGTCGATATTTTTACCTGACGTTATTTCAGCACATGCCTGTATGGTTGCAGCATTCGTTGCCGCACGTTTACCATGTGCCCCATTTTTCTTCAGAGTTGGGAAGTACCTGGAGTAGAACCCTTTCCCTCTTTGTGATGGTGAAACTAGTTTTACTGCTCTTGTTTGCAGAAGGATTGTTACCTCTGCTTCCAGAAGTTTTCTTTCTGAGGTGGTAGCTGGTCTGAAAACCCTGGACCTTAACTGTGAAAATGATTTGAAGTTGAGGACTAGACCCTGACTCAGTACTTCCAGAACCCACTTGTCTGTGGTAATGTTTTTCCAAGCCTGGAGGTAGTGAGTTAGCCTGCCCCGTACTGGAACTGGGGCGGTGACCCTGGTAACCATGTCAGGGATTTTATTTTTGCTGGGGTGAAGCTTGTCCCCCACACCTGGAACCCCTTCTGCCCCTGCCTCTAAAGTAGCCAGTGTGCTGCTGTTGCTTGGGGATGGCTTGAGCCTGGAAGAAAAGCCTATCATAAGCCGTTCTCCCCCCTACCTCCCCTTCCCCTGTAAGAGGCAGAGGCCTTCTCCTTTGCTGAATTGCTTTTGTAAGTGGTTTTGTATTCATTCCCTGCAAAAACATTTCATTATTTGGGGACAAGACAGAGGCATACATGAAAGAAGTGGAAGTCCATGGCCTTGGTCTGTGTGTCTTGTGGCACATTTGTGGCCCTGAGCCATGCAGATCACCTGAGGGCCACATTAAGTGCCATCCACCGAGCTGCTGTATCATTGGCATCTACTGCCATGTGGAACTGATATTTAGTGGTGGTGCCGTATCCACCATGGACAAGACTGACTGCCACAAGCATTTCTGATATTGGGCAGCATAAGCCATGTATAGTTGGCTTGCCTTATGCCCAGAGATGCTGCTAGATAGCCTTCTTCCCCATGCTATCTACTTTCCTAGAATCCTTGTCTGGAGGATGTGAAGCCAAGGGTAGTTTGGTTCTGTTACAGGCTGCAGTCTGTACCACCCCTTTGTGGTCAGGGTGAGGAAACAGAAACTCTGCCCCTGACCTGTGTAACTGATATTTTTTTTATCAGCCTTCTTTTCCACTGGTGATATAGAGTTTGGGGTCTGAAGCACCTTCAAGACTTATTTTTTCAGAGAATTATTGATTGGTAGTAGCAGTCATTTTGTAGGTGCTAGGCCCATCATTTCTAAGACGACTGCTTTCTCCTTATCTACTACAGACTCATTTGTAGTGAGATCTAGAGCATCCACTGTCTGTCTTAACAAATGTATAATGAGAGGAGTAATCCTCTGTTGACCTTGGAGCAGAATCAAACTCTGGATCAGGAGAGACCTCTGGCTCAATAGGCTCTCCTTCACTGTCTTCCTCCTCCTCATATTGCTCAAAACATGGGTCCTGGGAAAGCAGAACGGAATCGTGGTTTGATGGAAGTACCGACTGCGGAACTGAAGTTGGACCCGTTGGAACTGATGTCAAAAGTTGAGGATTTGCAGCCTGAAGTGCCTCTGGGAATGTGTGGGTCTACAACAGAAAGAGACTATTAAATCTACCAGATCACAATTACACACCTGCCAAATAAAAGGGGAAAATTATATGGCAAAGAAAAGAGGAACTTGGTTCAGTCGGAGAGTTATAACAATCTGGAACGCTCTACCTGTGGATATTATAAATAGTAATACCATCGCAACATTCAAACTCAAATTAGATGACTGCATGTGGGATATATAAACCATGGTCATATGGCAAGTTTGTTTTTGGCGCAAGCTATGGACTTGTAATCCTACTTATGAAGACTCACAAGGCCTGTGCTATTGCCTCGGCTACAGGCATTACTGGGAGCTCCTTAGGCTTGTCAGCAGGAGGTTGTGTGTTTTGTTTTTGTTTTCTTTTTGGCTGTAGCAGGTTCAGCAGCTGTATGCCCGGTTCTTTTTATCTTAGAAGGTTCCCCTTTCTTAGCGGTTGGTTCGGTATCCGTATTTTTATCTTCTTTAGAGATAATCAGAGTACTGGGTTGTTCAGACCCCTCCGGAACCAACGGAGAAGACATCATCGTCTTAAAGGAAAATGTCCGATATGAGGGAGCTACTCACATATTGTGGTAGCTGCCCTCCGCGACAGTTATTGTAGCCAGGTTTTAATTATTAATTTTAGCCAATACCTTTGCAGTATTGCTCGTAACTTTGTTTTTTTTTTTTTTTTTTTGAGCTGGGCTGTCTGATGACTTCTGAGTGCTGCAGTCCCGCCGCCACGCCCCTGCACTCAAGTACGTAACATGTGACCAGGGAGAGTGTGGAGGTGTGCCTCATTGAAGTGAATGTGGCTTCTTTTTCCTGTTGTTTTTATGCCTTAGGATGGCCAGTTGGACAGTAAAGGAGAACACCGCTTGACTAAAAGGACCTTGCAGCTGGGCCTTGTAGGGCAGCGAGACTCCTCTGAGATAGAGAGCTTCTCGGGGGGGGGGGGGCAACAACTGCGGGTCAGACCTGTCCTTCGAACAGGAAGAGAGCAGAGCGACTGAGAGAGAGAAGCCACCCCTTGCACCCTACTGGATCTGATGCAGCACACTGCACTGAATGAAGGCCACGTTGTAACCTCTGCGCCGCCCTGCTCACCAGCCCCAGAGATGGGACCAGGAGCTCGAGTGGAATCGGCGGACGGAGTCGAGGGCCCCACCAGTTTGGATCCAGCGTATGGCTCCGACCGTGACACTGGGGGTGGTCGTGGCTCCAAGGAGGCAGACGACCAAGAGGGGTGCTCAACCGACTGCCCCCTCCCCAGAGACCAACTGTCCACCTGACCCCTGTAGCAAGCCAGAAGCGCCAGTGAGGCCGGCACGGTCGATGGCTCGTGGTCCTCCAGTACGTATAGTAATGGAGGGTGACCCAGGGGAAGGGTCCAGAGTTCTTGCCATGGCATCCCTGGACTGACGCCGTCTTCCGAAGGTAGGAGGTTTCCGACCCACCTGCAACGCGCACGTTACGAGGGTCCATGAAGAACACGTCACAGTTGTCCATGTCGTGCAGTGGGCCCAGGCAAGAGAGACATCGATCATGGCGATCCATTATGGAGATGGACTTGTCACAGGGACACCGACGCTTGGGGGCACGTCCAGCCTTAGATTTTGACTTAGGCCCCGGATAGGACATGATTGACCGCACACAGAATAAATTAAAATAAAGAAAAGACTCTGCACTGTATAAACAATAAAACAAGAATATAATAAAGGAATGGTCTCACCCGTTTGCAGCTCTACGGTGTCGGGTAAACGAACAGAACTTCAGCGACTTCGAACAAATGACTAACTGTGCAATTCGGCTCTTCAGCTCCCACAAGGTGCAATCTTGATGGCAGGAAGAACAGAACTGAGCTGAGGGAGGAGTCTGCTGCTTGCTGACGCTCGAGCAGCACGCTATGCGTTGTCCTCCCCCGGGGGGGAAAAATTTGTAAGCTGAAAGCTCTCGCAGGGTCATAGCACCTCCAGTATATAACCCACCAGGGATGAATGATGAAGATACATGCAGGAAGATCATCATTCAAGGGTGGTTATAATCACAGATCTTTCTTTTGATGTAGGGGGCGTAGGCATTGCACACTTCATAGAATTTGCTTATAAATCATTCTAGGGCAGTGTTGACGTCTGTGTTATGGTCAATAAAGCTCCAGTCTTGGAGGCTGAGGTGCGCTGTTAGAGCTCCCAGCTTGCCTTTCTTCAGGAGTCTAGTATTAACAGTCCTGGCTGGCACGTTTGGGGCCTTATTCGACTATTTACAAATTACCAGGGAGTAGAATAGAGATTCTAGGACTAAAGAAAAGACAATAAAAGAAGTGGAAGTCATCATAAAAGTTGCATAAGGCGCATTTATTATCCACTAGTTTACATACAGGACAGTCGTTATAGTCTGCGTACTAGTTTTATGCTGAATACTCACCTGGGAGTTTGAACCTCTCATACACTACAGTGTCTGTGCATGGTCTGCCTGCATTTTCCTTGGAGTGGTTGTATGGTAAGGGGTTTTATACCCTGATAACATCTAGGCTGGTCAGAGATAACCAGCTCATGTGCGCACGGATGAGCATACTTGCTGCTGTTCTTATTGGTCAATTTGGTGGGTCGATGGGGTGATATCTCAGTTGCCCTTTTAGTTGCTGTAATTTGTAGCATTCTGCTAATAAGAATATGCTTATGTCAATGACGTTCTTATGGATGAAACGATTTGTATACTTCTCTGAATGTTCTATTCATAAATTTGTACTATGTTCAGCAGAGAACACCTTAGCTGTAGTGGGTGCTCCCATATTATTTTAATATTTCTCGATCATTGCAGTTCTACATTATGGCAGCAGAGGCAGTGTGTGTCTGTAGTAAAAATATAATTCAAGACTGCTTGTTCTCTCCCTACATGATCACTGTGTCTAAGCCTATGTAAAAGTAAAAAGAATTACCTAGCCTTATGTGTATGTAAACCTATACTAAACTACTGTGTGGCTCCCCCTCCCCACATGTGTGTTCCTGACTCTGTGCATGTGTCCTCCACTCTAACAGCTGGCACGTCCGTGCATGGATGCATGACGCTACCTGAGTGTGGTGACGCTGGTCTGAATCTATCCACGTTATGTATGCATGGTGTTACCTAAGCCAGCCTGTAGCTGTAGGTGTGTGTTATGTTAGAATCTTCACTTACAGCTGTGGAGGGGTGTGTGTGTGTGTGTAAGGCTAACAGACTTACAGCTGTGGGTTATGTAATTATATCATCTGCATGACATGAGCATACCGGTAATCCTGCCGCAGTTTGTGCATGTCGTGCGCATGAGGGTGAGCATTGTAACCATGACGTACCTTGTGTACGTCGTGTGTGTGTGTGTGTGTAGGTAAACATATTTTACAACCCAGTTAGGGGAACTGGATGGAAACTTACCTGAATAATGCTAAATCTAGACTAGTCTACCTGAATACCAAAGACGGCAGTTCAGAAAACACAAAAAAATATCGGTATTGAATAAAACCGAGATAAAATAACAGTCTTCAGGAAAGATGCAGGAGAGCTCTCCAAGGCGTCTGACTAGGCAAGCGGAGTAAAGAATCTGATGGTTGCAGGTTGTTTACTAGACACAGTGGTTTGAAAACCGAGCCTAACATTCCAGCATTTGCATAGGTTCTATTAACTGTTCAGCTCCGGGGCAGTCCTGTGGTGAGACCATACTGCATATGTCAGAAAACAGTACGATTTCCTGGGGTTTAGAAGCTGAAGTATAAACTACCTTAGCTATCGTATCCAGTTTTTTGGAGTCATTTTCAAGAGTCTCTGCAGAGAGGGCGATTTGCTCTCCCACAAGCAGCAGCCTGGACTCCACCTCGGGGATCGGGTATTCCACTACTTGTCTGTCCACCTGATATTTTCTTTCAATCTTTTTATCAATGGCTGCAACTAAAGTAGTTGCAGACATAATTTTTGATATGGCATTAAAGGGAAGGTGCCCTCAGCTTTCTGTTCTGTTTAGCTGTGTACTTTGTAGGCATAAAAATGATTGCCTCTGTTGCACCCTCCTAATCTCATTTTAATTGTAAATGAAGGTACTTAAGTCTGGTGTAGAAACCTGCCTTACTCCATTGCGAAGGTCACGACCTGATTTATAAGGCATCCTGGAATTTTACAGTGTTTTAGTGCCAGACCACATGAGGAATTCCGGGCCTTGGGAAAAGTTCAGACTCTGGGGGCCCCTATGCAGCTGTGTACAGTAGCATGCAGAGTGGTCAGGCCGTGGAAATTATCCCTGGCTCCCCCACCCTCTCAAGGGCCCCGTTTACTGCTAAAGTCTGCAGTAGTTGTACTGTATCAATCAGTGCTGTTGCTGTTCTCTGCAGTCCCAATATTCATGTCTTATGCTGGCCATGAAACTTTTCAAGGCATATAATAAGTTCCCTGCTATTTTCTGTAGTTTAAAGTGCATCTGAGTTAGAAAAAAAATGATTTTAGAGAATACTGGGACTTCACAAGATGTGTAACAGAACTGATTTAGATTTTTGATTTTGTATACTTGTAAGCAAGATGAGCATTACTGCCCATTTTCACAAGTGACTGAACTGACAGTATGACTTATGGCATGTGCACGTACACATCATCAACTCCCACGATACCTTGTATGAGTGGGGTCATATCCTTTTGCAATGGAAACAAATAGGCAACCTAATTTATATTTAAAGTAGGATCAGATTAGGGGGATGTGAGAGAGTGAGTCATTGTTCATGCCTATGAACTACACAGGTATACAGAAAATAGGTTGAGGGGGACTTTCCGTTTAAGAGACTTGTGTATGGGGACTAGCAACTTCCCTGGTGCCTCGGTCTCCTAGGAGATGATGCTTAGAGTGTAACCATTGAGTGAGGGATTCCTGGGGTCAGAATGGCATTTAAATACATAGGGATAAAGCTCACAAAGCAGTAGTCGCACTCTGAACTCCTCAGTTACGAGTTGTTAACTGAACAGATAACAGGACCTCACTTGCTGGGACCAGCTGTTCCTCAGCTTCTTTCACAGCTTAGAAGTCATTAGGAAGATATTCTGCCATGCATCCTTTATTTCCTTCAAATCGTACTGATTATGCCGGATACAATTTTCTTTAAATCCTGGAACAAATTAATCTCCAGGTTTGTGTGGCAGGTGCACCACCTTAAATCAGGTGTTCCACATTTCACCTTCCCAGGAAGTGGGGCGTAGTTAATTTACCCAGTTTGAAATTATATGAGTATGTATGTCAGCAGTGCACTGTCTGTTCAGGGTTATCTCCTAATTTCCATGCATACTGGAAATGAATTCAATTAATTGTTAATGACTTATTCAGTCTGGACCTGTGGTACCCTCTCTCCCAGAGAAGTCCTTCCAACTTTTTTCTGTTTTGATGAATCACATTAGAGGGGACAAGTGGCTCATCTTATTGGACAGCTTTATGAAGCCTTGCTGGATACCTCCCTTGACAGCACAGAAGTTGTCTTACAGAAGTGGAACTCCAGATTAGGAGAATGCCATTCTCTGGCAGTATGGCTGAAGTTGGCATCTGCTGCTTGCCGTCTCACGGCTAGTACCTGCTGGAGAGAAGTTGTCTGGAAATGTCACTCCAGATACTTTTGTTCCACAGAGATAGTGGCAGAATACATGGGTCTGGAGAGAGAATGCTGCTGGATGGACTGTGAAGAAGGTCTGGCTAATCAGACACATGACTCTGGTTGTGCCCTGTTCTCCAGCACTTTTGGCAGTCAGTCATAAGGAAACTAGATGAAACTTTTAACTGTCCTTGAGGTGTAACCCTCTCCTTGATTCTTATGACTATTCTGCCCCTTGGCAGTTCCATCCGAGGACAAATTGCTATTGATTTTCATCTTCGCTGCCAACCACCCCCACCCCCCAAAAAAAAAACACATTTATGGCATAAAAGAAAACATGCAGACTTCATCTCTGACGCAGTACAATTTGGCATATTTATGGGATGGAAAAACTAACATCATGAATAATGAGGTGTCTCGTTTGAAGAATGCTGGTGTAGATGGGTTGTATATCAGTTGGATCGCTCCCTGGATTTTGTACCATGATCAAGGCCCCTGGGATTCTGCGGTTGCGGAATTTGCCGCAGAATTTGCATCATGCCGCAGAATATATGTAGTGCCGCAGAAGTCATTGTTTTTGGTGAATTTTCATATAAATGTACTGTTTTTCCATAGTGTCAGGCTTTCTTTCCCAGCTCGTTTATCCTGAAGCCCCTCCTCTCTGCTCAGCATCTGATGTAATCAATGACATCACATCATATTTAGCCAATGACAGGACTGCATTCTGCCAGAGAAATGAATAAATCATGCCGCAGAAATCAGAAAATGCTGCCGTAGAAGTCAAGGAGCCCTGCCACAGAACACCAGGGGCCCTGACCATGATGCATCGTCTCCCCCCTTCCTCCCATCCCTCCCCCTATTTTGTAATTCCCTTCTCCCATAAAATACCTATGCTTCTTCATAGGTCACTAGACAAGTATATTGGTCTGGTTGACCCTTTCCTCTCCATAGTTGTGCTTCCTCCCTCTACACTCGTTAGCTTATTCAATACTTTATCTGGGTACTATCAGCAATGTAAAGAATTACTGTATGTTCCTCAGACTATTACACAAATGATAACCTAATTCCTTTATTTATAGTTGTTTCATTTGCAGTTGTTTGCTGAAGCACCAAGCTTTGATGGGTATTTGGAGGTTACAAGAACTGCAGAATCAATTTTTCATTTTCTAATTTTCTGTGCATGTCTTCTGTGTCTCTTGTATAAAATTGTGAAATGCCAATAAAAATAATAATTAACAAAAAAGAGTTGTAAACCATTATCCAGAATGAGGTAGGGTTTTAAACTTGCAGTTTAAAAACTGCATTCTATTAATATTTTTGTTTGAGGCTCTCCATGTTTCCTGCAAAAGTAACAGGAGGTGGTGCTGTTCTAAAATTTTAATTCTCCATAGGTGTGATCTTACATTATATATAACGTGTGCATATCTCTCTCTCCCCCCCCCCCGTGTCTGCTACAGAAACCAAACTAAAAGAGTATACAGTAGAAGAGAACAAGGTGCTGAAAATCCTCACACAAATCAACGTTACTAGGCGAGAATGTGAAATTGTAAGTACTGAAGAGTTTTGCAGAGTCAGGAATAGATCAAGTGATAAGGATTTAGCTGTAAAGCTCCAGATTCATTGGGATTTGTCTGGTTGTTTCATCATGGGCAACGTCAGATAAATGGAAATTACGTACCTACTGTAATTCTTGATCTTCTTGGACGAAGTCTCCACCACTCATTCATGCTAATGGGACTATGCCAGAGGCACTAGGACCCCACGGAAGCCAAAAATCTTCAGGAGGGTTGGCACCGGGATAGGACCGTGCTTGTGCGGCGCTGCGAGTCTGACTCATGCCGTATAGGCTATCTCTGCGTCGACCCTCCAACCACCTCAGTACCTTTTCAACTAATGAGGTGCAGCATAAACTAACTAAAGAAAACCTAACTCTAACTTTCGGCATATGATGGCCTGGATGACCCATGTAAGAGGGATCAATTCAACAATGTCATCATGGCCCAAACAAGAAAATGAAGACCAAAACAGAATGAGTGAGCTCGGGGTGGGGGGGTGGTGGGCATGTGAATGAGTGGTAGAGACTTGGCCCAAAATGATCAAGAATTATGGTAGGTATGTAATTTCCATATCTTCCTGGACTAAAAGTCTCCACCATTCATTCACACTAATGGGAGAGTACCTAGCTAAAAATCAACCCCCCCAACCTGAGTAGGGCAGTAGGAGATAGACCTCACTCAGGACAGAAGTCTGTAAGGGCTGTGCTGCCGAAGAAAGTGAACTGTCTAGCATAGGCATGCCGAACGTAGAGCTTACAAGGTATGTACTGAGGTCCAAGTCGCCGCCTTGCAGATGTCTGGAACGGGTACATTACAAATCTCCACCAGGAAGCCGCAACCACTCCATTGGAGTGGTGCGAACTTGGCCTTCCTATTTGACCTGCGCCATGGATCGGTGTCTAAGATATGCTACTAACCATGCAGAAATGCATCTCATGGCAACTGTCTGGCCTAGCTGAGGCATGCCGAAAGAAACAGAGTTGCTTGGATTGCATATCTCTTTTCGTTCTGTCGATGCAGAATCACAGAATCTTCTTAACATCCAGAGAATGAAGGGAGTGCTCTCCTTCATTCTGGAGTTAATGAAGTAAGTAGGGAGAAGCCAAATTTGACTAGCGGTAACTGAGACAGTGACATGTTCTCTGCTGGCTCAAGAAAACATGCAGAGGTGTACATTCTCTACTGAGAATGCAGACTTATGTTCGGGTCCACAAGGTACCCCAACATTTTACTTGGTAGGCAACCAAAAGGGTCCAGACAGGACTTGCACACCAGATAGAGAAGTGTATCCACTTAGCAGCACAAACTGTCCTGGTGGAAGGTCTGTGTGTGGCTAACAAGATCTCTGCAATTGCCTAAGAAGCCTAAAACTTGCCCACTTTCATCTTCTCAGGAGCCCGGCATGGAGATGAAGAGAGCACAGGAAGGATGGACCAAAGTTCTTGTGTCAGAGGGTCCGCTCGTAGAGGGAGTCACCTTGGGGGAACTACTGACCGATTGTTTAACGCAAATCATATCTGCTGAGGCCAGTGTGAGACGATGAGAATCATCCTGCCCCCGTGTGCCTATAACTTGAGCAGCACCCTCTGAACTAAGGGAAGAGGAGGAAAGCGTGCAGGAAGTGTCTTGTCTACTGCAGTGAATACATCCTGACAGAGAACACCAGGGTCTGGATTTCTGAAGCAGGACAGAGGCAGTTTTGCGTTGAGAGTGGATGCAAAAAAAGGGGGTGATCCGGTCCGGACTGCCCTGCCCGTCAGATAGCAGCTGCACAACGTCTGAATTGACGCAATGTCCTAAAGGCACCACTCTCACATCCTCACAGCCTTCCTGCCCATAGGATAGGAAAGTGCTTCACCCTGCTTGTTGATGAAAATATCACAACTTTGTTGTCCGTACTAAATGGGATCACTTCACGGCAGAGGGCCTCCTTCAGGACTTGGAAAGCGAATAAGACTGCTCTCATCTCTAAGAATTTATGAGGAGGTGAAGCTCCTCCTGGTTCCACATCTGAGCGCGGAGATCTTGATAGTGGGCTCCCCAAATGATCAGGAGGGTAAGGGTAGACCTAGCAGAAGCAAGACCAACAGCATCTATCATGTGAATCATTTCATCCAAGGTTGTGTCATTTATGTGGAGGAATACGGATGCGTGGTTGGAGACCACTATTTTCTACGTACGAAGGCATGAGGCCCCGTATCTGCTGCATTGAAAAGGGCCCAAACAAAGTCACTTTCCCAAAGGAACGAGACATCCAAAGATGCTGATTCTTCCATTCCTCTGGAAGAAAGAACTTTGCCCTGGAAGTATCCAGGAGGACTCCTAAGAAGAGGAGCTGTTGGGAAGGTGAATCTGGCACCTTCCCTGAATTGGAAAACCCTTCCTGGAAGAGCGTAACTGAGAAGCTGTGGCAACTGCTTCCTGTGACTCCAGCCTGGATGGGCTGGCTCAGAGCCAAACGTCCAGGAAGTGAAAACTTTGACACCGAGGTTGTAGTGAACTCCTCCCATAACATGTACTTGCTTAACCTTTCAAGGTCGAGAATGGGCTCAAGCCACCTGATATCTTGGAACCAAGCAAGGAAGTAGGAGCCTGTGTTCCGAATCGCCGTGGAACAACTTCTATTGTCCCAATCCCGCAGAGGCCCTGTCTCTCAGAGGAGAGAGGGTCTGACAGAGAGGCGGACAGGCTGGGCCACCGCCTAGGTCTGGGGGGAAAAAAACTGCGAAATTGAGGATGGTACAGGGTGTTTTCGGGCCCTGTGCCCTCTGCTGCGATTTTTTTTTTTTTTTTTTTTAACGTGGTTGATGAATTGGTTCCTAACAGAGGCTTCCTGGCCTCTACCTTGAAAGGTCTACATAGATACATAGACAGTGTCGGCAGATAAGGGCCTATGGCCCATCCAGTCTGCCCATTTGAGCTTGTAAGTTCAGTTTGTTTTGTCCAGAATTCCTTTATGTCTATCCCATGCATTCTCAAATCCCGTGATTGTTTCAGCCCCCACCACTTCCTCTGGCAGGGTGTTCCACTTGTCCACCACCCGTTCTGTGAAGAAATTCTTCCTCACGTTTCCTCTGAATCGTCCTCCCTCCAACTTCATCCCATGTCCTCTAGTCCTGGAACATCTTTTTCGCTTAAAAATAGTGTATTCCTGCACCCTGTTCCTCCCTGTAAGATACTTGTATGTCTCTATCATATCCTCTCTCCTCCTCTCCTCCAGGGAGTACATATTCAGTTCCTTCAACCTGTCCTCAGGACTTTTGCAATCCATGTACCATCTTTGTTGCCCTCCTCTGAACCTTCTCTCTACCCTGTCTATGTCCTTACGTAGGTAAGGTCTCCAGAACTGTACACTGTACTCCAGGTGGGACCTCACTAGTGTCTTGTATAGTGGAATTATGACCTCCCTTTTCCTGCTGGTGATGCCCCTGCCTATGCATCCCAGCATCCTGTTTGCTTTACCTGCTGCCTTGTCACACTGTTTCCCTACCTTGAGGTCATCAGAGATGATAACCCCAAGATCCCTTTCCTGCTTGGTGCATGCTATATCCTCAGCCCCCAACTGATATATTGTGCCAGGGTTTTTGTGCCCCATATGCATTATCTTGCACTTCTTTGCATTGAATTTCAACTGCCAAACCCCTGACCATTCTTCAAGTTTCTGCAGGTCTCTTCTCATTCTGTCTACACCCTCTGGTGTGTCTACTCTGTTACAGAGCTTTGTGTCACCAGCGAACAGTGAAATTCTGCCTTCTAGGCCCCAGCGTAATGTCACTGATGAAGATGTTGAATAGGACCAGTCCCAGCACTGATCCCTGTGGTACCCCACTGGTCACTCTTCCTCTGTGGAGTGACAGCCATTTACCACCACCCTCTGTGTCCTGCCGCCCAGCCAGTTACCTACCCACCACACTACTGTCCTGCCCACACCCATATTCCCCAGTTTGTGTAATAGTCTTCTATGTGGCACAGTGTCAAAGGCCTTGCTGAAGTCCAGATAGGCCATGTCCACTGCCCTCCCCTGATCCACCTCCTTAGTCACCCAGTCAAAAAATTCAACGAGGTTGGTCTGACATGACGTCCCCCTGGTGAAACCATGTTGCCTTGGGTCCTGTAGTCCATTGACAACCAGATGTTCCACCAGTCTCTCCTTCAGTAGTGCTTCCATGATCTTCCCCACTACCGAGGTAAGACTGACTGGTCTGTAGTTCCCCGCTCCCTCTTTGTTCCCACCTTTGTATAAGGGGACTATATCTGCTGTCTGCCTGTTATGATAATGACGACGGTGCCCCACCCCCTGAGGGGTATCAAGAGTGTGAGCAGCCTCCAGAGCTCAACCTGAGGGCCGAACCGAAAAGTTCCACCAGGGAGATATTAATCCCCTGCTGCCAATGGCAGCCACCCTAGGGACAGTGATATAGACGTCTAAAAAGCTTTTGGCTGATTATTGGGCTGCATGTCCCTAGCAATGAAGCGCTGATTCTGGGAGGTTGTTGACCATTGAATTAAGGGTGTTCCGCAGGGTGCACTCGTACTGAGCAATGTAGGAACTCAAGACATAGAAGTCTGCTTTGGTCCACAGATGAAGTCTGAAATGTTAGGGTGGACCTCCTATCCCTGAGGAAAAACTGGAAAGAAGATCTTCTATCACAGGCTCTGCTGATATAGGAGTCTTGCATTCCAGCCACTAAAATGAGTCCTGCTCTGTGTCTTTGGGGAAGGACTCAGACAGAGTTCGGTGCCATACACGGCACAGGCACCGACTGTGGTGCCAGCATCACACACGGCTCTGGCACCACATACTGGCCCAAGACCTGAAGAAAGGGGGTGGAGAAGGAAAGTGGTACCCGTGCCAGCCTCTGCAGAGGGAAGGGAGAGGGGGTAGGCACGTGGGGTCAGCGTCAATGGCGCTGGCACCGGAGAGGGCACCGCGCATATCCTGCCCGACCGACTTGGCCATGGCCAGTGGCTCCAAGGCCCAGAGGGCCCAGACCCGGGTTCACTGGCCAAGTCAATCAGCCAGACGTCTAACCCCCGCTCCAAAAGAGCGTCCCAGAGGTGAAACTGCTCACTGGAGCCCCATTGAGGACAGAAACGGGGCCCAGAGTCGAAGAATGCAGCCATTAGAAATGGAGCCACAGAGGACCTCACTGAAGTCTGGTCGGGCCTACCGTTCTCCAACTTACTATCCTCGTGCAGACATACCAGAGGGCAACCTCGAGCGGTACCATTTCTTCTTCCACCAACAGGAGGAAGAAGAGGTAGAGCGGAGCCGGATCTCCGGCTGAGGTCGGGAACGGGACCACTGCTTTTATGCTTCAGATGGACTGTCCTCCCCTACCGAGCACCGGATTGCCCATGGTCGGGCCCCCCCCCGGCAAGTGGTGGACCGGACACAGCCCCACTGCCATAATAGCATTCAAACTAAGTCTCCCTACCATCTAAGGTCGACTCAGTTGATGGCAGGCTGAGAAATTTATCCTCTTCTTCATCTTCTTTTTTTCTTCCCTTTTTTTTTTTTTGTTTAAATAAGAAAAGAACACTAGAAATATTTAATTAATTGAATACTGAATGGCTAAGCTGCTGTCATATAGACGAAGACTTGATTCCCAGAAGTTGAGCAACGTCGACATCGGAGTGCACGCGACGGTGGGAGAAAGGGAACTGAGGCAGGTGGAGGGTCGATGCCAATATAGCCTATATGGCGCAAGTCAGTCTCGCAGCGCCGACCCTCCTGAAGAGTTTTGGCTCCCGCGGGGTCCTAACGCCTCTGGCGTAGTCTCATTAGTGTGAATGAGTGGTGGAGACTTTTAATCCAGGAAGATATGAAAGTTATGTGCTTATCATAAGTGATCTTCTAGAATATCTTCAGCGTTGATTACCACTTGTGGGTCTGGGCCGGAGGCACTAGATCTCTACAGGAGCAAAGCTTTTCCCAGGGGGGCCAGCCATGGCTACAGGAAATGGTGCTTGTGCATCCCCCACGTGGTGCCACGCGCTGGTCAGTAACCATTGCCGGCTGTCTCACTAACCTCAGCTCTATTCGCAAGGAGAGAAAGTAGGGAAAAATAAGAGAGGGCTAAGAATTTTCCTAGCCCAAAGGGATAGGAAAAGGATAGGAAAAATTCCTTCATACTTGCTGAAATTTCCTTTTCTGTTAACTCCAACATTGTCAGTCGGGGGTCAATACATATGGGTAATGAGCCTCCCCTCTGGGGTAGTGGTAAGCCCAAATGCTGTCATTCAAGCATAGAACCCTGAAGGCATGAGGATTCTGAGGTGGGTATCTACTTGGTCACCTTTGTCCACGGAGTACATAGATACACCTACGTAGCTATCAATTGCCATGTCTCTGGGATAAGCATGAACTGTCTCCATAAAAGGTGAAACTCTCATCACATGATAAATAAATGGTTAAAAAAAAAAAAGCCTACCTCATTGACACGCTCTCTGAAAACCAGTTGCATTTGATGACTCTTGTCCTATACCTTGAAAGCCAGGCTTCTGATCTTGCAACTTTGGCATTTTGTTGCCAACAACACTTGTAACATACAAAAAAACATTAGATGAAAGAGTGAACAGTTGAATATAGCAACAGAAAGTAGGTAAAGCACTAACCTGGAAACTAGCACACCGAACAATACTTAAAAATCATAATCTGTTAACTTTCACATCTGTAAGTTCAATGCTGAATATCATTGTCCATGAATAGCAGACTGTTCTTGAAATCTAACTGCATCTGTAGACAAATTATCTTTGCTGAAATCAGAATTCCATAGATAAATCGAAAAATATTCTCCAGTAGGAGCCAGGGGCACCTGTGAGAGGTCCCACTGACTATGTTGGAGCTTAAAAAAAAAAAAAAGGAAGTTATGGTAAGTACGAAGGAATTTTTCCTTTCTGTATTGTTCCACGTTGTTAATGGGTAGTTAATGCATATGGGCTCTAACAAGCAGTACCCATTCCACAACTAGGTGGTGAAGAATACTGTTCCATATGTAACCCTTAATGAGCTAACCACCGCCTGTAGAAACTCTGAGCCCAGAGGCTATATTAGTGGGGTTCTGGACATCCAGTCTGTAGTACTTGGTGAATGAGTGTACAGAGGACCATGTTACCACTTTGCAGAGTTCCAGTGCAGAAGCTCTGTCCGTCCAGGACATAGCATGCGTCCTGGTAGAGTAAGCCCTGATTAGTGTGAGAGCTTGCTTCTGCTTCCCCCACATACGCATTAGTTATGCACGCACTTACCCCCCTGGCTAAGGTAGCCTTAGAGGCCTTCTGACATTTCCGCCGCTGTAAACAGGTCACATAGACTTTCAGATTTTCTGAACGCTTCTGCCCTTTTCAGATAAGCCTTAACTGATCAGCTCAGATCCAGTTCATGAAACTCGTTTTCTTTCGGATTTGTTGGCGGACTTCTGCATACGTTAAATATAGTGAGGAATTCCTCTTGTTTCAAGGTACGGTTCATAGAAACATAGAAGTTGACGGCAGATAAGGACCGCAAGGCCCATCCAGTCTGCCCATTTCTTTTTTCTACCTTATAAATGTGCCATCGGCCTTTGCTCTGTCAGTGGCCTATCTATTCATGGTCATTTGTATTGCTCCCTTATGCCTATCCCATGCCTGTTTGAAGCCCTGCACTGTATTCATAGCCACCACTTCTTGTGGTAAGCCATTCCATGCATCCACCACCCTTTCTGTGAAAAAGAATTTCCTCACATTCCCCTTAATCGCCCCCAATCTCATGCTGTGTCCTCTTGTCCTGCTATTTTTCTTATATTTAAACATGTTAGACTCTTTCACCTTGTTAATGCCTTTAAGGTGTTTGAATGTTTCGATCATACCACCTCTCTCCCTCCTTTGCTCAATGGTATACATATTGAGCTCTGTTAGTCTGTCCTCGTATGTCTTCTGATGTAGTCCCTGCACCATTTTGGTTGCCCTTCTCTGGACTGCCTCAGTTTGGTTAATGTCCTTGTGAAGGTGTGGCCTCCATACTGCACTCAGTACTCCAGATGGGGCCTAACCAGTGTCTTGTAAAGAGGGATTATTACCTCCCTCTTACGACTTGTGATACCCCTACTAATACACCCTAACACCCCCCTAGCCTTACCTACTGCTTTAGAGGTCTGCTTGGATGATTTCAGGTCATCAGTGATGATGATGCCCAAGTCTCTTTCTTCCTTTGTGACTGCTAGCAACTCCCCTCCCAGCCTATAGGTGGCTTCAGGGTTTCTCTTCCCTATGTGCATGATCTTGCACTCTTTGCATTAAACCCAGTTGCCACTCTTCTGACCATTTTGCTAGTTTATCCAGATCTCTTCTCATTCTGCCCACCCCATCTGGATCATCTACTCTGTTGCAGATCTTGGTGTCATCTGCAAACAGACAAGCCTTACCCTCTAGTCCATTTGCAAGGTCACTAATGAAGATGTTGAAGAGGACTGGCCCCAGGACTGATCCCTGAGGCACCCCCACTTGTGACTTGCATCTCTTCTGACTGTATACCATTTACCGCCACTCTCTGTTTTCTGCCCGTCAACCAGTTTGCCACCCAGTTGACCAACTTCTGACCCACCCCGAGCCTACCCAGCTTATCTATCAATCTTCTGTGTGGAACAGTGTCAAAAGCTTTGCTGAAGTCAAGGTAGGCGACATCAACTGCTCCCCCCTTGGTCCACCACTCTGGTTACCCAATCAAAGAAATCTATGCGATTAGTTTGACAGGACCTTCCTTTTGTAAACCCATGCTGTCTTGGATCCTGTGCCCCTATGGATTCCAGGTGTTGCACTATCCTTTCCTTAAGGAGTGCCTCCATAATCTTGCCCACTACTGAGGTAAGACTGACTGGTCTGTAGTTCCCTGCCTCCTCCCTGCTACCACTCTTGTGGAGTGGGATCACATGAGCCCTTCTCCAGTCTTCTGGGACCTCTCCTGTGCTCAGAGACTCACTAAACAGTTCTGCTAATGGCTCTGTTAGTTCCACCTTTAGCTCCTTAAGTACCTTGGATGTAGCCATCAGGTCCCATTGCCTTATCCACCCTGAGCTTTAGCTCTTGTAGGACCCTTTGTGAAGGAGTAGTGCTCACCTCCCTCCCCCCTGTGTCCATGATGCTGAGCTGTGGGCCCTGCCCTACCTTCTCTTCAGTAAATACTGAGCAAAAGTATCTATTTAGGATAGATGCCTTTACAGGGTCCTCCTCCTCACATGCTCACTTTTCTCCATTAAGCTTAGCAATACCCCTCTGGATTTTCTCCTTTCACTAATGTATCTATAGAAAGTCTTGTCACCTTCTTTTACTGTTGTGCTAGTTTTTCCTCAGTTTGGGACTTTGCCTGCCTTACTGCCTTCCTGCTTCCCTTAGGGCAGTTTGGTATGCCTCCTAGCTTCATCCTGTGTGTTCCTTATATTTCCTGAAGGCCAGCCTTTTGGCTCTGACCTTTTCTGCTACTGTATTTGAGAACCAAAGTGGTTTCCTTCTTCTTTTGCTTTTCCTTTTCTGTCTAACACAATGGGATGTTGCTTCAAGTATTGCATCCTTAATGCTTGCCCACTTTGCCTGTACTCCCTCACCTGTGTTTCTTTTTGCCAGGGCTAGCTTAACTCTGTTGGCCGTCTTATCAAAGTCAGCTCCTCTGAAATCCCATATTTTTGTCTTGGAATGGGATGATTTAGATGTAGTAGCCAAATTGAACCATACCATGTGATGGTCACTGGCCCCAAGGTGACCTTCTACCTAGAGATCTGTGATCCCTTCCTTGTTAGTCAGTACTAGATCTAGGATAGCCCTGTCTCTCGTGGGTTGCTGTACCAGTTGTTTGAGGCCCTCCCCCTGCAGGGAATCCACTATGTGTCTAGTTCTGGCAGATGTTTCTGCTGGTATGACCAATCTGTATCCGGCATGTTGAAGTCTCCCATTATCAGAACCTCCCCTTTAGCTGTCATGTTTTGTATATCTTCTAACAGTAATGTGTCTATGTCCTCCCCCTGGTCTGGGGTTCCATATGTGAAAGGGCCTGAAGCTCGCCAGTCCTTTTTGCTGAACAGATGGCGATCAGTAAATGCACCTTTTAGGGCAAGATGTCCAATAGCACCTACGAAAGTGGCTCAAAAGGAGCCCTACACAGGGCATGCAACACCAATTTCCGATCCCATGGTGGACCTGGCGAACAGAAGGTCGACTTCTGCTAACCACCCTGAGGAAGTGGATAGCATCCAGTTTCATTCGCAGAAAAAACCAATTAATGTTCCCAGCACCACTGCAAGTGCAGACACCTACCCTCACAGAATACTCCGTGCCAGACCCATGTCTACTTCTGCCTGCAAAAATCCAATATCTGTGGGACCATAGCCTTGGAGGGTCTAATACCTTGAACTCTGGCCCAACTGGAAAATGTTCCAAGAGTGTTTTCTCTGCACGACTCTGCTCCCTCTTGTACTGTACCATTGTCAAAAGGTGTATATATAATAATGTTTGTTAATAACGTAAGATGTTTTGGTTTACTATTGTTTCCTACCATTTGGTGTAACTGTATTAGTTGTTCGCTGTAGCTGTATATGCGCTCGATCCCTGTACCAATCTTGTAATCAGTATCTTACACGGCCAATGTAATGCACTTCCCAAGTTGCCCCTGAAAAAGGGACTGTCTTGTCTCAGTGGGCTCACCCAGTTACCAAAATTCAGTAAATAAATAAAAGTATTCGATCGTAGGTTGCTGAAGTTGAAACTTTTCTTGAAAAGTTGTGAGGGTGTCTGCTACTTGCTTGGAGAAACTCTGCTTCAAGAGTCTTCTCTCTCTTCTTCTGGAAGTTAGGGAAGTATGTGGGAAGTTCCAGGGGTTGGTTTAAATGGAACTCCAAAACCACTTTAGGCAAAAACTTGAGGCGTGTATGTATGACTGACCACCTTGTCCTTATGGAAGACCATATAAGGAGGGTCTATGACCAAAGCATGTGTCTCAGACCCTATGGGTGGAGGTGATGGCCACCAAAAATGCTGTTTTCCAAGTAAGGAATTTGAGGGCACAGATAGCCAGTGGTTCAAAAGGCTTACGAGTGAGCATGCCCAGCACAAGGTTGATATCCCAGGGAGCAACAGGCTTATGTACTGGGGCCCTTGTGTGCAGGATGCCTTTTAAGAACCTCTTGGAGGGCAGTTGAGCTGAAGTAAGGTTCTGGACTGGCTCGTGATAAGCCGAGAGAACACAAAGGTGAACCTTTACAGAGGGGTATTGTAGTACAGCATTAAAAAGATCCAATAAATACTCTAAAACCTTGTCCAGTGGACATAAAAAATGGATCCATACAGGACTTGGCACACCATTCTAAGAAACTCCTCCATTTGGCTGTGTAAGTCTTTCTGGTAGAAGGCTTACAGGCAGCCAGGAGAATGTCTGTCAGAGACCCTCTGAGAGACCTTAAACCTGCTCACTTCGATCTCATCAGAAGCCCAGCATGAAGATGAAGGAAGCGCAGATTGGGATGGACCAGGAATTCCTGT
Organism: Neoceratodus forsteri; assembly: GCA_016271365.2. Classification (NCBI taxonomy): domain Eukaryota; kingdom Metazoa; phylum Chordata; order Ceratodontiformes; family Ceratodontidae; genus Neoceratodus; species Neoceratodus forsteri. Next base: position 153,147,060 of record JADMNL010000031.1, on the reverse strand, counting down.
GTCAGAAGGTCCACCGTAGAGGTAGAGGCCTCAGAGGGGCCATTGATAACTTGTTGATCAAAGGAAACCAAATATGTCATGGCCAAAACAGGGCAATCAGAATTGATTTGCCCCCGAGGCAGTTGTGCGTTGAGTGGGGACACAAAAAGGTCCAGGTCTGGACTTACCCACTCATCAAATAGCGATTGCATGATGTCTGGAGTGAGCGACCGTTCGTGTGGATCCGCTTCTGTCCTGTTGATGCAATCCGCTAGGTCGTTCTGAATTCCTGGTAGGTAGCCTGTCTGGATCAATGCACCACTCTCACACCCTCATGGCTTCTTGGCACAGAGGGTATGAATGCGCTCCACCCTGCTTGTTGATGTAATACATCACCGCTGCCTTGTCCGTCTGAAAGAGAATTACTTTACGACAGAAGACATCCTTCAGGGCTCGGACAAGGTACAGGACAGCTCTCATCTCTAAGTCGTTTATGTGCAGATGGGACTCCTGGCTTCATACTCCCTGAGTGTGAAGCTCCTGACAGTGGGATCCCAACTGATCAGAGATGCATCCGTGGTGACTGTGATCTGAGACTGTAGTGGGTCAAAGGACAGACCTTGAAAAAGGTTGTCCTCCTGCATCCACCAAGTTGGCGATCTTAACAGGGGCTCCGTTACTTTTATGTGGAAGGACTGTGGATGTGTGGTATGCAACCACTGAGTGCTGAGCATCCACTGTGTGGTCCTCCTGTGTAGTGGGGCTAGAGGCACCGTAAATATGGACAGTGCCTTAAGGCCCAGCATCTGCTGCATCGAGAATTTGAACTGAGCTGTTCTCCCTGATGTAGTGAGTCATCTGGAGAATGTCAGTTTCTCCTGTTCTCTGGGAGGAAAGCCCTTGCCCTGGAGGTGTCCTGGAGGGCTCCTAAAAAGAGGAGCTGTTGGGAAGGTTGAAGCTGTGATTTCTCCAGGTTCAGTAGCACCCCAATGGAAGTGAGTAACTGCAAAGCTATGGAGACTGCTTCCTATGTCTCCTGACTGGACAGGCTCACTATGAGCCAGTCGTTCAGATACGGGTACACTTCAATGGCAAGTTTTCTGAGGTGCGCTGTGAGAGCTGTGAAGCACTTGGTAAACACTCGAGGCGCCGAGGAAAGCCCAAATGGCAGGACTCTGAACTGGTAGTGTTGACCCAGAACCACAAAATGTAGGTACTTGCGGTGACTTGGGTGCACTGGGATGTGCTGGTAGGGATCCTGCATGTCCAGGGATGCCAGCCAGTCGAACTGATAAATTGTTGGGAAGAAAAGTTCCTAGGGAAATCAGCTAGAACGTCTTCCTGAACAGGAATTTGTTTAACTTCCTGAGGTCGAGAATAGGGTGCATGTTGCCTGTCTTTTTGGGAACCAAGAAGTATTGGGAGTAAAACCCCGTGTTCCATTCTGCCTGCGGAACCTTTCAGAAGGCCCTGTATCGTGGAAATAAGGAGGTCTGACTGAGCGGTAGACACTGTGTTGCCACTTGGGTGGAATATTTGGGGGGGATCTCTGCAAACTTGAGAGAGTATCCCTCTTGTATGATCCTGAGGGCCCATATGTCCATTGTGATGGATTTCCACTGATTCGTAAAATTGGGTCAGACTACCTCCCACTGCCGAATCAGTATCCACCTCAGGCAGCTGAGGTGAAACCTGGGCCAGGCCCTCAGAGGGTGGCACTGGGTGCTTTTGGAGCCTGTGCCTTCTGCTGCGTTTTCTTTTGGAGCTGAGGAGTTTGGTTCCTATTAAAGGCTCCTCAGCCTTTGCCTCGAAAGGACTGTCTATTACAAAATTGCCGACGGTTCCAGACCCTCTGAGGGGCTGCCAGAGCCGGTCTGGCTGTTTTTAATGCCAGTCCTTGTTTTCTGAGTGGCCTCCAGTGCTTGCTCCACATGAAGGCCAAATAAATAAGCACCATCAAAGGGGACATTCATCACCTGTCTTTGAGCCTCGGGTGAAAAACACGATGTTCTGATTGAGGAATAACTACTGATACAGATGCCTGCAGCTGCTGCTCATGCTGCAGCATCATGGGCGTCCATAGCCACTTTCAGCTGATGGTTGTTGGATTCTATGCCCCTGGTGACTGCTTGGAGAAGCTCCAGATTGACTTTCGACTCTGGGAGGCCCTCAACCACCTCCTTGAGGGAGTTCCACAGGGTGTACTCGTATTGAGAGAAATGACCCTGATAACCAGCAGTATGCAAGCTTGTGAGACTCTTATTAATAGGCTGAGTCAAAGTCGCTTGAGGGCGTACAACCTCATCATTCTCTGCAAGCACTACCAAGGCATCTGCAAAGGGCTGCGATGCCAGGAAGAACCTGTCTTTAGGTGGGAGTGATTTATGGGTTCTGCGCCTTGGACACGGAAGGAAAAGTGCTTGGTTTGACCCAATCCCATCTCTGACAGGGTTTCAAAGGATTGGGGGTGGGGGTTGACGGGGGTGTGTGTAGTCCATAGGAATGATAGGAGCGTGAAGTTACTGGAGACGTAGAAATTTCCCTGGGTCCATTTCAGAGGTCTGAAGAGCCCGGGCCGACTCCATGTTCCGGAGGAGAGACTGGAAAGAAAGATCCTCTACTATGGATTCGGTCATGATCGCAGGCTTGCTTTCCAGGTCGTTGTCAGTCATCCCTGGCATCGTTCAATAGAACCAGATCAGGGTCGGACTCATAGCTGTACCTCAGCCTTGAAGGGTCGGGGCCAAGCAAAGGGAAAACGGGAGTCGCCAGAACCATCACTGGCGTCAAGGTCGGAACCACATGTGGCACTGAAGCTGGTGCTGGATGTGGCACCGAGGCAGACACCGCACGCGGCCCCTTGACCCCGAAACCGGCATTGAAGAAGTAAACACCGCACACAGCTCAGATGTCCCTGGACCCCTGTCAGACCTAGTAGAAAAGGAGGAGGAAAATGGTACTTGTGTTGGCCCCTGTGTGGAAACTTGGTGAGGGGTGGTAGGCACGTGGGACCGGCGCCAGTGTCGCTGGTACCAGAGAGGGAGAAAACCTCATCACAGGCGCCAAACTAACATCTTGACCCAATCGCCCTGGCCCAGCGGCTCCAAGACCCGAAGGCCCTGGAACCAGTTCCACAGGCAAGGGCAGACGAGACAGACGCTGTACCCTACTGCTCCATAAGAGCGGCCCAGTAGTGCAGCCTCCCACCAGAAACCCCGTCAGAGGACAGAGGGGGGCTCCGGAGTCGAGAATCCCGTTTGCTAAGAACGGAGTCCACTGGGGACCCAGGAGGGGTTGGAGTGGATCCTCCCTCCACAACCGAAGACCTCTTGGCAGACCTGCCAGGGGGTGAAGAAGAGCTGGAGGTTGAGTGGCACAGGGTTCCGGACTGAGATCAGACCCACTTCTTTTTGTGCCTTCGGGAGGGCTGTCCTCCCTTCCTCCTGAGCGTTGGACTGCCCGTGGTCAGACCCCCCCCCCTGCAAAGGGCAGCGGACCGGACACAGTCCCATTGCCAGAAGAACTTCCTAGTGAAGTCTCCCTACCATCACTGAAACTGCCCATGGTCGACTTAGTCGATGACCAGCTGAGAGAGGTTTTCTTCAGAGAAGTCTTTTTTTTTTTTTTTTTTTTTAAATAAATAAAACGATACTACTAAACATGTACTAAACTAATCGAACTGAACGTGCTGTTGTTGTATAGACAAGAAGTTTGACTCCTGGTGGGCAAGTGATGTGGTCACTGAAGTGCACTTGTTGGCGGGGGAAAAAAAGGAACTAAGGAGATTGGAGGGTCGATGCCAAGATAGCCTATATGGCGCAAGGCAGTCTCGCCACGCATGCGCGCTCCTGTCTCGGTGCTGGCCGTCTTGAAGGTTTTTGGCTCCTGCTGGGCCCTAGTGCCTCCGGCATACTCCCATTAGTGCGACTGAGTGGTGGAGACTTTTAGTCCAGGAAGATCCGAGAGAAAGACTTAAAATTTCTGTTCCTAATGAGCCATTTACTAATAAAACAGAAAATAAAGGCAGCAAATGAAAATTCTGAGAAAAAATGCTTATATTTGCCGAAGTAACACTTAGGAACGACTGTGAGGAAAAGTATCCGAGGCGTCTTGACTTGGCAGGCGGAGAAAGAAATCTGAGGGTTTTTAGAATGCAGCAGTCGATAAGGGTAGCATTTGAATAAGTGGCACAAGCCAATGATGGTTCCATCATTAGCATAACGTTCCATCTCCGGGCAGTCCTACTTCAAAGGCTGACTGCAAGAGTTATGAATATTAGAGAATTCCTGGGTAAGAATTTTAATTTACAATCTTACCATAACTGGTGGTCTTCCAGAATATCTTTTGAACTGAGTAAATGAGTTCGCCGCAGTGGTATTTCACCTGGTTAAGTAAAATAATAGATTGATTACCACTTATGGGTTTGAGCAGGAGGGGCACTAGGATCATGCGGAAGCAAATCCTTTACTCAAGGGGCTGGCAGTGTCTACATGCTACGGTGCTTACACAACACTGCATGGTGAAAACACAACAGTTGATTAATTTTAGAAGTTTATATGAATTTCAGGTAGTGTACTGGCTGTATAATTGAATAAATGGAGTGTGTGTGTGTGTGTGTGTGGAGGGGGGGTATTTTTGGAGGTTAGTCAGGTCAGGTTTGATGAGTGTGTTGTTGCTGGCTGCCACTTAAATTTTTTTTTTTTTTTATCAGAAACTTGAATCAGCAGACTTTGATGAGAAGAAGGAAATTAACAAAAGGAAACAGATGATCTTGGAAGGAAAGGTAAGATAAATGTCTGTATTTTGGAAAGTAATTCACCAAGAGATTTATTAGGAGATTGTTCTTTGCGTGAATACTACTGTTACAGACCTTGAATTTCCTCTGAGAATCTTATCTTAGAATTTTCATTTTTTTATTAAGCCGTGTTAAACTGATGGTGCTTGAGCAGTAAAACAGCAGGAGGACTTTGTCTGGTAACTGACCCACATCTAGTTAAGCATCCTAAAGCAAATTAGAGAGCAACTCATGGAGCACACGCACAAAATTTGTGAAATCTGATCATGACTGACCTGAAAGCAGACTCTTTACTTCCCCAAGTTTATATTTCACAAATATATATATGAATCTGCCAGCAGAAACAGACCACCTGGTCTATCAGTGTCTGCCCGAGTGTGCAGCTAGCCCCTTAGATTGCAGCTGCCCCAAGCCCCCTCTCCATCTGTCATTCCCGTGACGGCATCAGTCCCCCTCCACCTAGACCCTCCGTTGTGCTCTGTCCCACGCCCTCTTAAAACTTCCTGCTGTCTTGCAGGATACCACCCCCTCTGGTAAAGCATTGCATTTAGACACCACCCTCTCTGTGAAGTAGTGCCTCCTCATCTCCCTCCTAAATCTTCCGCCCTCCAGTCTTAGTCTGTGCCCCCTCGTGTCCCTACCCTTCCTCAGTTTAAACACCCCCTTCAGTGCTAGCTTTGTTTATCCCCTTCAAATACTTGAACATTTCAATCATATCCCCCCATCCCTCCTCCAACGTGTACATATTCAGCCTGTCCTCGTAGGCCTTGCACTTCATCCCTTGTAACATTTTTGTTGCCCTGCATTGTACACCTTCCAGTAAATTAATATCCCTCTTCAGATACGGCCGCCAGTACTGCACACAGTACTCCAAGTGCGGCCTGACCAAAGATGTGTAGAGGGGCAGGATCACCTCCCTATGCCTGGACAAGAAACCCTTGCGATACAGCCCAGCATCCTGTTCACCTTAGCGGCTTCTTTTCTACATTGGGCAGAGTTGTTCATGCTCCCTGTTACCAACGCCCCTAGGTCCTTCTCTTCCTCAGTGATCCCCAGCCTCACCCCTCCCAACCAGTAGTCCCTCCTTGGGTTCTTTGCCCCGAAGTGCATAACGTTGCAGTTTTTCGCGTTGAATCCCAGCTGCCACTTCTCCAACCATACCTCCAGTTTGGTTAGGTCCCCTTGTAGTTGTTTCCATCCATCCTCTTTGTCTACTACTGCCCCCATTTTGGTATCATCTGCGAACAGACTAACCCTGCTCCCAACTCCATGTGCAATATCTGAGATAAAGAGCCCAAATAGCATCGGGCCCAGCACCGAGCCCTGCGGTACACCGCTCGTCACCAGTCTAGGTGTCGAGAGCCCCCCCCCCACCTACCACCCACTGCAGCCTCCCCTGCAGCCAGTTCCTTATCCAGTTTGTCAGCTTGCCCCCCAGCCTCCCATGAGGCACTGAATCGAAGGCCTTGCTGAAGTCCAAGCATAGGACATCTACAGCATGACCCATATCCATCTCTCTTGTTACTCAGTCATAGTATTTTATTAGATTGGTCTGAAAAAATCTCCCCGAGGATGAACCCGTGCTGCTGCCCATCCTGGAGGAACGACACCAGCCTGTCCTTCAGTATCATCTCCATAAGTTTACCCACTATGGAAGTGAGACTGCCAAGCTGATAATTTCTTGGGTCATCCCTAGGGCCACTCTTGTGTATGGGCACCACATGGCCCACCCTCCAGTCCTGAGGCACCCATCCTGTGTCCAGGGAGGTGCCGAACAGGTCCGCCAGTGGCTCGGCTAACACCTCTGCCATCTCCCTCAGCACCCTGGGGTGGATGCCATCAGGACCTGGTGCCTTGTCCACCCTTAATGCCCTCAGACCCTCTAGTACTCTACTCCCCTCCGATCATTCCGTCCGTCATCTCCTCCCTTCCCAGTCCATGGTGGAAGTGGACCATACTTCTGTTTTGTGAAAACGGAGCAAAAGTATCCATTTAGTATTTCCGCTTGTTCCTCTCCCTTTTCCGCCCACTCCCCTCCCCACTTTATCTTCACTATATGGTCTCTGCACTTCTCTTTTCCCTGTCTTACCTAAAAAAAGTCCTTCTTCCCTCCCTTGATGCCCTGCGCTAACCTTAGCTCCCTAGAGGCCTTGGCTACTCTCACTCGCTTGGTGACCTCCTTGGACCAATTCACATAAGCCTCCCTGTCCTCTTCCTTCCTCATTTTTCTGAACTTCTGGTACGCAGCTCTCTTCACCCTTACCCCCCTCCAACACTCCTCTGTTCAGTCAGCATGGTTTCCTGGCTCTGCACTTCTTGCTCTTAGTCCTGATGCAAGCTTCTGTAGCCTCTGTTAGCCCAGTTTTAATAATTTCCCACTCTTGCTGTGCATCCATCTGTGGTCTAATACCCTGAAGTCTCCCTTGCAGTATTTCTCTCATCCTCGCGAAGTCCGCCTTCCTAAAATCCACCACCTTTGTTACTGTGCCTCCAGACTCCCTGCCCAGTTTCAGAGTGAACCACACTATTTGGTGGTCACTACCAGCTAGTGGGTCTTCCACCCTTATTTCCTTTACTGTCTCCCCCATTTGACAGCACCAAGTCCATCGTGTTACCTAGTCGTGTTGGTCCACTGACCAGCTGTGTCAGGAGACCATCCTGGATCGTGTCCAGGAGTACCTGCTCCCTGGTACTGGAGGTGGCGGGGGTGCTCCAGTCTACTCCCAGCAGATTGAAATTCCCCAAAATCGCTACACTCCCCTTTCTACACACCCTCCTTATTTGCTCCACTAATTCCCTGTTCAGTTCCACTGATTGGGCTGGTGGTTTGTACACCACCCCCAACCTCAGCTTTCTACCCTTGGAGTCCAGAAGCTGCACCCATAGTGCCTCTGTCCTCCCTTCCTCCCCCTCATACATCTGATCCCTTCCCTCACATAGAATGCTACCCCACCCCCTCTCCCAATCCCCTGGTCTTTCCTGTAAATTTTATACCCTGGGATTGCCAGATCCCAGTCATGGTACTGGGTGGCCCAAGTCTGTCACCACAGCGATGTTCACACTCCCCTCTGCAAGGAGTGCCTGAAGCTTCGCTGTTTTAGTACCCAGGCTCCTTGCATTTAGGAAGACCACCTTGCACCCGTTCCCATCCGTTTCTCCCCCCCCCCAGTCTGCCCCCTCCTCTCAGTGGTGCTCTCCCCTTACCCTCAACGTTATTAAGGGGGGACAGCATGTTTTGCACTCCAACCTGGTGACCCTGCATGCTATCTACACACTCGCCCCCCCCACCTAGTTTAAATACCTTCTTGAAACAATATAATCCTCTAAGTTGCTCTTTAACACCCCCTTATCTGCCCCATTCAGGTGTAAACTGTCCCTTGTGTACAGTTCTGTTAGTCCATGTATCTCCCCATCCTCCTACCAGCCCATACCATTGTGCTGTACACAAGTCTCTCAGCCAGGAGTTGAACTCCACTATTCTTTTCTTTCTTGCCCTGCTCACCCTTGGGACTGGTAGCACCTCAGAGAATGCCACGGACCTCCCTATTTCCAAGAATAGCTTCTTCAGACTTCTCCTGTACCAACTCCACCGTGCAGCCCCCTAGGTCATTTGTGCCCACATGTACTGCAACGTGAGTTTCCTGCCATCCTTCCCTAACACACTTCCTCAGAGCCTGCCCTGTCTGCTGTCAGGCCCGGTACAGGTTCCACCCAAATCCGACTGCGTCTTTCACCCTCCCCCCCACCTGATCCCTTTCAGGATAGAATCTCCTATCAGTATAACTCCCCCCTCCCCTTCTGGCTGCACCCGCCTCCCCCCACCCTTCTCATGGCATTCGTGTTCCTTCCCTGTCCCTAATTTCTGGAAGTGTTCTTCTTACTCCTTCTCCTCCCTCTTGTCCACGTGCACCCTCTCTCCTAAGCGTCACGCCTCCCTATCCTCTATGCACCATGTCCCTTCCTCCTGGGTGCTCCTCCTGCCGTTGCCATGGCATTGCCCCTCTACCCATGTGCCAGTTGTCCCCGTCTGTAGGCACTGGCCCTGTGCCCCCTCTTCCCCTCTCCCAGCATCTCACTCCCCCTTCTACTTCAGTTGCTAGTACCTCGTACCTATTGCATGACCCCAGTTCCCATCCCCATGCTGTGTCCTCGCTCCTGCTCGTATTTCTCCTTGGCTTCCTCTCCCTCTCCTTGTGCCTACCTGCCCAACCCTCTCTGACCATGTTCCTCCACCTCCATCCACTGGATCGCTGCCTGTAGGTCTCTTATCCTTCGACATACGGGACACTCCCGTAGCATCCATAATGTGCCCATCCAGATTGCTGACCCACATCTGTTGCAGATTACTAGCCTGTTCCTACTTCTGCCCCTGCTCCCCTGGAGCCTGCCCCTTCCTCTCGACTCACCACCTCCGCCCCTGTCACCCACTCCTCCTCCTGTGTCCCCCGGTATCCGCATCTCCTCCCCGTACACGCCCACTATCTCTGTCACTATACTCAGCCACAAAATGTACTGTGCCTTCCTTTGACTATCCAGTGCTACTCAGAGCATCAATGTGCGCACTGACCTCTCTTCCCTAAACTTCTGCCAGTCTTACCTGAACATTACATTAAAAGAAAAAAAAATTTAAACCCTAAAATCCAACTAGTAAAAGCCTGAGTGACGGAACTTTTCACCACCTGACTGTTAGCGTTAGGATTAGTTCATATGGGCAGTTTGCAGCTCCCCAAGCTCCTCCCTCACAGCCTTCAAGCCCAACCCTCAGTGGCTTTCCAGTATTTAAGAAAGGCTGCTGGAGGTGGTGGATGGGAGGGCTTTTACTCCAGCCAACAACAGTCCGAAAATCAGTTAGAGTTTAAAGAAAGCTTTAAGCTGCTCCCAAGCCAGCAGCAGACTCACAAAAAATCAGTTACACAGTTAAATAAAGATTTAAGCTAATCCCAAACCCATAGCAAACTCACAAAAAATCAGTTACAGAGTTAAAGGGATACTGTCAACCCCCTCAGGTCTCAAAGGGTCCCCAGTTTAAAAAAATATATTTTATGACTGCCAACATTCAGTAAAGTTTGCTTATGTAGCTGGTAGTTTGATTCTGACTCTCATTGTCTTTAAAAAAGTGAAAAACACTGCCCAACATACTGGTGTTATCACACCAAAACAGGTTTGTTTACATCCCTTAAACAACTCCAAACACATCTTTCCTGGACTTGGGAACACCCACAAAACAGTCTAGCCCCTCATGATGCAATGGGAGTTTAGGAGGCTTCTTTCTTATGAGTGACTGCACTGGTTGGATGTGTTTCTAATACTCAAAGTATGCAGCAAGAACAGAACCAGGATTGTAAACAAAACAAGGTTGTTTATAAATATACATTGCCATGCATTTAGTTCTAGTAAACAAGGAGACAGACAAAACAAACAGCAACATCAGTGAATTTAAGAGAGGGTAAACAATCATAAAATGTGGGGTTTCAACTAGAAATAATATGATGAAAAACAGGTTGACAGTGTCCCTTTAAATAAAGATTTAAACCCAAATTGACAGCAAAACTCACCCTCCATTTCTCCACAGCAAGCAGAACGAGCAGGCAAAATGGCCTTATGAATATTTAAATAGAGGTTCAAACTGAATTCCAAACGAACCTGATTGGCTGCTCTCTCTTGGCAAAGAATCCGCCCCCAAAACCCGCCAGCTAAGAAGTTCTGAAAATCAGTTACAGAGTTTAAAGAAAGCTTTGAGCAGCTCACAAGCCAGCAGCAAACTCACAAAAAATCAGTTACACAGTTAAAGATTTAAGCTAATCCAAAACCCATAGCAAACTTGCAAAAAATCAGTTAGAGGTAAATAAAATAAACTAATCTTCCCCACGACAAGCAGAATCAAATAAAAAAAACACTCCGATCAATAGTAATTGGGATGCAATCTTACCATACGTGAATGAAATGTAACATTTGATAAAAAAAGGTGTTGGTAGCCGGCCTGCCGGCAAGCAGTAACACTACCTCTTGCGATGCTGAGAACCCAGGTTCAGAAACGAGCCAGGGCTGTTGGAGGTCCGGCCGGGGGGAGGAGGAGGAGCAAGCGTCCCAACAGATGCTCTCCTCTGGGGAAGGGGGGGGTGGGGTGTCACTGTTTCACTGCTCTACTGCCACCTGGGTGACCGCAGTTGGCAGTGCAGGGGAAGGCATCGGGTTGTCTGGGTGCATTGGTGTGCTGGTAGGTAATGACGAGACGCTTCTGAGGGGAGGGCAGGACTACAGGGGACAAAATCTTGGGACTAGCTAAAGGCAGATAAAGCCCTTGCCCGCCGCCCACCATGCACAACACCGGACCCACAACACCACTGACCATGGGGATCCTCTGGGCCTTCACCTCCGTTGTGGGTGGCCAGCTAGACAGCAGGGCAATAATGTCAAAGTGGATGAAAGCAGACCTGGCCCTGTGGGCATGCTGGGGGGGAGGGGTGGACGCAGTACAGCAGTGTGTGTCGGGTGGGCCTCAGAGGCCTGGCCAGGTAAGTGGTTGTGGGTCTTGTGAGCGGGACTGGGATTGGCAGGAGTGGAAGGAGGACTCTACCAGTATCCGGGAGGGGGAATATGTTTAAAAAAATATATATATATATATATATATATATATATATATATATATATATATATATATATATATATGTGTGTGTGTATATATAAATAAAACATAGGGTTTAAAGAGCTGGTGTATCTCTTAGAAAAGGGATCTGTCACAGTGTTTAACAGCAGCAACCATTCCCTAGGAATGAGCTGCCCCGGAGCTTTACAATTTTATGCTAAATTTTCACACACACAAAAAAAGAAACATTTTTGAATAATGTTTGAAACATGGCAGAACAAACTTAATTTAGTTTACAAAAAAATGTATTCTAGGGATGTGGATATGTTATTCTTATCCACACTTGTTGGCATGTCCCTTTCCCTTTAAATCTTGACGGATGGTCTAAAAGCTGGCTCCTCCCACCCACCAGGGTGGTATATGCCTTGGCTGCGCCCCTTGACACCAGATCTTCCTTTCCGCTTGGAAAATTCAGGTTCCCTCCTTACCGTGCTGCGTTGAGTAGGCCCTGGCGCTTAATACTTTGGCTAGTTTACCGAAAATAAAACTCGTTTGAGTTTCCCCACTTAAATTCGTGATTGCGACCACAGTGGAGGACAAGTCCTTGCCTGGGTTTTGCCGGTGTTCTTGCGGGCAGAAAATGTCCCAATCAGACCCGCATTCCATGTGCGTTTACTGCCTGGGCCATGTGCATGACCCCCAGGCTTGTGATTTTTGTTGCGCCTTTCATCCGCAAGTTTTGGATGAGTGCCTTGCATGCTTGCAGCTTGGATGACCAGAAAAACTGCACCCGCTGGTCAAATCTAAAGACGCCCATCGTGTGGTCTCCGTGGCTGCGGAATCCACTGACTGGAGCAGATGAAAGCCTTCGAGGAGGCGGCAGCTCGTGCCGCCAAGCAATCCTCTTCTGTATCAGTTTTTGTTCCGCTCAAACTGGGCACCTCCTTCTCCAGATCCTTCAAGGAGATGTGCCAGTCTCTCCCTACGAAAGGAGAGGGCCCATCTGGTTTGCACACCTCCCAGTCCCGTAAGAAGGACAGAGGATCGAGAGAAGAGTCTTCACAATGTCGATGCTCCGGGGGGGGGGCAGATCTTGGTCCCAGGAGTCTCCTATCTCGACTTCGGTTGAAACAGCGACCTCAGCCACTGGCTTCTTGATATCCCCGTCAGGCCAGCCGGCTCAGACGTGGGATGATGACCAGATTGAAATTATTGTCAACTGAGGCCGACAATTCTCTATTTAGGACTCTGGTCCTACCGACAGACGAGACCCAGCTAGCTGGGGCTCCACCCATGGTCACAATCCCAGATCTGGAGGAGCCACGGTTCTCCCCGGCCCCTTCTGAGAAGCCCTGTCTGTCCCCAGTGGTCATCTTCTAGATCCTGGACCCCCTCGACCGATAGGCCGAGGAAGTCTCAAGTGGCGCCCTAAGAAGAGGCGACGCTGCCATTCGTCCTCGGACCCCTCTGGTGAGGAGAGACTTCGATGCAAGCTGCGTCATCGCTATGAGGATCTCATGTGGCAACGGCTCATGCTGCCCGTCCGAAGTCTACTCCAGCTTCTACTCCGGCCATCACTTGGCTGTCGCCCTCCAGGCTGACACCAACTCCACCAGAGCCAGTCAATGCTGTTCCTCCGCCTGCGGAGCCGGTGAAGATCCTCCCATCTTGGCCGAAGCTGGTCTCTCCACCTATTTTGGTGGAGCTGCCACTGAAGCAGCCTCCCTCAGGGGATCCTGCCAAGGAGTATCTGCCCTTTCAGGGTCTCCTGTGCAGGCTGTCAGTCACCCTTACTCCCGCCCATCTGCGGCGGGTCGAGAGTGACTCTGGTGGTCAGCCGCTGTGTCCAGACTCAGGATCCGTGGATTTGAACCTGCATTCACATCCGTGTGACGACGATTCCAAGAGTCTGTCAACGGAGGAAGGTCCCACGTCCTTCCTGGGCATCCTCTCTCATCTCTGATTCAACGGGTATGCCTTTGGAGCCTGTCAAAAAATGGGCCGAATATCCGCCTGACTGACATCCTCACAAAAAGGGATTCTCTGTCTGAGGCCTTTCCAGTGGCTGAGGCCATAGTTGGTCCAGTCTTGGAGCTTTGGCAGCACCCAGCCTCCTGCCCTGCGCCTTCTGCTCGTATGGCCCACAAGTATGTGGTTCCTATCTGTTCCCTCTTGGAGTTTACACAGCATCCCTTGGCTGAGGGGTTGGTAACTGAGTCTGTGTTTCGGCGCTCAGGCGACTCAGGAGACACGGATAGACCTCCGGACAGAGTCCAAGAAATTGGACCATTCGGTCAGAAAGGTCTGTGCTGCTTCCTTGCTTGGTCTGACAGATGAGTTCAGCAGTCATTATGGCACACTTCTCCCACGCCCTCTTGGGCTCTCTGGATGAGGTGCTTTCTCATCTCCCTATGGACCTTCACACCACGGTCAAGCAGGTCCATGACCAGGGTTGAGCGCTTGTTAAGCAGCAACTCCAGATGGCTCTGGACATTGGGGATTCTTGTGCCCGTTCAGTGGCAGCTGCAGTTGCCATGCGCTGCAGGGCCTGGCTGAGGGTCTCGACCTTTAAGGCAGACACCTAGCACGAACTGGCGGACGTTCCCTTCTTGTGTACAGACTTTTCGGTCCAGGGTCGATGGTCACCTTGGACTCCATTACTTCTGCCCAGAAAAAAAACCAGGGTTCTAAGAAACAACAGAAGAAGCCTTTTCGGCCTTCTGCCCGTGCGGCCAAGCAGCAGCAGCAGCTGGCTCAGTCTTGGTGCCCTTGGCCCAAATCCATGGCTTTCTCGAACCGTAGGCCCAGAAGGAGAGGTCCTGGTGGCTACGCTGCTGGCCCTTCATCCTCCAAGTCTGCGCAGTGACGGGATGGGGGCAGCCACCCCCATGCCCGTCATGACCACTCTGGGTCCTCCTGTGGGGGGGGCCGGCTCCGCCACTTCCTTTCCACCTGGTCTGCCATCACAACTGACCGGCAGGTTTTGGAAGTGGTCAGCCAGGGTCTGCCTCTGGAGTTTAAGCAGCACCCTCCAAGCTGAGACCACACCCCACAGGAGGAAAAGGTATCCGCCCATACTCTGTCGGCTCTCGGAGACGACACTGCCCAACTCCGCCGCAAGGAGATAGTGATCAGAGTCGCGGATCCCCCTGTCAATCCAGGGTTCGTTTCCAGGTACTTCTTGGTCCCAAAACAGATGGGGGGTTGACTCTCTGTTCTAGATCTGCATGACCTGAATCAGTTTCTCGGGTCATGCACCTTTCGGATGGTAACTGTATCCCAGATCATACCATCCCTCGAGCAGAACATGTGGTTCTGCTCCCTGAATCCACAGGATGTTTTTCCACGTCCCACTCCGTCCATCCCATTGAAAGTTCCTCCACTTCAGGGTGGAGGGAACCCTATACGAGTTCCAAGTCATGCCGTTTGGCCTGTCAACGGCCCCCAAGATGTTCACAAAATGCATAGCAGTGGTGGCAGCCCATCTTCTGTGTCAAGGAGTCCAAGTGTACCCCTATCTCGATGATTAGCTAATAGCAGGTCCCTCCAGACAGAAGGTGGAGAGGTCCAGGGATCTGGCCCTCCACACGTGCCTCAGCCTTGGCCTCCTAGTCAACGAGGCCAAGTCGGAGCTTGTGCCCTCGCAGGTGATTTGTTCATTGGGGCAGAGCTCGACTCTTGCCAAGCCAGAGCCAGGCTGCCGGTGGACAGGGTGGAGGTTCTCTCCTCCTCCTTTGCCCAATCATTTCTGGTTGGGCAATTGTGCCCTGCCCGGGACTTCCTGCGACTTCTGGGTTACATGGTCTGCACCACCGTGGTCCGATGGGCACAGTGGCATAATCGCCCCTTTTCAATGGGAGCTGGCCAGCCAGTGGTCTCAGTGACACGGTCATTTTGACCAGCTGTCACTGTGACCCAGAAGATGTCTGATGCTCCCTAGTGGTGGACCGTCCTGGAACATCTGTAGGGAGGGATCCCGTTTGTCTGCCCTGAGCCGATGGTTGTCCTTACGACCGATGCCTCTCTCACGGGCTGAGGTGCCCACGTGGGGAATCCACGTCCACAGGCTTTGGACCCCCATGGAATCCCGATGTTGCATTAACCTGCTGCAGCTCTGAGCAGTTCGGCTGGCGCTGGCTGCATTCGCTCTGTTCCTTCGGGGTCAAGTGGTCCAAGTCCAGAGGGACAACACCACGACCATGTACTACCTTAAACAGGGTGGCATGCACTCCTGGCCTCTGTGCAGGGAAACGCTCCACATCTGGACCCTCGTGAGCAGACTGGAGGCAGATCTCCTAGCCATTCATGTGGCAGGAGCCTCGAATCAGTTGGCGGACGCACTCAGCCATGTGGGCGAGGCATCCCACGAATGGTGTCTCTATCCAGAGGTAGTTCACAGCCTGTTCTCCCAGTGGGGCACCCCTCAGGTGGACCTGTTCGCCTCCAGGTAGAACACAAAGCTGAGGCTGTTTCATGCCCGCCCTCCTCAGCAGGGTTCACTGCAAGGGGATTCCTTCTCGAGGCCGTGGACCCCACTCTTCTTCTGTGCCTTCCCTCGGTCCACAAGGTGCTCCTCAAGGTCAGGAGGAACAAGGCACAGATGATCCTGGTAACCCCAGACTAGCCCCGCCAGTTCTGGTATCCAGATCTCCTCAGCCTCTGTACCAGGCTCCCAAGGTGTCTTCCAGTACGCCCAGACCTGCTCTCCATCAATCAGGGGAAGGTATTCCATCCGGACCTTCAGTCCCTGCACCTGGCAGCCTGGTTCTTGAGCGGCTGGAGTTCCAGGCTTTGGGTCTCTCCAACAATGTACTCAATGTAGTTGAGGCATCTAGGAAGGAGTCAAACAGGAGGTGCTATGCCTTCAAATGGAAGAGATTCTCCATTTGGTGTCAGTGCAAGGGCCTGAACCCTTCGTCCTGTCTGGTGGCTAGCATCTTTGACTACCTTTGGTCCCTCTCCAAAAGTAGGTCTTTGGTCTACGACCCTTAAGGTGCACCTGGCAGCCATCTCCGCTTACCAGGCACGGGTCGGTCAACAGATGGTGGCACAGGAAAAAGTGGTCTGGCACTTCTTTAAAGGCCTCGACCACATTTCCCCTCTGTGCATGAACCACCACCTCTGTGGGATCCACTGCTGGTTCTGGCAAAGCTCATGGGCAAGCCATTCAAATCGATGCACAGATGTGAGATGTCACATCTGTCGTGGAAGACTGCCTTCTTTGTGGCTATCATGTCAGCCAGAAAGACTAGGGAGCAACAGGCGCTCTCTGTTGAGTCTCCCTATCTGGTCTTCCACAGGGACAAGGTTGTCCTGCGCCCCCACCCAAACTTCTTTCCGAAGGCAGTGTCAGAGTTTCACCTGAACCAGGTATTGACTCTGCTGGTGTACTACCCCAGTTACACCTCGGAGGCGGAGTATAGGCTCCAAACTTTGGACCTGAGACAAGCGCTCTCACTATAAGGAGCGAACGGCTGAAGTTTGGGGAGAGGTTCGCCAGCTGTTTATCACCTACACTGAAGCAGCACCTGGCAGACCTGCAGCAAAGTGGACGATTGTCAGATGGATAATGTCCTGCATTGATCTCTGCTACCGGTTGGCAGGCAAGGAGCCACCCATAGGTCTAAGAGCTCATTCTGCCCGCCATACTGCTGCGTCTGTGGCTGCTTCTAGGGACATCCCTATCCAGGATATCTGCAGGGCTGCTACCTGCAAATCAGCAAACACCTTCATTACCCACTACCACATCGACCTAGAGTCACGCCGGGATGCTGGTTTTGGGGCCTCAGTTCTCCAGTCTTTGTTCCCTAAGTAGGGGGTGTGCACCTTGCCTCCCTCCTTCCGGAGAACTGCTAGGAATCTGCCAACAAGTGTGGATAAGAACAAGATATCCACATCCCTAGAAACACGGGTTACTCTCCTGTAACAGTAGTTCTAGGAGTGGTATATGTTCATCCACACTGACCCACCCGACCTCCCTGGGTTCGACGCACAACCACTGCTTCCAGTGGGCAAGATCTGACATCAAGGGGCAGAGCCGAGGCATATACCACCCGGGTGGGAGGAGCCATCTTTTAGACCATCTGGTAAGATTTAAAGGGAAAGGGACATGCCAACAAGTGTGGATGAACAACATATACCACTCCTAGAACTGCTGTTACAGGTGAGTAACCTGTGTGTTCAGACCACTGAGCAACAGTTGTAAAGGCACTGTAATAAGTAATGCCCAAGCAAGTAGAAAAGAACAGATTCTTGTCTGAACCTTTCACCAGGTTCTGGAAGAGGAGCCAGAGAGTAGGAATTGTTAAACATAGTGAGGGATCCCTTGGAAGAAACAACATTACCACGGTGAGTTAATATTTTTTTCTTCAAACCCCAGGAATCCCGCACTTCTGTTTAACGGCAGACTCCTTAGCAGTACCTTGGGAGGCTATGTACAGAACCTATTTAGAGAGAAAGTGTTCTGCAAGACAGCAGTGCCAACGCTGGCATCCCTTCTGCACTCTGTGTCTAGACAGTAGTGTTTCATTAGGGTGTGTACTGTTTTCCAGGTAGCTGCTTTACAGATTTCTTGCAGGAGAATATCCCTTGATGCTGCCACAGAGACAGAGGTACCTGTTGTAGAGTGTGCCCTAAGACTTCTGGGTGGCAATTTACTAGCTTTGCTATAACAGAAATGTATGCAAGAGACTATCCAATGAGAAATGGTTCTCCTGGATGTGGGTTTGCCTTTTCTGCACTTTACCATAAGTGGCAAACAGCTAAGTGTTAATGGACCTGACTGCTTTTGTGTAGTACAGGTATTAACTCAGTGCTTTTTTTACATCCAGGTAGTGGAGATTTTTCTCCCTTGAGCTTGATATTCCAGTAAAGAAAACATGAAGGGCAACTTACTGATTTTAAGTGGAATTCTGATACCATCTTAAAAAGGAATTTTCTCTTTGTCCTTCGAATTACCTTGTCCCTTTGGAAAATTATGTAGTTAGGATCTCTGCAGAGGGCTTGTAGCTCACTCATTCTTCTAGCAGATGTCACTGCCACCAGGATAATTGTTTTCCAGGTGACTTACTTCAGTGCAGCATTGGCCGTAGGCTTGAAAGGAGCCTCCATCAGCTGGGCAATACACCCATTCAAGTCCTGTGGAAGGATAGGGTCCCTCACTGGAGGGTACGTGTGATTCAGGCCTTTAAAAACCTTTTTGAAAATGGGTTGTGAAGCCACTGACTTGTCTTTGCCAGCTGATGTGTGAGCTGACACTGCTGCCAAATGTACCTTTAGGGTTGAGAGCCTTAGGCCCATTGACTGGAGGTGGACTAGGTAATCCAGAGTACACCAGATGGAAATCCCTTTCCATTTTGAAGCGTACGTTTTCCTTGTTAGTGAGTTTCTAGAAACCTTCCACATCTTTATTACTTTGTCAGAAAGATTTAGCCCAGAAAACTCTTGCTCTTCTAGGACCATGCTGTGAGGCGTAGAGTTTTCAGATCTGGGAATGTTACCTGCCGTTAGGTGGTGTCAGCATATTGTATCTCAGAAGCAGATTGATGGGAGGCCTGTTGGAGAGGGACAGAAGCATGAATTACCAGGGCTGTCTGGCCCAGTTTGGAGCTATGTGAATCATTATTGCCAACTCCCTTCTTGGTTTTATTAGCACTCTCAATAAGTGTGGGAAAGGAGGGAGAGCATACAGAAACTTCCCTGACCAATTGAAGACTACAGCATGCTCTGGAAGTGAACCTTCCGCCAGGGGTCTGCAACAAAAGAGTGAGAGCCGATTGTTCTTCTAGGAAGCAAACTGATCCATATCCGGTGTACCCCACCATTTGAACACTGATGCCAGCACCTGCTGATTCAGGGTCCATTTGTGATTTCCCTGGCTGATCCTACTTAGGGAGTCTGCCAGCACATTGTTCTTTCCCTGGCAGGTGTACTATGTATAGCTGAACTTCCAGGGAATTGGCTAGGTTCCAGATCTTCATAGCTTCTGTGCACAGTTTTAAAGATCTTGTTCCTCGCTGCTTGTTTATGTAATATATTGTTGTGGTGTTGTCTTTCTGATCTGGACAGATTGATGCTGGATCTGGGAGGAGAAAGCCTGCATTGTCCGGTAGACTGCCCTGAATTTCAGGAGACTGATGTACTCTTGAGTCACCTGTGTGCTCCAGGTGCTGCTCGCAGTAAGATTCTCCAGGTGGGCACCCCAGCCTAAGAGGAAAGCATCTGTTGTGAGTATAGCTGTGGGGGATTGTTGAATGAAAGGAATTCCTTCTCTGAGGTTTGCCTTCCTCCTTCCACCACTCCAGTGCCTTTAGCAAGGTTTTTGTGACAGGCACCACTTTGGACAGAGGGTCCCAACCTTTGGGACCAATGTCCCCTAGGTGATACTGAATATCTCTCATGTACCCTAGTAACCGTAGAAAATCCTTTGCTGGCCTTGGCTGTCCTGAAGGATTTTACAGCTGAAATCAGATTTGCTATCCTTGCTTGAGGAAGAAAATGCCTTCCCTTGAAGGTATCTGGTTCTGCACCAATAAAGTCCAGAACTTGAATTGGTTCTGCTTGTGACTTCTGATTTTTTTTTTTTATACTGGTTTATTGAATAATTCCATTGTACAAAGCATTATTCTGAAGATTCATACAATTTCTCAAGGTTAACAATTACTATGGTTATGACAACTTATTACCATAATAACAATCTTGCATTCCAATTAAGAAATATATATCAAAAAAGTAAACCTTTATTACAATAACTAGGAGAAGTAAAAGTATTAGCAAAAGGTTGCTATTGTGCCCAAATAAAAATCAGAAGAAAACCGGGGGGTGGAGGATCCTACAGTGCAATAGGGAGAGGGAAGAAAAAAGGGGGAGAGTAAAATATTCATTTCAAATGGTATTTCATAAATTAATTATATTGTCTCTGTAAATATCCCACTTATTCCATCTGTTGGTGAATTGATTCTTTTTATGGTTGATAGAAAAAGTGATTCTTTCCATGCTATAAATTTGTGATGATATAGCCAACCAGTCCTAGATGGATGGAGCAACCTGCTGGAGCCATTTTTTGTAGTAGCTTTTAAAGCTGCTATTGTGTGGATCACCCATAAGTAGTGCCCTTTGTTACCTTTAATATCGGCTGAGTAGAGTCCCAACAACAAATGCTCAGGGCCCACTTCACTAGTTAACCCAAATAGGTTTGTCAGGTGAGTGATTTGATTCCAGAACCCCTGGATACCCGCACAGTGCCAGAATACGTGTGTGCCCGATCCACTTTCAAAGTGCCACAGTGCCTCCAGCAAGTTGCCCTCTGAACTGAGCCTGCTTTGAATAATTTATGCGAAGTGTAGAAATACCCTATCCTGACCCTCCAGGCATATTCTCTCCAAGTTGGGGAGTAGGTGGTCTTCCACGTATTCCTAAAGATCTTTAGCCAGTCCCTAGAGCTCAGAGTAACACCAAGTTCACCTTCCCACTTACAGTGCAACTGTTGTATATTATGGGCCCTATCTGCTATGAGATTACAATATAGAATAGTTATTGCCCTTTTACCATGCGTTCCCTTCCAGACGGTCTCAAAGGCCTCTGGGAAAGGTCTTTCATCCTGCAACTCGTAATTTGGCGAAATTTGCTTTGGATGTGGTCCCTAATCTGGTAATAATATATACAGTTTGTGGGGCTCCAACCAGCTTGGGCTCTGAGCACTTCAAAAGGTATTATATCTTCACCCTTGAGGACCTGCCAAGGGGCACATAAACCCTTCACTATCTGCCTCCTATACCATCCTGATTGAAAGGCCGGCAGAAAACTCTCATCATAGCACCACCATCTGTATTTCCACATGGTTTTGGCTGTGAAACCTTTTCTGGTTCCCTGAATCCAACCCTGTAATGTTGTTTGTACAGTGAATTGTGGATAATCCTCTAAGTGGATTTGAGAAGGGGGATTAAATAGAACTGCCGGAAGTGGTATCCTGGTTTTCATTTTAGTTTCCATTTGCTTCCAGTGGGGTGTGTCCAGAGGATGGCCATCTTCATTTGGACTGCCAGACAGTAATCCCAAAGACTGGGGCAGGCTCTACCTCCGAGTTGTCTAGGTAAAAAGAGAGTTTTCCTGGAAACTCTAGGGGGAAGGTGGGCCCATAAAATGTTTGAAAGCTTCTTCTGCCATACCATAATGTCTCATTGGGAGATTGGGCAGGTACGGCTTGGAATAAATACAGGAATCGAGGGAGTACATTAGTTTTAAGAACCTGTGGTCTAGAATGGAAGGGAAGGGGCAAAAGATGCTATCTGTATAAGTCTGCCCATATTGTTCTGAGAAGGGGGCTAGTTATCTTTATAAAGAGTGTATGGGGATTTGTCCAAGTAGACCCCTAAATACTTAATTTTTTGCACACTCCCAGTTCATAGGGTATTTAGCTTTTAAATAATCCGGGATCTGAGGTGTTAAATTCAATACCTTCGTCTTGGGCCAGTTTAATCTGTAACCAGAGAGCTGTGAAAAAATTTGAATTTGGTCAAATACTGCTGGCAGTAGTGTTTCAGGGCTGGTCAGTTATAAAAAAAATATATTGTCCGCATATAGTGCTATTTTGTGACACGTGGTATCCCCTCTATCTTTGTGTTCAAACGAATACTTTGAGCCAAAGGCTCAATATATAAAGCAAAAAGAAGAGGAGATAGAGGACACCCCTGTGTAGTCCCCCTGGCGAGCCCCAAAGGCCGAGAAATAAAACCGTTTGTCCTAACATACGCTACAGGATTAGTATACATCTTTGCTATAATTTGACAGAATTGGGGTTTGTGGTGGTGGGGGGGGGATCCAAAGCCAGCCAGGCAACCAGACCAAAAGCTTTTTCAGCATCTAGACTCATAATGTATGTTGGTTGGGCTGATTTCTGCAGGTGTTCTATAATATTAACTGACCTCTTGATATTATCAACTGTCTGTCTCCCAGGGACAAAGCCCACCTGGTCTTCATGAATAAGTCCTGGAAGTACCTGTTCCACCCTCCTGGCCAGAACACTCGCCATAATCTTATAGTCCATATTCAAGATGGAGATGGGGCGGTAAGAAGAACAGATGGTGGTGTCCCTGGCCGGCTTCGGAATAACAGAGGATTGCCTGTGTCCAGGAAGGGGGCATTAGACCCTTCTCAGAATGGACAGAATTATATACCTGGCCTAACAGTGGGGTTACCTCTTCCTTAAATTGCTTAAAAAATTCCCCTGGTAGACCATCGGATCCCGGACATTTACCTGTTTTCAGTCCCTGAATTGTAGTTAAAATTTCCTTATCTGTAAAGGGTAAAATTAAAGTTTCCCTCTGCGACTGTGTTAAATGTGGGCGCTTCAGAGGTTTGCAGGAAGTCCTGAGTTTCCTGTTTGTCAGGGGTAGGTCCGCCACTATATAATTTTTCATAGTAAACTCTGAATGCTTCCACTATACCTTCAGTGGTGTGTTGCATGGTTTGTTTAACTGGGTCCTTCACTTTTGTTATGGTAGCTTTTGCTCTGTGCTGCCGTAATCTACTTGTGAGCAATTTAAGTGCCCTAGGGTTACCCTCATAAAAGCGCTGGTGCAGATACAAAAGTTTTTGCTCTATTTGATAATCTAGAGTTTTCAAAAATTCCTCCTTCAGCCTCATTAGTTGTTTACCCCTTTCTCTATCAGGTTTCTGCTGTTGTAGTGATTCTAACTCTTTTATTTGGGCTTGGAGATCCGTACTTCTCTGTTCCCTTTGTTTCTTGAACCAGGCTGAAAGCTCAATAAACCTCACCCATACCATAGCTTTACCATATCCCAGAGAATACTAGGAGATGCATCTGGGTGCTGGTTCAGCTGTACAGCTTCCTGAATAGTTTGCTTAATTATTTCTTGTGTTTCTTCCTTCTGCATGAGGGAGATATTTAGCCTCCAGAAAGTAGAGCATTTAGGAGGGCCCACTGAAAGTTTCAACAGTATGGGAGAGTGATCTGATAGCGCTCCCACCCCTGTTTCAGAGGTTTTACATATTCCCACAGATTCCTTTGAAACTTAAAAATAATCTAGTCGAGAAAGACTGGTGTGAGTGGGAAAAGGTGTATTGTCTAGCATTTTTATGGTGTTGACACCAGATATCCATTACTCCCAACTCCCCCATAAACTTGGAGACCCTGCTGGCCACTCTGTTTTCTCACCTGGCTGTTGTTACAGAGGAATCAAGGTTGGGGTTAAGTCGCAAATTCGGATCCCCTTCAGTAACTAAGTGTCCCTCAGCCCTGTCCATGATTTTCAGGAAATATTCCTGGAAAAAGTAGTAGTCAGAGCCTGGTGGGGCATAGATTGAAATCAGAGATCATTGAGCCATGATATCAGCCCTTGATTGCTACAAATCGATCCTCTTTATCTAGTAAAAGAGTCCTTTAACTCAAAGTGGGTCTTATGAGGAATAAGAGTCGCTGCCCCCCTTCTAAGGCCCTTCCCATATGAAGAGGAGATGACTCTCTTGAAACCAAATTTAGTTAGTTTAGCATGCTCTATCTTGCTCATATGCGTTTCCTGCAACATCATAAATGCTGCCCCCGTTTTCTTTGAATAAGTCATTACCCGGATCCTTTTAATGGGATGAGATAAGCCATTAACATTATATGAGATTATTAGAGTATTGGGATCATCCATCAGCACTATTCAGAAAGACTAAAGTACACTTTACTTGTGTGTTACTAAGAGCTAAGACCACTTTGAAAAACTCCCGTAAACAAAATATAGGTACAAAACAACAAATCTCTCCCTTAAAGATTAACAAGAACTGAGTAAAACTATGAACTGTGGCAACTTTAAAAAAGTTTAACCCAAACATTTGTCTTCCAATAGTGGAGATCTATGTGTAGTTAGATTTCTGTCTGCCTATCGAGCCAACCCAAGTTAGGGAATGGCAGCAGGCTAAGGAGATGGGGAGAAAACTTCCCACTGCCACTGAAATCAGTAGCTCTCCATAAGAGCCTCAGATAAAACACGAGGGCTCTAGTGCTGAGTAATCAGCAGATGCTTGACGTCACTGTGAAATTAAGGATAATAATCAGTGCCCCGCTATGATAGCAATCAGCCCCAAAACTTTGGTACTGGTTATGAAGTATTTTACCCCGTGTCACCGAACGCAACCCCCCTCCACCGAGCCCCTTATGTTTTAAACATTTGATCATCATATTGCTTGTAACTAGCATAAACCTTATATTAACAGCAGTGCTAATGAATGATGAAATGGGTATAACAAAAAGCAGTTAGAAGTCTGTAAGTTACACTGTTAAATTCAATAAATCAGAATGAAGATCTTATAAATGGAAATCCATTTTAAAGCATCTCTGCACCTATAGAGCTGCTTTGTGCCAGCGCTAGGTACTTTAAATGCAGTCCACTGGCAACTGCAGGTGCAGCAATAGAAAGGCAACTGTAAAGTCCCCCCTGTAGTAGGAAACCAGGCAGACCATCCGCAAGCTGGTCCACATAGGATAACAGGGAAATAACCTGTCTATACTTGCTCAATCCGGAGCGGATGTACTATTCACTCTCTTTCCATCTTGTATCTTCTGCAAAGCTGCGCGAATGGCATTGATAGGCAGTGCTGACGTTGATAGGTCACAACCTCTTTCTCTTGTTCAAGGCGATGAGCCAATCGGAGTGATCTTGCGGTGCCTGCTGGGGATCTGAGTTCTGAGAGTGCTTATCCCGGCCCTCCATCAGCTCTTCTCCACTAGGACCTTCCTTGCTTCCACCGGGGAGTCATAAGTTCTGGTTCCTTCAGTCCAAAAGACATGGAGGTTAGCTGGAAAAGGGGTATGAAAGCAGATGGTTTTGACTGGCAGAATTCTCAGCATCCTGACGCACTTCAAACGTTGCTTCTGCACCTCAGGAGGGTAGTCATGATAAAAAAAAAAGTCTGCTGGTAAGGTACTTTACTTCCTTTTGCTGCCAAGCCTTCATAAGGATCTCCTTCTTCACCCTATGACTATTAAACTTTATGATGATGGATCGAGGTTTTGCTTCTGGAGGGGGTTTAGGTTGCAGCACCCTGTGGGCCCCCTCTATTCCGAGCTGAAAACTGCTCGACAGCTGCAGGACATCAGTGAGCAGATCAGTGATAAAATCCACCATGCGACCGGTTTCAGCTCCCTCCTGCAGACCATGTATCCAGATATTTTCTCTTCATGAGCGACCTTCTAGGTCAGTGCATTTTTGTTGTAGGGTATCGGTATGCTGTAGAAAAACTTGTAATATGAGGCCCAATTTTGCTGTCTCGTCCTCTGTGGCGCTTGCCCGCTTCTCCAGCCCAGTAAGATTCTCATTTAGCTGTCGGAACTCGGACCGATTCTCCGCTCGCATTTCTTTTAATTTTTGGAAAAGCTTCTCGAATTGGGAGCAGGACAGCTGGTCATGTTCGTCCTCCGTATCTGCAGTACTCGCTAGGGATGGGCTCCGGCTGCTCTCTCGGGCCTGAATTTGCAATCCTGGAACATCGGATCTTCTGGGGGCAGTTTTCACTTCATATCTGCCCTGTCTATCCTTATTTCTTCGACTGCTTGCCATTTTGCAGATTTTTGAGTGGTTTTGCCAGTTTAATTGTGGTTTTGGAGCTCTTGGGGATGGGAGCAGCATCTAGCGAGCTGCAACTGGATCCGTGACGTCACCGGAAGTCCTGCTTGTGACTTCTGAAGGTTTAGGAGGAAGCCCAGATCCTCTAATATACGAACATACAAATTTTCCAGCAGATAAAGGCCTTATGGTCTATAGAGTCTGTTCGAGTGTGCAGTTAGCAACCCTTATACTGCAGCTGCCCCTCCCTCTTACCCTATCCTATCTCATTTTGAATCAGTCCACTGTTCTGCAGGATCCCACTTCAGCAGGCAACGTGTTTCACCCAGACACCACTCTCTCCGTAAAAAAAAGTGTCTTCTCATGTCCCTCCTGAACCTTCCCCCCAAAATCTGAGATCATGACTGAGTGTCCCTAGCCCCTCCTTAACTTGAATAGTCTCTCCGTGTCTGTCTTGTTTATTCCTTTTATGTACTTGAATGTTTCAGTTATATCCCCCGTCTCTTCTCTCCTCCAGTGAGTACATATTCAACTCCCTCAGCCTGCTCATGTAGGGTATGTCCCCTAGTCCCTGGATCATCTTCGTTGCCCTGCGCTGCACCCCCTCCAGTAACTTAATATCCCTCTTCATGTAAGGGTGTCAGTACTGCACGCAGTATTCCAGGTGTGGCCTAACCAGTGACATATACAATGGCAGGATCACCTCCCCTCTCCTTGAAGATATACTGCTGGCAGTACAACCCAGCATTTTGTTGGCCTTTGCAGCTGCCTTCCTGCATTGGGGTGAGTTGTTCATTGAGCCCATTATAATCACCCCCAGATCCTTCTCCTCCTCTGTCACGGCTAGCTGAACCCCCCAGCTGGTAGCTCCTACTTGGGTTTTTTGCCCCAAAATGTAGCACCTTGCACTTTTTGGCATTGAACCCCAACTGCCAGGTGTCCAACCAGGTCTCCAATTTTGACAGATCATCCTGCAACCCATGCCAGCCTCCTAGGTTATCCACCACTGCTCCCATCTTGGTGTCATCTGCAAACAAACTGATCTTGCTTTTGATGCCTGTTGAGATGTCTGATATGAACAACCCAAACAACACTGGTCCCAGCACTGAGCCCCGCAGTACTCTGCTTGTCACTGCCCTTGGAGATGAGAGCTTCCCCTCCACCACCACCCTCAGCTGCCTTCCCTGTAACCAGTTTAGTACCCATTCCACCATTTTCGCACCTGTACCTGCCAGCTTACTACCCAGCCCCCCATGCGGCACAGAGTCAAATTCCGTACTGAAATCCAGAAACAGGACATCCACTGCATGGCCTTGTCCAACTGTCTAATTACCCAGTCATAGTAATCCACCAGGTTGGTCTGACAAGATCTGCCCATGACAAACTTATGCTGCCTAACATCCTGCAGCCCATTGGTCTCTAGCCGTTTCTTCAGGATGGTCTCCATCAGTTTTCCTACGATGGATGTGAGTGTGAGGCTTACAGGCCTGTAGTTTCCCAGTTCATCTTTGGGAACTGCTCTTATGGAGGGGTACCACGTGAGCCATCCTCCAGTCCTGAGGTACACTTCCTGAGACCAGGGAGGCATTGAACAGATCTGCCAAGGGACCCGCCAGCTCTTTCAGTACCCTGGGGTGAATGCCATCCAGCCCGGGCACTTTTTCCACCCTCAGTACCCTGCTCTCTGTGATTCCCCAATCTGTCACCCCCTCCGAACCCCCTCTGAACCTGACCTCCACTCCCCCCTTGGTAGCTCCCCTCCTTTCTCCTTAATAAACACTGAGCATAAGTATTCATTAAGCGTTTCTGCCTGCTCTGCCCATCTCCACCCCTCCCTCTTAATCCTTACTATTTTGTCCCTACAACTCCTTTTCTCCCTGATGTACCTGAAGAATTCCTTCTCCCCCTTCTTTTTGCCTTGCGCCAGCCTGAGCTCCTTATACGCCTTGGCTGCCCTTACTGCCTTCGTCACCTCCTTTGATTCCTTCAGGTAATCCTCTCTATCCTCCCCTCTCCCTGTTTTTGTTGAACCTCCTAAAGGCGGCTCTTTTATTTCATACTTTTTCCATGACCCCCTTGCTCAACCAGCTGGGTTTCTTGGCCCTAGCTCTTTTACTCTGGACCCTGATGCGGGTTTTGGTTGCCTCCTCAATCCCCAGTTTTATGACCTCCCACTTCTGGTTGGTGTCCATATTAGTTTGGATTCTGGCTAGATACTCTTCAGTTACCTCCCCCATCCTCCTGAAGTCCAACACTCTTGTACCTGTTTCAACTCCCTCCTTACTGATTTTCAACGTGAACCACACTGAGTGGTGGTTGCTCCCTGTGAACGGTTCTTCCACCACCAGCACCCTCACAAACTTCCCATTTGCCAGCATGAGGTCTAGGGTGTTCCCTAATCTGGTTGGCTCACTGACCATTTGCATTAGGAAGCTATCCAGAAATGCGTCCAGAAGTATCTGCTTCCTTCTATTTGTGGTGGCTGGGGTAATCCAGTCCACTCCCGGCAGGTTGAAGTCCCCCACAATCACCGTGCTACCCTTTCTGCAGGCCGTTCTGATCTATCCCGCTAGTTCTCCCTGTCTAACTCCTCTGTCTGAGATGGTGGCCTGTACACTACTCCCATCCTGAGAATCCTGTTCTTGGAATCGCATCCATAACAACTCTTTGCCATCCTCCTCATGAACACACTTCAGTCCTCCTCCTGTCACATACAGTGCCCCCCCCCCCACACCCATTTACCTTATCTCTGTGGAATATCTTATACCCTGGTACTGCCATGTCCCAGTCCTGGTAATGGGTGGCCCATGTTTCGGTGATGGCTGCCATGTCCACCTCCCCTTCTGCCATGAGAGCCTGTTGCTGTGCTGTTTTGTTCCCTAGGCTCCTAGTGTTCAAGATGACCACCTTCCCCCCCTTCCTAATATGTTCTGTGTCAGCTCTATGGAGGACATTGCTTCCTGCTGTGTTCTTCCTGAGACTAGTCAATTCAGGTAGGGAAAAACCACCACCCCTTGCCTTCTCAAATGTGCTGCCTCCATAGCTAGGCACTTTTTAAAAACTCTTGGAGTGGAGGTGAGGCCAAAGGGAAGGTTGTGAACTGGTACTGGCAGTTCTTACTTCAGGAATTGCTCTTGCAGCAGGTAACACCTTTGGGACTTAGCTGCAGGTGCCACGACCCTACAAAAACTTTCTAGCTAGGAATACCCAGTGTCAGCCCAACCCTGACATCACGTCTGGTATAAAAGGGGCAGCCCTCCAGCCCATCCAGAGTTCTTTTCTTGTCGTTGACTGCACTAGTCGGACCTCCGCAGATGCCTACAGCTGGTCGACTGCCATTTTGACTGCGTTTTCAATGCTGTTTTATTTCCTTACAGTTTTTGACAGATTGTGCATGTCACCTTCTCCAGTATCATCAATCGAGAGGAGTCCTTCAAATTGCGTATGCGGGATCTGCCTGCCGCATAAGGACGGCCATTCGGCTTGCTTATTCTGCCTGGGCCCAGACCACAACATCGAGGCCTGCCAGCACTGCCGTGACTTCAGTCTGTGCATGACGCTCCGGCGCCAGAAGACCCTTGAAGCTTTCCTTTTGAAAAAGCAAATATCTGCCATGGAGAAGGAACTCCACTGCAAGAGCTCTTCATCCTTTCCTTCTTCAGCGTCTTATTTATTTTATTTATTTCTGTTTCGGAGTTGCAACCTTTGAGCCTAACCGGCTCTTTTATAAAGGCTCCAAGTTCTTCTCACAAGGAGAAAAAAATCAAGCGGCAAACACGAGCACTGAGACATGGAGAAATCCCGGGCAGAAGACCTCTCTCTGTTCCCAACCAAGTCGGCAACCCCCTCCTCCTCTGAGCTCCCGGTCTCCAAGCTTCCCTACCTGATTTAGGGAGAAGGCTCTTTGTGGCATAGGAAGTCCTCCCATACCTCCCACCTGCTTAAGCCCGTTACCCCTGGGGGATCAAAGCCTAGTGGCTTGGCTGGAGTTTCTTTGGGCGGCAGGCCGCTGTCAGTCACCCTCCCGTCCAGGGTATCCGCCGAGTCCACCCTGTTGTCAGGGGCTGGTGGCACCCGGGACAGTCGCCTCCTTCCTCTGGGAGCAATGGGCGTATGTTCCGTTTGGGAGAAACGCCTCCCCCACAGGCGACTCCACCCAGGCGTCCACCACCTGTACTGGTGGCGCCACCTCAGGGAAAACCTGGCACTGCCTCAAACACCAGTAAACTCTGACGTCTCTGTTAGACCGATGCCAGGGGACCTGACGCCTGATGGACGGACGTCGGCCCAGAGACCTCAGACGCCTGAAGGTAAACCTGAGCTCCTGATGCCAGAGTTACCCCAACCGGGGCGACCTGACGTCGGGACCATTCAAGCTGGGCCCCCGGACACCAGATGCTCCGACTCTGCCTCCAGACCCTCTGCAGGGTCTGAATGGACTTTTATTTGCAGCCTGGTGGGTCTTCTTTAAAGATAAATGGGTCCCCTTGGCTCTGGTTCAGCCTGTACCCCAAGGGCCTTCCCCAAATGAGTCCTCAGGTCGTCCCCCTACTCCGCCTCCTAGGAGGCCAATGCCGGACAATGACCTTTCCTCCCCAAGGGATCTTCCCCGCAGACCGAGGTTGCCTTCTTCTTCCTCTGACTTGGAGGACTCAGAACCTGATTCCTACTCCTCCTCTAGCTGTGGGGACTCAGACCCTCCGTCCGACCCCGACGTCAGGAAGGGCACTCACCGCCAGACTCCTCCTTCATGAATGTGATGCATCACATTCAAAAATTGAATGCCTGGGACTCTGAAGACCTCGACCCAGAAAGGAAGAGGTTAGCTGCATTACTTCAGAAAAAGGATGCCCTCCCCATGGGCATCCCTCCAGTGGTCGACTCATACAAGGTCGCCAACAAACTGGCATGGAAACACCCTTTTTCGACCTCTGCAGTTTCCAAAATGTCAGACCAGTTGTACACCATCCCCCGGGATGATCCCTTCTACAGGGAACAACCGGAGGCAGACTATGTGGTGCTGAACGCCACCCACGACAGGTCCAGACGTCTGCGGCATCTCAGTACGCAACCCCCAGATAAGGACTCTAAACAGTTTGACCATCTGGCCAGGAAAGTCTTTTCCTCCACTACTTGTGTCATCTGGTCACAAACCTTCCTTGCCCACATGGTACAATACCAGAATGCCCTGTGGGACAAGGCAGTAGAGCTCATTCAGGCCATGCCAGACTCACCCAGTGAGGTGGAGCTCATGGCGATTATGAAGTCCGGTTCGGATGTCGGCAGCCATGTCTTGCAGGCTTCTTATGACACCGTGGATTCAACGGGCAGAGCCACAGCTTCCGCACTCTGTATCGGCCGTTACTCTTGGCTGAGAGTCTCTGGGTTCTCCCTGGAAGTCCAGTCCAAGATTATGGATGCCCCTTCAGAGGGCCGGTCTTCTTCGGGGAAGATGCCCAAGCCGTCATTACCTATCACACACAGGCGTCTCATCCACTTTGTATCCTTCATTTCCCAATTCCCGTTCAATCTGCTCCCCACATACATCACTTCCCTCTTCTCCCCCTGCCCCAGCCTCAACATACTCCCTACGTTCTAGGGACTCATGCTCTTTCTCACTCCCTACTCCATCTTCAAGCATGGGCAAATCTGCTTTCCATTATCGTCTCCCCTCTCTGTGGAACACTCAGTCACCTCTCTTACACAACTCTTCCTCTCACTGCTCTGTCAAATCGCTGCTCCGTCTCCTACCTTTCCCTGCTTGCTCCCATAACACCTCTTATACTTGAAATGTTTGTCCTCTGTTGTAACAACACTGATTTTGTGTTACTCCATTCCATGTATACGTCACATTCAGAAATTGAATGGCTAGGACTCTGGGTCTCTGCATAGCCTGTTTTGCTGTATTGTATTTATTGAAATATTTTATTATGCTTACTATTGTGTAATTTTGTATTGAATGCTTTGTACTATAAACTGTGATTCCCATGCTCCCTGTCCCCCCGGGTCGCACCTGGAGACGAACCTTGGCTCAGTGTGCCTTTCCTGGTCACCAAATGTTTAAATAAAATAAAAAAATTTGCAGGAAAGCGGTTAGGTCGGTACAAACCATGTACAAGCCTAAGCAGCCTCCTAAGCAGTCCTTTCATAGACCTGGAAGACAGCAATTTCGAGGTCTGCAGCAGCAACGGGCTGGCTTTAAGCGCAAGGCTACTACCCCTGCTACTGGAGGTTCTGCCCTTTGGGCCGATAGAACCTCTCAGCCTGCACTCCCCTGCTTCTCTGCCTGACTCACTGACCAACTCTCCTCTTTCAGCAGAGTCCATGAGAGAAGCAGTAGGGGGGTCAGTTCTCTTTGCACACTGAAGGGTGGCGTCAGATAATATCAGATCACTGGGTCCTGCAGCTCATCGAGAGAGAGCATACCCTCAAGTTTACAAAGACCCCTTCAGTACTCTCAGGCCCACAGTGCCATCATAGCACAAGAAATCCAGGCTGTCCTTCAGAAGCCATTGAGCTGATACCCTGAAGCAGCGAGGGACTGGATTCTACTCCCACTTCTTCCTTGTGCCAGAAATGAAAGGAGATATTTGTCCCATCTTGGATCTAAGCCATCTGAACCAGTAGATACAGTTAAAAACATTCAGGATGGTCACCTTAATAGGCCTCCTGCCACTGTTACATCAAGGGAACTGGTTAGGATCCCTGGACATGCAGGATGCATACCTCAACATTCTGACTTTCCAACCACACAGGAGGTATATCTGTGCTTCCGCTTTCAGGGCCGACATTACCAGTTCAGGGCCCTGCCCTTCAACCTGTCCTATGCGCCAAGAGTGTTCACCAAATGCCTAGCCATGGTAGCCGCAAATCTGAGTAGGCAGGGGCATTCTGTCTTCCCCTACCTCAACGATTGGCTTCCGACTGCTCCCTCTCGGGACCGGCTTACAGAAACCCTCTGAGACAAGTTTTCCCTCTTTCAGGACCTGGGGGTTACTGTAAACCTCCCCAGGTCCTGCCTTTGGCCAAGTCAGCAGCTTCAATATGTAGGGTCCATAGGGGACAATGGCACAAGGCAAGGCCGTCCTCCCCCAGGACAAGGCAGAACGCCTCCAATCCCACGCATGACAGCTGCTCTCACCTCGCCAAGTAGAGGCAAGAACAGTTCTTCAGCTACTGGGCCATATGGCAGTGGTTATCGCCACAGTCCCTGTGGCCTGGCTTTACATGAGGGTAATCCAGTGGAACCTTCGGGTTCAGTGGGATCAGAGGTCAGATGACCTGGACCAGCCGGTCTTGGTATCAAGCCTGGCCAAGCAGTCTCTGGCATGGTGGTTGGATCCTCGTACCCTCTCCAGAGGGGTTCACTTCCGGAGAGAATCTCCCACCCAGATCCGGACTGACGTGTCAGGGTTGGGGTGCGCATCTGTACGCTCGCCAGACTAAAGGGTCCTGGGCTCAGCAGGAGCTTCATCTCTACATCAATATTCTGGAGATGAGGGCAGTTCTCCATGCTCTTCAGGCCTTCCAGACAGTCCTTCAGACTGGCCCCCCTGCTAATACAGACAGACAACATGTCTGTGGTGTTCTTTATCAAGGGTAGGGGGCACTCGCCCTCTTTGCAGAGAGGCCATGTGAGTGTGGTCTTGGGCGATAGATCACTAGCTGGAACTTGCAGTGGTTCACGTTCCAGGCATTCACAAGTCTCTTGCCGTCATTCTTGGCCAGACTCGCTCCAGGGCACATGAGTGGGAGCTACTCCCCGCAGTGGCGGAAAGTCTTTTTGCCAGATGGGGTCACCCCGAATTCTACCTATTTGCCTCCCCATCCAACACAAAACTGCCCAATTTTTGCTTGCTAGATCCAGGGCCTGGTGCTTTCTGGCAAGACGCATTGTCCCTCTCCTGGTCGGGGAGGTTTCTTTCCCCTTCTGCAATGGGTACTCAACAAGTTGCAGTCGGAGGGAGCAGAAATTATCCTGGTGGCTCTGTTCTGGCCTCGTCAGATTTGGTTCCCACTGTTGCAACAACTGGCTGTGGAACCTCCGGTGTCCCCACCCCTCTGATTTGATTTGTTCTTCCAGGAGCAGGGCTCACTGGTACATCCGGATCTCTGCATCTCCATGTGACTCCTGCAGACCTAGCTGTCTCCAGGTTCGGGGTCTCCCCGAGGGTAGCGGACATCGTAGTGGCAGCTAGGAAACCCTCCATTAGGGCGACCTACGCTATGAAATGGAAGAGGTTCTGTGTTTGTGCCACTGCCAGGAGTTTAGATCCTTTTATTTACTCTGCCAATTCGGTACTGGAGTACCTTCTGTCTCTCTCTCTCTCTCTCTCTCTCTCAGATGCAGGACTCACCTACTCTTCGTGAAAGGTGCACCTGCCTGCCATTTCCGCATATCTGCCTGTTGAGGGCAAGTATATTGCCCAGCTGGACCTTTCTTGCACATTTCTGCAGGGCATGCTTCACTTGAAGCCTCCAGTTCCACCTTGGGATCTTTTGTTTGTTTTAGAGAAGCTCACCCTGCCTTCCTTTGAGCGTGCTGCAAGCTACGCTTTCTGTTGTGGAAAACGTTATTTTTAGTTGCCATTACTTCTGTTCGAAGAATTTTCGCGCTTCAGGCCGTGATGTGCAAGGAGCCTTATTTGGTTTTTCATAAGGACAGGGTGTCCTTGAGAACTAATCCTAAGTTTCTGCCGAAGGTGGTCTGAGTTTACCTTAAATCAAGATATCCACCTGCTGGTACACCACCCAGAGTACTCAAACTGAGGGGAGGCTTTGTTGCATGCTCTGCATGTTCGCAGGGCACTACATTTTTATTTGGAGCATACCCGTTCTGTTTGTAAATCTGACCAGTTGTTTGTGTCTTTCTTTCGCCCTCTGAATGCTAGGGGTTCCAGTTTCTATGCAGTGTTTATCCAAGTGGTTGGTCAACTGCATTGTGTTTTACTACAACAAGTAAGGCAAACCCTTACTGGGCTCAGTAAAGGGTCATTCCACCAGGGGAATGGTAGCTTCTTTTGCCTTACTTAAAAATGTGTCTGCTGCAGACATATGTGCGGCTGCCACTTGGAGCTCTGTCCACACCTTTGTGAAGCATTACAGTCTGGACATTGCTTCTTGCCGTAGGATTGGGTTTGGACTTGCTGTCCTCCCTGGCTTCCTGTCCTAATGTAACTTGAGGAAACTTATACCTCCACCCTTCTGCCTAGGATTCCTCCTCTACTGCTTGGGACTCTGTCCTAAAGGTGTTACCTACTGCAAGAGCGATTCTTGAAGTAAGATAGTACAGTGTCGTAAGAACTTAACGTAACAGTAGATCTTTGAGAGGCGCCCTTGCAGCAGGTACTATTTTTCCCATCCTCCTTCCCCCTGGTGAGTTCCTTTCCATCTTGGATACATCCAATCCTTAGTTCCCCTTTTTTCCTCTTTATCCAGTCTCCAGCAGTAGAACTGGGGATGGACTGGGGGACTGTCCCTTTTATACCAGACGTGACATCGGGGGCGGTCCCCCAGCGGATATTGCTAGCTAGAAAGTTTCCGTGGGGCCCTGGCGGCTAAGTCCTAAAGGTGTTACCTGCTGCAAGAGCTCCTCCCGAAGATCTACCATTATGGTAAGTGCTTCCATAACTGTACTTTCTCTAGCCTAAACCTGAGGTACTTTGTGTGACTGGGCCTGACTGGTATATAAAAGTAGGCATCTTTCAGATCCAGTGACCTCAGCCATTCTCTCATTTGCAGAGATGGTATCATTCAGCACATTAACTATTTTGAGCTTTTCCTTCAAGTGTTTGAGATATTTTTGGTCTAAAATTGGTCACCACTCCTAATTTTCTTATGGGTCAGGAAGTATCTGTAGAAAAGGCCCTTGCTGTATTGTGTGGGAGGTACTTTTTCCACTGCATCTGCTTGCAGTAATATCTCTACTTTCAGCGCCAACAGGGTTTTTTTCTGTTGGGGTGTGAGGCTGAAAAACCTTTGGGTTCTGCAGTTTGGGGAATTTTCTGAACTGCAGGGACAGAGTTGGCTAATTCCATGACCTACTTGTCTGCGGTGGTTTTTGACCATTGGATGGATGAACTGGGCAGAGTTGTCGGGGGGTTTTGTTTTTGCCTTGGAGGCTGGAGTTGCATCTGCATGTCTAGTGCCCCTTTTACCCTTGCCCCTAAAGTAACCTCTTAGGAGGGTACTGCTAAGAAACATGAGCACAAAGGAAATATCTCCTACCTCCTCTTCCATAAGGCCTGTAGGAATTGGAGGCTTCTTCTTTCTCAGTATTGCTCTTGTAGGTAGTTTGGTACTCATCCACCTTTTTTCATGCAAGTCTCTGTCTTGTCACCAAAAGAAAAAAGTTACTAAAGCTGCTCCAGATGGAGATGTTATCCTAGTCAGTGGTCTCGAAATTCAACAAGGAGTGCATATTTCTGAGCAGAGTCTGGAATGTTGGAGCCTCCTGAGGCACAAACACGGGCTTGGGGTCCATAGTGTCTAGGCTAAAGAAAGAGTCATTGTTGCCACCTTCAGAAATAAGGTCGAGGTCAGACACATCCCCCTCAAAACCCTCCTAGGAAGGGGGGCTGGTAGAGGGGTGTGGGTCACAGGCTTCCCAATACAGAACACTGCTACAGCAACCAGGTCTGAAGAACTGGCATCAAGGGACGTGCCGGAACCAGAACTGAATCCAGCACCCCAAGAATCCCTGACACCAGGGGCAGTGCCAGGCTCCAAAGGGCCTAAGTCTGAACTGGAACTAGACCCAGCACCAACGATCCAGCCAGCACCAAGGTGACCGATGATGGCACCATGGCTGGTCCCATCTGTGGACTGGGGGTATGGTAGCAGGACAGAAGACAAGTTGATCTTTATTTTTAAAAGGTGCTTTTCAAATACCAAAACACCTGTACAAAGATACAACAGATAAATATCTCCTTAATTTAAAATAATCACAGTTAAAACTAAGCAAATCAGGCAGATACAAAATAACTGGCTTCAGGGAAAGCTAGATCAAATAAATGTTTTTAATGCAGACTTAAGTGTATGTGGACAGGCACTCTCTAATCCGACAAGGTAGAGAATTCCACAGGGTTGGAGCAGCAAGGACTCGAGGGCTGTTGCGACATGCGCTACTTGGCCTGAGGGCCCCGCCCACAGCTCCAGCTGCACCTGCCCCGAGAGACCACGGACCAGTTCCGTCAGCAGAGACACAAGGGCCAGGCACTGCACCCACTGCTCCATAACAGCTGACCAATGGTGGAACTGCCCATTGGAGTTCCCCACTTTCAGACAGAGGGGATTCTGGGCCTGAGACTCTGACCTCCTGGAACCATAGGCCTCCAACGACACCGAAGGTGATGATGAAGGCCTCCAAGCCCTAGAGAGAGGGCAACCTTGACTGATGTATTTTCTTCCCCTTCCATCTCAAAGAGGTAGAAATCAGGGCTAAATGGTGCGGAGATAATGAGAACCCGACTGGGAATGGGCGTACTTGTTTTTGTGTTTTCAAAAGGACTGTTCCCCCGGCACCGGACGCCCGTAGTCAGAACTCTTCTTCAACGGAGAAAGTGGACTGGACATGAACCCACTGCTGGAGCAGCTTGCCTGAGCAGGCTCCCTATTGTCCTCCATGGCCTTTGACCACTGACGCTTGGTAGGGCTGAAAGAAACTGACAGAAGTTTTTTTGTGGAAATACACTAAACTGATACAAAAATAAACTCTAGCTTTAAACAAAAACTGAAAAGAACTGAACGCTGCTGTTGGGTAGACATGAAGTTCTGACTCCTGGCAGGCAAGTGACGTAGTCACTGATGCACATTTGACGGTGGGGAGAAAGGAACTGAGATGGTTGAGGGCTGGTGCCGAGGTAAGCCTGTGCCTGTGAGCCCAGTCTCGCAGTGCTGCACATGCGTGCAGCTTGCCTCAGCCCTCCTGAAAAGTTCCGGCTCCCACAGGGTCTTGGTGTTTCTGGCTCAGACCCACTAGTGTGAATCAGTGGTGCGGATTGATTCCTGGAAGATCAACAAGTGTGTTGCAGACACGTACTAATTTACAGGGATTGACCAGTCACCCAACTTCCCAGGGTACCCTGTAACTCCATGGTTAGGCAGAAATGTTTCCAGGCTTCTGTTGAATGCCTTTTAATACAAATTCTTGCTGCAGCTGCATGTGCCACAGCATCTGAACTAGGGCAGCACTGATTTGATTATTATAATAACTGAGCAGTCTGCTAGTCTCCAGTAATTGCCACATAGGCAGGTAGCTGGGATCAGTTGAAATCAACACTCAAAATGGCAGTTGTTGGAATGAGTAAGATCACAAGCAGTCCAAACAGTTGATTCAAGCTTTTATTTTCAGTAACTTGTCTTTTCTTCATGGTTGCCTCCTGAAATATACCAGTTTGCTTTATCAAGGGATGATGATGATTCTCTGTTAAAAATACATATGTTGGTTTAAAAAAAAAAAATTATCATAACATGCTGCAGTTGCTTTTTAGATAGGTTTCAGTAACTAAATTCATGTTAACTACCCAAACTTAAAGAATACTAGTCAATTACTGACCCGGTGGCACTGAGGACTGAGGCGCTGGATGCCATACCTCACACCACGCTGACAACCTGGGGTGGGGAGCCAGCCTGGGTGTCAGTGGGTCGGCTGGAGGGAGGATAGAGTATCCCATGGACTGCTCTCCTCTTCTGAGGAGGGTGGGAAGGGATGACCGCTGAGCTACTGGCTCCTGGTGGTGGCCGGGGGCTGGTGCAAGCTCAGGGGGTCGGCATGGGCCGATGTTGGATGTGCAGTGCAGGCGGGAGTGTAGCGTCCTTGATGTCATCAGACACCCGTGCCATGGGAGGGAATCACAGGGGAAAAACAATCCCTGGCATGCATGTGAAGCTGGTCCCGGCGGCGCCCGCAGCACATGTCGCAAGTTAACTCCCTGAGCCCGGCATCCAGGTCTTCACAGTGAGTGGGATAAGTACCCACTGTGAAGTGGCCGGGGAGTAGGGCAAAGGGGTTAGAGCTCTGACTGCAGCCGTGTGGGGCAGAGGAGACTGTGGTTGGATGGGGAAATCTATAGGAATTTCCAGTCGAGGAGGTAGCATAAATAAATATGCTAAAAAAATAAAGAAATAAAAAGTATACTAGTGAATTAAATTATCTTTTTCTATATGTAATTTTGGGTGTTTTGCCCCATTTGCATGCTTACACCGGGACGTGGAGGCACGCCGGTACCAGCTCGGCCCTTCCATCCCACCCCTGGCATTCGCCGCCACGCTCCCCCTTGCCTGTGCTTCCCAGTGGATTTCCACCCTGTGGGAGCGGAACTACGAGGGGAGCGGACAACTGCCTCAGGGAGGGGAGAGCTGCCGTAATCCCGCTCCACCACCCCATCCCACCCCGGTGACCTGAGGCTGTTCCCAAACCGGGTCGCCGGTGTAGCGAGAGGTGTGGCATCTAGCACCTCAACCCTCAGCATCACTGGGTCAGCCCACTAGTGAATTTATTTATGAGAAACGGATGTACCATTGAGGCAGGGACACCTTTACAGTCCTTTCCAATCATTCATTACCAAGTGTGTCCTGAGAGCACCAGAGAGGTTAAAGGACTTTCTCAGGATCACACCAAACACAAATGGAGGTTGTGGGAATCAAACTCAGATCTTCTGGCTGTACCAAGCTCATTCACAGCTTGGTACTCTAACCTCTGAGCTATACTGCCAGTCATACTTCAAAGAAGTAATCAAGTTGTGAAGCCTGCTACGGTGATGCACGCTGTCTAACACTGATGCTGTACAAATATGATCTTTGTGGTTCTCCCAGGGCCTGATAAGACCCTGCACTATGTGTGTTGACACTGGCTCAACCAAACTCCTCCACGTACTTCTGAAAGGGTGTACCCCTTCAAGCTGCTACAGTGGCAAATGTAGCTGTAGTGGACTATGTCTTTAACCTTTTGGGTGGCTCTTTGCCAGCCTTGTCATAGCAGAACTGTATGCAGGAGAAAATGCAACAAAAAATTTTCTTTTTAGATGCTGGTTTACAATTGCCTACCTCACCAAAAGTGAAATACTGTTGTAAGTTGTCAGTTCTGTGCTTCATGGTCCTTTGCGAGGAAAAAAACCTAAGCCCTTTTGACATCCAGGCTGTGTAGTTTCTCTTTCCGCAAAACCTCACTCCAATATAGGAGAAAACACAGGAAATGTTATGAAATGGTTCATATGAAAAGCAGAGACCACTTCTGGTAAGAATTTCACATGTATCTGTGGAACAGCATATGTAGTTGAGGTCTGTGCAGAGTTCCTGCAACTCGTTGACCCTTCTTGCAGCAGAAATAGCTACTAGGAGCCCTGTTTTCCAAGTCAGATATTTGATTTTGGCAGAAAATATTGGCTCAAAAAGAGGATTTATTAGTTGTGAGAATTAAGTATGTAGTGTTGTAGTTAGAAGGGTCCCAGTGGATGACTGGAGGCCACTAATCTGTTCAGTAGCTTTCTCTTTCCGAAGGCAGTATGTTAATAACTTGCTGGTCTTTTTACCACTCTCCTGGTGCCTGTGGCAGGCCCTAACCGGGTCAGTATCTTCTACCTTAATAGAGTACTTTAAAACCGCACAACAGGAACAGAGGGTAGAGATAGAGAGAGAGGGTGCAAAACTGCGAAAGGGTGTATACATGGTAGTGCACCCTCTCACTCTTCCCAGGCAGGGGATGAGACCTGTGCTGGGAGGTGGGGCCGGTGAGCAGCTGCCGTGGGTTGACGGGATGAGCCACAGGCAGCAAGGGAGGGATGCAGTGCATTTGGGATCGGGTTTCGATTCCCAGTCCCAAGGAATGTTTTTATTTTTCGCACTTTGTGCGGTTAATGTTAACCCCGAGATGGTTATTTTAGTGAAGGGGGCAGTAGGCAGAGCCCCGCAAAAGAAAGACATATGCCGCCATAATGTATCGCGACTATGTTGGCAGCGTACATAATGTTCTAGACATTATGCCACTGGCCCCGCTGCAGGCCAGGGTGAGTTCTGCCTTTTGAAAAGCAGATTATTAAACTGACACTTAAGCTCTGCAATAGTAGATAGAACCCTGACAGGCCTATCCTCCCCTTGTTTGTATTTAGTCTCTCATTCCCTCAGTTGGGTGGTAAGATCAGTCTCCTCCTTTTCTCCGTTTCCTTTGCGCAGTAGCATGATCAATAATCTTGCCTCTAATAACCACCATAAAGGCTTCCCATATCATGGCTGTGGAGACCTCTCCGGTCGCATTCAGGTTGAAGGACGTTTTGGATTCTGATCCCACCATCTTGGTGAATTTTGGGTCCCTAAGTAGGAGAGTCTAACCACCATGTAGTGGCTCTAGGGAGTGGTTGGACAATTTTGGAGAACAGATACCAGTGCATGGTCCATTAGTATTACATTGCCAAAGTCTGCTTTGTGCATGGCTAGCATGAGCGGCAAGGACAGTGGTGATAAAGCTGTCCTGCTACAGTACCTGTGGGGTGGGAGAGAAAACAATATGTGCCAGGCATTGACCAAGGCATATTCTGTTTTCAGGAGTTGGCAGTGCCACCAGGGATGGGGAAGGGGATGTTAGAGTACATTTGCTATGGTCAAGGGTGGGATCCAGGGTCAAATTAAAATCTCCTCCAAGCCTGAGTGGTAGATTATCCAAGTTAAATTCCCCAATGCTGTGTGCCAGATTTGTAATGAAAGTGGGATTACAGGTACTAAGCTTGCACACGTTCTGTATCACAGATTGAGTAGCTGGGACTTGCATTGTAACCAATGCCTGTCGCTCTGAGGTGTCAGATTAGGAGTGAAGCATTTGTAATGGCAAGTTCTTGTGAAAGAGGATAGAGACCCCACACTTGTATGGGCAAGTGGGTGCTGTGCACCCCTTTTCTGACCCACATTTGGGTGAGTTTCATTGCCTTCAAGCTAGTGAGATGCATTTCCTGAAGGAGAGCCCCCATCACCCTGCCATTTACATAACTGTCAATATTTCCTTGCTTTTAATGGGGTTATTTTTTTCTTTTGCTCCCCACTTGCAGACCGGCTAGTCACTGCTTCAGGCCCCTCAATAACCTGTGCTCGTCCTGGGCTACTCCCTTCCACCCACTGCAGCCACCCTGGGTACTCCGATGTATCCCTTCATCGGGCAGGTCCCCTTCCTACAAAGGGAATTAGCCTTACCGGCCCTGCCAATGGTCCTGGGTGTTGTTGGAGTGGCCATTCGTGGTCAGGAGCTCTGGCGATAAGGGAGCAGGAGGCCGTCATCTTGACTGGCTGGTGCGCCATTTTCCTCAGAGTTTTTCTCCCTCTGGAGCATGACGTGCAGGACTTCAAGGCAGATGCTGACGCCTGTCACGCCCCCCTCAGGCAGTGGGATCCAGATGTACTGCTGTTCTCCCAGCCTCCATCAGCAGGCGCCGGATCTCAGCCCTACCTTCCCCCTGATAGAAGGCGAGCAGTTAGCGGACGCTCAAGCCTTCTCTCCCTGGCCGGCCCTCCGATGCCAGAGTCTGTTCCTGAACCTGGGTCGCCGGTGTCACAGCGGTAAATCTTTCTGCTGCGACAGCGGCCCGGCACTTTAATGGGGTTATTTAAACCCTTGACATCGCAGGAGATTGGTGCCTGTCATGGAGTCCACTCAGAAAAGATCTTCCGGGACTCAAATCTTCACCACTGATTCACACTAATGGGTCTTAGGCGGAGGCATTTGACTAGGACCCTGCGGAAGCCAGAACGTTTCAGGAGGGCTGGCACCGAGGTAAGCTGCTTGCCTGTATGGCACCACAAGACTGGCTCATGCTACTGGCTTACCTCGACACCAGCAGTCAGCTGTCTCTGTTCCTTTTTCCCCACCGTTGAGTGTGCTTCATTGATGATGTTGCTCGCTCGCCGGGAGTCGGAACTTCACGTTGGTATAACTGCTTTCAGTTCTTCTCAATTGTTAGTGTTTAGAGATTATTTTTTACAAAAAATATTTATTTGAGTCTCTCACAGCCCAGCCAAGTTAATGGTCATGAACAGTGACTGTAGGAGCCTCCTTAGGCAAGCTGCCATGGTAGTGAGCCATGTTCAGTTCACTTCCCACTCTGGGGGAGGGTTCTGACAACAGGTGGGTTTGTGCCAGGGAGGAAGGACAGCCCTGGAAACACCAAAAGAATTGGGACAGTTCCCGAGCGGGGTTGTGGCACCATTCAGTCTCGATTTCTTTCTCTTCTCGTAGGAAGGAGAAGAAAATGGAAATAACTTACTTATTTTCACTATTCATCACTGGTGGGCATATGCCGGAAGCGCTATGACCTCATGGGAGCTTTCAGCTTACAAAACGAAACAAATTGTTTGGGGGAGGAGCCAGCGTCGAGGCCGGTGCTGCCCTTGAGGACGACGCACAGCGTGCTGTATGTGCACCAGCCAGTAACCAATGCCAAGTCCTCCCTCACCTCAGTTCTGTCCACCAGAGAGTGAAAATTAGGAATAGAGGAAAAAAAGAGGGCGGGGCAAGGGAGCCCGAGAGATAGTAAAAGGAAATGATAAAGAAAAGGCCAACACAGGAGAAGAGGGAGGCTACCTGAGGGTGTGACGTAGGGGTGGGGCCCCAACCACTGGGCAGTTCTGGGGGATAGAGAAGTGGGAAGGGTGTAGGAGACAAGAAGGGATAGCAAAGGATGATGAGAGACCCCACTCTTCCCAAGGAGAAGGATGAATGGCAAAGGCCGCCTCCACCACCTAAATATTCACCAGACGGTCCTTAAAACTGGGAGACAGGCCTGTCCCCAAATGAGGTGAGACCGGGTTGTTCGAGCCAAGCTAACCCAAGAAAAATGACCCCGAGGTTTAAAACCTAGGAGGCGCCAGACAAAAAAAAAATGGAAAGCAGGGTGTCGGAGTCTCTGAAGTTGTCCTAGGACACAGGGGTATGGAGACAGAGTCCACTCTGGGACGGAGGACGTCCCAACAGAATTTCACATCCAGGCATTGATACACCCTGAAACTGATCCCAAGCCAAGGCAAAGGAGAAGTCCTGAAAGGAGAGGTACTATCCTAGGCCAACCAGATTGGTTCAAGGTGAAGGGGGTCCTCAGGTCCCCCACGCCCACTGGAGTAAGAAAGTCCGAGGAGGACCAAACTCCTGTCTTGTCAGAAAGCAAAACAAAGGAGAAGAGGGACCTGAGGAGTCCCCATTGTCAAGGGCAGAAAGAAAGGGGGGAGGGGACCCCGCTAGTCCTCCCCTCTTCAAGGAGAAGAATAATACCCTGGAGAAACAGGAGCAGAGAAACAAAGGCTTACCCCACAAGGTCTCCATCTGGGGGAGAGCAAGCAGGGAGGAGGCACTACTCAGAGGTTGAGGCACCAGAGGAGGAAAGTGGTTGGGAAGCAGTGATGAATGGTGAAGATATAGAAAAAGATAAAGAATTACGGTAAGTACATAATTTCCATATCTTCTTGTATGTATTTTCACCATTCATCACTGGTGGGTGAGTACCAAGCCCCCTGAAGGGGACCTGGCACATCCCTGAGAGCAG
This sequence comes from Neoceratodus forsteri, assembly GCA_016271365.2. Classification (NCBI taxonomy): domain Eukaryota; kingdom Metazoa; phylum Chordata; order Ceratodontiformes; family Ceratodontidae; genus Neoceratodus; species Neoceratodus forsteri. Next base: position 153,102,615 of record JADMNL010000031.1, on the reverse strand, counting down.
CCATTCCCTTAGCCCCTTGTGGGGGAGAACCACAGAGGGAGAAACCCCCCTACAGGCTTGGAGAGGCCCGAAACTGGTCCGGATGAGACAGGGACTTCCGTGACCCGGAAGAAGGAAGGCACCCCACCAGTTCCCGTCCCACCCTGTGGGAGGTAAAATTGGCTCCTTGGAAAGGGTAGGCAGTCACCCTACGCCGGGCCAAGGGTGATAGCCTAGAAAGGTGAAGCCATGCTGTCCGTCCTATATAGACTGCAGATCCTGCCAACCTAGAAGCTACCTCATTGCCGTCATAAGATGCTCTTGAAAGATGACTCACTAGCTCTAGGCCAGGAGAAAAAATTACTCACTTTAGTAATTGTGTTTCTTCTAATGGAGTCTTGCTGTATTCTGACAAGTTGCAGTTGGTTCCAGCTCTTGAACTGCCCCGGAGAGTGAAGGGTTAAAATTCTTTTCGAGGCATAGAATGTTGTGCTTGAGCTCAGTTGAAAACTCTTTTTGTGTCCTTTTGAAACCCAACCGTCAGATTCTTACGAGCTAAAACTCACTGACTAATAATAATAATAATGTGGAAATTGTAAACTCCTAGTAGCCAACTGGCAAGAGAGACTTTGGATTCCCTAAAAGACTCAAGTCAGGAAACCCAAAGAACAAAAATCAGGCAATAAGAACTAAAAATTCTTAATTAAACAACACAAAGCACCCAACACAACAGGAGTGGGCAAGACATCCCTGGGTTGCAACACTGCACCTGCCCACCCACTTCCCCAAAACAGGTTCTGAGAGGGGAGGCAGGGAGGACGGTCAGAATACAGCAAGACTCCATTAGAAAGAAAGACAATTACTAAGGTGAGTAATTTTTTCTTCAAACAACATGAAGTCTTGCTGTATTCTGACAAGTTGCAGACTACCAAGCAGTACCTCCAAGGAGGAGAACCTACTTTGGGAATAGGCTCAGAAGTACTGTTGTGCCAAGCCTAGCATCACTCCTAGCATGGATATCCAGAGAGTAATGCTTGGTGAAGGTATGAACTGTTTTCCAGGTGGCTGCTTGACAAATTTCTAACAAGGGGATATCCCTAGCTGCAGCTGTACCTCTAGTGGAATGAGCCCTCAGGCCTGAGGGTGCAGTTTTTTCCAGTTTTTCATAGCAAAATTGAATACAGGACACAATCCACATGGCAATGGTTCTCTTGGTGGCAGGAGTTCCCTTACCTACTTCCCCATAAGTGAGGAACAACTGGAGGGAGTCAAAGCTGTGACCCTTTGTATGCTCTAACTAAGGGCCCTTTTAACATCTAAACTGTGTAGCCTCCGTTCCCCTGAGGAGGTGTGATCAGTGAAGAACACAGGAAGAGACACAGATTGGTTTAAGTGGAAATCAAAAACCACTTTAGGTAGGAACCTTCTATTGGTTCTGAAGACCACCTTACCCTATGGAAAGAAATTAAGTCAGGCTCCACTGACAGGGCTTGCAATTCACCAATATGTCTGGCAGAAGTAACAACAACCAGAAACACAGTTTTCCAAGTCAAGTACTTGAGCTCTGCTGAGGACATAGGCTCGAAGGGGCGTTGCGTCAGCTGAGCAATACATATATTCAAATCCCAGGCAGGAGCAGGGTCCCTAAAAGCGGGATTGGTATGAAGCAACCCTTTGAAAAATTTACAGAATACAGGGTGAGATGACGGAGAGGAAGACTTCCCCACTAACAGGAAAGCAGAGATAGCTGATAAATGCACTTTGAGAGTAGCTGATTTGAGGCCTAGGCTATTAAGGTAAACCATGTAATCCAGAACTGTGGAGAACTCAGCAGTGTCTGGAGAAATGTGCTTCTCGGAACACCAAATACTGAACCTTTTCCATTTGTAGTTGTAGGTTTTTCTTGTGGCAGGCTTTTGAGAAGCCTTGAGGATATCCAGAACCCCTTGGGACAGATGTAAATCTGTATACGCTAACTCTTCAGGAGCCATGCCTTGAGATTGTGACTGGAGATTGGGGTAACAAATCCTCCCCTGAGAGGAGGTTAGCAGATTGTAATTCCTGGGAAGAGACGGGGGAAGATGGACTGCTAAGGACAGCAACAGGGGGTACCAAGGCTGCCTGGCCCAGTCTGGAGCAATCAGAATCACTTTGCATGGTTGTGACCTTATCTTGACTAGAACCTTGAACAATAGAGGAAAAGGAGGGAAGGCATAAAGAAACTTCCCTTCCCAGTTCAAAATCAGAGCATCCAGAGGCACTGAACCCAAGACTGGGGGTCTGCAACAGAACAGAGGAAGTTGGTGATTGTCTGGGGCTGCAAAGAGATCCATCTCTGGAGTGCCCCACCTTGAGAAAAATCACCTTCAACACCAAAGGGTCCAGAGACCATTCGTGATGGCCCTGGGAAATCCTGCTCAATGCATCTGCTATCACATTGTCCTTTCCTGGGAGATGGACCGCTATTAGAGAGGTCTGGCCTCCGTGCACAAGGCCATGGACCGGGTGCCTCCCTGCTTGTTGATATACCACATGGTGGTAGTGTTGTCCATCCTGACCTGAACCACCTTGTTCTGTATTGACAGAGAAAGCTTGTAGGGCAAGAAGTACTGCCCTGAGCTCCAGGAGGTTGATGTGAAGAAGGGATTGCTGAGGGGACCACAGTCCCTGGGCCGTGCGAGCCCCCAGATGGGCTCCCCACCCCAAAAGGGAAGCATCTGTGGTGAGAACCACAGAGTGAGTCTGAGAGACAAATGGAACACCTTGCCTCAGATTGCTCAGGTCCTGCCACCACTGAAGGGCCTGAATTAAGGTCTGAGAAACAGGAACTAGCTTGGTAAGAGGATCTTTCTTTTGGGACCAAAAAGTTCTCAGATGGAACTGAATGTCCCTCATCTGAAACCTGGCCCCTTGGACCACTGCTGTGGAAGCTGCCATGTGGCCCAAAAGCTGCAGAAAATGTCTTGCTGGTCGAGAAACCAGAGGGAGAAAGAAAGAGGCCAGCTGAGAGATGTCTTTTGCCCTTGCCAAAGGAAGGAAGGCTTTTGCTTTGAGGATGTCCAGTTCTGCTCCTGTAAAAGTGAGGAGCTGTACTGGTTCGAGGACTGACTTGGGAAGATTGAGAAGGAACCCCAGGGAAGTGAGAACTTGCTGGGTGACTTGCAGATCTGACTTGACTTGGTCTGGAGACTGGCCCACAAGAAGCTAGTCGTCCAGGTGTGGAAAAATAGAAACCCTTTTTTTTTTTTTTTTTTCTTACAAAGGCCACCACTACTGCTAGGCACTTTGTAAACACCCTTGGAGCTGAAGTTAGATTGAAGGGCATTGCTCTGAACTGATAATGACCTGAGGGCAGTTCGAACCTGAGGTACTTTCTGTGGGAGCACCTGATGGGAATGTGAAAATAGGAGGTCCAGTGAGGCTAGCCAGTCCCCTGGCCTCAGAGAGGGAAGAATTGTTCCCAGAGTCACCATTCTGAATTTTGGCTTTATTAGGTGCTTGTTTTGGTATCTTAGATCTAGGATGAGTCGCCACTCCCCTGTCTTTTTTGGGGCAAGGAAGTACCTGGAGTACAGACCTTTACCCCTGTATGGAGTAGGATCTCTCTCTATGGCCTTTAAAGCCAGTAGAGACAAAACCTCTGCCTCTAGAGCAAGGGTTTCTGAAGTATTTGCAGGTGGAAAGGATCTGGGTCTGTTTTGGAAAACTTTTGAAACTGGGAACCAGCCCCTGGCTTACAACCTCCAGGACCCACTTGTCTGAGGTAACAGACATCCAGTCCTGGACAAAGTAAGCCAGACTGCCTCCTACTGGAATGGGGGCGTCGACCCGGGCTGACACATCAGGGTGTCTGCTTGACAGGAGCCTTAGGCTGAGGGGTGGATGGAGCCCTGCTCATCCCCCTTCTGCCTCTCCCGCTGAAGAACCCCGTCTGAGAAAATGAAGAGGAGGCCTGTGAAAAGGCCTGCCCCTAGCTTGCTGCCTCTGAGGAGTTGCCTGCCTCTCCTTGGCCTGTGCACTCCTATAAGTGGTCCTATACTCATCCATTTTCTTCATGTAATTCTCTGTCTGCTCCCCAAACAGAGAATTACCCACTACAGGGAAATCCATGGCCTTAGCCTGGGTGTCCTGCGAAAGGCTAGTACATCTGAGCCAAGCCATTCTCAAGAGCCACAGATGTAGCCATGACTCTTGATGACACATCATTGGAGTCCACAGCAGCATGAAACTGCACCTTTGATGCCTCAATCCCATCAGCAGCCACCCCCTCCAGCTCCTTGGCTAGCTGGGGGGAGGCCTGTTTAGCCAGTGCCAGTACAGTGTCCCACCTGGACTTCTGGTACCTGGCTGTATAGGCCATGTAATGAGCCTGCCTGAGTCCCAAAGATGATGCCAAGTACTGTTTCTTTGCCATGGCATCGATCTTCCTGGAATCTTTGTCTGGGGGGGTGTGAAGCCAAGGGGAATGTTTGCCTTGTCACAGGCAGCAGCCTGCACTACCCCAACATGGCTGCATTGTTGGTAAAGAAATTCCATATCCGAGCCTGACGAGGTGTACCGCTTGTCCATTCTCTTGTCAACAGGAGGTACAGAGTTGGGAGACCTAAGAATTTTTTGTGTCCGTTTCCCAAATGATTTTTGAAGGGGAATAGACAGTTTCTTAGACACTGGGATGTCCATCATCTCTATGTAGTCAGGCTCTTCTTGATCCTCTACAGCCTCCTCAGTCGGAAACTGGAGGGTTTGAGCCACTTTTCTGTAGAACAGAAAGTGGGAAGGGGACTCAGAAAGCCTAGGAGGGGAAACACCAGAAGGTCTGTCTGGGGAGATGTCCGGTTCCACAGGCACATCCAGACTTTCACCGTCGTAATCATCCTCTTCAAAATCCCCCTCCTCATCAAACTCCGGTTCGTAAAAATCTTCAGAGGAATAATCCTGAACCAGGGGAACCGACCCCCTGCCAGAAGGCACCGGATCGGTCGGAACCGGACAAAGCGATTCTACAATCCAAGTCGCTTTGGCTATTTCTTTGACGGTCGGAACATGCAGCTCTGGATCCGAACCGGCCAATTTTATCCTTTCGTTTTCTTTTTGTAGGAACCAATCCCTCAGGATCGTCTCTCCTCTTGCCCAAAGAAGTATCGCCCTGGTCAGAGGGCACTCCTTCTGGTTCGGTAGGAACCGAACCGGGCTGGCCTTCCGGGTCATCGGATTTCTTGGCCTCCTTATCCCTAAGTCTACCTAACCTTTTCTCCAGGGTAGACTTAGGAAATTTCAAAATTTGGCAGTCTGAATCGAGGTGGTCAAACCCCAGACAGTAACACAGGTGTTGTGGGGATCGGCCTTAGCAAAGACCTCCCCACACACACTGCAGTGTTGAAACCCAGTGGGCCCAGTTTTTTCTTGGGTTTCTCAGACATGGCCAACCTAACCAACTTACCCTTTATATGGCAATCGCCAGGCAAGACTCCCCTATCGGTTTCTCACTGTGTCACGGGTGATGGAAAAAAACGCTAAAATTGTGGGGTTTCTTTTTAAACAGATACAGACCGGTAACCACACACTAACTTTTTCTTTTTTAAGATCTTACTACAAGATCGGTTCAGCCGAACGGATCGGAATTTTTTTTTACAATTTCCACACAACAGCTACTAACTTAAGTACTTACGGTACCACAGACAGAGTCTCGAACTGAAAAACGGAACGAAAATCGGACTAAAACCGAAACTTTAACCACGATAGAACCAAGCAGAAGGAGAAATCTCTGGAGTGACTGTTCAGTGAGGCGGAGTAAAGAATCTGACGGTTGGGTTTCAAAAGGACACAGAGTTTTCAACCGAGCTCGGGCCCAACGTTCTATGCCCGGCATAGAATTTTCACCCTTCACTCTCCGGGGCAGTTCAAGAGCTGGAGCTAACTGCAACTTGGCAGAATATAGCAAGACTTCATGTTTGAAGCAGAAAGACAGATGGGCGTTCCTGGTTGCCTCCGAATCAGGCAGAGTGGCTAGGAGTTGTCCCAGCACCATCCATAAGTGTCTAGCACAGACAGCCATATGGGCCTGATGTGATGAAATACAACGAAGGAGATGCACCGAGGAGAAAATCCTTCTCCCTCAGCAGTTCAACTCAGCTGAGTCAGACTACGGGGGGCAGTCATGTCTCGGGCGGCAGTGCCCAGAGGGGTATCCAATAACTCTATCCCCGAAGTGGGATGACGCAAGGCGCCTGGGGGGGGGGCATGATACCTGCACTGGCAGTCCCTTGGGGCAGGAGAGGGGCAACAGGAGTCTGCCAAACCTGATGGGACGCTTCCTGAAAGGGAACATGCCATGGAGGAATTATCACATTCTCCGAGGAAAATTCTTCCAGAAAAGCTCACATCACATGGGCAGGATTGTGACTTGCGAAATGGGAAATGTGGAGCTCCTCCAACCTCAACAAGAACTGCCGATGGCTGGTGATATCAGCGTCCGAGGACAAGTGGACCGAGGAGTTTTCTTCCTCCAGGGAGGAAGATGAGGAGGCGGTGGAGCCTGATTCAGATCTGGTTGCAGCAGGGGTTTCTGGTCCAAAAATTACCTGGTCCAGAGCTCTACGATAGAGAGGGAATGCTGCAGATGAGCCTCTGAATTGATCCCACGACAGGGGCCCTGTAGGACCCGAATTGCCTGGGAGAGTAGAAGAGCGAGGCAGAGGATCTGAGGAAAGAGGAGAAGACTGGCAAGCCAGAGGAGGATCCCTGCTAGGGCTTCGGGAACATTCACACAACCCCTCCCGAAGGGTGGGGGCTGCGCAAAGACTCCACAGAAGGTCGCACAACCATGCGGGTGCGACCTGAGTGGTGCCCCAAGGAAGAAGCTCCACAGGGAGGAGACCGGGGCCAGTGTGACCCTTCTGGGCGGCTCCTAACCCCACCAGATGCAGATTCCCCCTCCCCCGCGCTGAGGAGAGCGAAAACGTGAAGGATTGGCACTGTGGCTCCTACCAGAGCCACCTGCAGTTCTGAGAGAAGACCCTTGAGCCATTCCAGACGCTCTCAAGCCTTCCCCCTCAGAAAGAGACCTGTCCCTCGTCTGTCCCTGAAGCGTCAAGGAAGGCAGCACAGCAGGAGCCACAGGTGTCTCTAAGCCTGCCTCAGCAACCCCCAAGTTAGCTCCTAAAAAGGGAATAGAAGCCGCTCCCAGCTTCAGCCCCAACAGAGGTGCCGACCTCCAACTCTGCATCGGGAGCGGCGCCACCCCCAGACCTGGTACCATCTCCTGACCTCGCTCCATCATCGGCGCCATCCTTCTCTATGGCACCAGGGATGGCGCCACCTTGTTTTACGGCACCAGGAATGGCGCCACACTATTCCACAGCACCAGGGATGGCACTGCCTTGTTTCACGGCATGGGGGCAGCGCCGCCACAAAGGTCCTAGGCACCACCAGACTCGGACAGCGACCCCAGAGACGGAGCCAGTCGGAAGAGAAGAGACCTTCAAAATAGTGCTGCTGGGCCTTGTATGGTGGCGATTCTTCAGAGCCCAAGAGCTCCTCAGAGGGGGGCGACCAGTCTGGGTCAGACCCATCCTCCTCCAAAGAGAGTGGGGCGACCAGGAGAGAGGCTACCCCGCGCACTCTACTGTGTTCGGCACCGCTCGTGGCACCGAAGACCACACCACACCCTCAGCACTGCCCTGCTCACTGGCCCCGGAAACGGTGCCAGGAGCTTGGGCAGAGTCGGAGGATGGAGTCGAGGGCTCCACCAGTTCAGATCCAGCGTATAGCTCCAATCATGACACTGGGGGGAGGCTGACAACCGACGGGGTGCTCAGCCGATCCCCCGGAAGAGGGTGACTGTACGCCCAGCCCCTCTAGTGAACAGGAAGCACCAGCGAGGCCAGCACTGTCTATGGCTCGCAGCCCTCTGGTACAAATAGTAATGAAGGCGGACCCGGGGGAAGGGTCCAGAGTTCTTGCCGTGGCATCCCAGGACCGATGGCGGCCTCCGAAGGTAGGAGGTTTCCGACCTACTTTCAGTATGCGCATTTTGAGAACCCGGCGGTTCATGGAGAAGCATGCATTGCAGTTGTCCATATCGTGCTGTGGGCCCAGGCAAGAAAGAAATCGATCATGGCGATCCGTTACAGAGATGGACTTGCTACAGTGGCACCAACACATAGGGGCACGTCCACCTTAGATTTTGATTTAGGCCCTGGATCAGACATGATCAGCTGCACACAAGATTAAATAAAACAAAGAACAGACTCTGTGCCATAGAAATAAAGTACAAACAAAATAAACGGGGAATGGTCTCACCCGTTTGCAGCTCTACGGTGTCGAGTTACGAACAGAACTTTGGTGGCTTCGACAAACTACATAGTTTGCTGTTCAGCTCCCATGAGGTGCACTCTTGACGGCGGGAAGAACAGAACTGAAGGAGGAGTCTGTGTTGGTTACTGGGTGATGCTCGTGTAGCACGCTGTGCGTTGTCTTCAAGGCCGGTGTTTTTGTTTTTGTAAACTGAAAGCTCCCGCGGGGTCATAGCGCCTCCAGCGTATACCTACCAGTGATGAATGGTGAAGATACATACAGGAAGATCTATACCACTCCATCGCCCCTCTCGAAGTTTGCTGTGAAATCTTCAGACTTCCAAAGCAGAAGGCCCTCACCAGGGGTTTTAGGTCATGGGAGGTTGGGGTCTCGGGGTCTCTGTCTCTTAGTGGGGACTCCAGTGGGCAGTTCCACCACTGAGCAGCTCTTATGGAGCAGTGGTTGCAGCGTCTGGCTTATTTGCCCCTGCCTGCAGAACTGGTCCCTGGTCCTCATGGCTGGTGATACTGCAGGTGGGGACTTCAAGTCAGGTAGAGCATTTGACTCTGGCAGCAGCCCCAGGGCTCCTGCTAGTGACTGTGCTGCCGACTCCTGTCCCACTGGCTGCACCCCCATTCAGAGTCACTGCAGTGAGACTGACCATGGTACCTTTGCAGTCACTTTAGTGCTGGTTGGATTGTTGGTGTCTGGGTCAGCACCAGAATTGGGCCTCTCCCGGCACCAGCCTCGACATTACCCTCGGTGCTGGGAGTCCTCTTGGTGCAGAGTCAGTTCGAGCTGCAACACTGCTTCCTCATATGTTGGGGACCAGTGTTGCCAAGGTATTGTTCTGGATTGGGGCTGCAATCCACTTCCCTCCTTGAACCTCCCTCTGGGGGGGGATGGAGGTGGAGGAGTCTGACCTCAAACTCATTATCTCCAAGGGTAGTGACAATGACTCTTTCTATGGTTTGGACTCTTTGGACCCAGGCCCTTCTGTGGTTCCTCAGGAGGATATGACTTTCCAGGCCTTGTTAAGGAAATGAAAATTAAATTACATACTCACCATAGTTCTTGATCTTCCAAAATATCATCACCTATGGGTCTGTGCTGGAGGGAGGCACTAGGACTCAGCAGGAGCGAAGTCTTTTGCATTCTACAGCTTGTGGGACTGACGTCAGTGCCAGCATCGCCCGTGAGGCAGACATAGTGATATGGCACTTGTGTGCTAACCAGAAACAGACACTGCCCCCCCAACCTTCCTTGGTTCTGTTTGCTAGGAGAGAGGGACTAAGTGAATTAGACCAAAAGGCTAGGAAAAGGATATAAAAATCACAAAAAGAATAAAACCTGACTACTGAGTTAGAAAAAAATTGGGCCAAGTGGCACAAGGTAGCAGATAAAAGGAGCCAGAGCTTACAAGTCACCTGACAGGAGGGAAGAAGGGTAGTAGCCCTGGTAGAGGACTGTGGCTGCATAAGAAAGGCCAGAGGAGAAATTCAGAAAGGGACAAGGACAGAAGTAGAAAGGTCTTCTTGCTACTCCCCCCCTCTAATGTAGAGAAACAGTAGGGGTGCTCTCAACATCCTGCCCTCCAGGCTAAAGGCCTAGGCAGCCACAATGGTTAGGAGGTGCTGGCAGGGCTGCAAGGCAGTGAGATATATTGCCCAACCCCATGAGGTTGAGCAGTGGGCGATCATGCCAATATAAGGATAACCAAGGTAAAAAAAACAGGAGGACAGAGAAGAAGTGGAAATAAAATTTACCTTAAAGAATGTTATTTTTTTTTTGGGGGGGGGATACATTTTTTTGTTTTGTGTGTGAGTGTGGAAGGGATAGAAACACCAAAACTGGGGTAGTTCTCCATTATCCCCCCCCGGGCCCTGCAGAGCAGAGGAAAACACTTAAAACCTTGAAGGGGAACGGCAAGGGGATAGGCAGAAAAAGACACAAGGTGAGCTACCCAGGTGCCCTGGTTCCTGAGTGTGGGATGGTGGGCGGGCGTTGTAATAAATGGTGAAGATATTCTGGAATATCAAGAATTACGGTGCGTACGTAATTTTCATACCTTCCAAGAATCTGTCTTCACCATTTATTACCACCTGTGTCAGAGTACCAAGCTTTCCATGCAAAAAGGGTGGAGTTGGCTCACCAAGAGGAAATGGTTACTCCTCAGTGGGAGGCTACCACAAAAGGGCAGGGACGCCTCACGGGTCTAGCGGGACCAGAGACTGACCAGGGGCAGGCGGAGGCTCCCATGGCCTTGGGGGTAAGTGGGTGCACAGACAGCTCACGTCTGGCCTGGTGGGAGAACCAAGTGAGTCCCTTGGAATCGCAAGTTGAGCATTCTACGTTAGACTTGGGCTGCCAGCCAGGAAAGGCAAAGCCATGTCATCTGCTGAACGCAGACTGCAGTTCACACCAGCCTGGAAGCTACCTTGTTGGTGTCATAAGATGCCCTCGTTTGGTGCCTTGCCAGTTCCAGCCCCTGAGTGGAAAGGCGAATCACCTGCCTGGTTGCCTTGCTGTCTGTGCAAGTGGTAGTGGTGCAAGGAGCTGATCTGGTGTCTTCCACAGGTGCCTGCCATAGGTCACCTGATGGGCTTGATGTGCCGAACTGCACATCATGGTGTGTGTGTGTGTCACCAAGAAAATCCATCTGCCTGAGACATCCAACTCTGCAGAGTCTGGGGCGGTCATTCACCAGGCGCCTAGGCCCAGATGGGGTGTCTGAGCAGGATTCCAGAAGAGGGATGTGGCATGGCACCTGGAGACCCCACGGGAGTGCATTATCTGCGCTGGGCGTCCCTCAGGCTGGAGAAAGGGCAGAGGGATGGAGCTAGATATGCCTGGATGCCTCTATGAAAGCAAGAGACACTTCTTAAACAAAGTTGCCGCCGAAGCAGATCTTGCTGCAATGCAAAACTTAAGTTTTCTAAGGACGTGGATATGTTGTTTTATCCACACTGTTTGGCATGTCCCTTTCCCCTTTAAATTTTGCCGGAAGGTCTTAAAGCTGGCTCTTCCCACACACCCGGGTGGTATAATTCTCAGCTCTGCCCCATGACGCCGGATCTTCCTTTCCGGTGGAAGATTCGGGTTGCCTCCCTACCGCTCCCATGCTCTATGAGTGGTGGAGACTTTTAGTCCAGGAAGATCAAACCTCTGCCTCCTCACCCTCAAAAGAAGGTGGAACAAAGCGTGGCTGAGTGGTGTGGAGGGCTGAGGTGCTTTAAGTGCCACATCGGTGACACGAGTTGCTGGGGGAGGGATGATCTAGCATCTGGAGGACAGCTCTTCTCCCTTGGGAAGGGGGCTTCTGTGGTCTGCTGCACTACTGCCACCCGGAGGAGTCCCAGTGGAGGTACATGCAGTCATATCAAATGGGAAGGCCCCACATCCTGAGCACTGGAGGACGTCTCCATGGAGGAGCAACTCACATATTGTGCTCCTTGCATATTCGTGGTTCGCTGGGGAGAAAGAAGAAATCTCTTCATACTCACCATAATTTCCTTTTCTGATAGCTCCAGCACTGTCAATGCCTGGGAGATCACGTGGATCTTACTTCGAGTGGGAGCTCTTGCAGCAGGCTGTAACCATTAGGACTAATGCCGCAGGCCGTAGGACCCACCGGAAAAAACAGCTAGCAGTATCCAGCAGGGACCACCCCGATGTCTGCTCCACCCCGTCGGTCACGCCATAAAAGGGGGCGGACCCCGGCTCCACCTCGGTTCGTTTCCCGTCGCGACCCACTCACGTTGGGAGAATCTTGGCAGTTGCTTCCAGCAGTTCCAGCGAATTTCTTCAAAATTTTTTCTTTTTCCTCGTCTTTGCAGTTCGTCCGTCTTATGTCTTTGCTGTCATCTGTCTCTTCCTCCTGGCCTAAGAAGACTAAGTGCGCCTGTGGCCGCCAGATCCCATCAAAGGATGGCCATGCAAAGTGTGTCTTCTGCCTGGGACCAGACCATGACAGTGCAGCTTGCAAGATCTGCAGAGGCTTCACCAGCAGGATGCGCATCCGACGCCTGAAGGCCCTCAAAGTCCACCTGTTAGAACAGCAAATGCATGTCCTCCAAACCTCAGAGGACAAGGGAAAGCCCCGGGACAAGTCCCGTAAGCGGTCCCGAGACAAGGATCATAGCTGGTCCCATCACCATTCCCATTCCCGCTCTCCTCCCAGGAAAGCCTCATCCTCTCCCGGCTTGGGCGCCCCCCGACCGCCTGAAGCATCCTTGCAAGGAGGATTCCTCCAAGTCGAGCCTTCCCGACAAGGATCTGATGTCAGTCAAGGGAGGAACTTCAGGGGAGAAGCCCTCCAAACCTAAGGTCACAACACTGCGTGTCTCTTCAGCCCTGAAGGACTCTTCAGAAGCCTCTTCGGTGCAAGTTTCGGCCCCTTAAGAAGGCCTCAGCTTTGCCCGGTTCGGGCAAACACTCTAAGGATCCAGACACCCAGGCCAAGCCCTCTTCGGAGCCTCGCTCCTCGGTTCCGGCCTCTTCGAAACAGATGCCGGCTAAAGCTCTGGCGGAGGTTCCTGCTGCGGAAGACACTCCTGCGGAGGGGGTGCCAGTTAAGGTTCTGTCGCCAGCCCCTAGATTTTCCACCCTACAAGGCTCTTCAAGGGATTCCTCTGCTGATGCCCTGCCGGATCCTCTGGTCCCATTGTTGGGGACGGCGACTTCTGTATTTAACAAGGAGGAGTTACAGGAACTCTTCTCCTTCTGGTGGAGTCGGGTAAAGGAGGAGGCTCCACTGAAGCTGGATCCAACACCAGTTCCTTATTGGCCGGACAACCAGGAGCCCGAGGGTCAACCCGCCAGTTCGCAGGAGAAGACCCCTGAGCGACCTAATCCCAGCTCTCCCTCTGGCACTCGTTCCCGGTCTGGGGACTGTTGTTGGCACCCTTCCTGGGCGGGTAGCCGTCATTGGTCCTGGTCCAGGAGCAGATCCCGCAGCTGCCTTAGATCTTCTTCCAGGCAGGCTCGCTCCTCTTCCTGACACTGGTCCCCAGACCGGCGTCAGTTATTGCTCCGTCGTCGGTCGGTTAGTCACCGATGCTCGAGTGGGGTAGTCCAAGACACAGCTCGGGCTCCTCTTGGCCTAGTAGCAGGTCTTCTTCTTCCTTAACTTTCACAGGTGTTGAGGGTTCCCCTGGGGATAAGGACCAACCCTGCTCGCCTCCTGATGATCCTGCTTTTATGGATGTCATGAGGCACATCCAGGCCCGTAATGAGTGGGAGACGGAGGACCTGGATCCGGAATGCCGGTGACTGGCCCGTTACCTGAGGCAGAAGGAGCCCAAGCCTCTTGTGGTGCCTCATTTGGTGGACACTTTCCAAGACCTCACCAGGATAACTTGGAAGTATCTAGCATCAGTCCCGGTGGTTCCAAAGAAGTCAGACAGGCTGTACAAGGCCCAGAGGGATGAGCCTTTTTTGGCAGAGCATCCTCAGGCAGATTCTTCAGTTATCACGGCTGCCCTTGACAAATCCAAGCATCTCAGCTCTCAGCCTCCTGACGAGGAATCCCGTTATTTGGACCAGGTGGGCAGGAAGGTCTACTCTGCTTTCACCTGCTCCATTCGCTCCCTGAACTTCCTCACGTATATGGTCCAGTACCAGAATGCACTTTGGGAGAGGGGACAAGAGCTGGCCAATGCCTTACCAGACTCTGCTCAGAAGACGGAGCTCCTGGATGTTCTCAAATCAGATTCGGACTTAGGCACACATGTCCTTCATGCCTTGTACGACACTGCGGATACGGCAGCCAGAGCAGCAGCGTCAGGTGTCTGTCTCCAGCGCCATGCCTGGTTGAGAGTCTCAGGTTTTCACCAGGGTCTGCAGTCCGGGACCTCCCGTTCCAGGGTTCTGTCCTCTTTGGGCAGGAGATGGAGGCTCTCATCTCTCTTCTCCAGGAGTTGGGCAGGTCTGTCTGGTCCGTCCGGCAGATGTATTGTGGGGACCAGAAACACGTTAGACGTCAGCCTTTTCGTAAGCCCTCGTGCTCTCAAGCCCGTAGCAGTCCGTAAGGTCAGAGAGGCGGCTTCAAGAGGAAAGCCAGCAACCAGCATCCTGGAGGCGCTTCTTTTCGAGGTCCAAAGACCTCCCCAGCCTCTCTGCCCACCTCCTGGCTCTGCCCAGTGTCTCCCTTCCGACCCCCCTCCTCCAGAGGAGGCACCAGGGGGTCGCTTCTCCTTTCATCTGGAGGGATGGAGCACCATAACAGTGGACCAGTGGGTCCTGGACATTATAAGGAGGGGACATATGCTGGAATTCACTGAGATCCCTCCAGAAACTCCACCAAGGTCCTCCAGGTATCCTCCTCCTTCTTACATACCCCTTATAGAAGGAGAGGTTCAGGCCCTCTTGCAAAAAAAGGGTGATAGAACCAGTTCCTTTGCAGCAGTGAGGAAGGGGGTGTTACTCCCACTTCTTCCTGGTTCCAAAGAAAACGCAAGACCTTCGGCTCATCCTGGACCTCAGCTCTCTAAACGTCTGTATAGAATACCGAAGGTTCAGGATGGTGACCTTTCCAGGTCTCATCCCTCTGCTGCACCAGGGAGACTGGCTGTGTTCCCTGGATATGCAAGATGCGTATATGCACATCGGGGTCTTTTCCCCTCACAGGAAGTACTTGAGGTTCCACTTCCAGGGGGAGCACTATCAATTTCGGGTTCTTCCATTTGGCCTGTCCTCTGCTCCTTGAGTATTCACCAAGTGTTTGGCAGTGGTAGCTGCGGCTGTAAGGCGCCAGGGACATTACGTCTTCCCTTACCTCAATGATTGGCTGCTCGCGGCCCCGTCAAGGACGCGTCTTCTTCAAGCTCTCGGAGACACTTATACTATGTTCCGAGATGTGGGGATCACCCTGAACCTTCCAAAGTCTTCCCCAGAGCCCAGCCAAAGACTCATCTTTATTGGAGTGGTCCTGGATTCGGTCCAGGGCATGGTTTTTCTTCCTGCAAAGAGAGGAGATCGCTTGCGGGAGATAGCCGGATCGGTTCTAGTGTGCCCTCAGGTCCAGGCCAGGACCTTCCTCAGACTTCTGGGGCAAATGGCGGCGGCCATCCCTGTCACGCCTTTGGCCTGCCTCCACGAGGGTCCCACAGTGGATGCTCAGGGTGCAGTGGGATCAAAGCTCAGATGGCCTAGACCACATGGTCAGGATCATAGAGTCAGGAGGACCCTGCTTTGGTGGTTGGACCCCCTCAATCTGGAGAAAGGGTTCCCCTTCCATCAGGAGCCCCCAAGTCAGACTTTTTTTTTTTTTTTAACTTTGTTTATTCACCTACACCCCCAGGCTTCCTTCAGGAGTGCCGCTCGATCCGCCAGACTCCCAGTCTGAACCCTGCATCTCCTTGATCCCCTCCCCCCAAACAACCAAAGGCAGGCTCGACCCCTGGTACCATCTCTGGGGCTGATTCCGCCCTCCCTCGTCGGCTGGCTCCTAAGTGTGAAGTGCCTACCTGCTGTCGTCAGGTTGGCACTGGAGGGAGATCCTGGGCGTGTCTGGGCCGGCATTTGGGATGTGGGCGAAATCCCCTGGGGCCACCGTCATCTCACTGATGGAGTAGGAAGCTTTTCCCGGCTTTCTTGTTCCCCTCGGAGTGCGGCTGACAAGGCAACGCTATGGCGCAACTCCACTGCGTCGCCATGCTGGGTGCCCCTGATCACCACCAGAAGCCGCTCCAGGAGCGATCGCTTCCCCCAGCCCTCCACAGGAAGAGAGAGCAGTCCTACGAACGTTTGATCTCTTCCCCCCCACGGCCCGGGCTCGTTTCCGAACCCGAGGTGTGGCGTTCAGCACCTCAACCCTCAGCGCCACCGGGCCGGCAACAAGTCAGACTCTTAACAACAGATGCATCCGATTTGGGGTGGGGGAGCACACCTAGGGGCCCGCCAGACTCAAGGGGGTCTGGATCCCAGAGGAGTGCACCCTCCACATCAATGTACTGGAAATGCGAGTGGTCCTCAATGCTCAAAGTCTTTCAAGAGGATCTTGTACCAGGCTCTCTTCTTGTTCAAGCGGACAACATGGCGGTCGTCTTTTACATCAACAAGCAAGGAGGAAACTCACTCCTACCCCCTATGCAGGGAGGCGTTGAGAGTCTGGTACTGGGTGCTGGAGTGTCACATTTGTCTGTCCGCAGTGCATGTTCCAGGTGCCCAAAACGACTTGGCAGACAGCCTAAGCAGGTCTCAGTCCAAGGCGCATGAGTGGGAGTTGCTACAGACAGTAGCAGACCAGGTCTTTGGCACTTGGGATCGTCCAGAGCTGGACCTTTTTGCGTCTCCGTGCAATGCCAAACTGCCAGTTTTCTGCTCACGATAGCACGCGCCTGGTGTTTTCTGGCCAAACGCGTTGTCCCTTTGTTGGGCAGGGAGGTTTCTTTATGCCTTCCCTCCCTTCCCTCTCATTCAGAGAGTCTTATTGAAACTCCAGGCCGAGGGGGTCCTGAATGATTCTGATCACCCCACTATGGCCTCGGCAGATTTGGTTCCCACTAATTCAGCGGTTGTCCTCGGGACCTCCAATTCCGCTACCGATATGCTTGCAGTTGCTGTCCCAAGATCAGGGCAGGCTGGTTCATCCAGATCTCGGGTCTCTGCACTTTAATGCTTGGCTCCTGCAGGTGTAGCCAAATTCAAGTACAGGGTTTCCCAAGAGGTGGTGGATGTCCTCGTCTTAGTGAGGAAGCCCTCTACGCGCTCCACTTATGCTATGAAGTGGAAGCGTTTTTGTTTGTGGGCTTCGTCTTGCTATCTGAACCCCCTTACCTGTCTGGAGAACTCAGCATTACAGTATCTACTCTCCTTATACCAGCAAGGCTTGAGCTACTCTTCTATAAAGGTGCACATGTGGGCCATCTCGGCATATGTCCTCTTAGGAGATAGAACCATGGCCCAACTGGATGTTGCCTGCACCTTCTTATGGGGTATCTTACATTTGAGACCTCCCGTTAGGGATCATATCCCTCCCTGGGACCTCCTTTTTGTGTTGGGAAAGCTCACTCTCACCCCCCTTTTGAACCAGTGGCTGATTGTGAGCTGCGTTATCTTTCCTGGAAGGTTTGTTTTTTAGTTGCTGTTACTTCAGCTGGAGGGGTTGCCGAGCTTCAGGCCCTGATGTGTAAGGAGCCTTATTTACTGTTTCGCAGGGAAAGGGTTTCCCTTAGAACAAATCCTAAGTTCCTTCCCAAAGTGGTTTCGGAGTTGACCCTCAACCAATCGGTTGACCTTCCAGTCTGTTGTTCTACCCCTGCCAATAGGAGAAATGCTCTCCACACATGGGATGTCCACAGGGCGCTAAGGTACTACCTCAAGCACACAGCTGCACACTGTAAATCGGAGCAACTATTTGTGGCCTTCGCGCCACAACACCTGGGCAAACCAGTGTCTAAACAAACATTTCCAGGTGGCTTGTCCGCTGTATTGTACTTTGTTACGACAAGCATAACAAACCTCTTCTGGGCACGGTTAGAGCTCATTCAACCAGAGAGATTTCTACCTCCTTTGCCTCCTTAAAGAATGTCTCTATAAGAGACATTTGTGCTACTGACACTTGGAATTCAGTGCACACCTTTGTGAAGCAGTATAGCCTGGACATTGCGTCCAGGTGCTGTGCCGGTTTCGGCTTGGCAGTCCTTCAGGGACTCTTGTCCTGATTTGCTGTATGTTAGCCATGTTTCACCTTTCCTCCTCCCGGGGTTAGTCACCTCCTTGGTGCGGGACTACTTGGGGAATCTGTCCTAATGGTTATAGCCTGCTGCAAGAGCTCCCACTTGAAGTAAGATAGTACAGTTACGTAAGAACTTACAGTAACAGTAGATCTTCGAGAGGTGCTCTTGCAGCAGGCTTTGCTTTCCCGCTCTCCTTCCCCCTGGTGAGGTTTACAGCAGGTCTTCGACAGGCTTCGCCTGGTTCACTTGCTAGGGTCCGCCCCCTTTTATGGCATGACCGACGTCGGGGGAGAGGCGGTCCCTGCTGGGTACTGCTAGCTAAGTTTTTTTCGGTGGGTCCAAAGGCCTGTGGCATTAGTCCTAATGGTTATAGCCTGCTGCAAGAGCTCCTCTCGAAGATCTACTGTTACGGTAGGTTCTTACGTAACTGTACCTTCTGTTTTTTTTCGTAAACCCCCCAAAAACCTCGATTCCTTTTTGAGACTTTCCCCGATGATGCAGGGAGCCGAGAAGCCTGGGAGTTCAAGTGGGCATGCTGGAGCGCGTGATCTGGGTGATGTCACCATGTCGGCAGGTGCAAGCCTAAAGCCAAGGGCGCGGGAAGCACTTGAGAAAAGACAGGAAGCAAGAGCCCCTAATGGCAAATTGCCAGAAATGGCCAACTCCACACATGGCACTGCAGGGCCGAAAGAAAACATTCCAGAAGGTACACATCATTAAAAAAAAAAAACACCACAGTCAGTATTGGAACGTGGATCCAGGAGTCTAGACCATAAAAGGTAAAAAAAAACAAAAAAAAAAACCAGGGACTCAAAGCACACACATGTATTAATATGGAGAGCCACAGAAAAGGAGAAAAAAAGTGGTGGACAGGCTTAATGAAGTCCTGTCCGTCCAGCCACAAGCCCACTCCGGGTCCGGGGTCTGTCTTCATGAGTCACTGAGGGTGGGGATGGTCCTCCTTTCCTGGCCCTGCCATGGTGGGATAATTCGCAGAGGATACAGCCCCCTACCTTGGAGACTGCTGCGGCAGATGGTAACAAGGGCTGACCCACCTCCCCTGTCCTGCCCAAGATGAAAAATGTCACAACAAAAGGCACAGATGCCGAAAGTGCCTAGTGACACCCTCTGAAGTTCCAGCCCTGGTCCTTTCTCAGCTGCGTGAGGCAAATCTCTCTAATATGGGGGTGCCTGACCCAGTTTTGCTGTCAGTGGGAGTCCATCACTGCAGACAAGTGGGTCCTCCAGATCATCCATGAGGGATACTCCCTGAACTTCACAGAAATCCCTCCCATCTGCCCAGAAGGCAACTCCTCTTATTAGCCCATATATCAGAGCTACTTGTGCAGTGAGATTGCGACCTTCTGAGCAGTAGGGCAGTGGAGATAGTTTCAGAGTCGGAATGAAACACAGGCTTCTACTCCCGCTAGTTCCAAAGAAATCCGGGGGCATGCACCCCATTCTTGACTTCAGGAATCTGAACAAGTTCATGGATTGAGAGAAATTCAGGATGATTTCTCTGGGATCTCTGCTTCCTTTCCTAAACCCTCAGGATTGGTTAGCCTCCCTGGATATGCAGGATGGTTACCAACATATCTTAGTGCACCCCAGGTACCTTCGATTGATTGTGCTGGGCTGGCATAACTAGTTCAGAGTCCTGCCTTTTGGGCTATCCTTTGTGCCTTCAGTCTTTACATAGTGGAGCTGAGAAAAATGTAAATTACGTACGGGTAAGTTCATGAAACAGGGTTACCAAAGTGTGACATGAGGGAGAATTTTTCAAATCAACAATAGATCAATTTTAATAAGCTTGTCAAGACACTGTGACTGAAGAGTCAAAAATGAACCAGATTATGAGATAACTCCCTAGCAGGGATTAGAGAAAAATCGGCTTCAGTGTTGCACATGCAATGGGGACACCAAACATTGCACGTGCAAGAGTGGACACAACAGGTGCTTAACTTCAAAAAAAAAAAAACTTTAATTTTTTATTTATTTGCAAAGCATTTCAAGACACTATGACTCAATAGTGAAAAAGGGACTATGTTGTGGGATAACTCCATGTCAGATAGAGAAAAGCAATTTCAGTGTTGCGTGTGCAATGGGGACACCAGGCGTTGCACGTGCAACAGTGGACACCACACAAATGTTTAAGTTAAAAAAAAAGCATTGCCTTCACCCCTTACTCACCAATGTCCTGCAATACTTTTAAGACCCAATCCGAAAAGAAAATCACCCACTCAAAAAAAGCTGGATGCTTTTGCTGAAAATTTGGGAACATGTAAAAAGTGCAGTTTGCTTGGAAACCACAGTTGCACGCGCCACGCAAAACTTGAGTGAACCAGAAATTTTATATGCATTGAAAAACTAGGGTGAAAATGTTTTCATTAACAAAAGACAACACCCAATGCAGTTTTTAACATAAATTTACTGAAGTGGAACTAAAGTAAAGTCTTCATAGAAGCAATCGAATGTACTGCGGTTTTGCATGTCACATTTTCCTAGGAAAAATCTGACATTCTGGAGCTGGACATGGAATAAAAATAAAATGGTTGCACCTAGGTTTCTCAAACTATGAAACGTATCTGTACTTGTGGCTATCTTTTAAATTTACTTTTCATGACTGCAGTGGCTGTTATTTTTTTTTTAAATCAACATGCAAAGTATTGGGCACATTGGTACCCCTATTTCATGAACTTACCCGTACCTACCATAAGAAACAATTACTCGCCTTAGTAATTGTGTTTCTTCTAATGGAGTCTTGCTGTATTCTGACCTTATGCAGTTAGCCCCAGCACTTGAACTGCTCCGGAGAGGATAGAGTTAACTCTATGCCAGAGCACAGAATGTTGAGCTTGAGCTCGGTTCAAACCTCTGTCTGCTGAACTTCAAAGTGTAACCGTCAGATTCTTATGAGCTAATATTAACTAACTACACCTGCTAGGTGGAAATTGTAAATTAACTAGCCAAAAGGCAACCAAATGTTTTGGGTCCAAAAGACTCAAGTCGAGAACTCCAAAACAAAAACTAGGCAGTGAACAACATAACTATAAAAGAACAACATAAACATAACCTACTCCGCCTCTCTATACGGGGGTGTTAAGGTACACTGAGTTGTAGCACTGTACCTGCCAGCCCACTTCCCAAAAACAGGTTCTGAGAGGGGAGGCAGGAGGGAGGTCAGAATACAACAAGACTCCATTAGATGAAACACAGTTACTAAGGTGAGTAATTTTTTCTTCAAACAGCATGAAGTCTTGCAGTATTGACATTATGCAGACTACCAAGCAGTACCTCCATGGAGGAAGGACCGAACCTATTTTGGGATTAGGCTCTGCAGTGCTGCTGTACCAAACCTAGCATCACTCCTAGCCTGGATATCCAGGGAGTAATGAGTGGTGAATGTATGGACTGTTTTCCAGGTGGCTGCTTTGCATATTTCTAATAATGGTATATCTCTGGCAGCAGCCAGAGAAGCAGCTCTACCTCTAGTCGAATGAGCCCTCAGGCCTGAAGGGGATACTTTGCCTAGCTTCTCATAGCAGAATTGTATACAAGAGACAATCCACCTGGCAGTAGTCCTCTTAGTAGCAGGTTTGCCCTTTCCCACTTCACCATAAGTGAGAAACAACTGAGGACAGTCAAACCTAAGTGCCTTAGTGCGCTCAATGTGGTAGGTAAGTGCCCTCTTAACATCCAAGCTGTGTAACCTTCTCTCTCCTGAAGAAGAATGAACAGTGGAGAAGACAGGAACTGGTTCAGATGAAAATCTGAAACCACTTTGGGTAAGAACCTCCTTATTTATTTATTTACGAGTTTTACCAGGAAGGCATACTGAGCAGTGTACCGCTCGATTCCAGATGCACCCTGGGGAAGGGGGTTACATAGGGTACAGTAATACAGAAGAAAACATTCATAAATGTGTGGTACAATACAATGGATGAAACAGTCATATATACAATTAGCAGGTTTACAGATAAGTGGTATGATAGGCCCAGGGGGCATTGAGATAGGCAGGGTACAGCATTTATATGCATGTTTAATACAGTAGAAATTTAGAGCTGACAAAATCACAAGTACAAATTGGAGTAACCAGACAGGTGTTAACAGAGGGAAATGGCATTCCCAGAAGTATGGAAATGCCCAACTGCACTTAGGAAGCGGTGGTTGACAACAGTGGGAAGAACCAGTTTTGGTAGTAATCTGCTGGTAGGTAGTGAGGGATTCAACGGGGCGGGATGCAGGAGCAGGTGGTAGAGAAATGAGTTTTAAGAAGGGCATTCCGGTGTGGAGTGCTTGTGGCATGTCTAATATTGGCTGCCAGGGAGTTCCATAATTTGGGCAACCTGAAGCTGAAGGCAGCCTGGCCAGACTGGGTGGATCTGTGCGGGATGTGAAGGAGCCGAGAATCAATGTTCCTGAGGGCGTATGCCGGTGGTGGGAGGGCAGCTAGGGAGGACGACAGGTAGGAGGGGAGTGTATGCGTCCAGAACTTGGCAGTAGTTCTGGTGCAGTGTAGAAATCGCCGATTATGTAGAGAGGGGAGGTCCAAGGACTGGTAGAGGTCACAGTGATGAGTACTAGGAGGGTGGTCCAGGGAGAACCGGCAGAAGGAGTTGAAGAGGGGATCAAGCCTGGATAGGGAAGTTTGAGGGGCAGCACAATAGACTACATCTCCGTAGTCCATAATTGGGAGGATCATTTTTTGGACGATTGCTAGTCACGTTGGTAGGGGGATGCAAGTTTTGTTGCGGTAGAGTGTGGCCAGCATGGGATGCAGTTTCTTGTATAGAGCATCAGTATGCGCAGAGAAGTCAAGGTACTGATCTAGCCAGACACCGAGATATCTATAGGAAGTACAGGCCTCCAGGGGGGAGCTATCCAGAGTGTAGAACGTGGTGGGGGGTGCAGAAAGGCAGGATAGTTTGGCCCGAGAGCTGAAGGTGAGGGAGACAGATTTTTTTTTTAGTTTAAAAATAGTTGATTTGAGAGGAACCAACGTTGGATGGAGTCGAAGTTCTTCTGCAGACAGGCTGCCACGGCATTGGGGGATGAGCCAGAGGCAAACAGCATCATGTCGTCTGCATACATGTGGATAGCAGTATGTGGGCAGGCAACAGGCAGATCGTTGAGAAAGATAGAGAACAGCAGAGGGCCTAGTACAGACCCTTGGGGGACTCCACTGGTGACTGGGAGTGAAGTGGAACTAGCCGAGCCAATACGGACAGATTGGGACCTACCTGCCAGGTATGAATAGAACCAGTTATTGGCAGTCACTGTCAGTCCAGCGTGAGCGAGTTTTGACAGTAACAGGGCATGCGAGACCATCTCGAAGGCTTTGGCCAGGTCGATAAAGATAGCCACAGTTATTTCCCCTTTATCCATACCCATAAGGATGGTGTTGGTGAGATGAAGGAGAGAGGTGGTGGTGGAGTGATTCTTTCTAAACCCGGCCTGGAAAGGGGTGAAGAATGATATGGTATCTAAATAGTGGTAGAGCTGGGATAGTACAAGGCGCTCTTGAATTTTGGCTAGGATGGGGAGCAGTGATATGGGACAGTAGTTGCGTGGGGAGGAAAGGTCACCTCCTTTAGCTAGGGGAATGACTGTGGCTTGTTTCCATATTGTAGGGACGGACCAGAGTCTAAAAGACAGGTTATAGAGGGTAGGCTATGGCAGGTGCTGAAAGCAGGAGCATTTTGGAATCAAGGCCCGACTGGCATTTACCTTTGGATGGGTTGAGTGACTGAAGTATTTTTAGTACCTCACCAGGTGTAACTGGGTGGAGCGAGAAAGAGGCCGGAGAGGTGACTGCAGGGGGAACAATGGGAGGGAGTGGGGGATGGGAAGAGAGTAGAGAGGATGTAGTGGAGAAATATGAGGTAAACTCAGTGGCAACCATGTTAGGATCCGTGATGATGCTTCCGCCTATGTTGAGAGTGGAAGTAGGTGGTTGGGCCGGAGGGGTAAGAAGGGATTTTAGTGACTTCCAAAATTGTGTAGGGTGAGCGAAGTTATTGTTGAAAGCAGACTTAAAGTAATTTTATTTGGCCTGACGTACGAGTCTTGTGCAGGCATTTCTTAGCGAGTGGTAGTGTTGCAGGGCCGTTTGTGCACCTGTTGCCTTAAAGGATTTCCAGGCTCGGTCGCTGGCTCGTAGTTGTTCCAAGAGGTTAGCTGTAACCCAACGCAAGTGAGCTTCTCTTACTCTGGATCTTCTGAGAGGCGCATGGAAGTCCCAGATAGCCAGGAAGTTGGTTGTGAAAAATTTGAGGGCCTCATCCATGGAGGTGGCTCTAGGGATGAAGGACCAGTTGATGCTGGTGAGGTCATTTAGGAGTGCAGTCAGATCAAGGGATTTGTAAGCTCTGTTGTATAGAGTGCAGGGGGGAGGGGCCTTGGGTCTGAAGATTTTGCGCACCATATAAATCATATGGTAGTCTGGTATTAGGCCAGCTTTAATTATCCGATGTGGGTGGGTGGTGAGGGCCCAATCCAGTAGTGTATGCTTTTTGGATTTGTGGTTTAGGCAAGTGGGTTCCACTGTTTGTTGGGACAGGTTTAGAGCATTTATTTGACATCGCATTTTGGTAGCTACACTGCCTAGCCAGTTCTGGTTGAAATCTCCAAGGATATGGAGTTCGCCGCCTGCCGTAAGGGACCTTAGGTTGCCAAGGTGGTCTAGGATGCTACCCAGTGGTGTGTCTGGCAGGCAGTATGATCCTGCTGTGTATATGGGGATAGAGTGCGGAAGGGGAATTTTGATTAGAAGGGAATCTCTTGATTGTATGGGTACGGTAGGTGTGATTGTGGAGAACTGGAGTTTAGGGGAGATGTACATGGTAGTGCCGCCACCCTTCTTATTATCCTGTCGGTCTTGGCGGATTAAGGAGTACCCGGGTATTGAGAATTCTGCGTCAAGGTTGTGGGGCTTCAGCCAAGATTCAGTAATGATTAACAGTATCGGGCGAAGGGATAGGACAGTAGTTTGTAAGGCTGCTATTTTGTTCAGGATGCTGCATATGTTGGGTGGACTATTTTGAAACCTCTTGGGAGGTGAGTAGCGGTGCAGGGAGTTGCCCATATATTGGGAGGGGGGACCTGGATTACTTCACGTCCCCGGCTAGTAAGGAGTAAGAGAGCCAGGATGTTTTGCTAGTTTACGTCTCTTTTGAGATGACCAAAGGAGAGGGAGAGGGTTATGAGTCTGGGAGTTGAGTGTAGGGTCTAAGTAGTAGGGGATATATAAGGCAGGCAGCTCTGCATGGAACGAGGGAGGATAGTGGCTCCCAGTGACCAGTTATGCCAGTGGTGCCGAGTGTGGTCCACTAGGGCAGATGAGGAGTGGAGGGCTGGCTTTGCAGCCGCAGGGATAAGTGGCAGAGAGCTAGGTAGAATTGGGTAGGATGAGGGTGGAAGGGAAGATACAGTTGGATATAGCACAATAAATATTAGAGGGAGATAATACATTTTAATATAAGTTTGAAAGCTGCTCAGGGGTGGCCACTAGTGGCTGAATAGTATAAGGAGCTAATGGGAAAGTGGGCTGATCAGTTTACACACTTGCGCGGTCAACCCTATAAAAGGAGGAGCTCACCAAGGGTGGTGGTAGAGGTGATGGGGAGCCGGCGGACAGCGCCGGCGGGGACCCACTCTGGCACAGTCAGCTGTAGCAGCTGCAAATGTGGGGTCGCTACCTTGGTGCTTTTTCGCTGGTCCTTACTCTGCGGGGGGTTCGGTGGCTGTGGGGAGGGCTGTACCAGCTTGCCCTCGTGATTGCAGTGCTGAAAGGGACAGAAAAAGCAGCTTAAGTATAGGTAGGAAGGGAGGAGGAGCTAACAGCAGGTACGTTGCTTTTAAATGCAGAGAATCTTATTTGTGCAGCTTTAAATTATTTAGACAGTAATTAAGCGCAGAGCGGTTACAAGAAAATCACAGAGTGTGCTGCCTGCAGCCTAAGAGCCCTTAATATGGCTCTGGCACTAAAGTGTATCCCCTTACGCCTCAAAGTGAATTAATTTCTTAAGGTACTGTTCCCCTTAGTGGAAATCCAGTGTCGGTTGTGAGAGCAGTGAGAAAACAATCTACAGTGCTCCACCGACAGAAACAGAAACGGCAACAGTCTATTGTTGGTAAAAAAAAAAAAAAAAAGGCACCAAGTTCAAATTTTCCTTCTGGCGCATAGCTGTAGCAGCTGTGCTGGGGTCGCCACCTGGGGTGTCACTGGTCCTTGCTCCGTGGGGGTTCGGTGGCTGTGGGAGGGCTGCACCAGCTTGCCCTCATGACCGCACTGCTGAAAGGGACAAAAAAAGCAGCTTAAGTATAGGTAGCAAGGGAGGAGGAGCTAACAGCAGGTACATTGCTTTTAATATTCTGGAACCGGAGGAACCGACCGGAACGCCTACCAGGAGGCACCGGCTCAGTTGGAACCAAATGGAGCGATTCTACAGTGCTAATTGCCCTGGCAATTTCTTTGGCAGTTGGACGTGGCTGTTCTGGATCCGAACTAGCAGATTTCTTTTTTCTCTTAGACGGAACCAGATCGGCTCTCCTTTTGCTCGAGGAAGTATCGTCCAGTTCAGTGGGCACTCCCTCAGGTTCGGTCGGTACCGAACCGGGCTGGCCATCTGGATCAGTGGACTTCTTGGCCTCCTATTCCCTAAGCCTACCTAATCTCTTGTCCAGGGTGGCCTTTGGGAAATTCTTAAATATTTGGCAATCTGAATCGAGGTGGTCAAACCCCAGACAATACACACAGGTGGTGTGAGGGTCTGGGCTTAGCAAAGGCATCCCCACACTCATTACAGTGCTGAAACCCAGTGGGCCCGGTTTTTCTTTTGGGTTTCTCAGATGTAGCCATCCTATTCACTTACTCTTTAGCAGCTTTAAAGCCAGGCAAGACCCCCCTATTGGTTACAGGCTGTGGAAAAAAAAGGTCTAAAAATATTTTTTTTTGAAACCGATAGGGACCAGTACCTCACACTAATACAAATAAACCAAAGACTTTACTGAATAAAGAAAAAACAATAGTTTCCAGCCACACCGTTTGAAAAGTTTTTACAAATTCTGCATACAGAAAATAAACTAATGTCCACTACCTACAACACTTACTGTACTGCAGACAGGGATCTGAACCGAAAAAACAATAAATTTACGGTTTGATGGGGACAGGAGTACACACAAGGCCATGCCTTTCCCGAGCACAGCTGATGAACACCCTCGACCCCATTCGTGGTTCCCCCAGGTGGCATACGAACATACGAAATTTGCCAGCAGATAAAGGCCTAGAGGTCTATCAAGTCTGTCTCGAATGTGCAGCTAGCACTCTTATTCTGCAGCTGCCCCTCTCTCCACCCTTCCCTTGTCCTGTCCCATCCTCGCTTGAAGCAGTCCACTGTTCTACTGCATACCACTTCAGGAGGTAATGCATTCCACCCAGCCACCACCCTCTGTAAAAAGTGTCTCCTCATCTCCCTCCTGAACCTTCCTTGCTCCAGTCTCATATCATGGCCCCTGGTGTCCCTCCCCTACTTTGAACAGCCCCTCTGTACCCGTCTTGTTTATTCCTTTCATGTATTTAAAGGTTTCAATCATGTCACCCCTGTCTCTCCTCTCCTCCAGTGAGTACATGTTCAACTCCTTCCACCTCCTCTCGTATGATTAGTCCCCCAGCCCCTTGATCATCTTTGTCGCTCTGCGCTGCACCCCCTCCAGTAACTTAATGTCCCTCTTCAGATACGGACGCCAGTACTGCATGCAGTACTCCAGGTGTGGTCTAACTAATGACCTATACAGTGGCAGAATCACCTCCTCCCTCCTCGAGGATATACCCCTTACCAATACCCAGCATTTTGTTGGCCTTGCAGCTGCCTTCCATTGTGCCGAGTTGTTCATTGACCCTGTAATGAGCACACCCAGATCCTTCTCCTCCTCTGTCTGGGCTAGCTGCACTCCCCCTAGCTGGTAACTCCTCCTTGGGTTCTTCATCCCAAAATGCAGCACCTTGCACTTTCTGTCATTAAAGCCCCAGTTGCCAGGTGTCTGACCAGGTTTCAAGCTTTGCCAGATCATCCTGCAACCCCTGCCATCCCCCTAGGTCATCCACCACCGCGCCTACCTTGGTATCATCAGCAAACAGACTGATCTTGCTCTTGATGTCCCATGATATGTCTGCAATGAATATCCCAAACAACACTGGTCCCAACACGAGCCCTGTGGAACACCACTCGTCACTGCCCTTGGGTGTGAGGCTCCCCACCCACCACCACCCTCTGTTGCCTTCCCTGCAGCCAGTTTCCTACCCATCTCACCAGCTTTGCACCCGCCCCTGTGCCTACTAACTTCCTTCCCAGCCTTCCATGTGGCACTGAGTCGAATGCCTTACTGAAGTCCAGATACAGGACATCCACTGCATGGCCCCTGTCCAGTTGCCTAGTCACCCAGTCATAGAACTCGACCAGGTTGGTTTGGCAGGATCTGCCATGTATGAAGCCATGCTGTCCTGTAGTCCTTTGGCCTCTAGGAGGGCCACCAGCCTCTCCTTCAGGATGGTCTCCTGAAAGAAAACATCCTCTAGGAGGCTCAGTCTCGTCTCCTGTCGGCCCTCTGACTGCACAGGCTTGTTCTGAACCCTAACTGCCGGCGTAGCAACGCTGCCAACAGGCTGGCCTACTTTAAAGGTATTAAAGTTGAATATAGAGATTTGTGCAGGCTTAAAGGAGAACTGTGCTGAATCTGTTTTTTTTTTTTCTTTACTCTAGAAGTGGTCTTAAATCCCAGTTACAATTTTGTTATTGCTCCATCTTTATTGATCTTTTAGTAAACGTGATGGGTTATGTGCTGGTAGTAAGTACCATTCTAGAACCTGATTACATAAGTTATATTTCCCTTTCAGCCACATAATTCCACAGTAGAACACAAGACACACTGTGCTACTAATGTAAAAGAATAGAAATTACATCATGCAGTTCTAAAACAGTGTTTAGTACCAGAGTACACGTCAAAGCACACACGAAATCTGCTTAAAGACCAGTAAAGATGGGACACTAGAATGTGAATCAGTATTTGAAAAACAACTTCAACAGAAAATACAGGCAGGTTAAATACAGTTGTCCTTTAATCCTGGTCTAACATTGGTGACTAATTGTTACTGTGTGCTGAATTCGTATAGGACCCAGATCTGGAAGAAAAGAGGAAGACTGAATTAGAAAAAATAAAGAAGGAAAAGCGGAAATTTAAGGAGAAGATCCAGGAAACCCTACAGCAGAAGAAACACATTCAGAAGAAGAAACACAAACAGAAAACAGCTGGAATGCAAAATAAATGAGAACTCTTCCACAATACTAAATAAAAATGGACACTTAAAGGAGTGCTGAACAACTTTCAAAATGTCTTCGGTAGAATGAAGTAAAGGGTCTTATAAAAATCTAAAGAGTAAGTATTGATCAAAACACATCTGTTTTGATGACAAGCACTGCAGCATATCACCAGGAGGCATGGTCTGGTATTACAAGAATTGTAATAAGAAAGAAACTACAAAAGAATGTGTTTATTATTAGAACCACCACTATCTTTCTACTGTTTTTGTAGTCTTTTATAATACAGTGCTTGAAATATGTTGAAAGTTGTAACATTTGAACGTGTAAATTACGTACTTACTGTATTAATCTTCAAGAATATATTCACGCCCCCATCTCTGAGGGGCATGGGCCTGGTGTACCCCCGTCCCCCTTCTTCCCCTCCCCCAACCCTCTGGTCTGTTTGGAGCCCTAGGCACAATGGGAGGGGAAGATCAGACCTGCTTAGATTGACTATAATGATAAATCTAAGAGGGGAAAGTTCGATGAACCAGAGAATGACCAACTCTTACCTACTTGTAAGTTAATGATGCCTATGGAATTTTGAACTAGGGCATACCGAGATTGTAACCCATATGGGAGCAATAAATTGACAAACAAATATTGGATTTTATATTGAGGCACTATATTAACCCTAAAAATTGTTTGTATTATTGGACCAGTTGTAAATGCATTGTATAAAATCACAACTGTAGACCTATATGTATATAAGTTAAAATCTGAATAATTAAAAAAAAAAAGAATATATTCACAATTGATTACTGCTCTGGGGTCTGTGCTGGAGGTACTAGGACCCTGCGGGAGCCAGATGTTTATTTTGAGGGGGGGGTTGCTGGCTGATGATATGGTAGGCACTGCATGTTGAATGTGCTCCCTGGCATACAGTGCCACCAGCCCCCAACCACCTCAGTACCTTTTTACAAAGGAGGTAAGCAACATGAATGAGTAACTTAAAGGTATAAGATAGCCCTGGTAGCCTGTATAAGAAGAGCCACGAAACCAAGTCCAAAGGGGTGATGGGCAGGTATGTGAATCAGTGGTGAAGATATTCCTAGAACAACAAGAAGAAAAAAATTACTCACCTTAGTAATTATGTTTCTTCTAGTGGAGTCGTGCTGTATTCTGACAAGTGCAGTTAGCCCCAGCATTTAAACTGCCCTGGAGAACAAAGGGTTAACTTTTCTATGCAGGGCATATAATGTTGCTCTTGAGCTCGGTTGATGTCTCTGCCTGTTGTATTTTGAACTGCAGCTGTCAGATCTTTACGAGCAAAACTCACTAGGTGTTCTATGTGGAAATTTTAAAAATGTTACTAGCCAACTGGCAGAAAAAATATTCTTTCAAACAACATGAAGTCTTGCTATATTATAGACATTAGCAGTTTGATCCAGCTCTAGAACTGCCCCGGAGTGAAATGGTTAAAACCATTCCAAAATAGAATTTTGGCACGAGAGCAGCTCTATCTGTGTCATTTCAAACTTGAACTGTCAGATTCTTTACTCCGCCTCAGTGAACAGTCGCTCGAAGATTTCTCCTTCTGCTCGGTTCATTTCTCGGTTTAAAAGTGTTTCTCGGTTGGATTTAACCAGAATAGTTTTATTTAACCACAAAACCGTTCGTTCAAGCTCTATCTTGTGGTAACCGTAAGTAAATGATGGTTTTGTCTGTGTGGAACTTGTAAGTTATCGGTTCGGTTTTGAACCGATCAGTGGGTTAAAACTAAAGTTACTATTTTAGAGTGCGGTTCCCAGTTCTTATCGGTTCTAAAAGCGGATTTATTACGTTTTTCTAGCACACTGACACTGTTAGGAACCGATAAGGTGTGTCTTACCTGGCACTGCTTAAAAGGGCAAGTTTTTGGTTAGGCTGGCATTATGTCTGAGAAACCCAAAAGAAAACCGGCCCACTGGTTTCAACACTGTGATGTTTGTGGGGAAGTCTTTGCCAAGGCTGACCCACACACCACATGTGTTTATTGTCTGGGGTTTGACCACCTCCAGTCAGACTGCCAGGTATGTAAGAATTTCCCTGCAGCCACCCTGGAAAAAAGACTGGGCAGGCTCAGGGAACGAGAGGCCAAAAAGTCCGCTGACCCGGATGGCCAGCCCGGTTTGGTGCCAACCGAACCAGAGGGAGTGCCCTCTGACCAGGGCCAGACTTCCTCGGGCAATAGAAAAGCTGGTTCTGAGGAACCAATTCCAGTAAAGAAAACAAGAAAATCAGCAGGTCTGGAGTCCAAAATTCCTTCTCCAACTGCTGCACAGATAGCAAAAACCATACAAATTGTCCAGTCACTGTCTCAGGGTCTGTCCGAACCACCACTATCTGGTAAAAGGTCGGTTCGTCCGGTCCCAGTGGTTCAGGATTATGATATTGAAATTTTATGAACCAGAGGAGGGGAGGAGGATTATGAACAGTATGAATGTGGCTGGGAAGGTCTGGGTGTGCCCATTGAACCGACATCTCCCCAGACAGACCTTTAGAATCTCCCCTATGCTGTCTGAGTCCCATCTCATTTTATGTTTTATAAAAAGTTGCTGAAACCCTCCAGCTTCCTTTAGAAGAGGCTGTGGATGAGCAAGAGGAGCCTGATTTTGTAGAAATGATGGATATTCAGAGTCTAGGAGATTGTCTATTCCTTTACATAAGTCTTTTAGGAAACAAACAATTAAAATTTTAAAGCTCCTAATTCTGTGCCTCCTGTAGATAAAAGATGGACAGAAGGTATACATTGTCAGGCCCTGATACAGAATTCCTTTCTCAGCAATGCAGTCATGTTGGGGTAGTTCAGACTGCTGCCTGTGATAAAGCTAATATTCCCTTGGCTTCACATCCTCCTGACAAGGATTCCAGGAAGATTGATGCCATGGCAAAAAACAGTATATGGCAGCCTCTCTGGGACTCAGGCAAGCAAATTATATGGCTTATGTAGCTAGGTATCAGAAATCTAGATGGGATACTGTTATGCAATTGGCCAAGCAGGCCCATGGCCAGCTGGCTAGTGAACTAGAACAGGTGGCTGCTGATGGCATTGAAGCCTCTAAGGTTCAGTTTCATGCTGCTGTGGATGTTAATGATGTTTCCTCTAGGGTCTATGGCCACATCTGTAGCTTTTCGTAGGTTGGCCTGGCTCAGGTGTACTAGTTTGTCACAGGATACCCAGACTAAGGCTATGGATTTTCCTGTGGTGGGAAATTCTCTGTTTGGAGAGCAGACAGAGAACTACATGAAGAAGATGGATGAATATGGGACTACTTACAAGAGTGCCCAAGCTAAGGAAGCGGCAAGCCACTCCTCAAAGGCATGCCCCCAGGGGTAGGGGTGAAGCCTTTCAAGGCCACTCTACCAGACTCAGGCCTCCTCTGCCTATGCTCAGAGGGGCTTCTTCAGAGGCAGGGGCAGGCAGGTGGGCAGACCTGCTCCCACCCCCAGCCTAAAGCTCCTGGAAACAGGCACCCTGATGGGGTGCCCAGGGCCGATTCTCCTGTACCAGTGGGGGCAGGCTGGCTTACTTCAGTCAGAATTGGGCTTCTTTAACCTCAGACAAGTGGGTTCTGGAAGTAGTAAGCCAGGGTCTGGTTCTCAGCTTCAAAAGTTTCCCAAGTTGAGAAGCAGACTTTTTCTACCTGCAAGTGCTTCAGAGACCCTCGCTCTGAAACAGAGGTCTCATCCCTGTTAGCTCTCAGAGCAGTAGAAAGGGTTCCTCCCCTGCATCAGGGCAGGGGTCTGTATTCCAGATACTTCCTTACCCCAAAAAAGACAGGAGAGTGGTGGCCCATTTTAAATCTCAGATATCTGAACAAGCATCTTTTGAAACCAAAGTTCAAAATGGTAACTCTGGCAATGATTTTACCTTCCCTAAGGCCAGGGGACTGGCTAGCCTCCCTGGATCTCAAGGATGCCTATTTCCATGTCCTAATCAGAAGATCCCATCGAAAGTACCTCAGATTCGAACTGCCCTCGGGTCATTACCAGTTCAGAGCAATGCCCTTGACCTTACCTCTGCTCCAAGGGTATTCACAAAGTGTCTAGCAGTGGCAGTGGCCCACTTAAGGAGGCAGAGGATTGCTGTTTCCCTATCTGAGCGACTGGCTCATTGTAGGCCAGTCCCCAGAACAGGTAAAATCTCACCTGCAGGTCACCCAGCAGCTTCTCACCTCCCTGGGTTTTCTGCTAAACCTACCAAAGTCGGTTCTGGAACCAGTCAGGTACTCACCTTTATAGGGGCAGAATTGGACACAAAGCTAGCCAGAGCCTTTCTTCCCCAGAAAGGGTAAGGAATTTAGTGGCTCTGGCCTCTTCCTTCACTCTGCAGGTCTCTCGACCAGCAAGACACTTTCTGCAGCTCCTGGGGCACATGGCTGCATCCATAGCTGTTGTGCAGGGAGCCAGATTTCAGATGAGAGACATTCAGTTTCACTTGAGAACCTTTTGGTCTCGAGAAGAGACCCCTTTCCAAGTTGGTCCCAGTGACTGAACCTTGATCCTAGCTCTCCAGTGGTGGCAGGATCAGAGCAATTGAAGCGGGGTCCCTTCATTTCCCCTTCTCACGACTTGACTCTCACTACAGATGCTTCCCTTCTGGGTTGGGAGCCCACATGGGTGACCTTTCCACTCAGGGAGTTTGGTCCCCAGGAATCTCTGCTCCACATCAATTTGCTGGAGCTCAGAGCTGTCTTTTAGCTCTTCAAGCTTTTTCTGCATCTGTCCACGACAAGGTGATACAAGTCAGAACAGACAACACCACAACAATGTGGTACATCAACAAGCAGGGCACTCGGTCTTGGCCTGTGCACCGAGGCAGTGAAGTTGTGGTCTCTGGCCTATTCCCTGAACACTTCCCTCATAGCAGTTCATCTTCCAGGGAAGGACATGTCCTAGCGGATGCCCTCAGCAGGATTTCCCAGGGCCATCACGAATGGTCCCTGGATCCTCAAGTGCTGGGGATAGTTTTTTGCCAGATGGGGCATCCTCAGATAGATCTTTTGCAGCCCCAGACAATCACAGACTTCCTCTGTTCTGTTGCAGGCTCAGTTCCCCTGGATGCCCTTCTTCTGGATTGGGAGGGGAAGTTCCTCTATGCTTTCCCCCCCCTTTCCTCTCCTATTCAAAGTACTAGTCAAAATCAGATCTCAGCCTTGCAGGGTAATTCTGATTGCCCCGGATTGGGCCAGGCAGCCCTGGTACCCACTCCTTCTGTCTCTGACAGTCCATCTTACCCTGTGCCTCCCCAGGAATCACAATCTGTTGACTTGTGCCCAGGGAAGGGTTTGGTATCCGGACCTCAAATCCCTCAACCTCAAGGCCTGGCTCTTGAGGAGTTAGAGTTTGCTGATTTACATCTCTCTCAGGGTGTTC
This sequence comes from Neoceratodus forsteri, assembly GCA_016271365.2. Lineage (NCBI taxonomy): Eukaryota > Metazoa > Chordata > Ceratodontiformes > Ceratodontidae > Neoceratodus > Neoceratodus forsteri. The sequence continues at coordinate 153,067,946 of JADMNL010000031.1, read as the reverse complement.
TTGAGATCCTAAAGGCTTCCAGAAAGCCTTCCACTAGGGCTACTTATAGTTCTAAATGGAAAAGTTTTCCATTTGGTGTGCTGGAAAAATATTCCCCAGAATCTGCTGAATTGCCCATTTTGTTAGATTACATGGTACATCTTAATTCCTTGGTCTCAGACCAGCTACCCTGAGAGTTCATTTGGCAGCTGTGTCTGCTTTTGTGTCAGCAGGAAAGTCATCCCTCTTTCCTCTCATCCTGTGTTTTCCAAGTTTTTAAGGATTACACCATACTAATCCTCCTTTAGGAACCAGCCCTGCTTGGGCCTTAATGTTTGCATTGCCCAGTTAATGTAACCCCTTTTGAACCTCTGTCTTCTGCAGAGCTTAAGTACCTAACTTGGAAAACTGTTTTTCTAGTGGCTATCACTTCTGCCAGACGCATAAGTGAATTGCAAGCCTTGTCAGTGGAGACTGACTTTATTTCTTTCCACAGGGATAAGGTAGTCCTTAGGACTAATGGGAAGTTTTTGCCTAAGGTGGTTTCAGATTTCCATCTTAATCAATCAATCTATCTCCCTTCCAGTATTTTTCACTGATCACTCTTCGGGTGAGAGGAGGTTGCACAGCCTGGATGTTAAGAGAGCTCTTAGTTATTATATAGAGTGTACCAAAGGTCACAGGTTCGAATCCTCCAACTTTTCCTTACCTATGGTGAAGTTGGGAAAGGCAAACCTGCCACCAATTTTATCAGAAAGTGGGCAGAGCCAGCCCCCGGGTTTGAGGGCTCATTCTACCAGGGGTACAGCGCGTCTCTAGCTGCTGCCAGAGATATCCCTTTATTAGAGATTTGCCAGGCTGCTACTTGGAAAACGGTACACTTTTACCAAGCATTACTCCCTGGATGTCCAGGCCAGGAGAGATGCCGTCTGGCACAGCTGTTCTTCAGAGCCTATTCCCTAAGTGGGTTCTGCCCCTCCTCCATGGAGGTACTGCTCTATATTCTGCTAATGTCTATAATATAGCAAGACTTCTGTTGTTTGAAGAAAAAATTACTCACCTTAGTAATGTTTCTTCTAACGGAGTCTTGCTATATTATAGACCTCCCCCCCAACCTGCCCCTCTCAGAACCTCTACTTGGTGGGGTGCGGGCAACTTAGTGTGGGCACTGCTTATGTCCTGTTAGTATTTTGTCCCCTTTGGGACTTTGGGGGTGTGTATGTGTACGCGTGTGTGTGTTTTATTATACTCATGTTCCATTTTCATATTATTAGAATGGTGTTAGTATTTCTGGTCCCCTGACTTGAGTCTTGGGTGTTGGGACCATCAATGGTTGTTATTATTTAGTAGCCATTTGGCTAGTGTGAGGTTACAGCTTCCACACAGATCTTAGTGAGTTTGGCTCTCGTAAGATCTGACAGTTCAAGTTTGAAATGACACAGATAGAGCTGCACTCATGCCAAAATTCTATTTTGGAATGGTTTTAACCATTTCACTCTGGGGCAGTTCTAGAGCTGGATCAAACTGCTAATGTCTATAATATAGCAAGACTCCATTAGAAGAAACAACATTACTAAGGTGAGTAATTTTTTCTTTGGGTTCCCAAGGGAAGACTCAAGTCAGGAAACACAAAAAACAATTAAAACTGAAATACTGTATCACCCTACGAATAACAGGGGGTGTAAGGAGGCACCCCTGAGGTGCCAACACTGCACCTGCCCACCACATCCCAAAATATCCAGGTTCTGAGAGGGGAGGTCAGAATACAGCAAGACGCCACTAGAAGAAACATAATTACTAAGGTGAGTAATTTTTTCTTCAAACAACCTGAAGCCTTGCTGTATTCTGACAAGTGCAGACTACCAAGCAGTACCTCCATGGAGGCGGGACAGAACCTACTTTGGGAATAGGCTCTGAAGTACTGCTGCGCCAAACCGAGCATCACTCCTAGCCTGGATATCCAGAGAGTAATGCCTGGTAAAAGTATGTACCATTTTCCAGGTGGCTGCTTGACAGATTTCTAAGAGAGGGATATCCCTGGCAGCCACCAGGGAAGCAGCTGTACCTCTTGTAGAGTGAGTCCTCAGGGTGGAATCTTTCCCAGTTTCTCATAGCAGAATTGTATACAAGACACAATCCACCTGGCAACAGTTCCCTTGGTGGAAGGTTTGCCCTTTCCTACCTCTCCATAAGTGAGGAACAACTGAAGGGAATCAAACCTGTGACCCTTGGTACGCTCTATGGAGTAGCTAAGGGCTCTTTTAACATCCAAACTATGTAGCCTCCTCTCCCCTGATGAAGAATGATCAGTGAAGAAAACAGGGAGAGACATAGACTGATTCAGGTGGAAATCTGAAACCACTTTGGGCAAGAACTTTCTGTTAGTTCAAGGACCACTTTATCTCTGTGAAAAGAGATGAAATCAGGTTCCACTGACAGGGCTTGCAATTCACTGATACGTCTAGCAGAAGTAATGGCTACCAAAAACACAGTTTTCCAAGTCAAGTACTTAAGCTCTGCTGAGGACAGAGGCTCAAAAGGGGGTTGCATAAGCTGAGCAATGCAAACATTAAGATCCCAAGCAGGAGTAGGATCCCTAAAGGGGGGATTGGTATGAAGCAATCCCTTGAAAAACTTACAGAATATAGGGTGAGATGACAGTGGGGAAGACTTACCTACTGGCAGGAAGGCAGACAAGTGTACCTTGAGAGTAGCTGTTCTGAGGCCTAGGCTATTAAGATGGACCATATAATCCAGAACTGTAGGCAATTCAGCAGTATCTGGGGAGATATGCCTCTTGGAACACCAAATACTGAATCTCTTCCATTTGGAGTTAGAAGTCTTTCTGCTTGAAGGCTTTCGAGAGGCTTTGAGAATATCCAGAACCCCCTGAGACAGATGCAAACTCTAACTCTTCAAGAGCCATGCCTTGAGGTTGAGAGACTGAAGACTGGGGTACCAAATCCTCCCCAAGAGGAGGTTAACAGGTTGTAATTACTGGGAAGAGACAGGGGAAGATGGACTGTTAGGAACAGCAACAAGGGGTACCATGGCTGCCTGGCCCAGTCTGGAGCAATTAGAATCACTTTGCAAGGTTGTGACCTTACTTTGAGTAGGAGAGGGAAAGGGGGAAAAGCATACAGAAATTTCCCTTCCCAGTTCAGAGTATCCAGGGGGTCTGCAACAAAAGAGAGGAAGTTGGTGATTGTCTGGGGCTGCAAAAAGATCTATCTCTAGACTGCCCCATCATGAAAAAAATCACCTTCAATACCAGAGGATCCAGGGCCCATTCGTGATGGCCCTGAGATAATCTGCTAGGACGCTGTCCTTCCCTGGAAGGTGAACTGCTATCAGAAAGGTTTGCAGGGAATAAGCCAAGGCCCACAGCTTCATTGCATCTGTGCACAAGGCTGTAGACCGAGTGCCTCCTTGCTTGTTGATGTACCACATGGTGGTGGTGTTGTCTGTTCTGATCTGAAAAAGCTTGCAGTGCCAGAAATGGAAATTACATACTTACCGTAATTATTGATCTTCTTGGACAGTCTCCATCACTCATTCACACTAGTGGGATAGCGCCGGAGGCACTAGGACCAAGCAGGAGCTTAAAGTTTTCAGAAGGGTCAGCGCCGAGAGAGGACCACGCATGCGCGGCACCGTGAGACTAGCTCGCGCCTGTGTAGGCTATCTCGGCATCGACCCTCCAACCGCCTCAGTACCTTTTCGACCGAGGAGGTGCAGCGTAACTAATGAGAATAACTCATCCTGAGTTTCTGTGCCTGAGAGGGCCCAGAATGCCTTTGCAAGAAAGGCCAAAGAGTAATGTCCTCACAATCTGAATCATAAGACCGTGAAGACCAGGAAAGAAAACGAGTGAACCCAGGGGATGGTGGGTGGGGGTGTGAATGAGTGATGGAGACTGTCCAAGAAGATCAATAATTACGGTAAGTACGTAATTTCCATATCTTCCTGGACTGTCTCCATCACTCATTCACGCTAGTGGGAGAGTACCAAGCTAAAACCAACAACCCTGAGTAGGGTGGTAGGAGATAGGGTTCACTCAGAAAGGACAGCCAAGGACTGTCCTGTTAATAAAAAGAGCTGTCTTGTAAGAGCATCTAGAACATAGTGCCTACAAGATAAGCGTTTGAGTTGTAACTCGTCACCTTGCCGACGACTGCAGTGGGCACAAAATGAAAGTCTGCCAGGCAGTCGCAACTACTGTAGGAGAGCGGCAAGAACCTGGCCTCACAATTTGATCTAGGACCAAAATTAAGTGTCAAAGACATGTACTAATGTAATGTAAAGGGACCTCAGGAACTGAAAGAGTTGGAGGTAAAGTCTACTGGTTCAGGGTAGACCGGAAAGTGCAGATGGAAACCTCCACTATCCAGAATGGATGACCTGTAAACAACAGGTCCAGAAGCACTTGAACCCCTTACTTGGTGAGCAAGGGGGCCCAGGTGGGGTTAGCCCATCAAGGAGAATGGTCTCCACGTAGTCACAGGATCTTCCTGATGGAAGGCCAAGCATGACTTAGAAGCCTGTCGTGGTGGTCTAGTAAAACCAGATCCTACCACTGCATATTCCAAGAGGAATAATCCTGCCCTTGTGTGTACAACTGTAGCAGCAGTCTCTGAACTCAGGGAAGAAAGGAAAAAGGTGTACAGAAGGACGTGTCCACTGTGGAAAAAAACATTCCGACAGAAAAAAAACAGGGTCTGGATTTCTAAGGTCAATAGAGGCAGATGTGCGTCGAGGAGGGACACAGCAGGGCCAAGTTAGGGCTAACCCATTTGTTGAAGTGACTGAAAGAGGCAGTGACTCAATGCGGTGAGGCACTACCCACTCTGGCTTTCCTGAAGAGGATAGCTTCGTGAGCAACTGGCATGGACCAGAGCACAGGAACCGAAGGTGTGAATATTTGAGAAGCTTCCTCAGAAAAAGGGACCTACTTGGCCATCCGTCAAGAAGGAGAAAATCGCCTGTTAAATTAAGCAAGCAAGGAAGCAGGAACCTGAGTTCCGACTCGGTGGAGAGTTGCTTCTGCTGCTGTAAGGCTCTGTTCAAGAGAAGAAAGCCTGATAAAAAGAAAAGCAATGAACAGACTGGGCAGTCGCCTAGGTCTAGGAAATGTCTCTGAATGAGAGATATCTCTCAGAGAAAGAGCTGACCCATATCGTCGCCGGATCGGACTCCCCGTAGGGGAAGAAGAAATCAGGTACTCTTTACTGTATCCCGGAGACGAGCGCCTCAGGGGCTGAGTAGGAATCTGACCAGATCCACAAAAAAAAAAAAAGAGGATACCGGGTAGTTTCGGCTAGGCCCTGTGCTGTGATAAAAACTATATTGATATATATACATTTTTTTTTGTTTGTTTTAAGTCCAGGCCGCCTTCAGGCTGCTATTTTGAGGATTGTCTTGATACAAAAAGACGAAGATGTTTTCCATCTGAGTTCGGAAAGAGCCTGAGTGTCCATACTGAAATCATGACCGGACTAACAATCACAGCTGGAGAGAAGTTAACCACCTGTGCCGAAGAAGCCACCGAAGAGGCACTATCACAAGGGGGCTATATACCCCAATCAAAGGAGCGGAAGAGTCGGAGCGGTTCCCGACCATTAAACTGTTCCACAGAGTGTAACTGTCTTGAAGATTGAAAAAGTCTAGACGCAGAAGAGTATGGTCCATGGACGCAGTGTGAAATACTGTGGTGGACCCCATTACTGAGGAACTACTGAAAGGATTTTCCATCACGGACTCTGATAATAGAGAGGATGTGCCCTCCAGCATATAAAATGAGCCATCTGCTGTGTTACTTACCAGAAGGACAGGGAAAGACCCATCTAGATGCACTTCTACCCCAGAAGGGACCTCCAAGAGAGGTCTAGGTCAGAACCCCTAGAGACTCCGCCATCAGGAAAGATGTCGAGGAGCTTGGTACCACGTAGGGAGCAGAGAAAGTGCTGAGCAGAATGAGATTCTGTTGGCAGAATGGTACAGCAGAGTTCCATAGCAGAAAACCGCTGGATGACACAAGATCCCACATAGGCCACCACTCACTAAAATGTGTGGAAAAAATAATCCGCAGAACAGAAGTTCATTCTGCGGTCAACATCCCGCCACAAGTTCTGTGGAAAGGAGTCCGAAAGGAAAAATATGTGACTAATTCTTCCATGCAGCACTCGTGTGGCATCAGCAACACTCGTGGCACAGGAGGGCACCAAACAGTGCCTATGCCAACCTGGGCAATATCCGGGGGCAGCCACGGCAGTATCTGCAGGTACTCCCGGCACCCATGTAGCAATAGCACATGAGAGCACCTCCAACGCTCATGGCACCGATGGCAAGAATGGCACCCGAGGGCACCAGTGGCATCCATGGACATCTGCAGTGCCACCCACGGGTGTCATCCCCGGTACCCAAGGCACCAGTGGCACCTGAACCATCCATGGAACCCATGGCACCAGTGCCACCTGCGGCACCCGTGGGTGTCTGGCACCACCCACGATTGCCAACAACCAGTGGCAGCAAAGAGAGCACCCACAGCGCCGCACAGAGTGACGGAGCTGACCCACTGCGCTGACTAAGGCACGGCACCGACCAAGGCCCCGAGGCTCGGCACCACCCAGCTACGTCTCTGAGGCACGGCACTGACAAAGGCACCGAGCCACGGCACCGAAGGAAAATGCCAATGGAAATCCTGAGAAGGGGAGAAGGAAAAAGGTGGTGCCCGTGCCGGCCCCTGCATGGAAAAAGGAGAGGGGGTAGACAGGTAGGGCTCGACACGATAGCAAAGGCACACAGGGCACCTCGCCATACGTGATCCAATCGACCCAGCTCCGGTCCAAAGGCTTCGAGGCCCAGAGGTCCCAAAATCAGGAACAGAGCCAGGAAAACTGAAAAGTCGAACCCCCTGCTCCATAGGAGCAACCCAGAGGTGAAACTGCCCAGCGGAGCTCCAGCGAGGACAGAGATGGAGCTTGGAGTCAAGAAAGCAGCCGTTAGGAGCGGGGCCAAGAGGAACCTACCAAAGTCGGTTCGCCCATCGCCCCTCCCGACGAACACTCCTCGTGCAGACATACCAACGGGTAACCTCGCGCTGCACCGATTCTTCTTCCCCGAATGAGGAAGAAGAGCTCGAGGTCAAGCAGAGCCGGATCACCGGAACCATTAGATTTGTGCTTCGGAGGACTGTCCTCCCCCGAGCACAGGACTGTCCGTAGTCAGGCCCCCCTGTTAATTAAGGGCAGCGGACCAGACACAGCCCCTCTGCCATAAAAACTTTCAAACGAAGTCCTCCTATCGTCACTGCTACCGTCTAAGGACAAATCTGTTAATGGCAGGAAAGAATTTCTTTTTCTTCTTCTTCATAATCATCTTCTTGTTCATAAAATAATTAAATTACTACTTTAAAATATTAAAAAATTAAGAGCTGTTGTATAGACAAAAACTTTGACTTCGGCAGACGAGCGACGTCGACATCCAAGCGCACTCGATGGTGGGAGAAAAGGAACTGAGGCGGTTGGAGGGTCGACGCCGAGATAGCCTACACAGGCGCGAGCTAGTCTTGTGGTGCCGTGCATGCGTGGTCCTCTCTTGGCGCCGACCCTTCTGAAAACTTTAGGCTCCTGCTTGGTCCTAGCACCTCCGGTGCTATCCCACTAGTGTGAATGAGTGATGGAGACTTAGTCCAGGAAGATACACTGCCCTGAGTTCCAGGAGATTGATGTGTAGAAGCGATTCCTGAGGAGACCACAGTCCTTGGGTGGTGAGGTCCCCCAAATGGGCTCCCCAGCCCAGCAGGGAAGCATCCGTGGTAAGAACCACTGAATGAGACTGAGTGGCAAATGGAACCCCTTGCCTCAAATTGTCCTGATCCTGCCACCATTGCAGGGCCTGGATCAGAGTTCGAGTCACTGGGATTAGTTTGGTAAGGGAATCCTTTCTTTGGGACCAAAAAGCCCTCGGGTGGAACTGAATGTTCCTCATCTGAATCTTGTCCCTTGGACCACTGCTGTAGAAGCTGCCATATGGCCCAAGAGCTGAAGAAAATGCCTTGCTGGTCGAGACACCTGAAGGTTGAATGAAGAAGCCAGCTCCATGAGAGCTCTGCTCTTCCAGGGAAGAAAGGCTCTTGCTTTTACTGTATCCAGCTCTGCCCCATGAAGGTGAGGAGCTGCACTGGTTCGAGAACTGACTTTGGTAGGTTGAGAAGAAATCCTAGAGAAGTGAGCACTTGCTGGGTCACTTGCAGGTCTGACTTGATTTGGTCTGGAGACTGGCCCACTATGAGCCAGTCGTCCAAATATGGAAAAATGGAAATCTTTTGTCTTCTTAGGAAGGCAACAACTATTGCCAGGCACTTTGTGAAAACCCTTGGAGCTGATGTCAGGCCAAAGGGCATTGCTCTGAACTGATAATGGCCTGAGGGCAATTGGAACCTGAGGTGCTTCCTGTGGGAGGACCTGATGGGAATGTGAAAATAGGCATCTTTGAGGTCTAGGGCGGCTAGCCAGTCCTCTGGCCCTACAGAGGGAAGGATTATTCCCAGAGTTACCATTTTGAATTTTGGTTTCAAAAGATGTTTGTTCAGATATCTTAGGTCTAGAATGGGTCACCACTCCCCTGTCTTTTTTGGGGTAAGGGAGTACCTGGAGTGCAGACCTTTGCCCCAGTGCAGGATAGGTACTCTCTATGGCTCTTAAAGTGAGCAGAGATGAAACCTCTGCCTCTAGGGCAAGGGTTTCGGAGAGACTTGCAGGTGGAAAAGATCTGGCTCTCATCTTCGGAAATTTTTTGAAGCTGAGAACCAGTCCCTGGCTTACTACTTCCAGAACCCATTTGTCTGAGGTAACAGACATCCAGTCCTGGACAAAGTAAGCCAGCCTGCCCCCTACTGGAGTAGGAGAGTCGACCCGGGCAGACCCATCAGGGTGTCTGCTTGGCAGGGGCCTTAGGCTGAGGAATGGATGCAGCCCTGCTCATCCCCCTTCTGCCTCTCCCTCTAAAGAACCCCCTCTGAGAAAAGGAAGAAGAGGCCTGTGCTTGGTAAAAAGGCCTAGTAAAAGGCCTGCCCCTGCCTCTAGACTGCTGCCTCTGAGGAGTTGCCTGCCCCTCCTTGGCCTGAGCACTCCTCTAAGTAGTCCTGTACTTATCCATTTTCTTCATGTAATTCTCAGTCTGCTCCCCAAACAGAAAATTAGCTATTACAGGGAAATCCATGACCACAGCCTGGGTATCCTGTGAGAGGCTAGTACATCTGAGCCAAGCTATTCTCCGAAGAGCCACAGATGTAGCCATGACTCTTGATGACACATCATTGGACTCCACAGCAGCATGAAACTGAACTTTTGATGCCTCAATCCCATCTGCAGCCACCTCCTTGGCAAGCTGGGGGGAAGCCTGTTTAGCCAGTGCCAGTACAGTGTCTCACCTGGACTTCTGGTATCTGGCTGTATAGTCCATATAATTCGCCTGCCAGAGTCCCAAGGAAGATGCCATGTACTGTTTTTTTGCCATGGCATTAATCTTCCTGGAGTCCTTGTCTGGGGGGTGTGATGCCAAGGGAATGTTTGCCTTATCACAGGCAGCAGCCTGTACAAACCCAACATGGCTGCATTGCTGATAAAGGAACTCTGTATCTGAGCCTGAAAGTGTATACCTCTTGTCCATTCTTCTATCCACAGGAGGTATGGAATTGGGAGACTTCAGAATTTTTTGTGTCTGTTTCCCAAAAGATTTGTGGAGGGGAATAGACAGTCTCCTGGACTCTGGGATGTCCATCATCTCTACATAGTCAGGCTCCTCCTGATCCTCCATTGCCTCCTCCATAGGAAGCTGGAGGGTCTCAGCCACCTTTCTGTAAAACATACTGTAAAGTGGGAAGGGGACTCAGAAAGCCTAGGAGGAAAAACACCTGAAGGTCTGTCTGAGGAGATGTCCGGATCAATAGGCACATCCAGACTTTCACCATCACCATATTCATCTTCCAACTCTCCTTCCTTCTCAAACTCCGGTTCATAAAATTCTTCCAGGGTATAATTGTGAACCGGGGGAACTGACTTGAACCAAGCCCCTGCCAAAAGGTGCCAGATCAGTCAGAACCGGCCAAGGTTTATTCCACAATACAAATCGCTTGGCTGTTTCTTCGTGGTCGGAATATGAGATTCTGATCCGAACCGACAATTTTTGTTTGCGTTTCTTTTTTGCCGGAACCGACCCCTCAGGATTGGATTTCCTTTTGCCTGAATAAGTATCACCCTGGTCAGAGGGCACTCCTTCTGGTTTGGTCGGAACTGAACCGGGCTGGCCATCCGGGTCAGCGGACTTCTCGGCCTCCCTTTCCCTCAGTCTACCCAATCTCTTTTCAAGGGTAGATTCTGGAAAATTTTTACAAATTTGGCAGTCTGAATCGAGGTGGTCAAACCCCAGACAATAAACCCAGGTGGTGTGGGGATCGGCCTTAGCAAAGACCTCCCCACACTCACTGCAGTGTTGAAACCCAGTGGGCCCGTTTTTTTTCTTGGGTTTCTCAGACATGGCCAACCTAACCAAACTTACCCTTTTTTCGGCAACCGCCAGGCAAGACTTCCCTATCGGTTCCTGACCGTGTCACGGGTCTTGGAAAAAAATGTACTAAAACCCGTTTTTTTTTTTAGAACTGATATGGACTAGTAACCATACACTAAAGTAAGATACAAAAATTACCTAAACGATCGGTTCAGCTGAACCAATCCACACTTTTTACAAGTTCCACACAGAAAACAGAACAAAACCTATCTAGTACTCACGGTACCACAGACAGAGACCTGAACCGACTATGCGGAAACTAAATTTTGGTAAAATATGGACCGAAAACCCGACACTTCAACTGACTTTGAACCGAGCTGCAGGAGAAATCTCCGGAGCGACTGTTCAGTGAGGCGAAGTAAAGAATCTGACAGTTGCAGTTGAAAATACAACAGGCAGAGACATCAGCCGAGCTTGAGAGCAACATTCTATGCCCTGCATAGAAAAGTTAACCCTTTGTTCTCTGGGGCAGTTTAAAGGCTGGGGCTAACTGCACTTGTCAGAATACAGCAAGACTTCACGTTGTTTGAACAGTACTCGGTATCGTCGAAAAATAAAAAGGAAAGATCTTACCAGTCGACGGTGCCGAGAAAAAGCAGCTGAACAGAACTTAGGAAGGTACAACAGACTACGCCACTGACACAGGTAAATTCACTCCACACGAGGTCATGTTCACTCGATCGTGGGAGAAGCAGAACTGGGATGGAGGAGTTGGTGTCGGTTACTGGGCAACCTGTGAATGCCATGCAGTGCATCAGCCTAGAAAGTGGCGTCGACTCCTCCCCTTACTACAAAAAAAATAAATGCTCCTGTGGGGTCCTGATCCTCCAGCCAGAACCCACCAGTGATGAATGGTGAAGATTGACACAAATAAGATCAGAGGGTTCCCTCCACATCAACATCCTGGAAATGAGGGTGGTTCTTTATGCCCTGCAAGCATTGACACCAATACTATCCCCAGGGCACCTACTGATTCAAACAGACAATATGTCAGTAATGTTCTGTATAATCAAACAAGGGGGGGCACCCATTTGTATCAGCTCTGCCGAGGGGCGATGAGGGTATGGTATTGGCAATAGAACACCACATCATACTATCTGCAGTTCACGTTCCTGGGTTGCAGAACACGCTGGCAGATCTGCTCAGCAGATCCAGATCCAACGCACATGAATGGGAGCTTCTGCAACAGGTGGCAGAATCGCTGTTCACAAAATGGGGAATGCCAGAACTAGACCTATTTGCCTTCCCATACAATGCAAAACTGCCCAATTTCTGCTCAAGAGATCCAGGGCCTGGTGTTTTCTGGCCGAGATGCATTGTCCCTCTCCTGGAAAGGCAGATTCATATATGCCTTTCCCCCCTTCCCATTGATCCAGAAAGTCCTGCTCAAACTACAGGATGAGGAAGCAGGCATGATTTTAGTGGACCCATATTGGCCCAGACAGATATGTTTCCCCATATTCCCAACAACTAGTGAGTGAGCCACCCTCTCCTCTTCCACAAAGCTCACAATTAGTCGCAAGACAACGGGTCCCTGGTTCACCCGAACTTGTGATTCCTATACCTGCACGCCTGGCTCCTGAAGACCTAGCGATCTCTCATTATGGGGTCTCAGAGGGGCCAGTATCCTAGCAGCTGCGTGAAAACCCTCTACTAGAGCCACATATGCCATGAAAATGGAAATTACATACTTACTATAATTCTTGATCTTCTTGGACGGAGTCTCCACCACTCATTCACACTAATGGGAGTATGCCAAAGGTGCTAGGACCCAGTGGGAGCCAAAAATCTTCAGGAGGGCTGGCGCCAGGATAGGACCACGCATGTGTGGCTCCGTGAGGCTAGCTCATGCTGTATAGGCTATCTCCACGCTGACCCTCCAACCACCTCAGTACTTTCCGACCGAGGAGGTGCAGCGTAACTAATGAAAGAAAACCTGCCCCTAACCTCCGGGCATGTGAAGGCCCAGATGACCCTTCCGAACAGTAAGGTAGTGAAGACCAAGAACAGAACAAGTGAGCTTGGGGAATGGTGTGCGGGCGTGTAAATGAGTGGTGGAGACTCTGTTTAGGAAGATCAAGAATTACGGTAGGTACTGTATGTAATTTCCATATCTTCCTGGACTCAAGTCTCCACCACTCATTCACACTAATGGGAGAGTACCGAGCTAAATATCAACCTACCCCGAGTAGGGCGGTCGGAGACAGAGCTCACTCAGAATGGAAGTCCAAAAGGACTGTCCTGCTAAAGAAAGAGAGCTGTCTGGTATGGACATCCAGAACATAGTGCTTTATAAAGGTGTGCACTGAGCTCCGCCTCACCACCTTGCAGATGACTGCAACGGGTACATTACGAATCTCTGCCAGGAAGCTGCAAGCAGTCTGATAGAGTGGTGTGAATCCAGCCTTTCAACTTGCCTGTGACGTGGATTAGTAGTGTCGGAGACATGCTACTAACCAAGCCGAAAACATCTCATGGCAAGAGGTTGACCCAGCCGAGGCATGCTGAAGATACAATAGTTGTTCGGATGTGTATCTCTTCGATCTGTCAAAAAAGAATCGCAGAACCATCCTAACATCCAGGGAGTGAAGGGAGCACTCCCCTTTCTTCAGGAATTGACAAAGTAAAACTTGACTAACGGTAATTGAACCAGTGACAAGATGTCTACTGGCTCAAGACAGAACGAAAATGCGCAGAGGTGTACCTTCACTGCTGAGTATGGCCGGCCTGCGATCGACAGGTCCAAGAGGCACTGCAACACCTGACTTGGTGGGCAACTGAAGGGTCTAGATGGGACTTGCACACCAGATGGAGAAGGGTTTCCACTTAGCCACCTAAGCCTTCCTGATAGAAGGCCTATGCACGACTTCGAAGACATCTGCGATGGTGTGGGAAAAACCAGAGCTTACCCACTTCCATTTCCTCCGGGCACAGCTTGGAGATGACGGGGAGTGCTGGCTAGGATGGACTAAAGTCCCTGTGTCAGAGGGTCCGCTCATAGAGGTAGTCGCTTCGGGGAACTTCTGGCAGACTGTAGATCAATCTGCCGAGACCAGTCTGGGACAATGAGAATCATCCTGCCCCCCTGTGCATACAACTTGATCAGCACCCTCTGAATTAAGAGGAAAACATACAGGGAGCATCTTGAATATTGCAGTGAACACATCTTGACAGAAACACCAGGGTCAGGATTTCTGAAGCAGGATAGAAGCAGTTTTGCATTGAGAGGAGACTCAGAAGGACCAGCTCCGAACTGCCCCATTCGTCAAAAGCGACTGCACGAAATTGGAACTGATGCATCGTACTTGAGGTACCACTCTCACAACCTCATGGCCCTGCTGCAGAGAGGGTAGGGGGATACCCTGTTTGCTGATGTAATACATCACTGCTTGTCGTCCTTCCAAAGTAGGAACACTTCAAGTTAGGGGGCATAACTCCAAGACTTTGCTTATAAGATAACTCTCATCTCTAAGAAATTTATGACAAGATGAGGATCCTTCTGGCTCCACACCTGAGTGTGGAGGCCTTGGCAGTGAGTCCCCCACGAATTTTGTCTGAGGCTCTCTCATCTTGTACGGAGGATTACGGATGCGTGGTCGGAGACCACTGCTTGCTGCGGAGGACGACCGGAGTCCCAGCATCCGCTCAACCAAAAAGGAGGCCGAATAGAGTTGTTTTCCATATTGTAACGGGCCATCTAAGATGTAGTTTCTCCAGTGCTTTGGAAAGTACAGTTACGTAAGAACTTACCGTAACAGTAGATCTTCGAGAACAGCTCTTGCAGCAGGTTACACCATTAGGACTGAAGCCGGCAGGCGTCAGGACCCCATGGAATTCTTCTAGCTAGCTATCTTCAGCAGGGACCGCCCCTGATGTCGGTCCCGCCCCCGACGTCAGGCGTAGTACATTAGGGGGCGGTCCCGCCAGATTCCCCAGTTCTCCAGCCGGAGACTCCCGGCCGCAGAATGACATCAGAATGGGAGACAGAGGATCTGTCATCAAAAGACAAAGGGTGTAAGCCCCTGCCCAAGGCTTGGTAAGCCATGCCTCCTCCAAGGGGGAATGGTGGGCGGGAAGGTACCTGCTGCAAGAGCTGTTCTCGAAGAGCTACTGTTACGGTAAGTTCTTACATAACTGTACTACCTTACTTCAAGAAACAGCTCTTGCAGCAGGTTACACCATTAGGACTGATTTCCAAGCAATAGAGTCTGTAAGCATTCTGGGAGGAGGAAACTAGGAAAGATCTTGACAAGTCCTGACTCTAGGACAGAAGACCCTGTAGCATGGCCAGGCCGAAACCGGCTCTCCGCCGTGATGCAATATCCAGGCTATAGTGCCTAATGAATGTTTGCACAGAGCTCCAAGTAGCTGCAGCACAAATGGCAGAGGTGGAGACGTTTCGAAGTGCTGCAAACGAGGTAGCCACCCCCCTTGTCGAATGGCCCTGGACTGTACCCGGGAGGGGCTTCTGTTTGCTGTCATAGCAGAATGAGATACACTGGACAAGCCAGCGAGAAAGAGACTGCTTTGAGACAGGTTGGCCCAGCATCCTCTCAGCAAAGGAAACGAATAGTTGCTCTGACTTGCAAAGTTGTTTAGTTCTGTTCAGGTAATACCTTAGACAGCGGTGAACATTCAGGGTGTGAAGCAATGCCTCTCCTCTATTGAAATATTTAGGAAAATATACAGGTAAATCGATGTCCTGGTTGAGAGTGAGGGCAGAGACCACCTTAGGCAAAAACTTAGGATTCGTCCTCAGAGATACTCTGTCCTGGTGGAAATTAAATAAGGCTCCTTACACATGAGAGCGTGGAGCTCGAAACTCTCCTTGCTGATGTGACAGCAACCAAAAAGTTTTCCACGACAGAAACGCAGCTCATGAATCCGCTGCAGGTTCAAAGGGGGGAAGCGTGAGTTGTTCCAGGACAAAGAGTAAGTCCCATGGAGGAACTGGATCCTTAATGGGTGGCCTAAGGTGTAACACCCCTCTCAGGAAATCTCAAGAGGCATCAAGCTGTGCCACTGTGCGCTGTCCCACCGGGAAGTGGTAAGCAGAAATCGCGCAGAGGTGCACCTTAATAGAGGAGTAAGCGAGACCCAAATGGAATAGGGAAAGCAGGTATTCCAGCACCACTTTCACCGGGCATCCTAGAGGAAGGCCCGTGTGCTCAGACCACAAGCAAAGCGGTGCCATTTCATGAGTGACGCTGTATGTGTTGTCGGGTTTGGCTGCGGAAAGAACTTCCGCCACCTCTTTAAACCCCTGTGTCGAGAGAAATGGCTATGTCTCTAGGAGCCATGCATGCAGGTTCAGTGAGCGTAAGTCCGGTGGACTAGAGAACCTTCCTCCTGAGACAAGAGATGGGAGCTGAAAGGCAACGGGATTGGAGGTTCCCGGGACAGCTGTGTTAGCAAGGGGAACCAGATCTGTCTGGGCCAGAATGGGGCTACCAGGATCATTGTTGCATGCTCCCTGCGCAGTTTGAGAAGAACTCTCTGGATCAATGGGAAGGGAGGGAGAGCGTAGAGGAATCTGTCCACCCAGGAGAGGGACAACGCGTCTCGCCAGAAAACACCAGGCCCTGGATCTAGCGAGCAAAAATTGGGCAGTTTTGGGTTGGATGGGGAAGCGAATAAGTCCAGTTCTGGAGTGCCCCATCGAAGAACCAGATCCTCTGCTACCCCTTGAAGAAGTTCCCACTCGTGAACCTTGGCCTGGGAATGACTCAGGCCGTCTGCGATTGTGTTGTCCACTCCGGGAACGTGAACTGCAATCAGGCTCGCGCCGTGTCGGATTATCCAATCCCACACTCTCATCACTTCCCTGCAAAGGGGGTAAGAGTGTGCGCCTCCTTGTTTGTTGAGGTAATACATCACCGCCATATTATCTGTTTGGAGCAAAAGAGTATTCGACGGGATCTCTGACTGAAAGGCCTGCAGGGCGTAAAGGACTGCCCTCATCTCCAGAATGTTGATGTGGAGATGAGCTTCTTGACGGGTCCACGTTCCCTGGGACCTCACCCCGTTCAGGTGTGCTCCCCACCCCAGCCCTGAGGCGTCTGTGGAAAGAATCACCTCCGGGGATGGCGCTGTGAACGGAACACCCGCAGAGAGTGTACCTGGGTCTAGCCACCACTGCCAGTCTCGAATCACGGCATTTGTGATTCTGACCGGCTGCTGCATGTGGTCTTGCCTTTGGTCCCACTGCACCTTGAGCATCCACTGAGTTACCCGCATGTGGAGCCTTGCCAAAGGGATGGTTGGAATGGCCACAGCCATGTGTCCGAGAGCAAACTGGCGACCAGCCTGGCAGGGGCAGTCTTCTTGCCAAGAGGTCCCTGATGAGGGATCTGATGCGTTCGCTCTTCTTCGCCGGAAGAAATGCTTTCCTTGACGGTGTCCAGAACTGCACCTATGAACTGCAGCTTCTGTGACGGTACGAGGAGAGACTTCTCGATTGATTAGGATGCCCAGAGACTGAACAGGTCCTGGGTGCTCTGGATAGCCAGCAACAACGCCTCTCTGGAGGCGGCCATGAGAAGCCAGTCGTCCAAGTACGGGAACACATAGTGGCCCTGTCTCCTTAAAGACACTGCCACGACTGCCATGCACTTGGTAAAGACCCTGGGGGCTGATGACAATCTGAACGGAAGAGCTCAGAACTGAAAATGGTGGCCGAGAAACTCGAAGCGCAGGAACCTCCTGTGCGCTTGAGCCACAGGGATATGCAGGTAGGTGTCCTGCATGTCTAGGGACGCTAAGAAGGCGTCCTGCTTTAGCATGGGAATGAGACTGAAGGGTCACCATGCGAATCGCTTGTAGGCTTAATTCCATGTATTTAGGGTCGCTGAGGTCCAAGATTGGACGGAGGTCCTGTTTTTTGGAACCAGAAAGAAGTGGGAATAGTATCCGGATCCTATCTGGTTCTCTGGAACATACTCCACCGCTCCCTTCTGCAGGAGCGCGAGTATTTCTTGCCTGATAAGCAATTTGTGCTGACCCCGAGTAACAGGAGAGCAGAGGAGGCCCCGAGGGTGGCTTGTCTGGCGATTCTATAAAGTGGCCTCTTCGAACTAACTGAAGGACCCACCTGTCGGTGGTTATGGACTCGCCACCCTGGCCGGTAGTCCGCAATGCGACCCCCGACCTTGATGTCCCATTGATCCTGAGGGGCAGGGGCTGGGAAGGAGTCATGCTGTGGCGGCTGAGGGTCCAGCGGGCTGGGCCGGCTTAGCTGGTCGCTGGCTTCGGCCCGCGGACGACTTCCCCTGGGCTCTGCGGGAGAAGGAGCCCCTCTGTTGCGGGCTGGCACGGGACTGCTGTCTCTGCACCCGGCCTCGAAAACGGCTTTGGTTCCTACGAAAGGAACTAAACTTGGGTCTGTACATAGCCTGGACAGACCCCACCGCCTTCCCAACCTCCTGAAGTTTGGTGAGGACCTTCTCTGAGGACTCACCAAAAAGAACTTCTCCATGAAACGAGGCGTCCAGGATGTTCTTCTGGATGTCCGGGGTGAATCCAGAGACACGGAGCCATGAGTGTCTCCGGAGGCACTCTGGCTGCCGCCTGGCTGAGAAGTCTCGTGATCAGATGCAGCTCGCAGCACCTGGGTTACCACGTCCGAATCTCAGACGGAGGAGTTGCAACATCTCCTCCTTCTGCTCACCATCTGGCAATTTGTCTGCCAGGGTCCAGTCCCTGCTCACAAGGCATTTTGGAACTGTACCATGTGGTTAAGTAGTTCAGGGATCTGATGGTGCAAGTAGCGAAACATATGTGCTGCCCATATAGCATCCAGCTGTTCGGACTCCGGGTCCGTGGCAGGGTGTCTAAAATGTTGCGGCCTCTGGGACCGGCCATAAGAGGCTGTGATGACCGAGAGTCGGCCAGAGGATGTGAAGCCAGATACTGGTCCTCCCTAGGGCTCCTGTACAGGCGGTCAGCTTTCTTCGGCATCACCGGGAGTGAGTGTGGACGCTTCCACGCTGCCTTGGTGACGTCCACGAAAGTGTCCACCAAGGGTGGTACCACCACAGGCTTGGGATCTTTCTGCCGAAGATACCTCGCGAGGCGTAGTCTCTCGGGGTCTAATTCTTCTGCATCCCAGCCCATGTTCTCTTGGATATGCCTCATGATCTCTGAGAACGATGGGTCATCCGGAGGAGATCTAGGAAGTTCACATGGGTCCAGAGAAGGGATGTGGATCGGAGATGGGGATCTGGATCCTTCCGAGAATTCCGATCCCGTGTCCTCCGTCGGCTGACGGCGTGCGCCTCTGGGTCTCTTAGGGCTGGGTGACCCTGAAGAAGATCTGGACGGAGGTCTCCTTTGTCTGGTCTCCCCTAGGAGGATCCGCCGCTCCTGGGGAAGGTACTCGCCTGCCGCCTGGACGGAGAGAGGGGCGGGCCGGTGGGGTCGAGGTGGAGGAGGAGGAGGAAGAGGAGGAGGGGTGGGAACCACATCCCTTTTTATGGTGTCCCACCAATAAGTGAACAACTCCTTAACCTCAGATATGGAGAGGCCCGACGACGGACCGGGCTCCGATGGCCGGTCGTCGGGTTCCGGCATCGGCTCCCCGGGGGTCTCAGGTTCTGGAGAGGGCTCCCTGGGGGGTGCGACAGGACCGGGTTCTCCCGTCTGGTTCTCGGGCTGGGTCAGCTCCTCCTCCGTAATCGTCTCCTGGCCAACGTCGGTGGGAGGCGCGCCGGGTCCTCTTCTCAATGGGTACGGGTACGGACGTCGGTCCCCCGGCCGACGACTGAGAAGACGTAGGCCTGACCGGTGACGGGCGTCTGGCGGTCGACAGTTCCTGGGACCTATGGTGTAGGGCCATTGTCGGACGGGCCGGGGCCGGGTCCGACGGCTTCTTTAAGGAGGTAAGCTCTTTGGTCTTCCTCTGGGGAGGAGGACAAGGAGGCAGACCTGGCGTTGGGTTCGGAACGGCGGGAACCGGACTTATGGTGGTGATGACGGTCCCCCGACCTAGCCAGGGCCTTAGAAGAGGAAGATAAGGAAGGCCTGGAGATCTTGGCCTGTGAGACAGAAGAGGAGCCCGGAAGGGTCTTCACCTCGCTGCGGGGAGGCTGAGAACGGGCCCGGAAGGACAGCGGTCGGACCGGAGCCAGAGCTACGGAGTCAGAGGCCCTAGACGGGACTTGGATCTAACTTCTCCTGTGCTTCGGGTGTCTCCGGCCTTCTGAGGATTCCCCCTTGGAGGCTGTGTCCATGGTCCTGATTTTTCTTCGAGCAGGAACGCCTGAAGGGCCTTCTGGCAACGGATCCGGGTCCGGCTGTTGAACCCCTGGCAAAAAGAGCAGGACCGGGTGTCGTGGTGTGGGCCCAGGCACCGGACGGAGGCCGAATGCGGATCCTTAAACAGGATTTGCTTCCCACAGGCGCACTTCGAAGGATGGCCTTCAACGGAGGTTGGAGAGGACATCAGACGGCAAATGAGCAGCAGACTTTTCCCGAAGGAAGAACTTAGCCGAGTGTTGGCGCTAGAAAGCAGCCGAAGGGTCGAGACATGCAAGTCGATTTTGCGGAAAGAACTGGGGAATCTGGCGGACCGCCCCTTATGTACTATGCCTCGACGCCGGGCGGACCGACGGCGAAGCGGTCCCCGCTGAAGATAGCTAGCTAGAAGAATTCCGTGGGGTCCTGATGCCTGCCAGCTTCAGTCCTAATGGTGTAACCTGCTGCAAGAGCTGTTTCTCGAAGTAAGATCTAAGTTGATGCCTTGGCGTAATCCAGGAGGGCTCCTAAGAAGAGGAGGAGCTGTTGGGAAGATGAACTGGCACCTTTCTCGAACCAGGAGAGAACAACTGAGTAGCTGCAGTGACTGCTTCCTGTGTCTCTTAACCGGAAGGGCTGGCTAGGAGCCAAATGTCCAGGAAGTGAAGACGTGGACACCAAGATTTAGAGACCAGTTTCCTGAACAGGAACATGTTGAACCTTCCAAGGTCGACAAATGGGCACATGCCGTCTGTTAACATGGAACCAGAAGCAATGGAAATAGGAACCTGTGCTTCATTTACTGCCCAGCACCCGTAGAGGCCCCATATCTCAGAAGCAGACAGTGTGTGATCGAGAGGCCGACAGACTGGCTGCCTTCTGGGTGGAAGGTCTGGGGAAAAGCTGTGAAATTGGGAGCGTATCCCTCTCAGACAATCCTGATGACCTATAGGTCCACTATAAAGGACTTCCACTGGTAGTGAAATCGAATTAGACACCCCTCCTACTGCCGAGAGGCGCCCCCCCCAAGAGAGCTGGGGTGGGTCTGGGCTGGAGCCACAGAGGTTAGTATAGGGTGGTTTCAGATCCTGTGCCCTCTACTGCATTGAAAAGGGCACCTAGGCCACTACCTTGACAGGACTGCTTGTCACGAGGATGTTGTGTGGTTTAAATGGCAGCCCTATTGTTCTGAGTGGCCTTTAGCCGAACAGATAGGCACAGTCAAGAAGACGACAACCACCTGCTGCCAGCGGCAGCTGCCCTAGAGGCAGAGACGTAGGTATTCATAAAAGCTTTAGCTGATTATTGGGCTATATGCCCCTAGCAACAGAGCGTTAGATTTTGTGAGGCTCATGACCATTGCATTAAGTGTGTTCCACAGGGTGTACTCATACGAGGAATGTAGGAACTCCAGATGTAGGAGTCTGCTTTGGTCCACAGACGAATACTGAAATGTTATGGTGGACCCCATATCTCTGAGGAAAAGGAACTCGAAAGAAGATCTTCCATCACACTGACACAGAGGGTTTGCATTCCAGCCCATAAAATGAGTCATCCACTGCGTCTTTGATAAAGCAGAAGAGGGAGAAACTTATCCAGATCCACTTCTACCCCAAATTAACCTCCATGGGCAGGTCAGGACCAGGGAGGAGTTCAGCGCCATCCGCGGTGCCAGCAGCACACATGGCACCACACCCAGCGCCAGCACTGTCTGGTGCCGACGCCACAGCGTAGTGCCACCGACGATGCTGAACAGCGCCATGAATGGCACAGGCACTGCAAAGTGGTGCCGCACCAGACGGCACTGTCTAAGGCGGCAGCACCCAAAGTACTGGTGCCAGACATAGCACCACATGGAGCAGGCACAACGCACAGCACCAGAATCACTACTGGACCTAGACCTGAAGGAAGCGGTACCCATGCCAGCCCCTGCGGAAAAAAGAGAGACAGGGTAGACACGAGGGGTCGATGTCAATGGCGTTGGCACCAGAGAGGGCACCACACACATTCTGGTATGGCAGACCTGGCCACGGCCCAGTGGGCCAAAGGTCTAAAGGCCCCAGACCCAGGACAACTGGGCAGATGCTGTACCCGCGCTCTAAAAGAGCGGCCCAGAGGTGAAACTGCTCACTGGAACCCCATTGAAGACAGAGATGGGAACTGGTGTCAAAGATCACGGCTGTTAAGAGCAGAGCCACAGGGGAACCCACCAGAGTCAGTTCAGGCTAAATGCTCTCAACCAGCGACGATCAATGCACAGACATACCAGAGGGCGACCTCGAGAGGTACCGATTCTTCTTCTTCGTCCTATAAAAGGAAGAAGAACTCGAAGTCAAGCGGAGCCAGGTCCCGGAACCACTACATTTGTGCTACAGGCAAACTGTCCTCCCCCCTGAGCACCAGACTGCCCGCGGTTGGACCCCCTCCGAAAAGGGTGGCAGACCAGACACAGCCCCACTGCCATCACAGCTTTCAAACGAAGTCTCACTACCATCACCGTTACAGTCAAAGGTCAACTCCGTTGATGGTAGGCTGAGAAGAAAAAATTACTCACCATAGTAATCTTGTTTCTTCAAAGGGATCACTTATTATGATTAAACTGATGCAGTCAGCCTCCTGTGTTGAAGTGCCCGGAGAGATGGAATGCTATGCAAATAATGGACCTCTCAGCTGGCCAACGCCAATTTCAAACTGCTGCACTCTTAAGTGTTTCAGATTCTTACGTAGCCTAACTGGGTATAAGACCCACTAGTTAAAACTAATATATTTTAAAAGAATTTTTGTCCCCTCAGGTCAAACATCCCTAAGAAGCCAGCCTAAAAAACTTGAGACTACAAGGAAACCAGCTGGTTAAAGGAGTGAGTCTCAACCTGACCTATACAGAAAACCTTAAGGCAGGGATGCAGAACATTTTTTTTTTTTAATAGGTTCTGGTAGGGGAGGCAGGGTGGGTGCTTTAACCATAATGAGTGATCCCTTTGAAGAAACAAGATTACTGCAGTGAGTAATTTTTTTCTTCTAACCACAGGAATTGCTCATTATGATTAAACTGATGCAGACTACCAAGCAGTACCTTTGGAGGTTGGGCAGAGAACCTGTTTGGGAAACAAGTTCTGCAGAACTGCTGTACCAAAACTGGCATCACTTCTGGACTGAAGGTCCAGGCCATAGCACTTTGTGAAAGTGTGCACTGTTTTCCATGTAGCTGCTTTGCAGATTTCTAGTAGTGGAATCTCTCTTGAAGCTGCCACTGAAGCAGCTGAGCACCTGGTGGAGTGTGCCCTCAGGCCCAGGGGCGCCTGTTTACCCACTTTACTGTAATAAAACTGTATACATGCCACTATCCAGCGAGCAACTGTACATTTTGTGGCAGCTCTGCTCTTACCTACTTCATCATAGGTGAGGAAGAGCTGTGTTTGACTTGATCTGTAAGACTTGGTTCTGTCAATTTAGTGGCTAAGTGCCCTTTTGACATCAAGGGAGTGAAGTCTCCTTTATGGAGAACTGGAATTCTCTGTAAAGAAAACAGAATGACTGACTGATTTAAGTGGCAATCGGATACCACTTTGGGAAGGAATTTTCTATTGGTCCTGAGGACCACTTTGTCCCTGTGAAATGAGATGTAGTCCACATCTGTGCACAGGGCTTGTAACTCACTGATCCTTCTGGCTGAAGTAATAGCAACCAGAAACACAGTTTTCCAAGTGATATACTTCAGATCTGCAGTTGCCATGGTCTCGAATGGTGCATCCATGAGCTTGGCAATGCAGATATTCAGATTTCAGGCCGGGACCGGTTCCCTCGGGGGAGAATACAGGAGGTTGAGGCCTTTAAAGTATTTCCTGAAGACTGGATGAGAGGCCATGGACCTCTCTTTACCAGCTGGCAGGTAAGCTGAGACTGAAGCCAAGTGGACCTTGAGGGTCGAGGGCTTCAGGCCTAATGAATGTAGGTGTGTCAGGTAATCCAGGAAAATAGCCAAATCAGCCCTGGAGGGGTCAGTACCCTTACCTGGACACCATATGGAGAACCTCTTCCACTTAGAATATGTTTTCTTAGTGGAAGGTTTCCTGGAACCCCTAAGTACTGTCAGCACCTGTTCTGACAGTTTAAGGTTAGCAAATTCTAAGTCCTCAAGAGCCAGGCCTTGAGTTTCAGTGATCTGAGGTTTGGGATACAGGATCCTGCCCTAAGAGGAGGTCAGCAGGTTGTGCCTCCTGGCAAGTGAACTGGGGGAACTACTGATAGAGTTAGCAAAAAAGAGTACCTGTGTTGCCTCGCCCAATCTGGTGCCACCAGTATCATTGTTGCTGGTTGGGACCTCCATTTCAGCAGGGTCCTGAATATCATTGGAAAAGGAGGAAAGGCATACAGAAACTTCCCATACCAGTCCAGGGCCATCGCATCTAGGGGAAGTGCACCCCAGAGAGGAGGCCTGCAACAGTACATCGGTAACTGGAGATTTTCTACAGAAGCAAAAAGATCCACCTCTGGAGTGCCCCACCTCCTGAAAACTGTACTGAGTATCTGGGGATTCAAACACCACTCATGGTGGTCTTGACTTATCCTGCTAAGGGAATCTGCCAGCACATTGTCCTTCCCTGGAAGGTGTATGGCTGATAGGGATACTTTCATGGAGTATGCCAGGAACCACATCCTCATTGCCTCTGTGCACAGTGGGGCTGATCTGGTTCCTCCCTGTTTGTTGATGTAATACATAGTGGTGGTGGTGTCTGTTCTGACCTGCACCACCTTGTTTTGAAGATGTGGGGCAAATGCCTGTAGAACTAGGTACACTGCCCTGAGCTCCAGCAGATTTATGTGCAACAGGGACTCTTGTGGAGACCACGTACCACTTGCTGTGTGGTCCAGCATGTGTGCTTCCCAACCTAGAAGGGAGGCATCTGTTGTGAGAATTAAGGAAAGCTGTTCCTATAGAAAAGGTACGCCTATCCGAAGATTGTGCTCATCCAGCCACCACCAGAGTGCCTGTAATAGGCTGTGGGTGACTGGAACCAGTTTGGACAGTGGTCTGTCCTTTGTGACCAGTACTGTCTCAGGTGAAACTGGATGTTTCTCATTTGGAATCTGGAGCCTAGCACCACTGTGGTGGGAGCTGTCATGTGACCCAACAGCCTGAGGAATTCTCTGGCTGGCTTGAGTTTTCCTGGTACAAATGAGTTTGCAATTTGCAGAATGCTGTTTACCCTGTCCTGGAGCAGAAAAGCTCTGCCTAGGCTGGTGTCCAGTTCCACTCCGATGAACTCCAGTACTTGTACTGGTATTTGCTGAGACTTCTGCTCATTTATGAGGAAACCTAGGGACTCCAGAGTAGATTTTGTTAGTGCTAGGGCATGCTCTGCATACTGCAGAAACTGACCCACTACTAACCAGTCGTCCAGTTAGGGAAAGACTGTCACCCCCTGACTTCTCAAAAAAAACTACCACTATGGCCAGGCACTTTGTAAAGGCCCTTGGTGCAGAAGTTAGGCCAAATCGGAGTGCTGTGAACTGATAGTGGCCTGAGGCTAACCTGAATCTCAAGTACTTTCTGTGAGATGGTCAGACAGGGATTTGGAGGTAAGTATCCTTTTGGTCTAGGGAGGCTAGACAGTCTCCCTTCTGTAATGTGGGAATGGTTATTGAAAGAGTGACCATTTTGAATTTTGGCTTCAGAATGTGCCTGTACAGAAGTCTTAGATCCAGGATAGGTCACCAATCCCCATTTTTCATTCTTGTGAGGAAGTATCTGGAGCAGAAGCCTTTGTCCCTCTGGTTTAGGGGCATTGGCTCCACTGCTTTGACCTCTGCTTCCAGTAAGATTCTGTCTGCAGATGTAACTGGTGCAAAGGTTCTTGTTCTCAGCTTGGGGAATGATTTGAAGCGGAGTGCCAGACCCTGGCTCACCACATCCAGGACCCACTTGTCTGTGGCAATGGTATGCCAAGCCTGGAGGTAGTGAGCCAATCTGTCACCCACTGGTGGTTCTACAATAGGGGACGTGACCTGTACCAGCCTGTCAGGGGTTCTGTGTAGGCTGTGCCTGAGTCTGTGGGGAGGGAGAAGCTCTTCTCATGGCTCTCCTGCTCCTTCCTCTAAAATAGCCTCTAGGCTGCTGTTGCAGCTGAGAGGCCTGTTCTTGGAAAAAAAAGGCCTGGGATAGGATCCCCTTACCCCTGCCTCCCCTAGTTTGGGCTCTGTAGGATGTGGAAGGCCTATCCTTAGAGTTACTTCTATAGGTAACCTTGTATTTCTCTACCTTTTCATGTAGGCCTCTGTTCTGTTACCAAACAGTGAATTCTTCTCAAATGGGAAATCCATTGCTTTGGCCTGAGTATCCAAGGTCAGGTTGGTGGCTCTGAGACATGCAAACCTCCTGAGAGAGACAGCTAAAGCCATTAGTCTGGCTGCAGAGTCATTAGCATCCACAGCCATGTGGAACTGGTATTTGGTGGCATCTAGTGCAGCTCTTGCTGTATCCTACAAGTCGATTGCCACTTCACCTGGTACCCTGTCAGCCAGGGCTAGAGTGCCTTCTGGTATTGCACTGCATAAGCCATATAATTGGCTTGCCTGACTATCAGGGAGGCAGACATATATTCCTTCTTTCCCATGGCATCCATCTTCTGAGAATCTTTGTCAGGAGGATGGGTAGCCAGAGGTATCCTGGCCTTGTTGCAGGCAGCAGCCTGAACCACCCCTTCAGGGTCAGGGTGACTGAAAAGGAAATCAGCTGTGGTCCTATCCAGCTGATATTTCTTATCAGCCTTTTTGTGTACTCCAGGAATTGAAGTTGGAGTCTGAAATATTTGCAGTGTTGCCTTTTTTAAGGACTTATGCATAGGCAGTAACAGGCGTTTTGTGAGAGCTAGTCCCATCATGTCAAAGAACTCTGCTTCCTCCAAATCCTCCTCTGTCTCCTACAGAGGGAGGTTGAGGGTCTCTACCATATTTTGTACAAAAGCATAGTGGGAGGTATAACCCTCTGGTCCCCTAGGAGGGGATCCAGACTCTTTTTCTGGGGGAACCTCCGGGTCTGTCGGTTCCTTCCTCATCAAAATCATCCTCATCCACCTCACCAAAGGTAGCCTGCAGTTCCTGAGGAGCTGGTGTTGGCCCAGGAACTGGTGCAGCTGGTGTGGGAACCGGGACTGCAGTCTGCAGTGCTTGTAAGACCTGTAAGGCCTTAGCAATGTCCTCAGCCAAGGGCATATTGTGTTTGTCTGCTGGGAGCTCCATAGCCTTCTTGGCCAGAGGTGCAGCGACATGCCTTTCCTTGCCTTTTTTCTTAAGTGGGACAGGTTCAGACCCTTTCTCCACAGCTCTTTTTGACCTACCCTGCTCAGTCTTGTCTGACCCCTTGTCAGGGTCTTCAGCTTTACCGCCATCCTTTTTAGTGGCTGAGGTAGAGGAACTACTTTCCTCAGTAGTAGCAGAAGCAGAGGCAATTTCTTCTAACTTCTTGGACCTT
The DNA here is from genome assembly GCA_016271365.2 of Neoceratodus forsteri. Taxonomy (NCBI): domain Eukaryota; kingdom Metazoa; phylum Chordata; order Ceratodontiformes; family Ceratodontidae; genus Neoceratodus; species Neoceratodus forsteri. The sequence goes on along the minus strand of JADMNL010000031.1, from coordinate 153,040,696 downwards.
TTTCTCAAAGTTTTAGGACAAAAAGTTGTACAAATATCACAACTGGCAAAAATATGGCTAGTATCCAGACAAAAAAGCACAGAAGGAATGTCTGTCAGCTTTTGCTATAATCTGCCCACAAGATTCGCAATACTTAAAACCAGTGGGTCCTGTGCGTTTTTTAGGTTTGTCAACAGGGACCTCTGACATTGAGCAGGAGGGGGTAAAATAAATGTAAAGAAATTTATCAGTTCCTTGGAACCAGAGATTTTAAATAAAAACATCCACTACTCAGTTCCTGAGAGAAAAAGGGAACCAAAAATAATTATAAATATGGTAAAGTGGTCAAAGGAACCGACCTCAAAAACACTAAATATACTAAAAAATGAGGAAAAACCCTCACCTAAAACGGCGGAACCCTCGGTTCCAAGGAACCGTGAGGGAACCGCTAACCACTTAAAATTTTAATACAAACTACAAAAACTAAGTAACACTAAGGCAGTAATTTGAAAATTAAATTTAAAACTTTACTTATTGCCAAGATAAATGAATTTGAAAAAGTTGAAGAGCACTCTGGGACGTCTTCACTAGGCATGTGGAGTAAAGAATCTGAAGCACTTAGAGTGCAGCAGTTACTAGGGCAGCAGTTTGAAATTAGAATGGGCCAGCTGAGAGTTCCATAATTTGCATAGCATACCATCTCTCTGGGCAGTTCAACACAGGGGGCCGACTGCATCAGTTTAATTATAATGAGTGATTCCTGGGGTTAGAATAACTTCAATTTCTTCTTTTTTTTTTTTTTTTTTAAAGAAAAGAACACTGAAAATATTAAGTTAAGGGAATACTGAACGGCTATATAGCTGCTGTCTTTTTTTTTTTAAGCTTTGTTTTTATTATTTTCAACAATTATTAGTACAATAACAATTCAATATCCAGGACATACCATGATGTATAATATATTCTAAGGAGAGAGAGCTAATCCTCCCCTTAATCACAGCATTGTTGTGCCCCAGTATTGTGATACCATGTCAGGGGGAACTCTATAATTATATACTAACAAGTACAAACAGAATAATGGCTGTGTTAACAAGCCCATAAGCAGTGCGACTACTTCGTTATACTAAAGTCCTTGTTATTGAAAGTCCCAAATAAAACACGCCCCAAACAGGGGCTAATGGCATCGCACTTTTTGCCTCAAGGTAAAGTCCCAATCCTTAAAAAGGAAAATAATATAGGCTGCATGTATCCCATAGTTTAAAAAAACAAAACAGGGCTAACATGAAAAATCATCCCCCAATTGTATGGTTAGGAAATAACAAATTACCTAAACTACCATCTTAATAATTAGTCAGCTGACAATGGCAAAGTACAGGATAATTTAGGTTTAAACAGAAACCCTCTACCACAGCATACTGTAGTTTAAAGTCCTAATTTACTAGGTAAGGTATAAACTTGCAAACAGAGTTCGTTATCCCCAATCTAGGACAAGAAGTAAAACGATATTCCTCACTGTTTCAAATAAAATCAGTCTTCCTCTTGTTCCTCTAAGTCCAAGTCTTCTCTCTGGTCCCAAGGTCGGCTTCGGGTGTGCTCCACAAATCAAGATGCCCATTTGCTCGCTTTGGCCGAGTCGAAGAAGACCCAGACCTTACCCATGAACAATCCCGAGTCATGCCGGAAAGACCATTACGTGGATGACTGAGGCTTCCCTCAGCTTTTTCCTCACTCCGTCGAATTGTTTTCGGCACATCCGAGTGGCATAGCTGATATCGGGGAACAGATACATTGCACGATCATCCTGGGTGATGGAACCAGCCTTGCAAGACAACCAAAGGATTCTATCCCTCATGCCTATCCCATCACTAACGAGAAGCAAGGTACGAGGAGCTTCTGTATCTTCTCGGTAGCCCCTTGGGAGTAATTCTGTAGGCTTCTTGGAGTCTGAAATCCACTTCTCGGTCATCAGGTGCCAGTTTTTCCTTTAGCCAGTCCTTTAAAAACATGAGTGGGTGATCACCCTCAATCCCTTCCGGCAACCCAACAACTCTGATGTGTGCCGATCGGGCCTGATTTTCCAAAGTCTCGATTCTGGCTCTCAAATGCGAGTTCTCCTTTGTAAGGCGAGAGGATGCAGCTGCCATTGATTCAGATTGCTTTTTAATATCTTTAAACTCTGTTTGCATTCTCTCCACTGACTTCTCCACTACTGACACCCTGGTAGCAAAAGAATCCATTTTGCTGCTAAGAATGGAGACAGAGGAAATCAAACACTGAAGTTTGCGGCCTATTGAGGACATGGTCTCCTTCGACTTGGGCCGGTTTGCGGCCTGGGTCTCCTGATTCGATCGAGAGAGCTGGGATGGTCCGCTTGTTTTAGCACCTGAAGCACCACCCTTGTCCTTATGAGGACTGCCCATAGTAAACTCTGGAGGTTTCTCTATCGAATAGAGCAGTTTACTTTCTTGTGTTCTTATTTTTAATTAACCTTTTTGATGTTTTAATCCCTGAAGCAGAGAGCAGATGAAAAATGCTGCCGATCAGCTTGGGCTCCACAGCACCCCTCATATAGCTGCTGTCTTATAGACAAAGACTAGACTTCCAGCGGGCAAGTGACATCATCATTGAAGTGCACTCGACGGCGGGAGAAAAGGAACTGAGGTGGTTGGAGGGTAGATGCCGAGATAGCCTCGAGGTGCTGCATATGCGTGGTCCTATCCCAGTGCTGGCCCTCCTGAAGATTGTTGGCTCCCGCAGGGTCCTAGTGCCGCCGGAGTATTCCCATTAGTGTGCATGAGTGGTGGAGACTTGAGTCCGGGAAGATATGCAGGTTCTGCCTTTGGTCCTTGGCTTGTGACCTGGACCCCCTACCTTGCCCAGTGAAATCAGTACTAGAGTACCTTCTTTTCTTGTCAGATGCAGGGCTAAGCTATTCCTCAATAAAGTGCCCACAGCAGAACCCACACCTGTCTGCTATACTCCACCACAAATATACTCACTCTTGAGGAAAGACTGAAATATCAAACCTGCCTGCTGGCCAAAAAGTCCATGTCAGGCCTTTGCCCTCCTGGGGTCTCTGGACCCTTGCAGTTGGCTACCAGGTCCCTGCCCACCCTCAAGTCCTCCACTGCCACCTTCATTGTTCCCAGGGCCAGGACCTCTCGCTGCCAAAGGTCCTTCCATCACTTGGCCCGCATTGGTTCAACTCCTTCCTGAATCTATCTCAAGATCCCGGGGTTGGCCGCTCAAAACCACCCCGTAGCATATTATTGACAGCCGATGCTGTAAATGCCTGTAGCTACCTAAACCGTCCCGCCCCTACTACATAATTTGTCTAAGACTAGCTGTTAGTTGTGTGATGTATCTATTGCTTTGTTACAATGCGGTAACTCTACACATGTTTGTACCAGTATAGCTGCTGCCTGTAATTTCCAAGTGTGTTTATGTATCTTCACCCGTATGTTCACCCCTGTCTCAAACTCACTTAATTGTTGTCTCCCCCCCCCCATATGACGAGGTACCTTTGTAAACGAGTCCATGACTCAAAGGTTGTAAAACTGATTTCTCCAATAAATAAAAATAAATAAATAAAGGTGCACCTTTTAGCACTATCTGCTTACCATGCACCTTTTGGGGATAAATCCTTGGCTCAACTGGACCTGTCACGCACTTTCTTGCATGGCATCCTTCACTTAAAACCTCCCATTAGGGATCCAGTCCCTCTTTGGGATCTGTTATTCATTTTAGAGCAGCTCACACTACCACCTTTCGAACCAGCCATGGATTGCCAGCTACGCTTTCTCTCTTGGAAGACATTATTTTTAGTTGCAGTTACCTCTGCAAGAAGAATTTCCAAGCTCCAGGCACTTATGCAAAGAGCTGTATTTGATTTTCCACAAGGAGAGGGTGTCCTTAAGAACAAACCCTAAGTTTCTTCCTAAGGTAGTGTCCGAGCTTACTCTCAATCAGGACATTGATCTCGCAGTCTATTTCCTGGAGTATTCCAATAGAGGAGAGGCTCTCCTGCACACCTTGGATGTGCATAGGATACTCCGATACTATCTGAACAGAACCAAGGGGCACCGACAGATCAGTTGTTTGTTTCTTTTGCCCAAAGGATGTTAGGGGCACCCATTGCGAAGCAGTCACTCTCAAAATTGGTGGTAAACTGTATTGTTTTCTGTTACCAAAACAGGAACAGACCCTTACTGGGACCGGTAAAGGGTCACTCTACAAGGGGAATGGCGACATCCTTTGCCTCCCTAAAGAATGTCTCAGCCTCTTCCATTTGCGCGGCAGCTAATTAGAGTACTGTGCACATCTTTATCAGACATTACAGTCTGGACATAACCTCCAGGCGCAGAGTGGGCTTTGGCCTTGCAGTCCTGCAGGGGCTTCTTTCATGAGGGGTTCTCTCTCACCCTTCTCCTGTCCTCCTCACATTTTCTAGGGGCTAACACACACTGCTTGGGACTCAGTCCTAATGGTGTAACCTGCTGCAAGAGCTTTATCTCGACATAAGATAGTACAGTTACTTAAGAACTTACTGTAACAGTAGATCTTTGAGAACAGCTCTTGCAGCAGGTACTTTCCCACCCACCTTCTCAGGAGGTCAGACGCATTGTCTACTATATTTGGTCTTTGGATTCTCGGTCTCCCATCAGAATTACAGCACTATGCTGGAGTCTCTGGTGGGAGAACTGAGGGACCACTCTTTTTATGATGCAGGGAACGTCGGGGGTGGTCCCCTGCTGTATGTAGCTAGCTAGAATTTTTCTGGAGGGTCCTACTGTCTGGCGGCTTCAGTCCTAATAGTGTAACCTGCTGGAAGAGCTGTTCTCAAAGATCTACTGTTATGGTAAGTTCTCACATAATTGTACTTTCTAGGAGTGGTATATGTTGTTCATCAACATGTCTTGGCAGTTGTCTTTCCCTTTAAAATCAGCCTTAAGTCTTTAAGCTGGCTCCTCCCACCCGGGTGGTATATTCTTCAGCTCCACCCCTTGACACCAGATCTTGCCCGCTTGAAGCAGTGGTTGTGCATTGAAGCTGGGGAGGTCGGGTAGGCCTCAATAGCTACTGTCGTTCTCTTGGCTGGCCATTGCTCCAATATTTGGGACTCTTACCGATTTTTATAGGCTATGTGCAACTGTTTTATTTCTGTGTAAATGTTTTATTCCTCACCTAACCTGCCTGTTGTACCATCTTTTATGTCCTTTATGTAATGTCTGCATTACTCCTTCTGCTTTGAATTGTTCTTGCTGTTTATTCTCTTGATGTGTGTAATTAATCCAAGTTGCTCCTGAAAAAGGGACTGCAGTGGTCTTAGTGGACCTACCCAGTTACCAAAATTTAAATAAATAAATAAAAATTCTGATACAAATATCTGTTGCTGCCGCTCGGCCTGCAGCACTGGAAACATCAAGGGCAGCTGTAATCTGTCTGTTAATACTGCAGAGTGGTCTCTCACATATTTTTAGGATACGAGACCTGAGAAAAACAGGTTACTCACTGGTAACAGTAGTTGTAGGAGTGGTATATGTTGTCCATCTACACTGTTTGGCATGTCTCTTTCCCCTTTAAATCTTGACGGATGGTCTGAAAGCTGGCTCGTCCTACCCACCCGGATGGTATATCCCCTCGGCTCCACCCTATGATGCTGGAAGCAGAGGGTTGTGCATCGAAGACAGGGAGGTCGGGAGGGTTTATATGGATGAACAACATACACTACTCCTAGAAAGAGCAGTTACGTAAGAAATTACCGTAACAGTAGATCTTCCAAGAATGTCTCTTGCAGTAGGTTACTACTCTTGGGAGCTTCACCAGGTGGCGCTATCACACAGCAGCTTTCTTCCAGCAGTCCTCTTCAGGGACCACCCACATGACATCACTTCCTCAGCCTCAGTATAAGTGTGGGCAGTTCCAGATAACCGCTGTCCCCCACCAGCTTCAGCACGCAAAGGCCAGGACCGAGGGAAACAGAGGGACCAGGGAGTCCCAACCCAACGTCCTGAGATCCAAGGACCCTGAGCAAAAGGCAGGGGGATGGAGGGCGGGATTGTACCTACTGCAAGAGACATTCTTGGAAGAACTACTGTTACGGTAATTTCTTACGTAACCACTCTATCTTCTATGGAATGGTCTCTTGCAGTAGGTTATTACTCTTGGGAGAGTACCAAGCAGTTATGTCCAGATGGGAGGACAGGCAAAGCAGGAAGCGGGGCACGAGGGCATGGCCGTCATTGCAAAGGAGACAGGAATGTTTGTGAGAACGTTGAAAAATATAGAGCGACAAGCAGAGTCCAGGCGTAAGCCGTGGAGGAGCCGCAGGAAATCCAGAAGACTGCCGTGTGAGCCCGGAAAGGGATGGCGTCAGAATCAGTGGAAGGCACGTCAACTCGCACCACATCCGGGAAGGCAGACATGCAAAGGAAGGGTCGAAGACAGCACACTCCTAAAATGTTGAAATGGGAGAGGAGTAGGAGGCCAGGCAAATTATTCAACCTGATGAGCAGGGGTCGATAGTGCCATGGCGTAAGGTTAGCCCAGTAGAGCTCCCACCGTGTGGAGTGTACCGGGGCAAGAAGCACTGGGAAGCCCACAGCAAGGAACAACTGAAGGGTCTCCAAGAGGGAGGAAAGCAGGAGTGCCAAAGGATCTGCAGAGAGGTGAAGCATCCATAATCAAAGCAAGCTTCCAAAGAAAGGTGGAAAGACCCAGGCGCCTCGAGGAGGGGCGAGTGCGATCTGAGTGCCGGTCAATGAGGAAGGCGGACCCAGCCCCCCCAGAGGGATGGGCACAGGATGGAAGGGCAGAAGTGGCAGCCCCTCTGGAAGCCCTACCACGGTCCCGAGCAGCACCCTGGTAAGGGGGCCGGGAATGGGACATCCCACCAGCAGAGGAGGAGGATGGGGCACGGTAAAGATCCTGGACAGACCGTAGGGTGTGACCGGAAGCCTGGAGGGAATCCAGAATGGCCTGGGTACCAGGACCACACAACTTGTCACCACAGAAAGGGGTGTCAGCATCTGACAATTGGATGTCGGGAGCCAAACCAGACACCCGAAGCCAGGCGTGACGCCACAAGGCGACTCTGGTGGCAGACAGATGGGCAGGTGCATCGACGGCATCGTACCCACAGCAAAGCAGGTGATGGAAAAGCGAGGAAATGGCAGACAGGGGCTGCGCCAACTGGGCTGTCCCCGGGGAGGGAGGCAAGGTGGCAAGAGGGTCCAAAGCGGAGGCACTCAAGGTGCAGAGGTAACGGACCATATGGCCCAAATAGTTAAGGATGCGAAGCAGCAAGGCACTAGAGATGTAAACCTTCTTGCCAAGAAAATCAATGTGCCAGGATTCCTTATCCGGTGGTACAAAACTGGTGTGTCGGGGCCGAGCGTTCCGGTCATGAGCCGCAGTAATGACCACAGAGTCAGCCGCAGGAGCATCGAACAAATAGGGATGGTATGGCAGGGCCCTGTATAGCCAGTCAGGCCCACACAGGGTGGGCGTAGCGGAAGTGGGGTGATGCCAAGCCTCAGTCATGGCGTCCAAATAAGCAGGAATCAAAGGAGGGATGACCAAGACAAGCTCCTCGGGCAGGTCAAGGTAGGCAGCCATGTCCTGCCGAAGAGAATCCTGCTCCGTAAAGGGGAATCCAAAAACCTCCCGGATCTGCAACATCAGATCCATGAAAGAAGGGTGAGTCAGAGAGGTGTCATCAGGAGGGGTGGGCGGGCCGTATCCAGAAATGAGGCCACGGAGTACGAGGAATCTGGGTCCTCAACAGCAGGAAATACCGTGTCGGACATGGCCTCCAAGATGGGAGCCCTCAAAGCCGGATCCATCGACAGGGAGCCCTCAGATATGGGAGTGGGGGGGGACCTGGAGTGCGAAGAAGGGGCGCCCCCAAAAACCTCACCTGAAGGGGACAAAGGAGGAGAGGAGGCGCCCGAGGAGCACAAGAATGATGGAGGGATGACCCCTGGCGATGCAGCAACAGTGTGCCGGTGCCAGGAAGGACAGGGGGATGACAGTGATGGGGAGCCCATCAAAGGGAACATTCGGGGCGCCGAAGCCATTGCTGTCGATGGGAAAAGGCGTCCAGTCGACGAGGAACGAGAAGAAAAATTTACTTACCATAGTAATCTTCTTTCTTCCCAGTGATGCTCAGATATTCATAACTTTGTGCAGTCAGCCTGGTGGGTTGGACTTCCCAGAGAGATAGAACACATGCAAATGATGAAATTCTGTGCACGTAAGCATCTTTCAAATACTGCCTCTACCAACTGTAGTGTTCTAAGCCCTTCAGATTTGTAAGAAGCCTGGAAGTCAGGCATTATGAAAAAATCCAGCAGCTAATTAAAACATTTTTTAGGATTACTCTAATAAAAACAATTTACTCCAAAAACCTCCCAAGGAGGAACTACATCAATAACAATGGTGTTCATCAGACAGTGAGAAAACTATTAAGAGAGACAGAAAACTCTGTTAAAATCTATTTGGTATAGAGAAGTGTACCCAGAAGGGTATGGCTATGTGGCACTAGCATGCTGAATGCAGAGGCTGAAGTTCTGGAAGGGGATGATGGGAGGGAGTTATGAATATCTGAGCATCACTTGGAAGAAAGAAGATTACTATGGTAAGTAATTTTTCTTCTAACCCCAGTAATGCTCAGAATATTCATAACTTTGTGCAGACTACCAAGCAGTACCCCTGGAGGTGGGCACAGAACTTATTTTGGAAACAGACTTTGCAGGACTGCTGTGTCAAACCTGGCATCACTTCTGGACAAAACATCCAAGTTGTAATGCTTTGTAAAGGTGTGTACTGATTTCCAAGTAGCTGCTTTACAAATATTCAATAATGGCTCCTCCCTGGCAGCTGCAAGAAGGCAGCTGTTCCTCTTGTCGAGTATGCCCTGAGCCCAGCTGGGGACTCCCTACCTGCTCTAGTGTAGCAGAATTGAATGCACTGGACAAGCCATCGAGAAATGGATCTTTCTGAGGCTGGTTTGCCCATTCAGACATCCCCATATGTAAGGAAAAGTTGTTTTTTGTCTTGCCTATGGCCCTTAGTAGCTATCATGTAATAGCTGAGAGCTCTTTTCACATCCAGACTGTGGAGTCTTCTTTCACCAGAGCTTGTATGGTCTGTGAAAAAGACAGGTAGAGTGATTGATTGGTTCAGATGAAAGTCTTAAACGACCTTGGGAAGGAATTGTCTGTCTGTTCTGAGGACTACCTTATCCTTGTGGAAGGAGATGTAGTCCTGGTCAACACAGAGACCCTGAAGCTCGCGGATTCTTCTTGCTGAGGTAATTGCTACCAGAAAAACTGTTTTCCAGGTAACATACTTTAAATGGGCTGTAGCCATGGGCTCAAAAGGAGCCCTCATTAATCTAGCTATACATATATTAAGATCCCAAGCAGGCACTGGTGCCCTGTGAGGAGGATGCAAATGTAGCAGGCCTTTAAAAAATCTTTTGAAAATGGGATCTGATGCTACTGACACCTTTGTCCTAGCTGAAAGGTATGCAGACACTGCTGCAAGATGAACCCTTAGAGAACTAGGTTGTAGACCTTGTGAATGTGAGTCAGATAATCCAACACCACTGAGACTCCTGTGTCATTTGGGGCGAAATTTCTACCAGAGCACCAAAAGGAAAATCTTTTCCACTTAGCAGAATACGTTTTCTTAGTGGAGGGCTTCCTATAACCTTTCATGATAGTTAATACAGCTTCAGAAAGGTTTAAGTCTGCATACTCTTAATTCTTCAAGAGCCATGCCTTGAGGTGGAGGGACTTGAGATTTGGGTACAACAATGTTCCCTGATTGGAGGTCAGGAGATTGTGCCTGAGAGGCAAACTTATTGGTTTGCTCACTGACACGGAGAGCAGAAGAGAGTACCATGGCTGCCTGGGCCAATCTGGAGCTATCAAGATCAGAGAAGCTGAGAGGGATCTGAGCGTCAGTAGTACTCTGAAAACCAGAGGAAAAGGGGGGAAGCCATAAAGAAACTTGCCTGACCAGTCCAGTACCAGGGCGTCCAGAGGGATTGTGCCCTAGGCTGGTGGTCTGCAGCAATACTGAGGCAACTGGTGGTTCTGGTGGGATGTGAACAAGTCTATCTCTGGAACGCCCCACCTCCTGAAAATTACCTGCACCACCTGCTTGTTCAGTGTCCATTCGTGATGGGACTGATAGATTCGACTCAGTGTGTCTGCCAAGATATTGTCCTTTCCTGGCAGATGGATTGCTTGCAGGGACACCTTTAGAGAATATGCCAGAGTCCAAATTTTCATGGCTTCTGTGCATAGGGAACCTGATATGGTGCCTCCCTGCTTGTTTATGTAGTACATAGTGGTGGTATTGTCTGTTCTGACCTGTACCACCTTGCCCATCACCAGTGTAGAGAAAACTTTTAGTGACAGCCGTACTGCTCTGAATTCCAGCAAGTTTATATGCTGGAGGGTCTCTGCCTCTGTCCAGGTACCCTGAGTTGTGTACTCCCCCAGATGGGCGCCCCAGCCCAGAAGGGATGCATCTGTCGTGAGGACTAGTGAAGGATCCTCCTTCTGAAAGGGAACTCCTTGCCTTAAGTTGGATTCCTTCTTCCACCACAAAAGGGCTTGTAACAAAGGCCTTGTCACTGGAATGAGTTTTGAAAAGAGATCTTTTTCCTGACTCCAATGATTCCTGAGATGAAACTGGATGTCTCTCATGTGAAACCTGGAACCCTGCACTGTGCCTGTGGATGCAGCCATATGACCCAAGAGCTGCAGGAATTGCCTGGCTGTTTGTTGACTGTGCAACTTGAAGGGATTTGCTATGGCCTGAAGGCTTTGCACCCTGTCCAGTGGCAAAAAGGCCCTGGCCTGTAGAGTACTGATCTCTGCCCCTATGAACTGTAAAGTCTGTGTAGGGGTTAAGACAGATTTTTTCTGGTTTACTATGAAACCCAAGGATTCCAAAAGATCCTGTGTGAGCTTTAGAGAGGTTCTGACTTGTTCTGGTGATTTGCCCACCACCAGCCAGTCATCCAGATATGGGAAAACAGTCACTCCTTATCTTCAAAAATGCCACCACAGCTGCTAGGCATTTTGTAAACACCCTTGGTGCCGAGGAAAGGCGAAGGGCAGGTTGCAAACTGATAATGACCTGATGGAGTCTGAATCTGAGATATTTCCTGAAAGATTCTTTTGTGGGATGTGAAAATAGGCATCTTGTAAGTCCAGAGATGCTAGCCAGTCCCCTTTTTGGATTGTTGGCAGAATCCAAGCCAAAGTTACCATTTTGAACTTTGGCTTTTTCAGGTGCTTGTTTAAAGCTCTGAGATCCAAAATTGGCCGCCACTCCTCATTTTTCTTTGTTGTTAGGAAGTATCTGGAGTAAAAACCTCTTCCTCTCAGGGTTGTAGGAACTGGTTCCACTGCTCTGAGCTGTAGCAGCTTCTGAACCTCTGCCTTTAGCAATGAAGTCTGTGCTAGGGGGAGAGATGGAAACCCTGGAATTTTTGAGAAGAAATTTGAAGTCCAGAGACAAACCTTTGCCCACTACCTCCAACACCCACTTGTCTGTGGTGATGGTTGACCAAAGGTGGAGGAAATGGGACAGTCTGCCTCCGACAGGTAGGGAGGAGGCGGCCTGCATCTCAGGGGTTCTGTTTAGGCTGGGGTTGAGGTTGTGCCTGAGACCCTCACCTAGAGCCCCTTCTACCCCTACCCCTAGAGTAGCCCTGTTGGGGGTACTGCTGGTATTGGGGAATGGCTACTGGCTGGAAAAAGGGCCTTGTCAAGAAAGAGCGACCCCGGCCCCCCTTCAATAGGGCCTGGTGGATGAAGAAGCTCTGTCTCTAGCAGAGTTACTTCTATAAGTAGCCTTATATTGATCCACCTTTTTCATATAGGCCACTGTGGATTCCCCAAAGAGCAAATTTCCTTCTAATGGAAAATCCAGGGCCTTCGATTGGGAATCCTGAGCGAGGTTTGTAGCCCTAAGCCAAGCAAACCTCCTCTGAGCCACTGTGTTAGCCATCCATCTGGCTGCAGTGTCATTCAGATCAGCAATCATTTGGAACTGGTACTTGGACGCCTCTAGCCCAAACCTGGCAGTTTCAGCCAGGTCATCTGACAAGAGTGGGGTGGCCTTCATGGACATTGCCAGTACCGACTGCCACAGGGATTTCTGATACTGGGCAGCATAAGCTTGGAAAGTAGCCTGTCTCATGGCCAGTGAGGCTGACAAATAGCCCTTTTTGGCCATACTGTCCAATTTTCTGGATTCCTTGTCCAGTGGGGGTGAGGACAGAGGACTTTAGCTTTATCACAGGCAGCTTGCTGTATTACCCCTTGATGGTCAGGATGGGAGAAGAGGAAGTCAGCTCCCTCCCTATCCAACTGGTATTTTTTGCCTATTCTCTTGTCGATAGGAGGAATAGAATTAGGGGTCTGCAGGAGCTTCACAGCATCCTTCTTAAAAAATGTATATACTAGGAGGAGGAGGAGGGCCTTTGTGGGTGTTAAACCCATTATATTAAGGTACTCAATCTCCTCCTCATCCTCCACTTGCTCTGTTGTGGCGATATCTAAAGCATCTGCCATTTTCCTTACAAAGGAAAAATGGGAGGAAAAATCCTCAGATACCCTGGGAGGCGAGCCAAAATCCTGCTCAGGGGACACCTCTGGAGGGATAGGTTCGTCCTCCTCCTCATAAGGCTCCTCGTCCTCTTCAAAATAGAGTTGCTCCGGTGCAGAGGGCAACACAGTAGTAGCAACCTGGGGACCCTGTGAGGGGGCAGGAGGCTGAGGGATGATGCTCTGCAGAGCCTGAATAATTCTGAACGCCTGAGCTATCTCCTGAGCTGAAGGCATTACAGGCACCTGCGCAGAAGTCCCTGGGTTAACAGGAGAGGGTTCTGCATGTTTAAGTTTCTTTGTTTTCTTTGAGGGAACCGGGGAGTCAGCCGGTTCTTTTCCTCTTTTTGCCCCTTTTTCACCCGTATCAGGGGCAGGGGTAGTAGCACTTGTGGGTTCAGCCACAACAGACTGGGGTGTCAGCTGGTCAGAGACTGAGGGACCTCTAGGAAACTTTTTATTGAGCCGTTCAAGGCACTTTTCCACAGTTTTATCTGGAAAAGTTTTACATATCTCACATTCCTGGTCCAGATGTTCGAAACCCAGACAAGCTACACATAAAGTGTGCTTGTCTGTCTTGGCAAACACATCTCCACACTTTTAAACAGTTTTTAAACCCGGGCTCCCTGGTTCTCTTCTTAGGTTTCTCTGCCATGGTAAAAAGCAAGAGGAAAAACACCAACCACTAAATAATAGATACTGTTGCAGTTATTTAAACAGCTTTTAAAAGTTTTCTTTTTTTTTTTTGTCGGTTCCGGAACCGATAGGGAACCAGAGGAACCGAGCAGGGAGATGAAATGTGAACCGGTTCTGTGACTGATAAAAACTGTTACAAATAAAAAAAATTAGTGATAATATATAGGTTCTTTAGTCAGAGAACCGAAAATAAAACTAAACTAACTCAGATCCCTCACGGTTATGCTGAACTGTGAGGAACCGAGAAAAAACAACTACTTTAATAATAAACTAGATGTAAACTAACAATCAGTAGAAGAAATTAAATATACTTATGGTTTTGATGATTTTTTTATCTTCTTCACGCGAAAGAGGGCGACAGGGACTCTGAGCGACCAGACTTTCAGGTGGAGAGTAAAATCTGAAGGGCTTAGAACATTACAGTTGGTAGAGGCAGTATTTGAAAGATGCTCACGTGCAAAGAATTCCATCATTTGCATGTGTTCCATCTCTCCGGGCAGTCCAACCCACCAGGCTGACTGCACAAAGTTATGAATATTCTGAGCATTACTGGGGTTAGAAATGGAAATTACATACCTACCGTAATTCTTCATCTTCTTGGACAAAGTCTCCACCACTCATTCACACTAATGGGGAGTATGCTGGTTGCACTAGGACCCAGCGGGAGCCAAACATTTTCAGGAGGGCCGGCGCTGAGATGGAGCCGTGCGGAAGTGGCACTGCAAGCCAGGCTCGCGCAGTATAGATTATCTCGGCCTCGACCTTCCAACCGCCTCAGTATCTTTTTTCCGAGGAGGTGCAGCGTAACCAATTTAGAGAGAACTAATCTAAAAATCGGACATAAGATAGTCCGAATGACCCATGTAAGAAGGGTCAAAGAACCAAGTCTTCACAGTCCAACGATTGAAGGAATGAAGACCATAAACAGAGGAGTGAGCTCGGGGGATGGCGGGCGGGCATGTGAATGAGTGGTGGAGACTTTGTCCAAGAAGATCAAGAATTATGGTAGGTACATAATTTCCATATCTTCCCGGACGTAAAGTCTCCACCACTCATTCACACAAATGGAAGAGTACATTGCTAAAATAATCTCCCAAGATGGTGGCAGGAGAGAGAGGAGCTCACTTTTAGGACAGAAATTCATTAAGAATCATCCTGTGAAAGGACTGATGCTGTCTGGCATGGACGTCCAAAGCATAGTGCTTAACAAAGTATACACAGAGCTCTAGGTGGCCGCATTGCAAATGTCTGCAATGGGGACATTACGAATTTCTGCCAGAGATGCTGCAACTGCTCTGGTAGAGTGAGCGTACACTCTGCCTTCCAGCTTGAGCTGTGCCATGGAGTAGCAGTGGCGAAGGCATGCCACCAGCCATGCCGAAATGCAGCTGATAGCAACAGACTGACCCAGATGGGTCATGCTGAAGGAGACAAACAGTTGTTGAGCCTTGCAAATTTCTTTCATTCTGTCCAGATAGAAACGCAAAGCTCTCTTTACATCCAGAGAATGAAGGGTACGCTCTCCCTCATTCTGGAAATTAGCAAAGTAGGTAGGAAGGACTAAATGTTGATTCAGATGAAATTCTGAGATGACCTTAGGGAGGAACTTAGGATGAGTCCTAAGAACCACTTTGTCCTTGTGAAATACAGTATACCGGGGGGTCTGTGACCAAAGCGTGTATTTCTGATACTCTACCAGTGGAAGTAATGGCCACCAGGAAGGCTGTCTTCCAAGTAAGGAATTTCAACTTGCAAGTAGCTAGAGGCTCGAAAGGTTTATGAGTGAGCATGTCTAGTACAAGGTTGATGTCCAGGCTGAACTGGATGACTAATGGGAGGTCTGGTATGCAGAGTGCCCTTAAGAAACCTCTTAACTACTGGTAACTGAGCCAGAGACATGGAAAGTACTGGCTCATGATATGCGGAAAAGATGAACTTTGACTGTAGAGTATTGCAGACCCATGTCTGAGAGGTCTAAGAGATACTCCAGGACTTTATTTGGTGGGCAGGAAAAAGGATTCCAAGAGGATTTTGCACACCAGACAGAGAAATGCTTCCACTTAGCTGTGTAGGCTTTTCTGGTAGCCGGCTTGCGTGCAGCTAAAAAAATATCTGAAACTCTACGAGAAACATTAAACCTGTTCACCTCTATCTCCCCAGGAGCCAAGCGTGGAGGTGAAGAGACCTTAGGTTGGGATGAACAACGGAGCCCTGGGTCAGAAGGTTTGTCTGAAGAGGAAACGGTTTTGGAGAGGTTTCCGATAGTCTGTTGATCAGAGGAAACCAGATCTGACGAGGCCAGAAATGGAAATTACGTACCTACCGTAATTCTTGATCTTATTGGACGAGTCTCCACCACTCATTTACACTAATGGGGTCTGCGCCGGAGGCACTAGGACACATCCGGAGCAAACTTTTTTGTTAGAAGGTCGGCACCTGAGACGGAGCCGTGAGGAGCGGCACCGCAAGCCTCAGCTTGTGCGGTAATGAATATCTCAGCGTCGACCTTCCAACCGCCTCAGTACCTTTTTTTCCGAGGATGTGCAGCGTAACTAACCTAGAAGGATAGCCTAACCAAAAACCGGACATAACATAGTCCGGAAGACCCGGATAAAAAGGGTCAACAAAGAAGTCTTCACAGCCTAAAGATTGAGGGAGTGAAGACCAACAACAGAGGTGAGCTCGGGGGATCGAGGGTGGGCGTGTGAATGAGTGGTGGAGACTCGTCCAAGAAGATTAAGAACTATGGTAGGTACGTAATTTCCTTATCTTCCTGGACATAAGTCTCCACCACTCATTCACACTAATGGGAGAGTACCGAGCTAATAATCCCTCGAGAGGGCGGCAGGAGAGACCAAGAGCTCACAGTTTTAGGACAGAAGTCCATTAAGGATGGTTTTGCCAAAGGAAAGATGTCGTCTGGCATGGACATCCAGGGCATAGTGTTTAATGAAAGTATGCACTGAGCTCCAGGTAGCCGTATTTCAAATATCTGCAATGGGTACGTTGCGGATTTCCGCCAGAGATGCCGTGACCGCTCTAGTAGAGTGAGCGTACACTCTGCCCTCCAGCTTAACCTGTGCCATGGAATAACAGTGGCGAGGGCATGCCAGTAGCCATGCTGAGATACATCTGATAGCGACAGGTTGACCCAGCCGGGTCTCGCTGAAGGAAACAAACAGTTGCAGAGCTTTACGAAAGTCTTTTGTTCTATCTAGATAGAAACGCAAAGCTCTCTTGAAGTCCAAGGAATGAAGAGAACGTTCTCCTTCATTTTGGGAGTCTGCAAAGTAAGAGGGAAGGACCAAAGGCTGGTTTAGATGGAATTCCGAAACAACCTTAGGAAGAAATTTAGGATGGGTTCTAAGGACTACTTTGTCTCTATGGAACACAGTATACAGAGGGTCTGTGACCAATGCATGTATCTCAGAGACCCTGCGGGCTGAGGTAATGGCCACCAGGAAGGCCGTTTTCCAGGTGAGAAATTTTAGCTCACAGCTAACCAGAGGTTTGAAAGGTTTCCGAGTGAGCATGTCTAGCACAAGATTAATGTCCCAGGCTGCAACTGGACATCTTATAGGAGGTCTGGTATGCAGAATTCCCTTAAGAAACCTCTTAACCACCGGTAACTAAGCCAGTGACAAGGAAAGTACCGGCTCATGATAAGCTGAAATGGCACAAAGGTGAACTTTGACTGTAGAGTACTGCAGACCTGAATTTGAGAGGTCCAAGAGATACTCCAAAATTTTATCTGGTGGGCAGGAAAAGGGATTTAAAGAAGATTACGCACACCAGAGCGAAAAATGCTTCCATTTGGCTATGTAAGTTTTCCTAGTGGCTGGCTTCTGTGCAGCCAGAAGAATATCTGAAACCCTGCAAGAGACATTGAACCTGTTCACTTCTATCTCTTTAGGAGCCAAGTGTGAAGGTGAAGCGACCTCAGGTTGGGATGAACAACAGGCCCCTGAGTCAAGAGGTTCATCTGAAGGGGAAGTGGTTTCGGCGGAGCTGCCGACATACTGTTGAGTAGTGGAAACCACATCTGTCGAAGCCAGAAGGGAGCAATGAGGATCATTTTGTCCCTGGGATTCGAACTTGAAAAGTACCCTTTGAATTAGAGGAAGAGGCGGAAAGGCGGATAGAAAGCGTTTTGTCCACTGCAGCCTGAACGCATCCTGACAGAAAATGCCAGGCCCTGGATTTCTGGAGCAGAAGAGAGGCAGTTTTGTGTTGAGTGGGGATGCAAAAAGGTCCAGGTCTGGAGTTCCCCACTCTGCGAATATTGACTGAACTATGGCTGAGTCGAGAGACCATTCGTGAGGCTCTGTCTCTGTTCTGCTGAGGTGATCTGCCAGTTCGTTCTGCACTCCTGGCAGGTAGACCGCTTGAATTAGAGACTTGTGCTGCAAGCACCATTCCCACACTCTCATCGTTTCTCTGCATAAGGGGTAAGAGTGAGCACCGCCCTGTTTGTTGATGTAATACAGCACTGCTTTGTTGTCCGTTTGAAGGAGAATGTTCTTGTGACAGAGAATGTCCTTCAAAGCCCGGACTGCATAAAGGACGGCTCTCATTTCTAACACATTTATGTGAAGCTGGGACTCGACCTGAGTCCACGTACCTTGAGTGTGGAGAGCCTGACAGTGAGCTCCCCACCCCATCAAGGATGCGTCTGTGGTAATGGAAATCTGATGATCCAGAAGAGCAAAGGGATACCCTTCTAGAAGATTGTTCTCTTGCGACCACCAGGTGAGTGGCCTCTTTAGAGGTTCCATCACCTTGATGGGAAAGGACTGCGGGTGAGTGGTTGGGGACCACTGAGTACTGAGCATCCATTGAGAAGTTCTCAAATGAAGGCGTGCTAGGGGTACAGTGAACACCGAGGATGCCATGAGACCTAGCATCCTTTGCATTGAGAGAGCTGGAACCGAGTTGCTCTCCCCGATGTGACGGGCCATCTGAAGGATATCGCTCCTCCTGTCCTCTGGAAGAAAAGCCCTCGCACAGGAGGTGTCCAGAAGAGTTTCTATAAAAAGGAGCCTCTGGGAGGACTGCAGCTGTGATTTTATGAAGTTTAGCAGGACTCCCATGGACATGAGAAAGCGTGAAGCCATGGCTACGGCGTCCAGAGTTCCCTGCCTGGAAGGACTTGCCAGAAGCCAATCGTCCAGATAAGGGAACACCTGTATTCCGATCTTTCTGAGATGCGCTGTGAGAACTGCACAACTGTAACCTCTCACCCCTGCCTTTTTAGCAAAATGACAGGTGGCATGCTGTTGAAGCTGACAGCAGTACCTGGTGGGGACTGGGTTCAGGGAGGATGAGGTTACTCGGCACAGGGGACCTAGGTTTGGCTACTCTGCACAGGGGCACACAAGTAAATCCGAACACAGGAAGCAATAACTGTGATGTCCAGAACCAGGAACGGGATTCTTCAGTGTGGCTTTTATTCACATCCAAGCTGAACAAACAAAGCACAGACAGACCCCCACGGGGCTACATTCCTGGTAATGCAGATTAGAGACAACAGAACACTTTATCACTATTTACAGCCCTCAGGCTCTAAATCCACCAGGCACACAGCCCGGACTTGCACGCAGCTTTGGGTACACAGCCCGACTTGTACATTACTTGGGTTTTCCCCACTGGCCGGCCTCCCCCGCCGGCCACTTGATCCACGGTCCATTTTGAGAATGAACCAATTATCCTGTTGTCGCTCCCCAAACCACACTAGAGCCTTCGATTCCTAGAGAGAATTTTCCTTACAATCCCATGTTTGGGTACTTCCCTCATCACTGGTCAAGTGCCTGAGGTAAAGTAGAAATCCACAGAGCAAATCTGTAGAGGTGGACCTGGTCACTAAAGATGGGGGCCTCCCACCTCCAGCTCCCACAGCCCATACCCGGCCATTTCTCTGGAAACTAAACAATTCCTTTACTGAAAACCTGCAAATGTAGATTCTTGGGTAGACGTCTGTCACATCTCCTCTACACATCATTTTCATCCCACCAAGCTCTGGACTTGAACCTACTTTTACTTGTTGCTTAGCCTATTACTCTAGGCTTCCCACTATTTTAGTAGTTCAATCCCCACACTGTGTCACAAGTCCCCGGGTGAAAAACATAGGCCCTTTCAGAAAGAGCAGACACACACCCTACGGTTGCAGGTGCCCCACAGGCGACTCACAAGTCTTCTTGTTCTCCCAAATAAACTCTGGAACACATAGGCAGCTTCTCCTTTAGTAGCAGAACTAGGGGGTTGCCCCAGGAATCTGCAGGGAACCCTTTCCTGCCTCCCTGAAGGGAGGGGGCACTGAGACCCGAAAACAGCAGTCTCCACCACTTCAGTTATCTTCTGTGTCTCTCTTCTGGTGGAGACACACACCCTTTTAACCTAAAAGTAGCCCTCTGTCAGGGCTGAGGCTCCTAGAACCTACACTGAGCTGCGGAGCTGCTTTCTCAGCAAGTTCCCAACACCAACTCCACACTGAACTGACTGAATCTGTTTAAAACTTCCCAACGTTCTATACCAACTCCCTTGCTGCAGATTCCAATGTGGCTCATGCAGCTGTGATAGTTCTATTGGTGATGTCATCCCTCAGTCTCAGCTGAGACTGAGAACAGAGTGAGACAGTGTGAAACCCATTTAACTGGAGTTTCACAAGCTGCCTTCCCTGCCTACCACTAGGTCTTACTGGGATTGTAGTAACCCCGGGTAACAAGGGGGTTACACTCGCCTGACCAGGAAAATGGCTGTCCGCAGTCATTATTTACTCGCCTTAGGCCATCCCACCATGTGCCACTCAAGGGGTGGTCAGGCCCCGTCCTACCATGTGCAAGCACAGGCAGGCAACACTAAGGGCCTAGAGGCCTTTAGCTGACATATCAGCCTCTACTCTATCTACTTACTATGGACACCTAGTAGCTCTGGTAGAACTATCCAGAGCATAGCCCTGATAGATCAGCACTGCGGTCCCAATGGCCATTCAGGACCACAGCCTGTCTATCCCCCCTAACCCTCTAGGGAAAACCTATCTGCCTCTAACCTAATACCCCAAAAACAAAAACAACCCGGGGACCTCCCTGACCTTGGGCAACCTGCAACCACACACCATTAACTCATTCTATCCTATTGTCACTTAGAATGTTCAGATACCCTCTGCCTGCTGCTAGAACACCTGTGTGCCTGAAGGGGTTTTAGACCTGCAGCATTCATACAAACACACTGTGCTTAAACCTACGTATCTTAAAAACCATACATCCAATTTTAAAACTGTAAAAAGAAAAGTTTTTCAGGACAAAAAGTTTTTGAAAATGAGCAAGGTTTGGTAATGTCTATTTAACTGGATTTATTGTTGTGTAAGGTTGTTTCATATTTTAATAAATTCTGATATTTTATCTAAATATAATTATGCTCTGTTTAGTTAGTCATGCAAAATATTAAATTTCTGTAAAATTGTTGATTAAAATTGTTAAAATATACAATAAACATCTGTAACTGTCTAAATATAAATTTAGCAAGTATTTTACAATGTTTTTTAGTCAGAAATCAATATCTGAATCACTTGTTATTACAGTTTGAGTTTTTTGTTCCACTCCACTGGTTGGAATCTTTGCAGTGTTTAATTCTTCTTACCACTGATTTTAGTTTATGAATCTGATTATCAATTTTTTTGTTTTCCCTCCAGTTTAGTAAGAACATATTTACACATTACCTTAGAAGGACACATCAG
This sequence comes from Neoceratodus forsteri, assembly GCA_016271365.2. Lineage (NCBI taxonomy): Eukaryota > Metazoa > Chordata > Ceratodontiformes > Ceratodontidae > Neoceratodus > Neoceratodus forsteri. The sequence goes on along the minus strand of JADMNL010000031.1, from coordinate 153,019,660 downwards.
GAAGTGATGCAGGAAGCAAGTGCTTTGTGAGGTCAAGTGATGGAAATAGGAAGAACACTTCCAGTGTAGGTCAGTGAGCTGACACAGGAAATGGAGACATTTGTTAGTGCTGGAGGTCTCTCTATGATTAATTGCATATTTGCTGTAGTTAAAATGTATAATTTCATTGAAATAAACTATTTTATTTTATTTTTGTAATAAAATCTCATAATAAGAATAGGAAACTATTTTATTTGTGCTGTTTGCTTTATCATACTGTAAATGAAGCATGCTGTTCATGTAAAGGTTCGCAGTCTTTCAGTAAACATCATGCTACATAAATCTGTGTATTTAATTTCCTGGTATAGTTTATTTTGGGGGTTGTATGGGATGGTTTAAGGTGAGGAATGACTGTATGATGTAGCACTGTGTGTTAGTGGCGGGGGGTCGTCCATTCATAATACAGGCTCAGATGCACTTCATATGTTCTGGGGAAATGAGAAGGGCTGTATGCCTGTAATAATGGTGCTAATATACACTGTAGATACATTAAGGGTATACGTATAGGATGATGAAATTGTTGAAAAGGCACTGGTAATTTGGGGTAGACTGTGTCATGGGGAAGGGGGTGGGTCTGCCTGTACCAAGGAATGATGCTCATAAGCACTGCAGTCATTTTGCATCATGAATTGGCACCTGCCCTTGGAGTATACTCAATTGTAGGGAAGCAGGTGGGGCTGCCTGCACCTGGTAACGGTGTTCATATGCCATGCAGAAACATTGTGGGTACACATACAGGGTGATGACATGGGCATCTGTAAAGGTTGCATACTATGTGTTGTGTCACATGGTTTGCCTGCATACACATGTGATATGTTGCAACATTCAGTATGGCGCACTGTGTTGGTGAGAAGGAGTGTGGGTATGCCTGCACCATGGAATAATACTCATTGGTGCACATGTGTACTGTGTGCTATGTTTCGTTTGAATGGACTGTATAAGTCAACACTGGCACTGATCACATCACAGTGCATCAGAGGTAAGGGCTGGTCTGAAGCATTATGAGCACAAGGGACTAAAGTGGTTGTGGAGTGATTCAAACTTGAAAAGAAAATTACAGTGCATCTGAGGGTAGTGTTGGAATGAATCTTGATGTGCACAATGGACTACACCCTGGTGACTGAGGAGGGATCCATATCAGTAATGCACATCACAGAGTGTCAGAGATAAAGGTTGGACTGAAGACTGATGAACAGATGGACTAAATCAGTGACTCTGGTGGGATTTGAACCTGGACAGCACTTTACAGTGCAGTAGAGGTTGAGGCTGGACTGACACCAGATCAGTCAATGGACAACACCATTGGCTCTGAGGATCTGAACCTGAAATACACTTCACTGTTCACTACAGTTTGGGGCTCAACGAATGCATGATAAGGAGATAGATTTTACAAGTGGCTGTGGAGGGATTTGAGCCTGAAGAATACTTTACAGTGCATCAAGATTGGGGCTGAACTTATGTCATATGAATTGATGGGCTACACCAGTGGATGTGGAGGGTTTTGAACATCAAATGCATTTCACAGTGCATTATGGGATTGATCTGACTGATACATGGTAAGTCGATGACAACACCATCAGCTGTGGAAGGATCTGAACCCGAAATGCACTTCACTGTTCACTACAGTTTGGGGCTCGACTGAGACATGATAAGGAGACAGATCTTACAAGTGGCTGTGGAGGGATTTGAATCTGAAGAATACTTTATAGTACATCACAGATTGGGGCTGAACTGGTGTCATATGACTTGATGGACTACACCAGTGGATGTGGAGGGTTTGAATATGAAATGCACTTCACAGTGCATTATGGATTGGTCTGGACTGATGCATGGTAAGTCAATGGACAACACCATCAGTTGAGGAGGGATCTGAACCTGAAATGCACTTCACTGTTCACTACAGTTTGGGGCTCGACTGATGCATGATAAGAAGCTAGAACTTACAAGTGGTTGTGAGGTATTTTAACCTGAAGAACACTTTACAGTGCATCAGAGGTTGAGTCTGGACTGACGCCATACGAGCTCGATGGACAACACCAGTGACTGTGGAGGGATTCAAACTGATTTGGCTTTTACAATGCATCAGAGATTGGGGCTGACTGATGCCAGATAAGTTGAAGGCAACACCATTATTTTTCATTTTAAAGAATCAGCAACTGCATATTAGGGAGAAAACTCAAGTACAGAGCATGAGACAAACATGCTACTGACCCTAATCTGCTTATCATCCATAACGCGGGGAGCAACATGCCACATAGATTTTAACATAGCCATAATCCGAACATAAACTCTTTAAAAAGTAACAAAAGGTGCTGAATTCACGTGACTGCATCTAGTACATGCACAAGAAACACTCTCTCCCATCAGGAATGCCAGCTGGATCCATAAGATGTGATCACACAGGATGACCAGAAATTATCCCAAAATGAACAAAGTAACAACTATGAAAACTTATAAATAAAAATAAAAACAAATAAAGACAGATTACAAATCGAGGTTTTGGTACCAAAATGAAGTGAGTATTTTAGGGTAAGAGCAACACCTCCATCTTGAAACTAAGTTTTCAGTCACCATGCTCTTCCTGCCCCAGTGTGCACTCTGACTGGTTAGTGGAAATAGTGATGTGTGCAATAAGCATAGAGCAAGCATGGCAACAGTGAGAATCAATATGACCAGGTGATGCACTACAGAGCTAAGGCAGGTACAGGTGAGGGCTGTGACCCCTAAATTAAACAACAAAAAAAAAAAATCACTGTACACTCCAGAGTCCAGAGCGCCACTTTCCCTCCAGTGACGGTTGTAAAAAAATATGAGTCCTTGCTTGAATGCTAAATAAGGATTTAGTCTAACATTTCAGGCTCACACATTGATAGAATAGTGGAAGGCACAACATAAGATCTGCATGCAGGTTCCCTGGTGCTTTGACAACTAAGGCTTCATCAGGGGGATGGTGCCTGCATCTAAGACAATCCCTTTATACCAATTAAATTCAGAAGTGGTGATGTCAGAAAATCTGACCAATCACAGAGCTCGATTTTTAAATACAGAAATATTCAGCTCGCTTAGTGGTATAAATGGACTAATAGTTATAACAATCATGATATCAGTTACAACATGTTATTGTAGAAAAATACCCCAAAAGAAAAAAATACACCAAAGTGGTGACGCCAATCGGATAGCTCGAATAAAAAAAAATAAGTTATGAAATTATAGTGTCAACCTGATCAGCTTAACATGTTACACTAAAATAAGATGATTTGTTGTTACAATACAAGCTTAATGGCAGAATGAACATAATACATCTTACACAGCACATGCAAAAATAGTAAATTTATTTTTATGTATTAAGGCTTTTTTCTCAAAAATAGCCAATGGGAATGCATGTTATATTAGCTAAACCAGTAAGGGTACGATGTCCCCTAATAGCTGGTACAACTCAATTCATCAAATGTAAACAAATGCTTGAGCTGCACCAAGAGAAAGATATGGACGCCAATTGCGTCCTCAGGCACTACAGCACATGATTTAGGACGCCATACGGCATCATCAGGAAAAAGAGGTATGTTTTTTATGACGCCATATGGCGTCATCAGGAAGGAATGAGTTAAAATACCACATTTTATACCATTTTACTGCCGCCTCCCTATCCCCACAACCACACCTGTGGAAGGAAAAGGGTTAATACAGTAACAACAACAATAACACCACAGTACTTTAAATTTCTACACACTAAAGTACTAGTGAGGAACTCCAATGAGCCCCTCTTCCTCCTCTTCTTGTCTTCTCTTCTGTCTTCCCAGGAACACCTGTAAGAAAAAGAAAGACAACACATACTCCTAATCTGCATACACAGTCTACCTAAACCCCTACCATCAAAACATTGAAGAATCTCAAAAAGATTTTTTTAGAAAAGGTAGAAAAACAGTATTTACATTAGAAAAAAACGACATTATTTACAATACACATTTTGGGGGGGATGGAGTGCCCTAAAAGTCCCAACTTATGACCACAATGCCTGAAGGCTAGTCCAATAAAGAGTCTCTCCTGGGCCTGAGCTCGGTGAAGCACAGTTCTAACAGGCCAAAGTCCCGAAGGGGAGAGTCTTTGAGGACAGTTCACACATTTTGAAGTCTGCTAGTGTAGGGTGTGTACTGCAATGTCATAACGATGGAAAAGTTTGGACTTACCAGCCCCTTATAGAATGGAAAATTCTGCACCGACCTGCACCTCTGACGAAGACTCTCCCTGGCAGCATTTCTTCTGATACAGCTGGGCAGACATCTTCCAGGAACCACAGGAGGGCACATCTGGGAACTGCTGGGCTGATGTCATCTCTGGAGATGGAACCTTAGAACAGGAACAAAAAGAAAACAGCTGGTCCGACATCATCCGATTACCAGGCGATGAACAGGATACAGCTGGTCTGGTGTCCTCTCTGGATCTGAAGTCATCTGGTGGGCCAGTTGATGGATTCTGGAAAGGCCAGTACACTGCAGACTGATGAATGTGGGGCACCTGAGTCCTGGATGTTCATATTGGCGAATCAATAAAGGCACTTCACAGTCTAGTGTGGCAGTATTGACTACCACTGCTCGACTTTCCATTTAGTAGGCATGGGCACATTTGCTGGGAGGTCCTTGCACTGAGGCCAATAGTACTGGGAGTCAGGGGATTGAATTATTACCCCATCTGGGCGCACATAATTCACACAGTGGGAAATTTCACGTCCCTCTCCGTCCACTATTCTCACTCTGTCTAGAAACAGTGTCCTGCCTCTCTTCCACTGGGTATACTTCTCGTGAAACAGTCTGTTCTTTACATGCTTGTTGGCCCCATGATGCACACTTTTTATTGCTTCGTCCCAGATTCAGGATTTCCTGCTGTTCTCAATCTCCTCCCAGACTTTCCGAGGAAAGGTCATACCAAGGATCTCATTTGCCTTTCTACGAACCAGACTCTCCTCTTTACTTGCTTTGGTCAATCTGAGACTGCTGGCCTGGCTTGGGGGTGGCCAGTCCTGGTTCTGCCAGCTACGCACCCTTAAAGAAATTAGAAATGGATCCCTGACTTCTTCCTGTTGCGAAGCCAGGGCAGTGGCATCACCACTTTCTTCCATACATTCCTCCGAGGCAAGATCTTGAGGCTGTGTACCCGTTCCTTTTTCACAAGGCCACATAGGTTCCCCCTCATCTTCCTCTTCACTGAGGATCTGAGTCCAGGAGTGAGCAGTCATTCTCACTCCTGAGACTATCCACTCATCACTAGTCGTGGAGGTCGACACCTCCCACTCAAAGGCCTCCCGTATCTCATCTTCGCCTAAGAGACTCGGGCTAGGCCCCCCCCCCCAGGGGTCTATTGATGCTTTATCCGAACTTTCCTTCTGGGATCCAGCATCCGAAACTTCAACTTCTGGTTCTGTCTCTAACTCTGCACCCTCTAGCTTTGTGCCACACTCCCCCGAGGGGCCTTCCTCCACCAGCTCCGCCTGGTGCTGTGTGCTGCCAACTGCAGATTCCTGAACCTTTGTCCATGTGGGAGCCAACCGAATTTGAGGCGCTTTATACAAGCCATATTTTTCTAGGCATCCAGCACAGTGAGGAATCATGAAGACGTCCCTTCCAGCTCTCAAGCATATTTGACATACATGCACTGGATATCCAGGAAACGCAACATGAGGAGGCAGTTGCCCTCCATAGCACCACTTTTCAATATCCCTCAGTCTATTCACTGCTGCTGTTACTGCTACCCAGGCATGATCCGGGTAACGAGCTGCTCCTGAGGCCATAACTGCAGAAAAACAAACAAAAGTTCACTGTAACTGAAAGTCCCACTTTACTGAACACACTCTTTAGTTGTAAAATGGCTCCTCTGCTGCTGTGTTTACTTTACTACCCCACCCTGTAATGGCGTGTGCATCAACATTCAGAATCTGGGTCAAGCCACTGCGCACCCGATTTACACAAACTACTGATAACTTTTGCTCAAACTGCACAACTTGCTCTATTCTTGCTTTAAACACATTTACAGGATTTTCTACGGACTTTTCACATGCTGGAAATATTTCTTTGATTCACAGTCCCTTAAAGCTTCACGTTTTTAGCACAGGATTGCCTGTATAACTAGTGCTGCACATTGGCTACAACCCACAGTCTCTCTCTGGCCTCAAACTTTAAACTGAGGCTAAATTCATTACTATGCACATGGTCAATGGCTTAACAGACTTGCACTTGCTGGCAGGACTTGACACAGTCGTTACTTGCAAAGCGACTACACTGCTGCACACACATTTATATGGCATAGGGCAGAAAATCACTGTTTGAGCAGTTTTTAGGTTATTACTTCCTGTTATCAGTAGCAGTTTGCTGCGATGGAGAAAAACGGCCTGCAGCCAGTTCTTGGAGGCCTCAGAACAGAAACGGGCGGGCAGTCCTGCCGATCGTCTTCTCGACCACCAGTTTTGCACTTCCGACGATCGATTAGCGGGTTGAGCCCGATTTTAAACTAGAAAGTCTATTTTTACAAGGTTTACAGCGATTTTAACACTCCGCGATGCTCCTCCACTAGCCAGTACACACACTCCACTCACACTCCCTCGCGAATGCTGGGGCAGTCACTGTAGAGCTGGCTGAGGGGCAGGACTGATCTCAGCCTGACCAATCACACGACGCCATGCAAATGAGCCTCTTCTTCTCGTGAGGCTCTTCTCCTCATGGCGATCGTCGAGCAGGCAAATTTAAACTGCAGAATGCAACCTTTTTCTTTTTTCAACTGACTCCACGGCGGGAGCCCATTTCAGCCATTTAACATAGCCATTACACCTGCAAGTCTCTCATTCATTCAAAAAGCATTTCCAACGTCCAGGGTACAATTTTCCTGTTGCTACCCCTAGTCTTCCACACTTTTCTTTACCACAGTTCATTTTAAAAGCATTTCCAATGTCCAGGGCACAATTTTCCTGTTGCTACCCCTAGTCTTCCACACTTTTCTTTACCACAGTTCATTTTTAAAGCAGGCAAAAACGCTGTAAACAATATGATGCAGGACAAGGGCACACTCTTTGGCTTTACTGCTCCTTGGTAAACAGTTCGCATTTTAAACAGCAGCATAAGATCCACAGCACACAGCAACACACTAAGTAGATTGCTTCATCTTTTGGGCTACCCACTGCCAGATAGCCTAAACGCTAGCCCCCTTGCCCGAGCACCTTCCTCCCTGAACGAAATCCAAAGCGGTGCCTCCATTTTTGTAACCCCTCACCCCTGTCTTTTTAGCAAAACGACAGGTGGCATGCTGTTGAAGCTGACAGCAGTACCTGGTGGGGACTGGGTTCGGGGAGGATGAGGTTACTCGGCACAGGGGACCTAGGTTTGGCTACTCTGCACAGGCGCACCCAAATAAATCTGAACACAGGAAGCAATAACTGTAATGTCCAGAACCAGGAATGGGATTCTTCAGTGTGGCTTTTATTCACATCCAAGCTGAACAAACAAAGCATAGACGGACCCCCACGGGGCTACATTCCTGGTAATACAGATTAGAGACAACAGAACACTTTATCACTATTTCCAGCCTTCAGGCTCTAAACCCACCAGGCACACAGCCCGGACTTGCATGCAGCTTTGGTTACACAGCCCGACTTGTACACTGCTTGGGTTTTCCCCACTGGCCCGGCTCCCCCGCCGGCCACTTGATCCATGGTCCATTTTGGGAATGAACCAATTATCCTGTTGTGGCTCCCCAAACCACACTAGAGCCTTCGACTCCTAGAGAGAATTTTCCTTACAATCCCACGTCTGGGTACTTCCCTCATCACTGGCCAAGTGCCTGAGGTAAAGTAGAAATCCACAGAGCAAATCCAAGAAGGTGGACCTGGTCACTAAAGATGGGGGCCTCCACCTCCAGCTCCCACAGCCCATACCCGGCCATTTCTCTGGAAACTAAACAATTCCTTTACTGAAAATCTGCAAATGTAGATTCTTGGGTAGACGTCTGTCACATCTCCTCTACACATCATTTTCATCCCACCAAGCTCTGGACTTGAACCTACTTTTACTTGTTGCTTAGCCCATTACTCTAGGCTTCCCACTATTTTAGTAGTTCAATCCCCACACTGCGTCACAAGTCCCAGGGTGAAAAACATAGGCCCTTTCAGGAAGAGCAGACACTCACCCTACGGTTGCAGGTGCCCCACAGGCGACTCACAAGTCTTCTTGTTCTCCCAAATAAACTCTGGAACACATAGGCAGCTTCTCCTTTAGTAGCAGAACTAGGGGGTTCCCCCAGGAATCTGCAGGGAACCCTTTCCTGCCCCCCCAAAGGGAGGGGGCACTGAGACCCGAAAACAGCGGTCTCCACCAATTCAATTATCTTCTGTCTCTCTCTTTTGGTGGAGACACACACCCTTTTAACCTAAAAGTATCCCTCTGTCAGGGCTGAGGCTCCTAGAGCCTACACTGAGCTGCTGAGCTGCTTTCTCAGCAAGCTCCCAACACCAACTCCACACTGAACTGACTGAATCTGTTTAAAACTTCCCAACGTTCTATACCAACTCCCTTGCTGCAGATTCCAATGTGGCTCATGCAGCTGCGATAGTTCTATTGGTGATGTCATCCCTCAGTCTCAGCTGAGACTGAGAACAGAGTGAGACAGTGTGAAACCCATTTAACTGGAGTTTCACAAGCTGCCTTCCCTGCCTACCACTAGGTCTTACTGGGATTCTAGTAACACCGGGTAACAAGGGGGTTACACAACACTTTGTAAAAACCCGTGGCGCCGAGGATAGCCCAAAGGGCAGGACTCTGAACTGATAATGCTGTCCCAGAGCCACAAACCTTAGGAATTTGTGATGCTTTGGGTAAAAAGAAATGTGCTGGTAAGCATCCTGCATGTCTAGGGAGGCTAACCAGTCATGTTGATGAAGCAAAGGTAACAGGGTTCCTAGTGAAATCATTTTGAATTTCTTCTTGGGCAGAAATTGTTTAGTTTTCTGAGGTCCAAAATGGGGTGCATGCCCCCGATTTTCTTTGGAACCAGAAAGTAATGGGAGTAGAACCCTGTGTTCCGTTGATGCAGCAGAACTACTTCTACTGTCCTGTTGTTCAGAAGGCCCTGTATCTTGGTGGCGAGAAGGTCTGACTGAAGGGTTGACAGCTTGGGCTGTCGTTTGAGAGGACGATTCGGAGGGGTCTCCACAAGATTGAGTGAATACCCCTTGTGGATTATCTGGAGGACCCATTTGTCTGAGGTTATGGACTTCCACTGATTGCAGAAGTGCGTCAGATGACCTCCCACTGCTGAGGAAGAGTCCACCTCAGGCAGCTGAGGTGGGACTTGGGCCAACAACTCAGAACGCGGTGCTGGGTGCTTTGGGTCCTTGCGCCTTCTGTTGCATTTTCTTTTGAGGATGGGGGGCTTGGTTTTTATGAAAACTTCCTCTGCCTTTGCCTCGAAAGGACTGACGGTTATGGAACTGGCGTTTATTAACACCCCCTCGAGAGGGGACAGGAGGAGGTCGAGCCAACTTAATGGCTGACCTAGTCTTTTGTGTAGCCTCTAGAGCCTGTTCTACTTGAGGGCCGAAGAGATACACACCATCAAAAGGCAACGCCATTACCTGCTGCTGTGCATCGTTTGTGAAACCTGAAGTGTGCAGCCAGGAATGACGGCAGGTACAAATGCTGGCCGCCGCCGCCGCTCGGGAAGCAGTATCGAAAGCATCCATAGCTACTTTAACCTGTTGGTTGTTGGATTCGATACCCCTGGTAATGGTTTGAAGTAGCTCTGACTTTGTGTCAGATTCCGGCAGAGCTTCAACCATTTGTTTGAGTGAGTGCCAAAGGATATACTCATATTGAGAGAAATAGCCTTGGTAGCTGGCAATACACATACCCAGGGTGGAAGCAGCAAAGACTCTCTTACCTAAAGTGTCTATTTTATGAGATTCTTTGTTAATAGGTCGAGCTGTAGTAGTCTGGGGAAGGATGACCTCAACATTCTCTGCGAAGACTACAATAGGATCCTCAAAGGCTTGGGACACCAAAATGGGTCGATCCTTGGGGGCTGAGTATTTCCTATCTATGGATTTAGCCACCGAAGGAATGAAAGCAGGATTATTCCATACCATTTGAGACAGCGTCTCAAAGGAGGGCTGTACCGGAGGAGTCAAATCCGTAGGGATCTCCGGAACATGGAGGTATTGGAGTCTTAACAATTTCCCAGGATTGATGTCTGTAGTTTGGAGAGAAAGAGTGGAAATCAAGTTTTTCAGCAGACACTTAAAAGACAGGTCCTCGACCACAGGCTCTGCAGCAGGAATAGATCCTGTTCCTTCCACTTCATCACCCAGCCTAAGGTCTGGGTCAGGCTCAATACCATCTCCTGACAGTCCAGAAGGGACTGCATGGACAGGAAAGGAGTTGAAAATCAGAGGGAAATGAGGAAAGAAAAGGGTTAAAGGAGAAGTCCTGAAAGGTGGACGACGCCCTAAGAACCCCCGGCACCGCAGAAACGCATGACGCCGAAAAAACGCATGGTGCCGACGAAGCACATGGCGCCGAGAAGCCACATGGTGCCGACAAGGCGCATGGCACCGAGGAGCCACACAGCACCGAGAGGCTGGACAGTGCCACGATGCCACGTGACACCGATGAAGGACACGGCGCCGAGGATGTGCACGACGCCAAGTAACTCAACGGCACCGAGGACGGCACCGACAGATGCATCAGCGCCGAATGTGCCATCGATGCTGAGGGCATCAGAAACACCCCAAGAGTTCAAAAAACAGGATTTGAGGAGAAGAGAGGAAGAAGAGCAGGAGATAGAGGCATCGGTGTGGCCCCCTGTGCCGCAGCCATATGAAGGTGGGAAACACCTAAGCGCGGAGTCGACGGCACCGAAGACGGCACCGCGTGACCAGGGAGGCTCAACCGCCCTACCTGGTCTCCCAAGAAGCCCGAAGACCCCTGAGTGACCGGGCCAGGCAGCTGGACCAACCTCCGAGCCCACTGCTCCATAAGAGCAGCCCACTGATGAAACTGCTCTTCTGAAGACCTACCAGAGGGCAGGGTAGGGCTCTGATGTCGAAGACGTCGGCTACCAGAAACAGAAGTTGGCGACTCCGAAGGAGGAGACCGGCAACTAGCTCCAATAACTGACCGTCTACGCACAGACATATCAGAGGGCGACCTCGAGTGATGCCTTCTCTTTTTTGACCTGTAGGGCGAAGAAGAGCTTGAGGTCGAACGGTGCAGAGAATGCAACCGTTTATTTTTATGCTTTCGAGGGGACCACCCGCCCCCTCGGGCATTGGACTGACCACTGTCAGACCTCTCCTTCAGGAGAAGGCGGAGGACCGGACCCAGCCCGGCTGACTGACTGAACAGCTTTCATACGAAGTCTCCCTACTGTCACCTGACCTGCTCATGGTCGACTCCGTCAAAGTAGGCTGAGACTTCTTTGTAAATAAGAATAAACTAAGCGATACTTATTCGAGCTATTACTACAAAACAACAAAATTGAAAACTATGCTGCTAGTTTGAAGTTTGACTCCAATGAGCGGCGATATAGTCACTGAAGTCACTCGGCGGGGAGGAGAAAGAACTGAGGCGGTTGGAAGGTCGGCGGCTGAGATATTCATTATGACACGAGCTGAGGCTCGCGGCTCCGTCTCAGGCGCCGACCTTCTACCAAAAGAGTTTGCTCCCAATGGGTCCTAGTGCCTCTGGCGCAGATCCCATTAGTGTGAATGAGTGGTGGAGACTTATGTCCAGGAAGATCTGGGCAATGAGAAATGGAAATTACGTACCTACCGTAATTCTTGATCTTCTTGGACAAAATCTCCACCACTCATTCACACTAATGGGATCTAAGCTGGAGGCGCTAGGACCCAGTGGGAGCAAACTTTTCAAGAGGGTCGGCGCCAGAGATGGAGCCACGAGGAAGCGGCACCGTGAGCCCCGGCTTGTGCGGTAAAGACTATTTCAGCGTCAACTCTCCAACTGCCTCAGTACCTTTTTTCCGAAGAGGTGCAGAGGGACTAACCTAACAAAATTGGACATAAGATAATCTGAATGACCCGTGTAAGAAGGGTCATCAATGGAGTCTTCACAGCCCAGCCATTGAGGGAGTGAAGACCAAAAAACAGAGATGTGAGCTCGGGGGATGGTGGGTGGGCGTGTGAATGAGTGGTGGAGACTTCGTCCAAGAAGATCAAGAATTACGGTAGGTACATAATTTCCATATCTTCCTGGACATAAAGTCTCCACCACTAATTCACACTAATGGGACAGTACTGAGCTAATAATCCCCCCTGAGACGTTCGACAGAAAAAACTAAGAGCTCACATACTTATGACAGAAGTCCATTAAGAGTAGTCCTGTCGTCTGGCATGGACATCCAAGGCATAGTGCTTAACGAAAGTATGCACTGAGCTCCAGGTAGCCGCATTGAAAATATCTGCAATGGGCATGTTGAGGATTTCCGCCAGAGATGCCGCGACTGCTCTAGTAGAGTGAGTGTACACTCTGCCTTCCAGCTTAATCTGTGCCATAGAATAGCAGTGGCGGAGGCATGCCACCAGCCATGCTGAAATGCACCTAATAGCGACAGGTTGGCCTAGCCGGGTCTCGCTGAAGGAAACAAACAGATGTTGAGCCTTTGCGAATTTCTTTTATTCTATCTAGATAGAACCGTAGCGTGCTCTTAACATCCAAAGAATAAAGGGAATGTTCCCCTTCATTCTGAAAGTTCGCAAAGTAGGTAGGCAGGACTAAAGGTTGGTTTAGATGGAATTCTGAGACAATCTTAGGAAGAAACTTAGGACGAGTCCTAAGAACTACTTTTTCCTTGTGAAATACAGTGTACGGGTGGGTCTGTGACCAGTGCGTGTATTTCAGAAACTCTACGGGCCGAAGTGATGGCCACCAGGAAGGCTGTTTTCCAAGTGAGAAACTTCAACTTGCAGGTAGCTGGAGTCTCGAAAAGTTTCCGAGTCAGCATGGCTAGCACAAGATTAATTAATGTCTCAGGCTGCGACTGGACATCTGATAGGAGGTCTGGTATGCAGAATACCCTTAAGAAACCTCTTAACTACAGGTAACTGAGCCAGAGACAAGGAAAGTACCGGCTCATGATAAGCTGAAATGGCACAGAGATGAACTTTGACTGTAGAGTACTGCAGACCTGAATTTGAGAGGTCTAAAAGGTACTCCAAGACTTTATTTGGTGGGCAGGAAAAAGGGTTCGAAGAGGATTTTGCACACCAGAGAGAAACGCTTTCATTTGGCTGTGTAGGTTTTTCTGATGGCTGGCTTACACGCAGCCAAAAGAATATCTGAAACCCTATGAGAAACATTGAACCTATTCACCTCTGTCTCTTCAGGAGCTAAGCATGAAGGTGAAGTGACTTCAGATTGGGATGGACCACAGGACCTGGGTCAGAAGGTTCATCTGAAGGGGAAGCGCCTTCGGGGGGGGAGAGGTTTCAGACAGACTGTTGAGCAGCGGGAACTATATCTGTCGAGGCCAGAAGGGAGCAATGAGAATCATTTTGTCCCCCTGAGACTCGAATTTGAGAAGTACCTTCTGAATTAGGGGAAGAGGAGGAAAGGTGTATAGAAAGTGTTTTGTCCACTGCAGCCTGAACGCATCCTGACAGAAAATGCCAGGTCTTGGATTTCTGGAGCAGAATAGAGGCAGTTTTGCGTTGAGTGGGGTTGCAAAAAGGTCCGGGTCTGGAGTTCCCCACTCTCTGAAGAGCAACTGAGTGACGGTTGAGTCGAGAGACCACTCGTGATGATCTGTCTATGCTCTGCTGAGACGGTCTGCCAGTTTGTTTTGTACTCCTGGCAGGTAAACCACGTGAATTAGAGCCTTGTGCTCCAGGCACCATTCCCACACTCTCATAGCTTCCCTGCATAATGGGTAAGAGTGTGCACTGCCCTGCTTGTTGATGTAATACATCACTGCTTTGTTGTCCGTCTGAAGGAGAATGTTCTTGTGACAGTGTGTGTCCTTCAAGGTTCGGCCTGCATAGAGAATGGCTCTTATTTCCAGGACATTTATGTGAAGCTGGGACTCGTCCTGAGGCCACGTACCTTGGGTGTGGAAATTCTGGCAGTGAGCTCCCCACCCCAACAGGGACGCGTCCATGGTAATGGAGATCTGATGATCCAGAAGAGCAAAGGGATATCTTTCCAGAAGGTTGTCCTCCTGCGACCACCAGATGAGTGACCTCTTTAGAGGTTCTGTCACCTTGATGGGAAAGGACTGAGGGTGAGTGGTTGGGGATCACTGAGTACTGAGCATCCACTGAGAGGTTCTCATGTGGAGATGTGCTAGGGGTACAGTGGACACCGAGGATGCCATGAGACCCAGCATCCATTGCATCGAGATAGCTTGAACCAAGCTATTTTCTCTGATGTAGCATGCCATCTGTAGGATATCGCTTCTTCTGTCCTCTGGGAGAAAAGCCTTCGCACAGCAGGTGTCCAGAAGAGTTCCTATAAAGAGTAGTTTCTGGGAGGGCTGCAACTGCGGTTTTTTGAGATTTAGCAGGACTCCCATGGACGTGAGGAAGTCTGAAGCCATGGCTACAGCATCCAGAGTTTGTTTTCTGGAGGGACTTGCTAGGAGCCAGTCGTCCAGATATGGAAACACTTGAATTCCGATTTTCCTTACATGCGCCACGAGAATTGCACAACATAGAAACATAGAATTTGATGGCAGGTAAGGACCGCTTGGCCCACCTAGTCTGCCCATTTTCCTACCTAACAGATAAGCTGCAGATCCTAGCTAACCAACAGCTTACTTCCTCCTACCCCCCACTAGGACTGCCTTATGTCTGTCCCATGCATTCTTGAATTCCCCCACTGTTCTTGACTCCACGACCTCCTCGGGGAGGCTGTTCCATACATCCACAACCCTCTCTGTGAAAAAATACTTCCTCACATTACCTCTGAGCCATCCCCTCTCTATCTTCAAATTGTGCCCCCTTGTTCTTGCACATCTCTTTTTCTGAAAGAAGCTACCCTCTTGGACTTTGTTGATTCCCTTGAGGTACTTGAAACTTTCTATCATGTCCCCCCTCCAACTGCGTCAATCCGGACTGCGGATGAGGCATGGAACCTGGAGACTTCGGGGGGGGCACAATAGCACTGGCAGAGATCCCTAGGGGCAGGAACTCCGGAGAAGGGCCTCTGCCAGGAGCACAACGACGCCTCCCGAAAGGGAGCAGGCAAGGGGGTCACCACAAGGGTGGCCGTGCAGAAATCACCTAGAAAGGCATGCGCCAAGTGCTCTGGATTGCTTACAGTGGAAAGGGTGAGGTGCAAGCCCTCCAACATCCTCACGAGGAAACGCTGATACTTAGCGAGATCAGCTGCTGGAGAGATGTGGACAGAAGACTCCCCTCCCCCAGAAGAGGGGGATGAAGAGTTGGAGGGCACCGACTGCTCAGAGGGCAGCTGCTCGGGGGGAGGTTGAAAAAC
Source organism: Neoceratodus forsteri (assembly GCA_016271365.2). Lineage (NCBI taxonomy): Eukaryota > Metazoa > Chordata > Ceratodontiformes > Ceratodontidae > Neoceratodus > Neoceratodus forsteri. Next base: position 153,004,136 of record JADMNL010000031.1, on the reverse strand, counting down.
CTGTCTGTCCGATGCCCTAATGTAAGCTGGGAACCGAGCAGCCACAGCCCTGAACTGCTCCCAGGAGAGAGGCCCGCTAGGACCAAGGATGCCTGGGAATGCAGGAGAATGTGGCAGAGGGATGGGAACAGAGCCGAGAACAGATGTTGGCTGACCTCCGCCTGGGCTAAGGAGCGGACCAAGAACACCCGAAGAAGAAAGTGCTCCGGAAGACTCCACACCCGACAGCTGAACAACCATTTCGGTACTGCGTTGGCTGCGCCCAGAAGAATCCTCCCTGTGAGGCGACTGGGGCTGTATAGGGCCAGAAGGACCGTCCTCCCTCAAAAGAATGGGGCTCTCTCAAAGAGACCGAGGAGGAAGAGCGGAGATCCACACTATGGCTTTTTCTAGAGCCCGGGTGGGCCCCAGAAAAAGGTCACCATGCAGACCCCATGCCCCTCGACCCCTCGGAGTCCGAAAGAGTCCTCCTCCTCCTCGAGAGGGCCAGCCTAGGTAGCTGACAGCCCTGGCCAGCACCCGAGGGAGCTATCCAGGGCACAGTACCTTCCCCTCTCGTAGAAGCCCTGACTGGCCCCAAAGTTGGGCAATCCAGGCACAACGCAGGCGGGGGTACCACTGCTGAGGGGTCAGTGAACCCACCAAGACTGGGCTGCAGAGCAATGGTGGCCTGCACCACTGCCCGCTGGTCAGCACCCCGACCCCAGTCTCGGCAGCCACCAACCCCTCTTCAGAAGGGGGCTGACTCCGGCTTGCTGAGGACACTACAGGGCTGCCCACACCAAAAGTCAACCCTAACGAGTCAGACTGCTCATCTGACTCAGAGCGCGACTCCTCCTCCGAAGAGGTAGAGGCCAAGGCCCTGTGCCAGGCCGTAGGAGGGCACCCGGTGCCATCCTTGCCAAATGGGGTGCCGGATTCTGAGACCACGCACAAGCCAGTGTCCCCCACAGCACCACGAGTGGTATCTGCGGAGGACACGGCCCCAGCCCGAACAGCAGCCCCAGAGTCAGAACCAGTCACGGCACTGTCCGGCCCCATGGCGTGGAGGGCGGGGATGGCGCCGCCGACTGCTCTGATGGTGCCATTGGCACTGTGAATGGCGCTGAGGGCAGGGGCAGCGCTGACGATGGCACCGACAGCGGAATCCGAAGCCCCCATGGTGCAGAGTCCCGAGGCGGACACGCGCCAGGTGAGAAAAGAAGGACAAAGGCAGTCTACGTAGAGACTGCCATGGCGCCGCTCTTGATATCGGCGCTGCTCATGGCGCTTGGTGGCAAACTGGCACCGACGACGGCCCGCCAGAGCACACGGCGCTGCAGGCGCCCGACCCAGGCCTTGCGAACTGTGGGAGCCTTCACCGGGGCGACAAGCTACGGGCCTCCGCCCGCCTCCCGAAAGGAGTGGGATGGGCCTCCTGCACCGCGGAAGGAGCCTTGACAACGGCCAGGCTACTAGAAGCCGAGGCTCCCTCCTCCTCGGTCCGTGTAGAACTGGGAGGGGACCCAAAGGAAAGGCCGAGAGTACGTGGCTTGGCCTGACGAGTGTGCACCAGACCCCTGAAAGTCAGCGGAGCTTGCCCCACTTTCCACGCACGTTGTTTGATGACCCGGCGGTCCATGGAGAAACAGGCGTTGTACGAATCCGTGAAGTGGGCCAAGACACGTAAGGCAACAGTCGTGCTGGTCGGTGACGGAAAATTTACGGCCGTAAGGGCACCGTCACATGGGGGGTTGTCCCGTCTTCGAAGTCTTCTTGCCCTCCGACCCAGACGTGACCCACGAGGAAAAAAACACCAAAAACAGACTCGACGTCGCCAAGAATAAAAATAAATGGAAAGTTCTTACCAATCAACGTCGAGTAAGGCAACTAGAACCAGCAGGAAAGGAGCTGACGGACTGCGGCACAGAGGAATAATAATGAAAGACGAAACTGTGTAGGCGGTAGGCCTCAAGTTCTGCAGAGCTTCCACACGAGGTGACCTCGACGGCGGGAGACGAAGAAGTGGCAGGCAGGAGTCGACAGTGCCTAATGGCCAACCCGCGAGCGCCACGCACTACGTCGACCTTGAGGGCGGCGCCGATGGTGCGTCGGCTCCACCTACCAAAAAAAAAAAAAAAGAGAGAGAGCTCCGGCCATGTACCCAAATGTGATGAATGGTGAAGACTGACACAGATAAGATCCTCCTCTGCCTTTGCCCCGAAAGGACTGACGGTTGTGAAAGTGATGCTTGTTAGCACCCCCTACCCCCCGAGAGGAGGCGGGTGTGGGTCGAGACATCTTAATGGCAGACCTGGTCTTCTGTGTGGCCTCCAAAGCTTGCTCTACTGGGCCCAAACAGATTACACGTCACTCGAAGGGTAAAGCCATGACCTGCTGCTGGGCATCATTTGTGAAGCCCGAAGTACGTAGCCAAGAGTGGCGATGGCTGCAAATGCCTGCCGCTCGGGAAGCAGTATCAAAAGTGTCCATTGCAGCTTTAATCTGTTGGTTGTTGGACTCGATACCCCTGGTTATGGTCTGAAGTAGCTCTGAATTAGTTTCCGACTCAGGCAGAGCTTCTACCATTTGTTTGAGTGAATGCCAAAGGACATACTCATATTGAGGAAAAATAGCCCTGGTAGCTGGTAATACGCATACCAAGGGTGGAGGCAGCAAAGACTCTCTTACATAAGGTATCTATCTTGTGAGATTCTTTATTTATAGGCCGGGCTGTAGATGCCTGAGGGAGGATGGTCTTATCTTTCTCTGCTAAGACTACAATGGGATCAGCAAAGGCTTGTGAGGCCAATATGGGTCGATCCTTGGGAGGAGCATAATTCCTATCTATGGACTTAGCCATGGAAGAGAGAGCAGAATTGTTCCATACCATCTGAGAGAGGGTCTCAAAAGATGGCTGTACCGGAGGAGTTAAATCCATAGGGATCTCTGGGACATGTAGGTATTGGAGTCTTAAAAGCTTCCCAGGATCGATTTCTGTAGTCTGGAGAAAAAGAGTGGAATTTAAATTTTTCAGCAGAGACTTAAAGGAAAGGTCTCCGACCACAGGCTCTGCAGCAGGATTGATCCCTGCTCCTTCATCATCATTACCCAGCTGAAGATCTGGGTCAGGCTCAAAATTATCTCCTGACAGTCCAGGAGGGACTGTATGGACAGGAAAGGAGTGAAAATTAGTAGGAAGAGTAGAAGAGGAAGGAATCAGAGTCGAAAAGCCCTAGAGGCTGGATGAAGCCCCACCAAGCCATGGCGCCGAACACAAGGAAGTCTGCGCCATTGGAAACGGCCCAGCACACGGCACCGACAGAGCTTGCGGCGCCACAGATGGTGCCACGGACAGCACCGACAGGCCTCCTGATGCTGCGGACGGTGCCGAGAGAGTCCCAAGGCTCCAAAAACTGCGATTTGAGGAAAAAGGAGGAAAATTGGCAGGGACAGAGGCATTGGTGTGGACCTCTGCGCCGCAGCCATGTGAGGGGGGGGGAAACACCCAAGTGCGGAGTCAATGGCACCGAAGGCGCTGCATGACTAAGAAGGTCCAAATGCCCTACCCGCTCCCTCGAACGGCCTGAAGGCATCGGAGTGACTGGATCAGGCAGCTGGACCAACCTCTGAGCCCATTGCTCCATAAGAGCAGCCCACTGGTGAAACTGCTCATCGAAAGCCCCTCCAATAGGCGGGGACAGGCTCCGATGTCGAGGAGTTTGGCCACCAGAGACAGAAACCGGCAACTCCGACAGAGGAGGAGACCGGCGCCTGGCCCCAATTACTGACCGTCGACGCGCAGACATACCAGATGGCGAACTCAAGTGAAGCCTTCTCTTTTCGGGATTGTGTGCCGGGCGAAGAGCTCGAGGCCGAATAGCAGAGAATGGGACTGTTTTTATGCTGGGGACCCCATCTCCCTGAGCATTGGACCGTCTGTTGTCAGACCCTCCCTCCAGAGAGGGCGTCGGACTGGACCCAGCCTGGCTGACTGAACAGCTTTCATACGAAGTCTCCCTACCATCACCTGACCCGCTCAAGGTCGATTCCGTCAATGGAGGGCTGAACACTTTGTTATAATCAGTAAAATTAATGTAATCGGTAGTTGTTTCGAAGATAAATTACGAAACAATAAACTGAAAATTATGCTGCTAGTTTGAAGTTTTTGACTCCCGGTGGGTGAGCGACGTCATCACTGAAGTGCACTCGACGGTGGGAAAAAAGGAACTGAAACGTTTGGAGGGTCAACACCAAGATAGTCTTTACTGCATGAGCTGGGGTTCATGGTGCCGCTTTCTCACGGCTCCATCTCTGGCGCCGACCCTCTTGAACATTTTGCTCCTGCTGGGTCCTAGCGCCTCCAGCGTAGATCCCATTAGCGTCAATGAGTGGTGGAGACTTCATGTCCAGGAAGATTCATTCTGCGCTCCCTGTGCCTCCAGTTTAAGCAGTATTTACTGAACTAGGGGAAGAGGAGGAAACGCGTAAAAAAAGCATTTTGTCCAATGCAGCCTGAATGCATCCTGACAAAAAACACCAGATCCTGGATTTCTGGAGCAGAAGAGTGGCAGTTCCCCACTCTTCGAAGAGTGACTGAATGACGGCTAAGTTGAGAGACCACTTGTGAGGATCTGCCTCCGTCCTGCTGAGACAGTCTGCCAGTTTGTTTCGTATTCCTGGCAGGTAAACCGCCTGAATCAGAGCATTCTGCTTCAGGCACCATTCCCACACTCTCATAGCTTCCTTGCATAATGGGTAAGAGTGTGCACCGCCCTGTTTGTTGATGTAATGCATCATCGCCTTGTCCATTTGAAGGAGAATGCTCTTGCGACAGAGTATGTCCTTCAAAGCTCGGACTGCATAAAGGATGACCCTCATTTCCAGAACGTTTATGTGGAATTGAGACTCGTCCTGGGTCCATGTGCCCTGGGTGTGCAGATCCTGGCAGTGAGCTCCCCAGCCCATCAGGGACTCGTCGGTGGTAATGGAGATCTGAGGATCCAGAGGGGTGAAGGGATACCCTTTCAGAAAGTTGTCCTCCTGAGACCACCAGGTGAGGGACTACTTCAGTGGTTCTATCATCTTGATGTGAAAGGACTGAGGATGAGTGGTTGGCAACTACTGAGTACTGAGCATCCACTGAGTGGTTCTCATGTGAAGATGAGCCAAAGGCACCGTGAACACCAAGGATGCCATGACACCAAGCATCTGCTGCATCGAGAGAGCTCAAACTGAGCTGTGTTTTCTAATGAAGCAGGCCATCTGTAGGATATCGCTCCTCATGTCCTCCGGAAGAAATGCTTTTGCACTGGAAGTGTCTTGAAGGGTTCCTGTGAAGAGCAGCTTCTGGAAGGGCTGCAACTGTGACTTTTTCAGGTTCAGCAGCACTTCCATGGACGTGAGGAAGTCTGAGGCTGTGACCATGGCCTCAAGAGTCTGTCTGGAGGGGCTTGCTAGAAGCCAGTTGTCCAGATATGGGAATACTTGAACTCCGATTTTCCTTAGATGCACCGTGAGAACTGCAAAGCACTTTATAAAAACTCGAGGCGCCGAGAATAGCCCAAAGGGCAGGACTCAATCGAGAGTGTTGACCCAACACCACGAACCTTAGGTATTTGTGATGTTTTGTGTGTATGAGAATGTGTTGGTAGGCAGCCTGCATGTCCAGGGAGGCTAGCTACTCGTGTTGATGAATCAAAGGTAGCAGAGTACCGAGTCATGATATCTTGAACTCTTCCTTGTAGAGGAATTTAACTTTCTGAGATCGAGAATAGGGCGCATGCCACCAGTTTTCTTTGGAACCAGAAGAAAAAATTACTCACCTTAGTAATGTTGTTTCTTCTAATGGAGTCTTGCTATATTATAGACATTAGCAGTTTGTTCCAGCTCTAGAACTGCCCCAGAGTGAAATGGTTAAAACCATTCCAAAATAGAATTTTGGCATGAGAGCAGCTCTATCTGTGTCATTTCAAACTTGAACTGTCAGATCTTTACGAGCCAAACTCACTAAGGTCTGTGTGGAAGCTGTAACCTACATTAGCCAAATGGCTACCTAAATAACAACCAATGATGGTCCAACACCCAAGACTCAAGTCAGGGACCAGAAATACTAACACCATTCTAATAATATGAAAATGGAACATAAGTATAATAAAACACACACCAGTACACAAACACACCCAAAGTCCCAAAGGGGACAAAATGCTAACAGGACGTAAGTAGTGCCCACACTAAGTTGCCCGCACCCCACCAAGTAGAGGTTCTGAGAGGGGCAGGTTGGGGGGGAGGTCTATAATATAGCAAGACCCCATTAGAAGAAACATTACTAAGGTGAGCAATTTTTTCTTCAAACAACATGAAGTCTTGCTATATTATAGACATTAGCAGAATACACAGCAGTACCTCCATGGAGGAGGGGCAGAACCTACTTAGGAATAGGCTCTGAAGAACAGCTGTGCCAAACCGAAGCATCTCTCTGGCCTGGACATCCAGGGAGTAATGCTTGCAAAAGTGTGTACCGCTTTCCAAGTAGCAGCCTGGCAAATCTCTAATAAAGGGATATCTCTGGAAGCAGCTAGAGACGCAGCTGTACCCCTGGTAGAATGAGCCCTCAAACCAAGGGGGGGGGGGCTCTGCCCACTTTCTGATAACAAAATTGGATACAAGAGACAATCCACCTGGCTACTGATCTCTTAGTGGCAGGTTTGCCTTTCCCAACTTCACCATAGGTAAGGAAAAGTTGGAGGGATTCGAACCTGTGACCTTTGGTACGCTCTATAATATAACTAAGAGCTCTCTTAACATCCAGGCTGTGCAACCTCCTCTCACCCGAAGAGGAGTGATCAGTGAAAAATACTGGAAGGGAGATAGATTGATTAAGATGGAAATCTGAAACCACCTTAGGCAAAAACTTCCTATTAGTCCTAAGGACTACCTTATCCCTGTGGAAGAAATAAAGTCAGTCTCCACTGACAAGGCTTGCAATTCACTTATGCGTCTGGCAGAAGTGATAGCCACTAGAAAAACAGTTTTCCAAGTTAGGTACTTAAGCTCTGCAGAAGACAGAGGTTCAAAAGGGGGTTGCATTAACTGGGCAATGCAAACATTAAGGTCCCAAGCAGGCCGGTTCCCAAAAGGGAGGATTAGTATGGAGTAACCCCTTAAAAAACTTGGAAAACACAGGATGAGAGGAAAGAGGGGATGACTTTCCTGTGATGACACAAAAGCAGACACAGCTGCCAAATGAACTCTCAGGGTAGCTGGTCTGAGACCCAAGGAATTAAGATGTACCATGTAATCTAACAAAATGGGCAATTCAGCAGATTCTGGGAAATATTTTCCCAGCACACCAAATGAAAACCTTTTCCATTTAGAACTATAAGTAGCCTAGTGGAAGGCTTTCTGAAGCCTTTGGATCTCAAGAACACCCTGAGAGAGGTGTAAATCAGCAAACTATAACTCCTCAAGAGCCAGGCCTAGAGGTTGAGGATTTGAGGTCCGATACCAAACCCTTCCCTGGGCACAAGTCGACAGATTGTGATTCCTGGGAGGCACAGGAAGACGGACTGTCAGAGACAGAAGGAGTGGGTACCAGGGCTGCCTGGCCTAATCCAGGGCAATCAGAATCACCCTGCAAGGCTGAGATCTGATTTTGACTAGTACTTTGAATAGGAGAGGAAGGGGGAAAGCATAGAGGAACTTCCTCCCAATCCAGAAGAAGGGCATCCAGGGAACTGAGCCCAGCACTGGAGGCCTGCAACAGAACAGAGGAAGTTTGTGATTGTCTGGGGCTGCAAAAGATCTATCTGAGGATGCCCCACCTGGCAAAACTATCCCCAGCACTTGAGGATCCAGGGACCATTCATGATGGCCCTGGGAAATCCTGCTGAGGCATCCGCCAGGACATTGTCCTTCCCTGGAAGATGAACTGCTATGAGGGAGTGTTCAGGAATAGGCCAGAGACCACAACTTATTGCCTCGGTGCACAAGGTCAAGACCGAGTGCCCTGGTTATATGTACCACATTGTTGTGGTGTTGTCTGTTCTGACTTGTATCACCTTGTCATGGACAGATGCAGAAAAAGCTTGAAGAGCTAAAGACAGCTCTGAGTTCCAGCAAATTGATGTGGAGCAGAGATTCCTGGGGACCAAACTCCCTGAGTGGAAAGGTCACCCATGTGAGCTCCCAACCCAGAAGGGAAGCATCTGTAGTGAGAGTCAAGTCATGAGTAGGGAAATGAAGGGACCCCGCTCTTAAATTGCTCTGATCCTGCCACCACTGGAGAGCTAGGATCAAGGTTCAGTCACTGGGACCAACTTGGAAAGGTCTTCTCTGAGACCAAAAGGTTCTCAAGTGAAACTCAATGTCTCTCATCTGAAATCTGGCTCCCTGCACAACAGCTGTGGATGCAGCCATGTGCCCCAGGAGCTGCAGAGAAAGTGTCTGCTGGAGAGACCTGCAGAGTGAAGGAAGAGGCCAGAGCCACTAAATTCCTTACCCTTTCTGGGGAAGAAAGGCTCTGGCTAGCTTTGTGTCCAATTCTGCCCCTATAAAGGTGAGTACCTGGACTGGTTCCAGAACCGACTTTGGTAGGTTTAGCAGAAAACCCAGGGAGGTGAGAAGCTGCTGGGTGACCTGCAGGTGAGATTTTACCTATTCTGGGGACTGGCCTACAACGAGCCAGTCGTCTAGATAGGGAAAAACAGCAATCCTCTGCCTCCTTAAGTGGGCCACTGCCACTGCTAGACACTTTGTGAATACCCTTGGAGCACAGGTAAGGCCGAAGGGCATTGCTCTGAACTGGTAATGACCTGAGCCCACTGATTGGTTCAAAACCGAACCGATAACTTACAAGTTCCACACAGACAAAACCTTCATTTACTTACGGTTACCACAGATAGAGCTTGAACCGAACAGTTTTGCGGTTAAAATAAAACTATTCTCGGTTAAATCCAACCGAGAAAACACTTTTTAAACCAAGAAATGAACCGAGCAGAAGGAGAAATCTCCGGAGCGACTGTTCACTGAGGCGGAGTAAAGAATCTGACAGTTCAAGTTTGAAATGACACAGATTGAGCTGCTCTCGTGCCAAAATTCTATTTTGGAATGGTTTTAACCATTTCACTCCGGGGCAGTTCTAGAGCTGGAACAAACTGCTAATGTCTATAATATAGCAAGACTTCATGTTGTTTGAAAGTACTGGGAGTAGAAGAAAAAATTACTCACCCTAGTAATGTTGTTTCTTCTAATGGAGTCTTGCTATATTCTGACATATGCAGTGAGTCCCAACCTTCGAACTGCCCCGGAGATGAAAGAGTTAACTTTCCATGCCAGGCATGGAATGCTGAGCTTGAGCTCGGTTGAGACTCTGTTGTTCTTCAAACTCAAACCGTCAGATCTTTACGAGCTAAACTCACTAAGGTCCTGTGTGGAAGCTGTAAACCTACACTAGCCAACTGGCTACTAAACATAAAACCCATTTTTTGGTCCCAAAGCAAAGACTCAAGTCAGGAGACCCAAACATGAAAAACACAACACCAACTCACCCCAAGAAAAGAAGGGGTGAAAACAAAAAGGTGGGCACCTACTAAGTGCCAACACTACACTGCCCACCCACATCCCAAAAACAGAGGTTCTGAGAGGGGCAGGCGGGAAGTCAGAATATAGCAAGACTCCATTAGAAGAAACAACATTACTAAGGTGAGTAATTTTTTCTTCAAACAACATGAAGTCTTGCTATATTCTGACATATCAGAATACAAAGCAGTACCTCCATGGAGGAGGACAGAACCTACTTAGGAAAAAGGCTCTGAAGCACAGCTGTGCCAAACCGAAGGCGTCACTCCTAGCCTGGATGTCGCAGGGGTAATGCTTGGTAAAACTGTGAACTGTTTTCCAGGTAGCTGCTTGACATATCTCTAGAATAGGGATGTCCCTGCAGCAGCCAGGAAGCAGCTGTACCTCTGGTAGAGTGAGCCCTCAGGCCTGAGGGAGGAACCTTACCCAGTTTCTCATAGCAAAATTGGATACAAGAGACAATCCACCTGGCAATGGATCTTTTAGTGGCATGTTTCCCTTTACCAACCTCACCATAAGTGAGGAACAGTTGGAGGGAGTCAAACCTGTGACCCTTGGTACGCTCTATGTAGTAGCTAAGGGCTCTTTTCACATCCAAATTGTGCAGCCTCCTCTCGCCAGAGGAGGAATGGTCAGTGAAGTACACTGGAAGAGACATAGATTGATTAAGGTGGAAATCTGAAACCACCTTAGGCAAGAACTTCCTGTTAGTCCCGAGGACCACCTTATCTCTATGAAAGGAGATAAAATCAGGCTCCACTGACAAAGCTTGTAATTCACTTATGCGTCAGGCAGAAGTGATGGCTACCAGAAACACAGTCTTCCAAGTCAAGTACTTAAGCTGTGCTGAAGATAAAGGCTCAAAAGGGGGTTGCATAAGCTGAGCAATGTAAACATTGAGGTCCCGGGCTGGGTCCCTGAATGGAGGGTTGGTGTGAAGCAATCCCTTGAAAACCTTGGAGAATACAGGGTGAGCTGAAAGAGAAGAGGGCTTACCTGCTGAGATAAAAGCAGACACAGCTGCCAGATGCAGTTTCAGTGTAGCTGGTCTCAGCCCCAAGCTATTTAAGTGGACCATATAATCAAGGACTGTGGGCAGATCAGCAGATTCTGGGAAATATGCTTCCCAGAGCACCATATGGAAAATCTTTTCCATTTTGAATTATAAGTAGCCCTGGTGGAAGGTTTTCTAGAAGCCTTCAGGATATCCATTACACCTTGGAAGAGGTGTAAATTATCAAACTCTAACTCTTCAAGAACCAGGCCTTGAGATTGAGAGATTTGAGGTTCGAGTACCAAACCCTCCCGAGCACAGGTTAACAGGTTGTAATTCCTGGGAAGACACAGGGGAAGATGGACTGCTAAGGACAGTAGGAGTGGATACCAGGGCTGTCTGGCCCAGTCTGGAGCAATCAGGATCATCTTGCAGGGTTGAGATCTGATTTTGACTAGCACTTTGAACAGGAGAGGAAGGGGAAGCATAGAGAAACTTCCCTTCCCAACTGAGAACTAAGGCATCCAGAGGGACTGAGCCCAACACTGGGGGCCTGCAGCAAAAAGGGGAAGTTGGTGATTGTCTGGGGCTGCAAAAAGATCTGTCTGCGGGGTGCCCCATCTGGAAAATATCACCTCCAAGACCAGGGGGTCCAGTGACTATTCGTGATGGCCCTGGGAAATCCTGCTGAGAGCATCTGCCAGGAAATTGTCCTTGCCTGGGAGGTGAACTGCCGTGAGGGAGGTGTTCAGGGAGTAAGCCAGAGACCACAACTTTATTGCTTCGATGCACAAGGCTGTAGACCGAGTGCCTCCTTGCTTGTTGATGTACCCCATTGTGGTGGTGGTGTCTGTTCTGACCTGTACAACTTTGTTCTGAACAGATCTGAAAAAAGCTTGAAGTGCTAGAAATACTGCTCTGAGTTCCAACAGATTGATATGGAGCAGAGATTCCTGAGGGGACCACAACCCCTGGGTGGTGAGGTCACCCATGTGAGCCCCCACCCCAAGAGGAGGCATCTGTAGTAAGGATTAAAGAGTGAGACTGAGTGACAAAGGGAACCCCTTGTCTCAGATTGTTCTGATTCTGCCACCACTGTAGGGCCTGGATCAGGGTTCGAGTTACTGGGATCAATTTGGTCAGAGGGTCCTTCCTTTGAGACCAAAAGGCTCTCAAGTGGAACTGAATTTCCCTCATCTGAAATCTTACTCCCTGCACTACTGCTGTAGAAGCAGCCATGTGCCCCAGGAGCTGTAGAAAATGCCTTGCTGGTCGAGACATCTGCAGGGTGAATGAGGAGGCCAGAGAGACCAGGGTCCTTGCCCTGTCCAGGGGAAGGAAGGCTCTGGCCTTTACTGTGTCTAGCTCTGCACCTATGAAGGTGAGGAGCTGGACAGGCTCTAGAACGACTTTGGAAGATTTAGAAGAGCAAAAAGTGAGCAGTTGCTGAGTTATCTGTAAGTGTAACCTGACTTGGTCTGGGGACTGGCCTACTATGAGCCAGTCGTCCAGGTAAGGGAAGATGGCAATCTTCTGCCTTCTTAGAAAGCAATTACTACTGCGCAGGCATTTTGTGAATACCCTTGGAGCAGAAGTGAGGCCAAAGGGCATTGCTCTGAACTGATAATGGCCTGAGGGCAGCCTGAACCTGAGGTACTTTCGAGGAGCTTCTGACGAGAATATGGAAGTAGGCATCCTTGAGGTCCAGGGACACTAGCCAGTCCCCTGGCCTTAGAGAGGATAGAATAATTCCCAGAGTCACCATTTTGAATTTTGGTTTTAAAAGATGCTTGTTTAAGTATCTGAGATCCAGGATGGGCCGCCATTCTCCTGTCTTTTTTGGGGTAAGGAAGTACCCGGAATACAACCCTTTGCCCTGGTGTAGGGGTGGAACCCTTTGCACAGCTCTGAGAGCTAGGAGGGAGGAGACCTCTGCCTCTAAGGCAAGTGCCTCTGATGGATTTGCAGGTGGAAAGGAGCTGGTTCTCATCTTTGGAAACTTTTTGAAGCTGAGAACCAGTCCCTGGCTTACTACTTCCAGGACCCATTTGTCTGATGTCAGAGACTCCCAGTCCTGGACAAAGTAAGCCAGCCTGCCCCCTACAGGTAGCTGAGAATCAGCCCTGGCAACCCCATCAGGGTGCCTGTTTGGCAGGGACTTTGGGCTGAGGGGTGGAAGCAGGTCTGCTTGTGCCGTCTGCCTCTCCTCTAAGAACCCCCTCTGGGCATAAGCAGAAGAGGAGGCCTGGGCTTGGTAAAAGGCCTATGAAAGGCCTACCCTGGGAAGCTGCCTTTGAGAGTGGCCTGCCTTTCCTTGGCTGTGCAGTCCTATAGGTGGTCCTATACTCATCCATTTTCTTCATGTAATTCTCTGTTTGCTCCCAGACAGAGAATTACCCAACTGGAAAATCCATGGCCTTAGTCTGGGTATCCTGTGACAGGCTAGTACATCTGAGCCAAGCCATTCTTTGAAGTGCCACAGATGTAGCCATGACTCTAGAAGACACATCATTGGAGTCCACTGCAGCATGGAATTGCACCTTGGATGCCTCAATACCATCAGCAGCTACCTGCTCCAGCTCCTTGGCAAGCTGGCCAGGGACCTGTTTGCTAGGGCCATAACAGTGTCCCATCTGGATTTTGATACCTAGCAGTATAGGCCATATAATTGGCCTGTCTGAGTCCAAGGATGCTGCCATGTACTGTTTCTTTGCCATGGCATCAATCCTCCTGGAGTCCTTGTCCGGGGGTTGTGAAGCCAAGGGAATGTTTGCCTTATCACAGGCTGCAGCCTGTACTACCCCAACATGGCTGCATTGTTGTGTAAGGAACTCCGTGTCAGAGCCTGACAATGTATACCTCTTGTCCATTCTCTTATCCACAGGAGGTATAGTATTAGGAGTCTTTAAAATCTTAAATGTCTTGTTTCCCAAAAGATTTGTGCAAGAGAATAGACAGCCTCCTAGACTCTGGGATATCCATCATGTCCACATAGTCAGGCTCCTCCTGGTCATCCACAGCTTCTTCCATAGGAAGCTGGAGGGTTTCAGCCACTTTTTTATAAAACATGAAATGGGAGGGGGACTCAGAAAGCCTAGGAGGAGAAACCCCTGAAGGTCTGTCTGGGGAGATGTCCGGGTCAATGGGCACATCCAGACTTTCAAATCCACATTCACTTTCCTCATACTCCTCTTCCTCCTTCTCCGGTTCATAAAATTACTCTAACTCATACTCTTGAACCGGTGGAACCGGCCGAACCGAGCGCCTGCCTGATGGTGCCGGTTTGGTCGGAACCGGGGAAAGCGACTGGACAATTTTGATCGCTTTGGCTATCTCTTCAGCAGTTGGAGAGGAAAGTTTTGGCCCCACACCAGCTGATTTCTCTTTTCTAGTTCTTTTAGCTGGAACTGATTCCTCAGAATCGGCTCTCCTTTGGCCCGAAGAAGTCTCGCCCTGGTCAGAGGTCACTCCTTCTGGTTCGGTTTGAACCAACCGGGCTGGCCATCCGGTTCAGCGGACTTTTTGGCCTCCCTTTCCCTGAGCCTACCTGCTCTCTTTTCTAGGGTAACTGCAGGGAAATTTTTGCAAATCTGGCAGTCTGCATTGAGGTGGTCAAACCCCAGACAATAAACACAGGTGGTGTGGGGGTCAGCCTTGGCAAAGGCTTCCCCACACACACTACAGTGCTTGAAATCCAGTGGGTCCGGTTTTTCTTTTGGGTTTCTCAGACATAAGTGCCAGTCCTAACTAAACTTACCCTTTTATGGCAATCCACCAGGCAAGACCCTTTTATCGGTTCCAACCGTGTCACGGGTCATGGAAAAACGTAATAAAATCCGCTTTTTTAGAACCGATAAGAACCGGTAACCGCACTCTAAAAGCACAATTTAAGATTTAAAACAACTTGATCGGTTCAAAGCGAACCGATAAACACGTTAAAGTTCCACACAAAATAGAATAAAATAAAACCTATCTAGTACTCACAAATACACGAGACAGAGACTGAACCAACAGGTTACGGTTTAAATTCGAATGAAAACGAAAAAGCAGTGCTAACCGACAAATTGAACGAGCAGAAGGAGAAATCTCAGAAGCGACTGTTCAGTGGTGGAGTAAAGAATCTGACAGTTTGAGTTTGAAGAACAACAGACAGAGTCTCAACCGAGCTCGAGCTCAGCATTCCATGCGTGGCATGGAAAGTTAACTCTTTCATCTCTGGGGCAGTTCGAAGGTTGGGACTCACTGCATATGTCAGAATATAGCAAGATTTCATGTTGTTTGAAACCTGTGTTTTGCTGGTCCAGCAGAACTACTTCTACTGCCCTGTTGTTCAGAAGACCTTGCATCTCAGAAGGAAGAAGGTCTGATTGCACAGCTGACAGCCTGGGCTGTCGCTTGGGAGGATGATCTGGAGGGGTTTCCAACAGGTTGAGAGAGTACCCCTTGTGGATTATCCTGAGGACCCATTTGTCTGATGTTATAGACTTCCACTGGTTGTAGAACTGAGTCAGACGACCTCCTACTTCCGAGGAAGAATCCCCCTCAGACAGCAGAGGTGGGACCTGGGACAGAAACTCAGAGGGTAGCACTGGGTGCTTTCGGCCCCTGTACTTTCTGCTGCGCTTTCTTTTGTGGCTGAGGAGTTTGGTTTCTGTTAAAACTTCCTCTGCCTTTCCTGAAAAGGACTGCGGTTATGAGCAGCGTCTATTCCACCACCCGAGAAGGAGCTGGTGGGGGTCTATGTCTTTTTTTTATCCGCACTGTCACTGTTTTGCTGCCACCGGCCCCCATCCGATCGACTCCCTCAGCCCCATCCCCCAGAATCACTGGGGCTCACCTTACGCCCGGTCCGGGAGCGGCACCTCCGGGGAGTCTATCTTCACCCTGCCACCAGTGTGTTTTCCCCTCCATTTTCTCCCGGGGCCCCAGGAGTAGGTGCGCATGCGCCTTACGGCCCCGGTAACTATCCCCTATCCCCCACCCCATTGGCCTAATGTCTGGCACCCTCTAGGCCTGAGCTGCTAGCTGAGGGTAGCCACCACACCTCCCCGGAGAGGAGAGCTGCCTGCCGGCAGCTCCATCCAGCTCTGTCCTCCACCCCTATTGCTGACCTCTGATGGTCCGGGCTCTTTCCCGAACCCGGGTCGTCGGTATGCCGTTAGGTAAGGCATCCAGCGCCTCAGCCCTCAGCTCCACCGGGCCAGCAATAGGTCTAGCTGTCTTAATGGCAGACCTAGTCTTCTGAGTAGCCTCTAATGCTTGCTCCACTTGAGGTCCAAACAGATACATACCGTTGAAGGGTAAGGCCATGACTTTTTGTTGGGTGTCATTCGTAAAGCCTTAAGTACGCAGCCAGGAATAGTGACGGGTGCAAATGCCAGCCGCCAGCGCCCTGGAAGCAGTATCGAAAGCATCCACTGCAGCTTTAATCTATTGATTATTGCACTCGATACCTCTAGTTATGGTCTGTAGCAGCTCTGAGTTAACCTCCGACTCGGGCAGAGCTTCTACCGTTGCTTTGAGCGAATGCCAAAGAATGTACTTGTATTGAGAAAAATAACCTTGGTAGCTAGCAATACGCATGCCCAGAGTTGAGGCAGCAAAGACTCACTTACCCAAGGTGTCGATCTTGCGAGATTCTTTATTTATAGGACGGGCTGTGGATTCCTGAGGGAGGACAGTCTTATCATTCTCTGCCAGGACCACGATGGCATCAGCAAAGGCTTGTGAGGCTAAGATGGGACGATCCTTGGGAGGGACATATTTCCTATCTATGGACTTAGAAACAGAGGGAAAAAGAGCCAGATTGTTCCACACCATCTGAGAAAGAGTCTTGAAAGAGGGCTGCACCGGAGGAGTTAAATCTGTAGGGATATCCAGAACATGCAGATACTGGAGGTAAGCTTCCAGGATCGATTTCTGTGGTCGAAGAAGAGTAGAATTTAAATTCTTGAGCAGAGACTTAAAGGAAAGGTCTTCGACCACAGGCTCCACAAGAGAATTGATCCCTGCTCCCAGGGCAGAATCGGCATCGAAATCAGTACCCAGCCGTAGAAAAGGATCAAGCTCAATATCATCTCCTGACAGTCCAGGAGGGACTGTATCTACAGGAAACGAGTGAAAACCAGAAGGAAGAAGAGGAGGAGACAGAATGGGAGTTGAGAACCTCTGGAAACTATGTGGTGCTGTTGATGCCCCCAGCGCCGCTGAGCAGAGCGGCACCGAGTACAGAGATGGTGCTGGCATAGACAGTGGCACCGCAAGTGGCGCCGACACAGCATGTGACACCATGCAGGGTGCCGATGGCACCCCCAGCGGACCCCGGCACCAGAGAAGCTGGTACCATAGGCCGTGGCACCGCCGCAGAAGTCTGCAAACTGCGATTTGAAGGGAAAGTATGAAAAATGGCAAGAGATCGAGGCATCGGTGTGGACCCCTGCGCCGCAGCCATGTGAGGGGGATAGACACTGGAGTGTGGAGTCGACGGCACCGAAGAAGGTGTTGCATGACTAGGAAGTCCTAACTGCCCCACCCGCCGATCTGAAGCAGAGAGTCTTGAAGGCCCTGACAATGGACTGTCCGGCTTGGGCAGTCGGGAAAACCTCCATGCCCACTGCTCCATAAGAGTGGCCCAATGGTGAAACTGCTCATCGGAATCCCCTCCAATAGGCGGTGAGGGGCTCCGGTGTCGAAGAAGCTGGCCACCAGAGACAGAAACCTGAGATTCTGAAAGAGGTGGAGACTGGCCTCTGGCCCAGACAACTGACCGTCTATGTGCATACGTACCAGAGGGTGACCTCGAATTATGCCATTTCTTCTTCGACTGGTGGGCTGAAGAAGAGCTCAAGGATGAATGGTGCCATGAATGGAACCGTTTCTTTTTATGCTTGGGGGGGCCGCCCATCCCCCCCCGAGCACTGGACCGTCTGTTGTCAGACCCCACTCCGGAGAGGGCGGCGGACCAGACCCAGCCTGGCTGACCGAACAACTTTCATGCAAAGTCTCCCTACTGTCACCTGTCCCACTCATGGTTGAATCCATCAATGGAGGGCTGAAGACTTCTTCTTGTACAAGTGAGAGATTTTATTAAAATGTAATTGGTATTGTTCGAGATAATATACAAAATAATAAAACTGAAAACTAAGCTGCTAGTTTTAAGTCTGACTCCTGACAGGCGAGCAACGTCATCACTGAAGCGCACCGGACAGCGGGGAAAATAGGAACTGAGGCGGTTGGAGGGTCGACGACGAAATAGTCTATACAGCGCGAGCCTGGCTCGTGGTGCCGCTTCCTAGCAGCTCCATCCCGGCACTGGCCCTTCTGAAAAAATTTGGCTCCCGCTGGGTCCTAGCACCTCTGGCATACTCCCCATTAGTGTGAATGAGTGGTGGAGACTTTATGTCCAGGAAGATATGGGATGTTCCATCGACGGGGCAAAGGAACGCTCCATCGACGGGGAAGAGCCTCCTTCGACAACAAATGCAGAATAGAAGGCCCCGTTGACAGGGAGTGAAAACACAGGTTCCGTTAATTAGAGTGAGCCAGTCAACGAAGAATGTGCTGTCGACGGGGCACAATGCCAGTCGACGAGAAACGTGTAGGAATGTGCTCCATCGACAGGACGTTCCTGTTGACGAGGGAGTGAGCAATTGAGACTCCGTCGATGGTGGAAGAGCAGGAAAAACCACCATTGAAGGGCAGAGCTGTAGAGTGTGTAAGGAGTATGAGTCCCTCTCCCTCTTACGCCAGGAATGAGAGCCCTGAGTCAGGGAACCCTTAGAACGGGTCCCCGAGGTCCATTCTGGCAGGGTGGCTTTATTAGCCATAAAAGCATCCAAAGACTCAGCAGGAGCGCCGGGTCAAGGAGCAGCGGGGGTGCTGTGAGTGGTTCACAGGCCCGCAATAGAAATCTGGATTCAAGCTCTCGTCGAAGACTGCAACACAAAAGAGTGAGCTAGCTGCTGTGTGGGCTGAAGCTGGCGGGAAAATGAACAGAGGTTACACCTTGGACCGCCCACAATTATACTGAGGCTGAGGAAGTGATGTCATGTGGGCGGTCCCCTGAAGAGGACTACTGGAAGAAAGCTGCCGTGTGATAGCGGCACCTGGTGGAACTCCCAAGAGTAATAATCTACTGCAAGAGACCATTCTGTAGAAGATCTACTGTTACAGGTGAGTAATCTGTTTTTCCAGGATCGTGGATATGTTGTTCTAACCACACTGTTTGGCAGACTCCTAGCAGTTCTCCGGGAGGAGGGAGGGAGGCAAGGTGTACACCTCCTACTTAGGACAAAGTTTGGAGAACTAAGGCCCCAAAACCAGCATCCCAGCGTAACTCTAGGTCGATGTGGTAGTGGGAAATGAAGGTGTTTGCCAATTTCCAGGTAGCAGCCCTGCAGATTTCCTGGATAGGAACGTCCCTAGAAGCAGCCACCGACGCAGGAGTGTGGTGGGTGGAATGAGCCCTTAGCCCGCCGGGAAGCTCCCTACCCACCAATCTGTAGCAGAAATCAATGCAGGATGTAATCCATCTGCCAACTGTCCGCTTGGCTGCAGGTCTGCCAGGTGCGGCTTCAGCGTAAGTGACAAACAGCTGGCGAACCTCTCCCTGAACTTTAGCCGTGCGCTCCTTATAGTAAGCAAGTGCTCACCTCAGGTCCAAAGTATGGAGCCTGTATTCTGCATCTGAGGTGTGATTGGGGCAGAACACTGGTACAGTCATCACCTGGTTCAGGTGGAACTCTGACACAACATTCGGAAGGCAATGTAAATTACGTACCTACCGTAATTCTCGATCTTCCCTTGTACCTTCACCATTCATTACTGATGTGTGTGTAATCTGAAGGCGCGCACCTGCTCGGGAGTTTTTTTTTTGTGGGAGGAGCTGGCACTGATGACGCCACCCACGAAGACGACACACTGCGTGGCGCTCAAGGGTTGTCCGTTAGGCACCTGTTGACTCCTCCTCCACCCCAGTTCTGTTCTGCCAGAAAGAAGGAGAAAAAAAAGAGGAGAGAAATTTTAAGATGAGGCAAGGGAGCTGCGGGATAAGAAAAGGAAAGGATATAAACTGAAAAAGAAATAAGCCAGCCACAGGACAGAGGGGAAAGGAATTTAACTATCTGGACCTTGGGTCCCCAGCCCCTGGGCGGCAGCACAGGAAAGAAAAGAAAGAGAGGGAAACGAATGAGAAAAAGAGAAGCAATAGAAGGGGAGAAGGTGAGAGACCTCTGCCATGCTTAGCCAGACGACTGTTGGCTTATCCTTATTCTCAAAACTGTGAGGTATGAAGGCACAGGTGCAAGGATCCCATCAAGCTTCAAGAACCACTGGACATAGGTCCAGAAATGAGAATTATGTACCTACCGTAATTCTTGATCTTCTTGGATGAAGTCTCCATCACTCAGTCACACTAACTGGAGTACACCGGAGGCGCTAAGACCAAGCAGGAGCCAAAAGTCTTCAGGAAGGCTGGCATCAAGGTAAGGCTGTGTGGAAGTGGCGCTGCAAGACTGGCTTGCGCCATATAGGCTACCTCTTCATCAACCCTCCAACTGCCTCAGTACCTTTTTTACCAAGGAGGTGCAGCATAAACTAACCTACTGAAAACTAACCTATGTCGGACATAAGATAGTCCGAATGACCCGTCTAAGAAGGGTCCACACAACAGAGTCTTTAGGCCATCATAGCACCGCACTTTACTCCCCCTATATATTTTGGCAGCAAAAAAAAAAAAAACATCACAAGGCGCTGGATGTCTGTCATTATTCTCACAATAGCCGACTGGAGAAATGTGGTATTATCAGTTAGTCTTCAGTTAGGGGAGAGGGAGAAGGAGCCTTTAGCTGGTGGCTGTGAGTGTAAGTAGATCTGAAAGATTTTTTTTAGCTGGTATTTCTGTGTGTTTGTAATTGTATTTGAGGGCTGGTCTTAACTGCCATTTACTGTGCTTTTACATTTAGTTTGAGCAGGAATAAGGGATTCTAGCAGACAAGTTGGTGATTGTGTGAGGTGTCACTGCCAGAGGCCTCCTTGGCTGATTGTGTTTTGACACAGCCTGTGGTGTACTCCCCACCCCACAACCCACCCCCCCAAACTGCCTCTACATTTATTGGGTGAGTCCCATAAGGCCTTGCAACATCCTAATCCTTTTAGGGTGACGTTTGGGTAGTGCTGGCCACTGCATCTTGGGTACTGTTTGTATCGATTGCTCAGGCATATGCTGGCTACTGCTGGGTAAAGGGTAGATTGATTGAGTGTATACGGATTGGAGGGTACTTTTATTGCTGAGGGGGGTCCACACTGCCCACACCTAACAGTGAGAATGGGATTTAATGATGCAAGAGCTGGTATCTTCGGGAGGGTGACTGGGTGTACGGGGCGGCCATAATATTGAATTGGGCGTGGAGGTTTGGGGATGCCCAGTGTGTTACTAGTTGGCAGGTCTCAGGCAGGAGGTCGAGGGATCAGGAAGCAGTTGGAGGGAGGGGTGGGTTGGAGAGGAAGGGGACAGGAATCATATGATGATAGCGAAGACAAAATGGCATACCCCAGGGTATGGGGCGGAAGTGAGAGGACTAGGACCACATGGTTGCTCCGGGGTGGGGAGGGACATGAAAATACCAGTGTATGGTCTTCACACCAAAAGGAGGGGGTGGCCCAGAGAGAGAGAGCAAAGTAAGGGGAGGGAGGGGACAGGAGTGGACAAGCTTGGGGCAGGCATCACACTACAAATCGCTTCACCCTGCTGTACCAGAATGATGAGGTGGAAAAGGCTGGCGAGCAGGGGTGCAGGATGTCGGGAGGGACAGGTCAGGTGTCTGGGGGCCTGATCCAAGGAGGAGGGAGGGCATGGGGAACGTGAGACTAGGGCACCAGATGGGCGGGAAGGGGGCAGGAGCCCGGGTCTGAGGGAGGTAAGGCAGAGGGGGACACACAGAACAGAGTCAGGGTGGACGAGGCCAGGACCCAGGACAGGGCAGAGTTGAGGAAGGAAAAAGCGGACAAGGAGAGGGGTGAGGAGGGGAGCATTCTGGGTAGTCTAGCTCCAAGACTGGAATTTCCAGAAGGGGGGGTGTAGAGAGCACTAGGGCACAAGGTCCATTACTGCAGAACCTGAGGGGAGGAGGAGGAGAAGGCAGGAATAGGAGGCCTGGGTGGAGAAGTCAATGGCAATAGACCAACCGGGGAAGAGTTAAGGGGGATGACTAGTGATATTCAGGCTGTGAGGGGTGCGAGGAGCAAATTGGGAGAGGGAGACAGAAGAGGGAGCCTGGAATGGCACAATCAAACTAGTGATGCCCAGGCTGTGGGAGGGGTGAGAAGCAAGCAGGGGGCCATATTCAGGAGAAAGAGTCTGGAAGGGCACATACAGACCTATGACCCCCAAGTTGCAGGGGGTGAGAGGAGAAACGGGATATAGGCAGAAGAGGAGCCTGGAGGAGCATAAAATAGAGACCCAGGCTGTGGGGTGCAAGGAGCAAGCCGGGGACGTGAGACAGAAGGAGGAGTATGAAAGGGCACAAACGGGCTAGTAACTTGTGGGGGGGGGAACAGGTGAAGGTGCTCCTGCTGGGTGACTCCATGGACAGGCAAGATTCTTGGAATTGGCCAGGGTTTGCCACTCTATAGGATGCTCAGTCTCCTTTTCTGAGATACTGCCAGTACGAAGGACAAGCGGGGAAAATAAGCAAAAACTTAGGGGATGAACCAGTGGCTCAGGGAGTGGTGCAAGTCAGAAGGGTATGGATTGATGGGGGACTGGGGTGATACATGGGAAGACAAGGGGCTATATGCCAGGGACAGGCTGCATCTCATCCTGGAAGGGAGGGAGATCCTTAAACTAAAACTTTTTGGATTAATTGGTGATAGGTGGGGTTTAAACTTGTAAAGGGGGGAGGGATAGAAAAATTGAAAGCCCCCGCGAGGAAGCTTGAGGGTTCAGGACTAGATCATGCAAAGCAGGCTGTGGGTAGCGTTAAAAGACCAGAGGGAACTGAGGGGGAAGAGAGACGGGGGATTGTGCTGGGCTGAGAAGACTGGAGATGGGGAGGGGGTTGGGTGAAGGACAGTCCTATCAATGCAGGAGCATGGGCAATAAAATGCCAGAGCTCCAGGCAATGCTAGTTGAGGGTGCAGCAGACTTGGTGGCAATGACTGAGACATGGACCACCCAGAAGCATGATTGGGACGTAAATTTAGAGGGATACACAATGTTTAGGAAGGATAGAGTGGTGGGTGGGGGGGGTGGCATTGATAGTCAAAAATGACATAGTAGTTGGTGGAATCGAGGAGGCAGAAGGAGATGTGGAGGCAATTTGGGTAATCCTACAAACGGGGGGTAAAATATTAAAAATAGGGGTGGTGTACAGACCCCCCAGCAATGGAAGCGGAACTGGAGGATGATCTGGCTGAGGATATCAGGGGTCACTGTGGCCTCGGAAAGGGCAGGGTGGTGATCATGGGCGACCTGAACATGCCAGGGGCAGACTGGGGCACTATGACATCCTCGGTGGCCAGGGAGCAGAGGTTGATGGATGTCTTCCAGGATGCCTTCCTAGTCCAGCACATGGGGGAGCCTACTAGGCAGGATCGGATCCTGGACATTGTCTTAGCAGACAGTGACCAGATAAGGGTCCTGGAGATGAGCAGCCCGTTGGGAGGCAGTGACCATGCCACGGTCTGGTTTCTTATGGTCCTAGGGGGAGAGGAAATTTGCACTAACAAAGAAGTAATAGATTTCAGGGGGTGAATTTTGAGGGCATGGGAAGGATTCTTAAAGGGTGCTTGGATGACATAAGGTCAGACATGGATGCTGGTAGCTTGTGGGAGACCATTAAGAAGGGGGTGCAGGAGGCTTCGAGGACTTGCGCAAAGGTAAGGCGCAAGCAATGTTGGGCCAGTAAGCCATGTTGGTGGACCCGGGAGGTGCAGGAGGTGGTGAGAGATAAAAAGGCTGCCTACACGCACTTAAACCGCTCAAGGGGGGCTAGGGAGAGGGGAGAGTATGAGTCCCTGGCTAGGAGGGTCACCAGGGTGGTAAGGGGGGGCCAAGACGAAGAAGGAGCTTAACCTGGCCAGGGATAGCCACAGAGGAGGAAAGGGGTTCTATAGATACATAGGAGAGAACAGAAAACTGAGGGCAAAGATCAGCAGAATTAGAACTGGGGGGGGTGGGCGCAGGAAGCTGGGGGACAAGCAGAGGTGCTAAATGAGTACTTTGCCTCTGTCTGTACCGGGGGAGGTGGGGGATCTTTCCAACCCGATGGGAGGGTAGAGGAGCCCACTGAACCCAGAGGTCAGTTGGAGACTGAAGGACTGGATGAGACTAGGGCAAGGGATGGGTCATATCTAGAAGGGGAGGACAGGATGCATAAGTAGGGGGGATGGGAGGGCGAAATCACAGCGGATAGGGTGAGAGAGGCCCTCCAGTCGCTAAAGACTGAGAAGGCGCCGGGGCCAGATGGGCTGCATCCAAGGGTGCTGAAGGAAATTAAAATTATGTACCTACCGTAATTCTTGATCTTCTCTTGTATCTTCACCATTCATTACTGCTTGGGTATTGCCAGAGGCGCGCACCCGCTACGGGAGATTTATTTATTTTTTGGAGTCAGCTCCAATGGTGCCGCCCCTGAGAGCAGCGTGCTGCATCATGCGCGAGGGGTGGCTGTTAGGTGCTGCAGACTCCTCCTCCATCTCAGTTCCGTTAGCCGGAGAGGTGAAAACAAAGGGTAAGGAAAAAGGAGGCGAGGCAAGAGAGCGAGGGACAGAAAAGAAAGATATAAACTGAAAAAGGAATAAGCTGGTAGAGGACAGAAAGAAGAAAGAGTATTCCTACCCTAAGGACACATGAGGGCCTCCCTTCTGAGCTCAAGGGAGGAGCAGATAGAAAGGGAAAAGGAAGAAGAAGAAGAAGAAAGGGAAGAAAACAAGGGATGCTGAGAGGGGAGAACTCTGCCCATAAATACATTGGTTGAGAGGCTTATAAGCTCGGAACCAAAAACAAGGGAGCAAGAATCCCTCCTGATAGGACTGAGAGAAGGTTCAACTGAACCGCCTGTACAGATTGAACACATAGGGCAGATTCTCTAACCTCCCATCATGCCAACCCCCTACACTCTAGCTGAGAGCTCACAGACTGCCCGGGCAGAAAATCTGTTCCGGAAGAGGCGCCAACTAGGAAGGGGATTAAGCCCCTTAGCACCCTGTTAAGTGCTAACACAGAAGTGTATGGGGGAGGTTAAGCCCTACAGAAGGCAGCTTTGTATGAAAGGATAGAGTGGGAACTCAATCAGACTCCCTGAAGGCAAGGCAAGAACAACCGCTCAAGGCTAAGGAAGTGCCAGAAGCACCAGCCAGAATGAGCTGACAATAACAACACCTGCCAGGGGGAACCTGATATTTGAGGCCGAGCCAAAGGGACGGTCTCTTGAGCTGTGAACTGAGCAACATGGTTAAGGGGCCCAGAGGTCACCACCTAGGGGCAGTCAGAAAGAGTTCCCTCAGAATAGGTGAAAAAGACCCTACTCCTTCCTCTTTACCTTGAGGAAAAAAGATCCATTCAAGAAGAACGAAAACAGAAAGATTTTTTTTTTGGCATAAAGACCAAAGGAAGGAGAGGAGCGAGGCGGAGGAAGGCGGCTACAGTGGAGGCCACTGAGGGGAAGGTGGGTGGGTATCAGTAATGAATGGTGAAGATACAAGAAGATCAAGAATTACAGTAGAGTCGTAATTTCATATCTTCCCTTGTCAATCTTCACCATTCATTACTCATGGTGAGTACCAAACTCCCCCAAGAAACCCTGAGGGCAAGACCCCCAGCCTCCTGTTGGTGAGAAACAGAGGGAAGACCCTGGGCTAATCAAAGAGAGCTTATGGGGAGAAGAGCTAGAGGTGTCCCCAAGGATGAGAGGCGGAGGAAACCCCTGCAGAAGTCTCTTAGCTCTGGAGGAAAAGGCGGGTCCCCAGGCGGAGCCGAATCACCCTACGCCGGGCCAGGGGTGACAACCTTGATAGATGAAGCCATGTCGTCTGTCTAATACAGATCGCTGTCCCTGCAAGCCTGGAAGCCACCTCATTGGCGTCATAAGATGCCCTTGCTTGGTGTCTTGCCAGCTCCAGGCCTATAGCAGAGAGGGCAATAGCTTGTCTGGTTTGCTCCACGTCAGGCATTGATGCTAAGATTTGGGAAAGCATTGACCACAAATGCCTACCGTAGGCAGCATGGTGGACCTGATGAGATGCAATGCATGACATGCCAGCGAGGAAGAGAACATTCTTGCCCAGATGTCAGAATTGTAGAATCTGAGTCGGTGGGCGATGAGTACCAGGCGGCGCCTGGAGGGAGTCTCTAGGTATGCCAATCCCGAGGGTGGGTTGGGGAGAGTACCTAGAGATTCCAATGGGGCACAATACCTACATTAGCAGTCTTCCGGGGCTGGAGAAAGGGCGGCTGGCCACTGCCAGGAATGGATAGACGCCTCCTGGAAGGGAATAGGCCAGGATAGTACCACCAAATGCTGGGCACTGAATTCGCTGAGGAATTCACACGTCTCCCGTTCAGTATTGTCTCACCTAATATAGGAAATCTGAAGATCCCTCACCATCCTCGAAAGGAATCGCTGATATTCAGTGAAATCAGCATCAGAGGAGAGATGAGCAGTGGGTTCCTCTCCCTCAGAGGAGGGAGATGAGGATGATGGAGAGCTTGAGTGTCCAGAGGACTCCTGTGGTGGTGGGGAAAGGTGAAAAACCCGCTCATTCATGTACCTAACATATGAGGGGAAGGCCGCCGCAGAACCTCTGAACGTCTGCCAGGATAACGGGCCCGTGGAACTGACATGGCCTGGGAGAGCGGGGGGTGGCTGCAGAGGAATGGGAGAGGGGCACCTACGACGAGGCAACTGTCCTCTGCTGAGGCTCTGGAATCCAGGGAACGGACCCCAAGCTGGCGGGATCCCGGACAACAGACCAGGTTGCAAAATGGAACCCTGGGTATGCAAAGCCTGGAAGAGCCTAGAAGGGGATCCTCCCCTGTGACGAACCTGGGACTGCATGGATCCAGAAGGGCAGCCCACAACACGCCACCAGAGGGTCCCTGGGGTCCAAGAGGGAAGAGCAGGGGCCCAGCGCTGACTCCTACCGCACCCGAGGGTGGCAGGTGGGCGAGACGCCTGAACCCGTCCTCGACCTCAGACCCGAGAATGCCTCCTCCTCGACCCAGCGACCCCACACCCGAGGGTGCAGCAGTACCAGGGTCGGCAGCTGCCACGACCCCCTCAGGAGGGAGAGCCCCTCTCTCCACCTCCACTCCATCGCCCCCCAGGGACCCCAGACCACCCCCAGCCTGGGGGGGCCTCAGGGGAAGACGGCAGCGGGGACAGAGGAATAGGCGCGCTGGGCTGCCCAGCACCTCGAGCCACCGGAGACCCTGACTCCAAAGAGTCAGGGTGCCAGGACGGGTCCACATCTCCTCCGAGGAGGAAGAGACCAGCTGGACCACAATACTGGCAACCCCAGGGGTCTCCAGTGAGACGGTGCCACGGATGGCGCCGGACGACCCTGGACCCCCCACAACATCTAGACCTGGCCCCGACTCCCTAACGGCACCGCCCTCGATGCTGGGACCCCACTCAGCACTACCAGAAGAGCCGACCGGGCCCGCAGAACCGCAGGTGGCGCCGAGAGCCAACACAGCAGTGCCAACGGCGCTGTCTCGATTACCGGCGCTGCAAGCGCCCCCAGGATCAGCGGCGCTGGAAGAGGCGTCGAGGTCCACCAATGCTGGGCCCAGCAGGCGTGAGCCTCGACACTGGGAGCCTGCACCGCCCGAGGAGGTGACTGCCGGGAGTGTCCCGCCGAGGCCCGGAGGGAACCCTGGCGTTCCTCCGACACTGCAAGCTTCCTCTTCGGCAAGAGAAGATGAGGAAGCCTCCTCCGCTACAAATAGTATAGGCCTGAGAGGGAACCCGGAGGAAGGGCCTAGAGACCTTACCAGGGAATCCCTGGAGCGGCGCAATCCCCGAAAAGCGGCGGGCCTTGCCGATCTTAAACGTGCGGACTTCTAGGACGTGACGGTCCATCGAGAAACAGGCGTCGCACGCATCCATATCGTGGTTGGGTCCCAGGCAACGAAGACAAACATCATGTCGGTCCGAGACGGAAAAATGCCGGCCACAGGAGCACCGACGCATAGGGGTGTGGCCCGCCTTCGACTTGCGTTTTGCCCCTGAACCGGACATGATGCAAAAATATTGAGACTAAAACAGCAAAGCTCTCGGTGCCGTTGAAGAAAGTTATAAAAAGAACAGTTTTACCAGTGACGGCGTCGAGAAAAAACAGGAGGAGGAGTATGGAAATTCGATGGCGCAGAAGGCCTAAACTGTATCTGACCGCTCAGCAGGTGTAGCGACGTGGGAGAAACAGAAACTGAGATGGAGGAGGAGTCTCGGCACTTGTCTCTACACCCCTCGCATGACGCAGTGCGCCGCTCAAGTGGCGCCGTGGAGCCGACTCCAAAAAAATCTCCTATAGCGGTGCGCGCCTCCAGCACTACCAAGCAGTAATGAATGGTGAAGATTGACAAGGGAAGATCTAGCGGATGTGCTGGCAGCTCCACTGGCCTCACTCTTCAACATCTCCCTGATGACAGGGTGGGTGCCTCAAGATTGGAAGGTGGCTCATGTGGTGCCTATCCACAAAGGGGGGGGGGGGTCCAGAGAGGAGATGGGGAATTATAGGCCAGTTAGCCTAATGTCTGTGCTAGGCAAGGTTATGGAGGGCATCATCAAGGAAAGGCTGGAGGGGCAGCTGGAAAGGTTGGGGCACCTGGATGACAGGCAGTATGGTTTTGTTCCGGGGAGGTTGTGCCAGACTAACCTGGTGGAGTTTTATGACTGGGGGATGGGTGCCCTGGACCGACATAGGCCGGTGGATGTCCTCTATCTGGATTTCAGTAAGGCGTTCGATTCGGTACTCCACAACGGCCTACTAACAAAGCTGGGAGAGCAGTTGCTCAGGTGGGTGGAAAACTGGCTTACAGGACGAATACAGCAAGTGGTGTGGTTGGAGGGATAGTCTCCTCCCCCAGGAGGGTCATCAGTGGGGTCCCTCAGGGTTCGGTCCTGGGGCCACTCCTGTTCAATTCCTATGTCTCAGACATAGGGTAGGGTGTTAGGAATAGGCTGTCTCTTTGCGGATAACTCAAAAATGGAAATTACGTACTTACCATAATTATTGATCTTCTTGGACAGTCTCCATCACTCATTCACACTAGCGGGATAGCGCCGGAGGTGCTAGGACCAAGCGGGAGCCTAAAGTTTTCAGAAGGGTTGGCACCTAGAGAAGACCATGAATGTGCGGCACCGCAAGACTAGCTCGCGCCTGTGTAGGCTATCTCGACGTCGACCCTCCAACCGACTCAGTACCTTTTTGACTGAGGAGGTGCAGTGTAGCTAATGAGAATAACTCATCCTGAGTTTCTGGGCCTGAGAGGGCCCAGATGGCCTTTGCAAGAAAGGCCAAAGAACAATATCCTCACAGTCTGAATCATAGGACTGTGAAGACCAGGAAAGAAAACGAGTGAACCCAGGGGATGGTGGGTGGGCGTGTGAATGAGTGATGGAGACTGTCCAAGAAGATCAATAATTACGGTAAGTACGTAATTTCCATATCTTCCTGGACTAAGTCTCCATCACTCATTCACACTAGTGGGAGAGTACCAAGCTAAAACCAACAATCCTGAGTAGGGTGGTAGGAGATAGGGTTCACTCAGAAAGGACAGCCAAGGACTGTCCTGTTAATAAAAAGAGCTGTCTTGTAAGAGCATCTAGAACATAGTGCCTACAAGATAAGCACTCGAGTTGTAACTCGTCACCTTGCCGACGTCTGCAATGGGCACAAAATGAAAGTCTGCCAGGCAGTAGTAAGCACTCTAGGAGAGCGGCAAGAACCTGGCCTCACAATTTGATCTAGGACCAAAATTAAGTGTCAAAGACATGTACTAATGTAACGTAAAGGGACTTCAGGAACTGAAAGAGTCGGAGGTAAAGTCTATTGGTTCAGGGTAGACCGGAAAGTGCAGATGGAAACCCCCACTATCCAGTATGGTTGACCGGTAAACAACAGGTCCAGAAGCACTTGAACCCCTTACTTGGTGAGCAAGGGGGTCCAGGTGGTGTTAGCCCATCAAAGAGAATGGTCTTCACTTAGTCACAGGATCTTCTTGATGGAAGGCCAAGCACGACTTAGAAGCCTCTCGTGGTGGTCTAGTAAAACCAGATCCTACCCACTGCATATTCCAAGAGGAATAATCCTGCCCCTGTGTGTACAACTGTAGCAGCAGTCTCTGAACTCAGGGAAGAAAGGAAAAAGGTGTACAGGAGGACGTGTCCACTGCGGAAAAAAACATTCCGACAGATAAAAAACAGCGGCTGGATTTCTAAGGTCAATAGAGGCAGATGTGCGTTGAGGAGGGACACAGCAGGACCAAGTTAGGGCTAACCCATTTGTTGAAGTGGCTGAAAGAGGCAGTGACTCAATGTGGTGAGGCACTACCCACTCTGGCTTTCTTGAAAGGAGTAGGAAAGGATTCTAGTTTGTTTGCTGAAAAAGAAACATCACCACTCCCTCTTGCACTTGAAGAGGATAGCTTCGTGAGCGACTGGCATGGACCAGAGCACAGGAACCGAAGGTGTGAATATTTGAGAAGCTTCCTCAGAAAAAGGGACCTACTTGACCATCCGTCAAGAAGGAAAAAATCACCTGTTAAATTAAGTAAGCAAGGAAGCAGGAACCTGAGTTCTGACTCGGTGGAGAGTCGATTCTGCTGCTGTAAGGCTCTGTTCAAGAGAAGAAAGCCTGATAAAAAGAAAAGGAATTAAAAGACTCGGCAGTCGCCTAGGCTAAGGCACGGCGCCGACCAAGCCAGCTAAGGCTCTGAGGCACGGCGCCAACCAAGGCATCGAGACACGGCGCTGACCAAAGCGCCAAAGAAAAATGCCAATGGAAATCCTGAGAAGGGGAGAAGGAAAAAGGTGGTGCCCGTGTTGACCCCTGCATGGAAAAGGGGGGGGTGGTAGGCACGAGGGGTGAACATGATGGCAAAGGCACCCAGAGGGCACCTCGCCATACATGATCCAATCGATCCGGCTCCGGTCCAACGGCTCCGAGGCCCAGAGGTCCCGAAATCAGGAACAGAGCCAGGAAAACTAGTAAGTCGAACCCCCTGCTCCATAGGAGCTACCCAGAGGTGAAACTGCCCACCGGAGCTCCAGTGAGGACAGAGATGGAGCTCAGAGTCGAGAAAGCAGTTGTTAGGAGCAGGGCCAAGAGGAACCCACCAAAGTCGGTTCAGGCCCATCGCCCCTCCTGACGAACATTCCTCGTGCAGACATACCAACGGGCAACCTCGAGCTGCACAGATTCTTCTTCCCTGAATGAGGAAGAGGAGCTCGAGGTCAAGCAGAGCCGGATCACCGGAACCTTTAGATTTGTGCTTTGGAGGACTGTCCTCCCCCCGAGAATAGGACTGTCCGTAGTCAGACCCACCCACCTCCGTTAATTAAGGGCAGCGGACCGGACACAGCCCCTCTGCCATAAAAACTTTCAAATGAAGTCCTCCTACCATCACCGCTACCATCTAAGGACGACTCCGTTGATGGCAGGAAAGAATTTCTTTTTCTTCATAATCTTTTTCTTGTTCAGAAATAATAAATTACTACTTTAAAATATTAAAACATTAAGAGCTGTTGTCATATAGAAAACTTAGACTCCGGCAGACTACCGCTTTATAATCTTTCGCCGCACTCGACGCATGTGGAGAAAGCGGAACTGAAGCGGTTGAAGGTCGACGCTTGAAAAACTTTAGGCTTCCGGCTAGTCCTAGGCGTCCGGCGTTATCCCGCTTAGTGTGAATGAGTGATGGAGATTTTAGTCCAGGAAGAAAAATTACTCACCTTAGTAATTGCTTTTCTTCTCATGGAGTCTTGCTATATTATAACAATAGCAGTCAGCCACTGCAGCTGAACTGCCCCGGAGAGGAAGGAGGTTAACTCCAGAAGATCTGAGTTCTACAGCGCGGGCGCTGTGCCCAAAGTTTCATCTGGCAGTTTCAAATGAAACCGTCAGATCTTTACGGCCAACATCAAAGGACGGAAAAAGTCTGTGTGAAAAACTACACTAGCCTATGGCTACCTACTAGTAGTAATAACAATATAAACAACAAAGAAACACCCAGAACCATAATAACAAAGATTGATGGTATTATGGTTCGCTTTACCACCCTTGACAAGCACATATGAAACCCCTTCCCCAAGACTCCAAGTCCAAGAAGGGCAATAAAAATAACCTAAATGAACAACCTAGATCCCTAACCCAAAGGAAAACAGGGTTAGGGAAAACTAAAATGGCATGACACAGTGCTTGCACCAATTTGCCACCTCTACCCAAGTAGGAGTTCTGAGAGGGCAGGAGGAGGGTGGTTATATATAGCAAGACTCCATGAGAAGAAAAGCAATTACTAAGGTGAGTAATTTTTCTTCAAACACCATGAAGTCTTGCTATATTATAACAATAGCAGATTACACAGCAGTCCTCCATGGAGGAGGGTCAGAACCTACTTAGGAAATAAGCTCTGAAGCACAGCTGTGCCAAACCGAGCATCTCTCCTGGACTGGACATCCAGGGAATAATGCTTGGTAAAGGTGTGAACTGTCTTCCAGGTAGCAGCTTGACAAATCTCCAGAATAGGAATGTCTCTAGCAGCCGCTAGAGCGCAGCTATCCACCCTGGTGGAGTGGGCCCTCAATCTGAGGGGGTACTCACCCAGTTTCTGATAACAAATTGATACAAGAGACAATCCACCTTGCAATTGTTCTCTTAGTGGCAGGTTTCCCTTGCCAACCTCGCCATAGGTAAGAAACAGTTGGAGGATTCAACCTATGACCTCTGGTGCTCTAGATAGTAACTTAATGCCCTTTGACATCCAAGCTGTGCAGTCTCCTCTCACCTGAGGAAGAATGCTCAGTGAAAAATACTGGGAGGAGATAGATTGATTCAGGTGGAAATCAAGAAACCACCTTAGGCAAAAACTTTCTATTAGTCCTAAGGACTACCTTATCTCTGTGGAAAGATAAAATCTTCTTCCACTGACAGGGCCTGTAACTCACTTATGCGTCTGGCAGAGGTGATAGCTACTAGAAAACGGTTTTCCAAGTTAAATACTTGAGTTCTGCTGAAGACAGAGGCTCAAGGGGTTGCATTAACTGAGCAATGCAAATATTCAGGTCCCAGAGGCGGAGCTAGGTTCCCGAAAAGGGAGGGTTAGTGTGAAGTAACCCTTTAAAAACTTGGAGAACACAGGGTGAGAAGAAAGGGAGGCAGGCTTCCTGCTGACACAAAAGCAGAGACAGCTGCCAGATGAACCTTCAGGGTAGCTGGTCTAAGGCCTAAGGAATTCAGATGGACCAAATAGTCCAATAAAATGGGAAGATCAGCAGATTCTGGGGTAATCTGCCTCTCGAACACCAGATGGAAAACCTCTTCCACTTAGAATTATAAGTGGCTCTAGTGGAAGGCTTCCTTGAAGCCTTTAAAATATCCATAACACCTTGAGAAAGGTGTAAATCAGCAATTCTAGCTCCTCAAGAGCCAAGCCTTGAGGTGGAGGGACTTGAGGTCGGATACCACACTCTCCCTGTGCACAGGCCAGTAAGTCGTGAACTCTGGAAGGCTCAGGGCAGGGTGGACTGCCAGGGACAGGAGCAGAGGTACCAGGGCTGTCTGGCCCAATCTGGGGCAATCAGAATCACTCTGCAAGGTTGAGATCTGATTTTCCAGTACCCTGAAAAGGAGAGGAAAGGGGGAAGGCATACAGGAACTTCCCTTCCAATCCAACAGAAAGGCATCCAGAGGGACTGAGCCCAGTACTGGAGGCCTGCAGCAAAAAGAGGAAGTTGGTGGTTGTCTGGGGCCGCGAAAAGATCTATCTGAGGAGTGCCCCAACTGGCAAAGACAGACCCCAGTACTTGTGGATTCAGAGCCCATTCGTGATGGCCCTGAGAAATTCTGCTGAGGGCGTCCGCCAGCACATTGTCCTTCCCTGGGAGATGAACCGCTATCAGGGAGGTGTCAGGAATAAGCCAGAGACCACAATCATTGCTTCGTGCACAAGGCTGAAGACCGAAAGCCCCTTGCTTGTTGATGTACCACATTGTGGTGGTATTGTCTGTCCTGACTTGAACCACTTTGTTCTGGACAGAATCTGAAAAGACCAAGAGCTAAAAAGACAGCTCTGAGTTCCAGAAGATTGATGTGGAGCAGAGATTCCTGAGGAGACCACACTCCCTGAGTGGTAAGGTCGCCCAGGTGAGCCCCCACCCTAACAGGGAGGCATCCTGGTGAGGGAGGAGAAATGGGAATGAAGGGAACCCCTTGTTTCAGATTGCTTTGATCCTGCCACCAGTGTAAGGCCAGGATCAGGGTTTGAGTAACTGGGACCAATTTGGTAAGGGGGTCCTTCCTCTGAGACCAATAGGCCCTCAAATGGAACTGAATGTCCCTCATCTGGAATCTTGCTCCCTGCACAACAGCTGTGGAAGCAGCCATGTGCCCGAGGAGTTGCAGAAAATGCCTTGCTGGTCGAGAGACCTGCAGGGTAAAGGAGGATGCCAGGGCAATGAGTCTGTCCACCCTTTCCGAGGGAAGAAAGGCCCTGGCTAACCTTGTGTTCAATTCTGCGCCTATGAAAGTTAGGGCCTGAATTGGTTCCAGAACTGACTTTGGTAAGTTTAGCAGGAATCCCAGAGAAGTGAGAAGCTGCTGGGTGACTTGCAAGTGGGATTTCACCTGACCTGGAGACTGACCCACAATGAGCCAGTCGTCCAGGTAGGGAAACACAGCAACCCCTTGCCTTCTTAAATGAGCCACTACTACAGCGAGACATTTTGTGAATACCCTTGGCGCAGAGGTAAGGCCCAAGGGCATCGCCCTGAACTGGTAGTGGCCTGAGGGCAGTTCGAACCTGAGGTACTTTCGGTGGGAAGGCCTGATCAGAACATGAAAATAGGCATCCTTGAGGTCCAGGGAAGCTAGCCAGTCCCCTGGCCTTAGGGAAGGCAATATCATAGCCAGAGTTAACATTTTGAACTTTGGTTTCAACAGATGCTTGTTCAAGTATCTTAAATCCAGAATGGGCTGCCATTCTCCTGTCTTTTTTGGGGTAAGAAAGTATCTTGAATAAAGCCCCTTGCCCTGATGGCAAGGAGGAACCCTTTCCACTGCTTTGCAGACCAGAAGAGAAGAAACCTCTGCTTCCAAAGCAAGGGCTTCTGAAGGATTTGCAGGTGGGAAATGCCTGGCTCTCATCTTTGGAAAATATTTGAAGCTGAGAACCAGACCCTGGCCTATTACCTCCAGAACCCATCTGTCCGAAGTTAGGGACAGCCAGCTCTGGCTGAAATAGGCCAACCTGCCCCCCACTGGTACAGGAGAATCGGCCCTGGGCACCCCATCAGGGTGCCTGCTTAGCAGCAGCCTTAGGCTGAGGGAAGGGAGACGGTCTACTTGCGCCACGTCTACCCCTGCCTCTGAAGAAACCCCTCTGCGAGACAGCAGAGGAGGCTTGAAATTGGTAAAAAGGCCTGGAAAAGGGTCTGCCCCTACCTCTGGGAGCATGCCTTTGTGGCATGGCATGCTTCTCCTTAGCCTGGGCACTTTTGTAGGTAGTTCTGTATTCATCCATCTTTTTCATATAATTTTCTGTTTGCTCCCCAAACAGAGAATTTCCCACTACAGGAAAATCCATAGCCTTTGACTGAGTATCTTGGGACAGATTAGTGCATCTGAGCCATGCCAACCTACGGAAAGCTACAGAAGTGGCCATGACCCTGGAGGAAACATCATTAACATCAACAACAGTATGAAATTGAACTTTAGAGGCTTCAATGCCATCAGCAGCCACCTGTTCCAATCTCACTAGCCAGCTGGCCATGGGCCTGCTTGGCTAACTGCAATACTGTGTCCCACCTAGATTTCTGATATCTAGCCACATAAGCCATATAATTTGCCTGCCTGAGTCCCAAAGAAGCTGCCATATACTGTTTCTTCGCCATGGCATCAATCTTCCTAGAATCCTTATCAGGAGGATGTGAGGCCAGAGGAATATTAGCCTTGTCACAGGCTGCAGCTTGTACCACACCTACATGACTACTACACTGCTCAATAAGGAAGTCTGTATCCGAGCCTGACAAAGTATACCTTCTGTCCATTTTTATCTACAGGAGGGACAGAATGAGGATTTTTAAAATCTTTGTTGTTTGCTTCCTAAATGACTTATGCAAAGGAATAGACAACCTCTAGACTCTGGAATATCCATCATTTCCACATAATCAGGCTCCTCTTGCTCATCCACAGCCTCCTCTAAAGGAAGCTGGAGGGTTTCTGCAACCTTTTGTAAAAATAAACAAAGAAGGGGACTCAGACAGAATAGGGGAGATTCTAAAGGTCTGTCTGGAGAAATGCCGTTCAATGGGCACGTCAGACCCTCCCAGCCACACATATATTGATCAAATCCTCCTCCCTCCTGTGGTTCATAAAATCCTCAACTTCAAAATCCTGAACCACTGGGACTGAACGAACCAACCTTTACCAACTGTTGGTGGTTCTACAGATCCATGAGACAGTGACTGGACAATCTGAATGGCTTTAGCTTATCTCTGCAGCAGTTGGAGACACAATTCTGGACTCCAAACCTCCTGATTTCTTTGTCTTTTACTTGGGACTGGTTCCTCTGAACCAGTCTTCCTTTGCCCGAGGAAGTCTCGCCCTGGTCAGAGGGCACTCCCTCTGGTCCAGTGGGTACTGAACCGGCTGGCCATCCGGGTCAGCGGACTTTTTGCCTCTCGTCCCTGAGCCGGCCCAATCTCTTCTCCAGGGTGGCTGCAGGGAAATTTTTACACACCTGGCAGTCTGACAGGAGGTGGTCAGCCCCCAGACAATAGACACAAGTGGTGTGTGGGTCAGCCTTGGCAAAGGCGTCCCCACAGACATCACAGTGTTGAAACCAGTGGGCCGGTTTTCTTTTGGGT
This sequence comes from Neoceratodus forsteri, assembly GCA_016271365.2. Classification (NCBI taxonomy): domain Eukaryota; kingdom Metazoa; phylum Chordata; order Ceratodontiformes; family Ceratodontidae; genus Neoceratodus; species Neoceratodus forsteri. The sequence goes on along the minus strand of JADMNL010000031.1, from coordinate 152,967,500 downwards.
TTCTCAGACATAATGCCAGCCTAACCAAAAACTTGCCCTTTTGATGGCAGTACCAGGCAAGACACCCTTATCGGTTCCTAACAAGTATCACAGGTATTTGAAAAAAAAAACGTAATAATTTCTGTTTTTTAGAACCGATAAGAACCGGAACCGCACTCTAAAACCCACAGTACAGTTTTAAAAGGCAGAAAAACCAAGCGATCGGTTCAAACCGAACCGATAATTAATTTTCCACACAGACTTGAATTTTTGTACTTACGTTACCAGATAGAGCTTTAGAACCGAAATGCGGTAAAATAATGACTTTGCCGGTTCAAATGAACCGAAAACTACTCTTTGAACCGAGAATGAACCGAGCTGAAGGAGCTGATCTCCGAGCGACTGTTCAGTGAAGCGGAGTAAAGAATCTGACAGTTTCATTTGAAACTGCCAGATAGAGCTTTGGGCACAGCGCCCACGCGCTGTAGAACTCCAGATCTTCTGGAGTTAACTCCTTCCTCTCCGGGGCAGTTCAGCTGCAGTGGCTGACTGCTATTGTTATAATATAGCAAGACTTCATGGTGTTTGAAGATCTGGGAGCACTGGCAGACGGGCAGGAGAGGGGAGAAAGGCCCTGCAGGGGGGGTCTGGATACCCTGGGAGGTGGCAAGGAAGTGGAGGTTGAAGTTCAATGCAGGGAAATGTAGGGTGCTGCATCTGTGGGTCAGAAACCCGGGACATGCATACACCCTGGGGGGACCACACTGCAAGTCACATTGGGCGAGAGGGACTTAGGGATAGTGGTGGACAGCAAAATGAATAACAGAGAATTGTCGAAGAGCTGCAGCAAAAGCAAACAGGATACTGGGCTGCATAACCAGGAGGATTACCTCCAGGAGGAGGGAGGTGATCCTCCCTCTGTATAATGCCCTGGTTAGGCCGCATCTTGAATACTGTGTGCAGTTCTGGAGACCCCATCTTAAGAGGGACATAGCGCTGCTGTAGAGGGTCCAGGGCAGGGTGACCAGGATGATTCAGGGCATGGAGGGTAGGACCTATGAGGAGAGGCTGGATGAACTCAATCTGTACGCATTGGAGGAGAGGGGGGGCAGAGGGGACATGATAGAGACTTTCAAGTAGATAAAGGGGATTAAATGAGGGTGGAGCCAGGGAAGTGTTCAGGCTTAAGAAGGGGAAACTACCAGGGGCACAGTGGAAGCTGGAAGGAGGAAGTACATGGGGGAGCACAGGAGACAGTTCTTCACAGAGAGGGTGGTGGAACCATGGAACGCACAGCTCTGGAGTCTGGTGGAAGAGACCACAGTGGAAGGATTCAAGAAGGGTTGGGACAGGTACGGGGGAAGCTGAGACCAGGGAGGGCCACCTCTGGGGCTGGGGGGGGTGGAGGAACGAGCTCCCAGTAGGGGGCTAGCTTCCGAGCAGACACGATAGACCATGGGGCCTATTCTGCTGGCTTTTACTGTGATACTATGATATACCACATGGAAGGTCTGACGGCACAACTACATAACAAATACACCCCCTTTAGTGAGAAGTCGCGACCATGGGTGATGTACATATCCACACACAATCCAAATGTTATACCCTAAAACCTCATCCTAGATGTGGTGATAAAAGGGTTACTCGACTAAATAAACTTCGGGGCACTTGGGGTCCTTTGGCATCTGCAAGTATTTATGAGAATATCCAAGTTTCAGTAAAAGAAGCCTGCTCAGATCTCCATAGATTTATCTACAAAGTCGATTCTTTGGATCATTGCACCTTAAGCATCACAAGATTCTACGGAACTATAAGATATGCATATATGTATGTAACATGTATTATCATACTTGTCAATCAAAGATGTCATAACTTATTGTGTCTCATTTTTAAATAAAAAGATTAAAAAAAAACACAACAGAGTCTTCACAGCTCAGCCATCGAAGAAGTGAAGACCAAAAAATGAAAATGACGTACCTACCAGTCTTCACCATTCATTACTGCTGGGTAAGCTGCGGAGGTGTGCACCTGTCTGGAAGGCTTTTTTGGGGGAGGGGGAGAGGAGTCGCTGCCCACGAGGCCAATGCACTGCATGGCGCATACGGGTTGGCCGTTAGGTGCTGCAGACTCATCCTTCGCCCCAGTTCTGTTATGCTGGCAAGGATGAAACAGAGGAACAGAGAAAACCAAGGTGAGGCAACAGAGCCGAGGAATAGGAAAAGGAAAGGACATAAATTGAAAAAGGAATAAGCCGACCAGAGGACAGAGGATTGGACTGTTTATCCTAGGTGGCCATAGGGCTCCCATCCTTGGGTGGCCACACAGGAAAGGGGAGAAAGAGAGAGAGTGCGATAGAAATACAATATATGTGAGGGAAGAAGGGTCCTCCACCATGTTGACTGAAAGACCATTGGCTAATTATTACCTCAAAAACCTGAAAGGTATGAAGACACAGGAGCAAGGATCCCGCCAGCTTCCCTCTCTTCCCAGCCCCAATTCACATATGGGATGAAAGTCCTAGAACATGGCTCTCTACAGGCTATCTCTTGATGGCTAGTTGAGGGGGAAAAACCCTGTTAAACAGGTGAGGACTCTGTCCAGAATGACCTCCAAGGAGAGAGGAAGCCAAAGAAGGAGGAGGAGAAAAGGGGGAGGGAAAAACCCCACGGGTTCTCCCACGAAATGCACTGACGCAGTCCCAACTTCGGGAGAAGGGAACCATGGGACATCTGTGCCAGGCTAGAAAGGACACAACAGTGTATTACGTTGAGAATCTTGGCTCTAAAGGCAAAGGGTAAGTAAGAAGAAAAAATTACTCACCTTAGTAATTGTGTTTCTTCTAATGGAGTCTTGCTGTATTCTGACAATCTGCAGTTAGCTCCAGCCTTTAAACTGCCCTGGAGAGTATAGGGTTCATTTTCTATGCAGTGCATAGAACATTGAGCTCGAGCTCAGTTGAGGTCTCTGTCTGCAGCACTTTGAAACCCAACCGTCAGATTCTTACGAGCAAACACTCACTAACTATACTATGTGGAAACTGTACAATTTTTAACTGGCCAACTGGCAACAGAAAGTTTTGGATTCCCAAAGGAAGACCCAAGTCAGGAAACCCAAAACCTATCTAAAATAAAGATAATAATACAAAAACTGCCCAGGTAAAAAGGAGGGTGTGCAAGAAACACCCCTGGAGTGCAACACTGCGCCTGCCCACCCACTTCCCAAAAACCAGGTTGTGAGAGGGAAGGCAGGGAGGTCAGAATACAAGACTCCATTAGAAGAAACACAATTACTAAGGTAATTTTTTCTTCAAACAACATGAAGTCTTGCTGTATTCTGACAATCTGCAGACTACCAAGCAGTACCTCCATGGGTGAGGGAGAGAACCTACTTCGGGAATAGGCTCTGAAGTACTGCTGTGCCAAACCGAGCATCACTACTAACCTGGATATCCAGAGAGTAATGCTTGGTAAAGGTATGGACTGTTTTCCAGGTGGCTGCTTGACAAATTTCTAACAGAGGGATATCCCTGGCAGCAGCCAGGGAAGCAGCTGTACCTCTTGTAGAGTGAGCCCTCAAGCCTGAGGGTGGAATTTTTCCCAGTTTCTCATAGCAGAATTGTATACAAGACACAATCCATCTGGCAATAGTTCTCTTGGTGGCAGGTTTGCCCTTCCCCACTTCCCCATGAGTGAGGAACAACTGGAGGGAATCAAACCTGTGACCCTTGGTATGCTCTATGTAGTAGCTAAGGGCTCTTTTAACATCTAAACTGTGTAGCCTCTCTCCTGAGGAAGAATGATTAGTGAAGAAGGCAGGGAGAGACACAGACTGATTCAAGTGGAAGCCTGAAACCATTTTGGGCAAGAACGTCCTGTTGGTTCTAAGGACCATTTTATCTCTATGAAAGGAGATAAAATCAGGTTCCACTGACAGGGCTTGCAATTCACTGATACGTCTGGCAGAGGTAATGGCTACCAAAAACACAGTTTTCCAAGTCAAGTACTTAAGCTCTGCTAAGGACATAGGCTCAAAAGGAGGTTGCATAAGTTGAGCAATGCAAACATTTAAGTACCAGGCAGGGGCAGGATCCCTAGAGGGAGGATTGGTATGAAGCAATCCCTTGAAAAATTTACAGAACACAGGATGAGATGATAGTGAGGAAGGCTTCCCCACTGACAGAAAAGCAGAAACAGCTGACAAGTGTACCTTGAGAGTAGCTGGTCTGAGGCCTAGGCCATTAAGATGGACCATATAATCCAGAACTGTAGGCAATTCAGCAGTCTCTGGAGAGATATGTTTCTTGGAACACCAAATGCTGAATCTTTTCCATTTGGAGTCATAAGTCTTTCTGGTGGCAGGCTTTTGAGAGGCTTTGAGAATACCCAGAACCCCCTGGGACAGGTGCAAATCTGCATACTCTAACTCTTCAAGAGCCATGCCTTGAGATTGAGAGACCGAAGATTGGGGTACCAAATCCTCCCCTGAGAGGAGGTTAACAGGTTGTAATTCCTGGGAAGAGACAGGGGAAGATGGATTGCTAGAGACAGCAACAGGGGGTACCAAGGCTGTCTGGCCCAGTCTGGAGCAATCAGAATCACTTTGCAAGGTTGTGACCTTACCTTGACTAGAACCTTGAACAGTAGAGGAAAGGAAGGGAAGGCATACAGAAATTTCCCTTCCCAGTTCAAAATCAGAGCATCCAGAGGGACTGAACCCAAGACTGGGGGTCTGCAACAAAACTGAGGAAGTTGGTGATTGTCTGGGGCTGTAAAGAGATCTATCTCTGAAGTGCCCCACCTTGAAAAAATCACTTTCAACACCAGGGGATCCAGGGACCATTCGTGATGGCCCTGGGAGATCCTGCTCAGTGCATCTGCTAGCACATTGTCCTTCCCTGGAAGGTGGATTGCTGTCAGAAACGTCTGCAGGGAATAAGCCAGGGACCACAATTTCATGGCTTCCGTGCACAAGGCCATAGACCGAGTGCCTCCCTGCTTGTTGATGTACCACATGGTGGTGGTGTTGTCTGTTCTGACCTGAACCACTTTGTTCTGCACAGACTGAGAGAAATCTTGCAGGGCCAGAAAAACTGCTCTGAGTTCCAGAAGATTGATATGAAGAAGGGACTCCTGAGGGGCCACAGTCCCTGGGCTGTGAGCCCCCAGATGAGCTCCCCACCCCAAAAAGGGAAGCATCTGTGGTAAGGACCACCGAATGAGTCTGAGTGACAAATGGGACCCCTTGCCTTAAACTGTCCTGATCCTGCCACCATTGAAGAGCTTGGATCAGTGTCCGAGTCACTGGAATCAGTTTAGTAAGAGGATCCTTCCTTTGGGACCAAAAGGCCCTCAGATGGAACTGAATGTCCCTCATCTGGAATCTTACCCCTTGGACCACCACTGTAGAAGCTGCCATGTGGCCCAAGAGCTGAAGGAAGTGCCTTGCTGGTCGGGACACCTGAAGACCGAAGGAAGAAGCCAGTTCTATAAGAACTCTTGCCCTTTCCAGGTGAAGAAATGCTCTTGCTTTGACAGTATCTAGCTCTGCCCCTATAAAGGTAAGAAGCTGCACCGGTTCGAGAACTGCCTTGGGGAGGTTGAGAAGAAATTCCAGGGAAGTGAGCACTTGCTGGGTCACTTGCAGGTCTGACTTGACTTGGCCTGGAGACTGACCCACTATGAGCCAGTCGTCTAGATATGAAAAAATGGAAATCTTTTGCCTTCTTAAAAAGGCCACTACTATTGCCAGGCACTTTGTGAAAACCTTGGAGCCGATGTTAGGCCAAAGGGCATTGCTTTGAACTGGTAATGGCCTGAGGGCAACTTGAACCTGAGGTACTTTCTGTGGGAGCACCTGATGGGGATGTGAAAGTAGGCATCTTTGAGGTCCAGGGAGGCTAGCCAGTCCCCTGGCCTTAGAGAGGGAAGAATTATTCCCAGAGTCACCATCTTGAACCTTGGTTTTAAAAGATGTTCGTTCAGGTATCTTAGATCTAGGATGGGCTCACTTCCCTGTCTTTTTTGGGATAAGGAAGTACCTGGAGTACAGACCTTTGCCCCACTGTAGGTTAGGAACTCTCTCTCTGGCTTCTAAGGCCAGAAGAGATGAAACCTCTGCCTCTAGGGCAACGGTTTCGGAGAGACTTGCAGGTGGAAAAGATCTGTCTCTCATCTTCAGAAATGTTTTGAAGCGGAGAACCAGTCCCTGGCTTACTACTTCTAGGACCCACTTGTCTGAAGTAACAGACACCCAGTCCTGGACGAAGTAAGCCAGCCTGCCCCCTACAGAGATAGGAGAGTCGACCCGGGCAGGCCCATCAGGGTGTCTGCTTGGCAGGGGCCTTAGGCTGAGGAGTGGATGCAGCCCTGCTCATCCCCCTTGTGCTTCTCCCTCTGAAGAAACCCCTCAGTGAAAAGGGAGAAGAGGCCTGTGCTTGGTAGAAAGGCCTATGAAAAGGCCTGCCCCTAGATTGTACAGGACCCCCTGACTGGGAGTGACCACAATACTGTCTGGTTTCAAATAAGCATTGGGGGAGTGGGGGTGAGATCTAGGACACTGGCAGTGGACTTCAGGGGGGCAGACTTTATGGGCATGGGAAATATTCTCAGGATCACTTGAAGGGGATTACCTCAACAACAAGTGTGGAAAGGAGATGGGAGGTCATAAACGGGACTTCATGAGGCAGTCAGGATCTGCGCTAAGTTGAAACGTAGGAGCAAGGTCACATAAACCATGCTGGTGGTCCAGTGAGGTCCAGGTAGCAGTCAGAGAAAAGAAGGCGGCACAAAAATATAAAACAACAAGAGGGATAGGGATAAGAAATGTACCAGCTTGCATCTAGAAAAGTCACCCGATGGTGAGGGAGCAAAGTCAGTAAAGAGCAACGGCTGGCACAGGGGATACATGGAGGGAAAAGGGGTTCTTCCGTACATTGGGGAGCCGGAGAAAACTAAGGCCATCTCAGCAGATTGAGATCAGAAGGAGGGTGGGTGGAAGAGGCGAGGACCAGGCAGAGGTATTTAACGAGTACTTTGCCTCTGTGTTCACTAGGGAGGGATGGATATCTACAAAGCAAGGCACAAAGGGGATAGAAGCGGCAGGGAGGCGGGATCAGGGAGCAGCAGAAATGGAGCAAAAGGGAGGGAAAGGTACCCGGGGTGTCGATCTGGATAAGGATAAAAGACCAGTAAGGTGGAGGGACGGAGATGCCATCCCACCAAAAGGGTGTGGTTGCCCTCAAGGCCCTAAAGAAAGACAAATCTCCTGGGCCGGATGGCATTCATCCGAGAGTACTATGGGAATTGGCGGACATCCTGGCTGCACCCCTGGCGGAGCTTTTCAATAGGTCACTTGAGACAGAGAGGGTACCTAGGGATTGGCGAGAGGCACATGTGGTACCAATCCATAAAGGGGGTCGAAGGAAGTACCAGGAAACTATAGACCCATCAGTTTAACCTCGGTGGTGGGAAAATTAATGGAGAGTATACTAAAGGAACGATTGGGGGTTTACTTGGAGGAGGTGGGAGGCCTGGATAGTCGGCAGCATGGGTTTGTGCCAGGTAGATCATGTCAAACCAACCTTGTGGAGTTCTATGAATGGGTAACATCAGAACTGGACAGGGGTAAGCCTGTGGATGTATTATTCTTGGACTTCAGCAAGGCGTTTGACTCTGTCCCCCACAATGGTCTGGTGGAGAAACTGATGGGGTTAGGGTAGGCCTTTGATGGTCAGATGGATTGAAAACTGGATAGCTGGACGCACTCAGAGAGTAGTGGTCTGTGGGGAGCTCTCGAACCCTACAGAGGTTGGTAGTGGGGTACCACAGGGCTCGGTCCTGGGTCCAATCCTGTTTAATGCATACATATCAGACATCAGGGATGGTATAGGGTGTGAAATGAGTCTCTTCATGATGACTCCAAGATGGGAGCAGTAGTTGAGGGAGAAGAGGAGGTTGGCCCTGCAAGGGACCTGGACACCCTGGAAAGCTGGGCTCACACATGGAAATTAATTCAATATCACCAAGTGCAAGGTGTTGCATCTTGGTCGGGAAACCCTAAACACATGTACACCCTGGGAGGAGGTGCTGGAAGCCTCAACAGGGAAAAGACCTAGGGGTCATGGTGGATACATGTATGAATAACACTGAGCAGTGCAGGAGAGCAGCTAGCAAGGCAAACAGGATGTTGGGATGCATCGCAAGGGGGATCACCTCTAGGAGCAAGGAAGTGATTCTGCCACTGTACAATGGACTGGTTAGACCACACCTTGAGTAATGTGTACAGTACTGGAGACCACACTTGAAGAGGGACATACAGCTCCTGGAGAGGGTACAGAGGAGGGCAACAAAGATGATACGAGGGCTAGGGGATTTGACTTACGAGGACAGACTTGAGGAGCTCTGCCTGTTTTCATTGGAGGAGAGGAGACAGGGGACATGATTGAGGCCCTCAGGTACCTCAAGGGAATAAATAGGGTAAACATGGAGGGATCTTTAGACTAAAGCAGGGAGGCATCACCAGAGGCATGGTTTGAAGTTGGAAGGTGGAAGGTGAGGGGAAAAGAGGAGGAGGTTTTTCACTGAGAGGGTGGTGGACCCTTGGAATGCTTTGCCTGGTGAGCTGGTTCAGAGATCCACAGTGGAGAGCTTTAAGAGGGTGGGACAGACACAGAAAGTGGATGTATCAGATGATGGCCTGTCCCGGGGGGGTGGGGATGGATGATAGGGGTTTCTGGAGCACAAGGGATGGGAGGGTCTCGGCACCCAACTAAGGATCTAGGTTCGAGCAGACTTGATAGACCATAAGGCCTAATCTGCTGGCAAATAGTATGTTAGTATGTTAGTATGTTAGATTGCTGCCTTTGAGGAGTTGCCTGCCTCTCCTTGGCCTGTGCACTCCTATAAGTGGTCCTATATTCCTCCATCTTCTTCATGTAATTCTCTGTCTGCTCCCCAGACAGAGAATTACCTTCCCCAGGGAAATCCACGGCCTTAGCCTGGGTGTCCTGTGAGAGGCTAATACATCTGAGCCAAGCCATTCTCCGAAGAGCCACAGATGTAGCCATAACTCTTGTTGACACATCAATGGAGTCCACAGCAGCATGAAACTGTACCTTAGATGCCTCAATCTCAATGCCTCAATCCCATCCGCAGTCACTTCCTCCAGCTCCTTGGCCAGCTGGGGGAAGGCCTGTTTAGCCAGTGCCAGTACAGTGTCCCACCTGGACTTCTGGTACCTGGCTGACAGGCCATATAATTAGCCTGCCTGAGTCCCAAAGAGGATGCCATGTATTGCTTCTTTGCCAAGGCATCCATCCTCCTGGAGTCTTTATCTGGAGGGTATGAAGCCAAGGAAACATTAGCCCTGTCACAGGCTGCAGCCTGCATGACCCCAACATGGCTGCATTGCCGGTAGAAAAACTCTGTGTCTGAGCCTGATAAAGTATACCTCTTGTCCATTCTTCTATCAACAGGAGGTACAGAATTAGGAGACTTTAAATTTTTTTGCATCTGTTTCCCGAATGATTTGTGCAGGGGAATAGACAGCCTCCTGGACTCTGGGATGTTCATCATTTCAACAAAATCAGGCTCCTCTTGATCCTCTGTAGCTTCCTCCATAGGGAGCTGGAGAGTTTCAGCCACTTTCCTGTAGAACAGATAGTGGGAAGGGGACTCAGACAGCCTAGAAGGGGAACACCAGAAGGTCTGTCTGGGGAGATGTCCGGTTCAATGGGCACATCCAGACTTTCTGCTCCATCATAGTCATCCCCTCCTCCTCAAATTCCGGTTCATAAAAATCTTCAAGGGCATAATCCTGAACCGGTGGAACCGACCGAACCGATTCAACAATCCAAATCGCTCAGGCAATCTCATCAGCGGTCGGAACATGAACCTCCGGATCCGAATCGGCTGACTTGTCTTCACGTTTCCTTTTCATAAGAGCCGATCCCTCAGGATCGGCTCTCCTCTTGCCCGAATAAGTATCACCCTGGTCAGAGGGCACTCCTTTTGGTTCGGTAGGAACCGAACTGGCCATCCGGGTCAGCGGACTTCTCGGCCTCCTTTTCCCTAAGTCTACTTAATCTTTTCTCCAGGGTAGGCTTAGGAAAGTTTTTACAAATTTGGCAGTCTGTATCGAGGTGTTCAAACCCCAGACACTAAACACAGGTGGTGTGGGAATCTGCCTTAGCAAAGACCTCCCCACACTCACTGCAGTGTTGAAACCCAGTGGGCCTGGTTTTTTTTCTTGGGTTTCTCAGACATGGCCAACCTAACCAAACTTACCCTTTTTTCGGCAACTGCCAGGCAAGACTCCCTTATCGGTTTCTAACCATGTTACGGTATTGGAAAAAAACGCACAATTACATTTTTTTTTAAAACCGATAAGGACTGGTAACCACACACTAAAGATAAATGTAAGTAATAGATCGGTTCAGCTGAACCGATCGAGAAATACAAATTTTCCAATTTCCACAATAAGAAACAGAGAACCACCTAAAGTACTTACTGTACCTCAGACAGAGCCTGAACCGACAATACGGAAAATAATTCGGAATAAAGCCGACAACTTTAACCGACTTTGAACCGAGCAGGAGGAAAAATCTCTGGAGCGACTGTTCAGTGAGGCGGAGAAAAGAATCCGACAGTTGGGTTTCAAAGTGCTGCAGACAGAGACCTCAACTGAGCTCGAGCTCAACGTTCTATGCACTGCATAGAAAATTAACCCTCTACTCCCCGGAGCAGTTTAAAGGCTGAAGCTAACTGCAGATTGTCAGAATACAGCAAGACTTCATGTTGTTTGAAAAGTTTGCTCCCGTTGGGTCCTAGTGCCTCCGGCGCAGATCCCATTAGTGTGAATGAGTGGTGGTGACTTTATGTCCAGGAAGATCACATAAATGCCCTTGTGATGTAGGGTCACCGCTACCACTGCTAGGCACTTGGTGAAAACCAGAGGTGCCGAAGGGAAGGGCTCTGAACTGAAAATGCTCCTCCTGGAAGGAGAATCTCAGGAAGTGGTGGTGGGCCAGAAGGATGGGGATATGTAGGTAGGCATCCTGCATATCCAGGGAACACAGCCAATTGTTTGGTTGGAGCAGGGGCAAGAGTCCCTGGAGTGTCAACATGCGAAACCTCTTGTGGGTTGAGCATGCTGAGATCTCCTCTTTTTGGTACTAGAAAGAAGTGGGAGTAATATCCCCTTCCTGTCTCCTCTGGTGGAATCCACTCTAGGGCTGATTTCTGCAGTAGAGCTTGGATTTCTTGCAGGACCAAATTTTGTTGGCCCGACTGGTAATGAGACCTGCCCAGAGGACTGGTGGGTGGTCTCTCCAGAAAGATAAGAGTGACCTCTTCTGATTAGCTGTAGGACCCACGCATCTTCGGTTACGGCTTTCCACTCTTCCAGGTGGAATCTTCCCCTCACTAGTTTCTCCTTGAAGAGGGGAGGCAACGGGGGGGGGGACCGTAATTCAGGACGCTGAGGGGAAGGGCACCTTGCCCCCAGCGGCTGTCCTTGGGAATTTAGCCTGGGGGATTTGGGCACCAGAGCCAGAGGGGCGACCCTTGTTCTGACGTCTGCCCTGGTTCTGTTTGTTCTGTTTCAGTTGGCAACGAAAATTTTGCTTGGGTTTCTGACCAGAGTGGTACAAAGAGTGGACATCTTTCAAAGATTTCCCATTTTCTTGCAGTTCTGTGATAATATCTTTAGCGTCGCTGCCAAACAGAACTGGACCCCTGAAGGGAGTGCCCAGAAGAGAGCTCTGTACATCTTGACCCAATCCTGCAAGATGAAGCGCGTACAGCTCCTCAGGGCAGACGCTTCGTAGCTTATTAAAGTGCTACCGAGTCGCAGGTTGCCCGAAGCGCATGGCGGCAGGATGATTTATTCAACCTGATTTTGTCCAAAAGTATGTTCCTGAGTTACTTGTCAGGGACTTCTTGGATGTCCTTTTCCAGGTCAGACGAGATCGACTTCTGGAAAGCCACCATGTGGACTACATACTTCAATGAACGTATGGCGCAAGTAGAAGAGGAGTAGACCTTGCAGCCATATTGGTCCATTTGCTCCGACTCCTTGTCAGGAGGAGAGGCACCAAGATGTTTGGGTTTTGCAGACCTATTGTGCACTGCAGTGATGACAATGGAGTCAGCTTTGGGTTGAGCTGTGAGGTGGGAAACCCCTTCCAGGGGGTGGTAGGTCCTGTCGGCTTTCTTAGAAACCGCAGGGATCAAAGACGGCTGTTGCCAAATCATGAATGTAAGATATGGAAATTACGTACCTACCGTAATTCTTGATCATCTTGGACGAGTCTCCACCACTCATTCACACTAACAATGGGAACCGCGCCGGAGACATCTAGGACCCAGCGGAGCAAACGCTTAAGCGGAGTGGTCGGCGCCAGAGATGGAGCCTGAAGAGCGGCACCCACGAGCCCCAGCTCATGCAGTAATGCCCATCTCAAGGCCACCCTCCAACTGCCTCAGTACCTTTTTTTCCGAGGAGGTGCAGCGTAACTAACCTAGAAGGATAGCTTAACCAAAAACCCGGACATAAGATAGTCCGGGTGACCCATAAACGAAGGGTCAACAAAGAAGTCCTCACAGCCTAAAGATTGAGGGAGTGAGGACCAACAACAGAGGTGAGCTCAGGGATGGGTGGGCGTGTGAATGAGTGGTGGAGACTCGTCCAAGAAGATCAAGAATTACAGTAGGTACGTAATTTCCATATATTCCTGGACATTAAGTCTCCAACACTCATTCACACTAATGGGAGAGTACCGAACTAAATATCCCCCCGAGAGGGCGGCAGGAGAGACCAAGAGCTCACAGTTTTAGGACAGAAGTCCATCAAGAATGGTTCTGCCAAAAGAAAGATGTCGTCTGGCATGGACATCCAGGGCATAGTGTTTGACGAATGTATGCACTGAGCTCCAGGTGGCTGCATTGCAAATATCCACAATGGGCGCATTGCGGATTTCCGCTAGAGATGCCACGATCGCTTTAGTAGAGTAAGCGTACACTCTGCCTTCCAGCTTAACCTGCACCATGGAATAACAGTGGCGAAGGCATGCCACCAGCCATGCTAAAATACATCTGATAGCGACAGGTTGACCCAGCCGGGTCTCGCTGAAGGAAACAAACAGTTGTTGAGCTTTGCGAAAGTCTTTTGTTCTGTCTAGATAGAAACGCAAAGCTCTTCTGACGTCCAAGGAATGAAGAGAACGCTCTCCTTCATTTTGGAAGTTCGCAAAGTAAGTAGGAAGAACCAAAGGGTGGTTCAGATGGAATTCCGAAACAACCTTAGGAAGAAACTTAGGATGGGTCCTAAGAACTCCTTTGTCTTTATGAAACACAGTATATGGAGGGTCTGTGACCAGGACATGTATCTCAGAGACCCTGCGGGCCGAGGTAATGGCCACCAGGAAGGCCATTTTCTAAGTGAGAAATTTTAGCTCACAGGTAGCTAGAGGCTCGAAAGGTTTTTGAGTGAGCATGTCCAGTGACAAGGAAAGTACTGGCTCATGATAAGCTGAAATGGCACAAAGGTGAACCTTAACTGTAGAGTATTGCAGACCTGAATTTGAGATGTCTAAAAGGTACTCTAGAACTTTATCTGGTGGGCAGGAAAAAGGATTCAAAGATGATTTGCACACCAGAGCGAAAAACGCCTCCACTTGGCTGTGTAAGTTTTCCTAGTGGCTGGCTTGTGCGCAGTCAGAAGAATATCTGAAATCCTGCGAGAGGCATTGAACCTGTTCACTTCTATCTCTTCAGGAGCCAAGCGTGAAAGTGAAGCGATCTCAGATTGGGATGGACCACAGGCTCCTGAGTCAGAAGGTTTGTCTGAAGGGGAAGAGGTTTCGGAGGAGTTTCCAACATACTGATGAGTAGTGGAAACCATATCTGTCGAGGCCAGAAAGGAGCAATTAGGATCATTTTGTCCCCCTGGGACTCGAACTTGAGAAGTACCCTCTGAATCAGAGGAAGAGGCGGAAAGGCGTATAGAAAGCATTTTGTCCACTGCAGCCTGAACGCATCCTGACAGAAAATGCCAGGCCCTGGATTTCTGGAGCAGAAGAGAGGCAGTTTCGTGTTGAGTGGGGATGCAAAAAGGTCCAGGTCTGGAGTTCCCCACTCTGCGAATAGTGACTGAACCACGGTTCAGTCGAGAGACCATTCGTGAGGATCTGTTTCTGTTCTGCTGAGACGGTCTGCCAGTTCGTTCTGTACTCCCGGCAGGTAGACCGCTTGAATTAGAGCCTTGTGCTCCAAGCACCATTCCCACACTCTCATCGCTTCCCTGCATAAAGGCTAAGAGTGAGCACTGCCCTGCTTGTTGATGTAATACATCACTGCTTTGTTGTCTGTTTGAAGGAGAATGTTCTTGTGACAGAGAATGTCCTTCAAAGCCCGGACTGCATAAAGGACGATTCTCATTTCTAAAACATTTATGTGAAGCTGGGACTCGTCCTGAGTCCACGTACCTTGGGTGTGGAGATTCTGACAGTGAGCTCCCCACCCCATCAGGGACGCGTCTGTGGTAATGGAAACCTGATGATCCAGGGAAGCAAAGGAATACCCTTCCAGAAGATTGTCCTCTTGTGACCACCAGGTGAGTGACCTCTTCAGAGGTTCTGTCACCTTGATGAGAAAGGACTGAGGGTGAGTGGTCGGGGACCACTGAGTACTGAGCATCCACTGAGAGGTTCTCATGTGAAGGCGTACTAGGGGTTCAGTGAATACCGAGGATGCCATGAAATCTAGCATCTGTTGCATCGAGAGAGCTGTCACCGAGTTGCTTTCTCCGATGTATCCGGCCATCTGAAGGATATCGCTCCTCCTGTGCTCTGGAAGAAAAGCTTTCACACAGGTGGTGTCCAGGAGAATTCCTATGAAAAGGAGCCTCTGGGAGGGCTGCAGCTGCGATTTTTTGAGGTTTAGCAGGACTCCCATGGACGTGAGGAAGTGTGAAGCCGTGGCCACGGCATCTAGCGTTCCCTGCCTGGAAGGACTTGCTAGAAGCCAATCGTCCAGATATGGGAACACTTGTATTCCGTTTTTTCTGAGATGCGCTGCGAGAATTGCACAACACTTTGTAAAAACTTGCGGCGCCGAGGATATTCCAAAGGGCAGGACTCTGAACTGATAATGCTGTCCCAGAGCCACGAACCTTGGGTATTTGTGATGCTTTGGGTGAATAGGAATGTGCTGGTAAGCATCCTGCATGTCCAGGGAGGCTAACCAGTCATGTTGATGAAGCAAAGGTAACAGGGTTCCTAGTGATATCATTTTGAATTTCTCCTTGGAAAGGAATTTGTTTACTTTTCTGAGGTCCAAGATGGGATGCATGCCGCAAGTTTTCTCTGGAACCAGAAAGTAATGGGAGTAGAACCCTGTGTTCCATTGATCCAGCGGAACTACTTCCACTGCCCTGTTGTTCAGAAGGCCTTGTATCTCGGAGGCGAGAAGTTCTGACTGAAGAACTGACAGTTTGGGCTGTTTGGGGGGACGATCTGGAGGGGTATCCAAAAGATTGCAGGAATACCCCTCGCGGATTATCCGGAGGACCCATTTGTCCGAGGTTATGGACTTCCATTGACCGTAGAAGTGAGTCAGACGACCTCCCACCGCTGAGGAAGAGTCCCCCTCGGGCAGCTGAGGTGGGACTCGGGCCAACAACTCAGAAGGCGGTACTAGGCACTTTGGGAGCTTGTGCCTTCTGTTGCATTTTCTTTTGAGGCTGGGGGGCTTGGTTTTTATTAAAACCTCCCCTGCCTTTGCCTCGAAAGGACTGACGGTTATGAAACTGGTGTTTGTTAACACCCCGAGAGGGGATGGGAGGAGGTTGAGCCAATTTAATGGCTGACCTAGTCTTTTGTGTGGCCTCTAGAGCTTGTTCTACTTGAGAGCCAAAGAAATATACACAAGTCAAAAGGCAACGCCATTACCTGTTGCTGGGCATCATCCGTGAAACCTGAAGTGCGTAGCCAGGAATGACGATGGGTACAAATGCCCGCCGCCGCCGCTCGGGAGGCAGTATCGAAGGCGTCCATAGCTGCTTTAACCTGTTGGTTGTTGGACTCGATACCCCTGGTTATGGTTTGAAGAAGCTCTGAATTAGTGTCCTACTTCAGTAGAGCTTCAACCATTTGTCTGAGCGAATGCCAAAGGCTATACTCATATTGAGAGAAATAGCCTTGGTAGCTGGCAATATGTATACTTAGGGTGGAAGCAGCAAAGACTCTCTTACCTAAAGTGTCTATCTTACGAAATTCTTTGTTAATAGGTCAAGCTGTAGTAGTTTGGGGAAGGATGACCTTATCATTCTCCGCCAAGACTACAATAGGATCCGCAAAGGCTTGGGATGCTAAAATGGGTCGATCCTTGGAAGCAGCATATTTCCTGTCTATGGACTTAGCCACAGAAGGAATAAGAGCAGGATTATTCTATACCATTTGAGAAAGCGTCTCAAAGGAGGGCTGAACCGGAGGAGTCAAATCCATAGGGATCACCGGAACATGGAGGTACTGGAGTCTTAACAGCTTCCCAGGATCGATATCTGTAGTTTGGAGAGAAAGAGTGGAATTCAAATTTTTCAGCAGAGACAGCGGAATTCAAATTTTTCAGCAGAGACTTAAATGACAGGTCCTCGACCACAGGCTCTGCAGCAGGAATAGAGCCTGCTCCTGCCACATCATCACCCAGCCTAAGGTATGGGTCAGGCTCAATGTCATCTCCTGACAGCCCAGGAGGGACTGTATGAACAGGGACGCCAAGGACAGCACAGACGAGGCTGGCACCAAGGATGGCACCGACAGGCCTTCGGTGCCGAGGATGCCCAGCGTGCCATCGACACTGCTAAGGGCGCCGAAAAATCCCAAGATTCCGAAAACAGGATTTGAGGAGAAGGAAGGATGAATACCAGGAGATAGAGGCATCGGTGTGGCCCCCTGCGCCGCAGCCGTGTGAGGGAGGAAAACACCTAAGCGCGGAGTCAACGGCACTGAAGACAGCGCTGCGTGACTAAGGAGGCCCAACTGCCCTACCTGATCTCCCAAAAGGCCTGAAGGCCTCTAAGTTGACGGTGCTGAAACCAACGCAGGGCCCCAAAAACCAAGATTTGAGGCAAAAGAAAGAAAAGAAGCAAGAGATAGAGGCATCGGTGTGGCCTCCTGTGCCGCAGCCATGTGAGGGGGGAGAACACCTGAGCGCGGAGTCGATGGCACCGAAGAAGGCGCCGCGCGACTAGGGAGGCCCAACCGCCCTACCTGATCTCCCAAAAGGCCTGAAGGCCCCTGAGTGACCGGGCCAGGCAGCTGGGCCAACCTCCGAGCCCACTGCTCCATAAGAGCAGTCCACTGATGAAACTGCTCATCTGAAGACCTACCAGAGGGCGGGGTAGGGCTCCGATGTCGAAGATGTCGGCTACCGGAAATAGAAACCGGCGACTCTGAAGGAGGAGACTGACAACTAACCCAATAACTGACCGTCTACGTGCAGACATATCGGAGGGCGTCCTCGAGTGATGCCTTCTCTTTTTTGACCTGTGGGCCGAAGAATAGCTCAAGGCCGAACGGTGCCAAGAATGCGACCATTTACTTTTATGCTTTCGAGGGGACCGCCCACCCCCTCAGGCATCGGACTGTTCGTTGTCAGACCCCCCCTCCGGAGAAGACGGCGCACCGGACCCAGCCCGGCTGACTGAACAGCTTTAATATGAAGTCTCCCTACTGTCACCTGATCCGCTCATGGTTGACTCCGTCAATGTAGGCTGAGACTTCTTTTAAATAAGAATAAATAAACTGATACTTTATTAGAGCTACAACTACAAAATAATAAAACTGAAAACTATGCTGCTAGTTTGAAGTTTGACTCTCGGCAGGCGAGCAACGTCGTCACTGAAGTGCACTGTTGACGGAAAAAAAAAAAGACTGAAATTTGGAGGTCGTGACGGACAGTCATTACAGTACGAGCTGGGGCTCGTGGTGCCACTCCTCGTGGCTCTATCTCTGGCCCCGACCCTCCAGCAAAAAAGTTTGCTCCCGCTGGGTCCTAGTGCCTCCGGCACAGTTCCCATTAGTGTGAATGAGTGGTGGAGACTTAATGTCCAGGAAGATCTTTATGCGGCCCTGTCCAAGGAGGGATGGGAAGGGGGTCCGCACTGACCAGGTCCAGATGCTCCGCAAGTCTTCTGCATTTGGGGTCTAATTCCTGGGATGCCCATCTGCACGATCACTGGATGAACTGGAGGAGCTCTGCGAAGGATGGATCTTCCGGAGGAGATTTAGGTGACTCCTTTGGCTGAGGCTCTAAAGAAGAGTGGGGTTCTGACTAGTTCCCCATGTCCGAATCCTCGGAGTCAGAGGATTCCAGCCTACTGGGCAAAGAAGTGGCATCTGTAACTGCCCCAGTGACTCTGTGCCCTAAAGAGATTCCTGATGGCAAAGCTACATCTCTTATCACAAACTCTGCTGGAAGGAGCAGGACTTCCCGGAAGAACTCTGTTGGGTGGGGTAGCCTTGACTACCAGCCGGGGTTGGCCCAACTCCTGTAAGAGCTGGGACTTGGCGTCCTGCCACCAAGCCGGTATAGACACTTGCTCCAGACTGAGGATGTAGAGGAGGAGGGTATCCTGGGTACCCCACAGTGTAGGAGGAGTAGCTAGGTGGCTGGTACCAGTAAGGGTACTGGTAGCCTTGGAACTGACCCGGCGTCGGGTACTGGTGAAACTGAGGCATGTAGCCAGGGAAGTAACCTGTTGAGCACAACGGAGGATTAGCATAAGGGCCGGAGGGAGGCAGTGCCGAGGGACAACTGGGGTTTGGGTCTATTGGTGGATGCTGGGGTGAAGCCACCAAAGGTCCAGGAATATGTTGGTCCATTCCACCTGCAAAAGTGTCTGGCGAAGGATATGGTGTCGGGAGTCTATCCGATGGCGGCACCGAGACAGGCGAGGGAGGAAAGTCCAGAAGGGCCCCCGTTGATAGGCCTGCTGGTGAGGCAGGCGTCTCGTGGATGTCCGATGTTAGGGGCTCCTGAAAATCGGGCCCAAAGACGTCGGGTAAGGTTAAAGATTCCCTAGAGGGAGAACCTTGAAGGGAAGAAGGGGAACCTGCAAGCTCGCTCTGCCAGGCGTCGGGGACCACAAGGGAGTCTGACGGGAGAGCAGTCACCACGTGGTCGTCGGGTAATCCGCCGACTGACTTAGAAGAGACAGTATGGCGAGTGTCGGAGGAGCCAACGGTCACCTTAGAGACCACAGCCAGGCTGATGGAAGCTGGTAAGCTAGAATCAGGCTCATCGGTCTGGGCTGGGTGCCCGGAGGCGGAGCCAGAGGGCGGCTTATTGGCGAGCTAGGGGCAGGAACCACAACTGCTTCCTCAGGAGAGGAGACCCCCGACTGCCCACTGACCTCAGTGTCCGCCGGAGCAGATGAAGGCCCAGGAGGTGAGGTACTCATTGAGGTGGAAGCCCCACCTGAGATGGCGTTGGCTGTCTGGCTGCTTTTCCTCTAGGGGGTGGGGAGTGGGGAGAACGGCTTTGCTCCCGGCGTTTCTCCTTTTCCAGGGTAGGTGATGACAATCGTTTCCTCAGCTCCTGAAGCTCTCTTTCCATCGATGCCAGTCGTTTCAATAAATGGGCATCAAGGGTCCTCTAGCGATGGGTGCTGTGGCCTGGTTAAAGGCCTGGCAAATAACACACTGCGGTGTTATGTTTAGGCCCCAGGCAGAGGACGCAGTGGGAGTGGTCGTCCCCATGCGGGATCTGCACGCTGCACTTGGAGCACTTTTTCTTGGGCTGACGAGATGACACGCAATGCTGTGAAGAAGGAAAAATAGGAACGCAACTACACGAAAAAATGGCAGGCGACTGATGCAGTTTTTAACCGTGAGGTCGGATGATTCAGGTTGATGGCGGAAAAGAACTGAAGGGCGGCCGGGGGACCGCCCCTATTTTTAGTCATGCTAGCGGCAGTCCCCGCTAATGATTGCTAGCTATAATTTTGCTCTGCGGTCCTGACACCAAGGGGCGCAGTCCTACTTGTGAAGACCAACTGTAGGAACCCTCTCGAAGTAAGATCCACATGTTCTGCTCGAGAGATGGTATGATCTGAGACAGAGTTACCATCCTGAAGGTGCGAGACCTGAGAAACTTGTTCAGGCTGTGCAGCTTTAGAATGGGACTGTTTCGGGACCAGAGGTACCTGGAAATGAACCCTGGGCAGACAGGGGGATCCGCGACTCTGACCACCACTGCCTTTCGGAGGAGTTGGGTGATATCCTCTCGAAGAGCCGACTGAGTGTCCACAGATACCTTCTCCTCCCGTGGGGTGCGGGCTCGGCTTGGTGGGTACTGCTCGAATTTCAGAGGCAGACCCTGGCTGACCACTTCTAGAACCCACCTGTCCGTTGTAACAGCGGACCAGGCAGAAAGGAAATGAGGGAGGCAGACCCCCATGGGAAGACCCAGAGGAGGCATGATGGGCATGCAGGTTGTCACCCCCCCCATCCCGTCACTGTGCAGGCCTGGAGGAGGATCCGGCCAGAGGACCACCAGGACCCTTCCCTCAGGGCTTATGGGCTGCCGAAGCCCCTGACTTGGGCCAAGGGTGCCGAGTTTGGGCCTGCTTGGCAGCAGGGGCAGAAGCCGAAAATGCTTGTGTTTCTGCTTCTTGGAACCCTGAGATTCCTTTTGGGAGGAAGCAACGGAGTCCAAGGTGGCATTAGACTTCTTGATGTGGTGAAGGTGACCATCAATCCCTGGACTGAACAAGTCGGTGCCCAGGAAGGGTACGTCCATCAGTTTGTGCTGGGCATCTGCCGTAAAGGTAGAGACCCTCAGCCAGGCCCTGCAGCACATCCAAAATGTCCAGAGCCATCTGGGTTGCTGTTTTGCTACAGCCCGATCCCAGACCTGCTTGACTGTAGTCTGGAGGTCCGCGGGGAGATGAGGAAGTACCTCATCTAAAGAGCACAAAAGAGCATAGGAGAAGTGTGCCATGATGACAGCCGAGCTCACCTGACGGAGACCAAGCGAAGAGGCAGCACAGACCTTTCTGGCAGAGTGGTCCAGTTTTTTGGGCTCCTTGTCTAGAGGTCTATCAGAGGGAACTGGATTCTTCAAAGCGGAAAGAAGATCTGGCGTCAAGGGGCGGAACCAAGGGATATACCACCTGGGTGGGTGGGAGGAACCAGCTTAAAAGACTTCTGGCTGATCTTAAAGGAAGAGACAACTGCCAAGACGTGGGGAAAAGAACATATCTACATCCCTAAAATTTGATGTTTGTAAAATCTTTAAGACATCCTTCTTAAAGAACTTATTAATGGGGGATAAGAACAGGTTACTCACCTGTAACAGTAGTTCTAGGAGTGGTATATGTTGTTCATCCACACTCTTTGGCATGTCCCTTTTCCCTTTAAGGATTACCGGAAGTCTTCTAGCTGGCTCTCCACCCACCCGGGTGGTATAACACTCGGCTCCACCCCATAAGGCCAGATCTTAGCCCGCTGGAAGCCAGATGTTGTGCGTCTGCAGCCAGGGAGGTCAGGTGGGTCCGTCTGGATGAACATATAACACTCCTAGAACTACCGTTACAGGTGAGTAACCTGTTCTAGGATCGTGATATGTTGTTCATCCACACTCTTTGGCAGACTTCTAGCAGTTCTCTGGGAGGAGGGACACAAGGCGCATACCCCCTACTTAGGAAACAGAGATCGGAGAACTAAGGCCCCAAAACCAGCATCGTGGCGTGACTCAAGGTCGATGTGGTAATGAAGGTGTTTGCTGACTTCCAGGTAGCAGCCCGGCCGAGTTCCTGGATAGGGATGTCCCTGGAAGCAGCTACCGATGCAGCGGTATGGTGGGTAGAATAAGCTCTTATCCCTCTGGGAGGCTCCATGCCCAACTCATAACACAGATTGATGGAAGATGTAATCCACCTTGCAACTGTCCATTTTGCTGCAGGTCTGCCAGAAGTGGCTTCAGCGTAGGTGACAAACAGCTGGCGAAGCTCTCCCTGAATTTCTGCCGTGCTCTGCTTGTAATAGGAGAGAGCTCTGCTCAGGTCCAAAGTATGGAGCCTGTACCGCCTCCCGATGTGTAATTAGGTAGTATATCAGCAGAGTTAACACCTGGTTAAGGTGAAACTCTGACACCACTTTTGGAAGGAATTTCGGTTGGGGGTGTAGGACAACCTTGTTCCTGTGGAAGACCAGATAAGGGGAATCCACCGAAAGCGCATGAAGCAACCCTGTCCTTCTGGCAGACGTGATAGCCACTAGGAAGGCAGTCTTCCATGACGAGTGTGACAAGGCACACTTGTACACTGGTTCGAATGGCTTACCCATGCACTTTGCCAGTACTATCAGTAGATCCAACAGAGGTGGAAGTTCATGCACAGGAGGGGATATGTGATCCAGGCCTTTGAAAAAGTGCCCAACCACTGTCTCCTACGCCGTCAGCTGACTGGCCCGCACCCGGTAAGCAGAGATGGCTGCCAGGTGCACCCTAAGGGTCGATGACCGAAGACCCCCTTTGGACAGAGACCAAAGGTAGTCGAGAATGTTAGCCACTGGACAGGACAGAGGGTCCAGGCCCTTACCCCGACATCAAATGGAAAACCTTTTCCATTTGAAGGCATAACAATTTCCTGGTTGATTCATTTCTGGATGCCTCAACCATGGTGAGGACATCCTCGGAAACACCCAAAGCCTGGAATTCTAGCCGCTCAGGTACCAGGCTGTGAGGTGCAGGGATTGAAGGTCCGGATGGTATATCTTCCGCTGACAGAGAGATAGAGACATCAGGTCCGGGCGTGCTGGAAGCCGCTCCGGGGGCCTGCAGCTGAGGCCGACGAGATCTGGATACCAGAACTGGCGCAGCCAGTCTGGGGCTACCAGGAAGACCTTTGCCTTGTCCCTCCTCACCTGGAGGAGCACCTTGTGGATCAAGGGAAATGGAGGGAAGGCGTAGAAGAGGCCTGGGGTCCTCGGCCTTGAGAAGGCATTACCCTGCAGTGAGCCCCGAGTGCGGCGGGCATGAAACAGCCTCATCTTGGTGTTTTCCTTGGAGGCAAACAGGTTAACCATCGGTTTGTCCCAGTGGGAGAACAGGCTGTAAGATACCTCTGGATGGAGAGACCACTCGTGGGATGTCTGGCCTATATGGCTGAGAGCATCCGCCAGCTGGTTCGAGGCTCCTGCCACATTGATGGCTAGGAGATCCGCCTCCAACTGGGTTACGAGGGTCCAGATGCGGAGCGCCTCTCTGCAAAGCAGACAGGAGTGCGTGCAACCCTGTTTGTTGAGGTAGTACATGGTCATGGTACTGTCCATCTGGACCTGAACCACTTGGCCCCAGAGCTGAGGAGAAAAGCTGACAGTGCCAGTTTGAGACTGCTGTGAGCTCCAGCAGGTTGATGTGGTATCAGGACTCCTTGGGGGTCCAGAACCCATGGGCCCTTTTGTCCCCCATGTGAGCTCCGCAGCCCATGAGAGAGGCATCGGTCGTGAGGATGGCCGTCGGCTCAGGGCGGACAAACAGGATCCCTTCCTGCAACCGGTCTGGGATGGTCCACCATTGGAGAGTGTCCCACATCTTCTGGGTTACAGTGATCAGCTGGTCGAAATGACCGTGGTGCTGAGTCCACTGGGCGTCAGCCCCACTGGAAGGGGCGATGTGCAACCGGCCCAACGGACCACTGAGGTGCATGCTGCCATGTAACCCAAAAGGCACAGAAAGTCCTGGGCAGGGTGCAATTACCCAACCAGAAATGATTGAGCAAATGAGGACAGAACCTCCGCCTGTCCGCCGGGAACCGAGCTCTGGCTTGACGAGAGTCGAGCTCTGCCCCAATGAAGCACATCACCTGGGAAGGCACGAGTTCTGACTTGGCCTCGTTGATCAGGAGACAGAGTTGGGAGCAGGTCTGGAGGGCCAGGTCCCTGGACCTCACCACCTGCTGTTGGATGGGACCTGCTAAGAGCTAATCGCCGAGGTAGGCGTAAATCTTGAACCCCCGAGATGGGCTGCCACCACTGCAATGCATTTAGTGAAGACCTGTGGGGCTGATGACAGGCCAAACGGCATGGCTCGGAACTCGTATAGGGTCCCTTCGGCTCTGAAGCGGAGAAACCGCTGATGAGACGGACAGATTGGGACTTGAAAGAACGTGTCCTGCAGATCCAGTAAACAGAAATGGAAATTATGTACCTACCGTAATTTTGATCTTCTTGGACGAAGTCTCCACCACTCATTCACACTGATGGGATTCATGTCGGAGGCGCTAGGACCCAGCGGAGCAAACTTTTCTCGCAAGAGGGTCGGCACCAGGGATGGAGCCGAAGGAGGGCGCCTGAGCCTCTGCTCGTGTGGAGTACTCACTTCAAGCCGACCCTCCAACTGCCTCAGTACCTCCCTGCCCAGAGGAGGTGCAGCGTAACTAACCTAGAAGGATAGCCTAACAAAAACCAGACATAAGATAGTCCGGACAACCCGTATAAGAAAGGTCAACAAAGAAGACTTCACAGCCTAAAGATTGAGGGAGTGAAGACCAAAAACAGAGGTGAGCTCAGGGGATGGTGGCTGGGCATGTCAATGAGTGGTGGAGACTCGTTCAAGAAGATCAAGAATTACGGTAGTTACACAATTTCCATATCTTTCTGGACATAAAAAGTCTCCACCACTCATTCACACTAATGGGAGAGTACCGAGCTAATAATCCCCCGAGAGGGCAGCAGGAGAGACCAAGAGCTCACAATTCTAAGACAGAAGTCCATTAAGGATGGTTCTGCCAAATGAAAGATGTTGTCTGGCACAGAGATCCAGGACATAGTGTTTGACGAAAGTATGCACTGAGCTCCAGGTGGCCGCATTGCAAATATCTGCAATGGGCACGTTGCGGATTTCCGCTAGGGATGCCGCGACCGCTCTAGTAGAGTGAGCGTACATTCTGCCCTCCAGCTTAACCTGCACCATGGAATAATAGTGGCGAAGGCATGCCACCAACCATGCTGAAATACAGCTGATAGCGACAGGTTGACCCAGCCGGGTTTCGCTGAAGGAAACAAACAGTTGTTGAGCTTTGCGATAATCTTTTGTTCTATCTAGATAGAAATGCAAGGCTCTTTTGATGTCCAAAGGAATGAAGAGCATGCTCTCCTTCATTTTGGAAGTTCGCAAAGTAAGTAGGAAGGACCAACGGTTGGTTTAGATGGAATTCTGAAACAACCTTAGGGAGAAACTTAGAATGGGTCCTAAGAACTACTTTGTCTTTATGAAACACAGTATATGGAGGGTCTGTGACCAAGGCATGTATTTCAGAGACCCTGGAGACTGAGGTAATGGCCACCAGGAAGGCCATTTTCCAAGTGAGAAATTTTAACTCACAGGTAGCTAGAGGCTCGAAAGGTTTTCAAGTGAGCATGTCTAGCACAAGATTACTGTCCCAGTCTGCGACTGGACATCTGATAGGAGGTCTGGTATGTAGAATTCCCTTAAGAAACCTCTTAACTACAGGTAACTGAGCCAGTGACACAGAAAGTACTGCCTCATGATAAGCTGAAATGGCACAAAGGTGAACTTTGACAGTACAGTATTGCAGACCTGAATTTGAGAGGTCCAAAAGGTACTCTAGAACTGTATCTGGTGGGGAGGAAAAAGGGTTCAAAGAGGATTTTGCACACCAGAGCGAAAAACGCTTCCTTTTGGTTGTGTAAGTTTTCCTAGTGGCTGGCTTGCGCGCAGCCAGAAGAATATCTGAAACTCCGTGAGACACACTGAACCTGTTCACTTCTCTCTCTTCAGGAGCCAAGCGTGAAGGTGAAGCGATCTCAGATTGGGATGGACCACAGGCCCCTGAGTCAGAAGGTTCGTCTGAAGGGGAAGCGGTTTCGGAGGGGTTTCCGATATACTGTTGAGTAATGGAAACCATATCTGTTGAGGCCAGAAGGGAGCAATGAGGATCATTTTTTCCCCCTGGGACTCGAACTTGAGAAGTGCTCGCTGAATTAGAGGAAGAGGCAGAAAGGTGTATAGAAAGTGTCTTGTCCACTGCATCCTGACAGAAGATGCCAGGCCCTGGATTTCTGGAGCAGAAGTGAGGCAGTTTTGTTTTGAGTGGGGATGCAACAAGGTCCAGGTCTGGAGTTCCCCACTCTGCAAATAGTGACTGAACTATTGCTAAATCGAGAGGATCTGTCTGTTCTGCTGAGACGGTCTGCCAGTTCGTTCTGCACTCCCGGCAGGTAGACCGCATGAATTAGAGCCTTGTGCTCCAAGCACCATTCCCACACCCTCATTGCTTCCCTGATAAGGGGTAAGAGTGAGCAAGCTGGGACTCGTGCTGAGTCCATGTACCTTGAGTGTGGAGAGTCTGACAGTGAGCTCCCCACTCCACCAGGGACGTGTCGGTGGTAATGGAAATCTGATGATCCTGAGGAGCAAAGGGATGCCCCTGCAGAAGACTTTCCTCTTGCGACCACCAGGTGAGTGATCTCTTCAGAGGTTCTGTCACCTTGATGAGAAAGGACTGAGGGTGAGTGGTCAGCGTCCACTGAGTACTGAGCATCCATTGAGAAGTTCTCATGTGAAGGTGTGCTAGGGGTACAGTGAACACTGAGGATGCCATGAGACCTAGCATCTGTTGCATCAAGATAGCTGGAACCGAGCTGTTCTCTCCGATGTATCGGGCCATCTGAAGGATATCGCTCCTCCTGTCCTCTGGAAGAAATGCTTTCACACAGGAGGTGTCCAGAAGAGTTCCTATAAAAAGGAGCCTCTGGGAGAGCTGCAGATGAGATTTTTTGAGGTTTAGCAGGACTCCCATGGATGTGGGAAAGTGTGAGGCCGTGGCTATGGCGTCTAGAGTTCCCTGCCTGGAAGAACTTACAGAAGCCAGTCGTCCACATATGGGGAACATCTTGTGTCTGCTTTTCTGAGATGTGCTGCAAGAATTGCACAACACTTTGTAAAACTTACGGCGCCGAGGATAGCCCAAAGAGCAGGACTCTGAACTGATAATGCTGTCCCAGAGCCACGAACCTTGGGTATTTATGATGCTTCAGGTGAATAGGAATATGCTGGTAAGCATAATACATGTCCAGGGAGGCTAACCAGTCGTGTTGATCAAGCAAAGGCAACAGGGTTCCTAGCGATATCATTCTGAATTTCTCTTTGGGAAGAAATTTGTTTAATTTTCTGAAGTCCAAAATGGGGCTCATGCCCCCGGTTTTCTTTGGAACCAGAAAGTACGGTAGAACCCTGTGTTCCATTGATCCAGCGGAACTCATTTCACTGCCCTGTTGTTCAGGAAGGCCTTGTATCTCGGAGGCGAGAAGTTCTGACTGAAGTACTGACAGCCTGGGCTGTAGTTTGGGGACGATCCGAGGGGTTCTAACAGACTGAGGAATACCTCATGATTATCCGGAGGACCCACTTGTCCGATGTTATGTACTTCCACCCGTTGTAGAATTGAGTCAGACTACCTCCAGCGCTGAGGAAGAGTCCCCTTGGGCAGCTTGAGGTGGGACCTGGGCCTAATAACTCAGAAGGCGGCACTGGGCGCTTTTAGGTCCTTGCGCCTGTTGCTGCTTTTGGGGTTGAGGGGCTTGGTTTTATTAAATCTCCCTGCCTTTGCCCAAAGGACTGAATGGTTATGAAACTGGCATTTGTTGACACCCCCTCGAGAGGGAGCGGGAGGAGGTTGAGCCAATTTAATGGCTAACCTAGTCTTTTGTGTGGCCTCTAGAGCCTGTTCTACTTGAGGACCGAAGAGATACACACCATCGAAGGGCAACGCCACGATCTATTGCTGGGCATCATTTGTGAAACCTGAAGTGCACAGCCAGGAACGCTGCCGCTTGGGAGGCAGTACTGAAGGCGTCCATAGCTGCTTTAACCTGCTGGTTGTTGGACTCGATACCCCTGGTTATGGTTTGAAGAAGTTCTGAATTAGTGTCCGACTCCAGAAGAGCTTCAACCATTTGTTTGAGTGAATGCCAAAGAATATACTCATATTGAGAGAAAAAGCCCTGGTAGCTGGCAATATGCATACCCAGGGTGGAAGCAGCAAAGACTCTCTTACCTAAAGTATCTGTCTTACGAGATTCTTTGTTTATAGGTCGAGCTGTAGTAGTCTGAGGAAGGACGACCTTATCATTCTCTGCCAGGACTACAATAGGATCCGCAGAGGCTTGGGATGCCAAAATTAGTCGATCCTTGGGAGCAGCATATTTCCTATCTATGGACTTAGCCACAGAAGGAACGGGAGCAGGATTACTCCATACCATTTGAGAAAGCGTCTCAAAGGAGGGTTGTACCGGGGGAGTTAAATCCATAGGGATGTCCGGAACATAAAGGTACTGGAGTCTCAAAAGCTTTCCAGGATCGATGTCCATAGTCTGGAGAGAAATGAAAATTACGTACCTACCGTAATTCTTGATCGTCTTGGACGAGTCTCCACCTTACTCATTCATACAATTAGTGGATTAGCTTTTACCGGAGGGCACTTAGGACCCATCGGGAGCAAACTTTGTTGGAGGTCGGCGCGAGATGGCGCTGAGGCATGGCGCCATGAGCAGCGAGGTCGAAGCTGCAATGACCATTCTCGGCGACGTACTTCTCCAAACCGCCTTCAGTACCTTTTTTTTACTGGGTGAGGTGCAGCGCACTAACGAAAGAGTAAATCTAACCTTAAAAACGGACATAAGATAGTCCGTGACGCACCTGTAAGAAGGGTCAGCAAAGAAGTCCTCACGGCCTAAAGATTTGAGGGAGTGAAGACCAACACAGCGGTGAGCTCTCGGGATGGAGGGAGGGCGTGTGAATGAGTGGTGGAGACTCGTCCAAGAAGATCAAGAATTACGGTAGGTACGTAATTTTCATATCTTCCTGGACATAAGTCTCCACCACTCATTCACACTAGTGGGAGAGTACCAAGCTGATAATCCCCCAAAAGGGCGGCAGGAGAGCCAGAGCTCACGCTGCTCTAAGATAGAAGGCCATTAGGCGATAGTCTCTGCCGAATGCGGAATGTCGCTTGGCATGAACATCCAGTGGTTATGCTTAATCTAAGGTATGCACTGAGCTCCATGGTGGCGTAAGCGCAGATATCCTGCACTGGAACATTGTGTTAATCTCCGCTAAAGATGCCATGATCGCCTAGTAGAGTGAGCGTACACTCTACCCTCCAATTTAACTTGAGCCATGGAGTAGCAATGTCGAAGGCATGCCACTAACCATGATGAGATGCATCTATAGCGACGGGTTGACCCAGCCGGGTGTCGCTGAAAGAAACAAACAGTTGCTGAGTCTTATGAAAATTCTGGTTCTATCTAAATAGAACCGCAAGGCTCTCTCTTAACATCCAAGGAATGAAGAGATTGTTCCCTTCATTTTGGAAATTAGCTAAGTAAGAGGGAAGTACCAGAGGTTGGTTTAGATGGAATTCCTGACACAACCTTGGGAAGAAAATTTAGGATGAGTACGGAGAACTACCTTGTCTTTATGGAATACAGTATACGGAGGATCCGCCACCAAGGCATGAATCTCCTAGATCCTGCAGGCTGAGGTAATGGCCATCAGGAAGGCAGTCTTCCAGGTAAGAAATTTTAGCTCACAGGTAGCTAAGGGCCTCGAAGGCTTCCTGAGTGAGCATGTCCAGCACCAGGTTAATGTCCCAGGTTGCAACTGGATGCCTAACAGGGTCTGGTATGAAGAATCCCTTAAGAAATTCTCTTCACTATAGGAAGCTGATCCAGAGTCAAGGAAGAAACCGCTCATGGAACGCTGAGATGGCACTAAGGTGAACTTTTAACTGTGGAGTACTGGAGACCTGAGTTTGATAGGTCCAAAAGATACTCCAGAACCTTGTCAGGAGGACAGAAAAGGGATTCCAAGAGGACTTTGCACACCAGAGAGAAAAGCGCTTCCATTGGGAAGCCGTGACGCTTTTGATGGCTGGCTTCCGCAGTACAGAAGGATGTCCCAGACTCTACGAGAGACGTTGAATCGATTCACTTCTACCTCTTCAGGAGCCAAGCATGAAGGTGAAGTGATTTCAGGTTGGGATGGACCAACGAACCCTGAGTCAAAAGGTTGATTTGTAAGGAAGTGGTCTGAGAGGCTGCCAACATACTGTTGAGCAGAGGAAACTATAGTTGCCGAGGCCAGGAGGGAGCAATGAGAATCATTTGGTCCCCTGAGACTCGAACTTGAGGAGAACTCTCTGGATTAGAGGGATCGTGGAAAGCGTGAAGAAAACGCTTTGTCCACCGCAGCCTGAACGCATCCTGACAGAAAATGCCAGGCCCTGATTTCTGGAGCAGAAGAGAGGCAGTTTTCATGCTGAGTGGGATGCAAAAGGTCCAGGTCTGGAGTCCCCACTTTCGAATAGTGACCGAGCCACGGCTGGATCGAAAGATCACCGTGAGGGTCTGCCTCGCTCTGCTGAGGTGATCTGCTAGATCGCTTTTGTATACCTGGCAGATAAACTGCCTGAATCAGAGACTTGTGCTCCAAGCACCACTCCCACACCCTCATTGCTTCCCTGCAAAGGGGTAAGAATGAGCACTCGCTTTGCTTGTTGATGTAATACATCACAGCTTTGTTGTCCGCTTGAAGGAGAATGTTCTTGTGACAAAGGATATCCTTCAGAGCTCGGATCGCGTAGAGGACCACTCTCATCTCCAGGACATTTATGTGGAGAAGAGTTTCTAACTGAGTCCATACACCTTGAGTGTGGAGGGAGCGACAGTGAGCTCCCCATCCCATTAGCGATGCGTCTGTGGTGATGGAGATCTGATGATCCGGGGGAGCAAAGGGGAACCCTTCCAGGAGATTGTTCTCTTGAGTCCACCAGGTGAGAGACCTTCGAAGGGGCTCCGTCACCTTGATGGGATAAGACTGGGGGTGAGAGGTCGGAGACCACTGAGTGGAGAGCATCCATTGGGTGGTTCTCATGTGCAACCGGCCAGGGGTACAGGAACACCGAGGGACGCCATGAGACCTCAACATGCGCTGTATCGAGAGAGCTGTACCGATTGGTTCTCCCCGATGTAACGGGCCATCCAAGGATGCTCGAGCTCTTCTGTCCTCTGGAAGGAAAGCCTCATGAAGAGGTGTCTAGAAGCTGCCCCTATGAAAAGGAGCCTCTGGGAGGGCTGCAGTTGTGATTTTTTCAAATTCAGCAGAATTCCCATGGACGAAGAAGACGAGAAGTCGCTTGCACGCTTCCAAAGTCCCTTGGCTGGAAGGGCTTGCTAGAAGCCAATCGGCCCAGGTAGGGAAACACTGAGTCCGATTCTTCCTGAGATGCGCCAAGAGAACTGCACAACACTTTGTAAAGACTCAAGGCGCCGAGGATAGCCCAAAAGGCAGGACTCTGAACTGATAATGCTGACCCAGAGCTACAAACCTGAGGAACTTGCAGTGGGTCGGTGGATGGGGATATGCTGGTAAGCTCCCTGCATATCCAGGAGGCCAGCCAGTCGTGGTTGATGCAGCAAGGGTAACAGGGTACCTAGGGAAATATTTTGAATTTCTCCCTGGGGAGAAATTTTGTTTAACTTCTGAGGTCTAGAATGGGGCTTATCTCCCAGACTTCTTTGGAACCAGGAAGTAATGGGAGTAGAACCCTGTGCTCCGCAGATGCGGGGGCACCAGTTCTGTTGCCCTGTTGCTTAGAAGGCCCTGGATCTTGGCGGTGAGGAGGTCTGACTGAGAGGCCGACAACCTGGGTTGTCGTCTGGGAGGACAATTCGGGGGGGTTTCCACCTCGGGCAATGTGGATGGAACTTGGGCCAGCACTTCATAAGGTAGCGCTGGGGGCTTTAGGCCCCTGCACTTTCTGCTGTGCTTTCTTTTGAGGTTGGGCAGGTTGGCTTTTATGGAAGCTTCCCCTGCCTCTGCCTCGAAAGGACTGACGACTATGAAACTGACGTCTGTTCACATGCCCCCGAGAGGGAGCAGGCGGAGGTCTGGCCAACTTAATGGCCGACCTAGTCTTCTGAGTGGCCTCTAAGGCTTGTTCCACCTGAGGGCCGAAAAGAAAGGAGCCATCAAAGGGCAGCGCCATTACCTGCCGCTGAGCATCATTCGTGGAAGCCAGAAGTACGCGAGCCAGGAATGGCGACCAGTACAAAACACTATGCTGCTGAGCGAAGCAGTGTCGAAAGCCCATAGCGGCTTTGACCTGTTGGTTATTGGACTCAATACCCCTAGTAACGGTCAGAAGAAGCTCTGACTTGAGTCCGAACCGAAGAGCTTCAACCATTCTTTTCAAAGAGTGCCACAGGATATACCTATACTGAGAAAATAGCCTTTGATAACTGGCAATACGTGATACTTAGAGTGGAGGCAGCAAAGACTCTCTTACCTAATGTATCAATCTTATGATACTCTTGTTAATAGGTCGAGCTGTAGTAGTTTGAGGAAGAACGACCTTATCATTCTCTGCCAGGACTACAATAGGATCCGCAGAGGCTTGGGATGCCAAAATGGGACGTATCCTTGGGAGCTGAATACTTTATCAATGGATTTAGCCACTGAGGGAATAAGAGCAGGATTATTCCATACCATTTGAGACAGCGCCTCAAGGAAGACTGGATCGGAGGAGTCAAACCGTGAGGGATCTCCAAGCATGAAGGTACTGGAGTCTTAATATCTTCCCAGGATCGATGTCTGTAGTCTGGAGAGAAAGAGGGATCTCTGTGTTCTTCAACAGAGACTTAAAGGACAGGTCCTCACCACAGGCTCTGTAGCAAAGAAAGATCCTGTTTCTCCACTTCATCACCCAACCAAGGTCTGGGTCAGGCTCAACATCATCTCCCGATGGTCCAGAAAGGACTGACTGACAGGAAAGGAGGAAAATTAGGAGAGGAGGAAATAGCAGAGAAACAAGGAGAGTCCCCGAGGCTCCCTGGCGCCGAAGGCAAATGGACGGAAAACGGCACCGCAGAGGGCACGGGCGCCAAGAGGCACGGCGGCACCGCAGCGGCGCCGCCGACCAAGCGGCAGCAACGGTGCCGCCAACGGCGCCACCAGACTCAACGGTGCCGCAGCGGCGTGCCGTGAGACCACGCAGGCGCTGCGGACGGCGCCAAGAAGGCCGAAGCGGCACCGAAAACGGCACCGACAAGCCAACAGACCCTGCGGAAGGCGCCGGAAACGCCCCAGGAACCTGGAAAGCTAGAGAAGGAAAACCAGGAGATAAGGGCATCGGTGTGGCCTCACCGCAGCCATGTGAGGGGGGAACACCTAAGCGCTGGAGTCACCGGCACCGGCAAGGCCGCTACGACTAGGAAGGTCCAACCGCCTCTACCCGATCGCTGGAGGAGCCCGGGGCCCGTGGCAACCGAGCCAGGCAGAGAACCAACCTCCGAGCCCATCGCCCATAAGAGTGGCCCACTGATGAAACTGCTCATCTGGAGCCCTACCTACAGGCGGGAGGGCCTGAGTCGAGGACGACGGTCACCAGCAGTTGGCGACTCAAGAAGGAGAACGGCAACTAGCTACGATAACCGACCGCTGACGCCAGAGACATACCAGAGGGCTAATTTCGAGTGATGCCTTCTTTTTGACCTGTGGGTCAAGAAGAGCTCGAGGTCGAACGGTGCCGTGAATGCGACCATTTATTTTATGCCGACGGGGGCCGCCTATCCCCCGGCATCGGACTGACCGCTGTCGGAACCCCGCTGAGGAGAAGGAGGCTGACCGACCCAGCCCGCTGACTGAACAGCTTTCACACGAAGTCTCCCTACCGCCACCTGACCTGCTCATGGTCGACTCGTCCAGTAGGCCGAGACTTCTTCAAGTGAAGTCAATTTAAAATATTAGAAAATTTTAACGAAAATAGAATAAAATTAAGCGATACTACTATCGAGATAATGTTACAAAAAAATAAACTGAAAACTATGCGCTAGTTTGAAGTTTGACTTCCGACAGGCGAGCGTCGTCGTCACTGAAGCGCACTCGACGGCGGGAAAAAAGGAACTGAGGCGGTTGGAGGGTCGTCGCCGAGATGGTCATTGCCACTCGAGCCGCTGCTCGCGGCGCCATGCCTCGCGGCGCCATCTCTCACGCCGACCCTCCAGCAAAAAGTTTGCTCCCGATGGGTCCTAGTGCCTCCGGCGCTAATCCCACTAGTGTGAATGAGTGGTGGAGACTTATGTCCAGGAAGATAGAGTGGAATTCAAATTTTTCAGCAGAGACTTACATGACAGGTCTTCAACCACAGGCTCTGCAGCAGGATCAGAACCTGCTCCTTCCACATCATCACCCAACTAAACTAAAAATTATATGTGGAAATTGTAAAAATTCTATTAGCCAACTGGCTGAAAAGTTTTGGATCCCCAAGGAAGACTCAAGTCAGGAAACCCAACAACTAAACCCAATGTACTTAAAAAATAATAAATAAGCACCCAAACAAAAGGGAGGAGGGTGCCAGCAAATACACCCCAGGGGTGCAACACTGCACCTGCCCACCCACTTCCCAAAAACAGGTTCTGAGAGTGGAGGCAGGGAGGAATACAGCCAAGGCTCCATTAGAAGAAATATAATTACTAAGGTGGGTAATTTTTTCTTCAAACAACATGAAGTCTTGCTGTATTCTGAGAATTGCAGACTACCAAGCAGTACCTCCAAGGAGGAGGGACAGAACCTACTTTGGGTATAGGCTCTGAAGTACTGCTATGCCAAACTGAGCATCACTCCTAGCCTGGACATCCAGGGAGTAATGCTTGGTAAAGGTATGGACTGTTTTCCAGGTGGCTGCATGACAAATTTTCTAAGAGAGGGATATCCCTGGCAGCAGCACCTCTTGTGGAATGAGCCCTCAGGCCTGAGGGTGGAGTTTTTCCCAGTTTTTCATACCAGAATTGTATACAAGACACAATCCACATGGCAATAGATCTTTTGGTGGCAGGTTTGCCCTTTCCCACTTCTCCATAAGTGAGGAACAACTGGAGGGAGTCAAACTTGTGGCCCTCGGTATGCTCTATGTAGTAACTAAGGGCCCTTTTGACATCTAAACTGTGTAGCCTCCTCTCTCCTGAGGAAGAATGATCAGTGAAGAAAACAGGGAGAGAGAGACTGGTTTAAATGGAAGTCTGAAACCACTTTTGGCAAGAAGAAAAAATTACTCACCATAGTAATTATGTTTCTTCTAGTGGAGTCTTGCTGTATTCTGACAATTGCAGTTAGGTCCTGCCTTTCACTTGCCCCGGAGAACATAGGGTTAACTTTTCTATGCATGGCACAGAATGTTCATCTTGAACTCGGTTGAAGCCTCTGCCTGTTGCTATTTGAACTGCAACCGTCAGATCTTCACGAGCAAAAACTCACTAGGTGTTCTGTGTGGAAACTGTAAAATTTTCACTAGCCAACTGGCAAAAATATGTTTTTGGTTCTCAAAGGAAGACAAATGAAACAACATTCCACCCAAAGAAAAAAGAGGGTGTAAAAGAGGCACCCCTAGGGTACCAACACTGCTCCTGCCCACCCACATCCCAAAAACTAGGTTCTGAGAGGGGAGGCGGGGGGGGGGATAGAGATCAGAATACAGCAAGACTCCACTAGAAGAAACATAATTACTAAGATAATTTTTTCTTCAAACAACATGAAGTCTTGCTGTATTCTGACAATTGCAGACTACCAAGCAGTACCTCCATGGATGAGGGACAGAACCTACTTTGGAAACAAGCTCTGAAGTACTGCTGGGCCAAACCGAGCATCACTCCTAGCCTAGATATCCAGAGAGTAATGCTTGGTAAAAGTATGGACTGTTTTCCAGGTGGCTGCTTGACAAATTTCTAAGAGAGAGATATCCCTGGCAGCAGCTGTACCTCTAGTGGAATAAGCCCTCAGGCCTGACGGTGGAATTCTACCCAGTTTTTCATAGCAGAATTGAATACAAGAAACAATCCACCTGGCAATAGATCTCTTAGTGGCAGGTTTGCCCTTCCCAACTTCTCCATAAGTGAGGAACAACTGGAGGGATTCAAACCTGTGACCCTTGGTATGCTCTATGTGGTAGCTAAGGGCTCTTTTAACATCCAAACTGTAGCCTCCTCTCTCCCGTGGAAGAATGATCAGTGAAGAAAACAGGGAGAGATACAGACTGGTTGAGGTGGAAATCTGAAACCACTTTAGGCAAGAACTTTCTGTTAGTTCTAAGGACCACTTTATCTCTGTGAAAAGAGATGAAATCAGATTCCACTGACAGGGCTTGCAATTCACTGATATGTCTGGCAGAAGTGATGACTACCAAAAACACAGTTTTCCAAGTCAAGTACTTAAGCTCTGCTGAGGACAAAGGCTCAAAAGGGGGCTGCATAAGCTGAGCAATGCAAACATTAAGATCCCAAGCAGGAGCAGAATCCCTAAAGGGGGGACTGGTGTGAAGCAATCCCTTGAAAAACTTACAGAATACAGGATGGGATGACAGAGAGGAAGACTTGCCTACAGACAGGAAAGCAGAAACAGGTGCCAAGTGTACCTTGAGAGTAGCTGGTCTGAGACCTAGGCCATTAAGATGGACTATATAATTCAGAACCATAGGCAATTCAGCAGAGTCAGGAGAAATAGTCTTCTTAGAACACCAAATGCTGAATCTTTTCCATTTGGGAGTTGTATGTCTTTCTGGTGGAAGGCTTTCGATAAGTCTTAAGGATATCCAGAACCCTTGGGAAAGATGCAGATCTGCAAACTCTAACTCTTCAAGAGCCAAGCCTTGAGATTGAGAGACTGAAGATTCGGGTACCAAATCCTCCCCTGAGAGGATGTTAACAGGTTGTAACTCCTGGGAAGAGACAGGGGAAGATGGACTGTTAGGGACAGCAACAAGGGATACTATGGCTGACTGGCTCAGTCTGGAGCAATCAGAATCACTTTGCATGGTTGTGACCTTATCTTGACTAACACTCTGAACAGGAGAGGGAAAGGGGGAAAAGCATACAGAAATTTCCCTTCCCAGTTCAGAATCAGAGCATCCAGGGGGGACTGAGCCCAAGACTGGGGGTCTGCAACAAAAGAGAGGAAGTTGGTGAGTGTCTGGGGCTGCAAAAAGATCTATCTCTGGAGTGCCCCATCTTGAGAAAATCACTTTCAACACCAGGGGATCTAGGGCCCATTTGTGATGGCCCTGGGATATTCTGCTCAGTGCATCTGCTAGGACATTGTCCTTCCCTGGGAGGTGAACTGCTATCAGAGAGGTTTGCAGGGAATAGGCCAGGGACCACAACTTCATTGCTTCTGTGCGCATGGCCGTAGACCGAGTGCCTCCTTGCTTGTTGACGTACCACATGGTGGTGGTGTTGTCTGTTCTGACCTGAACCACCTTGTTCTGTACAGATTTGGAAAAAGCTTGCAGTGCCACAAACACTGCTCTGAATTCCAAGAGACTGATGTGAAGCAGAGATTCCTGAGGCAACCACAGTCCCTGGGTGGTAAGTTCCCCCAAATGGGTTCCCCAGCCCAGCAGGGAAGCATCTGTGGTGAGGACCACTGAATGAGACTGAGTGACAAATGGAAACCCCTTGCCTCAAATTGTCCTGATCCTGCCACCATTGCAAGGCTTGGATCAGAGTTCTAGTCACTGGAAATAGTTTGGTAAGGGAATTCTTTCTTTGGGACCAAAAAGCTCTTAAGTGGAACTGAATGTCCCTCATTTGGAATCTTGCGCCCTGGACCACTGCTGTGGAAGCTGCCATGTGGCCCAGTAGCTGAAGGAAATGCCTTGCTGGTCGAGACACCTGAAGGCTGAATGAAGAGGCCAGTTCCATGAGGGTCCTTGCCCTTTCCAGGGGAAGGAAGGCTCTTGCTTTTATCGTATCCAGTTCTGCACCTATGAAGGTGAGGAGCTGCACTGGTTCGAGAACTGACTTTGGTAGGTTGAGAAGGAATCCTAAAGAAGTGAGCACTTGCTGGGTCACTTGAAGGTGTGACTTGACTTGTCTGGAGACTGACCTACTATAAGCCAGTCATCCAAGTATGGGAAAATGGAAATCTTTTGTCTTCTTAGTAAGGCAACTACTGCCAGGCACTTTGTGAAGACCCTTGCGGCTGATGTTAGGCCAAAGGGCACTGCTCTGAACTGATAGTGGCCTGAAGGCAACTTGAACCTGAGGTACTTTCTGTGGGAGCACCTGATGGGAATGTGAAAGTAGGCGTATTTGAGGTCCAGGGAGGCTAGCCAGTCCCCTGGCCTTAGAGAGGGAAGGATAATACCCCGAGTTATCATTTTGAACTTTGGCTTTAAAAGATGTTTGTTCAGACATCTTGGGTCCAGGATGGGTCGCCACTCTCCTGTCTTTTTGGGGGTTAGGAAGTACCTGGAGTACAATCCTTTGCCCCAGTGTAGGGCAGAACTCTCTCTATAGCTCTGAGAGTAGGAGAGAAGAAACCTCTGCCTCTAGGGCAAGGGTCTCTGAGAGATTCGCAGGTGGAAAAGATCTGGCTCTCAGCTTGGGAAATTTTTTGAAGTTGAGAACCAGACCCTGGCTTACTACTTCCAGGACCCACTTGTCTGATGTAAGAGACATCCAGTCCTGGACAAAGTAAGCCAGCCTGCTCCTATAGGTAGGAGAATCGACCCGGGCAGACCCATCAGGGTGTCTGCTCGGCAGGGCTTTAGGCTGACGGGTGGATGCAGGCCTGCTCATCCCCCTTCTGCCTCTCCCTCTAAAGAACCCCCTCTGCAAAAACGAAGAAGAGGAGGCCTGTGCTTGGTAAAAAGGCCTTTGGAAAGGCCTGCCCCTGGACTGCTGCCTTTGAGGAGTTGCTTGCCTTTCTTTGGTCTGAGGACTCCTATAAGTGGTTTTGTATTCATCCATTTTCTTCATGTAATTCTCGGTCTGCTCCCCAGAGAATTACCCACTACAGGAAAATCCACTGCCTTAGCCTCGGTATCCTGTGAGAGACTAGTACATCTGAGCCAAGCCATTCTCCGAAGAGCCACAGATGTCGCTATGACTCTCGATGATGCATCACTGGAGTCTACAGCAGCATGAAACTGTACTTTCGATGCCTCAATCCCATCTGCAGTCACCTGCTCCAGGTCCTTGGCAAGCTGGGTAGGAGCCTGTTTAGCCAGTGCCAGTACAGTGTCCAACCTGGACTTCTGGTACCTGGCTGCATAGGCCATATAATTAGCCTGCCTGAGTCCCAAAGATGCTGCCATGTACTGCTTCTTTGCCATGGCATCAGTCTTCCTGGAGTCCTCGTCTGGGGGGTGTGATGCCAAGGGAATGTTTGCCTTATCACAGGCAGCAGCCTGTACAACCCCAACATGGCTGCATTGCTGAAAAAGGAACTCCGTATCTGAGCCTGAAAGAGTATACCTCTTGTCCATTCTTCTGTCCACAGGAGGTATAGAATTGGGAGACTAAGAATTTTTTGTATCTGTTTCCCAAAAGATTTGTGGAGGGGAATAGACAGTCTCCTGGACTCTGGGATGTCCATCATTTCTACATAGTCAGGCTCTTCCTGATCCTCTACTGCCTCCTCCACAGGAAGCTGGAGGGTATCAGCCACCTTTCTGTAAAACATGTAGTGTGAAGGGGACTCAGAAAACCTAGGAGGAGAAACACCTGAAGGTCTGTCTGGTGAGATGTCCGGGTCAATAGGCACATCCAGACTTTCACCATCACCATAATCATCCTCAAACTCTTTCTCCCTCCTCAAACTCCGGTTCATAAAATTCTTCCAGGGTATAATCCGGAACCGGGGGAACCGACTGAACCGAGCCCCTGCCAAATGGTGCTGGTTCAGTCAGAACCGATCGAAGCGATTCCATAATCCTGATCGCTTTGGCTATTTCATCGGCGGTCGGAGTATGAGATTCTGGATACGAACCGGTCGACTTGTCTTTTCTTTTGCTGAAACAGATTCCTCGGAATCAGCTCTCCTTTGCCGAAGAAGTATCGCCCTGGTCAGAGGGCACTCCTTCTGGTTCGGTCGGAACCGAACCGGGCTGGCTATCTGGGTCAGCGGACTTCTCGGCCTCCCTTTCCCTTAGTCTACCTAATCTCTTTTCCAGGGTAGATTTTGGAAAATTTTTTGCAAATTTGGCAGTCTGAATCGAGGTGGTCAAACCCCAGACAATAAACAGGTGGTGTGGGGATCGGCCTTAGCAAAGACCTCCCCACATACACTGCAGTGCTGAAACCCAGTGGGCCCATTTTTTTTCTTGGGTTTCTCAGACATGGCCAACCTAACCTAACCAAACTTACCCTTTCTTCGGCAATCCACCAGGCAAGACTCCCCTATCGGTTCCTGACTGTGTCATGGGTCTTGGAAAAAAACGTACTAAAACCAGTTTTTTTTTTTTTTTTGAGAACCGATACGGACCGGTAACCACACACTAAAGTAAAGTACAAATTTTACCTCAAAATGATCGGTTCAGCTGAACCGATCCACAGTTTACAAGTTCCACACAGAAAACAGAACAAAAACCTATCTAGTACTCACGGTACCACAGACAGAGACTTGAACTGACTATACGGAAACAACAATTCGGAAGAAAACCGACACTTCAACCGACTTTGAACCAAGCAGCAGAAGAAATCTCCGGAGCGACTGTTCAGTGAGGCGGAGTAAAGAATATGACGGTTGCAGTTCGAAGAACAACAGGCAGAGGCTTCAACCGAGCTCGAGATGAACATTCTATGCCATGCATAGAAAAGTTAACCCTATGTTCTCCGGGGCAGTTGAAAGGCAGGACCTAACTGCAATTGTCAGAATACAGCAAGACTTCATGTTGTTTGAACCTTGTATTGGTTCTAAGGACCACTTTATCCCTACGAAAAGAGATAAAATCAGGTTCCACTGACAGGGCTTGCAATTCACTGATACGCCTGGCAGAGGTAATGGCTACCAAGAACACAGTTTTCCAAGTCAAGTACTTAAGCTCTGCTGAAGACATAGGCTCAAAGGGGGGTTGCATAAGCTGAGCAATGCAAACATTCAAATCCCAGGCAGGGGCAGGGTCTCTAAAAGGAGGATTGGTGTGAGATAATCCTTTAAAAAATTTACAGAACACAGGATGGGAAGACAGTGAGGAAGGCTTCCCCACAGACAAAAATGCAGAAACAACTGACAAGTGTACCTTGAGAGTAGCTGGTCTGAGGCCTAGGCCATTAAGATGGACCATATAATCCAGAACCATAGGCAATTCAGCAGTGTCTGGAGAAATATTCTTCTTAGAACGCCAAATGCTGAATCTTTTCCGTTTGGAGTTTTAAGTCTTTCTGGTGGAGGGCTTTCGAGAAGCTTTGAGGATGTCCAGAACCCCAATGGGAAAGATGCAGATCTGCAAACTCCAACTCTTCAAGAGCCATGCCTTGAGATTGAGGGACTGAATATTGGGGTACCAGATCCTCCCGAGAGGATGTTAATAGGCTGTAATTCCTGGGAAGAGACAGGGGAAGATGGACTGCTAGGGACAGCAACAGGGGGTACCAGGGCTGTCTGGCCCAATCTGGAGCAACCAGAATCACTTTGCAAGGTTGAGACCTTATTTTGACTAAAACTTTGAACAGGAGTGGGAAGGGGGGAAAGGCATACAGAAACTTCCCTTCCCAATTCAGAATCAGGGCATCCAGGGGGACAGAGTCCAAGACTAGAGGTCAGCAACAAAAGAGAGGGAGTTGGTGAGTCTCTGGGGCTGCAAAGAGATCTATCTCTGGAGTGCCCCACCTTGAAAAAAATCACTTTCAACACCTGAGGGTCCATTCGTGATGTCCCCGAGAAATCCTGCTCAGTGCATCTGCTAGCACATTGTCCTTGCCTGGAAGGTGAACTGCTAAAGAGAGGCTTGCAGGGAATAAGCCAGGGACTACAACTTCATGGCTTCTGTGCACAAGGCCATGGACTGAGTGCCTCCCTGCTTGTTGATGTACCACATGGTGGTAGTGTTGTCTGACTTGAACCACCTTGTTCTGAACTGACTGTGAGAACACTTTTAGAGCTAGAAAAACTGCCTGAGCTCTAGAAGATTGATGTGGAGAAGGGATTCTTGGGGGCACCACGGGCCCTGGGCAGTGAGGGACCCAGGTGGGCTTCCCAGCCCAGAAGAGAAGCATCCGTGGTAAGGACCACAGAACAAGGCTGAGCAACAAAAGGAACACCTTGCCTTAAATTGTCCTGATCCTGCCACCACTGCTGGGCCTGGATCAAGGTCGGAGTCACTGGAATCAGTTTTGTAAGGGAATCCTTTCTCTGAGACCAGTAAGCTCTCAGGTGGAACTGAATATCCCTCATCTGGAATCTTGCCCCTTGGACCACTGCTGTTGAAGCTGCCATGTGGCCCAAGAGCTGGAGGAAATGCCTTGCTGGTCGAGATACCTGAAGGCTGAAGGAAGAAGCTAGTTCCATAAGAGCCCTGCCCTTTCTAGAGGAAGAAGGCTCTTGCTCTGAGTGTGTCCAGTTCTGCTCCTATAAAGGTAAGGAGCTGGACTGGTTCGAGAACTGACTTGAGAAGGCTGAGAAGAAATCCTAGGGAAGTGAGCACTTGCTGGGTCACTTCCAGGTGAGACTTGACTTGGTCTGGAGACTGATCCACTAATAGCCAATCGTCCAGATAAGGAAATATGGAAATCTTTTGCCTTCTTAAAAAGGCAACTACTACTACCAGGCACTTTGTGAAAACCCTTGGAGCTGAGGTTAGGCGAAAGGGCATTGCTCTGAACTGATAGTGGCCTGAGGGCAACTCGAACCTGAGGTACTTTCTGTGGGGGAACCTGATGGGAATGTGAAAGTAGGCATCTTTGAGGTCCAGGGAGGCTAACCAGTCCCCTGGCCTTAGAGAGGGGAGTATTATTCCCAGAGTTACCATCTTGAACTTTAGTTTTAAAATATGTTTGTTCAGATATCTGAGGTCTAGGATGGGTCGCCACTCCCATCTTATTGGGGGTCAGGAAGTACCTGGAGTACAGTCCTTTGCCCCAGTGTAGGGTAGGTACTCTCTCTATAGCTCTTAAAAGCTAGGAGAGAGGAAACCCCTGCCTCTAGGGCAAGGGTTTCCGAAAGATTTGCAGGTGGAAAAGATCTGGCTCTCATCTTTGAAATTTTTTTGAAGTGGAGAACCAGTCCCTGGCTTACTACTTCCAGGACCCACTTGTCTGTTGTAATAGATGTTCAGTCCTGGACAAAGTAAGCCAGTCTGCCCCCTACTGGAATAGGAGAGTCGACCCGGACAGACCCATCAGGGTGTCTGCTTGGCAGGGGCTTCAGGCTGAGGGGTGGATGTAGGCCTGCTCATCCCCCTTCTGCCGCTGCCTCTGAAGAACCCCCTCTGCGAAAAGGAAGAGGAGGCCTGTGCTTGGTAAAAAGGCCTTTGAAAAGGCCTGGCCCTGCCCCTAGACTGCTGCCTGCCTTTCCTTGGCTTGAGCACTCCTGTAAGTGGTCCTGTACTCGTCCATCTTCTTCATGTAATTCTCTGTCTGCTCCCCAAACAGAGAATTACCCACTACAGGGAAATCCATAGCCTTAGCCTGGGTGTCCTGCGAGAGGCTAGTACATCTCAGCCAAGCCATCCTCCAAAGAGCCACAGATGTAGCCATAACTCTTGAAACATCATTAGAGTCCACAGCAGCATGAAATTGCACTTTAGATG
Source organism: Neoceratodus forsteri (assembly GCA_016271365.2). Lineage (NCBI taxonomy): Eukaryota > Metazoa > Chordata > Ceratodontiformes > Ceratodontidae > Neoceratodus > Neoceratodus forsteri. The sequence goes on along the minus strand of JADMNL010000031.1, from coordinate 152,923,916 downwards.
CCTCAATCCCATCTGCAGCCACCACCTCCAGTTCCTTGGCTAGCTGGGGGGAGGCCTGTTTAGCCAGTGCCAGTAGTGTGTCCCACCTGGACTTCTGGTACCTGGCTGTATAGGCCATGTAAGTTGCCTGCCTGAGTCCCAAAGAAGATGCCACATACTGCTTCTTTGCCATGGCATCAATCTTCCTGGAGTCCTTGTCAGGGGGGTGTGAAGCCAAGGGAATATTTGCCTCGTCACAGGCAGCAGCCTGCACTACCCCAACATGGCTGCATTGCTGATATAAGAACTCCGCGACCGAGCCTGAAAGTGTATACCTCTTGTCCATTATTTTATCCACAGGAGGTATAGTGTTAGGAGACTAAGATTTTTTGTGTCCGTTTCCCAAAAGATTTATGGAGGGGAATAGACAAGTCTCCTGGACTCTGGGATATCCATCATCTCTACATAATCAGGCTCTTCTTGATCTTCCACAGCCTCTTCCATAGGAAGCTGGAGGGTTTCAGCCACTTTCCTGTAAAACATAAAATGGGAAGGGGACTCAGAAAGCCTAGGAAGGGAAACACCTGATGGTCTGTCTGGGGAGAGGTCCATTTCCACAGGCACATCCACACCTTCACTTGCATCATAATCCTCAAATTCCCCTTCAAACTCCGGTTCATAAAATTCTTCAATGGTATACTCTTGAACCGGGGGACCAACCGAACTGAACCCTTGCCAGAAGGAGCTGGATCAGTCGGAACCGGACGGAGCGATTCCACAATCTGAATCGCGCTGGCTATCTCTTTGGCAGTCGGAACATGAACATCTGGATCCGAACTGGTCGATTTATCTTTGCGCTTTCTTTTTGTTGGAACCGATCCCTCAGAATCGGCTCTCCTTTGGCCCGAAGAAGTATTGCCCTGGTCAGAAGGCACTCCTTCTGGTTCGGTCGAAACCGAACCGGGCTGGCCATCCGGGTCAGCGGACTTCTCGGCCTCCTTTTCCCTCAGTCTACCTAATCTCTTCTCAAGGGTAGATTTGGGAAAATGTTTTACATATTTAGCAGTCTGAATCGAGGTGGTCAAACCCCAGACAATAAACACAGGTGGTGTGGGGATTGGCCTTGGCAAAGACCTCCCCACACTCACTGCAGTGTTGAAATCCAGTGGGCTCGTTTTTTTTCTTGGGTTTCTTAGACATGGCAAATCTAACCAAACTTTCCCTTTTTTCGGCAACAGCCAGGCAAGACTCCCTTATTGGTTCCTAACCGTGTCACAGGTATGGGAAAAAAACGGTTAACACACTTTTTTTTTTTTTTTTAGAACCGATAACCACACACTAAATATAGCAAAATTCACAATCAAATGGTCGGTTCAGCCGAACCAACCGCACTTTTACAAGTTCCACACAGAAATAATAGAACAATTCCTATCTAGTACTCACGGCACTACAGACAGAGACTGAACCGATTATGTAGATACTTTTTTTCGGTTTAAACCGACGAAAAGTTTAACCGACTTCTAACCGAGCTGAAGGAGAAATCTCCGGAGCGACCGTTCAGTGAGGCAGAGTAAAGAATCTGACAGTTTGAGTTTAAAACACTCCAGACAGAGACTTCAACCGAGCTCGAGCTCAGCGTTCCATGCCCTGCATGGAAAGTTAACCCTTAGTTCTCCAGGGCAGTTCAAAGGTTGGGAATCACTGCAATTGTCAGAATACAGCAAGACTTCATGTTGTTTGAAAGGCTACATGGCACCGAGAAAGCCAACGGCACCGAAACCCCGACAGGCTACACGGTGCCGCAGTCTGCGCCGAGTGACCCACCGGCGCCACCGAAACCAACTCAGGACCCCGAAAGCCAGGATTTGAGGGAAAAAGAGGAAGGATATCAGATCATCGAGGCATCGGTGTGGCCCCCTGCACCGCAGCCATGTGAGTGGGGCAAAACACCTAAGCGCGGAGTCGACGACACCGAAGAAGGCGCCACGCGACTAGGGAGGCCCAATCGCCCTGCTCGATCGCCCGATGAGCTGGAGAGCCCCGGGGCGACTGGGCCAGGCAACTGGACCAACCTCTGAGCCCATTGCTCCATCAGAGCAGCCCACTGATGAAACTGCTCATCGGAAGCCCTACCAGAAGGCGGAGAAGGACTCTGATGTCGACGAACAGAACCAGAAACTGGCAAGACTGAAAGAGGAGACCGGCAACTGGCCCCAATGACAGACCGTTGACGCGCAGACATATCAGAGGGCGGCCTCAAGTGCTGCCTTCTCTTTCTCGACCTACAGGCCTAAGAAGAGCTCGAGGCTGAACGATGCAGAGAATGTGACCATTTTCGTTTATACTTCCGGGTGGCCCACCCTTCCCCTCGGTCATTGGACCGTCCGTTGTCAGACCCCCCTTCCGGAGAAGGCGGCGGACTGCACCCAGCCTGGATGACTGAACAGCTTTCATCCGAAGTCTCCCTACCATCACCTGACCCGTCCATGGTCGACTCCGTCAATGTAAGCTGAGACTTCTTTCTTAAGAATAAATTACTGTAGCGGTACTTTATTTGAAAAAATGCTATAAAATAATAAACTGAAAACTATGCTGCTAGTTTGAAGTTTTGACTCCCGGTGGGCAAGCAACGTCGTCACTGAAGCACTCGGCGGGAAAAAAAGGAACTGAGGCGGTTGGAGGGTCGACGCTGGGATAGTCATTACCACACGAGCAGAGGCTCGCGGTGCCGCTCCTCGCGGCCAACCCTCTGGCAAAAAAGTTTGCTCCCGCATGGGCTGTTTGAGAGGACGATCCGGAAGGGTTTCTGAAAGGTTGAGGGAGTACCCCTCGCGGATTATCCGGAGGACCCATTTGTCTGATGTAATGGACTTCCACTGGTTGTAGAACTGAGTCAGACGTCCTCCCACTGCTGAGGAGTCCCCCTTGAGCAGCTGAGGTGGGACCCGGGCCAGAAACTCAGAAGGTGGCACTTGGAGCTTTGGGCCCTTGTGCCTTCTGTTGTGTTTTCTTTTGAGGCAGAGGGGCTTGGTTTTTGCTGAAACCTCCCCTTGCCCCGAAAGGACTGACTGTTGTGAAACTGACGCTTGTTAACACCCCCCCCCCCGAGAAGGGGTAGGAGCGGGTCGAGCCGTTTTAATGGCCAACCTAGTCTTCTGTGTGGCCTCCAGAGCTTGCTCTACTTGAGGTCCTAACAGATACGTACTGTCAAAGGGTAATGCCATGACCTGCTGTTCGGCATCATTCGTGAAGCCCGAAGTGCATAGCCAGGAATGACGCCGGGTACAAATGCCCGCCGCCCGGGAAGCAGTATCAAAAGCGTCCATAGCTGCTTTAACCTGCTGGTTGTTGGACTCGATACCCCTGGTTATGGTCTGAAGTAGCTCTGAACTAGTGTCTGACTCGGGCAGAGCTTCTACCATCTGTTTGAGCGAATGGCAAAGAACATACTCATACTGAGAAAAGCAGCCCTGGTAGCTGGCAAGAAAAAATTACTCACCTTAGTAATGTTGTTTCTTCTAATGGAGTCTTGCTATATTATGACCTCCCCCCCAACCTGCCCCTCTCAGAACCTCTACTTGGGTGGGGTGCGGGCAACTTGGTGTGGGCACCTTTTTATGCCCTGTTAGCATTTTTGTCCCCTTTTGGGGCTTTGTGTGTGTGTGTTTTATTATACTTATGTTTTATTCTCATATGATTAGAATTGTGTTAGTATTTCTGGTCCCCTGACTTGAGTCTTGGGACCAGCAATGGTTGTTATTATTTAGGTAGCCATTTGGCTAGTGTAGGTTACAGCTTCCACACAGACCTTAGTGAGTTTGGCTCGTAAAGATCTGACAGTTCAGGTTTGAAATAACACAGATAGAGCTGCTTCTTAGAGCTCGTGGCCAAAATTCTATTTTGGAATGGTTTTAACCATTTCACCTCCGGAGCACTTCTAGAGCTGGATCAAACTGCTACGGTCATAATATAGCAAGACTCCATTAGAAGAAACAACATTACTAAGGTGAGTAATTTTTTTCTTCAAACAACATGAAGTCTTGCTATATTATGACAGTAGCAGAATACACAGCAGTACCTCCATGGAGGAGGGGCAGAACCTACTTAGGGAATAGGCTCTGAAGAACAGCTGTGCCAAACCGAGCATCTCTCCTGGCCTGGACATCCAGGGAGTAATGCTTGGTAAAAGTGTGTACCGTTTTCCAAGTAGCAGCCTGGCAAATCTCTAATATAGGGATGTCTCTGGCAGCAGCTAGAGACGCAGCTGTACCCCTGGTAGAATGAGCCCTCAAACCGGGGGGGGGGCTCTGCCCAGTTTCTGATAAAATTGGATACAAGAGACAATCCACCTGGCAATTGACCTCTTAGTGGCAGGTTTGCCTTTCCCAACTTCACCATAGGTAAGGAAAAGTTGGAGGGATTCGAACCTGTGACCTTTGGTACGCTCTATATAGTAACTAAGAGCTCTCTTAACATCCAGGCTGTGCAACCTCCTCTCACCAGAAGAGGAGTGATCAGTGAAAAATACTGGAAGGGAGATAGATTGATTAAGATGGAAATCTGAAACCACCTTAGGCAAAACTTCCTATTAGTCCTAAGGACTACCTTATCCCTGGGAAAGAAATAAAGTCAGTTTCACTGACAAGGCTTGCAACTCACTTATGCATCTGGCAGAAGTGATAGCCACTAGAAAACAGTTTTCCAAGTTAGGTACTTAAGCTCTGCAGAAGACAGAGGTTCAAAAGGGGCTGCATTAACTGGGCAATGCAAACATTAAAGTCCCAAGCAGGGCCGGTTCCGAAAGGGTGGATTAGTATGGAGTAATCCCTTAAAAACTTGGAAAACACAGGATGAGAGGAAAGAGGATGACTTTCTGCTGACACAAAAGCAGATACAGCTGCCAAATGAACTCTCAGGTAGCTGGTCTGAAACCAAAGAATTAAGATGTACCATGTAATCTAACACAATGGGCAAATCAGCAGATTCTGGGAAATATTTTTTCCAGACACCAAATGGAAAACTTTCCATTTAGAACTATAAGTAGCTCCTAGTGGAAGGCTTTCTAGAAGCCTTTAGGATCTCAAGAACACCCTGAGAGAGATGTAAATCAGCAAACTCTAACTCCTCAAGAGCCAGGCCTTGAGGTTGAGGGATTTGAGGTCCAGATACCAAACCCTTCCTGGGCACAAGTCAACGGGTTGTGATTCCTGGGGAGGCAAAGGGGAAGATGGATTGTCAGTGACAGAAGGAGTGGGTACCAGGGCTGCCTGGCCCAATCCGGGGCAATCAGAATCACCCTGTAAGGCTGAGATCTGATTTTGACTAGTACTTTGAATAGGAGAGGAAGGGGAAAAGCATAGAGAAACTTCCCTCCCAATCCAGAAGAAGGGCATCCAGGGAACTGAGCCCAGCACTGGAGGCCTGCAACAGAACAGAGGAAGTTTGTGATTGTCTGGGGCTGCAAAAGATCTATCTGAGGGTGCCCCATCTGGCAAAGACTATCCCAGCACTTGAGGATCCAGGGACCATTCGTGATGGCCCTGGGAAATCCTGCTGAGAGCATCCGCTAGGACATTGTCCTTCCTGGAAGATGAACTGCTATGAGGGAAGTGTTCAGGAATAGGCCAGAGACCACAACTTCATTGCCTCGCACAAGGTCGAAGACCGAGTGCCCCTCGTTTGTTGATGTACCACATTGTTGTGGTGTTGTCTGTCTCTACTTGTATCAGCTTGTCATTGACAGATGCAGAAAATGCTTGAAGAGCTAAAAGACAGCTCTGAGTTCCAGCAAATTGATGTGGAGCAGAGATTCCTGGGGACCACACTCCCTGAGTGGAAGAGGTGGCCATGTGAGCTCCCAACCCAGAAGGGAAGCATCTGTAGTGAGGTCAAGTCGTGAGTAGGAGGGTGAAGGGACCCCAATCTTAAATTGCTCTAATCCTGCCACCACTGGAGGGCTAGGATCAAGGGCTCGAGTCACTGGGACCAACTTGGAAAGGGGTCTCTTCTCTGAAACAATAGGTTCTCAAGTGAAACTGAATGTCTCTCATCGAAATCTTGCTCCCTGCACAACAACAGCTGTGGATGCAGCCATGTGCCCAGGAGCTTCAGAAAGTGTCTTGCTGGTGAGAGACCTGCAGAGTGAAGGAGGAGGCCAGGCATTAAATCCTTACCTTTCTAAGGAAGAAAAGGCTCTGCTAGCTTTGTGTCCAATTCTGCCCTATAAAGGTGAGTACCTGGACTGGTTCCAGAACCGACTCTGGTAGATTGTAGAAAGCCCAGGAGGTGAGAAGCTGCTGGGTGACCTGCAGGTGAAATTTTACCTGTTCTGGGGACTGGCCTACAATGAGCCAGTCGTCTAGATAGGGAAAAACAGCAATCCTTTGCCTCCTTAAGTGAGCCACTGCTAGACACTTTGTGAATACCTTGGGGCAGAGGTAAGGCCGAAGGGCATTGTCTGAACTGGTAATGACCTGAGGGCAGTTAGAATCTGAGGTACTTCGATGGGAGCTTCTGATTAGGACATGGAAATAGGCATCCTTGAGGTCCAGGAGGCTAGCCAGTCCCCTGGCCTTAGGGAGGGTAAAATCATTGCCAGAGTTACCATTTTGAACTTTGGTTTCAAAAGATGCTTGTTCTGATATCTGAGATCTAATATGGGCCACCATTCTCCTGTCTTTTTTGGGGTAAGGAAGTATCTGGAATACAGACCCCTGCCCTGGTGCAGGGGAGGAACCCTTTCTACTGCTCTGAGAGCTAACAGGGATGAGACCTCTGAAGCACTTGCAGGTAGAAAAGAAAAAATTACTCACCTTAGTAATTGCTTTTCTTCTCATGGAGTCTTGCTATATTATAACAATAGCAGCAGTCAGCCACTGCAGCTGAACTGCCCCAGAGAGGAAGGAGTTAACTCCAGAAGATCTGGAGTTCTACAGCGTGAGGGCGCTGTGCCCAAAGCTCTATCTGGCAGTTTCAAATGAAACTGTCAGATCTTTACGAAGCTAACATCAAAGGATGGAAAGTCTGTGTGGAAAAAACTACACTAGCCCATGGCTACCTACTAGTAGTAATAACAACAATATAAAGAACAAAGAAACACTCAGAGCCATAATAACAAAAATTGATGGTATTATGGTTCGTTTTACCACCCTTGACAAGCACATATGAACCCCCCTTCCCCAAAGACTCAAGTCCAGGAAGGGGGCAATATAAATAACCTAAATGAAACAATCTAGATCCTAACCCAAGGAAAGAGGTAAGGAAAAACTACAATGGCATGACACAGTGCTTGCACCAATTCGCCACCTACCAAGTAGAAGTTCTGAGAGGCAGGAGGGTGGTTATAATATAACAAGACTCCATGAGAAGAAAAGCAATTACTAAGGTGAGTAATTTTTCTTCAAACACCATGAAGTCTTGCTATATTATAACAATAGCAGATTACACAGCAGTACCCTCCATGGAGGAGGGTCAGAACCTACTTAGAAATAGGCTCTGAAGCACAGCTGTGCCAGAGCGAAGCATCTCTCCTGGACTGGACATCCAGGAATAATGCTTAGTCAAGGTGTGAACTGTCTTCCAGGTAGCAGCTTGACAAATCTCCAGAATGGGGATGTCTCTAGCAGCCGCTGAGACGCAGCTGTACCCTGGTGGAGTGGGCCTCAATCCTGAGGGGTACTCTACCCAGTTTCTGATAACAGAATTGGATACAGAAACAATCCACCTTGCAATTGTTCTCTTAGTGGCAGGTTTCCTTGCCAACATCGCCATAGGTAAGAAAGAGTTGGAGGATTCAAACTACTGACCTCTGGTGCGCTCTAAATAGTAGCTAAGGCTCTTTTGACATCCAGGCTGTGCAGTCTCCTCTCACCTGAGGAAGAATGCTCAGTGAAAATACTGGGAGAGATAGATTGATTCAGGTGGAAATCAGAAACCACCTTAGGCAAAAACTTTCTATTAGTCCTAAGGACTACCTTATCTCTATGGAAAGAGATAAAATCTTCTTCCACTGACAGGGCCTGTAGCTCACTTATCATGGCCTGGCAGAGGTGATAGCTACTAGGAAAACGGTTTTCCAAGTTAAATACTTGAGCTCTGCAGAAGACAGAGGCTCAAAGGGGGTTGCATTAACTGAGCAATGCAAATATTCAGGTCCCAGGCGAGGCTGGTTCCGAAAGGGGGGTTAGTATGAAGTAACCTTTAAAAATTTGGAGAACACCGGTGAGAAGAAAGGAGGCAGGCTTCCCTGCTGACACAAAAGCAGAGACAGCTGCCAGATTAACCTTCAGGGTAGCTGGTCTAAGGCCTAGGGAATTCAGATGGACCAAATAGTCCAGTAGAATGGGAAGATCAGCAAATTCTGGGATAATCTGCCTCTCAGAGCACCAGATGGAAACCTCTTCCACTTAGAATTATAAGTGGCTCCTAGTGGAAAGCTTCCTTGAAGCCTTTAAAATATCCATGACACCTTGAGAAGGTGTAAGTCAGCAAATTCTAGCTCTTCAAGAGCCAAGCCTTGAGGTGGAGGATTTGAGGTCCGATACACTCTCCCTGTGCACAGGCCAGTAAGTCGTGGACTCTGGGCAGGCTCAGGGCAGGGTGGACTGCCAAGGACAGGAGCAGAGGGTACCAGGGCTGTCTGGCCCAATCTGGGCAATCAGAATCACTCTGCAAGGTTGAGATCTGATTTTTACTAGTACCCTGAAAGGAGAGGAAGGGGGAAGGCATGACAGAACTTCCCTTTCCAGTCAAACAGAAAAGCGTCCAGAGGGACTGAGCCCAGAACTGGAGGCCTGCAACAGAAAAGAGGAAGTTGGTGGTTGTCTGGGGCTGCAAAAGATCTATCTGAGGAGTGCCCCATCTGGCAAAGACAGACCCCAGCACTTGTGGATTCAGAGCCCATTTGTGATGGCCCTGAGAAATTCTTCTGAGGACCGCCAGGCCATTGTCCTTCCCTGGGAGATGAACCGCTATCAGGGAGGTGTTCAGGGGTAAGCAGAGACCACAACTTCATTGCTTGATTGCACAAGGCTGAAGACCGAGTGCCCCTTGCTTCGTTGATGTACCACATTGTGGTGGTATTGTCTGTCCTGACTTGAACCACTTTGTTCTGGACAGAATCTGAAAACACCCAAGAGCTAAAAGACAGCTCTGAGTTCCAAAAGATTAATGTGGAGCACAGACTCCTGGAGAGACCATACCCCTGAGTGGCAAGGTCGCCCAGGTGACCCCCCACCCTAACAGGGAGGCATCCGTGGTGAGGTGAGGGAGTGAGAAATGGAATGAAGGGAACCCTGTCTTAAATTGCTCTGGACCTGCCACCAGTGGAAGGCTAGGATCAGAGTTTGAGTAACTGGGACCAACTTGCAGGGGTCCTTCCTTTGAGACCAATAGGCCCTCAAATGGAACTGAATGTCCCTCATCTGGAATCTTGCTCCTGCACGACAGCTGTAGAAGCAGCCATGTACCCGAGGAGTTGCAGAAAATGCCTTGCTGGTCGGAGACCTGCAGGGTGAAGGAGGATGCCAGAGGCGATGAGTCTGTCCACCCTTTCCGAGGAAGAAAAGCCCTGGCTAACCTTGTGTGTTCAATTCTCGCCTATGAAGTTAGGACCTGAATTGGTTCCAGAACTGACTTTGGTAAGTTTAGCAGAAGTCAGGAGTGAGCTGCTGGGTGACACTGCAAGTGGATTTCACCTGACCTGGAGACTGACCCACAATGAGCCAGTCGTCCAGGTGGAACACAGCAACCCTTGCCTTCTTAAGCGAGCCACTACTAAGCGAGACATTTTGTGAATACCCTTGGCGCAGAGGTAAGGCCGAAGGGCATTGCCCTGAACTGGTAGTGGCCTGAGGGCAGTTCGAGACCTGAAGGTACTGTGAGAAGGCCTGATCAGGAACGTAAAATAGGCATCCTTGAGGTCAGGAAGCTAGCCAGTCCCCTGGCCTTGGGAAGGCAATATCATTGCCAGAGTCAACATTTTGAACTTTGGTTTCAACAGATGCTTGTTCAAGTATCTTAAATCTAGAATGGGCCGCCATTCTCCTGTCTTTTGGGGTGAAAGTATCTTGAATAAAACCTCTTGCCCTGATGGTAAGGAGGAACCCTTTCCACTGCTTTGCAGTCCAGCAGAGAAGAAACCTCTGCTTCCAAAGCAAGGGCTTCTGAAGGTTTACAGGTGGAAATGCCTGGCTCTCATCTTTGGAAAGTATTTAGCTGAGAACCAGACCCTGGTTTGTTACCTCAGAACCCATCTGTCCCATAGTTAGGGACAGCCAGTTCTGGCTGAAATGACCAACCTGCCCACTGGTACAGGAGAATCGGCCTGGGCTTTCCCCATCAGGGTGCCTGCTTATAACAGCCTTAGGCTGAGGGAGAGACGGTCTCACTTGAGCCCTCGTCTACCCCTGCCTCTGAAGAAACCCTCTTGAGACAGCAGAGGAGGCTTGAAATTGTAAAAAGGCCTGCCCCTACCTCTGGGAGCATCCTTTGTGGCATGGCATGCTTCTCCTTAGCCTGGGCACTTTGAGGTAGTCTGTATTCATCCATCTTTTTCATATAGTTTTTCTGTTTGTTCTCAAAAAGAGAATTTCCTACTACAGGAAAATCCATAGCTTTGACTGGGTATCTTGGGACAGATTAGTGCATCTGGCATGCCAACCTCACAGGAAGCTACAGAAGTGGCCATGACCTAGAAGAAACATCATTAACATCAACAGCAGTATGAAATTGAACTTTAGAGGCTTCAATGCCATCAGCAGCCACCTGTTCCAACTCACTAGCCAAGCTGGCTGTGGGCCTGCCTTGCTAACTGCAATGACTATGTCCCACTAGATTTCTGATATCTAGCTACATAAGCCATATAATTTGCCTGCCTGAGCCCCAAAAGCTGCCATATACTGTTTCTTCCATAGCATCAATCTTCTGGAATCCTTATCAGGAGGATGTGAGGCCAGAGGAATAGCACTAGATGGAGCTGCAGCATACCACACCTACATGACTACACTGCTCAGTAAGGAAGGCTGTATCCGAGCCTGACAAAGTATACCTTCTGTCCATTTTTTATCTACAGGAGGGACAGAATGAGATTTTTAAAATCTTTGTTGTTTGCTTCTAAATGAACATACGAAAGGAATAGACAACCTCCTAGACTCTGGAATATCCATCATTTCCACATAATCAGGCTCCTCTTGCTCATCCACAGCCTCCTCTAAAGGAAGCTGGAGGGTTTCTGCAACCTTTTGTAAAAAATAAAGAAGAAGGGGACTCAGACAGAATAGGAGGAGATTCTAAAGGTCTGTCTGGAGAAATGTCGGTTCAATGGGCAAGTCCAGACCCCCCAGCCACACAGCAGATCAAATTCCTCCTCCCCTCCTGTGGTTCATAAAATCCTCAACTTCAAAATCCTGAACCACTGGGACTGAGGCAGACCAACCTTTTACCAGCTGTTGGTGGTTCTACAGATCCCTGAGACAGTGACTGGACAACCTGAATGGCTTTAGCTATCTCTGCAGCAGTTGGAACACAATTTTGGACTCAGACCTACTGATTTCCTTGTCTTTTTACTTGGGACTGGTTCCTCTGAACCAGCCTTCCTTTTGCCCAGGAAGTCTCGCCCTGGTCAGAGGGCACTCCTCCTGGTCCAGTGGGTACTGGACCGGGCTGGCCATCCGGGTCAGCCGGACTTTTGCCTCTGCGTTCCTGAGCGGCCCAATCTCTTCTTCTCCAGGGTGGCTGCAGGAAATTTTTACACCTGGCAGTCTGACAGGAGGTGGTCAGCCCCAGACAATAAACACAAGTGGTGTGTGGTCAGCCTTGGCAAAGGCGTCCCAGATATCACAGTGTTGAAACCAATGGGGCCCGGTTTTCTTTGGGTTTCTCAGACATAATGCCAGCCTAACCAAAACTTGCCCTTTTGATGGCAGTGCTAGGCAAGACAACGCTACGGTTCCTAACCGTGTCACGGTATTTGAAAAACCGTTATAATTCCGTTTTTTAGAACCGATAAGAACCGGGAACCGCACTTCAAACCCACTGTACACTTTTAAAATACAGAAAAAAACAACCGATCGGTTCAAAACCGAACCGATAATTAATTTCCACACAGACTTAAATTTTTGTACTTACAGTTACCAGATAGAGCTTTAAAACCAAATCACGGTAAAATAATAACTTTTGCCGGTTCAAATGAACCAAAAATACTGCTGTGAACCGAGAATGAACCGAGCTGATCTCCGGAGCGACTGTTCAGTGAAGCGGAGTAAAAAATCTGACAGTTTCATTTGAAACTGCCAGATAGAGCTTTGGGCACAGCGCCCTCGCGCTGTAGAACTCCAGATCTTCTGGAGTTAACTCCTTCCTCTCCGGGGCAGTTCAGCTGCAGTGGCTGACTGCTGCTATTGTTATAATATAGCAAGACTTCATGGTGTTTGAAAGTCTGCTTCTCAACTTGGGAAACTTTTTGAAGCTGAGAACCAGACCCTGGCCTACTACTTCCAGAACCCACTTGTCTGAGGTTAAAGAAGCCCAATTCTGGCTGAAGTAAGCCAGCCTGCCCCCTACCGGTACAGGAGAATCGGCCTGGGCACCCCATCAGGGTGCCTGCTTAGCAGGAGCTTTAGGCTGGGGGTGGGAGGTCTGCCACCCCTGTCTGCCTCTGAAGAAGCCCCTCTGAGCATAGGCAGAGGGAGGCCCGAGTCTGGCAAAGGCCTGTGAAAAGGCCTACCCCTACCCCTGGGGGTATGCCTTTGAGGAGTGGCTTGCCGCTCCTTAGCCTGGGCACTCTTGTAAGTAGTCCTATATTCATCCATCTTTTTCATGTAGTTCTCTGTCTGCTCCCCAAACAGAGAATTCCCACCATAGGAAAATCCATAGCCTTAGTCTGGGTATCCTGTGACAGACTAGTACACCTGAGCCAGACCAACCTACGAAAAGCTACAGATGTGGCCATGACCCTAGAGGAAACATCATTAACATCCACAGCAGCATGAAACTGAACCTTAGAAGCCTCAATGCCATCAGCAGCCACCTGTTCTAGTTCACTAGCTAGCTGGCCATGCGGCTTGGCTAGTGCATCACAGTATCCCATCTAGATTTCTGATACCTAACTACATAAGCCATATAATTTGCTTGCCTGAGTCCCAGAGAGGCTGCCATATACTGTTTTTGCCCATGGCATCAATCTTCCTGGGAATCCTTGTCAGGAGGATGTGAAGCCAGGAATATTAACTTTATCACAGGCAGCAGCCTGAACTACTAACATGACTGCATTGCTGAGAAGGAATTCTGTATCAGGACCTGACAATGTGTACCTTCTGTCCATCTTTTAATCTAAGGAGGCACAGAATTAGGAGTTTAAAATTGTTATTGTTTGCTTCCTAAAAGACTTATGTAAGAATAGACAATCTCTAGACTCTGGAATATCCATCATTTCTACAAAATCAGGCTCCTCTTGCTCATCCACAGCTTCTTCTAAGGAAGCTGGAGGTTTCAACAACTTTTTGTAAACATGAACTGAGATGGGACTCAGACAGCATAGGGGAGATTCTAAGGTCTGTCTGGGGAGATGTCCGTTTCAATGGGCACACCCAGACCTTCCAGCCACATCATACTGTTCATAATCATCCTCCCTCCTCTGGTTCATAAAATTCCTCAATATCATATTCCTGAACCACTGGGACCCGGACGAACCGACCTTTTGCCAGATAGTGGCGGTCTGGACGGACCCCGAGACAGTAACTGGACAATTTGTATGGCTTTTGCTATCTCTGCAGCAGTTGGAGAAGGGTTTTGGACTCCAGACCTGCTGATTTTCTTGTTTTCTTTACTGGAATTGGTTCCTCAGAACCAGCTTTTCTTTTGCCCGAGGAAGTCTCGCCCTGGTCAGAGGCACTCCCTCCAGTTCGGTTGGCACCGAACCGGGCTGGCCATCCGGGTCAGCAGACTTTTGGCCTCTCGTTCCTGAGCCTGCCCAATCTTTTTTCCAGGGTGGCTGCAGGAAATTCTTATACCTGGCAGTCTGACTGGAGGTGGTCAAACCCCGACAATAAACACAGGTGGTGTGTGGGTCAGCCTTGGCAAAGACTTCCCACAAACATCACAGTGTTGAAACCCAGTGGGCGGTTTTCTTTTGGGTTTCTCAGATATAATGCCAGCTAACCAAAAACTTGCCACTTTTAGCGGCAGTGCCAGGCAAGACACCATTATCGGTTCCTAACGTGTCACTGGTATTGGAAAAAAACGTAATAAATCCGCTTTTTTAGAACCATAAGAACCGAACCGTGACTCTAAAATAGTAACTTTTAGTTTTAAATGAGTTTAACCACTGATCGGTTCAAAACCGAACCGATAACTACAAGTTCCACAGACAAAACCTTCATTTACTTATGGTTACCACAGATAGGCTTGAACCCGAGCGGTTTCGCGGTTAAATAAAAACTATTCTGGTTAAATCCAACAGAAAACACTTTTAAACCGAAATGAACCCGAGAAGGAGAAATCTCGGAGCGACTGTTCACTGAGGCGGAGTAAAAATCTGACAGTTCAAGTTTGAAATGACACAGATAGAGCTGCTCTCGTGCCAAAATTCTAAATTTGGAATGGTTTAACCATTTCACTCCGGGGCAGTTCTAGAGCTGGAACAAACTGCTAATGTCTATAATATAGCAAGACTTCATGTTGTTTGAATGTGTCTGCCACTTCTTGTGAGACCCCGTATCGCATCATGGCTATGTCTCTAGGAGCTAAGCGTGCAGGTTCAATGAGCGTAAGTCTGGATGGACCAATGAACCCACCTCCTGAGACAATAGATGGGAGCTGATTGGCAAAGGAACTGGAGGTTCCCGGGATAGCTGGTGCAGAAAAGGGAACCAAATCTGTCTGGGCCAGAAGGGTGCGATCAGAATAAGTGTTGCTTGCTCCCTGCAAAGTTTTAAGAGAACACTCTGGATCAACGGGAAAGGAGGGAAGGCATAGAGGAATCTGCCCCCCCAGGAGAAGGACAACGCGTCTCGCCAGAAAACACCAGGCCCTGGATCTAGCGAGCAAAAATTGGGCAGTTTTGCGTTGGATGGGGATGTGAAAATGTCTAACTCTGGAGTGCCACATCTGTGAAACAGATCCTCTGCCACCTCCTGCTGAAGTTCCCACTCGTGGACTCTGGCCTGAGAGCGGCTCAGACCGTCTCCGATGGTGTTGTCCACTCCCGGGACATGTACTGCAATTAGGTTTGTGCCGTGTTGCAATACCCACTCCCACACTCTCATGACCTCCCTGCAAAGCGGGTAGGAGTGAGTGCCTCCTTGTTTGTTGAGGTAATACATCACCATGGTATTGTCTGTTTGTAGCAGAAAAGTACCTGGTGGAATCTCCGACTGGAAGACTTGCAGAATGTAAAGGACTGCCCTCATTTCCAAAATGTTGATGTGGAGAAGAGACTCCTGGGCTGTCCACGGGTCCTGAGACCGAACACCGTCCAGGTATGCTCCCCACCCGAGCCCTGAGGCGTCTGTGGAGAGGGTCACAGTCGGAGACGGCGCTGTGAAGAGGACCCCCCCAGAGAGGTTCCATGGATTTAGCCACCATTGCCAATCCCGAATTATGGCTTTCGTAATTTGGAATGAATGCTGCAGATGGTCTTGCCTTTGGTCCCATTACACCAGTAGCATCCACTGGGTTACCCGCATGTGGAGACGTGCCAGTGGGACTGTCGCAATGGCCGCAGCCATGTGTCCGAGCAGGCGAAGGACCAGTCTGGCTGGGACGGTCTTCTTCGCTGACAAGTCCCTGATGAGGGATCTGATGTGTTCCGCTCTGTCTGAGGGAAGAAAAGCTTTCCCTCTGACGGTGTCCAGAACTGCACCTATAAACTGCAGTCTCTGGGACGGCACCAGGAGTGACTTCTCGTAGTTGATGAAAATACCCAGTGATTGAAAAAGGGACTGGGTACAGTGAATAGCCATCATCAGTGCCTCCCTGGAGGGCGCCATGAGAAGCCAGTTGTCCAGGTATGGGAACACGTAGTGGCCTTATCTCCTCAAAGACGCCGCTACGACCACCATGCACTTCGTGAATATGCGAGGTGCTGATGAGAGCCCGAAGGGAAGAGCTCGGAACTGATAATGGCTGCTCTGAAACTCGAAGCGCAGGAACCTCCGGTGTTCTTGAGCAACTGGAATATGCAGGTAGGCGTCCTGCAGGTCCAAAGACGCCAGAAAGGCGTCCTGCTTCAACATGGGAATTAGGCCCGGAAGGGTCACCATGCGGAAGCGTTTGTAAATGACTGAAAGGTTGAGGTTGCCAAGGTCCAGTATTGGACGGAGGTCCCGTTTTCTTTGAAACCAGGAAGAAGTGACAATAGTACCCTAGTCCTCTCTGGTTCTCTGGGATGTGCTCTAAAGCTTCCTTTTCCAGAAGCGCGAGCACTTCCTGCTGTATGAGCAGGGCATGCTGACCCGAATATCGGGAGAGCAGGGGAGGTCTTGTAGGCGGACTGCCTACAAATTCTATATAATGGCCTTTTTTGACCAGCTGCAGAACCCACCTGTCGGTGGTGATCGACTGCCACCCTGGCAAGTGGCGTGTGATGTGACCCCCGACTTTCTTTTCCCGCTGATCCTGAGGAGGGGCGGGGGCCGGGAAGGAGTCATGTTGTGGCAGCATTTGATCCAGTAGGCTGGGCCGACTTTGCAAATCGTTGGCCTCTGCCTGGGGATGATTTGGCCTGGGCCTTGTGGGTGAAAGTGCCCCTCTGCTGTTGGCCGGAACGTTGCTGTTGCCTTTGTAGCCAGCCACGGAAACGGCTGTGGTTCCTATGAAAGGAACTAGGCCAAGACCTGTACATAGCTTGTACAGATCGGACTGCCTTCCCTGCGTCCTGAAGTTTGGTGATTACTCTCTCGGAGGCTTCACCAAATAGGACCTCGCCATTATAAGGGATGTCTAAGATGTTCTTCTGGACGTTCGGGGTAAAGCCGGAGACACGGAGCCAAGAGTGTCTCCGGAGACACATGCCTGAGGCTGCAGCTCTGGCTGAAGAGTCCGCAGAATCATATGCGGCTCTGAGCACTTGGGTCCCCACATCCGAACCCGTGCGGAGGAGGTTCAAGAGCTCCTCCTTGTGGTCGCCATCGGGCATCTTCTCTACCAGGTCCTGTCCTTGCTCCCACAGTGCGTTCTGGAATTGAACCATGTGGGTGAGGTAATCGGTGACCTGATGGCGCAAGTCGATGTCATGACGTGCGCCTACCAGGACATCAATTGCTTGGATTCCTGGGTCCGGGTGGCTGCGTGTGCTCAAGTGCTGGAGGTCCTGAGACCAGTCATGCGAGCAGTGATGACCAGGGAGTCAGCCAGAGGATGGTTTGCCAGATACTGGTCCTCCTAGGGGCCTTGTAGGCGGTCAGCCTTTTTGGCACTGCGGGGGTGGAGTGCGGACATTTCAAGGCTGACCTTGGTGACATCCATAAAGGTATCCACCAAGGCGGCACTCACAGCTTTGGGTCTTTCTGCGAAGGTGGCGGCAAGGCAATGTCCCTCGGGTCGAGCTCTTCAGCATCCACCCCATGTTCTCCTGGATGTGCCTCATGATCTCTCTGAAGAGGATCATCCGAAGGAGACCTGGGTAGGTCGTGTGGGTCCGGAGAGGGAATGCTGATAGGAGAAGGTGATCTGGAGCGCTCTGAGGTGTCAGATCTGGAATCCTCCCCAAATAGAGTGTACTGGCATTGTCTGGGTCTCTTGGGGCTGGGTGACCCTGAGGGGGATCTAGAGGGAGATCTTCTCCTTTCTGAAGATCTGCCCCGAGGAGGCGGTGTCTGCTTCTTGGGGACTGGCGATCGTCCTACGGGCCCCTTAGGTGCAGAAGAGGGCGTAGGCAGTGAAGGAGTAGGTGGAGGCGGAGTCAGAGTAGGAGAAGGACGTGTGGTGACATCTTTTTTGATGGTGTCCCACCAGAAGGTAAAAAGTTCTTTCACCTCTGCCAGATTCATACCCGACGGGCCTGGCGCCAGTGGCCTGTCGCTAGGGTTGGGTCCCCGGGGGTCTCCCACTCCGGGGAAGGTTCACGTTGGAGCCCAGCATCTCCGGTGTCGCCCGCCTGGTCCTCGGGCTGTGTGGCGTCCTCCTTGAATGAATCCTTTTGACCAGCATCCGCCGGCGACGGTGGTGCGGTCCTCTTCTTGGGAGTAGCCGACTTCGGTCCCCTGGCCGACATCCTCGGGGGTGAATGCCTGGCCGGCGACGGGTGCTTAGGTGTCGCCGGCTCCTGGGAGTGCCGGTGGTGTTTGGCCGACGTCGGGTCCAACGTCCATTTGAGGGACGTCAGGTCCTTGGTCTTATGAGGAACTGGATCCGATCCACGCAGAGGCTGGGAAACTGACTTGGCATCAGTGTCCCGCCGGCGGGAAGATTTATGGTGCTCCCCGGACTTCGACGAGGCCTTAGATGGAGTGGAAGAGGCCGACGGCCTGGAAGTCTCCAGGGGCTGTAAAGAAGAGGAGCTGCTGGAAGATTTGACCTGAACCAGGGGAGGTTGCGACCGAGCCCTGGAGCGAGAGCAGTCAGACTTCGAGCTGGAGCTTTGGGAGTCTGAGGCCCTCACAGGAGACCTGGATCTTTCCTTTTCCCGGTGCTTGAGGGTTTTACCCGACGACTCCCCACCGGGAGGAAGGTTCCTTATCCATAATTTTCAGTTTCTCCTCCAAGAGAAACGCTTGAAGAGCCTTCTGGTGACGGATCCTGGTGTGACTGTTGAAGCCCTGGCAGAAGGGCAGGCCTTGGTATGCGTTGCGGGCCTGGGCAGCGCCTTGGGCGAATGTGGATCCTTGAGGGGATCTGTTTGCCGCCAGAGCACCGCCGTAGGTGATCCTCTACAGAAGTTGTTGGAGAGGACATCAGTTGATCAAAGTTGAAAGGCAGATGAAAATGTCGTAGTTCTAATGGTTGTCATGCTAGAAAGTGAGACCGGAGGCCGATACTGGCGATGTTGTGGGGAAAAGAAATGAGGATTATGGGGACCGCCTCTTATATGTACTATGCCCGGCGCGGGCGCAGTCCCTGCTGAAGACTGCTAGCTAGAAAATTTCCGTGGGGTCCTGGCGCCTGCCGGCTTCAGTCTTAATGGTGTAACCTGCTGCAAGAGCTGTACCTCGAAGTAAGATCTGGGGATTCTGGGAGACCGCCTCCTTATATACTACCCCTGACGCCGGAGGCAGTCCCCCGTTGAATACTGCTAGCTAGAAAATTTCTGTGGGGTCCTGGCGCCTGCTGGCTTCAGTCCTAATGGTGTAACCTGCTGCAAGAGCTGTTTCTCGAAGTAAGACCTGGGGATTCAACCGGATCTTCCTGGACATAAGTCTCCACCACTCATTCACACTAGTGGATTAGCGCCGGAGGCACTAGGACCCATCGGGAGCAAACTTTTTGCTGGGGGGTCGGTGCGAGAGATGGCGCCGCGAGGGACGGCGCGACGAGCAGCAGCCTCGGCGGCAATCACTATCTCGGCGATGACCCTCCAACCGCCTCAGTTCCTTTTTTCCCGCCGTCGAGTGCGCTTCAGTGACAACGTCGCTCGCCTGTCGGGAGTCAAACTTCAAACTAGCGCATAATTTTCAGTTTATTGTTTTGTAACATTATCACGATAGTAGTATCGCTTAATTTTATTCTATTTTCGTTAAATTTTTCTAATATTTTAAATTTAACTTACTTGAAGAAGTCTCGGCCTACTGGACGGAGTCGACCTTGAGCAGGTCAGGTGACGGTAGGGAGACTTTGTATGAAAGCTGTTCAGTCAGCCGGGCTGGGTCCGGTCAGCCTCCTTTTCCTCAGCGGGGTTCCGACAACGGTCAGTCTGATGCCCGGGGGGATGGGCGGTCCCCCCGTCGGCATAAAAATAAACGGTCGCATTCTCGGCACCGTTCGGCCTCGAGCTCTTCTTTGGCCCACAGGTCAAAAAAGAGAAGGCATCACTCGAGGTCGCCCTCTGGTATGTCTGTGCGTCGACGATCGGTTATTGTAGCTAGTTGCCGGTCTCCTTCTTCGGAGTCGCCAACTTCCAGTGACCATCGTCCTCCGACTCAGACCCCTCCCGCCTATAGGTAGGGCTCAGATGAGCAGTTTCATCAGTGGGCGCTCTTATGGGCGATGGGCTCGAAGTTGGTTCTTCTGCCTGGCTCGGTTGCCACGGAGCCTCGGGCTCCTCCGGCGATCAGGTAGGGGCGGTTGGACCTTCTAGTCGCGGCGCCTTCTTCGGTGCCAGCGACTCCACGCAGGTGCCCCCCTCACATGGCTGCGGCGCAGGGGCCACCGATGCCCTTATCTCGTTTTTCCTTCTCTAGCTTCCAGGTTCCTGGGGCGTTCCGCGCCGCCGGCGGGGCTGTTGGCTTGTCGGCGCCGTTTTCGGTGCCGCTGGGCCTTGCGGTGCCGTCAGCGGTGCCGGGTGGTCGCGGTGCTGCCTGCGGCGCCCGTTTGGGTCTGGCGGCGCCGCGGGCGCCTGCGGTGCCGCGTGCCCCTCCAGCGTGCCGTTTCAACCCGTTTTGTCTTCTGGCGCTGGGGCCCTCGGGGACTCTCCTTGTTTCTCTGCTATTTCCTCCTCTCCTAATTTTCACTCCTTTCCTGTCCAAACAGTCCTTCCTGGACCATCAGGAGATGATGTTGAGCCTGACCAGACCTTCAGTTGGGTGATGAAGTGGAGGAAACAGGATCTTTCTTTGCTACAGAGCCTGTGGTGAGGACCTGTCCTTTAAGTCTCTGTTGAAGAACCTGAGATCCACTCTTTCTCTCAGACTACAGACATCGATCCTGGGAAGATATTAAGACTCCAGTATCTTTATGCTTCGGAGATCCCTACGGATTTGACTCCTCCGATCCAGCCTTCCTTCGAGACGCTGTCTCAAATGGTTTGGAATAATCCTGCTCTTATTCCCTCAGTGGCTAAATCCATTGCTAAGAAGTATTCAGCTCCCAAGGATCGTCCCATTTTGGCATCCCAAGCCTTTGCGGATCCTATTGTAGTCCTGGCAGAGAATGACAAGGTCGTTCTTCCTCAAACTACTACAGCTCGACCTATTAACAAAGAGTCTCGTAAGATTTATACATTAGGTAAGAGAGTCTTTGCTGCCTCCACTCTAAGTATGCGTATTGCCAGTTATCAAGGCTATTTTTCTCAGTATGAGTATATCCTGTGGCACTCTATGAAAAGAATGGTTGAAGCTCTTCTAGATTCGGACTCCAAGTCAGAGCTTCTTCTGACCGTTATTAAGAGGTATTGAGTCCAATAACCAACAGGTCAAAGCCGCCATGGATGCTTTCGACACTGCTTCTCGCTCAGCAGCCGCAGGTATTTGTACTCGGCGCCATTCCTGGCTGCGTACTTCTGGCTTCACGAATGATGCTCAGCAGCAGGTAATAGCGCTGCCTTTTGATGGCTCCTATTTTTTTGGCCCTCAGGTGGAGCAAGCCTTAGAGGCCACTCAGAAGACTAGATCGGCCATTAAGTTGGCCAGACCTCCGCCTACCCCCTCTCGGGGGCATGTGAACAGACGTCAGTTTCATAGTCGTCAGTCCTTTCGAGGCAGAGGCAGAGGAAGCTTCCATAAAAGCCAACCTGCCCAACCTCAAAGAAGAGCGCAGCAGAAAGCGCAGGGGCCTAAAGCCCCCAGCGCCACCTTATGAATTGCTGGCCCAAGTTCCATCCACATTGCCCGAGGTGGAACTTTCTCCTCCGGTGGGAGGTCGTCTGATGTACTTCTACAACCAGTGGAAGTCCATAACTTCGGACAAATGGGTCCTTCGGATAATTCGCGAGGGTTATTCTCTCAATTTCTTGGAACCCCGAATTGTCCTCCCAGACGACAACCCAGGTTGTCGGTCTCTCAGTCAGACCTCCTCACCGCCGAGATCTAGGGCCTTCTAAACAACAGGGCAATAGAACTGGTGCCCCCGCATCTGCGAAACACAGGGTTCTACGCCCATTACTTTCTGGTTCCAAAGAAATCTGGGGAATCGCCCATTCTAGACCTCAGAAAGTTAAACAAATTTCTCCCTAGGGAGAAATTCAAAATGATTTCCCTAGGTACCCTGTTACCCTTGCTGCATCAGCACGACTGGCTGGCCTCCCTGGATATGCAGGACGCTTACCAGTATATCCCCATCCACCCGACCCACCGCAAGTTCCTCAGGTTTGTAGCTTTGGGTCAGCATTATCAGTTCAGAGTCCTGCCCTTTGGGCTATCCTCGGCGCCGCGAGTTTTTACAAAGTGTTGTGCAGTTCTCGCTGCGCATCTCAGGAAGATCGGACTCAGAGTGTTTCCCTACCTGGACGATTGGCTTCTAGCAAGCCCTTCCAGCCAAGGGACTTTGGAAGCCGTGCAAACGACTTCTCGTCTTCTTACGTCCATGGGAGTTCTGCTGAATTTGAAAAAATCACAACTGCAGCCCTCCCAGAGGCTCCTTTTCATAGGGACGCTTCTAGACACCTCTTCCGCGAAGGCTTTCCTTCCAGAGGACAGAAGACTCGATATCCTTCGGATGGCCCGTTACATCGGGGAGAACCAATCGGTTACAGCTCTCTCGATGCACCGCATGTTGGGTCTCATGGCGTCCTCAGTGTTCACTGTACCCCTGGCCCGGTTGCACATGAGAACCACCCAATGGATGCTCTCCACTCAGTGGTCTCCGACCTCTCACCCCCAGTCTTATCCCATCAAGGTGACGGAGCCCCTTCGAAGGTCTCTCACCTGGTGGTCTCAAGAGAGCAACCTCCTGGAAGGGTTCCCCTTTGCTCCCCCGGATGATCAGATCTCCATCACCACAGACGCATTGCTAATGGGATGGGGAGCTCACTGTCACTCCCTCCACACTCAAGGTGTGTGGACTCAGTTAGAAACTCATCTCCACATAAATGTCCTGGAGATGAGAGCGGTCCTTATACGATCCGAGCTCTGAAGGATATCCTTTGTCACAAGAACATTCTCCTTCAAGCGGACAACAAAGTTGTGATGTATTACATCAACAAGCAAGCGGTGCTCATTCTTATCCCTTTGCAGGGAAGCAATGAGGGGTGTGGGAGTGGTGCTTGGAGCACAAGTCTCTGATTCAAGCGGTTTATCTGCCAGGTATACAAAGCGACCCTAGCAGATCACCTCAGCAGAGCGGAGGCAGACCCTCTCAGTGGTCTCTCGATCCAGCCGTAGCTCGGTCACTGTTCGAAGAGTGGGGACTCCAGACCTGGACCTTTTGCATCCCACTCAGCATAAAATTGCCTCTCTTCTGCTCCAGAAATCCAGGGCCTGGCATTTTCTGTCAGGATGCGTTCAGGCTCGCGGTGGACCAGCTCTCTTCATGCTTCCCGCTTCCTCTAATCCAGAGTACTCCTCAAGTTCGAGTCTCAGGGGACCAAAATGATTCTCATTGCTCCCTCCTGGCCTCGGCAACTATGGTTTCCTCTACTCAACAGTATGTTGGCAGCCTCTCCGAGACCACTTCCCTTGCAAATCAATCTTTTGACTCAGGGTTCGTTGGTCCATCCCAACCTGAAATCACTTCACCTTCATGCTTGGCTCCTGAAGAGGTAGAAGTGAATCGGTTCAACGTCTCTCGTAGAGTCTCAGACATCCTTCTGGCTGCTGAGCCAGCCACCCAGCGTCGGCTTCCAAATGGAAGCGTTTTTCTCTCTGGTGTTCTAAAGTCCTCTTGGAATCCCTTTTCCTGTCCTCCTGACAAGGTTCTGGAGTATCTTTTGGACCTATCAAACTCAGGTCTCCAGTACTCCACAGTTAAAGTTCACCTTAGTGCCATCTCAGCGTTCCATGAGCGGTTTCTTCCTTGACTCTGGCTCAGTTACCTATAGTGAAGAGATTTAAGGGATTCTTCATACCAGACCCCTGTTAAGCGTCCAGTTGCAGCCGGGACATTAACCTGGTGCTGGACATGTTCACTCGGAAGCCTTCGAACCCCTAGCTACCTGTGAGCTAAAATTTCTTACCTGGAGGCTGCCTTCCTGGTGGCCATTACCTCAGCCACGGGGTCTCTGAGATACATGCCCTGGTTACGGACCCCTCCGTATACTGTATTCCATAAAGACAAGGTAGTTCTCCGTACTCACCCTAAATTTCTTCCCAAGGTTGTGTCAGAATTCCATCTAAACCAATCTCTGGTACTACCCTCTTACTTCGCTAATTTCCAAAATGAAGGGGAACGATCTCTTCATTCCTTGGATGTTAAGACAGCCTTGCGGTTCTATTTAGATAGAACCAAGAATTTTCGCAAGACTCAGCAACTGTTTGTTTCTTTCAGCGACACCCGCCTGGGTCAACCTGTCGTTATCAGATGCATCTCATCATGGTTAGTGGCATGCCTTGACATTGCTATTCCATGGCTCAAGTTAAATTAGAAGGTAGAATTATACGCTTCACTCTACAGTGATCAGCGGCATCCTAGTGGAAATTCGCAATGTTCCAATTGCAGATATCTGCAGCGCCGCCACCTGGGCTCAGTGCATACCTTACGTTAAGCATTATGCACTGGATGTTCATGCCAAGCTGACATTCCGCATTGACAGAACTATCTTAATGGACTTCTATCTTAGTCGCGTGAGCTCTGGCTCTCCCTGCCGCCCTTTAGGGGATTATCAGCTTGGTACTCTCCACTAGTGTGTGAATGGTGGTGGAGACTTATGTCCGGAAGATATGAAATTACGTACCTACCGTAATTCTTGATCTTCTTGGACGAGTCTCCACTACTCATCCTCCGCCTACCCTCCATCCAGCGAGCTCACGCTGTGTTGGTCTTCACTCCCTCAAATCTTTGGCCGTGAAGACTTCTTTGCTGACCCTTCTTACACGGGTGCGTACGGACTGTCTTATGTCCGTTTTTAAGGATTAGATTTACTCTTTATGTTAGTTCGCTGCAGCTCCTTGGTAAAAAGGTACTGAGGTGGTTGGAGGTCGCCGAGATAGTGATTGCCGCTCGAGCCGCTGCTCGCGGCGCCATCTCTCGCGCCGACCCCCCAGCAAAAAGTTTGCTCCCGATGGGTCCTAGTGCCTCCGGCGCTAATCCACTAGTGTGAACGAGTGGTGGAGACTCGTCCAAGAAGATCAAGAATTACGGTAGGTACGTAATTTTCATTTTTCTTACTGGTTGCTGGAGCACCTTATGAGAGGGTGGATTGTTTAGGCTCAACAGTTTCATCCGCGGGTTTTGAGGGTGTTGGAGCTGGTCAGATATCGAGGAACCTTTTTCCAATTCTTTTGTAGTCTTTCCCTGACACTTTTCAACCGTCTTTGGTGGGAAAGATCTACATATATCACAGTCAGCTGAGAAATGTTACTCACCAAGGCAAACGAGACAATGCGTCCTTGTCTGCCCTGGCAAAGACATCCCCACAGTTAGTACAATTTTTGAACCCAGGTTCACCAGTTTTCTTTGGTTTATTTGACATTCTGAGGACCAACAGAAAATCACAAACCGGCAAGATAAGTTTTAAATTTTTAGTTTAGCCTTTTTTTGTGTGTTTGGTTCAGAAACCGACCAAAAGTTTGACTGGAACCGGGAACCGACAGAAAAGGACCGGGATTATTGGTTCTTTATAAGAAAGTTATCGGTTACTGTTTTTAAACAATAACTATTTAAAAAGAAGTAAACTACCGGAGTTTGTTTCAAAAAGCTCCGGAAAACTTTAAGGGCTCGATTCCTCGCCGGTTATCCCAAACCGGGAGAAACACAGAAAATAAAAATTCCTAAACTAAGTAGTGGTTTATTACTAATACAGAAAATAAAGGCAGCAAATGATAAATCTGAGAAAAAAATATGTATGTTTTTGAAAGTAAACACTCTGTAATGGCTTGAGAAGTCTCCGAGGTATCTGGACTTGACTGGTGGAGAAAATCTGAGGCGTTTTAGAACGCAGGTGGTTCATTCACAAGGGCATTTGAAAAGTGGCACGAGCCAATGATGGTTCCATCATTAGCACGCCGTTCTATCTCTGGACAATTCTATTTCAAAGGCTGACTGCAAGAGTTAGGAATATTGGAGAATTCCTGGGGTGCGAATTTACATACATTCCACTCTCTCTGGGGCAGCTCAACCCTTCAGGCTGATTGCATTAGTAAACCCAGTGAGGGATTCCCTGGGGTCTAAAATGTTTTTCCAAAAAAGCTAGTTTCAGTTACAGTTAAAAACATGAGCATATCTGTCAGATGTACTTGTCTATAGTTACCTCCTGTATTGCACACCATGAGTGTTTTATTTTCCTCAGCCTAACCCTTGCCAGGTCTACAATGCTATTTCTATGCAAAATGTGGTGGCCATCATTTTTTGTGAGAGAGAGAGAGAGAAAAAAAAAAAACTAAATTAAAACAATTATAAAATGATCCAGTTTTGGTGGAATTAGAAAAGCGTACCACCAAATAAAACTGGGAGATGCATGGATTCTTTTTATAGTGACAGAAATGTGGAGTAAATTTTTTGCCCAATTTCATTGCACTGCTGCTTTAAGTCTTTTTTATTCAAAACTTAGCCACTAGGACCAGAGCAGGACTCTGGGGCATCTGTACTCTTCAGTGGGAAATAAATTTGCCATTAGAGTGCTGGGGTAAGCGTGACCACAGAGCAGAGTTTGAACTTTAAACATTTTTAAGTTCCGTCTTTGGGGCAACAATGCAGGGCTGAGATGATTCCAGACTGTATGGCATCACTAATAAACTCCCATTGCAACAAGCCTTCACTGCAGGATCTTAGTGCTCCACCACTCAAGACCAGTGTTGGGGTCTACAGCATGTACAAGACAGCCTCAAAGAACACTGAATGAAGCCAGGGTAGACAATTCTTACAATTTCCCACATCGAAATCTGAACTCTCAAGGATTCCGAAGCTTGAAAAGATGTGTACACCAAGGAAAGATATGAACAAAAAGTCACAAATTGAACTGAACCTTCGTATGACACAAAACGAGGAGATTTAATGCAAGAGCTAGTAATCAATTTATTGAATAAAGTTTAAAACAATTTTGACAAAATCAAAAAACTAGTTTTCTGCTTAATATAAGGTGCCTTATTAGCACCAGAGATCAGGGATTTATAAAACTCAAGTAACTGCCACAAGGAAAAAATAAAACAGCGCAAAGCAGAAGCGATCATTCCAACCAGTGAAATAAAGGGGGGTTTACATTACCTAATGAATCACATTGCACAAAGGATTAAAGCTTTTTTAACTATCTGAAAACTCTAAGTATGCAGCCTTCCAAAAAGCAAAAAAATAGTTTATTTAAAAAAAGAAGCCCTTCGGCTAAGTCCTTTTTAATAAAATAACCCATCTGACCGGAAGGAAGGTGGCCAATGTCCCTTTGTATCTTCATAAACTTTAGAAGTCTAAAACACAGATGGAGAAACTGCTGGGTTAGATTCTGACATCTCCTTTGCATTTCTCATATAGGTTTACATTTCTTTTTTTTTCTTTTAATCAGTTGGGTGGCTAAAACATTTATTGTTCATAGATAGCGGTTTAAATCTAATGTGATTTCTGCTCACATTCAAGCCTTTTTCACCAAACTGGGCAGTGATACACCAGTTAATGAAAAGGCAGCTTTTTTTTAATGGAGCATAGTTTTTTTTTTTTTTTAAGTGTGCCAAACAGTTCATAGGCCTTTTTTTGTAACCACTTTTAACATAAGTGGACAGAAAACCCATTAAAAAAGTATCTAGGAATACAGTAGGAGAAACAGGTGTACAGCACATATACATACTCTTTCTTCACCCAATATTTGTTTCAGACATACTCAGAATGACCTGACCTTTTGGAATCTATGCTTACAACCTGACACAGAACTTGCATTTTAAAATCTGTCCCGCACTATTAATATTTCTGTGACTTTGCATGTAGCACTGTTCTTTTGCCAGTTGGGAGGTAGATTTATTTATTGGATAAATGTGTAGAAGAACTGGGCTGGCAACAAATATTTTCTTCTCAACGCAAGTTCACTTTAGTGCTAGAATGTACAGAAAACATTCATCAGTGGAAACACTATAAAAGTGTTGTTTGACTTCTACCTTTCTTCTGCGTTTGAGCTTGTAACTGAAAATGGCTGGCTGTCCTTTTTTTCCTTGTATGCAGTTAATACTCATTTTAAGTACCACTGTCTGTTCCCCATTTTCAAGACCAAATACAAAGTCAAATCTGTGTCCTGTTCCCCAGTGAATTCTTTAAGAATATAATCATACTTTTCCTGCTCATACTGGTGAACAGCTTCTTATTCAGCCATCATTGTAAAGCTACACAAGCAGGAGTCAAGTGCAAATCTTGACTGGCTACTCCTCAGTTTCACCCAAGAGGCCACCTTCCCAACAAATGCCTGCTTTATTTAGTTTTTCCAACCAACTTCCAAATACTGTAGAATCTTTCCTTCAAAACCAATATAATCCCCTTTTTCAACGACACAACTTCTCCCTGGTTTTGCTGGGGGGGTCTTCAAAGCAGGCCTGCTCGTCTCTTCCTGAAGAGCCAGAGGAATTTTGAACCCAACCCCTTTAAAGAGCACAGTTCATTCTTACAGAAAGGATTTTTTTTCTTCAGAGTAGAGTCCAGACAGTAGCCAATTAAAGCGCACAGAGCATTAAAACATTGAAAAACCTTCCTCCTGAAGGAGCACAAAAGCCCCATTTCACTGTCAGTACTGCTTTCCTTCATGTAGGAAGAAGAGGCTGATCAATAAGCCATTGCTGCAACTTCAAATTACACCGAAAGTTCTCTTCAATGATGGTACTAAAGAAAAATTTTTATGCTTTTTTTTGTTTTTAAACTGTCTCAGTACAAGGATCGCCCAGCTGCACCTCTTAAATCCCAGAGACAAACTTCTTCAGAAAATGCAGTGCTTCTCGATTTCACAACTGGAATTTCTTTACACCACCTTCCTGTGGAACACCTGCTAAGAAAGCAGGCAGAATTCTGACATGCTGACACCTTTCAAGACCTGAATTATCAAAGCAGGCTTGGAAAAGAAAACCTGCATCTCAAAGTTGAACTCCAAAATAATTCTGCTGGTCTGCTGTGATATGGTTGGCCTAGAGTAAGTCAAGCTAAGTGACTATATATGGTCTTATGGAACTGCTTCTTGCAGTATATTTTTTCCTCAAACTTTCACAAGTTTATAGCCACATATAGCGTCCTTTATAAGAACATGAGAACAACTCTGAGATAAAGATTTTTTCTCCCATTCCGAAAGATCTGCTGCCTCTCTGTAAACACAGAGGTGTGGAATGAAAGCAGAAGCTGCTTGAGACCCTTCTCTCTCACTTGATTTGCTGGGGGAGCAGGGACTCAGCTCGGTCGTTCTTTCAGGGCGAGCTGCATGGTAACAGAGTTCATCGACTTGTGAGACCAAATCCCGCCTTCCTGATGAGGCGCAAACGGGTGCGCCGTTTTCCTTTTTTCCTCTCCTCTCAGTCTCCGTGTCTCAGTGTGCTAGCAGTGGTCTCTCTCTCTCTCTCTCCCTCTCGTTATTGGTTGGTTTCTCTCCTGTTGCTCTCACACAGTGGTGCTTCAGTTGTAGCAGTGGAAAACAGGTATCCGTTTTTGTTTTTTTATTTCCCAGATTAAAATGCTGATGAACTAAGCCCCTTTCTAGCTTAGCTCTTCTTCCCATAACCTAATTAGGGAAAAAATAAGAGATTAGTATCGAGCACTGGCCCAGCGTCCTTCAGATTAATTTAGTTTACTTTGTTCCCAAATAAAAGCATGGCATCTACAGTGTTTGAGTTTATCTTTACTCCCACAACTTTATTTCCAATGTACTATCCTGAGTCCGGATTCAATTACATGAATGGCATCGTAAAATGGAAATTATGTACCTACCGTAATTCTTGATCTTCTTGGATGAAATCTCCACCACTCATTCACACTAATGGGAGTATCCTGGAGGCGCTAGGACCCAGCGCGAGCAAACTTTTTCCAGGAGGGCCGGCGCCTGAAAAGGAGCCGCAAGGAAGTGGCACTGCGAGCCCGGCGTGTGCGGTAATGACTATCTTGATGTCGACCCTCCAACCATCTCAGTAACTTTTTTTCCGCCCCCGAGGAGGTGCAGCGTAACTGACCTAGAAAGGACTAACCCAAAAATCTGACATAAGATAGTCCGTATGACCCGTGTAAGAAGGGTCAACAACAAAGTCTTCAAAGCTCAGCCACTGATGGAGTGAAGACCATAAGCAGAGAAGTGACCTCGGGGGATGGTGGGAGGGCGTGTGAATGAGTGGTGGCAATTTCGTCCAAGAAGATCAAGAATTACGGTAGGTACGTAATTTCCATATCTTCCTGGACATAAAGTCTCCACCACTCATTCACACTAATGGGAGAGTACCGAGCTAAATAATCCCGAGACGGGCTGCAGGACTGTCCTGCCAAATGACTGATGTCGTTTGGCATGGACATCAGGTATGATGTAGCAATATGCCGCGAGCTCAAGTAGCTGCATTGCAAATATCTGCAATGGGCACATTACAATTTCTGCCAGAGATGCCGCGACTGCTCTGGTAGAGCGAGCGTACACTCTGCCTTAACGCTTGATCTGTGCCATAGAACAGCAGTGGTGAAGGCATGCCACCAGCCATGCTGAAATGCACCTGATAGCAACAGGTTGACCCAGCCGGGTTGCGCTGTAGGAAAAGTACAGTTACGTAAGAACTTACCGTAACAGTAGATCTTCGAGAACAGCTCTTGCAGCAGGTAACACCATTAGGACTGAAGACGTCAGGCGCCAGGACCCCACGGACATTTTCTAGCTAGCAGTCTTCAGCGGGGACCGCCTCCACCGTTGGTCCCGCCCCTGACGTCAGGGGTAGTACATAAGGAGGCGGCCCCCCACAATCCTCAGTTCTCCCGCCGGAGGCTCCCGGCCACTGGATGACATCAGAAGAGGAGACCGAGGATCCGCCATCAGATGGCCAAGACTAAAGACAGAATATCCCATCTCGTAAGATGGATGTTTGGCTATGACCTACCTCCACAAGAAGGGGGATGGTGGGCGGGAAGGTACCTGCTGCAAGAGCTGTTCTCGAAGATCTACTGTTATGGTAAGTTCTTACGTAACTGTACTATCTTACTTCGAGATACAGCTCTTGCAGCAGGTTACACCATTAGGACTGATTCCCAAGCAATAGCGGCAATCTTATGCCACAGGGAGGAGGAAAGGTAGGGATCACAACCCTACTCAAGCCTAAGACAGAAGTCCCTGAAGGATGGCTAGGCCGAAACCTGCTCTTCGCCTTGATGCGATGTCCAGGCTGTAATGCCTAATAAAGGTATGCACCGAGCTCCAGGTGGCCGCAGCGCAAATGGCTGAGGTGGAGACATTCCTTAGCGCCGCAAAGGAAGTGGCCACTCCTCTCATGGAGTGACCCTTGACCACACCTGGTAAGGGTTTGTTGCGCTTGTCATAACAGAAAGCGATACAGTGGATGAGCCAACGCGATATAGACTGTTTAGAGACAAGAGCTCCTTTCATTCTCTCAGCGAAGGAGACAAACAGTTGATCCGACTTTCGATACTGTT
The DNA here is from genome assembly GCA_016271365.2 of Neoceratodus forsteri. Lineage (NCBI taxonomy): Eukaryota > Metazoa > Chordata > Ceratodontiformes > Ceratodontidae > Neoceratodus > Neoceratodus forsteri. The sequence continues at coordinate 152,892,404 of JADMNL010000031.1, read as the reverse complement.
TGGTTCTGGTCGAATAATATCTAGAGGCACCTGTGTACATCAAGGGTGTGAAGCAGTGCTTCTCCTCGGTTGGTAGTGGCTTGGGAAAGTACACTGGTAAGTCGATATCCTGATTAAGGGTGAGGGCTGAGACCACCTTAGGCAGAAACTTTGGGTTTGTCCTCAGGATACCCTATCCTGATGGAAAATTAAATAAGGCTCTTTGCACATGAGTGCATGCAATTGGAGACCCTTCTTGCGAAGTAACTGCAACCAAAAACAACGTTTTTCCACGACAGAAAATGTAGCTTGCAATCAGCGGCTAGTTCAAAGGTGGCAGCGTAAGCTGCTCAGGACAAAGGGCAAGTCCCAAGGGGAACGGATCCTTGATAGCGGCCTAAGATGGAGACTCCTTTAAAAGGCACGAGTAGTGTCCAATTGGGCCACCATCCGATGGCCTATGGGGGCATGGTAAGCCGAAATTGCGCAAAGATGCACCTTAATCGAGGAGTAAGCCAGTCCGGACTGAAAAAGTGAAAGCAGGTAATCCAGAACCAGCTTTTCGGGACATTCTAACAGCGAGAAACCATGCGCTTGAGCCCACAAGTAAAATCTGCGCCATTTCATGGCGTATGTTGCGTGTGTTGCCGGTTTTCTGGCGGCAGAAAGCACATCTGCCACTTCTTGCGAGACCCCGTGTCGCATCATGGCTATGTCTCTAGGAGCCAAGTGTGTAGGTTCAATGAATGTAAGTCCGGATGGACTAATGAACCCTCCTCCTGAGACAGCAGATGGGAGCTGATTGGCAAGGGAAGTGGAGGTTCCCGGGATAGCTGATGCAGAAGCGGGAACCAAATTTGTCTGGGCCAGAAAGGCGCCATCAAAATGAGCGTCGCCTGCTCCCTGCGAAGTTTTAAGAGAACTGTCTGGATCAACGGGAAAGGAGGGAGGGCATATGGGAATCTGCCCGCCCAGGAGAGGGACAACGCGTCTCGCCAGAAAACACCAGGCCCTGGATCTAGCGAGCAAAAATTGGGCAGTTTTGCGTTGGATGGGGACGCGAAAAGGTCTAACTCTGGAGTGCCCCATCTGTGGAACAGATCCTCTGCCACCTCCTGTAGAAGTTCCCACTCGTGGACTCTGGCCTGAGAAGCGACTCAGGCTGTCTGAACAGTATTGTCCACTCCGAGGGCGTGTACTGCAATAAGGTTTTGCGCCGTGCTGTACTACCACTCCCACACTCTCATGGCCTCCCTGCAAAGGGGGTAGGGTGAGTGCCTCCTTGTTTGTTGAGGTAATACATCACCGCAGTATTGTCTGTTTGCAACAGGAGAGTACCTGGTGGAATCTCCGACTGGAACGCTTGCAGGGCGTAAAGGACCGCCCTCATCTCCAAAATGTTGACGTGGAGATGAGATTCCTGGATTGTCCATGTGCCCTGGGACCTCACCCCATCCAAGTGTGCTCCCCACCCGAGCCCTGAGGCGTCTGTGGAGAGAGTCACAGTCGGAGACGGCGCTGTGAAGGGAACCCCTGAGGAGAGGTTCCCCGGATCTAGCCACCATTGCCAACCCGGAATTGTGGCATTCGTGATTCGAACTGGCGGCTGCAGATGGTCTTGCCTTTGGTCCCACTGCACCCTTAGCATCCACTGGGTTACCCGCATGTGAAGCCTTACCATCGGGACTGTTGCAATGGCCGCAGCCATGTGTCCGAGCAGGCGAAGGACCAGTCTGGCCGGGACGGTCTTCCTCACCGACAGGTCCCTTATGAGGGATCGAATGTGTTCCGCTCTGTCCGCGGGAAGAAAAGCTTTTCCTCTGACGGTGTCCAGAACTGCTCCTATAAACTGCAGTTTCTGGGACGGTACCAGGAGACTTCTTGTAGTTGATGAGAATACCCAGTGACTGGAAAAGGGCCTGGGTACGGTGAATGGCCGTCATCAGTGCTTCCTTGGAGGGAGCCATGAGAAGCCAGTCGTCCAGGTACGGGAACACGTAGTGGCCTTGTCTCCTTAGAGATGCCGCTACAACCGCCATGCACTTCATGAAGACGCGAGGTGCCGATGACAGCCCGAAGGGAAGCGCTCGGAACTGATAATGACGTCTCAAACTCGAAGCACAGGAACCTCCTGTGCGCTTGAGCAATTGGGATGTGCAGGTAGGCGTCCTGCATGTCTAATGACGCCAAAAAGGCGTCCCGCTTCAGCATGGGGATTAGACCCGGAAGGGTCACCATGCGGAAGCGTTTGTAGACCGACAAATTGAGGTTGCCGATGTCCAGAATTGGACGGAGGTCCCCTGATTTCTTTGGAACCATGAAGAAGTGCGAATAATAGCCTAACCCTCTCTGGTTCTCTGGAACGTGCTCCAAGGCTTCCTTCTCCAGAAGCGCGAGCACTTCCTGCTGTATAAGCAGGGCATGCTGACCCGAGTAGCGGGAGAGCAGAGGAGGCCTTGTAGGTGGGCTGCCTACGAATTCTATATAGTGGCCTTTTTCGACCAATTGCAGCACCCACCTGTCTGTGGTGATCGACCGCCACCCTGGTAGGTGACGTGCGTTGCGACCCCCGACCTTCATTTCCCATTGATCCTGAGGAGGGGCGGGGGCCGGGAAGGAGTCATGCTGTGGCAGCGTTAGATCCCGCAGGGTTGGGCGACTTTACCTTCGGTGGCCTCTGCCTGAGGATGACTTAAACTGGGCTTTTGGGTGAAGGGCCCTTTGCTGTTGGCTGGAGCGGTTGTTGCCTTTGTGTTCGCCACGAGCGATTCTGGTTCTGAAGGAACTAAGTTGAGATCTGTACATAGCCTGAACAGATCTAACTGCCTTCCCTGCGTCCTGAAGTTTGGTGATCACCTTCTCCGAGGCTTCACCAAACAGGACTTCACCATAGTAAGGAACGTCCATGATATTCTTCTGGACGTCTGGGGTAAAACTGGAGACACGGAGCCAAGAGTGTCTCCGGAGACACACGCCTGAGGCTGCAGCTCTGGCCGAAGAGTCCGCAGAATCTTATGTGGCTCTGAGCACCTGGGTCCCCACATCCGAACCCGTACGGAGGAGATTTAAAAGCTCCTCCTTTTGACCACCGTCGGGCATCTTTTCAACCAGGTCCTGTCCCTGCTCCCACAATGCGTTCTGGAATTGAACCACGTGGGTGAGGTAATTTAGAGACTTGATGGCGCAAGTCGCGGCCAAACACGTGCGCCTACCCAGAACATCCAACTGCTTGGATTCCGGGTCCGGTGGCTGTGTGCTCAAGTGCTGAGGTCTCTGAGACCGGTCATGTGAGGCCGTGATGACCAGGGAATCAGCCAGAGGATGGTTTGCCAGGTACTGGTCCTAACTCGGGACCTTGTACAGGCGGTCAGCCTTCTTCGGCACTGCCAGAGTCGAGTGCGGACGCTTCCACGCAGCCTTGGTGACATCCGCGAAGGTGTCCACCAAGGGTGGAACTACCACAGGCTTTGGGTCTTTCTGCCGAAGATAGCAGGCAAGGCGTTGTCTCTCGGGGTCTAGTTCTTCAGCATCCCACCCCATGTTCTCCTGGATATGCCTCATGATCTCAGCGAACGAGGGGTCATCCGGATGGGACCTGGGAAGGGGACGCTGATGGGAGAAGGAGATCTGGAGCGCCCTGAGGTGTCAGATCTGGAGTCCTCCATGGACGAGGTATACCGGCGTAGTCCGGGTCTCTTAGGGCTGGGGGACCCTGAAGTGGATCTTGAGGGAGGTCGTCTCCTATCCGATGATCTGCCCATAGGAGGGGGGTGTTGGCTCCTTGGGGGTCGGTGACTGTCCTACGGGCCCCCTGGATGGAAGAGGGGACGCAGGCGTTGAAGGAGTAGCCGGAGTAGGAGGAGGGTGTGTGGTGACCACACCCTTCCTGATGGTGTCCCACCAGAAGGTGAAGAGCTCCTTCACCTCTGCCAGATTCAGGCCCGACGACGGGCCGGGTACCGGTGGCGTTGCCAGGGGCAGACGTTGGGTCCCCGGGGGTCTTCCGCTCCGGGGAGGGTTCCCGTGGGAGCTCGACGGTTCCAGAGTCGCCCACCTGGTCCTCGGGCTGAGTGGTATCCTCCTCCGAGTATGCCTTCCGACCGACGTGTGTAGGCGATGGTGGTGCGGTCCTCCCCTCTGGGATAGCTGACGTCGGTCTCCCGGCTGACGCCCTTGGGGGCGAACGCCTGGCCGGCGATGGGTGTCTCACTGTAGCTGGCTCCTGGGAGTGCCTGTGATGCTTGGCTGGCCGGGTCCGGCGTCCGTTTCAGGGATGTCAGCTCCTTAGTCTTGCAGCTGGACTGGGTCCGACCCGCAGCGGCTGGGACACTGACACCTGCGCCGGAGTCGGACGGGCGGAAGAAAGACTTATGCGCTCCCAGACTTGGGCGAGGCCTTAGAAGGAGTGGATGAACCGAAGGCCTGGAAGTCTTGATAGGCTGCAGGAGGAGGAACTGCTGGAGATCTGACCTGAACTGGGGAGGCTGAGATTGAGCCCTGGAGGGAGGCGGTCTGACCTCGAGCCGGAGCTGCTGAGGTCGAGGCCCTTGGCGGGGACCTGGGCCTTTCCTTCTCCGGTGTTTTTCCGGTGCCTATGGGTCTTCCTGACGACTCCCCTGGAGAAGGTTCCCTATCCATAGCCTTGGTTTCTCCTCCAAGAGAAGCGCTTGAAGAGCCTTCTGTGGCGGATCCTGGTGCGACTGTTGAAGCCCTGGCAGAAGGAGCAGGCCTTGGTGTCGTGGTCCGGGCCTAGACAACGCACACAGGCAGAGTGAGGATCCTTGAAGGGGATCTGTTTGCCGCAGCCACACTTCGATGGGTGACCTTCCAGAGAGGACATCAGATGAATCCAATTTCGATATGAGAAGAAAAAGAACGTTGTAGTTCCTAGTCGTCGCACGCTAGAAAGTGACTGAGAGGCCGATGCTTGCGATGTTGGGAAAAGAACTGGGGATTGTGGGGGACCGCCTCCTTATGTACTACACCTGACGTCGGGGGCGGGACCGACATCGGAGGCGGTCCCCGCTGAAGACTGCTAGCTAGAAAATTTCCGTGGGGTCCTGGCGCCTGACAGCTTCAGTCCTAATGGTGTAACCTGCTGCAAGAGCTGTATCTCGAAGCAAGATCCTGTATTCCTAGGGACATGGATATGTTGTTCATCCACACTGTCTGGCAGACTCCTAGCAGTTCTCCGGGAGGAGGGAGGCAAGGCGCACACCCCCTACTTAGGGAATAAAGACTGGAGAACCGATGCCCCAAAACCAGCATCCCGGCATGACTCAAGGTCGATGTGGTAGTGGGTGATGAAGGTGTGTGCTGACTTCCAGGTAGCAGCCCTGCAGATTTCCTGGATAGGGATGTCCCTGGAAGCAGCCACCGATGCAGTGGTATGGCGGGTAGAATGAGCTCTTATGCCTCTGGGAGGCTCCATGCCCGCCAACCTATAGCAGAGATCTATACAGGAGGTGCTCAGCTGCAGGTCTGCCAGGTGCGGCTTCAGCGTAGGTGACAAACAGCTGGCGAACCTCTCTCCAAACTTCAGCCGTCCGCTTCTTATAGTAAGAGAGCGTTCTTCTAGGATCCAAGGTATGGAGCCTATATTCGGCCTCCGAGGTGTGACTGGGGTAGAACACCAGCAGAGTCAACACCTGGTTAAGGTGAAACTCCAACACCACCTTGAAAATTCGGTGGGGGCCATGGGACAGCCTTGTCCCTGTGGAAGACCAGATAGGGAGACTCGATGGAGCGCCTGGAGCTCTCCCATCCTTCTGGCTGACGTGATGGCCACCAAGAAGGCAGTCTTCCACGACAGGCAGAGATGTCACACCTGTGCATCGGTTGAATGGCTTGTCCATGAGCCCTAATACCAGCAGTAGATCCCGGAGGTGGAGGTTCTAGCACTGAGAGGATATGTGATCAAGGCCTTTGAAAATCGCCCGACCACTTTCTCCTGTACCGACTGCTTCCGTCCACGCCCAGTAGCAGAGATGGCTGCCAGGTGCACCTTAATGGTAGTCAACCGAAGCCCTTGCTGAGAAAGGGACCACAGGTAGTCCAGAATGCTTGCCAAGGAACAGGAGGAAGGGTCCAGGCCCTTGCCCTGACACCAAATGGAGAATCTCTTCCATTTGAAGGCATAGCATTTTCTGGTCTACTCCTTACGGGACGCCTCAACAACGCTTAGGACCTCGTCGGAAAGACCCAAGGCCTGGAACTCTAGTCGCTCAGGAACCAGGCCGTCAGGTGCAGGGATTGAAGGTCCGGATGGAATACCTTCCCCTGACTGACTGAGATTAGGTCCGGGCGAGCTGGAAGCCGCCTCGGGAGCCTAGAGCCGAGACTGAGGAGACCTGGATACCAGAACTGGCGGGGCTAGTCTGGGGCTACCAGAATCACCTGCGCCTTGTCCCTCCTCGCCTTGAGAAGCACCTTGTGGATCAAGGGAAACGGGGGAAAGGCATAGAAGAGGCCCAGGGTCCACGGCCTCGAGAAGGCATCCCCCCTGCAGCAAGCCCTGCTGAGGGGGGCGGGCATGAAACAGTCACAGCCGCATTCTCTCTGGAGGCAAACAGGTCCCATTGAGGCATGCCCCCAGTGGGAGAACACATCTTGTACTACCTCCGGCGGGAGAGACCACTCGTGGGATGCAGCCCTATCCAGCTTAGGGCATCGGCCAGAATGTTGGAGGCTCCTGCCACATGGATGGCAGGAGATCGCCTCGCAAGCTGATGAGTGACCAAATGCAGAGAGCTTCCCTGCACAGAGGCATGGGCGTGTCCGCCCTGGCGGTTTAGGTAGTACATGGTTGTGGTATTGTCCGTCTGGACCTGAACCACTTGACCCCGGTAGAAGCGGGTAGAAGGCGGTGAGGCTAGAACGAACAGCTTCGGAGCTCCAGCAGGTTGATGTATCGGACTCCCGAGGGACCAGAGGCCGTGCGCTGTGCTCCCCAGATGGGCACCCAACCCATCAGAGAGGCATCGGTCGACAGAGAGACCTTGCGTTGGCTCGGGGCGGCGAATGGGATGCCCTCCTGCAGATGTGCTGGAATGGTCCACCACTGGAGCGCGTTCCACACCCCCTGGGTCACTGTCACTAGCTGATCCAGAGGATCGAAGTGCTGTGACCACTGGCTGGCCAGCTCTCATTGAAGGCGACGCATGTGCCAACGGGCCCAACGGACCATGCTGGTGCAGGCCGCCATGAGGCCCAGGAGGCGCAGGAAGTCCAGGGCAGGGCGCAATTGCCCAACCTGAAATGATTGGGCAAAGGAGGAAAGAACCTCGGCCCTGTCCGCCGGGAGCCGTGCTCTGGCTCGTAAAGAGTCAACCTCTGCCCCGATGAATTGTATCACCTACTTTGTCACGAGTTCCAACATGGCCTCGTTGATGAGGAGGCCAACCTGAGAGCAGACCTGGAGGGCCAGATCTCTGGACCGCTCCACCTCCGTTCTGGAGGAGGCTGCAATCAGCCAGTCATCCAGGTAGGGGTACAGCCAGACCCTTCGGCGCCGCATGAATGCAGTCACCACTGCCATGCATTTGGTGAAGACCCTGGGAGCTAGGGAAAGGCTGAAGGGCATGGCCCAGAACTCGTAGAGAGATCCCTCTGCCCTGAAGTGGAGGAATCTCTGGTGGGACAGACGGATTGGGACATGAAAGAACGCGTCCTGGAGGTCGAGAGAACAGAACCACACGCCTCGTTCCAAGGATGGGATTATCTGAGCCAGAGTGACCATCCTGAAGGTTCGAGACATGGAACCTGTTCAGGTCGTGCAGGTCTAGGATGGGGCGCCAGCCCCGTCCGTTTGGGACCAGGAGTACCTGGACACAAACCCGGGTCTGGTGGAGGATCCGCCACCTTCCTGATCACCTCTTTTCCAAGGGCAGGGACGGCCGTCGGCTCGGCAGCTGACTGAGGCTGCGGACCCGGCCCGAGGCGGCGGCTCGGAAGGGGCGGGGCCTGCTCTAACTCCAGGGGCAGGCCCCCACCTCCAGCACCCAGCGGTCCGTGGTGATAGCGGACCAGGCGTAAAGAAGTGGCGCGGAGCCGCCCCCCAGGGAGAACCCAGGGGTGCGAGGCTGGGCGACACCCCTCAACCCGTCACTGGGCAAACTGGAGGAGGGACGCCCGAGGGACCTCCTGGGCCTTTTCCTCCCTGCTTCCTGTTAGAAGCCGCAGGAAAGCAGCTTTGGGGTGCCAAGCGAAGGCCTGCTGGACCTCATGCTGGTGCTGTTGGGCCGGACGTGCGAGGCGCAGAAGGACGAAAGGACTTATGTTGTTGGTGGACCCTTGTCCTTCTGGGCGGAGGTGACAGAGTCCAGAGTGGCGATTTTGATCCGCTGGAGGTGACCTTCCACTCCAGGGCCGAAGAGGTCAGTCCCCAGGGAGGGACATTTGCCAGTTATGCTGGGTATCCGCTGTGAAGGTGGGATATCCTCAGCCATGCTATGACGCATGGCCACTCGCGGCGCAGCTGATCTGGCACAGGAGTCTCCAATGTCCAGAGCCGTTTGGAGCTGCTGTTTGCCACAGCCCTTCCCTGGTCCTGTACCTGCTTGACCGTGGTCTGCAGGTTGGCGGAGATGAGGATCCTCATCCAGGGAGCCCACAGGCGGGAGAAGTGTGCCATCAGCACAGCCGAGCTGGCCTGGCGGGAGGCCAAGGAGGAGCGCAGTGTCACCTGCGCCCGGAATAGTCCAGCTTTGAACTCCTTGTGGGGCTTATCCACATCCCTAGTGTTCCCGGAACGCCGGAAAACGCTATCAGTGACCAACCCCTCGTCGGAGGGGTGTTCCGAAAAACCGGACAAAGAGCCGGTAGGGACCGCATACTTCCTGGCCAAAGGCGCAGGACAGGAAGCTGGCTGCTGCCGAAGCTCCAAGGCTGGGCCAACAATGGCTTCAGCCACTGGAAGGCCTCTGTGGGCGATTCCCCTCGGTCCAGTATCTCCGTCAGGGGATACTTGGCCCGCTTGGATATGGGCTCGAGCTGCATCCCGGTGGACTCCGAGATGAGCCAAAGCAAACCCATAAAGGACGATGGGCTCTCGTCCATCGACTGCCCCCGAGGACTCCAGGTCAAGGGCCTGGAAAACAGGGAGAAGTTGTCATCGGACTCCGAGGCGCTGCCTGGGGCCTGAGCCACCCTCCACCTACTGAGGAGGGTCGGGAGTGAGGGTGACCGACAACCTGTGGGGCAGACCCTGACGCGACCGAGAGTCCTTAGTTGGCACCCCCGATTTCGGTTGTGGAGGCGGAGGTTCCACCACAATCGGTGGGGCAACTGGTTTCGGCCGAACAACTGGCCCAGGCTTGGGCACCTTGACTACAGCGAGGGGTTGTTTCAGCCGTTTGGGTGACAGCCACTTAATGGCTGGGGAAAGTGATGACGTCGGCTTGTTCCCGGACAGAATTGTTGATCTTCCAGAATGTAAATTATGTACACACCATAACTGAAGATCTTCCAGAATATCTTAACCACTTATTCCCACTTCTGGGTCTGTGCAGGGACACTAGGATCCCATAGGAGTAAAATGTTTTGCATCTTACAGCTAGGGGGCTGATGCTGGTGATGGCACTCCACACAAGACACATGTATGATGTGGCGCTCGTGGACTGGCCAGTAACAGATGCCGGCCCCGTGCCTTCCTCAGTTCCGTTAGCCAGGAGAGAAACAAAGTGGGAGAGAACAAAAAAAAAAAGGGCTACAAATTGCTCCAAGGGACAGGAAAAAAGGATACAGGATATTAAATCATAGAAGAAATAAAAATTTGACTATCAGAAGAGAGGTAGGAGACGAGGGCCTAGGGTAGTGGGTTTAAAGAAGCAGTCTCAGGCTAGTAGGGCAGACACATGGAGGCAGAAGCCCACAAGAAAAACGGGTTCTGGAGAGACATGGATTAGGCACCCCTTTGTACCCCCCCCAAAAAAAAATATTTTGGAAAAGCATACAATTCAGAAATGAAAATCAAGTACTAACCGTAATTCTTGATCTTCTAGGAATGTCTTTCACCACTGATTCACAACGATGGGTTCTGAGCCGGGGTGCTGGGACCCCGCAGGAAATGAAAATTACACACCTACCGTAATTCTTGATCTTCCTGGACGAGTCTCCACCACTCATTCACACTACTGGGATCTGCGCCGGAGGACTAGGACCCATCGGGAGCAAACTTTTTGCTGGAGGTTCGACACCAGAGATGGCGCGCATGAGCATAGCTCGCGTGGCAATGACTATCTCAGCGCCGACCTCCAACCGCCTCAGTACCTTTTTACCAAGAGGTGCAGTGCACCTAACGAAGAGTAACCTAACCTTAAGACCGACTAAGATAGTCCGGGCGACCCGTGTAAGAAGGGTCAACAAAGAAGTCTTCATGGCCTAAAGATTTGAGGGAGTGAAGACCAACACAGTAGTGAGCTCGGGGGATGGAGGATGGGCGTGTGAATGAGTGGTGGAGACTCGTCCAAGAAGATCAAGAATTACGGTAGGTACGTAATTTTCATATCTTCCTGGACATAAGTCTCCACCACTTATTCACACTATTGGGAGAGTACCGAGCTAATAATCCCCCGAGAGGGCGGCAGGAAGACCAAGAGCTCACGTTTCTAGGACAGAAGTCCATTAAGGATAGTTCTGCCGAAGGTGGAATGTCGCCTGGCATGAACATCCAGTGCATAATGCTTAACGAAGGTATGCACTGAGCTCCAGGTGGCGGCATTGCAGATGTCTGCAATCGGAACATTGCGAATTTCCGCTAGGGATGCCGCGACCGCTCTGGTAGAGTGAGCGTAAACCCTACCTTCCAATTTAACCTGTGCCAAGGAATAGCAATGTCGAAGACATGCCACTGGCTACGATGAGATGCATCTGATAGCGACAGGTTGACCCAGCCGGGTCTCGCTGAAGGAAACAAACAGTTGTTGGGCTTTGCGAAAATCCTTGGTTCTATCTAGATAGAAACACAAGGCTCTCTTAACATCCAAGGAATGAAGAGATTGTTCCCTTCATTTTGGAAGTCCATAAAGTAAGAGGAAGGACCAAAGGTTGGTTTAGATGAATTCGACACAACCTTGGGAAGAAATTTAGGATAGTGAAGAACTACTTTGTCCTTATGGAACACAGTATACTGGAGGTCCGTAACCAGGGCATGTATCTCAGAGACCCTGCGGGCTGAGGTAATGGCCACTAGGAAAGCCGTCTTCAGGTGAGAAATTTTAGCTCACAGGTAGCCAGAGGTTGAAAGGTTTCAGTGAGCATGTCTAGCCAAGGTTAATGTCCCAGGCTGCAACCGGACGTCTTATAGGGGTCTGGTATGCAGAATTCCTTTAAGAAATCTCTTAACCATAGGTAACTGAGCCGGAGACAAAGAAGAAAACGGCTCATGATACGCTGAAATGGCACTAAGGTGAACTTTGACTGTAGAGTACTGAACACCTGAATTTGAGAGGTCCAAAAGGTACTCCAAAACCTTGTCTGGTGGACAGGAAAAGGGATTCCAAGAGGACTTTGCACACCAGAGCGAAAAACGCTTCCACTTAGACGTGTAAGTTTTCCGAGTAGCTGGCTTCCGAGCAGCCAGAAGAATGTCTGAAACTCTTCGAGACACTGAACCGGTTCACTTCTACCTCTTCAGGAGCCAAGCGTGAAGGTGAAGCGATCTCAGGTTGGGATGGACCACCGGACCCTGAGTCAACAGGTTCATCTGCAGGGGGAGTGGTCTCGGAGGGGCTGCCAACATATTGTTGAGTAGAGGAAACCATAGTTGTCGAGGCCAAGAGGGGCAATGAGAATCATCTTGGTCCCCTGGGACTCAATTTGAGAAGTACTCTCTGAATTAGAGGAAGAGGCGTAAGAAAGCGTTTTGTCCACACGCAGCCTGAACATCCTGACAGAAAATGCCAGGCCCTGGATTTCTGGAGCAGAAGAGAGGCAGTTTTGCGTTGGTGGGGATGCAAAAGGTCCAGGTCTGAAGTTCCCCACTCTTCGAATAGTGATTGAACTATGGTTGAGTCGAGAGACCACTCGTGAGGATCTGCCTCTGTTCTGCTGAGACGGTCCGCCAAGTCGTTTTGTACACCTGGCAGGTAGACCGCTTGAATTAGAGATTTGTGTTCCAAGCACCATTCCCACACCCTCATCGCCTCCCTGCATAAGGGGTAAGAGTGAGCACCGCCCTGCTTGTTGATGTAATACATCACAGTTTTGTTGTCCGTTTGAAGGAGAATGTTCTTGTGACAGAGGATGTCCTTCAAAGCCCGGACCGCATAAAGGACGGCTCTCATCTCTAGGACATTTATGTGAAGCTGGGCCTCGAGTCGAGTCCATACACCTTGAGTGTGGAGAGAGCAACAATGGGCTCCCCATCCCGTTAGCGATGCGTCTGTGGTGATGGAGATTTGATGATCCAGAGGAGCAAAGGGAAATCCTTCCAGGAGATTGCTCTCTTGAGACCACAAGGTGAGAGACCTCTGTAAGGGTTCTGTCACCTTGATGGGATAAGACTGTGGGTGAGTGGTTGGGGACCACTGAGCACTGAGCATCCATTGGGTGGTTCTCATGTGTAGCCGAGCTAGGGGTACAGTGAACACTAAGGATGCCATGAGGCCTAACTATACGCTGCATTGAGAGAGCTGTAACTGATCTGTTCTCCCCAATGTGACGGGCCATCTGAAGGATATCGAGCCTTCTGTCCTCTGGAAGGAAAGCCTTGACGCAAGAGGTGTCCAGTAGAGTCCCTATGAAAGGTCTCTGGGAGGGCTGCAACTGTGACTCTTTAGATTCAGCAGAACTCCCATGAGCGTAAGAAGAGCGAGAGGCCGTCTGAGCAGCTTCCAGGGTCCTCTGTCTGGAAGGGCTTGCTAGAGCCAGTCGTCAGGTAGAGGAAACACTCGGATTCGAGCTTCCTGAGATGCGCTCACGAGAACTGCACAACACTTTGTAAAGACTCGCGGGCGCCAAGGATAGCCAAAGGGCAGGACTCTGAACTGATAGTGTTGACCCAGAGCCACAAACCTCAGGAATCTGTGATGCCTCGGGTGAATAGGAATGTGCTGGTAAGCGTCCTGCATGTCCAGGAGGCTAGCCAGTCGCAGTTGATGAAGCAAAGGTAACAGGGTTCCTAGAAATCATTTTGAATTTCTCCTGGGAGAAATCTGTTTAGCTTTCTGAGGTCTAGAATGGGCATACCCCAGACTTCTTTGGAACCAGAAAGTAGTGGGAGTAGAACCCTGTGTTTCGCTGATGCAGAGGCACCAGTTCTACTGCCCTGTTGTTCAAAGGCCCTGGATCTCGGCGGAGAAGGTCTGACTGAAGGATTGACAGCCTGGGTTGTCGTTTGGGAGGACGATTTGGAGGGTCTCCAGAAAATTGAGAGAGAATACCCATGAATTATCCGAAGGACCCATTTGTCTGAGGTTATGGACTTCCACTGGTTGTAGAAGTGCATCAGGCGACCTCCACCGGAGAGGAAAAAGTCCACCTCGGGCAGTGGAGATGGAACTTGGGCGGCAACTCATAAAGTAGCACTGGGCGCTTTGGGCCTTGCGCTCTGTTGCATCTTCTTTTGAGGTTGGGCAGGTTGGTTCTTATGGAGACTTCCTCTGCCCCTGCCTCAAAAGGACTGCGATATGAAACTGGCGTTTACGACATGCCCTCGAGAGGGGTAGGGAAGGTCGAGCCAGCTTAATGGCCGACCTAGTCTTCTGAGTAGCCTCTAGAGCTTGCTCTACCTGAGGACCAAAAGATACGAGCCGTCAAGGGCAGCGCCATCACCTGCTGCTGTGCATCATTCGTGAAGAGCCGATGCGCGCCAGGAGTGACTGATACAAATACAATGACTGCTGGGCAGGAAGCAGTGTCAAAGCATCCAGGCTGCTTTGACCTGTTGGTTATTAGATTCAATACCTCTGGTAATGGTCAGAAGAAGCTCTGACTTAGAGTCCGAGTCCGGAAGAGCTTCAACCATTTGCTTGATAGAGTGCCACAGGATATACTCATACTGAGAAAAATAGCCTTGGTAACTGGCAATCGCATACTAAAGTGGAGCAGCAAAGACTCTCTTACCTAATGTATCAATCTTACGAGACTCTTTGTTAATAGAGTCGAGCTGTAGCAACTAGGAAAACGACCTTATCATTCTCTGCCAGGACTACAATAGGATCCGCAAAGGCTTGAGATGCCAAAATGGGACGATCCTTGGGGGCTGAATATTTCCTATCAATGGATTTAGCCACCAAAGGGGTAAGAGCAGGATTATTCCATACCATTTGAGACAGCGTCTCGAAGGAAGGCTGAATCGGAGGAGTCAAATCCGTAGGGATCTCCGAAGCATGAAGATAATGGAGTCTTAACCGCTTCCCAGGATCGATGTCTGTAGTCTGGAGAGAAAGAGTGGAGCTCAGGTTCTTCAACAGAGACTTAAAGGACAGGTCCTCGACAACAGGCTCTGTAGCAGTGAAAGATCCTGCTACGTCCACTTCATCACCCAACCGAAGGTCTGGGTTGAAGCTCAACGTCATCTCCTGATAGTCCAGGAGGACTGTTTGGACAGGAAAGGGTGAAATACAGAAGAGGAAGGAAGAATTGAGAGGAAAGAGGAGTCTCGAGAGCTCCAGCGCCGAGGAGGCAAAGCGGGACCCAGCAGCGCTGAAGAACAGCGCGGCGCGGCCGCCCGGCAGCGCGGGCCAGCTGAACACGCTGCCGAGGAGGCACCACAGGCGCGAAGGCGGTGCCACGGATGGCGCTGACAAACTGCGGCGAAAACAAGCCGACAAGCCACCACACGACGCCAGGCCGTGCCAAAGGCGCAAAGCATCCAGGACCCTGAAAACATGGTTAGAAGAAATAGCAGGAGATAAGGGCATCGGTGTGGCCCCCTGCGCTGCAGCCATGTGAGGGGGGGGGGGGACACCAAAGCGCGGAGTCGTCGGCACCGAGGAAGATGCCGCACGACCAGGAAAGTCCAACCGCCCTACCTGGTCACCCGACAAGCCCGAAGGCCCATGGGCAACCGAGCCAGGTAGTAGAACCAACCTCCGAGCCCACTGCTCCATAAGAGCGGCCCACTGATGAAACTGCTCATCTGAAGACCTACCAATAGGCGGGGTAGGACTCCGATGCCGAAGACGGCGGCTACCGGAAGCAGAAGTTGGCGACTCCGAAGGAGGAGACCGGCAACTAGCCACGATAACAGAGCACAGACATATCAGCGGGCGACCTCGAGTGATGCCTTCTCTTTTTAGACCTGTGGTCCGAAGAAGAGCTCGAGGCCGAACGGTGCCGAGAATGCGACCGTTTGTTTTTATGCCTCCGGGGGGACCGCCCATCCCCCCGGGCATTGGACTGACCATTGTCGGACCCCCGTTCGGGAGAAGGAGGCGGACCGGACCTAGCCCGACTGACTGAACAGCTTTCATATGAAGTCTCCCTACCGTCACCTGACCTGCTCATGGTCGACTCCATCAAGTAGGCTGAGACTTCTTTATTGTATATTAAAATAGAATAAACTTAAGCGATACTATATCGAGATAATACTACAAAAAAATAAACTGAAAACTACGCTGCTAGTTTGAAGTTTGACTCCCGACAGGCGAGCGACGTCGTTACTGAAGCGCACTCGACGGCGGGAAAAAAGGAACTGAGGCGGTTGGAGGGTCGACGCCGAGATAGTCATTGCCGCGCGAGCTAGTGCTCTCGGCGCTGTGCCTCGCGGCGCCATCTCTGGTGTCGACCCTCCAGCAAAAAGTTTGCTTCCGATGGGTCCTAGTGCCTCCGGCGCAGATCCCAATGGTGTGAATGAGTGGTGGAGACTTATGTCCAGGAAGAACCAGAACTTCTTAGGAGGGCTGGTGCCGAGGTAGGCTGTGTGCATGCACAGCACCGTGAAACGGACTCACGCTGCATAGCTTACCTCAGCATTGACCCTCAACCGCCCCAGAATTTTTTTTTTTTTTTTTAAACAGAGGAGGTGCAGTGCAACCAATGCACTTAACCTAAAGGCATAAAATAGCCCTGGTGACCTGCGTAAGAAGGGTCAACAACAAGAAGCACAGTGTCTTCACATCCAAACCAAGAAATGAAAATCACGTACCTACCGTAATTCTTGATCTTCTTGGACGAGTCTCCACCACTCATTCACACTATTGGGATCTGCGCTGGAGGCACTAGGACCCAGTGGGAGCAAACTTTTTTGCTGGAGGGCCGGCGCCAGAGATGGAGCCGCGAGGAGCGGCACCACGAGCCTCAGCTCGTGCGGTAATGACCATCTCGGCATCGACCCTCCAACCGCCTCAGTACCTTTTTTACCGAGGAGGTGCAGCATAACTAACCTAGAAGGATAGCCTAACCAAAAACCGGATATAAGATAGTCCGGATGACCCGTATAAGAAGTGTCAACAAAGAAGTCTTCACAGCCTAAAGATTTGAGGGAGTGAAGACCAAAAATAGAGGTGAGCTCGGGGGACGGAGGGTGGGCGTGTGAATGAGTGGTGGAGACTCATCCAAGAAGATCAAGAATTACGGTAGGTACGTAATTTTCATATCTTCCTGGACATAAGTCTCCACCACTCATTCACACTATTGGGAGAGTACCGAGTTAATAATCCCCCGAGAGGGCGGCAGGAGAGACCAAGAGCTCACGTTTCTAGGACAGAAGTCCATTAAGGATGGCTCTGCCAAAGGAAGAATGTCGTCTGGCATGGACATCCAGTGCATAATGTTTAACGAAAGTATGCACTGAGCTCCAGGTAGCCAGCGTTGCAAATATCTGCAATGGGCACGTTGCGAATTTCCGCCAGAGATGCCGCGACCGCTCTAGTAGAGTGAGCGTAAACCCTGCCCTCCAACTTAACCTGCGCCATGGAATAGCAGTGGCAAAGGCATGCCACTAACCATGCTGAGATACATCTGATAGCGACAGGTGGACCCAGCCGGGTCTCGCTGAAGGAAACAAACAGTTGTTGAGCTTTGCGAAAGTCCTTGGTTCTATCTAGATAGAAACGCAAAGCTCTCTTAACGTCCAAGGAATGAAGAGATCCTTCTCCTTCATTTTGGAAGTCCGCAAAGTAAGAGGGAAGGACCAAAGGTTGGTTTAGATGAAATTCTGACACAACCTTAGGAAGAAATTTAGGGTGAGTCCTAAGGACTACTTTGTCCTTATGGAACACAGTATATGGAGGGTCTGTGACCAGGGCATGTATCTCAGAGACCCTGCGGGCTGAGGTAATGGCCACTAGGAAGGCCGTCTTCCAGGTGAGAAATTTTAGCTCACAGGTAACCAGAGGTTCAAAAGGTTTCCGAGTGAGCATGTCTAGCACAAGATTAATGTCCCAGGCTGCAACTGGACGTCTTGTAGGAGGTCTGGTATGCAGAATTCCTTTAAGAAACCTCTTAACCACAGGTAACTGAGCCAGAGATAAGGAAAAAAACGGCTTATGATACGCTGAAATGGCACTAAGGTGAACTTTGACTGTAGACCTGAATTTGAGAGGTCTAAGAGGTACTCCAGAACTTTATCTGGTGGGCAGGAAGGGATTCAAAGAGAGGACTCTGCACACCAGGCGGCAGCTTCCATTTGGCTGTGTAAGTTTTCTAGTGGCTGGTTTCCGTGCAGCCAGAAGGATATCTGAAATCCTTCGAGAGACATTGAACCGGTTTACTTCTACCTCTTCAGGAGCCAAGCGTGAAGGTGAAGCGATCTCAGGTTGGGATGGACCACAGGCCCCTGAGTCAAGAGGTTCGTCTGAAGGGGAGTGGCCTGGAGGAACTGCCAACATACTGTTGAGTAGTGGAAACCACAGCTGTCGAGGCCAGAAGGAGCAATGAGGATCATTTTGTCCCCCGGGATTTGAACTTGAGGAGTACCCTCTGAATTAGAGGAAGAGGTGGAAGAGGCGTAAAAGCGTTTGTCCACTGCAGCCTGAGCATCCTGACAGAAAATGCCAGGCCCTGGATTTCTGGAGCAGAAGACAGGCAGTTTTGCGTTGAGTGGGGATGCAAAAAGGTCCAGGTCTGGAGTTCCCCACTCTCTGAATAGTGACTGAACTATGGTTGAGTCGAGAGACCATTCGTGAGGATCTGTCTCTGTTCTGCTGAGACGGTCTGCCAGTTTGTTCTGTATCCCCAGTAGGTAGACCGCTTGAATTAGAGCCTTGTGCTCCAAGCACCATTCCCACACTCTCATCGTTTCCCTGCATAAGGGGTAAGAGTGAGCACCGCCCTGCTTGTTGATGTAATACATCACAGCTTTGTTGTCTGTTTGAAGGAGAATGTTCTTGTGACAGAGAATGTCCTTCAACGCTCAGACCGCATAAAGGACGGCTCTCATTTCTAGGACATTTATGTGAAGCTGGGACTCGACCTGAGTCCACGTACCTTGAGTATGGAGAGCCTGACAGTGAGCTCCCCACCCCATCAGGGACGCGTCTGTGGTAATGGAAATCTGATGATCCAGATGAGCAAAGGGATACCCTTCCAGGAGATTGCTCTCTTGAGTCCACCAGGTGAGCGACCTCTTTAGAGGTTCTGTCACTTTGATGGGATAGGACTGCGGGTGAGTGGTTGGGGACCACTGAGTACTGAGCATCCACTGAGAAGTTCTGATGTGCAGACGTGCTAGGGGTACAGTGAACACCGAGGACGCCATGAGACCTAGCATCCGTTGCATCGAGAGAGCTGGGACTGAGTTGTTTTCCCCGATGTGATGGGCCATCTCAAGGATATCGTTCCTCCTGTCCTCTGGAAGAAAAGCCTTCGCACAGGAGGTGTCCAGAAGAGTCCCTATAAAAAGGAGCCTCTGGGAGGGCTGCAACTGCGATTTTTTGAGGTTTAGCAGAACTCCCATGGATGTGAGAAAGCGAGAGGTCATCTCTACGGCATCCAGAGTTCCCTGTCTGGAAGGGCTTGCCAGAAGCCCATCGTCCAGATAAGGGAACACCTGTATTCTGACCTTTCTGAGGTGCGCTGCGAGAGCTGCACAACACTTTGTAAAAACCCACAGTGCCGAGGATAGCCCAAAGGGCAGGACTCTGAACTGATACTGTTGTCCCAGAGCCACAAACCTCAGGAATCTGTGGTGCTTTGGGTGAATAGAAATGTGCTGGTAAGCATCCTGCATGTCTAGGGAGGCTAGCCAGTCGTGTTGATGAAGCAAAGGTAACAAGGTTCCTAGAGAAATCATTTTGAATTTCTCCTTGGGGAGAAATTTGTTTAGCTCTGAGATCAAAATGGGGCGCATGCCCTCGGACTTCTTTGGAACCAGAAAGTAATGGGAGTAGAACCCTGTGTTCCGTTGATACAGCAGCACTACTTCTACTGCCCTGTTGTTCAGAAGGCCCTGAATCTCGTCGGCGAGAAGGTCTGACTGAAGGGTTGACAGCCTGGGCTGTCGTTTGGGAGGATGATCCAGAGGGGTCTCCACAAGACTGAGTGAATACCCCTTGCGAATTATCCGAAGGACCCATTTGTCTGAGGTTATGGACTTCCACTGGTTGTAGAAGTGCATCAGACGACCTCCCACTGGTGAGGAAAAGTCCACCTCGGGCAGCTGAGATGGGACTTGGGCCAGCAACTCATAAGGTGGCGCTGGGCGCTTTGGGGCCTTGTGCTTTCTGTTGTGCCTTCTTTTGAGGTTGGGCAGGTTGATTTTTATGGAAACCTCCTCTGCCTCGAAAGGACTGACGAGTATGAAACTGACGTTTATTGACACTCCCTCGAGAGGGGACAGGAGGAGGTCGTGCCAACTTAATGGCTGACCTAGTCTTTTGCGTAGCCTCGAGAGCTAGTTCTACCTGAGGACCGAAAAGATATGCACCATCAAAGGGCAACGCCATTACCTGCTGCTGCGTGTCATTCGTGAAGCCTGAAGTGCGCAGCCAGGAATGACGGCGGGTACAAATACCAGCAGCCGCCGTACGGGAAGCAGTGTCGAAAGCATCCATGGCTGCTTTAACCTGCTGGTTATTAGATTCGATACCTCTGGTAATGGTCTGGAGAAGCTCTGGCTTTGTATCCGATTCCGGTAGAGCTTCAACCATCTGTTTGATAGAGTGCCACAGGATATACTCATATTGGGAGAAATAGCCTTGGTAGCTGGCGATACGCATACTTAGGGTGGAAGCAGCAAAGACTCTCTTCCCTAAGGTGTCTATCTTACAAGATGCTTTGTTAATAGGTCGAGCTGTAGTAGTTTGGGGAAGAACAACCTTATCATTCTCTGCCAGGACTACTATAGGATCCGCAAAGGCTTGAGACGCCAAAATGGGTCGATCCTTGGGGGCTGAATATTTCCTATCTATGGATTTACTACGAAGGGGTGAGAACAGGATTATTACATACCATTTGAGACAGCATCTTGAAAGAAGGTTGAACCGGAGGAGTCAAATCCGTAGGGATCTCCGGAGCATGAAGGTATTGGAGTCTTAATTTCCCAGGATCGATGTCTGTAATCTGGAGAGAAAGAGTGGAAATCAAATTTTTCAGCAGAGACTTAAAGGACAGGTCCTCGACCACAGGCTCTGCAGCAGTAATAGATCCTGCTTCCTCCACTTCATCACCCAGCCGAAGGTCTGGGTCAGGCTCAATGTCATCTCCTGACAGTCCAGGAGGGACTGTATGGACAGGAAAGGTGAAAATCAGAGGAAAATGATGAAGGAAGAGTGAAAGGAGGTCCTGAAAAGTGGAAGGCGCCCTGAGAGCCCCGGCGCTGCAAGTGACAGGCGCGACGCCGGCACCGAGACCCACCGTTGCAGAGGACTACCGGTGCAGCGGCACGAGGGAGCCCTGCAGGCGCGAGGACACCTGCCAGTGCCCGTTGAGAAGCGCCTGTGCGAAGGACGGCACCGAAGCCTGCGGTGCCGGCGTGGCATCGCGCCAAGGGCACCAAAACACTCAAGACTCGAAAACAGGTTTGAAGGTAAGGAGGGAAGAAGAGCGGGAGATGAAGGCATCGTTGTGGCCCCTGCGCCCGTAGCCATGTGGGGACACACTAAGCGGCGCCGCGGCACCGAGGACGGTGCCGCGCGACCAGGAAGCTCAACCACCCTACCTGGTCTCCCAAGAAGCCCAAGGCCCCTGGGTGACCGAGCCAGGTAGCTGAACCAACTCCAGACCCACTGCTCCATAGAGCGGCCCACTGATGAAACTGCTCATCTGAAGACCTACCAGCGGGCGGGGTAGGGCTCCGATGTTGAGGACGTCGGCTACCAGAAACAGAAGCTGGCGACTCCGAAGGAGGAGACCGGCAACTAGCCCCAATAACCGACCGTCTATGCTCAGACATATCAGAGGCGACCTCGAGTGATGCCTTCTCTTTTTGACCTGTGGGCGAAGAAGAGCTCGAGGCGAATGGTGCGAGAATCACGACCGTTTATTTTATGCTTCGCGGGACCCCGTCCCCTCGGGCATTGGACTGACCGTTGTCAGACCCCCCTTCCGGAGAAGGTGGCGGACCGGACCCAGCCCAACTGACAGAACAGCTTTCATACGAAGTCTCCCTACCGTCACCTGACCTGCTCATGGTCGACTCCGTCAAAGTAGGCTGAGACTTCTTTTATTTTTCAAATAAGACTAAACTTAAGCGATACTTATCGAGATATTACTACAAAATAACAAAACTGAAAACTATGCTGCTAGTTTGAAGTTTGACTCCCGTCGGGCGAGTGTAGTCACTGAAGCAGCTTTCGGCGAAGCGGAGAAAAAAGAACTGAAGGCGGTTGGAGGTCGGCCTTGAGATAGTCATTACCGCGAGCTGAGGCTCGCGGTGCCGCTCCTTGCGGCTCCATCTCTGGCGCCGGCCCTCCAGCAAAAAAGTTTGCTCCCGCTGGGTCCTAGTGCCTCCGGCGCAGATCCCAATAGTGTGAATGAGTGGTGGAGACTTATGTCCAGGAAGATCAAGGGGTGAAGACCAACAAACAGTGTGTGTGAGCGAGCCTGGGGGATAGAGGGTGGGCGTGCGAGTTAATGGTGAAAATATTCCTAGAAGATCACGAATTACATGATTTTTCATACCTTCCTGGAATCAATCTGCACCACTGATTCACACCAATGGGTTAGAGTACCAAGCTCACAAAAGTCCCTCCGGGGAAGGCTGTAGGAGGCAAAGCTTACTTAGGACAGGAATGCATTAAGGAGGGCTTTGCCAAAGGAGGCATGTTGCCTGGCATGGACATCCAGGGCTTAGTGCTTGACAAAAATGTGCACTGTGTCTCAGGTGGCAGCACTGCAAATATGAGCAATAGGCACAGAGTGAATCTCTGCCAAGGATGTGGCAACTGGTCTGGTGGCGTGGGTACACATCTGACCTTCCAGCTTGACCTGCACCACTGCATAGCAGTGACAAAGACAGCTGACAATCAATGCAGAAATACATTTGATTCTAACAGGCTGTCCAATCCGCATACAGTCAAATTAGGAAAAAAAGTGCTATTTAGACTGTTTGAAGTCCTTAGTTCTATCGAGACAGAACGTGAGGGTTCTTTTAAGCATGGAGAGTGCACTTCTCTTCATTCTGGAAATTAGGATAGTAAGCAGGCTGCACTAGAGGCTGATTTAACTGAAACTCTGATACTATCCTAGGTATAAACTTGGGATGTGTGAGGAGAAATGAAAATTACGTACCTACGGTAATTATTGATCTTCCTGTGTATCTTCACCATTCATCAATGGTGGTTTACCAGCGGGAGGCGCAGGACCCCGTGGGAGCATTTTTTACTAAAGAGGGTGGAGTCATGTGGCGCTCGAGGGATGGCCAGTAACCAACACCAGCTCCTCCTCCACCTCAGTTCTGCACAAGCCAGAGAGCGAGAGAAAAACAGAAAAGAAAGAGGGTGGGGCAAGGGGGCCCGAGAGATAGTAAAAAGGAAAAAGAAATACTGTCGGCCAAAAGGACATGAGAAGAACCTAGGGGTCTGGACAGACAAGGGAGGGAGAGCAAGAAGAGGGGGAGGGGGAGAGAGAGAAAGAGGGGAGGAGATGGGGGACCCCAAGACACCCCAGCAGAGGTCCAGAGGACACTCTGGAAGGCCGGGGTGCACTACTGTCCCACACTACAGTTCCAACTGATGAGAATTTTTTTTTGGTCCGCTCCAAGAGGAGAGCGTAGTGCAAAAAAATCTTTCAGGTTGAAGAGCTAGAGAAGGCCAACTGGACATCGGTCCAGTGGGACAGAAAAGGAGCCAGGATGCCTGGCTTAAGGCTACCCGCTCAGAGGAGATGCAGAGGGTGTACGGTCTCCCATCCCTGCCCTTAAGAATTCCAGGGTGGAGACAGGACCCACCCCGGGGTACAGCCCCTAGAAAGAGAGACTCCTCCCAAGAGGGTCTAAGAACAGCGGGCGGGCGGCCACCGCACAGCCGACAAGGGAACCAGGAGGCCGGGAGAGACAGACAGAAAGGTACGGGAAAGCCGCAGAGCCAATCGGAAGGCGACCGCCGACTCAGCCTTGCCTCTGATTGGTGCACCTTCCCATTGACTTTAGCTGTACTTGCACCACCAAACTGGTCGGGATTACTGCTCTGTTAATGTTAAATGTAAATTCTCTAAAAGGAGCTGTTTTACTTTTTATTATTGTGTACTTTTGTGAAATGCCTTCCTGCTTGTTAGCTCAGTGATTACAGCCTTTTGGGAGACTTGTGTTGCAGCTAGGCGCTCAAGGCCTAACCCCCCACCACCCAGTCTTTGTTGTGCAAATTTTATTTTAGCACCTCTTGCAAGCCATTGCTTGCAAGTGCCTTCTCTGACTGCCTCTCCTCTGTCCCCTCCATTCTAGCCGGCCCTGCCCTACAGCACCCAGAGACCGTAGGGGCTCCGAGGCCACCATGGGCGGCCACCGCTGGCTGACAGGAACCAGGGCCGGAGAGAAGCCAGAAAGGTATGGGAAAGCCTAAAAATTTTGGCGCCCCCACCCCTCTCCAGGGTGTTTGTTTATACACACCTTCGCCGAATCTCTTATCCCATCCATAGCTAATCTCTAGCCAATTCCCGAGCTCATTTCCTCACATCACCTTAGTTTCTTTAACCCCTATCTACCCGCCACCATGCTACTGTTCCTACTATTGCTGCTTTGCCTCTCACCTTCCTCGGATCCAGAAGAGATAACTGTTGTAACTCATGCCATGGTGTTTAGGGCGACCACTCATCACTGTCCCCCTCTACTGTCCCCAGTGGATGCCCCTAAACTCCACATATATATACTACCGCTTCTGCAAAATAATCCTTGGGGAATCCCACAAAAAGGCTCACAACCAGTTCGGAACTCCTCAATCCCCCTGCTACCTTACTGGCACAATTACTCACTATGCCTGTCCATTAGCTGGTACTCTATGACAAAATCTATAAACATGCAACAGGATCATCACTCACTATACATTGGATCCCAAGCAAGAAGAAAAAATCGTCTGACTACTCCTATTCCTATCACTTGGTGCCCTCATCAAACTAATCTTCTTTCTGCTGATCTGTGCTGGCACTGTTGAAATCAACCTGGCCCCACAGAAGCTCTCTCTCTCCATCTGACTTAGCCTCCATAAATGGCTTGAGTTTTCTTCCATCAGCCTGCAGCCTCCTAAAAAGTTCTCTCTAACACAGGCCTGGGTTGCACACACCTTACCTGACTTTCTGGTTATCTCTGAAACATGGCTCAAATCTGCAACAAAGACAGTGAAATAAACCTTCCCAACTACCAGCTCTTCAGATCTGACTGTCCATCCAGGGCGGTGGGGTAGCCATCTATGTCAAAGCAAACATCTCTGCATCCTGCCTCAATATTACATCACAACCAAAGGAATTAGATGCTTGTCCATTAAAATAACTCTTCCCAACATATCATCCTTTCAACTGATTGGCTGCTACAGGCCCCCTCTGCAGGCCTCAAACTCCTATCCCACCTAGGATCTATACTTAATCTAGGCCCTGAAGACACCATCATCTTAGGTGACCTGAATTTAAATTGGCTAACCAATGCATCTGCACCCTAGTAACCTTCAGTGACACTTATGGATTCACTCAATTAATCAAAGAACCAACAAGGATTAACCCAAAGAATAATCTCAACAGCACTCCCTGGACATTATGTTGGTAAATAAGCCTCATCTGTATTCCCATGCTGGAGTACTATTCAGTGACATAAGTGACCACTGTCCCATAGCTGCCATTAGATCAACAATCAAGCCACCCAATCCTGCAAAATTCCTCCCACGAAGGTCAAAAAAGAACTTTAATATTTCAGGATATCTCCATGATCTGTGCCACACCATACGTTGGCAAGAATTCTATCTCACAGCTTCAATAGAGACAGCTCTTCAAATCTTAAATGATATTATCGTAAGTGCCCTCAATATACATGCACCCCTCACCAGTGTCAGAACCAAACTCAAATCCTGTCGCTGGTTCTCTGCTGACCTCAAATCCGCACTGCTTGCCAGAGATAAACTCTGGAAAAGGGCAAGAAAGACAAAGGATCCAAATGACTGGCTTCAATTCAGAAAAGCCAGAAACTCCTGCACAAAACAAGTAAGAAATGCCAAGGCTGCCTTCTACACAGCTGAATTGGATGCTTCCTATCACAACCCTTCCAGGTTCTGGGGTACCATAAAGGGGATCCTAGGTCAAACTTCTACCCCTGTCTTACCACCCAAAGTACACCTAAATAGTATTGAAATCACTGACAAGCAAGAAATCTTGAATGCCTTCAACAATCACTTCACTACAGCTGGCCTGGCTTTCGACTACTCACCTGCAAACCTATTAAGATCATCACTAAACATACAATCTACTGAGGGACAAAAGGTTGCTTCCACATTCTCATTCAAATCAATACTCTTAAAAGAAGTAGAAGACCTTCTATTCCATCTAGATACAACTAAAAGTGCAGGTGCAGACTCCTGGATCCCTACTTTCTAAAAGTAGCACTGCATGCTGCTTGCCCCCCTCACCCACCTCTTCAATCTGTCACTAGCCACTGGTTCTATCCCTCAATATGGAAGACAGCTCAAGTGTTTCCACTACTTAAGGCAGGTGATCCCATGGACCTCAACAATTATAGGCCCATTTCCATCTTACCAGTACTATCCAAGATGCTTGAAAAGCTAGTAAACTCCCAGTTAAGTGCCTACTTTGATACCAACAATCTCCTTAACCCAGCTCAATCTGGGTTTAGATCTATCACAACCACCTCTGCCTTAGCAAAAGTTACAAATGACTGGCAGACTGCCTTAGACAAAAGAATAACACCTGTGCTGTGTTTCTGGATCTAAGCAAAGCCTTTGACACTGTGGATCATGAACTACTATTTTCCTCTCTGAACTCCATAGGCCTTGACCCACTCTCTCTTAAATGGTTCAGATACTATCTCTCCGGAAGATTACAACTGGTAAAAAATGAAGGTGACCTATCTACCTCTAAACCACTCCTAAGAGGTGTACCGCAAGGCTCCATCCTGGGCCCCATCCTTTTTGCCATTTACATCAACAATACTGACTCCAATCTCTCACAATCTAATATTCACCTTTTGCAGATGACACTGTACTATATGTAACCCCTCACCATCAAAAGCCTGTGAGCTTTTACAGTCTGAATTCTCCTCCTACAGCACAACTTATTAGAAAAGAAATTACTATTAAATGCCAAGAAAACAAAAGCTATGTTCTTTGCCACCAAGAACTGCTCTTCCACTGTCCCATCATTCACCCTCCTACAACTCTCTACCATCCTTGGTAAAAATCTGGAATATGCAGACAAATTCAAATATCTTGGAGTCTGGATTGACAATAAACTTGACTACACTACCCACATTGAAGAGCTCCTGAAAAAGCTAAGACAAAGACTTGGCCTTTTCTACAGGATAAAACACTACCTGACCAGAGATTCCAAACAAAGACTAATCCGAGCATCATTCCTGTCCCTCATTGACTATGCTGACTTCCTCTATGGCCACTGCTCCCTCTCCCATTTAAATAAATTAGACACCTTGTATCATAGAGCTATTAGATTCATTACAGATCTTCCCTCCAGCACCCATCATTGCTCTCTCTACAATGCAGTCAGTTGGACATCCCTGCAACACAGAAGAAATAAAAATCGGCTATCTGGATCTACAAAGCTCTGACAAACAAACTCCTTCCTACATCTCAGACTGTTTCAACGGATCACATCCAGGCCTTACACCCTGAGGATCAATAAACTGATCATGCTGAAGATTCCTATCACCTGCACCGGTATGGAAGAGCTGCAATCAGCTATTCCTAGCACTTATCTGGAATTCTCTTCAAAAGACATTGAAACTGGATACCCTCATTCCTTTAACATCCTTCAAAAGCTGTATACCAGTCTATTCCCAGAATCATGCAACTGCTTCCACAAGGCCTAGTCCTCCCACACCCCTCCTTCCCCACCCCTTTTAAGCTCCCACCTATTTATCTATCGTTCTTCTAGCTCATTATCAACAAACTTCATACATATATACCCACCCAAGTCCAACTATCCAAGCTTTATCCCTACTATACTGTTTGTTTCTCTCCTTTAATATGATTTAGGTTTATTGTCATTTTTGCCTTGTATATATATGTAAATATTTGTATATCTGTCTCATTCATAAATGATTGTATTTGTGTTTATTTAGTACCATGGTTTTGTGTAAAATTTGTAACCTTTATTGTTATGACCACTCAGGTCCATCTTGTAAATGAGCTATGCTCAATGATGTTCGCCTGAATAAATAAAGATTTTGATTGATTGATTGAAGAACAGACCACATGCCCTCGGAAGCAAACAGCAGGGGGGAGAAGGATGTGGAGGAGTCTCACTTTTTATTTTTTTTTTTTTTAACAGTGGAAAAAAAAGGAGGGCTGCCCAGGAAAAATCCCTGCTGGGTAGTCAACAGGGAAGGATCACAGCTCCTGAAGGAGAGGGGAAGTGGAGGTCCCCAGGGCTCTCCCAATTCCCCCTCAATCCAAATGAGGACCCCAGTGCCAAGAATAATGCTGGAGAATCTGGGCCCTCAAAAGAAGTACCCAGATCCTCCAAAGGAGAGAGCGGGTCCCCACCAGGATCTTGAGAAGAGGGTCCCAGAGAGCAAACGTCCCTACTTGCCCTCCCCCAAAGGTGGGCCCCTGCTTCTTCATCAGAAGAATCAGTGGGCCTGGTGGTACCAGCAGGACTAAGCCCACAACTGGCCTCAATTGGGGCAAGGCAAGCAGGGAGGAGGCACCACACAGAGTTTGAGGCCTAAGAGAGGATGGTGGGTGGGAAGCAGTGGTGAATGGTGAAGATACACAGAAAGATCAATAATAACAGTAGGTAGGTAATTTTCATATCTTATCCGTGTCAATCTTCATTCATCACTGGTAGGTGATTACCAAGCCCCTCCGAAGGGGACCTAGTACCTCCCTGAGGGACAATGTCCCTCAGCCCCCTGTGGGGGAAACACAGATGGAGGAGACCCTCACAGGCCAGGCGAGGTCTCCCTTTGCCTGAGAGAAGGAAGTCGCCGCCTCACCCTGCGGGAGAAAGGGTGGAACCCCCGGAAAGTGGAGACAAGCACCCTTTGCCGGGCAAGGGGTGTTAACCTGGAAAGGCAAAGTCACACTGTCCGCCTAATACAGACTGCTGTCCCTGCCAGCCTGGATGCCACCTCACTGGCATCGTATGATGCCCTTGACTAGTGCCTCGCAAGCTCCAGGCCACGCTCGGAGAGGGTGATGGCTTGCCTAGTTTCCTCTGAATCAGGCACTGATGCTACCAACTGGCCTAGCATCGACCATAAGTGTTTGCTGTAGGCAGCATGATGGGCCTGATGCGATGGAATGCAAAGCATAAAGCGTGCTGAGGAGAAGGCTCTCCTGCCCCAAAGGTCAAACTCCGCAGAATCAGCCTCCGGGGGCTGGTCATGCCTTGGGCTTCTATGCCAGGTAGGGGTGTCCAGAAGACTCAACCCAGAGGTGGGGTGAGGCAAAGCCCCTGGAGATCCTTGGGGTGTACAATACCTGTGCTGGCAGTCCATCGGAGCTGCAGAAGGGACTGATGGACGCTGCCAGGTACGGTACGATGCCTCTTGAAAAGGAATTGGCCAGGCAGGCACCACCAGGTGGTCTGCACTGAACTCACTTAAGAAAGTACACGTTGCCCATTCAGGATTGCGTCTTGCTACCCTGGAAACATGGAGCTCAACCAACCTTGACAGGAAGCACTGATAAGCAGTTTGGTCAGTGTCAGAGGACAGTGGACGGATGGATCCTATTTCTCAGGAATGGAAGACGAGGAGGCAAACGAGTCCAACCATTCAGAGTCTGGTTACTCCAGGGAAGACAGGCGGAAGACCTGCTCATTCATGGCTCTCACATAATGGGGTAACTCAGCAGCCGTGGCTCTGAACTATTCCCAGGTTAAGGGCCCCAAGGGACACACATAGCCCGGGAAAAAGGGAGGAGAAGGCAGAGAGAGAAAGGGGAAATGGAAATTATGTACCTACCGTAATTCTTGATCTTCCTGGACATAAAGTCTCCACCACTCATTCACACTGGGAGAGTACCGAGTTAACATAAATCCTCCCCCCCCCCCCCGAGATGGGCGGCAGGAGAGAGGTGCTCACTTAGGCCAGAAGTCCATTAAGTATTGTCCTGCCAAAGGACTGATGCTGCCTGGCATGGACATCCAAAGCGTACTGCTTTACAAAAGTGTGCACGGAGCTCCAAGTGGCTGCATTGCAAATGTCTGCAATGGGCACGTTCCGGATTTCTGCCAGAGATGCCACAACTGCAGTGGTAGAATGAGCGTATATTCTGCCTTCCAGCTTAAGCTGAAATGCATCTGATAGCAATAGGCTGACCCAGCCGGGCCATGCTGAAGAGACAAACAGTTGTTTTGATGTGCCGATTTCTTTAGTTCTGTCTAAATAGAACTGCAAGGCTCTTTTCACATCCAGAGAATGCAGGGCACGCGCTCTCTCATTCTGGAAGTTCACGAAGTAGGTTGGAAGGACCAAGGGCTGATTCAGATGGAATTCTGAGACAACCTTGGGTAGAAATTTAGGGTGGGTCCTAAACACCACACTGTCTTTGTGAAATACAGTATACAGAGGGTCTGTAACCAAAGCATGTATTTCAGACACTCTGTGGGGGGAAGTGATGGCTACAAGGAAGGCTGTCTTCCAAGTCAGAAACTTCAGCTCACAAGTAGCTAGGAGCTCGAAAGGTTTACGGGTGAGCATGTCTACCACAACATTAATGTCCCAGGCTGCTACCGGTTGTCCTTAAGTAACCGCTTGACCAGAGAGGGCTGAGCCAGAGACACAGAGTTCATGGGCTGATGGTACGCTGACCTTGCGCAAAGGTGAACCGTAAGGGTTGAGAATTACAGGCCTGTGTTTGAGAGATGCAGAAGATATCCTAGGGCCTTGTTTGGGTGGGTAGGAAAAGGGGTTCCAGGAGGAATCTGCACACCAGATGGAGAACCACTTCCACTTAGCCATGTATGTTTTTCGAGTAGCTGGTTTGCGTGAAGCTAACAGAATATCTGAGATCCTACGTGAAACGTTAAACCTGTTCACTCCTATCTCTTCAGGAGCCAGGCATGGAGGTGAAGGGACTTCTGGTTGGGATGGACCACAGGGCCTTGGGTCAGCAGGTTCATATGAAGTGGAAGCGGTCTCTGAGAAGTTTCAGACAATCTGTTGATTAATGGAACTCAGATTGGATGAGGCCAGAATGGGGGGGTGATGATCATTCTGCCCTCCTGCACCCCCAGTTTGAGCAGCACCCTCTGAACCAGGGGAAAAGGAGGAAATGCGTACAGAAAGCGTCTTGTCCACCGCAGTCTGAATGCCTTCTGACAAAAAAACACCAGGTCCTGGATTTCTGGAGCAGAAGAGAGGCAGTTTTGCGCTCAGTGGGGACGCAAAAAGGTCCAGGTCTGGAGTTCCCCACTCTTCAAAGAGTGACTGCACGACGTTAGTATCGAGATACCACTTGTGAGGGTCTGTCTCCGTTCTGCGGAGATGATCTGCCAGACTGTGCTGTACTCCTGGCAGGTAGACCGCCTGGATCAGAGCTTTGTGCTCCAGGCACCATTCCCACACTCTCATCACTTCCCTGCATAAGAGGTAAGAGTGTGCTCTGCCCTGCTTGTTGATGTAGTATGTCACTGCTTTGTTGTCCGTTTGAAGGAGAATGATCTTGTGACAGAGTATGTCCTTCAAGGATCAGACTACATATAGGACGGCTCTCATTTCCAGAACATTTATGTGAAGCTGAGACTTGTCCTGACTCCACTGACCCTGGGTGTGGAGATCCTGGCAGTGAGCTCCCTATCCCAGTAGGGATGCATCCATGGTGATGGAGATCCGGGATTCTAGAGGGGTGAAGGGATAACCTTGCAGAAGCTTGTCGTCCTGGGTCCACCAGGTGAGTGAACATTTCAGAGGTTCTGTCACCTTGATGTAGCAGGACTGTGGGAGCGTGGTCGGTGACCACTGAGTGATGAGCATCCACTGAGCGGTCCTCATGTGAAGATGAGCCAGAGGCACAGTGAAGACTGAGGATGCCAGAGACACCCAGCATCCGCTGCATCGAGAGAGCTTGAACAGAGTTGTTCTCTCTGATAAAGTGGGCCATCTGAAGGATGTTGTTCCTTCTGTCCTCTGGAAGAAAGGCCTTCACGCTGGAGGTATCCAGAAAGGCTCCTATGAAGAGGAGCCGTTGGGAGGACTGTAGTGGCTACTTTCCCAAATTTAGCAGGACTCACATGGATGTGAGGAATCTTGAAGCCATAGCCACCGCGTCCTGGGTCTCTTGTCTGGAGGGACTTGCAAGAAGCCAACCGTTCAGATACGGGAACACCTGAATTCCGATCTTCCTCAGATGTGCTGCGGGAATTGCAGAGCACTTTGCAAAAACTCGAGGCACTGAGGAAAGCCCAAAGTGCAGGACTATGAAATGGTAGTGCTGACCCAACGCCATGAATCTGAGGTATTTGTGGTGGTTTGGGTGAATGAGAACATGTTGATAGGCGTCCTGCATGTTCAGGGAGGCTAGTCAATCGTTTTGATGAATCAGAGGTAGAAGTGTACTGAGTGATGTGATATCTTGAATTTTTCCTTGTAAAGGAATTTAACTTCTGAGATCGAGACTTGGGCGCATACCGCCTGTTTTCTTTGGAACTAGGAAGTAATGGGAGTAGAAAAGAAATGGAAATAACGTACCTACCATAATTCTTGATGTTCCTGGACGAAGTCTCCACTACTCATTCCCACTAATGGGACTACGCCGGAGGCACTAGGACCCAGCGGGAGCAAACTTTTTTGCAGGAAGGAGGCGGCGCCAGAGATGGAGCTGCGAGGAGCGGCACCATGAGCCTCTGCTCGCAGGCAATGACCATCTCGGCTTCGGCCCTCCAACCGCCTCAGTACCTTTTTTTCTGAGGAGGTGCAGCGTAACTAACCTAGAAGGATAGCCTAACCAAAAACCGGACATAAGATAATCCAGAAGACCCGTATAAGAAGGGTCAAGAAGAAAAAATTACTCACCTTAGTAATTGCTTTTCTTCTCATGGAGTCTTGCTATATTATATCAAAAGCAGTCAGCCACTGCAGCTGAACTGCCCAGGAGAGGAAGGAGTTAACTCCAGAGGATCTGGAGTTCTACAGCGCAAGGGCGCTGTGCCAAAGCTCTATCTGGCAAGTTTCAAATGAAACTGTCAGATCTTTACGAAGCTAACCGCAAACAACAAGTCTGTGTGGAAAACTCTACACTAGCCAAATGGCTACCTACTAGTAGTAATAACAACAATATAAACAACAAAAGAAACACCAATAGCCATAATAACAATGAATAATGGTATTATAGTTCGTTTTACCACCCTTGACAAGCACCAATAAGAACCCCTTCCCCAAGACTCAAGTCCGGAAGGGGTCAATATATATAACCTAAACGAAACAACCTAGTTCCCAAACCCTAAAGGAAAGAGGGTAAAGGAAACAACTACAATGGCATGACACAGTGCTTGTACTAATTTGCCACCCCTACCCAAGTAGAAGTTCTGAGAGGGCAGGAGGAGGGTGGTTATAATATAGCAACTCCATGAGAAGAAAAGCAATTACTAAGGTGAGTAATTTTTCTTCAAACACCATGAAGTCTTGCTATATTATAACAAAAGCAGATACACAGCAGTACCTCCATGGAGGAGGTCAGAACCTACTTAGGAAATAGGCTCTGAAGCACAGCTGTGCCAAACCGAGCATCTCTCCTGGACTGGACATCCAGGGAATAATGCTTGGTAAAGTGTGAACTGTCTTCCAGGTAGCAGCTTGACAAATCTCCAGAATGGGAATGTCTCTAGCAGCCGCAGGCAGGCATACCCTGGTGGAGTGGGCCCTCAGTCCTGAGGGGTTCTCTACCTAGTTTTGGTAACAAAATTGGATACAAGAGACAATCCACCTTGCAACTGTCCTCTTAGTGGCAGGTTTCCCTTTGCCATCTTCGCCATAAGTAAGAAAGAGTTGGAGGGATTCAAACATGTGACCTTTAGTGCGTTCAAATAGTAGCTTAAAGGCTCTTTTGGCGTCAAGCTGTGCAGTCTCCTCTCACCTGAGGAAGAATGCTCAGTGAAAATACTGGGAGAGATGGATTGATTCAGGTGGAAATCTGAAACACCTTAGGCAAAAACTTTCTATTAGTCCTGAGGACTACCTTATCTCTGTGGAAAGAGATAAAATCTTCTTCCACTGACAGGGCCTGTAATTCACTTATCGTCTGGCAGAAGTGATAGCCACTAGGAAAACAGTTTTCCAAGTTAGATACTTGAGCTCTGCTGAGGACAGAGGCTCAAAGGGAGGTTGCATTAACTGAGCAATACAAACATTCAGGTCCCAGGCAGGAGCTGGTTCCTAAAAGGGGGTAGTATGAAGTAACCCTTTAAAAACTTGGAGAACACAGGGTGAGAAGAAAGGAGGCAGGCTTCCTGCTGACACAAAAGCAGAGACAGCTGCCAGATGAACCTTCAAGGTAGCTGGCCTAAGGCCTAGGGAATTTAAATGGACCAAATAGTCCAGTAGAATGGGAAGATCAGCAGATTCTGGAATAATCTGCCTCTCAGAGCACCAGATGGAAAACCTCTTCCACTTAGAATTATAAGTGGCTCTAGTGGAAGCTTCCTGAAGCTAAAATATCCATGACACCTTGAGAAAGGTGTAAATCAGCAAATTCTAACTCCTCAAGAGCCAGGCCTTGAGATGGAGGGATTTGAGGTCGGATACCACTCTCCCTGTGCACAGGCCAGCAAGTCGTGGACTCTGGGCAGGCTCAGGGCAGGGTGGACTGTCAAGGACAGAAGCAGAGGGTACCAGGGCTGTCTGGCCCAATCTGGGCAATCAGAATCACTTTGCAGGGTTGAGATCTGATTTTCACTAGCACCCTGAAAAGAAGAGGAAAGGGGAAAGGCATACAGGAACTTCCTTCCAGTCCAACAGAAAGGCGTCCAGAGGACTGAGCCCAGCACTGGAGGCCTGCAACAAAATAGAGGAAGTTGGTGGTTGTCTGGGGCTGCGAAAAGATCTATCTGAGGGTGCCCCATCTGGCAAAGACAGACCCCAGCACCTGTGGATTCAGAGCCCATTCGTGATGGCCCTGAGAAATTCTGCTGAGGGCATCCGCCAGGACATTGTCCTTCCCTGGGAGATGAACTGCTATCAGGGAGGTGTTCAGGGAGTAAGCCAGAGACCACAACTTCATTGCTTCGGTGCACAAGGCTGAAGACCGAGTGCCCCCTTGCTTGTTGATGTACCACATTGTGGTGGTGTTGTCTGTCCTGACTTGAACCACTTTGTTCTGGACAGAAACTGAAAACACCTGAAGAGCTAAAAAGACAGCTCTGAGTTCCAAAAGATTGATGTGGAGCAGAGATTCCTGAGGAGACCACACTCCCTGAGTGGACAGGTTGCCCAAGTGAGCTCCCCACCCTAACAGGGAGGCATCCGTGGTGAGGGTGAGGGAGTGGGAAATGGGAATGAAGGGAACCCCTTGTCTTAGATTGCTTTGGTCCTGCCACCAGTGGAGGGCCAGGATCAGAGTTTGAGTCACTGGGACCAATTTGGTAAGGGGGTCCTTCCTTTGAGACCAATAGGCCCTCAAATGGAACTGAGTGTCCCTCATCTGGAATCTTGCTCCTTGCACTACAGCTGTGGAAGCAGCCAAGTGCCCCAGGAGTTGCAGAAAATGCCTTGCTGGTCGAGAGACTCGCAGAGTAAAGGAGGATACCAGGGCCATGAGTCTGTCTACCCTTTCCGAGGGAAGAAATGCCCTGGCTAACTTTGTGTTCAATTCTGCACCTATGAAAGTTAGGACCTGAACTGGTTCCAGAACTGACTTTGGTAAATTTAGCAGGAATCCCAGGGAAGTGAGAAGCTGCTGGGTGACTTGCAAGTGGGATTTTACCTGACCTGGAGACTGACCCACAATGAGCCAGTCGTCCAGGTAGGGGAAACACAGCAACCCCTTGCCTTCTTAAGTGAGCCACTACCACAGCGAGACATTTTGTGAATACCCTTGGCGCAGAGGTAAGGCCGAAAGGCATTGCCCTGAACTGGTAATGGCCTGAGGGCAGTTCGAACCTGAGGTACTTTCGGTGAGAAGGCCTGATCAGGACATGAAAATAGGCATCCTTGAGGTCCAGGGAAGCTAGCCAGTCCCCTGGCCTTAGAGAAGGCAATATCATTGCCAGAGTCAACATTCTGAACTTTGGTTTCAAAAGATGCTTGTTCAGGTACCTTAAATCTAGAATGGGCCGCCATTCTCCTGTCTTTTTTGGGGTAAGAAAGTATCTTGAATAAAGCCCCTTGCCCTGATGGCAAGGAGGAACCCTTTCCACTGCTTTGCAGTCCAGAAGAGAAGAAACCTCTGCTTCCAAAGCAAGGGCTTCTGAAGGATTTGCAGGTGGAAATGTCTGGCTCATCTTTGAAAGTGTTTGAAGGAGAACTAGACCCTGGTTTATTACCTCCAGAACCCATCTGTCCGAAGTTAAGGACAGCCAGTTCTGGCTGAAATAAGCCAACCTGCCCCCCACTGGTACCGGAGACTCGGCCCTGGGCACCCCATCAGGGTGCCTGCTTAGCAGCAGCCTTAGGCTGAGGGGAGGGGGACGGTTTACTTGTGCCTCGTCTACCCCTGCCTCTGAAGAAACCCCTCTGCGCAACAGCAGAGGAGGCTTGAAATTGGTAAAAAGGCCTGCCCCTACATCTGGGAGCATGCCTTTGTGGCGTGGCATGCCTCTCCTTAGCCTGGGCAGTTTTGTAGGTAGTTCTGTATTCATCCATCTTTTTCATATAGTTTTCTGTTTGTTCCCCAAACAGAGAGTTTCCCACTACAGGAAAATCCATAGCCTTTGACTGAGAATCTTGGGACAGATTAGTGCATCTGAGCCATGCCAACCTACGGAAAGCTACAGAAGTGGCCATGACCCAGAGGAGACATCATTAACATCAACAGCAGTATGAAATTGAACTTTAGAGGCTTCAATGCCATCAGCAGCCACCTGTTCCAGTTCACTAGCCAGCTGGCCATGGGCCTGCTTGGCTAACTGCAATATTGTGTCCCACCTAGATTTCTGATATCTAGCTACATAAGCCATATAATTTGCCTGCCTGAGTCCCAAAGAAGCTGCCATATACTGTTTTTTTTGCCATGGCATCAATCTTCCTGGAATCTTTATCAGGAGGCTGTGAGGCCAGGGGAATATTAGCCTTGTCACAGGCTGCAGCTTGTACCACACCTACATGACTACACTGTTCAGTGAGGAAGTCTGTATCAGAGCCTGACAAAGTATACCTTCTGTCCATTTTTTTATCTACAGGAGGGACAGAATGAGGATTTTTTAAAATCTTTGTTGTTTGCTTCCTAAATGACTTATGCAAAGGAATAGACAACCTCCTAGACTCTGGTGTATCCATCATTTCTACATAATCAGGCTCCTCTTGCTCAT
This sequence comes from Neoceratodus forsteri, assembly GCA_016271365.2. Classification (NCBI taxonomy): domain Eukaryota; kingdom Metazoa; phylum Chordata; order Ceratodontiformes; family Ceratodontidae; genus Neoceratodus; species Neoceratodus forsteri. Next base: position 152,855,465 of record JADMNL010000031.1, on the reverse strand, counting down.
CCACAGCCTCCTCTAAAGGAAGCTGGAGGGTTTCTGCAACCTTTTTCTGAAACATAAAATGAGAAGGGGACTCAGACAAAATAGGAGGAGATTCATAAGGGTTTGTCTGGAGAAATGTCCGGTTCAATGGGCACGTCCAGACCCTCCCAGCCACACACATATTGATCAAATTCCTCCTCCCCCTCCTGTGGTTCATAAAAATCCTCAACATCATACTCCTGAACCACTGGAACTGAATGAACCAACCTTTTACCAACTGTTGGTGGTTCGACAGGTCCCTGAGACAGTGACTGGACAATCTGAATGGCTTTAGCTATCTCTGCAGCAGTTGGAGACACAATTTTGGACTCCAAACCTACTGATTTCCTTGTCTTTTAACTGGGACTGGTTCCTCTGAACCAGCCTTCCTTTTGCTCAAGTCTCGCCTGGTCAGAGGGCACCCTCTGGTCCAGTGGGTGCTGGACCGGCTGGCCATCCGGTCAGCGGACTTTTTGGCCTCTCGTTCCCTGAGCCGGCCCAATCTCTTCTCCAGGGTGGCTGAAGGGAAATTTTTACACACCTGGCAGTCTGACAGGAGGTGGTCAGCCCCCAGACAATAGACACAAGTGGTGCGTGGGTCAGCCTTGGCAAAGGCTTCCCCACAGACATCACAGTGTTGAAACCCAGTGGGCCCGGTTTTCCTTTTGGGTTTCTCAGACATAATGCCAGCCTATCCAAAACTTGCCCTTTTGATGGCAGTGCCAGGCAAGACACCCTTATCAGTTCCTAACCGTGTCACGGGTATTTGAAAAAACCTATTAAAATTCAGGGTTTTTTTTAGAACCGATAAGAACCGGGAACCGCACTCTAAAAAACCCAACCAACACTTTAAAATGTTGAAATAAGCAACCAATCGGTTCAAAACCGAACCGATAATTAACTTTCCACACAGACTTTAAATTCGTACTTACGGTTTACCAGATAGAGCTTTTTAACCGAAATGCGGTAAAATAATAACTTTTGCCGGTTCAAATGAACCGAAAAATACTCGCTTGAACCGAGAATGAACCGAGCTAAAGGAGCTGATCTCCGGAGCGACTTCAGTGAAGCGGAGTAAAGAATCTGACAGTTTCATTTGAAACTTGCCAGATAGAGCTTTGGCACAGCGCCCTCGCGCTGTAGAACTCCAGATCCTCTGGAGTTAACTCATTCCTCTCCGGGGCAGTTCAGCTGCAGTGGCTGACTGCTTTTGTTATAATATAGCAAGACTTCATGGTGTTTGAAAGAAGTCTTCACAGCCTAAAGATTGAGGGAGTGAAGACCAACAACTGAGGTGAGCTCTGGGATGGTGAGGATGTAGGAGAGGGAGAGACTTTGTCCAAGAAGATCAAGAATTATGTAGGTAATGTAATTTCCATATATTCCTGGACAAAGTCTCCACCACTCATTCACAGTAATGGGAGAGTACCGAGCTAATAATCCCATGAGACGGCAGCAGGAGAGCCCAAGAGCTCACAAATTTAGGACAGAAGTCCATTAAGGATGGTTCTGCCAAATGAAATTTGTCATCTGGCATGGACATCCAGGGCACAGTGTTTGACGAAAGTATGCACTGAGCTCCAGGTAGCCGCACTGCAAATATCTGCAATGGGCACGTTGCGGATTTCCGCCAGGGATGCCGCGACCGCTTTAGTAGAGTGAGCGTACACTCTGCCTTCCAGCTTAACCTGCGCCATGGAATAACAGTGGTGAAGGCATGCCACCAGCCATGCTGAAATGCATCTGATAGCGACAGGTTGACCCAGCCAGGCCTCGCTGTAGGAAACAAACAGTTGTTGAGCTCTTCGAAATTCTTTTGTTCTATCTAAATAAACGCAAAGCTCTTTTGACGTCCAAAGAATGAAGAGAACGCTCCCCTTCATTTTGGAAGTTTGCAAACTAAGTAGGAAGGATCAAAGGTTGGTTTAGATGGAATTCTGAAACAACCTTAGGGAGAAACTTAGGATGGGTACTAAGAACTACTTTGTCTTTATGAAACACGGTATATGGAGGGTCTGTGACCAAGGCATGTATCTTAGACACCCTGTGGGCCGAGGTAATGGCCACCAGGAAGGCCGTTTTCCAAGTGAGAAATTTCAACTCACAGGTAGCTAGAGGCTCGAAAGGTTTTCGAGTGAGCATGTCTAGCACAAGATTAATGTCCCAGGCTGCAACTGGACGTCTGATAGGAGGTCTGGTATGCAGAATTCCCTTAAGAAACCTCAACCACAGGTAAATGAAAATTATGTACCTACTGTAATTCTTGATCTTCTCTTGTATCTTCACCATTCATTACTGCTTGGGTTAGTGCCGGAGGCGCGCACCCTCTACAGGAGTTTTTTTTTTTTTCTGAGTCGGCTCCAACGGCACCGCTCTTGAGCGCGACGTACTGCGTCATGCGCGAGGGGCGGCCGTTAGGTGCCGCAGACTCCTCCTCTATCTCAGTTCTGGTAGCCGGAGAGGCAAAAATAAAGGGTAAGAAAAAAGGAAAGCGAGGCAAGCTTAGTAATGTTGTTTCTTCTAATGGAGTCTTGCTATATTATGACAATTGCAGTTTGTCCCACCATTAGAACTGCTCCGGAGGTGAAAGAGTTAACTCCATTCCATGAATGGAACTTAAGAGCACGAGCTCTAAAGAGAAGCTCTGTCTGTGTAGTTTCAAACCTAAACTGTCAGATCTTTACGAGCAAAAACTCACTAAGGTCTGTGTGGAAGCTGTAACCTACACTAGCCAACTGGCTACCTAAATATTAACACTCATTGCTGGTCCCAAAACAAAAGACTCAAGTCAGGGGACCAGAACTAATAGTATAATTTAACTATACTAGAGAAATATAAGGAAAAAAATGAAAAACACCACACCCCCAAACCCCGAGAAGGGGTGAAAACACATAAAAAGGGCATAAAATAGTGCCCACACTAGGCTGCCCACCCCATACCCAAGTAGAAGTTCTGAGAAGGGCAGGCTGGGGGGCATAAATATAGCAAGACTCATTAGAAGAAACAACATTACTAAGGTGAGTAATTTTTCTTCAAACAACATGAAGTCTTGCTATATTATGACAATTGCAGACTACACAGCAGTACCTCCATGGAGAAGGGACAGAACCTACTTAGGAATAGGCTCTGAAGCACAGCTGTGCTAAACCGAAACATCTCTCCTAGCCTGACATCCAGGAGTAATGCTTGGTGAAAGTGTGTACCGCTTTCCAAGTAGCAGCTTGACATATCTCCAATATAGGGATCTCTCTGGCAGCAGCTAGAGACGGGCTGTACCTCTGGTAGAATGAGCCTCAAGCCAGAGGGGGGATCTCTGCCCAGTTTCTGATAACAAAATTGGATACAAGAGACAATCCACCTGGCAACTGATCTCTTAGTGGCAGGTTTCCTTCCCAACCTCACCATAAGTGAGAAAAGTTGGAGGATTCAACCTGAGACCCTTGTACGCTCTATATAGTAACTAAGGGCCCTCTTAACGTCTAAACTGTGCAATCTCCTCTCACCAGAAGAGGAATGTTCAGTGAAAAACACTGGAAGGGAGATAGATTGGTTAAGATGGAAATCTGAAACCAACTTAGGCAAAATCTTTCTGTTAGTCCTGAGGACTACCTTATCCCTGTGGAAAGAAATAAAGTCAGTTTCTACTGACAAGGCTTGCAACTCACTTATGCGTCTAGCAGAAGTGATAGCCACTAGGAAAACAGTTTTCTAAGTTAGATACTTAAGCTCTGCAGAAAACAGAGGTTCAAAAGGGGGTTGCATTAACTGGGCAATGCAAACATTAAGGTCCAGGCAGGGCCGGATCCCTAAAAAGGTGGATTAGTATGAAGTAATCCCTTAAAAAACTTGGAAAATACAGGGTGAGCGGAAAGAGAGGATGGCTTTCCTGCTGAAACAAAAGCAGAGACAGCTGCCAAATGAACTGTCAGGGTAGCTGGTCTCAGGCCCAAAGAATTAAGATGAGCCATGTAATCTAACACAATGGGCAAATCAGCAGATTCTGGGGAAATATGTTTCCCAGAACACCAAATGGAGAACCTTTTCCACTTAGAATTATAAGTAGCCCTAGTGGAAGGCTTCCTAGAAGCCTTTAGGATTTCAAGAACACCCTGAGAGAGGTGTAAGTCAGCAAATTCTAACTCCTCAAGAGCCAGGATTTGAGGTTCGGATACCAAACTCTCCCCTGGGCACATGTTAATAGGTTGTGATTCCTGGGGAGACACACAGGAAGATGGACTGTCAGGGACAGAAGGAGTGGGTACCAGGGCTGCCTGGCCCAATCAGAATCACCCTGCAAGGCTGGGATCTGATTTTTACTAACACCTTGAATAGGAGAGGGAAGGGGGGAAAGCATAAAGAAACTTCCCTTCCCAATCCAGGAGAAGGGCGTCCAGGGGGACTGAGCCCAACACTGGGGGGCAACAGAACAGTGGAAGTTGGTGATTGTCTGGGGCTGCAAAAAGATCTGAGGGGTGCCCCATCTGGCAAAGACTATCCCCAATACTTGAGGATCCAGAGACCATTTGTGATGGCCCTGAGAAATCCTGCTGAGAGCATCTGCTAGGACATTGTCCTTTCCTGGAAGGTGAACTGCTGTGAGTGAAGTGTTCAGGGAATAGGCCAGAGACCACAACTTCATTGCCTCGGTGCACAAGGCCGAAGACCGAGTGCCCACCCCGCTTGTTGATGTACCACATTGTTGTGGTATTGTCTGTTCTGACTTGTACCACTTTGTTCTGGACAGAAGCAGAAAACGCTTGAAGTGCTAAAAAGACAGCTCTGAGTTCCAGTAAATTGATGTGGAGCAGAGATTCCTGGGGGGACCACACTCCCTGAGTGGAGAGGTCGCTCATGTGGCTCCCACCCCAGGAGGAAGCATCCGTAGTGAGGGTCAAAGTGTGAGAAAGGGGAATGAAGGGGACCCCCAGTCTTAAATTGCTCTGATCCTGCCACCACTGGAGGGCCTGGATCAAGGTTCGGGTCACTGGGACCAACTTGGAAAGGGGGTCTCTTCTCTGAGACCAATAGGCTCTCAAGTGAAACTGAATGTCTCTCATCTGAAATCTTGCTCTCTGCACTACAGCTGTGGACGCAGCCATGTGCCCCAGGAGCTGCAAAAAGTGCCTTGCTGGTCGAGAAACCTGCAGAGTGAAGGAGGAGGCCAGAGCCACCAAGTTCCTTACCCTTTCTAAGGGAAGAAAAGCTCTGGCCAGATTTGTGTCCAATTCTGCACCTATGAAGGTGAGTACCTGAACTGGTTCCAGAACCAACTTTGGTAGATTTAGCAGGAAGCCCAGGAGGAGAGAAGCTGCTGGGTGACTTGCAGGTGAGATTTCACCTGTTCTGGGGACTGGCCTACAATGAGCCAGTCGTCCAGAGTTAGGAGAAACAACAATCCTTTGCCTCCTTAAGTGAGCCACTGCTACTCGCCAGACATTTTGTGAATACCCTTGGGGCAGAGGTAAGGCCGAAGGGCATTGCTCTGAACTGGTAGTGACCTGAGGGCAGTTTGAATCTGAGGTACTTTCGGTGGGAGCTTCTGATTAGGACGTGAAAATAGGCATCCTTGAGGTCCAGGGAAGTTAGCCAGTCCCCTGGCCTTAGAGAGGGTAAAATCATTGCCAGAGTTACCATTCTGAACTTTGGTTTCAAAAGATGCTTGTTCAGATATCTGAGGTCTAAAATGGGCCGCCATTCTCCTGTCTTTTTTGGGGTAAGGAAGTATCTGGAGTACAGACCCTTGCCCTGGTGTAGGGGAGGAACCCTTTCTACCGCTCTGAGAGATAACAGGGTTGAGACCTCTGCTTCTAGAGTAAAGGTCTCTAAAGAGCTTGCAGGTGGAAAAGACCTGATTCTCATCTTTGGGAACTTTTTGAAGCTGAGAACCGGACCCTGGCTTACTACTTCCATAACCCACTTGTCTGAAGTTAAAGACACCCAGTTCTGACTGAAGTAAGCCAACCTGCCCCCTACTGGTAAAGGAGAATCGGCCCTGGGCACCCCATCAGGGTGCCTGCTTGGCAGGTGCTTTAGGCTGAGGGGTGGGGCAGGCCTGCCCACGCCTCGTCTGCCTCTGCCTCTGAAGAACCCCCTCTGAGCATAAGCAGAGGAGGCCTGGGTTTGGTAAAAGGCCTGTGGAAAGGCCTACCCCTACCCCTGGGGGTGTGCCTCTGAGGAGTGGCTTGCCGCTCCTTGGCTTGGGCACTTTTATAGGTAGTCCCATATTCATCCATCTTCTTCATATAATTCTCTGTCTGCTCCCCAAACAGAGAATTTCCCACCACAGGAAAATCCATAGCCTTAGTCTGGGTATCCTGTGACAAGCTAGTACACCTGAGCCAGGCCAACCTACGAAAAGCTACAGATGTGGCCATGACTCTAGAGGAAACATCATTAAAATCCACAGCAGCATGAAACTGCACCTTAGAAGCCTCAATGCCATCGGCAACCACCTGCTCAGCTCACTAGCAAGCTGGCCAGGGCTTGTTTAGCTAAACTCATAACAGTATCCCATCTAGATTTCTGATACCTTACCATAAGCCATATAACTTGCGTGCCTGAGTCCCAAGGACGCTGCCATGTACTGTTTTTGCCATGGCACCAATCTTCCTGGAATCCTTGTCAGGAGGATGTGAAGCCAGGAATATTAGCTTTATCAGGCTGCAGCCTGAACTACCCCAACATGACTGCACTGCTGAGAAAGGAATTCTGTATCAGGACCTGATAGTGTGTACCTCCTGTCCATCTTTTTATCTACAGGAGGCACAGAATTAGGAGTTTTAAGATTTTATTGTTTGTTTCCTAAATGACTTATGCAAAGGAATAGACAATCTCCTAGACTCTGGTATATCCATCATTTCTACAAAATCAGGCTCCTCTGTGCTCATCCACAGCTTCCTCCAAAGGAAGCTGGAGGGTTTCAGCAACTTTTTTGTAAAACATAAAATGAGAGGGGGACTCAGAAAGCATAGGGGGAGATTCTAAAGGTCTGTCTGGGGAGATGTCCGGTTCAATGGGCACACCCAGACCTTCCAAGTCACATTCATATTGTTCATAATCATCCTCCCCCTCCTCTGGTTCATAAAACTCCTCAACATCATATTCCTGAACCGATGGAACCGACCTTTTACCAGATAGTGGCGGTTCGGACGGAACCGGAGAAAGTGACTGGACAATCTGAATAGCTCTTGCTATCTCTGCAGCAGTTGGAGTAAGAATTTTGGGCTCCAAACCTGCTGACTTTCTTGTTCTCTTTACTGGAACTGGCTCATCCGAGCCAGCTTTTCGTCTGCCCGAGGAAGTCTCGCCCTGGTCAGAGGGCACTCCCTCCGGTTCGGTTGGCACCGAACCGGGCTGGCCATCCGGGTCAGCGGACTTTTTGGCCTCTTGTTCCCTGAGCCTTCCCAATCTCTTTTCCATGGTGGCTGCAGGGAAATTCTTACAAATCTGGCAGTCTGACTGGAGGTGGTCAAACCCCAGACAATAAACACATGTGGTGTGTGGGTCAGCCTTGGCAAAGACTTCCCCACAGACATCACAGTGTTGAAACCCAGTGGGCCCGGTTTTTCTTTTGGGTTTCTCAGACATAATGCCAGCCTAACCAGAAAAACTTGCCCTTTAAACGGCAGTGCCAGGCAAGACACCCTTATCGGTTCCTAACCGTGTCACGGGTATTGGAAAAACCGTAATGAAATCCGTTTTTTTTAGAACCGATAAGAACCGGGTACCACACTCTAAAATCTCAAGTTTAAAACTTTAAATTTTAACTAAGCTGATCGGTTCAAAACCGAACCGATAAAACTTACAAGTTCCACACAGAATTAAAATAAGAATTACTTACGGTACCACAGACAGAGCTTGAACTGATCGGTTTTGCGGTTAAAATAGAACTATTCTCGGTTGAATCGAACCGAGAAAACACTGTTTAAACCGAGAAATGAACCGAGCAGTAGGAGAAATCTCCGGAGCGACTGTTCAGTGAGGTGGAGTAAAGATCTGACAGTTTAGGTTTGAAACTACACAGTCAGAGCTTCTCTTTAGAGCTCGTGCTCTAAGTTCCATTCATGGAATGGAGTTAACTCTCACCTCCGGAGCAGTTCTAATGGTGGGACAAACTGCAATTGTCATAATATAGCAAGACTTCATGTTGTTTGAAAGGAAAGGATATAAACTGAAAAAGGAATAAGCCGGTAGAGAATAGACAAGAGGAGAGAGAATTCCTATCCTAAGGGACCGCAGGGCCTCCTTTCCGGGGAGGCTCTAGGGGAGGAAGAGAGAGAGGGAAAGAGAAAGAAGAAGAAGGAGAAGAATAGAAGGAGGCATGTTGAGAGGGAGAATAGTGCCCATCGAGCATTGGTTATAGGCTCGAGACTAACAAGGGAGCAAGAATCCCAGTTGCTAGGACTGAGGGGAGGTTCAACCGAACCACCTGGACAGATCCGAATGAGGGCAACATCTCTGAACTCTCAACATGCCAAGTCCCTACATCCTAGCTGAGGGCTCATGGACTGCCCGGCAGAACCTGTTCCGGGAAGAGCGCCACTCCAGGAAGGACTAAGTCCCTAGCACCCTGTTAAGTGCTAACACAGCCATGTATGGGAAAGATTATACCTTTCTGAAGGCAGCTTTGTATGAAGGATAGAGTGGGAACTCAATCAGACTCCTAGGCAAGGCAAGCAGACGCTCAAGGCTGACAAGTTCAAGCAGCAGTTAGAATGAGCTCAAAGATAATACCTGCCAGGAGATTCTAAATGTTGCTGAGGCCGAGTTAGAACACGGTCTCTTAAGCTGTGAAACTGCATAACCTGAAGAAGGTATTTAGAAGTCACACCCTAAGGGTGGTCAGAAAGAGTTCCCTCAGAATAAGAGAAAGTGCAAACCGTGCTCGTTCCTCCTTACCTTGAGGAAAAAAGGAACCATTCATTGAGAATGGAAAACAGAAGTTTTTTTTAATTTTGCATAAAGGCCAAAGGAAGGAAGAGGAATGAGACGGGAGGGGGAGACGCCACAGAAGAAGGCCACTGAGGGGAAGGTGGGAGGGTATCAGTAATGAATGGTGAAGATACAAGAGAAGATCAAGAATTATGGTAGGTACGTAATTTTCATATCTTCCCTTGTCAATCTTCACCAGTCATTACTGCTTGGCTGAGTACCAAGCCCCCCCCCTTAAAAAAGGGGGGGGTAGAACCCTGAGGGAACAAGACCCCCAGCCTCCTGCTGGTGAGAAACAGAAGGGGAAGACCCTGGGCTAATCTAGAGACAAGCCTATGGGGGAGAAGAGCTAGGAGGTGCCCCCCTGAGGACGGGGAGACGGAGGAAGCCCCTGCAGTAATCTCCTAGCTCTGGAGGAAGACGGGTCCCCCGGAAAGCGGAGCGAATCACCCTACGCCAGGCTAGGGGTGACAACCTTGATAGACGAAGCCATGCCGTCCGCCTAATGCAGATTGCTGTCACCGCAAGCCTGGAACCCACCTCACTGGCGTCATAAGATGCCCTTGCTTGGTGTCTTGCCAGCTCCAGGCCTATAGCAGAGAGGGCAATAACCTGTCTGGTTTGTTCCGTATCAGGCATTGATGCTAAGAGCTGAGAGAGCATCGACCACAGATGCCTACTGTAGGCAGCGTGATGAGCCTGATGTGACGCAATGCAAGCCATCGCATGAGAGGACGAAAACACTCTTCGCCCCCACCAGTCGAACTGTAGGGAATCCGAATCCGGTGGACAGTCGTACGCCAGGCGGCGCCCGGAAGGAGTCTCTAGGTATACCAAACCCGAGGGCGGGTTGGGAAGTGTACCCAGGGATTCCGAAGCGGCACAATACCTTCCGACAGTCTGTCGGGCTGAGAAGGGGCGGGCAACTGCCAGGAACGGATAGACGCCCTGGAAGGGATAGGCCAGGAAGGTACCACCAGGTGCTGGGCACTGAATTCTCCAAGGAATTCACGCGTCTCCCGTTCAGTATTGTCACGCCTAACGTAGGAGATTCGAAGATCCCTCACCATCCTCGAAAGGAATCGCTGATATTCAGTGAAATCAGCATTGTCGGAGATATGAGCAGAGGGTTCCTCTCCCTCAGAGGAGGGAGACGAGGATGATGGAGAGCTCAAGTATCCAGAAGATTCCTGCGGCAGTGGGGAGAGGCGAAAGACCCGCTCATGCATATACCTGACATATGAGGGGAAGGCCGCCGAAGAACCTCTGAACTGCTCCCAGGATAACGGGCCCGTAGGACTGACATGGCCTGGAAGAGCGCGGGGTGGCTGCAGAGGCACTGGAGATGGGCACCTACGAAGAGGCAACTGACCTCTGCTAGGGCTCTGAAATCCGGAGAACGGAGCCCGAGCTGGCGGGATTCCGGACAACAGACCAGGTCGCAAAACGGAACCCTGGGGATGCGAATCCTGGAAGAGCCCAGAAGGGGATCCTCCCCTGTGACGAGCCTGGGACTGCATGGATCCAGAAGGGCAGTCCTCAGCAACGCCACCGGAGGGGACCCCGGGGTCCAAGAGGGAAAGGCAGGGCCCAGCGCTTCGGTTCCTAGCCACCCCCCCAGGGGTGGCCGGCAGAGACCGCGACGACTGCACCCTGCCCCTCGACCCCTCAGACTACGAGAACGCCCTCCTCCTCAACCCCAGCGTTCTCCCACCCCGAGTGGCGGTAACAGCACCCGGAAGGGTAGCTGTCACGAGCCCCCCAGGAGGGAGAGCCCCTCTCTCCGCCCCTACTCCATCGCCCCCCCGGGACCCAGGACCACCCCTAGCCCGAGGGCCCTCAGGGGAGGACAGTAGCGGGGACAGCGGGAGAGGCCTGCTGTGCTGCCTAGCACCATGTGCCACCGGGGACCCCGACTCCGAAGAGTCAGGTTGCCAGGATGGGTCCACGTCTGAGTAATCGCCCTCCGAAGAGGAAGAGACCAGCTGAACCACGATGCTAACAACCCCAGGGGTCCCCGGAGAAACGGCGCTGGACGACCTTGGCCCACTCGCACCCGCTAGGCCTGGCCCTGGCTCCCCCGTGGCGTCGGCTAGGCTCACGGCGCCGCCCTCGGTGCCGGGGCCCAACCCGGTGCCGAGAGAGCGAACCGGGCCTGCCAACGGCGCCATCTCAATCACCGGCACCACAAGCGGCATCGAGGTCCACTGGCCGGCCCAGCAGGCGCGGGCCCCGACACTGGGGACTCGCAAGGCGGTGTCCCCGCCATGGCCCCGGAGGGACCAACGACGCCTCCGACACCGGAAAGAAGCTTCTCTCGGCAAGAGAAGAGGAGGAGTCTCCTCCTCCACGGACCGTATAGGCCCGAGAGGGGACCCGGAGGAAGGGCCTAGAGACCTTACCTGGGAATCCCTGGAGCGACGCCGTCCCCCGAAGGTCGGCGGGGCCTTGCCGATCTTGAATGCGCGGACTTCGAGGACACGACGGTCCATGGAGAAACAGGCGTTGCACGCGTCCATATCGTGGTTGGGTCCCAGGCAACGGAGACAGACATCATGCCGGTCCGAGAAGGTGAAATGCCGGCCACAGGAGCACCGACGCATAGGGGCACGGCCCGCCTTCGATTTACGCTTTGCCCCCGAACCTGACATGATGCAAACTAAACAAGGCAAAACACAGCAATAAAGCACTTGGCGCCGTCGATAGAGAATAAAACGGTCTTACGGAGGCAGTCGGCGAGCACACTGAAGAAGAAACGAGGAGTCTTGACGTATAACCGTTAACTATCGGCAGCAGGTGCAGCCTCGGACGGCGGGAAACAGAACTGAGATAGAGGAGGTCTGCAGCACCTAATGGCGCCTCGCGCATGACGCAGTACGTTTGGCCGAGGCGCCGCTGGAGCCGACTCCCCAAAAACTCCTCCAGTGGGTGCGCCCCGCACTAACCCAAGCAGAAATGAATGGTGAAGATTGACAAGGGAAGATCTTAGCCAGTGACAAGGAAAGTACTGGCTCATGATGAGCTGAAATGGCACAAAGGTGAACCTTGACTGTAGAGTATTGCAAACCTGAATTTGAGAGGTCTAAAAGGTACTCCAGAACTTTATTTGGTGGGCAGGAAAAAGTATTCAAAGAAGATTTTGCACACCAGAGTGAAAAATGCTTCCATTTGGCTGTGCAAGTTTTCCTAGTGGCTGGCTTGCGCGCAGCCAGAAGAATATCTGAAACTCTGCGAGAGACACTGAACCTGTTCACGTCTATCTCTTCAGGAGCCAAGAGTGAAGGTGAAGCGATCTCAGATTGGGATGGACTAAAGGCCCCTGAGTCAGAAGGTTTGTCTGAAGGGGAAGCGCTTTCGGAGGGGTTTCCGACATACTGCTAAGTAACGGAAACCAAATTTGTTGAGGCCAGAAGGGAGCAATGAAGATCATTTTGTCCCCCTGGGACTCGAACTTGAGAAGTACACTCTGAATTAGAGGAAGAGGCGGAAAAGCGTATAGAAAGCGTTTTGTCCACTGCAGCCAGAACGCATCCTGACAGAAAATGCCAGGCCCTGGATTTCTGGAGCAGAAGAGAGGCAGTTTTGTGTTGTGTGGGGATGCAGGTCCAGGTCTGGAGTTCCCCACTCTACGAATAGTGATTGAACTATGATTGAGTCGAGAGACCATTCGTGAGGATCTGTCTCTGTTGTACTGAGACGGTCTGCCAGTTCGTTCTGCACTCCTGGCAGGCAGACCGCTTGAATTGGAGCCTTCTGCTCCAAGCACCATTCCCACACTCTCATCGCTTCCCTGCATAAGGTGTAAGAGTGAGCACCGCCCTGCTTGTTGATGTAATACATCACTACTTTGTTGTCCGTTTGAAGGAGAATGTTCTTGTGACAGAGAATGTCCTTCAAAGCCTGGACTGCATAAAGGACGGCTCTCATTTCTAAGACGTTTATGTGAAGCTGGGACTCGTCCTGAGTCCACGTACCTTGAGTGTGGAGAGTCTGACAGTGAGCTCCCCACCCCATCAGGGACGCGTCTGTGGTAACGGAAATCTGATGATCCAGAGGAGCAAAGGGATACCCTTCCAGAAGTTTGTCCACTTGCGACCACCAGGTGAGTGACTTCTTCAGAGGTTCTGTCACTGTGATGAGACAAGAACTGAGGGTGAGTGGTTGGGGACCACTGAGTACTAAGCATCCACTGAGAGGTTCTCATATGAAGGCGTGCAAGGGGTACAGTGAATACCGAGGATGCCATGAGACCTAGTATCCGCTGCATCGAGATAGCTTGAACCGAGTTGTTCTCTCTGGTGTATCGGGCCATCTGTAGGATATCGCTCCTTCTGTCCTCTGGTAGAAAAGCTTTCGCACAGGAGGTGTCCAGAAGAGTGCCTAGGAAAAGGAGCCTCTGGGAGGGCTGCAGCTGCGATTTCTTGAGATTTAGCAGGATTCCCATGGACGTGAGAAAGTCTGAGGCCATGGCAATGGCGTCGAGAGTTCCTTGCCTGGAAGGACTTGCTAGAAGCCAGTCATCCAGATATGGGAACACTTGCATTCCGATTTTTCTGAGATGCGCTGCGAGGATTGCACAACACTCTGTAAAAACTCGTGGAGCCGAGGATAGCCCAAAGGGCAGGACTCTGAACTGATAATACTGGCCCAAAGCCACGAACCTTAGGTATTTGTGATGCCTTCATCCCGCATACCCAGGGAGGCTAACCAGTTGTGTTGATGAAGCAAAGGTAACAGGGTTCTGAGCGATATCATTTTTAATTTCTCTTCAGGAAGAAATCTGTTCAAGTTTCTGAGGTCCAAAATTGGGCGCATGCCCCCGGTTTTCTTTGGCACTAGAAAGTAATGGGAGTAGAACCCTGTGTTCCGTTGATCCGGCGTAACTACTTCTACTGCCCTGTTGTTCAGCAGGCCTTGTATCTCGGAGGCGAGAGTTCTGAAGTATTGACAGTTTTGGCTGCCGTTTGGGGAGAGACAATCCGGAGGGTTCTCTGAAAAATTGAGGGAATCTCCTCGTGGATTATCCGGAGGACCCATTTGTCCGGAGTTATGGACTTTCACTGGTTGTAGAATTGAGTCAGACAACCTCCCACCGCCAAGGAGTCCCCCTCGGGCAGCTGAGGTGGGACTTGGGCCTCAAACTCAGAAGGCGGCACTGGGCGCTTTGGGTCCTTGCACCTTCTGTTGCGTTTTCTTTTGAGGCTGAGGGGCTTGATTTTTATTAAAACCTCCCCTGCCTTTGCCTCGAAAGGACTAACGACTATGAAACTGGCATTTGTTAACACCCCCCCGAGAGGGGGGCAGGAGGAGGTTGCGCCAATTTACTGGCTGACCTAGTCTTTTGTGTGGCCTGTAGAGCCTGTTCTACTTGAGGGCCGAAGAGATGCACACAATCGAAGGGCAACGCCATGATCTGTTGCTGGGCATCATTCATGAAACCTGAAGTGCGTAGCCAGGAATGGCGGCGGGTACAAATGCCCGCCGCCGCCGCTCGGGAGGCAGTATCAAAGGCGTCCATAGCTGCTTTAACCTGCTGGTTGTTGGACTCGATACCCCTGGTTATGGTTTGAAGAAGCTCTGAATTAGTGTCCGACCCCGGCAGAGCTTCAACCATTTGTTTGAGAGAATACCAAAGAATATACTCATATTGAGAGAAATAGCCCTGGTAGCTGGCGATACGCATACCCAGGGTGGATGCAGCGAAGATTACAAGATTCTTTGTTTATAGGTCGAGCTGTAGTAGTCTGAGGAAGGACAACCTTATCATTCTCTGCCAAGACTACAATAGGATCCGCAAAGGCTTGGGAGGCCAAAATAGGTCGATACCTGGGAGCAACATACTTCCTACCTATGGACATAGCCACAGAAGTAATGAGAGCAGGATTATTCCATACCATTTGAGAAAGCATCTCAAAGAAGGATTGTACTGGGGGAGTTAAATCCATAGGGATGTCTGGAACACGAAGGTATTGGGAGTCTTAAAAGCTTCCCAGGATCGATGTCCATAGTCTGGAGAGAAAGAGTGGAATTTAAATTTTTCAGCAGAGACTTAAAAGACAAGTCCTCGACCACAGGCTCTGCAACAGGATTAGGTCCTGCTCCTTCCACGTCATCACCCAGTCTAAGATCTGGGTCAGGCTCAGTATCATCTAACAGACCAGGAGGGACTGTGTGGACAGAAAAGGAATGAAAATCAGCAGGAAAAGAATTCGGAGAGGAGAAACCCTGAAGATTGGCAGATGAAAACCAGGCCTCGGGCGCGAAAAGCTGCATGGCAGCCCTGTGGAGACACACACAGGCGCCAAAGCACATCGGCGCTGAAAAACGGTGCCGAGCGACCCACTGACGCCGAAACCAACCCAGGGCCCTGAAAATTAGGATTTGAGGGAAAAGGAAGAATACCAGGAGATAGAGGCATCGGTGTAGCCCCTGGAGCCGCAGCCATGTGAGGGGGGAAAACACCTGAGCGCGGAGTCGATGGCACCGGAGAGGGCGCTGTGCGACTAGGGAGGCCCAATCGCCCTGCCTGATCCCCCAAAAAGCCCGAGGGCCCCGGAGTGACCGGGCCAGGCAGCTGGACCAGCCTCCGAGCCCATTGCTCCATCAGAGCAGCCCACTGATGAAACTGCTCATCGGAAGCCCTACCAGAAGGTGGGGAAGGGCTCCGATGTCGAAGAGGTCAGTGACCAGAACCAGGCACTCCGAACGAGGAGACCGGCAACTGACCCCAATGACCGACCGTCGACGCACAGACATATCAGCGGGCGACCTCGAGTGATGCCTTCTCTGTGTTGACCTACGGGCCGAAGAAGAGCTCGAGGCCGGCGGCAGAGAATGTGAATCGTATACTTTTATGTTTCCGGGGACCGCCCATCCCTCGGCACTGGACCGCTTGTTGTCAGATCCCCGCGAGGGCAGCGGACCAGACCAAGCCTGGCTGACTGAACAGCTTTCATACAAGTCTCCCTACCGTCACCTGACCTGCTCATGGTCGACTCCGTCAATGTAGGCTGAGGCTTCTTTGTTTGATAAGAATAAATTATCATAAGCAGAACTTTATTCGACAAATACTACAAAATAATAAACTGAAAACTATGCTGCTAGTTTGAAGTTTGACTCCCGGAGGGCGAGCGATGTCATCACTGAAGTGCACTCGACGGCAGGAAAAAAGGAACCGAGGCGGTTGGAGGGTCAATGTAGAGATAGTCGCTGCCGCATGAGCAGAGGCTCGCAGCGCTGCTCCTTGTGGCTCCATCTCTGGCGCCGGCCCTCCTGCAAAAAAGTTTGCTCCCGCTGGGTCCTAGTGCCTCCAGTGTAGATCCCATTAGTGTGAATGAGTGGTGGAGACTTTATGTCAAGGTAGATCAACAGGGAGACACACAGGGGGAGGGGAAAGCCCAGAGAATGAGGCCCAAGGGGGAAGGTGGGCGAGATTTAGTGATGAATGGTGAAGATACACAGAAAGATCAAGAATTACGGCAGGTACGTAATTTTCATATCTTATCTGTGTCAATCTTCACCATTCATCACTAGTGGTTAAGTAACAAGCCCCCAGAAGGGGGCCTAATACGTCCCTAATGGACTAAGTCCCTTAGCCTCCAGTGGGGGAGACACCAGAGGGGAGAACCCTTACGGGCCTGGAGAGGCCCAAGACTGGTCTGGGAGAGATGGAGAACTTCCAGTGGGAGAGGGAAGGCGCCCAGAAAGCTGCCGTCTCACCCTACGAGAGAAGAGTTGGGTTCTCCTTCACCCTACGCCGGGCGAGGGGTGACAACCGGGAAAGACGCAGCCATGCCGTCCGCCTAATGCAGATCGCTGTCCCTACGACCCTGAAAGCTACTTCGCTGGCAGTAAGACGCCCTCACTTGGTGCCTTGCTAGCTCCAGGCCCCGTGCAGAGTGTGCAATGGCTTGTCTGGTTACCTCCAAATCAGGCAGGGAGGCTAGGAGCTGACCTAGCCTGGACCACAAGAACCTATCATAGGAAGTAAAGAAAAAATTACTCACCTTAGTAATGTTGTTTCTTCTCATGGAGTCTTGCTACATTCTGACATATACAGTGAGTCCCAACCTTCAAACTGCCCCGGAGATGAAAGAGTTAACTTTCCATGCCAGGCATGGAATGCTGAGCTCGAGCTCGGTTGAGACTCTGACTGTTGTTCTTCAAACTCAAACCGTCAGATCTTTATGAGCTAAACTCACTAAGGTCCTGTGTGGAAGCTGTAAACCTACACTAGCCAACTGGCTACTAAACATAAAACACATTTTGGTCCCAAAACAGAGACTCAAGTCAGGGACCCAAAAATGAAAAACACAACACCAACTCACCCCAAAAAGAAGGGTGAAAACAAAAGGTGGGCACCTACTAAGTGCCAACACTGCACTGCCCACCCACATCCCAAAAAAAGAGGTTCTGAGAGGGGCGGGGGAGGTCAGAATATAGCAAGACTCCATGAGAAGAAACAACATTACTAAGGTGAGTAATTTTTCTTCAAACACCATGAAGTCTTGCTATATTCTGACATATCTCAACTACCAAGCAGTACCTCCATGGAGGAGAGACAGAACCTACTTAGGAAATAGGCTCTGAAGCACAGCTGTGCCAAACCGACATCACTCTAGCCTGGATGTCCAGGGAGTAATGCTTTGTAAAAGTGTGGACTGTTTTCCAGGTAGCTGCTTGACATCTCTAGAATAGGGATGTCCCTGGCAGCAACCAGGAAGCAGCTGTACCTCTGGTAGAGTGAGCCCTCAGGCCTAAGGGAGGAACCTTACCCAGTTTCTCATAGCAAAATTGGATACAAGAGACAATCCACCTGGCAATGGATCTTTTAGTGGCAGGTTTCCCTTTACCAACCTCACCATAAGTGAGGAATAGTTGGAGGGAGTCAAACCTGTGACCCTTGGTACGCTCTATGTAGTAGCCAAGGGCTCTTTTGACATCCAAACTGTGCAGCCTCCTCTCGCCAGAGGAGGAATGGTCAGTGAAGCACACTGGAAGAGACATAGATTGATGAAGGTGGAAATCTGAAACCACCTTAGGCAAGAACTTCCTGTTAGTCCTGAGGACCACCTTATCTCTATGAAAGGAGATAAAATCAGGCTCCACTGACAAAGCTTGTAATTCACTTATGCGCCTGGCAGAAGTGATGGCTACCAGAAACACAGTCTTCCTAGTCAAGTACTTAAGCTCTGCTGAAGATAAAGGCTCAAAAGGGGGTAGCATAAGCTGTGCAATGCAAACACTGAGGTCCCAGGCAGGTGCAGGGTCCCTGAATGGAGGGTTGGTGTGAAGCAATCCCTTTAAAAACTTGGAGAACACAGGGTGAGCTGAAAGAGAAGAGGGCTTACCTGCTGAGATAAAAGCAGATACAGCTGCCAGATGCACTTTCAGTGTATCTGGTCTCAGCCCCAAGCTGTTTAAGTGGACCATATAATCAAGGACTGTGGGGAGATCAGCAGATTCTGGGGAAATATGCTTCCCAGAGCACCATATGGAAAATCTTTTCCATTTTGAATTATAAGTAGCCCTGGTGGAAGGTTTTCTAGAAGCCTTCAGGATATCCATTACACCTTGGGAGAGGTATAAATTATCAAACACTAACTCTTCAAGAACCAGGCCTTGAGATTGAGAGATTTGAGGTTCGGGTACCAAACCTTCCCCTGAGCACAGGTTAACAGGTTGTAATTCCTGGGAAGGCACAGGGGAAGATGGACTGCTAAGGACAGTAGGAGTGGATACCAGGGCTGTCTGGCCCAGTCTGGAGCAAGCAGGATCATTTTGCAGGGTTGAGATCTGATTTTGACTAGCACTTTGAACAGGAGAGGGAAAGGGGGAGAAAGCATAGAGAAACTTCCCCTCCCGATTGAGAACTAAGGCATCCAGGGGGACTGAGCCCAACACTGGGGGCCTGCAGCAAAAAAAGGGGAAGTTGGTGATTGTCTGGGGCTACAAAAAGATCTATCTGCGGGGTGCCCCATCTGGAAAATATCACCTCCAAGACCAGGGGGTCCAGTGACCATTCGTGATGGCCCTGGGAAATCCTGCTGAGAGCATCTGCCAGGACATTGTCCTTGCCTTGGAGGTGAACTGCCGTGAGGGAGGTGTTCAGGGAGTAAGCCAGATACCACAACTTCATTGCTTCCGGTGCACAAGGCCGTAGACCGAGTGCCTCCTTGCTTGTTGATGTACCACATTGTGGTGGTGTTGTCTGTTCTGACCTGTACAACTTTGTTCTGAACAGATTTGGAAAAAGCTTGAAGTGCTAGAAATACTGCTCTGAGTTCCAACAGACTGATATGGAGCAGAGATTCCTGAGGGGACCACAACCCCTGGGTGGTGAGGTCGCCCATGTGAGCCCCCCACCCCAGGAGGGAGGCATCTGTAGTAAGGATTAAAGAGTGAGACTGAGTGTCTCAGATTGTTCTGATCCTGCCACCACTGTAGGGCCTGGATCAGGGTTCGAGTTACTGGGATCTATTTGGTCAGAGGGTCCTTCCTTTGAGACCAAAAGGCTCTCAAATGGAACTGAATGTCCCTCATCTGAAATCTTGCTCCCTGCACTACTGCTGTAGAAGCAGCCATGTGCCCCAGGAGCTGTAGAAAATGCCTTGCTGGTTGAGACACCTGCAGGGTGAATGAGGAAGCCAGGGAGACCAGTGTCCTTGCCCTGTCCAGGGGGAAGGAAGGTTCTGGCCTTTACAGTGTCTAGCTCTGCACCTATGAAGGTGAGGAGCTGGACAGGCTCTAGAACTGACTTTGGAAGATTTAGAAGGAAACCCAAAGAAGTGAGCAGCTGCTGAGTTATCTGCAAGTGTAACTTGACTTGGTCTGGGGACTGGCCTACTATGAGCCAGTCGTCCAGGTAAGGGAAAATGGAAATCTTCTGCCTTCTTAGAAAAGCAACTACTACTGCCAGGCATTTTGTGAATACCCTTGGAGCAGAAGTGAGGCCAAGGGCATTGCTCTGAACTGATAATGGCCTGAGGGCAGCTCGAACCTGAGGTACTTCGATGGGAGCTTCTGATGAGAACATGGAAGTAGGCATCCTTGAGGTCCAGGGACACTAGCCAGTCCCCTGGCCTTAGAGAGGTAGAATAATTCCCAGAGTCACCATTTTGAATTTTGGTTTTAAAGGTGCTTGTTTAAGTATCTGAGATCCAGGATGGGCGCCATTCTCCTGTCTTTTTGGGGTAAGGAAGTACCTGGAATACAACCCTTGCCCTGGTGTAGGGTGGTACCCTTTCCACAGCTCTGAGAGCTAGGAGGAGGAGACCTCTACCTCTAAGGCAAGTGCCTCTGATGGATTTGCAGGTGGAAAGGATCTGGTTCTCATCTTTGGAAACTTTTGAAGCTGAGAACCAGTGCCGGCCTACTACTTCCAGGACCCATTTGTCTGATGTCAGAGACTCCCAGTCCTGGACAAAGTAGCCAGCCTGCCCCTACAGGTAGCTGAGAATCGCCCTGGCAACCCCATCAGGGTGCCTGTTTGGCAGGGGCTTTGGGCTGAGGGGTGGAAGCAGGTCTGCTTGTACCCCGTCTGCCTCTCCCTCTAAAGAACCCCCTCTGGGCATAAGCAGAAGAGGAGGCCTGGGCTTGGTAAAAAGGCCTATGAAAGGCCTGCCCCTGCCCCTGGGAAGCTGCCTTTGAGGAGTGGCCTGCCTTTCCTTGGCCTGTGCACTCCTATAAGTGGTCCTATACTCGTCCATTTTCTTCATGTAATTCTCTGTTTTGCTCCCCAGACAGAGAATTACCTAACAAGGAAAATCCATGGTATCCTGTGACAGGCTAGTACATCTGAGCCAAGCCATTCTTGAAGTGCCACAGATGTAGCCATGACTCTAGAAGACACATCATTGGAGTCCACTGCAGCATGGAATTGCACCTTGGATGCCTCAATACCATCAGCAGCCACCTGCTCCAGCTCCTTGGCAAGCTGGCCAGGGACCTGTTTGCTAGGGCCATAACAGTGTCCCATCTGGATTTTGATACCTAGCAGTATAGGCCATATAATTGGCCTGTCTGAGTCCCAAGGATGCTGCCATGTACTGGTTTCTTTGCCATGGCATCAATCCTCCTAGAGTCCTTGTCAGGGGGTGTGTGTGAAGCCAAGGGAATGTTTGCCTTATCACAGGCTGCAGCCTGCACTACTCCAACATGGCTGCATTGTTGTGTAAGGAACTCCGTGTCAGAGCCTGACAATGTATATCTCTTGTCCATTCTCTTATCCACAGAAGGTATAGTGTTAGGAGTCTTCAAAATCTTAGATGTCTGTTTCCCAAAAGATTTGTGCAAGGGAATAGACAGCCTCCTAGACTCTGGGATACCCATCATTTCCACATAGTCAGGCTCCTCTTGGTCATCCACAGCTTCTTCCATAGGAAGTTGGAGGGTTTCAGCCACTTTTTTATAAAACATGAAATGGGAGGGGGACTCAGAAAGCCTAGGAGGAGAAACCCCTGAAGGTCTGTCTGGGGAGATGTCCGGGTCAATGGGCACATCCAGACTTTCAAATCCACATTCACTTTCCTCATACTCCTCCTCCGGTTCATAAAACTCCTCTAACTCATACTCTTGAACCGGTGGAACCAGCCGAACCGAGCGCCTGCCTGATGGTGCCGGTTTGGTCGGAACCGGGGAGAGCGACTGGACAATTTTGATCGCTTTGGCTATCTCTTCAGCGGTTGGAGAGGAAAGTTTTGGCCTCTCACCAGCTGATTTTTCTTTTCTAGTTCTTTTAGCCAGAACCGATTCCTTAGAATCGGCTCTCCTTTAGCCCGAAGAAGTCTTGCCCTGGTCAGAGGGCACTCCTTCTGGTTCGGTTGGAACCAAACCGGGCTGGCCATCTGGTTCAGCTGACTTTTTGGCCTCCCTTTCCCTGAGCCTACCAGCTCTCTTTTCTAGGGTAGCTGCAGGGAAATTTTTGCGAATCTGGCAGTCTGCATTGAGGTGGTCAAACCCCAGACAATAAACACAGGTGGTGTGGGGGTCAGCCTTGGCAAGGCTTCCCCACACACTACAGTGCTGAAACCCAGTGGGTCGGTTTTCTTTTGGGTTTCTCAGACCTTAGTGCCAGTCCTAACCAAACTTACCCTTTTATGGCAATCTGCCAGGCAAGACCCTCTTATCGGTTCCCAACCGTGTCACAGGTCGTAGAAAAAAACGTAATAAAATCCTTTTTTTTTTTTAGAACCGATAAGAACTGGTAACCACACTCTAAAATACACAATTTAAGATTTTAAACAACTTGATCGGTTCAAGCCGAACCGATAAACCGTTTACAAGTTCCACACACAATAGAATAAAATAAAACCTATCTAGTACTCACAATACCACAGACAGAGACTGAACCGACAGTTACGGTTTAAATTCGGTCGAAAACCGAGAAAAGCGGTACTTTAACCGACAAACTGAACCGAGCAGCAGGAGAAATCTCCGGAGCGACTGTTCAGTGAGGCGGAGTAAAGAATCTGACGGTTTGAGTTTGGAGAACAACAGACAGAGTCTCAACCGAGCTCGAGCTCAGCATTCCATGCCTGGCATGGAAAGTTAACTCTCATCTCCGGGGCAGTTCGAAGGTTGGGACTCACTGCATATGTCAGAATACAGCAAGACTTCATGGTGTTTGAAGTGGGCCTAATGTGCAGAAATTGATGGTAACAACCGTGCTGAGTAGAAGGTCCTCCTCCCCCAGAAGTCAAAATCCGTAGAGTCTTGATCTGGGGGCCGGTCACGGTGGAGGCCGTGAAGCCAGTCAGGAGTGTCCAGTTGTGTCCACCCTGACTGAGGGTGAGGCATACGACCTGGCGACTCCGGGGAGGGTTGGGGGGCCACAATACCTCTGTCTCAGATCCCTAGGGGCTCTGACTCTGGAAAAAAGTCATTGCCAGAAGTGCAATGATGCCTCCTGAAAAGGAACAGAACAGGCGGGCACCACAGGGGTGGCTGCAGTGAAATCGCCTAAAAAGGTGCGTGTCAAATGCTCAGGATTGTGCCGAGTGGGAGGTGGGGTGATATGAAGGTCTTCCAACATCCTCACGAGGAAAAGCTGATACTCCGCCAGATCAGCGGCAGGGGAGATGTGGACGGAAGGCTCCTCTCCTCCAGAAGAGGAGGATGAGGAAGCGGAAGACCTCAGAGATCCAGTGGCCGGCTGCTCGGGGAAGGATGGAACACCCGCTTGTCCATGGTCCTGACATAAGTAGGGAAGTGAGCAGCCGCACCCCTGAATTGTTCCTAGGCGAGGGGCCCCCTAGGACCAGGAATACCTGGGAGAGCAGGAGATGGCGACAGAGGAATGGGACCCAGATCCACCACAGAAGAGGAACGTCCTCTGTCTGGGCAAGAGAGCCCACCGGAAGTCCCCAAGAGAAGCGGAGTTCCGGACAGCCCAACAGCCAAACAACCACACTGGAACTGCCTAGACCGTGCCCTGAAGAATCCTCCCTGTGAGGTGACCGGGACCGTGTGAGCCCAAAAGGACTGTCCCTTCCCTCCAAAGACAAGGGCACTCTCGAGGAGACCGAGAAGGAAGGGTGGGGGTCCGCGCTGACACTCCTCCCCAAACCCAGGTGGGTCCCAGAGAAGGGCCGCCGTCTCGAACCCAGGCCCCTAGACCCCTCGGACCCCAAGAGAGCCCTCCACCTCAAGAACACCAGCCTAGGCAGCTGACAACCCTGGGTGGTCCCTGAGGAGACCACCCAGGGAGTAGCACCCTCCCCTTCCATGGGTGCCCTAATCGGCCCTAAAGTTGAGCGATCCAGGCACACCACAGGAGGAGGTGCCCCAACTGAGGGAGCAGAAAATCCTCCAAGTTCAGACTGCAGGGCAACAGTGGCCTGGACTACTACCTGCTGGTTAGAACCCCTGACGTGACTACTGTGGTGCCCATGGGTTCTGCCAACTCCGAAGAATCGGACAGCGAGTCCGAACCAGACCCGGAGTCCACCTCTGAAAAAGTGGAGACTGAGGCCTGGTGCCAGACCACCCGCAGGCGCCTGCAGCAGAATTGGCGCCGATCTCCTCCGCAGCACCATGAACGGTACCAGAGGAAGAGACAGCCCGACCACGGCAGCGGAACCGGAGTAGACTCCCAACACGACGCCATCCCCTCCCACAGCGCACATGGTGCTGAAGTCAGAGATGCTGACATCTCTTTACGCCACAATGGCGAGAGAACGAGAACACCCTCACGTGTGCCAGTGCCCGATACGCTGCAAGCCCCTGGTCTCGTGGGCAATGAGTCCAGAAAATCAAAGACGGCGCCATAGAACTTGCCACGGTGCTGTCACTGCAGCGGCGGACTGGCACCGACCACGGCGTTGCCAGAGCCCATGGCGCTGAGGCCCAAAACGGCACGGATGGACAGTGTCGAGGATGGTGCCAGCTCAGGCCCTAGAGCCCGAGGATACGACACCGGGGAAGCCTTCACTCCGAAGGGGCATTTGCCACAGTGGTGCCTCTTGCCCGCTCCCAGGGAGGTGGGGGAACGGATTGGGCCTCCTGCACCTCGGAAGAGGCCTCCGCCATAGCGAGGTTACTAGAGGTGGAAGCCCCCTCCTCTGCAGTCCATATAGAACCAGGAGGGGACTTGGAGGAAAGGCCGAGAGACAGCGGGTTGGCCAGACGGGTGCACGCCTGTCCTCCGAAAGTCGGGGGAAGCTCGTTCAACGTTCCACGCTCGCTGCTCAAGAACCCGGCAATCCACTGAAAAACAGGCGTCGCATGAATCCATGTCGTGAAGCGGGCCAAGACACGTCAAACAATGATTATGTTGGTCGGTAATGGAATACTTGCGGCCACACGGGCACCGACGCATGGGAGGCGCCCCCCCCCCCATACCAGACATGATCAATGGCAAACAGAAAGTACAAATAGACTCGATGTCGCAGTAAAACAGCTCCGCACATTCAGGG
Source organism: Neoceratodus forsteri (assembly GCA_016271365.2). Lineage (NCBI taxonomy): Eukaryota > Metazoa > Chordata > Ceratodontiformes > Ceratodontidae > Neoceratodus > Neoceratodus forsteri. The sequence continues at coordinate 152,830,602 of JADMNL010000031.1, read as the reverse complement.
AAAAAAAGCTCCCACGGGGTTGTGACCTCCGGCTGACTACCCATGTGTAATGAATGGTGAAGAATGACCGATGAGATCGCCTCCTACAGATCCAGGGAGCAAAAAGTACAGTTACGCAAGAACTTACCGTAACAGTAGATCTTCGAGAAATAAAATTACGTACCTACCGTAATTATGATCTTTCTGTGTATCTTCACCATTCATCACAGATGGGTACTGGCCGAAATCAGGACCCGTGGGCTTACAAAAAGGATAGGCAGAGCAACGCAGCATCGGCGCCGCCGAGGCCGACGTACTACGTGGCGCTCGAGGATTAGCCGTTAGGCTGCATCGACTCCACCTGCCTACCAGTTCTGAGTCGCCGGAGAGGTAAGAGGAAGAGATGGAGGATGGGACAAGAGAGTCCAAGGGACAGAAAAAGGAAGAGAAAAACCTGAACTAAAAAGAGAAATAACGACTGAGAGGACAGCATAGAAGAAGTAAGACTAAGGGGATTGGGTAGGGGCCCCAATCTTTGGAAGCGGAAGAAGGGAGGGGAGAAAATTTAGGAGAGAGTGAGAGGTAACAAGGATCTGAGACCCTTGTCCGTCACCGACTGTATAGGAACTGCACGGAGTAGCAAAGCTCTCTGCCAGAATTCAAGGCACAGAATAACTGGCAATTCCCCAAAAGCAGAGTCGGCTATTCTGGAGAAGGACAAGGTACAGGGACTTAGTACTCTCTCTGGAAAGATATTTGGTGAAAAAAAAAAGGGGAGATTTTTTTTTTTTTTAAACAGTTAGATGGATAACAGAAGGAGGGCAACCACCAGCTCCCACCCCGTAGGGGTAGAGATATGTAGTAGAGAAGGAGTGCCACTCGAGCTGTACCCCTTAGGGGAGAAAATACCCCCCTGTGTGTCCCAACTTTACCCCGCTCAAGAAGAGGGGTAGGCACAGAGGGAGGAGGACCCAGAGACTGAGGCCCCAGGGGATGGCGGGCGGGATTGTGATGAATGGTGAAGATACACAGAAAGATCATAATTACGGTAGGTACGTAATTTTTATATCTTATCTGTGTCAATCTTCACCATTCATCACAGATGGGTGAGTATCTAAGCTCTCAAGGGGTTGATTAATTGCACTCTAAGAGACAGAGTCCCTTAGCCCTCAGTGGGTGACACACTAAGGGAACCTTCTGAGCCTGATGAGGCCGAGAGTGCAGAGGCGGGGCGGGGTTCCCCGGAGGAAGTTGCCCAACAGCGTCGTCTCGCCCTACGGGGAGAAGAGATAGGTTCCCTGGTGAGAAGAGCAAATCACCCTACGCCGGGCCAAGGGTGACAACCAGGAAAGACGAAGCCACGCCGATCTCCTGGTGCAGATCGCTGTCCCTACGACCCTGGTAGCTACCTCACTGGCGTCGTAAGATGCCCTTGCTTGGTGCCTTGCTAGCTCCAGGCTGCGTGCAGAGAGCGCGATGGCTTGCCTGGTTTGCTCCGAGTCAGGCAAAGCAGCTAGGATCTGACCTAGCGCGGACCACAAGAACCTGTTGTAGGCTGCATAGTGGGCCTGATGAACAGAGATGGAGAGAAGCAACCATGCCGAGTAGAAGGTCCTCCTCCCCCAGAAGTCAAAATCCAAGGAGTCTTGACTTCCGGTGACGTCAGCGGCTTGATGGCAGCATAGATCGGCGGCTCCGTCCCCTCCTCAAATAAAATCAACCTCCATCACTCGAAGTAAGCATGACTTCCCCGGCCAAAACTAAAAGAAACAAACCGGTTAAACTCCCCTCGACTCCGATGCAGAAATTGCGCGAAGTGATACAGGAGGAGATCAGATCTGGCACTCAAGGGATCGAAGTACTGGAGGGCCTACAACAGGCTGAGCACACTCCGGACGAACCTTCAGCGAGCTTGAAATAAATAATAATAAAAACGGCACAAACAGTCGCCAAAATAGATCACACCTTGAATGAGCTCAAATCGGACTTGAGTAAGATAGACCATAAAACTGAGCAGCTCGAGCTATGCACGGCCCAAACAACAGAACAAACTGACCGCCATGACAGACTCCTACTGTACCTCATGGCTAGGGACCGAGAACTTACACAGAAGCTAGACGACCTAGAAAGCAGAAGCCGAAGGCACAATATAAGGATCCATGGCATCCCGGAGACTCAGAAGACAGCTATCAAAGCGTGATGAACTTTCTCCAAATAACCCTCAAACAAATACTCCGCTCCCTCAGGATCTGGACTTAACCATGGACCGGGCACACAGATCCGTGGTCCCGTGGCCTAAAAATCCAGAGGCGAAACCTCGGCTCCATCGTGGCAAGGCTCTCCAACTACCTGTCAAAGAAGAAATTATCCGGGTAGCTTGGAAACAGGGATCTCTGTTTTTCAAGGGCCAGCGCGTAAATATAGACAACGACCATACCTCACGTGTCCAGGAGGCCAGGAAAGCTCTCTGGCCAGTAGTGAAGCAGCTGAAAGCCCGAATCATCAAGACACAGATCCTATACCCTGCCCGCCTCAAAACTGCCACAGATGCAGGCTCAAAAATCTTCCAAGACCTCCTCGCTGCTTCGGCTTATCTGCAGTCGCTAGGGATTGCTGTCCCGCCCCTGGTGAAGGAGAAACTAGAGAAAGATTTGCTTACTTCGGCCTGGAGCATTGCTCAGAAGGGGGCTCCTCGAAGTGGCTCTTCCGGAGGAAACCAGCAGACGACCCTTCGGGCGGACATCTCAGCTCTGGTGAAGAAGTATGGTGATCCGGCAAGGATGGACAAGAAGGCCCCACATCTGCGTGAGGCGAACGAGGGATCGTCACTAAATAGCGCCCCGGATCAAAATGTAGAGACCTGAATCTGGAGAACAGATCTAGGAAGTTCAAGGCGTGAGGCGCCTTGCCCAGCTCGTGAGTGCACACCCACCTGATCTGCCTCTCTCAACTTAGTGATTTGGGAACCCCCATCTCGATCTGGCTTATCATCACTCTCGGTTTCTCAAAGGGACCTGTTTTTTTTTTTTTCTCTCCGCTCTCCTTCGTCGCAGTTTAGAGACGCTCCCTGGAAGCTCCCTCTCTCTGAGCTTCACACTGCTTGTCTGTTTGAGGAGAGATGATCGTTCCGGCTCTGAGGCACTTGCAGCCAGAAAGAGCACTGCGAACCCGGAATTTTGTCTGGGTTCCAACTGAGAACTCTTCTGGACAGGAGGGAGCATCCCAGACTGCAATACTCAACCATGGTCGCGGGGACAGGGGGAGACTGAACAACGGTCCAAGGTACTGTCAATTTACTGTTGGGGCCCGAGTCTGGTGCGCGCCACAGCATCCCTCCTCGCCGGTTTCGGACATCTATTCCCTGCTCCCTCTCCTGTTTGAACACTGATGCAGAATAGAGGCTTCCTTATGGGAAATTCAAGTGGGATGACCTGGTGCAGATCTAGCAGATGTCCTGAACATCTAAGAAACTCTGGATGCTTAATTCTTAAGGGAACACTGTGGTATGGAGGCGTTGTGAGGGACCCCCTTTTTTCTTTTCCTCTACACTACTTTGGCGGTCACTTAGAAACTGCACAGAGTGATGCTAAATGATTTAAAGTCAATCTTTTTGGATCCTAGATTGAGGAGGGAGCCAGCGAAGCCAACAAGTCGCTGTTTGTAGGACGTCCCATACAGGGGTTTTCCCCCTGGGAGAGAAGGGTGAAGTCCTCCTAGTTTGGAACCCCCTTCTAAACATTGGCTGCGCGATAGCCCTACAGCTGGGGTCACACCGCCAGCTCTCCCTTGGAAGTACACCACTAGTTTCAGTTAACATGAGCAGGAGAGTGCCACAGGTCTCACTTGCCATGTTACTGATGTTGCACAGGCCCTCACTTGAGGATTGTCCTGTGCAGGTTTTCCCCCACAGTTGGGAGTTACTGACACTGTTGTTCTCTGGTTACAAAAGGTTACGGTTATTAAAGATAAATGGGTACACAGGTGATTGGTTCAGGAGGCCCCTCCTGGACAAAGTAATATCAGTCCTCTCTTGTTTAAGCATGACAGTTCAGATGATTGAAAATGAGTAATGGATATGTGAAGGTACTTTCTTACAATATCAACGGCTGCTCCAGCCCGGTCAAGAGAAAGCAAATTCAAAGGCACATCTCTAGACAGAACTGTGAGGTGGTATTCCTACAGGAGACCCACCTGTCTCCATCGGAAACATTAAAATTGAAGACCAAGGCATACCCTCACATGTTCACCTCGTCCCTCCCTGCGGGTTGTAAGAGGGAGGTTGCTATCATGCTCGCTGCCACGTTCCCCTTCGAACATGAGGAGACAGTGATGGACCCCGGGGCCAGATACATCCTCGTGGTGGGTAGGGTACAGGATACCCTGGTAACCCTGGTTAGCATCTCGCTCCCCAGGCTCCCTTCATCGTTTACACATCGTTGCCCGATTGGTGCGGAGAGATCTAAGGGCTTATTGAGTATGGGGGGGGGACTGGAATTTAATATGGGACAGAGACCCCGATACAACCTCAAGGGCCCAACCCTATGACCAGCAGAAGGTCAGGAAGGTTAGACATGCTATGCGTCAGAGCAGTCTGGTGGACATTTGGCGCGAAAGATACCCAACAGGGAGAGATTACACATGTTACTCCCCGCGAATTGACACATTCTTTACTTTTAGGGATGGACTGGACGGTTTCCCATCGATGTGGGTGGGTACTGCCTCCCTGTCGGACCACAACCCCATCTTTCTGGAGGTGGCTCTCTCTCTGCCCAAGAAAACAACTCACTGGAGGCTCAATACCTCCCTACTTAGAGACAAGGAGACCCTTGAAAAAATTAAGCAATTGATCGCGGACACAATACAGGATAACACTACCCCAGGGATTTCCCCACAGATTATCTGGGATACAGTGAAAGCTATTGTCAGGGGACAACTCATGCATTGCCTCCCAGAAAAAGAGCACTTCTTAAGCAACAAAACTTGCTAACAGGTATAAGGGAGTTGGAGGCTAAGCAAAAAATGGAATGGGACGCGCAGAGAGACCGGGAACTTAGATCCCTCAGGACAGAACATCAGAGATTACAGAGGGAGGAGGTAGAGAGGAATCTCTTCTTTCTCAAACAAAAATATTATGAAGGGGGCCCCAGAGGTATCAGATTATTAGCGGCCTGTTTGAGACATTACAGAGATAGGGCCACTATAACTAAAACTGCTTCCCCACTCACAGGCCAGATGACCCATAAAGCGAAGGAGATTGCAGAGGCTTTTGTCTCCTATTTTTCCAAGCTTTATACCCCACAGGTGCGAACATCCACACAGGCGATCGCAGACTACTTGGGGGCCCTACCCCTTCCCAAACTTACAGAGGAAAAAGGCCGGATATTAACCAGGCCAATTACACAGGCGGAAATATTAAACACTATAAAGGGTCTGAAGAGTGGGAAGTGCCCAGGACCGGACGGCTTTGGAGCCGAGTTTTATAAGGCCTTCGCCACCGAAATGGCCCCGATGCTGGTAGAGGTCTTTTCAGAGGTTTGGCAGGAGGCTCGACCAATTCCCCCATCATGGCAATATGCCACTATTTCCCTCATACCGAAGGAAAACAAAGACCCCTCTCGTTGTGAATCATACCGGCCGATTTCCCTCTTGAACTCGGATTATAAGATCTTCACTTCGAGTCTCGCATCGAGACTGAACCCCATTCCCCAAGATCTCATCAACCCGGACCAAACGGGATTTATCCAGGGCCGACAGGCCCCGGACGGGGTTAGGTCAGCGATCAATATAATTGACGCCATCCACCGCACATGCCTCCCTGCGTGTCTCATGAGTTTAGACGCCGAAAAGGCCTTCGACAAAGTCTCCTGGCCATTCTTATTTGCGGTTTTAGACCAGATGGGCTTCCCGCAACCATTTACCGACAGTTTAAAGTCCCTATATACCAGCCCACAAGCATACGTCAGGATAAATGGGGGGCTCTCAGACAGATTTTCACTGGGTAGAGGTACCCGACAGGGCTGCCCCCTGTCTCCACTATTGTTCACCCTCTATATTACGCCTCTGGCGGAGGCAATCCGTATTTCTCCTGGAATACAGGGAGTTGAGGCGGGGGGACAGCAACGAAGGGTATCGTTGTATGCAGATGATGTCCTTCTCTGCCTATCGCATCCAGAGGAAGCAATTCCTCAGGTATGGTCAACTCTCTCAGAGTATGGCGAGCACTCAGGCTATGTCCTTAATAAGAACAAGACCGAAGTGCTGTGCTTTTACTTCTCTCCTTCCCGTGAACTGGCAAGCGGAAAAGATGAAGTATTTAGGAGCTATCCTCACTAAGCATAACTTGCGTCTTTTCAAAGCAAACTACGTCCCACTCCTTAACCAAGTGCAAAGGGACCTAGACAGATGGTCTCTGCTGAACCTCCCCCTTTACTCGAGATTCCACTCCATCACTATGAACGTTCTACCTAGGTTTCTATACCTGTTCCAATGCCTTCCGATCTACATACCCAGAACCCAGTTCCGAGACTGGCACAGAACAATCGCGAGGTACATATGGAATAACAAAAAACCCAGAATAAATGCTCAGGTTCTCCAACTACCCAAGATAAAAGGAGGCAAATCACTCCCAAATCTTGAGGATTATTACCTCGCCACGCAGATTAAGAGGGCCTTACAGTGGTCTGTCCCTACATATGCAGCCAACTGGAAAGAGATGGAAACCCTTGAGGCAGAGGAACGGGGCCCAATGTTAGGTTCCCGAGCCATACAGTTGAGCACGAACAGAGCCTACCCGCTCCTCCACTAATGGCCGTAAGGACACTCTGAAAGCCACTCATAGGGCATGGCAGAAATACAAACTAAAAACCTCTCTCTGGCCACTGCATAGGCTGTCCTGGGACGTTGATTTCACCCCATCCCGCCTAGACCATACTTTCAGGACTTGGGAGAACAGAGGCTTAACTTACACCAAACAGTTTATGATAGGAAGGGAGGTGAAGGATTTTAAAACTTTAAGCAGAGAATTCGGACTGCGCAACACAGACCATTATAGATACCTACAGGCGAGGGACTATATTCTCCAGTGTCGAGGAGGGGATCTGCTGGGCGAAAGGGCGGCCCCCTTCGTAGAAAGCCTCCATAAAATTTTGACCTCGCAGACAGCATCGGGGCTTATCTCCACACTGTACAGAGCCCTGACAGGGCTTAGAAAGGATCCTTTAGCTGGGATCAAGGGGAAATGGTTGGAGGAGGGGCAGGCGGGTCTCCGGGAAGTCAACTGGGACTTAGTGTTTAGGCTGGCCTCTAGAACTACCTGCTCTCCCTTCTGGCAGGAATTTAGTTGGAAGGTGAAGATCCGCTTCTTCCATTCCCCTCTATCGCTGAACAGAGGACTCCCGGATAGAGATCCGGGTTGCTGGAGGTCATGCGGAGAGGCCCGGGCGACCTACCTGCACGTCCTCTGGTCCTGTCCCGGCTGGGGCCCTTCTGAGGAATGGTGGCTCAAGCACTCGTGGAACTGTTCACCCTGGACCTTCCCCGACTGGACAAACCTCATACTGGGATCCCCAAAACCTGGCTGGAGCAGACTCATTGTACCTCTGGTCCCTACTCTTGGCGTGGCCCACAAGTCAATCACTAGGCTGTGGTTGAGAAGGGACCCCCGGCCTGGGTGATTGGATTGGGGTGGTGCAGGCGGTGGCAGCGATGGAGGAGATAACTTATAAGATAAATTGCAGGCTGCGGTCTATGTTCGGAGGTGGGCAAGGTGGGAGATTTGGCGGGGGGTCTTCCTCGGCTCGGACCTCCTCAAGTCCCTGCCCAGGAACAAGCACTGGTTAGGGCTTAAAATAAGATTAAAAATAAAATCAAATTAAATAAGTAGTACCTCCTAAAGCAATCTCAAAGTGAGACTGCCACTCAGGAAGGGCCCTCTTCGTCGGGCTGGGGGACAGGCGAGCTCTGCCCCCCAATGAACCCGAACAGGTCAGCCCTCTATCTGGGATATAGTGTTGTGGGTCACTTCCTATATTCTATGTCTCTCAATGTCTATATTCTGAAATGGATTGTATGTTTCTGAAAGGAACTGATTCTGTTTGGATTGCTCACTTTTTACTGTACCCGATGAATATTAATAAACTTAAATTTAAAAAAAAAAAAATCCAAGGAGTCTTGATCTGGGGGCCGGTCAGGGTGGAGGGCGCGAAGCCCGTTAGGGGTGTCCAGGTGCGTCAATCCGGACTGCGGATGAGGCATAGAACCTAGAGACTCCGGGGGAGCGCAATACCTCTGGCAGAGGTCCCTAGGGCAAGGAACTCAGGAGGGCCTCTGCCAGAAGCATGGGCGCTTTCGAAGGGAGTAGGCCAGGCGGCACCTGAGGTGGCCGCACCAAAATCATCTACTAAGGTGTGCGCCGCATGCTCAGGATTGCTCACAGACAGGGGAGAAAGGTGAAGGTCCTCCATCATCCTCACGAGGAAACGCTGATACTCAGAGATCAGCAGCCGAAGAGATATGGACAGAGGGTTCCCCTCCTCCAGAAAAGGGGGATGAGGAGCTGGAGGTCACCAAATGTTCCGAGGGTGGCTGCACGGGTGGAGGTTGGAAAACCTGGCTGTCCATAGCCCTAACGTAGGCCGGGAACCGAGCAGCCACCGCTCTGAACTGCTCCCAGGTGAGAGGGCCGCTAGGACCAAGAATGCCTGGGAGCGCTGGAGAATGTGGCAGAGCCGAGAGAAGAAGTCGGCTGACCTCTGCCAGGGCTAGGGAGCGGACCATGGACACCCGAGGAGGGTGTCCCAGAAGACTCCACAGCCGACAGCTGTACAACCACGTTGGTACTGCCAAGGCTGCGCCCAGAAGAATCCCCCCAGTGAAGCGACCGGGGCCGTATAGGTTCAGAAGGACGGTCCCCTGCCTCCAAAGAATGGGACCCCCTCAAGGAACCAGAAGGGAAGGGCGGAAGTCCGCACTGCGACTTGATCCAGGGCCAGGTGGACCCAGAGAAGAAGCCCGGCCAACCCTACACCTCGACCCCTCAGAGTCCGAGAGGTCCTGGTCTCGAGAGGCCAGCCTAGGTAGCTGGCAGCTCTGGACTGCCCCGAAGGGAACCAGAGCAGCACCCTCCTCCTGCAGACTTCCGATGGGCCCCAAAGTTGGGCGATCAAGACACACTACTGGAGGGTACCACGCCGAGGGGTCGAGGAACCCCCAAGGCCAGGTTGCATGGCAATGGTGGCACGACCATAGCCTGCTGGTCAGTACCACTGACCCTAACCTCGGGAACTACCCGACGCTCCTCAGAAGGGGGCTGGCTATGACTCGTCGTCGAGACCACTGGCTCGCTCTCCTCCGCAGACAACCCCGAAGGGTGTGACTGCCCGTCCGACTCCGACGAGGTAGAGTCTGAGGCCCTAAGCCAAATGGTAGGAGGGCGGGGGAAGGCAACCTTACCAAAGGGACTGGCAGTCAGAGCAGTGGCCGAGGAGGCACCCATGCCCTCCACAGCCCCGCAAGCGGGGCGGACAGAAGGCGCCAGGGCAGCTCGGGCCAAAGGTCCAGAGCCAGGGCCAGCTGCGGTGTCGTCAAGTCCACTGGCACGAGGCGGTACCAGGGACAGAGGCGGCGCGGTGGCAGCACCCACCGACCTCGGCGCGAAGACACGCCAGCCGCCAGGCGCGGCGGCCGGCAACGAGACGAAGCGGCTCAAGGCGGACTCAGCGCCGAACACGACACCGCTTAGGCCCGCCGGCGCCGCGAGCGGCACCGGAAGGGACCAACGGCGCCGAGGACGGCACCCACTGACGACGCCGGCGGCCACGGGCGCCGTGCTCAACCTCGGTGCCGAGGCGAGACATAACAAAAGGTGGCCTTGAATCCAGGGTCACGGCGCTGAGAGCAGAGTCGGTGCCAACAGGGCCACGGCACGCTGAACGGGCGCCGGCAAGGCTCGACCGACGGCGCCGCCCGGCCTTCCGGACTGCGGAGCGACACCGGGGAGCCTTCACCCCCAAGGGGCGATTGCCGTAGCGGCGCCTCCCGCCCGCTCCCGGGGGGGAAGCAGGACGGGCCTCCTGCGCTGTGGGAGGAGCCTCGACCAAGGCCAGGCTAGTAGTAGCCGAGGCTCCCTCCTCCTTGGCCCATATAGAACCGGGAGGGGACCCGGAGGAAAGGCCGAAAGAGCGCGGCTTGGCCCGACGAGTGCGAACCCTACCCCCGAAAGTCGGCGGAGCTTGCCCCACTTTCCACGCGCGCAGTTCGAGGACACGGCGGTCCATGGAGAAGCAGGCGTCGCATGAATCCATGTCGTGAAGCGGGCCAAGACACGCGAGACACTGGTCATGTTGGTCGGTAACGGAATACTTGCGGCCGCACGGGCACCGACACATGGGGGGCTGACCCGCCTTGGAAAACTTCTTGCTCTCCGACCGAGACATGACCTACGGAAAAAAACACCAAAACAGACTCGACATCGCAAACTTTTAAATAAAAAGGAAAGATCTTACCGGCGCCGTCGAGTAGAGGCAAACCCAGAACTAGTAAGACCGACGGACTTAAACGTCGCAATAAAGGCTGACAGGCCTAGTTTTTCTTCTAACAGCTTCCCACGAGGCGACCTCGACAGCGGAGACAGAAGAACTGGTGAGCAGGAGGTGGTGATGCAGCCTAACGGCTAATCCTCCAAAGCGCCACGTGGTCGTCAAACTCGAGGGGCGCCGATGCTGCGTCGGCTCCGCCTATCCTTTAAAAAAAAACAAACAAACAAACAAAAAAACTCCTGCGGGGTCCTGATCTCCGGCCAGTACCCATCTGTGATGAATGGTGAAGATTGACACAGATAAGATCAGCTCTTGCAGCACGTTACACCATTAGGACTGAAGCCGGCAGGCACCAGGACCCCACAGAAATTTTCTAGCTAGCATTCTTCACTGGGGACCGCCTCTGACGTTGGTCCCGCCCCGGACGTCGGGCGTAGCATGGGAGGCGGTCCCCCCATAATCCTCAGTTCTCCGCGAGACTCCGGCCGCTAGATGACATTAGAAGAGGAGACCGAGGATCTGCCACCAGTTGGCAAAATAAGTAAATAGGAATGCCCCATCTAATGAGATGGGTGCTTGACTCCGACCTACTTCCAGTGGGGATGGTGGGAGGGAAGGTACCTGCTGCAAGAGCTGTTCTAGAAGATCTACTGTTACGGTAAGTTCTTACGTAACTGTACTATCTTACTTCGAGATACAGCTCTTGCAGCAGTTTACACCATTAGGACTGATTACCAAGCAGCAGTGGCAATCATGCACCATCGGCAGGAGGAAAGGTAGAGACCTCAAGGTAACTCGAGCCTAGGACACAAGTCCCTGAAGGACAACTAGACCGAACCCCGCTCTTCGCCTTGATGCAATGTCCAGACTGTAAAGCCTGATAAAGGTATGCACAGAGCTCCAAGTAGCTGCAGCGCAAATAGCTGAGGTGGAGACGTTCTTTAACGCCACAAAGGAAGTAGCCACCCCTCTTGTGGAATGACCCTTGACCGCGCCCGGTAAGGGTTTATTGCGCTTCTCATAACAGAAAGTAATGCACTGGATGAGCCACCTAGAAAGTGACTGTTTGGAGACAGGAGCTCCCTTCATCCTGTGAGCAAAGGAGATGAAAAGTTGGTCCGACTTTTGGTGCTGTTTGGTTCTGGTCAGGTAGTATCTGAGGCACCTGTGCACGTCTAGGGTGTGCAGAAGGGCTTCTCCTCGATTAGAGTACCTTGGAAAATACACTGGTAGATCGATATCCTGATTAAGGGTGAGAACTGAGACCACCTTAGGCAAAAACTTTGGGTTTGTCCTTAGGGATACCCTGTCCTGGTGGAAAACCAAATAAGGCTCTTTACACGTAAGAGCGTGCAATTCTGAAATTCTTCTGGCAGAAGTAACTGCAACTAAAAATAATGTTTTCCAAGAGAGAAAATGTAGCTCGCAATCCGCGGCTGGCTCAAAGGGTGGGAGCGTGAGCTGCTCCAGGACAAAAGGTAAGTCCCAAGGAGGGATTGGATCTTTAATGGGAGGCCTAAGGTGGAGGACGCCCCTTAAAAAGGCACGAGTAGTGTCCAGCTGGGCCACCGTCCGATGGCCTACGGGGGCATGGTAAGCAGAAATGGCACAAAGGTGCACTTTAATCGAGGAGTAAGCCAGTCCGGAGTGGAAGAGGGAAAGCAGGTAGTCCAGAACCAGCTTTTCTGGACAGTCTAATGGCGGAAAGCCGCGCGCTTGGGCCCTCAAACAGAATCTGCACAATTTCATGGCGTAAGTTGCGTGGGTAGCCAGTTTTCTGGCGGCAGAGTCTTACGTCTTCCACTTCTTGCGAGACCCCATATCGCATCATGGCTATGTCTCTAGGAGCCAAGAGTGCAGGTTCAATGAGCGCAGGTCTGAATGGACCAATGAACCCGCCTCCTGAGACAAGAGATGGGAGCTGATTGGCAAAGGAACTGGAGGTTCCTGGAATAGCTGGTGCAAAAGAGGGAACCAAATCTGTCTGGGCCAGAAGGGTGTGATCAGAATGAGCGTCGCTTGCTCCCTGCGAAGTTTTAAGAGAACACTCTGGATCAACGGGAAAGGAGGAAAGGCACAGAGACATCTGCCCGCCCAGGAGAGGGACAACGTGTCTCGCCAGAAAACACCAGGCACTGGATCTAGCGAGTAAATATTGGGCAGTTTTGCGTTGGATGGAGACACGAAAAGGTCTAATTCTGGAGTACCCCATCTGTGAAACAGATCTTCTGCCACCTCCTGTAGAAGTTCCCATTCATGGACTCTGGCCTGAGAGCGGCTCAGGCTGTCTGCTATGGTGTTGTCCACTCCTGGGACATGAACTGCAATAAGGTTTGCACCGTGTTGCAATACCCACTCCCACACTCTCATGGCCTCCCTGCAAAGCGGGTAGGAGTGAGTGCCTCCTTGTTTGTTGAGGTAATACATCATCGCGGAACTGTCTGTAACAAAAGTGTACCCAGTGGAATCTCCGACTAGAAGGCCTGCATAGCGTAAAGGACTGCCCTCATTTCTAGGATGTTGATGTGGAGATGAGACTCTTGGGCTGTCCACAGGCCCAGAGACCGAACACCGTCGAGGTGTGCTCCCCACCCGAGCCCTGAGGCGTCTGTGGAGAGAGTCACAGTCGGGGACGGCGCTGTGAAGGGAACCCCCGCAGAGAGGTTCCCTGGATGTAGCCACCATTGCCAATCTTGAATTACGGTTTTCGTGATCCAGATTGGATGCTGCAGATGGTTTTGCCTGTGGTCCCATTGCACCCGTAACATCCACTGGGTTACCCGCATGTGGAGACGGGCTAGCGGGACTGTTGCAATGGCCGCAGCCATGTGTCCGAGCAGGCAAAGGACCAGTCTGGCTGGGATGGTGTTTTACGCTGACAACTCCCTGATGAGGGATCTGATGTATTCCGCTCTGTCCGTGGGAAGGAAAGCTTTCCCTCTGACAGTGTCCAGAACTGCTCCGATAAACTGTAGCTTCTGAGATGGAACCAGGTGTGACTTCTCGTAGTTGATGAGAATACCCAGTGATTGAGAAAGAGACTGGGTGCAGTGAATAGCAGTCATCAAGGCCTCCCTGGAGGCGCCATGAAATAATCGTCAGGTATGGGAACACGTAGTGGCCCTGTCTCCTCAGAGGCAGGCTCGACTGCCATGCACCCGTGAATATCACGGTACCGATGACAGCCCGAAGGGAAGGGCTCGGAACTGATAATAGCGACTCCTGAAACTCGAGCGCGGGAACCTCCGAGTGGCTTGAGCAATAGGAATAGTGCAGGTAGGCATTCTGCATGTCCAAAAGGCACCAGAAAGGTGTCTTGCTTCAGCATGGAATTAGGCCCGGAAGGGGTCACTGGTCACGAGCAGCTTGTAGCGACCGAAAGGTTGAGGTCGCTGAGTCAGTGGACGGGGCGGGTCCCCCGTTTTCTTTGGAACCAGGAAGAAGTGAGAATAGTACCTAGTCCTCTCTGATTCTCTGGGGCGTGCTTTAAGGCTTCCTTTTCCAGAAGCATGAGCACTTCCTGCTGTATGAGCAGGGCATGCTGACCCGAATAACGGGAGAGTAGGGGAGGTCTTGAAGGTGGGCTGCCTTCAAACTCTATATAATGGCCTTTTTTGACCAGCTGCAGAACCCACCTGTCGGTGCTGATTGATTGCCACCCTGGAAAGTGGCGTGTGATGCGACCCCCAACTTTCTTTTCCCATTGATCCTGGGGAGGGGCAGGGGCCGGGAAGGGGTCATGCTGTGGCAGCGTTTGACCCGGCAGGCTGGGCCGACTTTGAAAATCGTTGACCTCTGCCTGGGGATGACTTGAACTGGGCCTTGCGTGTGAAAGTGCCCTTCTGCTGCTGACCGGAACGTGGCTGTTGCCTTTGTAGCTGGCCACGAAAACGGCTCTGGTTCCTACGAAAGGAACTAGGCTGAGACCTGTACACAGCTTGTACAGATCGGACAGTCTTCCTTGCGTCCTGGAGTTTGGTGATCACTCTCTTGGAGGCGTCACCAAATAGGACCTCGCCATTATAAGGGATGTCTAGGATGTTTTTCTGGACGTCTGGGGTAAAGCCGGAGACACGGAGCCAAGAGTGTTTCCGGAGACAAACGCCTGAGGCTGCAGCTCTGGCCGAAGAGTCCGCAGAGTCATATGCAGCTCTAAGCACTTGGGTCCCCACATCTGACCCGGTGCGGAGGAGGTTTAGGAGCTCCGCTTTCTGGTCACCATCAGGAAGCTTTTCAACCAGGTCCTGGTCCTGTTCCCACAGGGCGTTCTGGAACTGAACCATATGGGTAAAGTAGTTCAGTGACCTGATGGCACAAGTAGCAGCCGTGTATGTGCGCCTCCCAAGGGCATCCAATAGCTCGGATTCCTGGTCCGGTGGCTGAGTGCTCATATGCTGGGGTCTCTTGAGACTGGTCATGTGAAGCAGTGATGACCAGGGAATCTGCCAGAGGTTGGTTCACCAAATACTGGTCCTCTCTAGGGGCCTTGTACAGGCGGTCAGCCTTCTTCGGCACCGCGGGAGTGGAGTGCGGATGTTTCCACACAGCCTTGGTGACATCCGCGAAGGTGTCCACCAAGGGTGGCACTACCACAGGCTTCGGGTCTTTCTGCCGAAGGTAGCGGGCAAGGCGTTGTCGTTCAAGGTCAAGCTCCTCAGCATCCCACCCCATGTTGTCCTGGATGTGCCTCATGATCTCGGCGAAAGAGGGATCATCCGGTGGAGACCTGGGGAGGTCGTGTGGGTCAGGAGAGGGTATGCTGAGTGGAGAAGGTGATCGGGAATACTCTGAAGAATCCGATCTTGAATCCTCCCACGACGGAGTGTACCGGCATCGTCTGGGTCGTTTGAGGCTGGGTGACCCTGAGGGGGATCTGGAGGGAGGCCTTCTCCTGTCGGTAGATCTGCCCCTAGGAGGTGGAGTTTGCTCCTTGGGGGATGGAGGTCGTCCTATTGGCCCCCTAGGTGGAGGAGGGGGCATGGCGGGGAAGGAGTAGGAGGAGTAGTAGGAGGACGACGGGCGGGGACCACATCCTTCTTGATGGTGTCCCACCAAAAGATAAAGAGCTCCTTTACCTCTGCAATGTTCATACCCGACGACGGGCCTGGCGCCGGGTCCCCAGGGGTCTCCTGCTCCGGGGAGGGTTCCCGTGGGAGCCCGGCATCCCCTGTGTCGCCTGCCTGGTCTTCGGGCTGTGGGGTGTCCTCCTTTGTAGAATCCCTATGACCGGTGTCCGCCGGCAAAGCGGGTGCGTCTTCCGCTCTGGGGTAGCCGACGTCGGTCCCCTGGCTGACGTCTTCGGAACTGGCGAACGCCTGGCCGGTGATGGGTGTCTAGCCGGAGTCGTCAGCTCCTTTGCGCCGAGCAGATTTAGAGCGCTTGGCCGACGTCGGGTGGTGGTCCGACGTCCGTTTGAGGGACGTCAGGTCCTTAGTTTTCCTAGGCGTCGGATCAGGACCTCTGGGTGGTTGGGAAACCGACCTGGAGTCGGTGTCCCGGCGACGGGAGGATGAAGTCTTGTGGCGCTCACCCAACTTTGAAGAGGCCTTGGAGGGTGTTGATGAAGCCGAGGGCCTCGAAATCGTGAGAGGCTGGAGCGATGAAGAATCGCTGGAAGACCTGACCTTGACCGGAGGAGGTTGCGACCGAGCCCTGGAGGGAGAGCGGTCTGATCTTGAGCCAGAGCTGCGGGAGTCCGAGGCCCGAGTAGGAGACCTAGACTTTACCCTCTCCCGGTGCTTGTCCCGGTGTTTGTGGGATTTAAATGAAGACTCCCACCGGGAGGAAGGTTCCTGGTCCATACTTTTAAGCTTTTCTTCCAGAAGAAATGCTTGAAGTGCCTTCTGACGGCGGATCCTGGTGCGGCTATTAAAACCCTGGCAAAGGTGCAGGCCTTGGTGTCGCGGGTTCGGCCCAGGCAACGCACGGGACCTAATGGGGATCCTTGAAGAGATCTGTTTGCCGCAGGCACACTTCGAAGGTGACCTCAAGAGATGGAGCTGGAGAGGACATCAGTTGAGCAGAGCAAAAAGTTCGAGTTATTCGGTAGTTCAGTAGTGGGTCATCGCTAGAAAAGGAGACCGAGAGGCCAATGCTGGCAGTTGATTGGCGGAGAAAGAACTGGGGATTATGGGGGGACCGCCTCCTTATGTACTACACCCGACGTCGGAGGCGGTCCCCGCTGAATACTGCTAGCTAGAAAATTTCCGTAGGGTCCTGGCACCTGCCAGCTTCAGTCCTATTGGTGTAATCTGCTGCAAGAGCTGTTTCTCGAAGTAAGATTGTTTCCTAATATGAGACACGAATGGATTTAAACTGAATGTATAAACATGATGTACCTGATTGTTGTTGTTAAACTTGAATTTAAAAAAAAAAAAAAAAAAGATTGCAACTTGCGAAGTGGGATATGTGGAGCTTCTCAAGCAACCTCAATAGGAACTGCTGATAGTTGGCGATATCAGTGTCTGAGGACAGGTGGACTGAAGAATCCTCTTCCTCTGGGGAAGAAGACGAGGACGCAGAGGAGCCCGGCTCAGATTCCGGTCTAAAAATGAGCTGGTCCAGAGCTCTAAGGTAGCGTGCAAAAGCAGCCGCCGCCGATCTGATCCCAGGTCATAGGTTACAAAGAGCTCAAGAGACCTGGTAGAGCAGAGAGAGGAGGCAGGGATCCTCCGGCTGGCGAGTCAGAGCAGGATCCCTGCTAGGGCTCACGGAAATGCACAGGGAAGGGGCTATGCAACACACCCACTATAGATCGCCCAACCATACAGGAGCGGCCAAAGTGGCGTGATCAGAGCTGGTCTGTCCCTTGTGGGAGGCCCCTAGCCCCACCTGCTGTAAACCCTCTCTGGTCCAGAGTGCAAAGCAGAGAGGGGTCGGCACTGCGACTCTTCCCAGAGCCACCAGCAGCTCCTGAAGTGGATCTGCATGCCAACCCCGACCCTCCTCAAACTCCACAGAAAGGGACCTGCTCCTCAGGTGGTCCCCAGTGCCCGAAATTGGGGACTCAGACAGCCCCAGCACCAGAGAAGATGCTAGAAACAGCCCCAGACCGGCACCGGAATCCAACCTGGCGCCGTGCACGATGCCGGAACCAGACTCCGTGCCAGACCCCGATCTGGCACAGAGTGGGGCGCCGGCATCAGAGACAGCGCTGTCCCTGGTTCGGCACCACCCTCAGCACCGCAGATGTCCCCAGCAATGCAGTCGGTGCCGGAGGACATAGGGGAGTCAGTCCCAAGGGCAGGGCCTGCTGAAGGAGTGACCGAAACTATGACACTGGAAACCGAACAGCTAGGACTAACCGGGCACTGGGATTCCTGAAAGTCAGGTAACCACTACGGGTCATCCCGATCATCTTCCTCTGAAGAGGAGATCAGGGAGCAGGCCTAGCACTGACCACACCACCACCCTGCTCACCAGTTTCATAGGTGAAGTTGGCAGCCAAAGTGATGCTAACAGGTGGTACAGAGGACTACCACCGGCTCGGGCCCAGCATATAGCTGTGACCGTGACACCGAGGGAGTCTGCACTTCCGAGTAGTGGCAGACCATGAGGAGTACTCAGCGTACCCACCCCCCCGGTCGACTGTCCACCTGACCCCTCACATGGGTCTCTGGTCTCAGCGAGACTTGAACCAGTACAGACCTGCTCCCTCTCGCATGTATAATACCGCAGAGACACCCGGGGGAAGGGCCCAACACTGCCCCGAAGGTGGGAGGATCCCAACCCCCCCTTGAAAGCACGCACCTTGAGGACCTGGCGGTCCATGGAGAAGCAAGCGCCGCAGCTGTCCATATCGTGATGGGGACCCAAAGCAAGCGAGACAATGATCCGGGCAATAGATATGGTCATTGGCTCTGCAGGGATACCGGCGCATGAGGGCACGCCCTGTTGTTTGGAAAAGCCCCAAACCAGACATGATTGTTACAAACTTAAAAACTAATTAAGGCAAAGACCTGGCGCTGTAGAAACCAGAAAACAAGAAAAATAAAAGAAGCGGTTTTACCGGTTCCTGCAGATGTCTTAAGGTGTTGAGTAACGGCAGCAGCAGAACTTTTCGGCGGTCGATGCAAACCTTTACTAACGTGCGCAATAAAAAACACGGCAGCTGCCACAAAGTGATGCATCTCGACGGCGGGAAAAACAGAACTCAAGTGGTGGAGGGGATGTCAACTCGGCGGCGCTTACGCAATGCGCCGGCCCTATGGGCGCAATCCCTCCCTTCTAGAAGAAACTTCTCTAAACCAAAGCCTCCGTGGGGTTGGTGGGAGCTAAGATAGGGAATTCAAGAACGTGTGACACAGGCACAAAGGAATTGTGAAAACAAAGACAGGGAGATCTTTGGGTGGGAGGAGAGAGTCTAAAACATGGGCAGACTAGATGGATCATAGGTCTCCATCTGCAGACACATTCTACGTATCTATGTCTTATCGCCTCCAGTTTGACCCACCAGTAATGAATGGTGAAGACTGATACAGTTAAGGTCCAGGATTTCTTCTTCCTCCTTATCAGGAAGAACGAGGTCTGGATGGTACTCCTGCTCGACATCGACCTCTTCTAAATCCAGCGTCTGTTGTGCCGACGATGGCCTGTGAGTAGGACGAAGGTGCCATCAACGGCGCTAGCGAGGAGGGTCTAAGAGCACCCAGCTGCTGCACAATGACATTGGTGAATTTAACCAGTGCCTCATTAAAGTAAACACAGTGGGGGACTGATGGCACAGATGTTGACGACCCGCCAGCGGGGCCCAAGAATCCAAGAAGTTTGCAGCCCTAGTGGGAGAAGGAGCAAGTCTAGATGGAGGAACCATCAATGATGAGCCAGTCATTGACAAAGGAGGGTTCGACAACCCAGAGGTTAATGTCTGAGCACCCTGAGAATTGGGCTTAGATGCTGTCGATATGGGTCTGGTGGGCACAGAGATTGGGACAACAGTCTTCTTCACTGGTGTGGCTGCAGGTGACGAAGACCCCCCCCCCAAAGAAGGAGAGGCTGACTGGGAACGAGATTGCTGCTGAGGGGAGCAGTCGCGATCTCAGTCTTTTTTTATGACTTTTCCCCAAGGATTCGTCTCGGGCCTTGGATCCTGAAGATCTGGTAGGCGACTCAGCGGCCGGGGCCACGGAGGACCCCTGCCCAGAACTGGCTCCCTCTTGATCCATAAGGACATTTTTCAAAGACTTTGTGTCGCTGAGGGTTATTTGATTAATCTTCTGGTAGAGCACACAATCAGAGACTTCGTGGTTAGGCCCAATTCTGCAGCAGCAGCAGCAGCAATGGAAGAGAGAGGCTGAAGGATTAACTCTTGACAAACAAGTTGGAGGAATCTCTTTAAGAGATTCAGAAAAATAATTACAAAAAAGTCATTGGTGAAAAAAGGCATGAATACTGCATCGGAGCTTTCTCGGAGACCCTTGTGAGCAAGCTGATGGTGGGAAAGAACTGAGGAGGGAGTTGGGCCAATCAAGCCTTTATAGGTTGACTACGTTAATGGACGTCGACGGTGTGGGCGACCCCAGCTATACTACTGAAAATCTCCCGTGTTGATTCCCCTTCACTGACTAAGTTCTTATGGTGTAACCGGATGACTGAGATACCCCTGAAGAAGACTGGCTTTATCTGCGTTCTGTTTGGACAGGCTGGATAGGAGCCAGTTGTCCAGATAAGAAAGATCTGAAGCCAGAGCTTTTGAGAGTGTGCTGCGAAAATGGTTAAGCACTTTGTAAAGACTCAGGTGCCAAGGACACAGGACTCTGAATTGGTATGCTGACCCAGGGCCATGAAACAAAGAAACCTTTGGTGACTGGAATATGCTGGTAGGTGTCCTGCATGTCCATGGAGGCCAACCAGCTCTGAGACTTAAGAAGTGGTAGTAAGGCCCTAGAGAGATCATTTTGAACTTCTCCCGGAGGATGAATTTGTTCAGCTGTCTGAGTTCTTCTATGGGGTGCTTGTCCCCTCACTTTTTTGGACAAGGAAGTAGTGGAAGTAGATGCCTGTGTTTCGCTCTGACTCCAGGACTACTACCACTGCCCTGTTGTTCAAAAGGCCCACTATCTCCAAAGCTAGAAGGCCGGTAGTGACAGATTTCCACTGGCTATAAGCTGGGTCAGATGCCCTCCTACCGGTCAGGAGAGGTGTGCCCTGAGCAGCTGAGTCAGTGCCGGGGCTGGAACTTCAGAAAGTGGCACTAGGTACTTTCTTCTGCAGCTGAGAGGACTGGTGCTTAACTTGGGAGTCCTCTGCCCCTTATACAAAAGGACTGCTTGCTGCAGAAAAACGGACAGCCTCTTCCTCTTTGTGGATACAAGAAAAAATTACTCACCTTAGTAATGTTGTTTCTTCTAATGGAGTCTTGCTATATTATGACAGATGCAATTTGTCCCACCATTAGAACTGCTCCGGAGGTGAAAGAGTTAACTTCCATGCAGTGCATGGAACTTAGAGCGCAAGCTCGGTTAGAGAAGCTCTATTAGGGTGGTTTCAAACCGAAACCGTCAGATCTTTACGAGCAAAACTCACTAAGGCTCTGTGTGGAAGCTGTAACCTACACTAGCCAACTGGCTACTAAAATATTCACACATTTTCCTGGTCCCAACACCAAGACTCAAGTCAGGGGACCAGAAAAATAAGATAAAATAACTAAATAAAACACAACACCCAAACATAAAAGGGGCATCAATAAGTGCCAACAGTGGACTGCCCACCCATACCAGTAGAAGTTCTGAGAGGGGCAGGCTGGGGGAGGTCATAATATAGCAAGACTCCATTAGAAGAAACAACATTACTAAGGTGAGTAATTTTTTCTTCAAACAACATGAAGTCTTGCTATATTATGACAGATACGAAGCTACAGCAGTACCTCCATGGAGGAGGGACAGAACCTACTTAGGGAATAGGCTCTGAAGCACGGCTGTGCCAAACCGAGCATCCCTCCTGGCCTGGATAGCCAGGGAGTAATGCTTGGTGAAAGTGTGTACTGTTTTCCAAGTAGCTGCTTGACATATCTCCAAGATAGGGATGTCTCTAGCAGCAGCTAGAGATGCAGCTGTACCTCTGGTAGAGTGAGCCCTCAGGCCTGAGGGGGGAACCTTACCCAGTTTTTGATAGCAAAACTGGATACAAGAGACGATCCACCTGGCAATGGATCTCTTAGTGGCAGGTCTCCCTTTCCCAACCTCACCATAAGTGAGAGATAGTTGGAGGGAGTCAAACCTGTGACCCTTGGTATGCTCTATGTAGTAACTTAGGGCCCTCTTAACATCTAAGCTGTGCAGCCTCCTCTCACCAGAGGAGGAATGGTCAGTGAAGAACACTGGAAGTGAAATAGATTGGTTAAGGTGGAAATCGAAACCACCTTAGGCAAAACTTCCTGTTAGTCCTGAGGACTCCTTATCCCTGTGAAAGGAAAAGTCAGTCTCCACTGATAAAGCCTGTAACTCACTTATGTGCCTGGCAGAAGTGATGGCTACTAGAAATACAGTTTTCCAAGTCAAATACTTAAGCTCTGCGAAGACAGAGGCTCAAAGGGTTGCATCAGCTGAGCAATGCAAACATTAAGATCCCAAGCAGGGGCAGGATCCTGAATGGAGGATTGGTATGAAGCAATCCTTAAAAAACTTGGAAAATACAGGGTGAGCAGAAAGAAGAGGGCTTCCCTGCTGAAATGAAAGCAGAGACAGCTGCCAAATGCACTTTCAGGGTAGCTGGTCTCAGTCCCAAAGAATTAAGATGGACCATATAATCCAATACAGTGGGTAAATCAGCAGATTCCGGGGAAATATGCCTCCCAGAACACCATATGGAAAACCTTTTCCACTTGGAGTTATAGGTAGCCCTGGTGGAGGGCTTCCTAGCAGCTTTCAAGATTTCGAGAACACTCTGAGAAAGTTGAAGATCAGCAAACTCTTAACTGCTCAAGAGCCAGGCCTTGAGGTTGAGGGATTTGAGATTCGGATACCAAACTCTCCCCTGAGCACAGGTTAACAGATTGTGGTTCCTGGGGAGACACAGGGGAAGACGGACTGCTAAGGACAGAAGGAGTGGGTACCAGGGCTGCCTGGCCCAGTCTGGAGCAATCAGGATCATCTTGCAGGGCTGAGACCTGATTTTGACTAGCACCCTGAACAGGAGAGGGAAGGGGGGAAAGGCACAGAGAAACTTCCCTTCCCAATCGAGGAGAAAGGCATCCAGGGGGACTGAGCCCAACACTGGGGGCCTGCAACAAAAAAGTGGAAGTTGATGATTGTCTGGGGCTGCAAAAGATCTATCTGAGGAGTGCCCCATCTGGCAAAACTATCCCCAGTACTAGGGGATCCAGTGACCATTAAGTGATGGCCCTGGGAAATCCTGCTGAGAGCATCTGCCAGGACATTGTCCTTGCCTGGGAGGTGAACTGCTATGAGGAAGTGTTCAGGGAATAAGCCAGAGACCACAACTTCATCGCCTCGGTGCACAAGGCCGAAGACAGAGTGCCCCCTTGTTTGTTGATGTACCACATTGTAGGGGTGTTGTCTGTTCTGACCTGTACCACCTTGTTCTGAACAGATGCAGAAAAAACCTGAAGTGCTAGAAAAACAGCTCTGAGTTCAAACAGGTTGATGTGGAGCAGAGGTTCCTGAGGGGACCATAACCCCTGGGTGGAGAGGTCGCCCATGTGAGCTCCCCATCCCAAGAGGGACGCATCTGTAGGTAGGGTCAAGGAGGTGGGACAGAGGGATGAAAGGCACCCTTGTCTCAGATTGCTCTGATCCTGCCACCACTGAAGAGCCTGGATCAGGGTTGAGTCACTGGGATTAACTTGGATGGGGATCTCTTCTTTGAGACAGAAAGCTCTCAAATGGAACTGAATGTCCTCATCTGAAATCTTGCTCCTTGCACTACAGCTGTGGAAGCAGCCATGTGTCCTAGGAGCTGCAGGAAATGCCTTGCTGGTCGAGAGACCTGCAGAGTGAAGGACGAGGCCAGGGCCATCAAGGTCCTTACCCTTTCCAGGGGAAGGAAGGCTCTGGCCTGCTTTGTGTCCAGTTCTGCGCCTATAAAGGTGAGTACCTGGACAGGTTCCAAAACTGACTTTGGAAGATTGAGAAGAAAGCCCAGAGAGGTAAGCAGCTGCTGGGTAACTAGCAGGTGTGATTTGACCTGGTCTGGAGACTGACCCACAATGAGCCAGTCGTCCAGGTAGGGAAAATGGCAATCTTTTGCCTTCTTAGATGAGCAACTGCTACTGCCAGACATTTTGTGAACACCCTTGGGGCAGAGGTAAGGCGAAGGGCATTGCTCTGAACTGATAATGGCCTGAGGGCAGTTCGAATCTGAGGTACTCGATGGGAGCTTCTGATAAGAACATGGAAGTAGGCATCCTTGAGGTTCAGGGAAGCTAGCCAGTCCCTGGCCTTAGGGAGGGTAAAATCATTCCCAGTCACCATTTTGAATTTTGGTTTTAAAGGTGCTTGTTCAGATATCTTAGATCCAGGATAGGCTGCCACTCTCCTGTCTTTTTTGGGGTAAGGAAGTACCTGGAGTACAGACCCTTGCCCTGGTGTAGGGGAGAAACCATTTCTACAGCTCTGAGAGCCAGGAGGGTTGAGACTTCTGTTTCCAAAGCAAGAGTCTCTAAAGGGTTTGCAGGTGGAAAAGATCTGGCTCTCACCTTTGGAAATTTTTTGAAGCTGAGAACCAGACCCTGGCTCACTACTTCCAGGACCCACCTGTCTGATGTTAAAGACTCCCAGTCCTGGATGAAGTAAGCCAGCCTGCCCCCTACAGGTAATGGAGAGCCGACCCTGGGCATCCCATCAGGTGCCTGTTTGGCAGGGCTTTAGGCTGAGGGGTGGGAGCAGGCCTGCTCATACCCCGTCTGCCTCTCCCTCTGAAGAACCCCCTCTGAGCATAGGCTGAAGAGGAGGCCTCGGTCTGGTAAAAAGGCCTGTGAAAAGGCCTGCCCCTACCCCTGGGGGGCTGCCTCTGAGGAGTGGCTTGCCGTTCCTTGGCTTGTGCACTCCTATAAGTGGTTCTATATTCATCCATTTTCTTCATATAATTCTCTGTCTGCTCCCCAAACAGAGAATTTCCCACCACAGGAAAATCCATAGCCTTAGACTGGGTATCCTGTGACAAAGTAGTACACCTGAGCCAGGCCAATCTCTGAAAAGCCACAGATGTAGCCATGACTCTAGAGGATACATCATTAGAATCCACTGCAGCATGGAATTGCACCTTAGATGCCTCAATACCATCAACAGCCACCTGCTCCAGCTCCTTTGCAAGCTGGCCAGGGACCTGTTTGGCTAAGGCCATGACAGTATCCCATCTAGATTTCTGGTATCTCACAACATAAGCCATATAGTTTGCTTGTCTGAGTCCCAAAGATGCTGCCATGTATTGTTTTTTGGCCATGGCATCAATCTTCCTGGAGTCCTTGTCAGGAGGATGTGAAGCCAGGGGAATATTAGCTTTATCACAGGCTGCAGCCTGAACTACTAACATGACTGCATTGCTGTGAAGAAAATCTGTGGGGACCTGACAAAGTGTACCTCCTGTCCACCTTTTTCATCTACAGGAGGCACAGAATTAGGAGCTTTTTAAAATTTTTATTGTTTGTTTCCTAAAGATTTATGTAAAGGGATGGACAATCTCCTGGACTCTGGGATATCCATCATCTCTACATAGTCAGGCTCCTCTTGCTCATCCAAAGCCTCCTCTAAAGTAAGCTGGAGGGTCTCAGCAACTTTTTTATAAAACAAAAAATGAGAAGGGGACTCAGCAAGCCTAGGGGGAGATTCACCTAAAGGTCTGTCTGGGGAGATGTCCAGTTCAATGGGCACATCTAGACTTTCAAAGTCACATTCACACTGATCATAATCATCCTTCCCCCTCCTCTGGTTCATAAAACTCTTCTATATCATATTCTTGAACCGGTGGAACCGACCTTTTGCCAGATAGTGGCGGTTCGGAGGGAACCGGGGACAGTGACTGGACAATCTGTATTGCCCTGGCTATCTCTGCAGCAGTTGGAGAAGGGATTTTGGACTCCACACCTGCTGACTTTCTAGTTCTCTTTGCTGGAACTGGCTCCTCAGAGTCAGCTTTACGTTTGCCTGAGGAAGTCTGGCCCTGGTCAGAGGGCACTCCCTCCGGTTCGGCTGGCACCGAACTGGGCTGGCCATCCGGGTCAGCGGACTTTTTGGCCTCTCGTTCCCTGAGCCTACCAACTCTCTTATCTAGGGTGGCTGCAGGGAAATTCTTGCAAATCTGGCAGTCTGCATTGAGGTGGTCAAACCCCAGACAATAAACACATGTGGTGTGTGGGTCAGCCTTGGCAAAGGCTTCCCCACAGACACTACAGTGTTGAAACCCAGTGGGCCCGGTTTTTCTTTTGGGTTTCTCAGACATAATGCCAGCCTAACCAAAAACTTGCCCTTTTGATGGCAGTGCCAGGCAAGACACCCTTATCAGGTTCCCAACCGTGTCACGGGTCGTGGAAAAAACCGTAATGAAATCCGTTTTTTTTAGAACCGATAAGAACCGGGAACCGCACTCTAACAAGCCTTAAAAGGCTTCAAAACAAAGTTTAAATACAATTCGATCGGTTCAAACCGAACCGATAAACATTTACAAGTTCCACAAAGAAACCTATCTATTACTTACAATACCATAGACAGAGCTTGAACCGATCGGTTTGCGGTTAAAATAAATATTGCGGTTGAATTTAACCGAGAAAAGACGCTTTAAACCGAGGAAATGAACCGAGCAGCAGGAGGAATCTCCGGAGCGACTGTTCAGTGAAGCGGAGTAAAGAATCTGACGGTTTCGGTTTGAAACCACCCTAACAGAGCTTCTCTAACCGAGCTCGCGCTCTAAGTTCCATGCACTGCATGGAAGTTAACTCTTTCACCTCCGGAGCAGTTCTAATGGTGGGACAAACTGCATCTGTCATAATATAGCAAGACTTCATGTTGTTTGAAAGGGGCTGGTCTCGCAGATTTGATGGCTGCCTTAGTCTTCAGACAGGCCTCAAGAGACTGTTCCACTTGTTGGCCGAACAAGTAGGTGCCATCGAAGGGGACAATCATGACTTGCTGCTGGATATCAGCTGAAAACCATGATGTCTGAAACCAGGAATGTCTCCTTATGCAGATTCCAGCAGTGGCAGAGTGGGAAGCAGCATCATATATGTCCATGGCTGCCTTGAGCTGATGACTGTTGGATTCTATACCATGAGTGACAGTCTGAAGGATCTTCTGTTTAGTGTCACACTCTGGTAAGGACTCTGCAAAAGACTAAGAGAAGTTCAAAGGACATATTCATACTGAGGAAAATCTCGATAACTTGATATTCGCATGTTTAAAGTGGCCTCCGCAAAAGCCCTTTTCCCCATGTTGTCAGTCTTATGAGATTTCTTGTTAATGGGGTGTGCTGTAACCTCCTGAAGGAGAACGGCCTTGTCTTTTTCAGCAAGGCTAACAATTTTATCTGCAATAGGCTGGGAAGCCAAAATAGGTTTGTCGTTAGGAGACATATACTTACGGTCTACCTGCTTTGACACAGAAGGAATGGAAGCAGGTCTACCCCCCACAGCCTCCGAAAGTTTCAAAGCTGGAGAAACAGGAAGCCCGAGATTAACTGGAATGTCAGAAACACGAAGTCACTCCTGATGCAGCCGCGCGTCTCGAGGGCAAGGGTTGCCTTCATATTTCTCAGCAAGGTCTGAAAAGATGGATCCTTCTAAGAGACGGGAGCTGAAGCTTCATTCTCCAGGCTGCAGAAAGTGTCATCACCACCGCTCTGTGAAAGAATGAGGTCGGGGTCAGATTCATCTCCCTCCAACTCCTCTTCAGAAAGGGGAGCAGGAAAAAAGGGGACATAGAAACACTAAGTTGGGCCCAGGAGTTGGATTTATTTTATTTATTTATTTAGTTTTTGCTGACTGGGTAAGTGCACTAGACAAATCCTGCCTGTTTTCAGGCACAACCCGGGGGAGAGGGATACAGATGAATGCCAACTGACCTTGAACCAGATTAAGCTGTTGGTAGTATTTTTAGTGAATGAGGGAAATTTGGCCAGGACACCGGGGAAATTCCCCTACTCTTTGTCAGTAGGGGGAGCTGCTGCTATGGAGGAGGAGGATGCGTCGAAGGAACATTTGGCTGGTGTACCTGGAGGTGAGCAGGTCTCCCAACCTTCAGGTCCAGCTCAGGAGACTGAAACCGCATTGAACGTTTTAATGGAAACGGAAATTATGGAGGTTAATAGTACTTTAACTTCAGAAAGTATGCCTCATGGATTGTTTGCATTGGATGATACCTGGCTTGATAATATATTCAAACAAAATAAGGTCTTACGATGTCTGGACAAAGGAGTTGCGCTTAATGAAATGCTACCGGGATCACTGGACTGCGATATACCTGATTCACAAAATGTTATGTTGGATTCAGGTCTGGTGAGTACTACAGTGACGTTAATTCAAGATGAACTAATGACAGCGGAGAACAGCAGAAGAACAGCTGAGAGGCGGGTGAGTCAGAACGCTGACATACCTGCATCAAAGGAATCCAGCTGTAATGAGTCACACCCTTCAATGGAGAATCTGACAACGGGAGTAAGGCCTATCACGATACAGGCAACTAAGGTTTTACAGCCTGAGAACAGTGAGGTATGAAATATTTTTTCTTTACCAACTAAACAAATGACAGGGGATGTGCAGATTCAGTCTTTGGGGTTATGGAAAGGCAGAAATACGGACAGTTTTACAAAAACAGCATGCGAACCTGCACTAACTTCCCTAGAGTGTTCTTTGATGAATGCAGGCTGGAAACGAGGAAAAGCAGGCATCTGGGTCCCGGATCCGGAGCACAGTCCAATTCCTGGCCAATCTGTGATTTTAGCAACTACGAAAACTTGTAATGCAATCCACTCTCCAGTTCAGATAGAAACGGGTGGGAATGGGAACAATATGTCTGAAATGAAAGGCCAGGACGAAAATACATTACCTCAGTGTATGGTGTCTTCTGTATCTGAGTCAGAAGTGTCAATAGTTAATCCTGCAGAATGGGGGGACATTGCTGAAGCTGAACAACAACATTCTAAACAAGGTACAGACTTACAGGGGCAAGAGAAAAAAGCTTGGGAGAATTTTAGGCAAAAGGACCCATTTTCGGGCCCCCTCCTTGCATGGACGCAATGCAGTGCGTTTAGAATACGTAGGGGGATTGGAACTTGCACCGGATAGACTGTATGTGGGGAGGAAGTTATTAAAAAGTTAAATGGTTTTTTTTTTTCAAGTGAAATACATGCACTAATTCATATGTCAGGGTCAGTTTTATATGATGTAAGTTTTGATAACCCACAGGGCCTAGATTGTTTTTGGGCCAAGCTGGATTCTCTCAAGTACACAGAACTATGGTTACCCTTTAAAGTTATACCTTTGACTAAGCCTTTGATCAAAATTGTAACAGTCTTGTTTTGACATGAATCAGTGTCTGTCCATGATATTTAATTTAGTTATTTAACCAGGTGAGACACACTAAGCTGAAAGCTTTTTTTTACAGGTGCAACCTGGGAGCACAGGGAAGTTAAGTGACTTGCTCAGGGTCACACAGTATGCAAGTGGAAGCTGTGGGATTCAAACTCAGGTCTGGTCTGCTGGATGTCACCAGATTTGCAGCTCATATTACTTACTGGTTGCAAAGAAAATGTGAAGTATTAGGAAACCCTTCCCCAATTTTTGATGACTAATGCATTTGGAATGGGGGGTGGATTTTTAAGGTGCGTTTACGAAGCAACAGTATGGGTCCAGTACATTTGCCAATCAGTGTATTTCTGGGGAATGAGAGGGGCCATTTGTTTTATCCAGGGCAACCTAGAGCATGTTTTAAGTGTGGGGCTTATACTCATTTGGGATCAGCATGTGACAGACAGATGTCATTTTTGTTTAGATTTTGGCCATCATAGTTCAGAATGTCAAACTGAAATGAAATGCAATCTTTGTTTTGATTCAGGACACACGTATAAAAATTGCCCATGGGCAGCCCATAATCGCAC
This sequence comes from Neoceratodus forsteri, assembly GCA_016271365.2. Taxonomy (NCBI): domain Eukaryota; kingdom Metazoa; phylum Chordata; order Ceratodontiformes; family Ceratodontidae; genus Neoceratodus; species Neoceratodus forsteri. The sequence goes on along the minus strand of JADMNL010000031.1, from coordinate 152,801,044 downwards.
TGACCAGAGGAATCAGGATTATTATTCAGGAGACTCAAAAGCGAGAGATGAGTAAATGGAAAACTTCATCTCAAGGTCCCCCTCCTGACACTCATTCGGACCCTCCTACCCCTTCTTTGAAACCTGGAACAGAGAATAAGGTAGCTGAAGATGTTGCAGCAGATATCTCAGTAGTGCCAGAAATCGTTTCAGAATTACCTTTACAAGTCCAAATAGAAAAAGTGCCAATTGCCCCAGAGGTGGGAGACACTGAGATGCACCCCCCCACACAAGCTGTTAAAAGTGTGGCAAAAAAAAAAATAAATAAAAAAGTTTAAAGTAGACTAAGCCACGATCAAAGGTAGCAAAAGCAAATTTTTCAGGAGATGAAGACATAACTTTAACAAATAAATATGAACCTTTATCAAAACAACACCCTGAGACAGATCAGGGGGGTGATTCAGAGACTTCTCTGGCGCCCCACTCTTCTGATTCAGAGGAGGAAATACAGGACCAGAGAGGAGTGGTAAATAGGAAAATCAGGACTGGATCAAGAGTTCGAAGGAGTACAAGGTTGAGGAAGCCACCTTGAGAATGAGGATCCCCCCGCCTTATTTTTTAGATGCAAGGTATTCCTCAGATTAGTACAAGTACTATCAATGTTAATAGTATCAAAAATGCAAAGAGAAGACTGATTGCCTTAATTGTATTGAAAGAGTTAAATTGTGATATCTGTCTTATACAGGACACAAGATTAAATACAGTTTCCTCAGTAAGGTCAGCTCGGCAACTACGGTGTTAGGGCCCTTCTTATTTTTCTTTTGGGACTGAGGTATGTGAAGGTGTTGGTATTTTGTTTAAGGGGGATGGGTTCAAAGTAACAAGGCTTGTAGAAATTTCTTTGGGGAGGGCCTTAATGATAGATTTTACTTTTAAATCAGTGGGGGTGGAGATTGATAAATGTGTATGCTCCCCTCACGAAAAAAGAAAGAATAATATTATTTACTACTATAAAACCTTTTTTGATTACAACAAAAAATGTGATGGGGGAAGAGACTTCAACTGTGTTGTAGATAGTAAAGATCGATGTGTGCAGACAAAAAAAATGTACTGTGACTCAAATTGTCTTCTTAATATACAGACACAGTGTGAGTTACAGGGCACATTTCGAATACAACAAAAAGTAGGAGGACATACATATTTTAGGGGCAAGCTAGCGACCAGGATTGATTTTATTTTTACAAAATCAAATATTAGAGTTATAAAAGCTGTCACTATTCCTTTAGAAATTTCTGATCATCGATTCTTTTTGTTTCCTTGGGGAGTATTAATGGTCCTGCTTATGGGAAAGGCTATTGGAAATAAAACACTTTAGTATTGCAAGAGCGCAGTTTGCAGATAGAAGTTAATGAATTTCTTAGGGCCAGGATGTCAGCTGCGGTCTTAACTGATAATCTGAACACTTGGTGAGAGAACACAAAACAAGGGTTAAGGGACGTTTTTCAAAAGTATTCGGTTAACTCTCAACGGACTCAATATAAGCAATACCTTGCATTGCGTTCTCAGTTGGGGAAAATTTATACAGTTATAAATGAAAAGCAGATTAATTTAACGGAGCAGGCAAATCATATCAATAATGCTATGTCTGATATTCAATATTCTAGGGCCACAGCTTTATTACACGAGCATAAGATCTGCTCTCCAGGTAAAACAGGATTTGGAGATGCTTTTAAAAGTTGTTTCAAAAGAGTATCAGATAGGTTTATGGCCTCACTTCTAACAGAAGCTGGGGAAGTAGTGACTGAAGGATCAAGTATTATGAACGCGGTGTTCATTTACCTGAAAAATATGTATAAGGAAGCACAAATTGATACTGATGTGTTAAATGACCTTCTTCTTAAGCTGGACTTGCCTGAGGTGCCCTCGGAGTATTTTAAACAGCTAATTGAACCTATTTCCATACCTGAAATTGAGAAGATAACTGGAAACCTTAAAAAAAAATACTGCTCCAGGAATTGATGGGCTCCCAGCAGATTTTTATAGTACCTTTAAGGATCTGGTGACTCCAATTTTGCCGGTTGTCTTTAACTGGATGTTACAGAATATGGAGATGGATTTTCACTTTTGTATTGCTGTACAAATATTAATATGTAAGCATAAAGATAAAAGGAACCGTGATAATTGGAGATCATTAAGCCTCTTAAATTCAGAATACCAGATTCTTATGAAAATTATACACACCCGGTTATTAAAATTAACAGCATATTTGATATCTACAGCTCAAACGTGTACGGTACCTGGATGTTCAATACACCATAACTTATTAATAATTTGAGAATTGGTTGAGCAAGGGAAAGGAGGACAGCTTCAAGGTTATATTCTGTTATTAGACCAAGAAAAGGCCTCTGATAAGGTTCCACGCCTATTCATCAAAAAAAGTCCTTACTCATTATGGAATTCCATCTACTTTTGTAAATTGGATCTTTTTATTGTACAGTAATGCTAAGGCAATGCCACTGGTTAATGGGCACTTCGGGAATTGCACAGACATCCTTCGGAGAGTGCGACAAGGATGCCCTTTAAGTCCCTTACTTTATGTATTTTGTTTAGATCCTATAATAGTATGATAGTTTTGCTTCTTTCTTATATTAAGTTTGTGTTGTGGCAAGCAAGATGTAAATTTGTTCTACAACAGATATACCAGAGTCCAGAGAAAGTTATTAATATTACTGAAGCGGAAGTAAGTAGGCATTATTTTTTTGAACAAATTCTGAATCCTAGTGTATGGAAGATTAGATGGGTAGATGTACCTTTTATGAAAGACAAAATTGGCTGAACTGTTACTAAAATGATAAAATATTGACTTACGATGAATTTTGTATTCCTGTTTGAGTATTTGTTTTACCGATGTATTGTGGGAATTTGTGTATTAATGTTTATGATTTTTCTAGATTATGTACGGTTTAGTTTTCTTCAATAAAATTTTCCCCTACTCTTTTCGATAAGTGCCATGGGATCTTTAACATCCACCTGAACTACCACCAATCCAGGCAGATGGGACCTTGGTTTAACGCCTCATCTGAAAGACGGCACCTCAGAAGTGCAGCACCCCTCTCATGCTGCACTATAGTGTCAGTACTGGGATATTAACCCAAGTGCCAGATGTGGGAACTGAACCCACAGCCCTTTGATCTCCTGGCCTCAGAGGCAAGTGTGCTACCTACTGAGCCACTGACACTGCTAATAAACAGGTGACACCTGCACTGGAGGGGAAAGCCAGCGCCAAAGCTGACGCTGGCCCCAAGGAAGCCAGCACCGGACCCAGCAACAAAGGAGCCGGCACTGGCGAAGAACCCAAACCAGGCGATGCCGGCTGTGGTGCCAGATGCGGCACTGGGGCAGGCCCCGAAAGGCCTGACTCTGACGCCGAGCCCAACACAGATCCATAAGGTCCAACCGGCACCGAAGTGACTGAAGAAGGTACCTGGGCTGGTCCCTGCATAGTGACACTGCAAGGAGGTACGGAGAGTGGAACCTGTGTCGGCGGCGCAGTCCCCAGCAAGAGATCAGGATCCGCTGACAAAGCCAAAAGCTCTACCTAGCTTGAGTGCCCCAGGTGAGAGCCTGAACAGCCTAGGCCTGAAGGACCAGAGACCGGATCCACAGGAAGTGGCAAACAAGCCAGATGCTGTACCCACTGCTATATAAGAGCAGCCCAGTAGTGAAACTGCACACCAGAATCCCCACAAGAGGACATAGAGGGGCTCCAGGTCCGAGACATGGAAGGACCACGAGCAGAAGCCATTGGAGAAACCAGACAGTGCCAGTGAAGGCCTCCTGCTCCCGAACCCAGGCGGCCTCTTGGCAGATACACAGGACGATGACCTCAAGTGGTACTGTTTCTTCCCCTTCCACCGGGAAGAGGAAGAACCCGAGGTCAAGTGGTGCCAGGTCCCCAACCTGGATCAAGAACAGCCACGCTTCTTTTTGTGCTTACGGGAGGACTGTCCTTTCACCCGAACACAGGACTGCCCGTTGTCAGAACCCTCCCCCAGAGAAGGAGGTGGATCAGAGATGGCCCTGCTGCCAAAGCAGCATTCGTAGAGACTGTCTACCATCACCGTCCATGGTCATAGGCTGTTAGTCAGTAGGGCTGAGAGAAACTTGACAAATGAAGTTTTTTTTTTTTTAATAACTGACAGAAAATAACAGTGAACGCTAATGTAATGTAGATGTGAAGATTCTGACTCCCAGCGGGTGAGCGATGTCATCACTGAAGTGCACTTGACTGCTTGAAAAAAGGAACTGAGGCGGCTGAGGACCGCTGCTGAGATATGCTATATAGCGCGAGACAGTCTTGCGGTGTCACTTATGTGCGCAGTCTATCTTAGTACTGGCACTCTTGAAGATTTTTGGCTCCCCCAGGGAGCTAACGCCTCCGGCTCAGGACCCAGCAGTGTGAATGAATGGCGAAGAGAAGGTCCAGAAAGATTTTTAGTTTCAACTGGTCATGTGCGACTGTGAGTTGTCAATCAAATTGACACTATTGAGGCTGCATGCCCAGTACACCTGCCTCTTGTTTCAGACAACTAGTGTCCCACCAAAAAGCAGCTGAACTTTTATACTTTAAAAACAAGCAGGTTAAAATTTATGTAACATTTAGGGAGTTCCACAATGAGTTTATGTAACTGAACTGTGTCTGTATCTCTAAATTCCACCTCTACTGAAAATGCTCGACAGTAATTACAAAAAAACAAAAACAAAATATGGGTAGGTGTGGGCAACACAGAATTTCATCCATATCCTTACTGTGGGATGCTTGCCTTTAACAAACCTCTCTAGCTTAGCTCTCAGGGATTTATGTAGCATCCCTCATCTCGGGTGCATGTAAAAGTGCCCCACTGTCACACTTCACAGGGACAATGCTCTTTTGCTTATCGAGCGCCACTCTGGTTCAATGACCTCAGCCCAACCATCTCCTCTGCCCCAACTATTGGTATATTTAAAACTAGGCTCCGGGACTATCTCACTACCAACAGCTCCTGTGACTGCTCAACAACCTTGTTTCTCCACTTCCCTTTCTGCTCTAGTTGTCCCCCCTCTCCCCTCCCCTCCTCACTGGATTCTACCCTCACATCTTGGTATACCCAATGCTGCACTTTTCACCCTCTCGCCACCCTTCCTACATTCCTTCTCCCCCCTACCCTCTTCCCTCTCCCTATGACTCTGGCACTTCTTATCTGTTGTCTATTTTCTCTGACAAATGCCGCTGGCTGCCTTGTTACAATGAAAGAACTGGAAGGGGGCAGGATCAGTTGTGTTCCAGGACAGTAGCTGCTGCTGTTTTCACAGGGTTCTTGTGGATTTTACTTGGTAGGTTAGTTCTTTTCTTTCTTGCTTCTAAGGGCTAGCAGGGTATTGTTCTGGGGATCCTGGATGTTTGTAAACTGATTTAGTGGCTGTAAGTGGGGCTCTTTTGTGGATGTTTCACTTTGTAACAGGCTGCGCTGGTAGAGGCCTATTTCTTCTGATTTAAAACCTGTTTGGTGGGATTTGCTTGGGCCTGGCTCTTTAGCTGCAGGGCTTGGAGGGAGACACAGGGCTGATACACTCTCTCTTGTCGGTGTCTGCCCAAACCCACCCTCCCCCCCTCCCTCCCAGAAGTCTGCAAATTTATAGGGAAGACCTGCCCTGCAATTGGAGGAAAAGGCTGCTTGGTGCAGCTCATGGAGTTCTAGCCACTGGGGTTGAATTTAAAGGCCGGGAGAGAGGAGCTTAGGGAGTTGTTCATTTCCTTACATGTTTAATGTGTTGTACTGCACCCTAGTAACAGAGTTACTGGTGTACAGTGGGACTGTCTCTAGGATTAGTGGGTGACCTGATTAGGCAGTAGGGGTATCTTGGAATAGGGGAACCTGGTGGCTCACCCAAGGAAACCTATTTGAAAGGGGATGGAACCACACATCATTAGGGCCGCATCTTTGGGAGGGTGGTGGGGTGCACAGGGTGTGGAGCAGCCATGATACTGGACTGGGCTTGAAGTTTGGTGGTTGCCCAGTGTGCTACCAGCTAGCACAGCTTAGGGAGGAGGTTGGGGATGAGGAGAAAGCTGGGGAAGGGGGTGGTATGGTTGGGGAAGGGGGGGCTGGAAATCTCCCACAGGGTTGCACCAAGCACTGGGGTGGGGGTATAGGGAAAGGATGCAGGAGAATACTAGGGTCACAAGGGACCCTGGCAGAGGGGGTCCAAAAGGACACTACCAAGGAAGCAGCAGGTAACTGGGGACCCTCACAAAGGGGGACGGAGGGACAACATTCTCAGGGAAGTAGGTGGATAGCCAGTGCTGGACAGAAGGAAGCAAGGCAGGAGGTGGATCAGACCTTATACTTAGTAACCGCCCAATTCTCTTGTTCTGCCCAAGGATGGGGGGATGTAGCCACGACAGAGGTGGTTAGAGACGGAAAGGGTGTGGGAGTGGGGGCAGGAGGCAGGGGCCAGATAGCAGGAAAAACAGGGGGGACCTGGAATGCAGGAGAATGGGGAGCAGTGAATCGGAGCAGGAGGGGCAGGGGAAGAAGGAGGAATGCAAGGAGAAGGACCAGTTGGGAGGAAAGGTAAAGAAGGACCAGAAGTACAAGGAGGATTCAGTAAAGAGAGCTGAGGGGTAGGCTAGGGGAGCAATGAAAGCAAGGAGGAACTAAATGGAGACAGGAAGGAAGGGAGGATGAGCCAGGCTAGTTTAGCAGATGGGGAGAAGAACCAGTTGTGAGCAGTGAGGGGAATTAACAAGGCACAGAAGGATACTCAGGAGGAGGAGAGGCATAGGATTGAGGAGGAGTGGCCATGGTAAATAAGGAGCGGTGGCATGTGGCACACAGATAGGGGAGGAACAAGGAGCCAGCTGGGTGGAGGGGCCGGTAGAAAGGATGAGGGACATGGAAGGGGGGGAATGGAGGAAAAGGAGTGGTCAGAGTGCTCCTGCTGGGGGATTCTATGATCAGGGGTATCAAATGGGATAGGGAGGAAGAAGCCTGGCCAGTTAGAACAAGATGCTTCCCTGGACTAACGGTGCACAGGGCTAAGCACGAGGTATATCAGCTGGCAAAGGACTGTGGGGGTTCCCCAGACATACTGGTCCACCTGGGCACAAATGACATTGAGGGAAATAGCGAGCTAGAGATACAGGCAAGATTCAGGGAGCTCGCCAGGGTCTGTCATGACATAGGATGCACAGTTTCCTTCTCAGAAATCCTGCCAGTGCCAAGGGCTAGTGGGGAACCCAAAAGAAAAATTAGGGAGATAAACCAGTGGCTCAGGGAGTGGTGTGAGGCCAGAGGGTATGGGTTGATGGGGGATTGGGGGGAGACCTGGGAGGATAAGGAGCTGTATGCTAGAGATAGACTACATCTCAATTTGGAGGGAAGGGGAATCCTTAAGTTGAAAATAGAGGAGTTCATTGGTGAAAAGTGGGGTTTAAACTTGTGAAGGGGGGTGGGATGGGAGAAAAGGCAGTCAAGAGGATGCCGATAAAGGAGGGACTCTGTCTCCACCCCCCTGGGGACCAGGAGGATTGCAGGAAAAGACCAACTGGCAAAGTGCAGACCAGGAGAAAACAGAATCCCCAAGGGAACACGAGCAGGGGAAATGGAACTATAGGGAAAGGGTGGAAGGTAGTCCTGCTAAATGCCAGGAGCTTGGGCAATAAAATGCCTGAGCTCCAGGCGATGTTAACTGAGGAGCAGTGGATGTGGCAGCAGTCACTGAGACTTGGGCCACTGCAAGACATGACTGGGACCTGAACCTGGAGGGTTACACTATGTTCAGGAAGGACAGGGGAGGAAGGGAGGAGGGTAGCAATGATAGTAAAAACTGCATTGGCATAGGGGGAGTAGAGGAGGCGGAGGGAACACGTGAGGCGATCTGGGTCACCTTGATAACAAGGGGTGGGGGTGGGGTGGGGCAAGAGAGTAAAAATAGAGTGGTGTATAGACCCCTGCCCTGGCGGAGGAGCTGGAGGACAGTCTGGTGGCAGATGTTAGGAGACACTGCAGACTGGGCAGAGGAAAGGTGGTGGTGTTAGGGGACTTAAACATGCCAGGAACAGACTGGGAGACTATGACATCCTCTGTGACCAGGGAACAGAGGTTGTTGGATGTCTTTCAAGACACGTTCCTAACTCAGCAGGTGAGGGAACCGACCAGGGAGGCACGGGTACTGGATGTGGTCCTGGCAGACAGTGACCAGATTGGGTGCCTGGAGGTAAGGGACCCATTGGCGGGGAGTGACCATGCCACGGTCTGGTTCTGCCTGGACCTAGGAGGGGTAGAAGGCTGCACAAAGATGGAAGTAACCGACTTCAGGGGGGTGGATTTTAAGGAAATGGGAAGGATCTTTAAGGAGCATTTGGATGGGATCGGGTCAGACATGGACACTGACAGTAGGTGGGAAATCATCAGGAGAGGGGTGCAGGATGCTACCAGCACCTGTGCAAGAGTAAGACGAAAATGCGGTAGGGCCCAAAAACCCTGTTGGTGGACCAGGGAGGTCCAGGAGGTGGTGCGAGGAAAGAAAGCAGCCTAGGAGTGAAAGGGATCGAGAGGAGTATGAGCTGATGGCTAGAAGGGCCACTAGAGTGGTGAGGGTGGCTAAGGCAAGGAAGGAGCAGAACCTGGCCAGGGAAATTAGGAGAGGGAAAAAGGGGTTCTTTAGATACATTGGGGAAAGACGAAGGGTGAAGGGGCAGATTAGCAGGATTAAATCAGGGAAGAGATGGGCACAAGACCCAGAGGAGCAGGCTGAGGTACTAAATGAGTACTTCACCTCAGTTTCACCAGGAAAATGGGATGCTGCATCATACATGGGAGGAGACAGAGATAATGAGGAGGGGCCCTTACCAATCGGCAGGTCTGGGGAGGGGGGCATCACTGGCAGGTGGGGGGAGGGCTAAGCAGGGAGAAGAGGCACTGGAAGTGGAAATCACAGCAGAGAGAGTGAGGGAAGCCCTCAGCTCCCTTAAGACGGAGAAAGCACCGGGGCCGGATAAATTACATCCTAGAGTGCTGAAGGAACTTGCAGATGTCCTGGCGAAACCCCTGGCAGAGCTTTTCACCATCTCTCTGAGGACAGGGTGGGTGCCCCAAGACTGGAAGGTGGCGCATGTAGTGCCTATCCACAAGGGGGAATCAAGGGAGGTGGCAGGGAACTACAGGCCTGTCAGCCTGACATCAGTGGTGGGCAAGGTGATGGAGGGCATTGTCAAGGAGAGGCTAGTGGGGACCTGGATAAGTCAGGGTGCCTGGACGATAGACAGCATGGATTCATCCCGGGGAAATCGTGTCAGACAAACCTGGTGGAGTTCTATGACTGGGTGACAAGTGCCTTGGACCTAGGTAGACCAGTGGATGTCCTCTTTCTAGACTTCAGCAAGGCATTTGACTCTGTTCCTCACGTGGGCCTGTTGGATAAACTAGGAGAAATGGGGGTGGGAAACCAGATGATCCGATGGATAGGCAATTGGCTCCAGGACCGGACCCAGAGGGTCGTAGTTGGTGGGATAGTCTCTTCCCCAAGGAGGGTCATTAGTGGGGTCCCACAGGGATCAGTCCTTGGACCCCTTCTGTTCAACACCTACATATCTGACATAAGGACAGGAATCAGGAGTGAGATGAGTCTCTTTGCAGATGACTCGAAACTGGGGGCGGTGGTGGATGGGGAGGAGGGGAGGGTGGCCCTGCAGGGGGACCTGGAGGCTCTGGAAAGATGGTCTAGAAAGTGGAAGCTGAGGTTTAATGCAGGGAAATGCAAGGTACTCCACCTGGGGGCCAGAAACCCAGGCCAAGTGTACACCCTGGGGGGGAAATACTACAAGTCTCAGTGGCTGAGAGGGACCTGGGGGTGGTGGTGGATGTCAAGATGAACAACTCTGAGACTTGTAGGAGGGCAGCAGCCAAGGCCAACAGGATGCTGGGATGCATTGCTAGGGGGATCACCTCCAGAAGGAGGGAAGTGATACTCCCTCTGTATAACTGCTTGGTGAGGCCGCACCTGGAGTACTGCGTGCAGTTTTGGAGGCCGCACTTAAAGAGGGACATTAACCTCCTGGAGAGGGTCCAGAGGAGGGCAACCAAAATGATTTGGGGCTTGGGGGACAGGACCTATGAAGAGAGGCTCAAGAGCTAAATATGTACACTTTGGAAGAGAGAAGGACTGGGGACATGATGGAGGTCTTCAGGTACATGAAGAGGGTAAATAGGGGAGGAACAGTGAGGGTGCTTCAAGGAAGGAGGAGGGGCCACTAGAGGGCATGGGTGGAAGCTGGAGGGGAAGATTCAGGGAGAAAGGAGGTGCTACTTCACTGAGAGGGTGGTAGAGCCATGGAATGCACTACCTAGGGGGCTGGTGGAGGCAGAGACAGTGGAGGGGTTCAAGAGGGTGGGACAGGTACAGGAAGGGTTCAAGCAAAATCCAATGCAGCAAGAATATCCGGAACTGGGAAGGGAGAAACCAGAGAAGGCGAGGGGGACAGCAAGGTCAGCACCCAGGGTGGGGGCTGACCAAACGAGCAGACATGAAAGACCATTAGGCCTATTCTGCTGGCATTTTAGTATGTTAGTATGTAATGCTACCCTTTAAACTGTATTAATCTGTACTCTGTTTGCAATGTCCACATTGTTGTAATGCCTGTCTTGATGTTCCCCATAATTTGTATTTCCTCTGACGTGGAACCTTAGTAAAACAGCCATGGCTCAAAGGTATTTGTAATCCTAGACTTGATAAATAAATAAATAAAATTCTGGTTACACACACCTATCAAAGTATTATACTCTATAAAGGACTGTATATACTTTGAAAAGATAAGACTACAGTCTATTTGCTCGATATGCTTACGTTCTAGTACTGTGACAGCCCTGTCACTCCACCATGTTGGTATGCACGTTCCCCCTGGTACGTTGAGTCTTGAGACAGCGCCACATCAATCTGAGACTTGAATTCATCACCCAGGTAACTGTCCTGTTAACAGGGGCAGGGAGGGAACAGAATATAAATGAATTTGCAGAACACTGAATATTTAAATACTGTATAAAATATGAAATGCCTTTTGAAGAACTGTAGAAAAAGAAAGAACAGTTACTTAAGAACTTACTGTAACAGCAGATCTTCAAGGGGATCTTGGTCATCAGGTAACACTGTAGGAATTTCACCATCAGTGAACGGGAATCCACACAGAAGATTTTCAGCAGTACAACTGGGGCCGCCCATACTGTCGGCATCTGCCAACGTTAATCAACACTGTAAAGGCATGAGCGGCCCCACGCCCTCCTCAGCTTTTTCCACCAGAGACTAAGGAACAAAGCTCGTGCCATGGGGGACCGAGGAGAGAGAGAGAGGTGGGCAGGATACACAAGACAGTCAGTTCCTAAACAGGAGCCCTAAGAAGGGTGGTGGTGGAAGGGAAAGCATACCTGATGACTGAGATCCCCTTGAAGATCTACTGTTACGGTAAGCTCTTATGTAACTTCTTCAGGGGGTATCTCAGTCATCAGGTAACACCACAGGAACAAGTCTCAAGCAGTTACAGGTGCAGACAGTCTGGAAGGAGGGCTCACCATAAACTTAAGACAAGAGGTCCTGCAGCACAGTCCTGCCAAAACCTGCATGGACTCTTGACGCAATGGCCAGATTATAGTGCTTGGTGAAGGTATGTATGGTACTCCAGGAGGCAGCAGCACAAAAGTCAGCAGCTGAGACCCCTCTGAAAAGGCCACGGGGTAGCCATGCCCCTTGTGGAATGAGCTTTGACAGCACCAGGCAATTATTTGCTGTACTTATTGTAGCAGAACACAATGCAATTTGCCAACCACTTGGATAAACACTGCTTAGTAACTGAAATGCCCTCTGTACCTGGGGCGAAGAAAACAAACAGCTGCTTCAACTTTCTACATTCCTTGGTCCGAAGCAGGCAGTACTTCAAAATTCTATGCACATCTAACGTGTGGAGCAGTGCTTCCCCTGGATTGGCATGCTCGGGAAAATAAACAGGAAAGTGGACAGACTGCTTGAGTGTAAACTCTGAAACCACCTTAGGGAGAAAGAACAGGTTACTCACCTGTAACAGTAGTTCTAGAAGTGGTATATGTTGTTCATCCACATGCTTTGGCATGTCCCTTTCCCTTTAAGTCTCGCTGGAAAGTCTTCAAGCTGGTTCCTCCCACCCACCCAGGTGGTAAATACCTCGGCTCCGCCCCATGATGCCAGATCTTAGCCCGCTGGAAGCAAGGTGATGCGCCTAAAGCCAGGGAAGTTGGGTGGGTGCGTGTGGCTGAACACATGCTACCACTCCTAGAACTAGTTACAGGTGAGTAACCTGTTGTTCTAGGAGCGTGATATGTTGTTCATCCACACTGTTTGGCAGACTCCTAGCAGTTCTCCGTGAGGAGGAGGCAAGGCGCACACCCCTACTTAGGAAACAGAGATTGGAGAACCGAGGCCCCAAAACCAGCATCCCGGCGTGACCCAAGGTCGATGTGGTAGTGGGAAAAAATGGTGTTTGCTGACTTCCAGGTAGCAGCCCGACAGATTTCCTGGATAGGGATGTCACTGGAAGCAGCCACCGATGCAGCAGTATGGCAGGTAGAATGAGCTCTTAACCCTCTGGGAGGCTCCTTGCCTGCCAGCTCATAACCTGAACCTATGCATGATGTGATCCATCTTGCAATGGTCTGTTTGGCTGCAGGTTCTGCCAGAGCGGCTTCAGCGTGGGGTGACAAACAGCTGGCGAACCTCTCCAGCAATTCCGCCGTTCTTTCCTTATAGTAGGAGAGAGCACGTCTCAGGTCCAGAGTATGGAGCCTGTACTCGGCATCCGAGGTGTAGTTAGGGTAGTATACCAGCAGAGTCAACACCTGATTAAGGTGAAACTCAGACCACTTTCGGAAGAAATTTCGTGTGGGGGCGCAGGACAACTTTGTCCCTGTGAAAGACCAGATAAAGGGAGTCCACCGAAAGCACCTGGTGCTCCCCTGTCCTTCTGGCTGACGTGATAGCAACCAGGAAGGCAGTCTTCCACAAGTGTCAGAGCTCACACTTGTGCATGGGTTCAAGTGGCTTGCCCACGAGCTTTGCCAAAACCAGCAAGAGATCCCATGGAGGTGGAGGTTCACGCACCGGAGGAGATATGTGATCCAGACCTTTGAAGGAGCGCCCGACCACTATCGCCTGTGCCAATGTCGGCTGACCGGCCTGCGCCCGGTAAGCAGAAATGGCTGCCAGGTGCACCCAAAGGGTCAAGGACTGCAGACCCCCTTTGGAGAGAGACCAAAGGTAGTCTAGAATGTTAGCCACAGAGCAGGATAAGGGGTCCAGACTCAAACTGACATCAAATGGAAAATCTCTTCCATTTGAAGGCATAACATTTCCTGGTCGATTCCTTGCGAGACGCCTCCACCACAGTGTAGACATCCTCAGAAAGACCCAGAGCCTGGAACTCTAGCCGCTCAGGTACCAGGCTGTGAGGTGCAGGGATTGAAGGTCCGGATGTAAGACCTTCCCCTGGTTTAATATCAGGTCCGGGCGTGTGCAAAGCCGCTCCGGGGGCCTGCAGCTGAGGCTGAGGAGATCTGGGTACCAGAATTGGCGCGGCCAATCCGGGGCTACCAGAATCACCTTTGCCTTGTCCTTCCTCACCTTCAGTAACACCTTGTGGATCACGGGAAATGGAGGGAAGGTGTAGAGGAGGCCTGGGGTCCACGGCCTCGAGCAGGCATCCCCCTGCAGAGAACCCTGCTGAGGGGGGCGGGCATGAAACAGCCTCAGCTTGGTGTTTTCCCTGGAAGCAAACAGGTCCACCATCGGTTTTCCCCAGTGGGAGAACAGGTGTAAGCTACCTTTGGATGGAGACACCACTCGTGGGATGTCTGGACTATGCGGCTGACAGCATCCGCCAGCTGGTTCAAGGCTCTTGCCACATGGATGGCTAGGAGATCTGCCTCACGAGGGTCCAGATGCAGAGCTCCTCCTTGCACAGCAGACGGGAGTGCGTGCCACCCTGTTTGTTGAGGTAGTACGTGGTCGTGGTATTGTCCGTCTGGACTTGAACCACTTGACCCCGGAGCTGAGGAGCGAATGCTGACAGTGCCAGTCTGATTGCTCTGCGCTCCAACAGGTTGATATGGCATTGGGACTCCTTGGGGGTCCAGAACCCATGGGCATTGTTGTCCCCCATGTGGGCTCCCCCAGCCCATGAGAGAGGCGTCAGTCGTCAGGACGACCGTCGGCTCGGGGCGGACAAACGGGATCCCTTCCTGCAACCGTTCTGGGACGGTCCACCACTGGAGAGTCTCCCACATTTTCTGGGTTACCGTGATCAGCTGGTCAAATTGACCATGGTGCTCAGTCCACTGGGCGGCCAGCTCCCACTGGAGGGGGCGTGTGTGCCACCTGGCCCAACGGACCACTGAGGTGCACACCGCCATGTAACCCAGAAGGCGCAGAAAGTCCCGGGCAGGGAGCAAGAGCCCAACCAGAAATGATCGGGCAAAGGAGGAAAGAACCTCCGCCCTGTCTGCCAGGAGCCGGGCTCTGGCTTGACAAGAGTACAGCTCTGCCCCAATGAAGCCCATCACCTGAGACGGCACGAGTTCCGACTTGGCCTCACTGATCAGGAGGCCAAGCTGAGAGCAGGTTCTGAGAGCCAGATCCCTGGACCTCTCCACCTCCTGAAGGGAGGAACCCGCCAGAAGCCAGTCGTCGAGATAAGGGTATATTCAAACTCCTCAACATCGAAAATGGGCTGCCACCACTGCAATGCACTTGGTGAAGACTTGCGGGGCTGATGACAGGCCGAATGGCATGGCTCGGACCTTGTACAGGGTCCCTTCGACCCTGAAGCGGAGGAACCGCTGGTGAATGGACAGATTGGGATGTGAAAGAACGTGTCCTGCAGATCCAGAGAACAAAACCACATTTCACTCCAGGGATGGTATGATCTGGTTCAGAGTTACCATCCAGAAGGTGCAAGACCTGAGATACTGATTCAGGTCGTGGAGATCTAGGATGGGGCGCCAACCCCCATCCGCTTGGGCACCAGGAAGTACCTGGATACGAAGCCTGGGTTTACAGGCGGATCCGGCACTGGAGCTACCGCCTCCTTGCGGAGGAGCTGAGCTATGTTGTCCCAAAGGGCCGACTGCATGCGAGCTGAGGTCCTTTCCTCCCGAGGGGCGCGGGCTCGGTTGGGCGGTTACTGCTCCAATTCCAGAGGCAGTCCTTACCCGACACTTCTAGAACCCACCAGTCCAAAGTGATATCAGACCAGGCGGAAAGAAAGTGGCGGAGCTGACCCCCCACGGGAGGACCCAGGGCAGGTGTGACGGGAGTAGAGGTGGCAACCCCCAACCCGTCACTGAGCAGGCTTAGAGGAGGAGGAGGAAGTTCCTGGATCAGCACCTTAACCTCCTTTACGGGGCTGTTGAGGGCCCTGCTTGGGCCTAGGACGCCAAGCCTGAGCCTGCTGCTGCTGTTGGTGCTGCTGACCTCCTTGATAGCAGGGCTGCCTGACCGCGGGGAGGACTGCCGAAAGGGCTTCCTCTTCTGCTAGTTCTTGCCCGAGGAACCCTTAGCAGAAGTGGCATCCAAAGTGGCACTGGACTGTTCAATACGCTGAAGGTGGCCTGCCACTCCTGGGCCGAACAAGTCGGTACCAAGGAAAGGCACATCAGCTAATTTGTGCTGGCTATCAGCCGGAAAGGAGGATAACCGCAGCCAAGCCCTGCGGCGGGTGGCCACTACGGCTGCTAAAGAGCAGGCACAAGAATCCCCGATGTCCAGGGCCGTCTGGAGCTGCTGTTTGGTGACAGCACGGCCCTGTTCACGGACTTGCTTGACCATGGTCTGCATGTCCGCGGGGAGGTGAGGAAGTACTTCATCCAGTGACCCTAGGAGGGCATGGGAGAAGTGTGCCATGATTACAGCCGAACTGGCCTGACAAAGGTCCAAGGAAGAGGCCGTGCAGCCCTTACGGGCAGAGTGGTCCATGTTCTTGGACTCCTTGTCCGGAGGTCGGTCGATGTCGGCCGAGCTACCAGTATGTCTAAAGATGGAAGCAGTCACCAGGCTCTCAGCCGAGGGATGTTCCGTGAATCCCGGTAGGGATCCCATGGGCACAGCATACATACGGCCATATGGGCAGACGGTGCTGGGCAGGAGTCTGAACGCTGCCAAAGCTCAAGGGCTGGACCAGTAATGGCTTCAGCCACTGGGAAGGCCTCCATCGGGGTATCCCCCCCCTTAAGGATATCTGTAAGGGGGTACTCCACCTTTTTCTGGATAGACTCCAGGGGCATTCCAGTGGAATCGGAAATGAGGTGGAGGATGCTCTGAAAGGAGGAAGGACCTCCCTCCAGGCCTGCCGAGAGTGACTCCTCATCTCCCGGATGGGAGTGCAAACCGGTGGCATCAGAATCCGAAGAGTCGGGATACAGTGGTCTCCCGCCTATATCCCCCTCGTTACGCCGAGCGCGGTCAGGGGTAACCGTGATGGACAGGCGTCTGGGAAGCCCGGTGTCTGGATGGTCCCCTTTCGAGGAAGCCCCCGAGATAGGCTGTTTAGGCGGTGGTTCCACCCTAATCGGTGGTGAGACTGGTATGGGCTTAGGAATAACAGCTGGGCCCACAGGTGGAGGAACCGAAGATTTCGGGTCCGAAAGGGTCGGCGGCCGGCCCTTGAGGCGCAGGCTGGCACAGCCGGGTGGACAGCGAGCCAGCTTTGTCCGCCTAAATCAGCTGTTGCCACATCAGCTCCTCATAGCGTCGACGGAGTTTCCGTCGAAGCCTCTCCTCGTCCGAGGAGGATAAGGACTTGTGGCAGCGCCTCTTTTTTGAATGTCGGTGGCCTTTCTTCGGTTTTCCCGTTCATCTACTCTAGCTGCTCGGCGGATCCCGCGGCCACCGCCCACCTCACTTCTTACGATTTCACCGGCGGGTTCCTTTTCTCCGGTCTCCCCAGCTTAAGGCGCACCATGCGGTCGTCAAGGACGTTGGGACAGAAATCCAAGCAAAAGGTACAGGTGGTGGTGTCATGACCGACACCTAGGCAGTACACGCAGGTAAGGTGGGGATCGATGCGTGACATTTTCTGGCCGCACGTACACTGGCGAAAACCGGGGGACGACTTGTCCTCCATATCTGATGCGCTACTATCGGAATCGAAAACTGACAAGTTTGAGAGATAAAGTCGGTAAAAAACGATGCGAATCCAGGGCCTACGATAGCTACAGTTAGCACGAGGGAACCCGATTCTTCCAGCGGAAAGGAAGATCTGGCATCATGGGGCGGAGCCGAGGTATTTACCACCCGGGTGGGTGGGAGAAGCCAGCTTGAAGACTTTCCGGTGAGATTTAAAGGGAAAGGGACATGCCAAAGAGTGTGGATGAACATATCCACGCTCCTAGAACTTAGAATTTGTACGCAGACATCCTGTCTGTGAAAAATTAAATAAGGCTCCTCGCACCAGAGGGCCTGAAGCTCTGAAATTCTTCGAGCAGAAGTAATGGCAACTGAAAATACAGGTTACTCACCTGTAACAGGAGTTCTAGGAGTGGTATATGTTGTTCATCCACACTGTCTGGCAGGTTCCTTGCCGCTTTAAATCTTGCCGGAAGGTCTTCAAGCTGGCTCCTCCCACCCACCCAGGTGGTAAAACCCTGGGCTACGCCCCATGACGCCAGATCTAGCCCGCTGAAAGCCATGTTGCGCGCTGAAGCCAGGGAGGTCGGGTGGGTCGTGTGGATGAACAACATATACCACTCCTAAAACTCCTGTTACAGGTGAGTAACCTGTATTTCTAGGGACGTGGATATGTTGTTCAATCCACACTGTCTGGCAGACTCCTAGCAGTTCTCCGGGAGGAGGGAGGCAAGGCACGCACCCCCTACTTAGGAAATAAGAAAAAATTACTCACCATAGTAATGTTGTTTCTTCTAATGGAGTCTTGCTATATTTAGACATAATGCAGTTAGCCCCAGCAGTTGAACTGCCCCGGAGAGGAAAGAGTTAACTCTATGCAGAGGTATAGAACGTTGAGCTCGAGCTTGGTTTTCAAACCTCTGTCTGTGGTACTTTCCAGTGTAACCGTCAGATTCTTATGAGCTAACTAACTAGTAACTAAAGTATGGAAATTGTTCAAATATAGCCAAAGGGCAAAATATATCTTCTTGGGCCACAAAAGACTCAAGTCGAGAACCCAAGAAAGAAAGGTAGTGACAATATTTAGTAAAACACCAGAAAAAATAACATCATCTACCCCACCCAAGAGGGAGGGTACAAGGTACACCCCTGAGATGCAACACTGTACCTGCCAGCCCACTTCCCAAAACCAGGTTCTGAGAGGGGAGGCGGGAAGGGGGAGGTCTGAATACAGCAAGACTCCATTAGAAGAAACAACATTACTATGCCGAGTAATTTTTTCTTCAAACAACATGAAGTCTTGCCGTATTCAGACACAATGCAGACTACCAAGCAGTTCCCTATGGAGGAGGGACTGCAGAACCTACTTTGGGAACAGGCTCTGCAGTACTGCTGTACCAAACCTAGCATCACTCCTAGCCTGGATGTCCAGGGAGTAATGCTTGGTGAAAGTACTGTATGTACTGTTTTCCAGGTGGCTGCTTTACAGATCTCTAACAAATGTATATCTCTGGCTGCAGCTAGAGAAGCAGCTGTACCCCTGGTCGAGTGAACCCTCTGGCCTGAAGGGGGCATCCTACCCAACTTGTCAAAACAAAATTGTATACAAGAAACAATCCACCTGGCAAGAGTTCTCTTAGTGTCAGGCTTACACTTTCCCACTTCACCATAAGTGAGAAACAACTGAAGACAGTCATTTCTATGTGCCTTAGTATGCTCAGTGTAGCAGCTAAGGGCCCTCTTAATGTCCAGACTGTGTAACCTTCTTTCACCTGAAGAATGGTCAGTGAAAAAACACAGGGAGAGATACAGACTGGTTCAGATGAAAATCTGAAACCACTTTGGGCAAGAACCTCCTATTGGTTCTGAGGACTACTTTGTTCCTATGGAAGGAGATGAAGTCAGGTTCCACTGACAGAGCCTGTAACTCACTAATCTGCCTAGCAGAAGTAACAGCTACCAGGAACACAGTTTTCCAGGTCAAGTACTTCAATTTGGCTGAAGCCAGAGGTTCAAAGGGTGGCTGCATTAGCTGAGCTATGCAGACATTAAGATCCCAAGGTGGAGTGGGCTCCCTAAAGGGAGGGTTAATGCGAACCAGACCTTTGAAAAACTTTCTGAAAACAGGATGAGATGCCAGGGAAGAGCCCTTCCCTGCTGACAGGAATGCAGAGACAGCTGGTAGATGAACCTTCAGAGTGGCAGGCCTAAGGCCTAAACCACTGAGATGAACTAGATAGTCTAAGGTTGTGGAAATGTCTGCAGAATCAGGCAGGATGCCCTTCTGAGAGCACCAAATACTGAACCTTTCCCATCTGGAGTTGTAAGTTTTCTAGTGGAAGGTTTCCTAGAGACCTTCAGAATATCCAGAACTCCCTGAGAAAGATGTAGAGCTGCATATTCTAACTCTTCAAGAGCGAGGCCTTGAGATGGAGAGTCTGGAGATTGGGGTACCAGATCCGCCCCTGGGAGGAGAACAGGAGATTGTATGTCCTGGGCAGAGACAGGGGACATGACACTGACAAGGACAGCAGTAGAGTATACTAAGGCTGTCTGGCCCAATCTGGAGCCACCAGTATCACTGTGCAGGGTTGAGTCCTGATCTTGATCAGAACTCTGAACAGCAGAGGGAAGGCATAGAGAAACCTGCCCTTCCAGTACAAAAAGAGAGCATCCTGGGGAACTGTCCCCAGGACTGGAGGTCTGCAACAAAACAGAGGAAGCTGATGATTGTCCGGTGTTGCAAAGAGATCCATCTCTGGAGTGCCCTACCTGGAGAAGATGACCTTCAGTATGTGAGGATCCAGGGACCATTTGTGGTGTCCCTATGAAATTCTGCTCAGAGCATCTGCTAGTATGTTGTCCTTCCCTGGAAGGTGAACTGCTAACAGAGAAGTCTGAAGAGAACAGGCCAGAGACCACAGCTTCATTGCTTCTGTGCACAACGCCGAGGACCGAGTGCCTCCCTGCTTGTTGATGTACCACATTATGGTAGTGGTGTCTGTTCTGACTTGGACCACCTTGCCCTTGACTGAATCAGAGAAGCTCTGCAAGGCTAGGAAAACTGCCCCGAGTTCCAGGAGATTGATATGAAGGAGAGACTCCTGTGGAGACCAGAGCCTTTGAGCTGTCAGGGCTCCCAGGTGGGCTCCCCACCCTAGGAGGGAAGCATCCGTAGTTAAAACTACTGATGAGACTTGAGGAGAAATGAACCCTTGTCTGAGGGTTGTCCTGGTCCAGCCACCACTGGAGAGCTTGGACCAGAGTATGAGTCACTGGAATCAGTTTGGTAAGTGAATCCTTCTTTTGAGACCAAAAAGACCTCAGATGAAACTGAATGTCCCTCATCTGGAACCTGGCTCCCTGCACCACTGGCATGGAAGCTGCCATGTGGCGCTGGAGGAACTGTCTTGCTGGGCGGGAGACCTGAGGTTGAAAGGAGGAAGCGAGATCCACTAGGGCCTTTACCCTTGCCAGGGGAAGGAAGGCTTTTGCTTGTACAATGTCCAACTCTATGCCTGTAAAGGTGAGACGTTGAACTGGTTCGAGTACAGACTTTGGAAGATTGAGAAGAAAACCCAAGGAGCTGAGTAGGTCCTGGGTAGTTTGAAGAGCTAACTTGACCTGTAAATGAGACTGACCCACTAACAGCCAGTCATCAGATATGGAAAGATGGTGATACCCTGTCTTCTGAGGTAAGCCACCACTACTGCAGGCATTTTGTGAACACCCTTGGAGCCGATGTTAGACCGAATGGCATGGCTCTGAATTCGTAATGGCCTGAAGGCAACTCGAACCCGAGGTATTTTCTGTGGGAGCACCTGATAGGAATATGGAAGTAGGCATCCTTGAGGTCCAGAGATGCTAGCCAATCCCCTGGCCTTAAAGAGGGAAGGATTATTCCCAGAGTTACCATTTTGAATTTAGGCTTTGAAATGTGTTTGTTCAGATACCTTAGGTCTAGGATGGGTCGCCACTCCCCTGTTTTCTTTGGCGGTAAGGAAGTACCTGGAATACAGTCCTTTTCCCTTGTGCTGAGTAGGAACCTTCTCTATAGCTCTGAGAGCTAGAAGAGAGGAAACATCTGCCTCTAGGGCAAGGGTTTCTGAGACTGGTGCAGGTGGAAAAGACTTGGCCATTCTTTTTGGAAATTTTTTGAAGTTGAGGGCCAGTCCCTGGCTTACTATTTCCAGGACCCACTTGTCTGAGGTGACAGACTTCCAGGCTTGGAAGTAGTAAGCCAGCCTGCCTCCTACTGGAAATCGGGAGTCGACCCGGGCTGAAACATCAGGGTGTCTGCTTGGCAAGAACCTTAAGACTGAGAGGAGGAGGGAGCAGCCCTGCTCATCCCCCTCCTACCCTTCCCTCTGTGGGAAGGGAGAGGAGGCCTGGGCTTGGTAAAAAGGCCTTTGAAAGGGCCTGCCCCTAGACTGCTGCTTGTGCCAAGTGGCCTGCCTTTCCTTGGCCTGTGCACTCCTGTACGTGGTCCTATATTCATCCATTTTCTTCATGTAAGCCTCTGTCTGCTCCCAAACAGAGAGTTACCTACTACAGGAAAATCCATGGCCTTAGTCTGGGTATCCTGTGAAAGGCTAGTACATCTGAGCCAAGCATGTCTTCTGAGAGACACAGATGTAGCCATGACTTTAGATGCCACATCACTGGAGTCCACAGCAGCATGAAATTGCATTTTGGATGCCTCAGTTCCATCAGCAGCTACCACCTCTAGCTCCTTGGCTAGCTGGGGAGAGGCCCGTTTAGCCAGTTCCAGAACCATGTCCCATCTGGATTTTTGGTACCTGGTTGTGTAGGCCATAGAAGTAGCCTGCCTGAGTCCCAAAGAGGATGCCAAAATACAGGTTACTCACCTGTAACAGGAGTTCTAGGAATGGTATATGTTGTTCATCCACACTCATTGGCAGTATCCTTGCCGCTTTAAATCTTGCCGGAAGGTCTTCAAGCTTGCTCCTCCCACCCACCCGGTGGTATAACTCTGCCCGCCCCCATGACGCTTGATCTGGCCCGCTGGAAGTTCAGGTTGTGCGTCGGGTCAGAGAGTCAGGAATGTAGGATGAACAATATATACCATTCCTAGAACTCCTGTTACAGGTGAGTAACCTGTATTTCTAGGGACATGGATATGTTGTTCATCCACACCATTGGCAGACTCCTAGCAGTTCTCCGGGAGGAGGGAGGCAAGACGACACCCCCATATACTTACTTGGGAAAGAGAGACTGAGAACCGAGGCCCCAAAACCAGCATCCCAGCGTGACTCAAGGTCATGTGGTAGTGGGTAATGAAGGTGTTTGCTGACTTCCAGGTAGCAGCCTGCAGATTTCCTGGATAGGGACGCCCCTGGAAGCAGCCACTGCTGGCAGTATGGCGGTAGAATGAGCCTTATCCTCTGGGAGGCTCCATGCCCGCCAACTTATAGCAGAGATCTATGCAGGAGGTTACCCACCTGCTTATCGTCCGCTTGGCTGCAGGTCTGCCAGATGCGGCTTCAGCGAGGTGACAAACAGCTGGCAACCTCTCCCTGAATTTCAGCCGCAGCCTCCTTATAATAAGCGAGCGCCTTCTAGGGTCCAGAGTATGGAGCCTATATTCGGCCTCCGAGGTGTGATTGGGGTAGAACACCGCAGAGTCAACACCTGGTTAAGGTGAACCCCACACCACCTCCGGAAGGAATTTCGGTGGGGCGAGGACAACCTTGTCCCTGTGGAAGACCAGGTAAGGAGACCTCGATGGAAAGCGCCTGGAGCTCTCCCATCCTTCTGGCTGACGTGATAGCCACCAAGAAGGCGGTCTTCCACGACAGGTGAGAGAGAGCACACCTGTGCATAGGTTCGAATGGCTTGCCCATGAGCTTTGCCAGTACCAGCAGTAGATCCCACGAGGTGGGGGTTCCGCGACTGGAGGAAATGTGATCAAGGCCTTGAAAGCGCCAGACCACCTTCTCCCGCCATCGACTGCTTCCCGCCCGCGCCTCGTAAGCAGAGATGGCTGCCAGGTGCACCCTTAGGGTCGCCGACCTAAGCCCTTGACTAGAAAGGGACCACAAATAGTCCAAGATGCTTGCCAAGGAACAGGAGGAAGGGTCCAAGCTCTTGTTCGACACCAAATGGAAAACCTTTTCCATTTGAAGGCATAGCATTTTCTGGTCGACTTACGGGACGCCTAACTACATTGAGGACCTCGCCGGAAAGACCCAAAGCCTGGAACTCTAGCCGCCAGGAACCAGGCCGCCAGGTGCAGGATTGAAGGTCCGGATGGAACACCTTCCCTGATTGACTGAGAGCAGGTCCGGGCGAGCTGGAAGCTGCCGCTGAGTCCTGGAGCTGAGACTGAGGAGATCTGGTACCAGAACTGGCGAGCCAGTCTGGGGCTATCAGAATCACTCGCGCCTTGTCCCTCCTCGCCTTGAGAAGCACCTTGTGGATCAAGGAAATGGGGAAGGCGAAAGAGGCCCGGGGTCCATTGCCTCGAGAAGGCATCCCCTGCAGCGAGCCCTGCTGAGGGGGCGGGCATGAAACAGACTCAGCTGCTGCCTCCATGGAGGCAAACAGGTCCACCTGAGGTGGCCCCAAAGGGAGAACAGATGCTGTACTACCTCCGGCAGGAGAGACCACTGGGATGCAGCCCCATCCGCTCAGGGCATCGGCCAGGGTGTTGGAGGCCCTGCCACGGAATGGCTAGGAGATCCGCCCAGGCTGCGCACGAGTGACCAAATGCGGAGAGCCTTGCATAGAAGCATGGGAGCTGCCCCGCCTCTGGCGGTTTAGATAGTACATGGTCGTGGTATTGTCCGTCTGACTCGGACCACTTGACCCCGGAGGAACGGAGCAAAGGCGGTGAGAGCTAGGCGGACCGCCGAGCTCCAGCAGGTTGATGTGGCATCGACTCCCGCTGGGACCAGAGGCCATGAGCCCGGTGTTCCCCAGATGGGCACCCCAACCCATCAGGAGAGGCATCGGTCGACAGAGAGACCGGCCGGCTCGGGCGGACTTAACGGGATGCCCTCCTGCAAATGATCTGGAACGTCCACCACTGGAGAGCGCTCACATCCCCTGTGTCACCCATACAAGCTGGTCCAAGGGATCGCAGCTCAGGACCACTGGCTGGCCAGTCCTCACTGAAGGGACGTATGTTCCAGCGGCCCAACGGACCACGCTGGTACAGGCCGCCATGAGACCCAGGAGGCGAGGAAGTCCCGGGTAGGGCGAATTGCCCAACCAGAAATGATCGGGCAAAGGAGGAAAGAACTCGCCCTGTCCGGGAGCCGCGCATCTGCCTCGAAGAGAGTCGAGCTGCCTCGATGAATAAAATCACCTGCTTCGCTCGAGTTCCGACTTGGCCTCGCTGATAAGGAGGCCCAGTTGAGAGCAGACCTGGAGGGCCAGATCTCTGACCACTCGCCTCCTTCCTGGAGGGAGCTGCTATCAGCCAGTCGTCCAGGTAAGGGTACACCCGACCTCGGCCAGAGGAATGCTGTCACCACTGCCATGCATTTGGTGAAGACCCTGGGAGCTGGAGACAAGCCAAGGGCATGGCTTGAATCAAGAGAGATCCTTCCGCCGGAAGCTAAGGAATCTCTGGTGAGACGGACGGATAGGGACGTGAAAACGCGGCCCTGCAAGTCCAGAGAGCAGAACCACACGCTGCTCCAAGGATGGTATTATCTGAGCCAGAGTGACCATCCTGAAGGTTCGAGACCTTAGGAACTTGTTTAGGTCGTAGGTCGAGAATGGGGCGCCAGCCCCCCGTCCGTTTCGGAACCAGGAAGTACCTGGACACAAACCCTGGGTCTGAAGGAGGGTCCACCACCTCTCTTACCACCTCCTTCTGGAGGAGGAGAGTGATGTCGGCTCGACGAGCCGCCAGTGAGGCTGGGGATCCCGGCCCCGAGGGCGACGGCTCTGAAGGGGGTGCTGCTCAATCTCCAGAGGCAGGCCTCTTCCCACCACCTTCAGGACCCACCTGTCCGTGGTAACAGCGGACCAGGTGGAACGGAAGTGCTGGAGCCGCCTCTCCAGGGGACCTCAGGGGTAAGGTGACGGGATGGGGCGACACCCCTCAGCCCGTCACTGGGCAGGCTTGGAGGAGGGACCGCCGAGGGACCTCCTGGCCCTTTCCTCCCTGCCTCCTGTTAGAGGAAGCCGCGGTTGGGTTTGGGATGCCAAGGTCGAGCCTGCTGGCCCTGACGTTGCTGGCCGGGCGCCGGGGCACAGAAGGACGAAAGGCTTAGGCTGTGGTTTGCGCCTTGTCCTTCTGAGCGGAAGAGACCGAGTCCAAGGTGGCATTGGACTCTCGATCCTCTGCAGGTGACCTTCCACCCCAGGGTCAAGAGGTCAGTCCTCAAAGGGAACATCCGCCAACTTGTGCTGGGTATCCGAGTAAAGGTGGATATCCTCAGCCAAGCCTGCCGACGATAGCCACTGCGGCCGCCACCGATCTGGCACATGAGTCCCCTATATCCAAAGCAGTCTGAGCTGTTGTTTGGCCACTGCTCTGCCCTGGTCCCGCACCTGCTTAACCGTAGTCTGCAGATCGGGCGGAAGATGAGGATGACTCATCCAGGGAGCCCAACAGGGCATGAGAAAATGTGCCATGAGGACGGCCGAACTGGCCTGACGAAGGCCGAGAGAGGACGAGCGAGACTTTTCGCCGACGAGTCCAATTTCTTGACCTTGTCAGGAGGTTTGTCCACATCCTGGCGCGAAGCCGGCGCGGCGAAAACGCTGTCGGTAACCAACCCTCAGCAGAGGGTGTTCCAAAACCGGACAAGGAACCGTAGGGACCGATACTTCCTGGCCATCCTGGCCAAGGCGAGGGCAGGAAGCAGGGCGCTGCCAAAGTTCCAGTGCCGGACCCACTATGGCCTCGCCACCGGAAAGGCCTCCGGCCGAGAATCTCGGCCCAGAATCTCCGTGAGGGGATACCTGGCCCGCTTGGAACGGGTTCGAGCCCATCCCGTAGACTCCGAGATGAGCCAAGCAGTCCTAGGAAGGACGACGGGCTATCGTCCATTGACTGACCTCCTGAAGACTCCAAGTCCAGTCGCTGAGAAGAAGGAGGAATCATCTTCGGACTCGGAAGAGTCCTCAAGAGCTGCCTCTGGCCTGAGCCACCCTTCACCTGCCGAGGTCGGTCGGGAGTGAGGGTAACTGACAGCCGATGGGTAAACCCTTAGTCGACTCGAGAATCCTGGTCGGAGCCCCACTGGTGGCTGTGGAGGCGGAGGTTCCACCGAATCGGTGGAGCAGCTGGTTTTGGCCGAACAACCGCCTGGTATAGGCCTCGGACAAGTCGAGGGGTTGTGTCGGCTGCCCGTGACAGTTACTTAATGGCTGGAAGGCGCGGAGTCGGCTTATTCCCGCCAGGAGGAGTTGTTAAAACATAAGGTCTCGTATCGCCGACGACTTACGCCGGGTTCCTCATCCGGAGGAGGAGGACGAGGACGAGCGGCGACGCCGCTTTACCGCGGTGTAGACCGAGACCGCCTTATGACGGTGGGAACGGCTGATCGGCGAAGAGGTCCGAGACCGAGAGTCCCGGAATTTCCGGGTCGGTGCGGGAGGTGTCGGCCGAACCGCACTCCTTCGCGCTCGAAGGTCCATCCGAGGGCTCCGGAACCGGAGGCACAGACGAGCCCACGGGATCCTCAACTCCTCCCGGGGGAACCGGGGAGAGGGGAATCTCGGCTGCTAAAGGCGACAGCCCGTCCAATGGGTCGAGAAAAATCTCGACTTCATCAGTGGGAGTCTCGGTCAACTGACCTGACGGGGACACCGTGAGGCCAGTGGCCGAAGCCGAGCGGTCGACCGAAGCCGACGGACGACGGCCCGGGGAGAGGGACCTTTCCCGCTCCCAAGAGCGTCGACGGAGGGACTTACCCTTGTCCCTCTTTTTGGACCGAGAATAAGGTCCAGCAGACGCAGGCCCTTCTCCTTTAGTGGAGAGGGACAGACAAAGCTCCTTAAAAGAAGCCGTGTAGGAAGAACCCAGAGAGAGCGGGATAAATGCCGCGGCCGAGGAAGATACGGCCCGCGCCGCCTCCTCTTCGAGGACGACCATCCGCCGAGCTGATCCGCCGTAGCCCGCCGCTGACACCGCCAACCGGGCCTCTGACTTCACCGAGGGAAACGCTTCTGGACGGCCCAGTTGCAATCGGGCAGCACGGCTTCGAGGACGAGGCCGAAAGATGAGCACAGGTCGCAAGCCCGCGGGTCGTGCTCAAGGCCTAGGCAGTAGACACACGTGGAGTGTGGATCCGTCTGCGATACCTCTACACCCGCATGGGCATCTCCAAATCCGAGTCGATTTGTCCATCGCAGTCATGAGGGATCAAGACTGAAGTCTTTTGCAAATTTTTATTTTAAATCCGCAAACGGAGAAATAGGAACTAGTCGTAAAACGCAGAGCGTTAAGGAGGAACCTGAGCTTCAAGCTGTAAGGAAGATCTACGCCATGGGCGGAGCCGAGTTATACCACCCGGTGGGTGGAGGAGAAGCTTGAAGACCTTCCGGCAAGATTTAAAGCGGCAAGGATACTGCCAATGAGTGTGGATGAACAACATATCCATGTCCCTAGAATACTGTTTTTTGGCCATGGCATCCACTTTCCTGGAGTCCATATCCGGGGAGTGTGAAGCCAAAGGAATGTTAGCCCTGTCACAGACTGCAGCCTGCAATACCCCAACATGGCTGCAATGACTATAAAGGAACTCCGCAGCTGAGCCTGATAACAAATACCTCCTGTCCATTCTCTTATCTACAGGAGGTACTGAATTAGAGGTTTGTAAAATTTTGTGTGTCTGTTTCCCCAAAGATTTATGAAGAGGGATAGACAGCATTTTGGACTCTGGGATGTCCATCATTTCCACAAAATCAGGCTCTTCATCCTCCTCTACTGCTTCAACCAAGGGAAGCTGCAGGGTTTGTGCCACCTTTTTGTAGAACAAAAAGTGTGAAGGGGACTCGGAGAGCCTGGGAGGAGAGACACCTGAGGGCCTGTCTGGGGAGATTTCCGGTTCAATGGGCACATCCAGACCCCCTTCATCATCACCGTTGTCGTCGTCATCATCATCATCAGGATAGTCTTCGTCTCCCTCCCACTCCTCATAGTAAGCATCTGGGTCAAAATCCAGAGGAGACAGATCCGACCGAACCGAGCGCCGAACCGGCGGTATCGGTTCAGATGGAACCGGTCTAAGTGACTGGACAATACTAATCGCTTTGGCTATTTCGTCCCCGGTTGGAGAGTGGGATACATGATCTGAACCAGCAGACTTGCGCTTTTTCTTTGACGGAACCGACCTCTCGGGGTCGGCTCTCCTTTTGCCCGAGGAGGTATCGCCTAGGTCAGTATGCACCTCCTCGGGTTCGGCCGCAACCGAACCGGGCTGGCCATCCGGATCTACGGACTTCTCGGCTTCCCTTTCCTTCAGCCTACTCAGTCTTTTATCTAGAGTGGTTTTAGGAAAGTTCATACAGATTTGGCAGTCTGACTTGAGGTGGTCAAACCTCAGACAATAAACACATATGAGGTGGGGGTCGGCCTTAGCAAAGGCCTCCCCATACTCAGTACAGTGTTGAAACCCAGTGGGACTGGCTTTCTTCTTGGGTTTCTCAGACATGGCCAACCAAGCCAGGTAATAAAGCAACTGATCGGTTATAAACCGTGTCACGGGCTTTTTAAAAGAACCAGCAAAAGTCCCGTTCTTTTGAAACTGATCGGTACCAGAACACCACACTAATCCCAGAAAGAGAGAAAAATTTTACAAAGTCAGTTCCAAACCGGACCAATGGGAAAGAAACCGAAGAAAGACAATTTCCGCTCTTTTTAGCAAAATAAAACAGTCACTACTTATCTACATACTACCTATACCGTAGACAGAGGCTGGACTGAACCGAGCAGAGGAAATCTCCGGAGCGACCTCACTGTTAGGTGGAGTAAAGAATCTGATGGTTACACTGCAAAGTACCACAGACAGAGGTTTGAAAACCGAGCTTGAGCTCAAAGTTCTATGCTTCTGCACAGAGTTAACTCTTTCCTCTCTAGGGCAGTTCAAGTGCTGGGGCTAACTACATTATGTCTGAATACAGCAAGACTTCATGTTGTTTGAAGGACTGGAGAACCGAGGTCCCAAAACCAGCATACTGGCGTGACTCAAGGTCAATGTGGTAATGGGAAATAAGAAAAAATTACTCACCTTAGTAATGTTGTTTCTTCTAATGGAGTCTTGCTATATTCTGACTATTGCAGTTAGGTCCTGCCTTTCAACTGCTCCGGAGAACAAAGAGTTAACTTTCCATGGCCAGCATGGAACGTTCAGTGTGAGCTCAGTTGAAGACCCTGTCTGCTGCTGTTTAAACTCCAACCGTCAGATCTTTACGAGCAATACTCACTAGAAGTTCTGTGTGGAAACTGTAAAACTCACACTAGACAACTGGCAACTAAATTTATTAAAAGGGGTTTTTTGGTTTCAAAGCAAAGATTCAAGTCAGGAAACCCAACACACACCCAAAGTAAAGGAGGGTGAAAAAAGAGGGGCACCCCTAGGGTGCCAACACTGCTCCTGCCCACCCACATCCCAAAAACCAGGTTCTGAGAGGGGAGATGGGGGAGGTCAGAATACAGCAAGACTCCATTAGAAAAAACAACATTACTAAGGTGAGTAATTTTTTTCCAAACAACATGAAGTCTTGCTGTATTCTGACTATTGCAGACTACCAAGCAGTACCTCTATGGAGGAGGGACAGAACCTACTTTGGGAATAGGCTCTGAAGTACTGCTGTTCCAAGCCGAGCATCACTCCTCACCTGGATATCCAGAGAGTAATGCTTGGTGAATGTATGGACTGTTTTCCAGGTGGCTGCTTGACAAATTTCTAGGATAGGAATATCCCTGGCAGCAGCCAGGGAAGCAGCTGTACCTTAGTAGAGTGAGCCCTCAGGCCTGAGGGTGGGGTTCTACCAGTTTTCATAGCAGAATTGTATACAAGAGACAATCCACCTGGCAATAGATCTCTTAGTGGCAGGTCTGCCTCACCGACCTCTCCATATGTGAGGAACAACTGGAGGGACTCAAACCTGGACCCTTGGTGCGCTCTATGTAGTAGCTAAGGGCCCTTTTAACATCCAAGCTGTGCAGCCTCCTCTCTCCAGAGAGAGGAATGGTCAGTGAAGAAAACAGGGAGAGACAGTCTGATTAAGGTGGAAATCTGAAACCACCTTAGGTAAAAACTTCCTGTTAGTTCTTAGGACCACTTTATCTCTGTGGAAAGAGATGAAATCAGGCTCCACTGACAGGGCTTGCAATTCACTGATACACCTGGCAGAGGTAATGCTACCAAAAACACAGTTTTCCAAGTCAAGTACTTAAGCTCTGCAGAGGACAAAGGCTCAAAGGGAGGTTGCATAAGCTGAGCAATGCAAACATTAAGGTCCCAAGCAGGAGCAGGGTCCCTAAAGGGGTGATTAGTGTGCAGCAATCCCTTGAAGAACTTACAAAACACAGGATGGGCTGACAGAGGAGAGGGCTTGCCTATTGACAGGAAGGCAGAGACGGCTGATAAATGCACTTTAAGTGTAGCTGGCCTAAGGCCTAGGCCACTGAGATGGACCATATAGTCCAGAGCCGTAGGCAACCCAGCAGATTCTGGAGAAATATTCTTATTAGAACACCAAATAGTGAACCTTTTCCATTTGGAATTGTAAGTCTTTCTAGTGGAAGACTTTCGAGAAGCCTTAAGGATAACCAGAACCCTTGGGAAAGATGCAGATCTGCAAACTCTAACTCTTCAAGAGCCATGCCTTGAGATTGAGAGACCTGAGGTTCGGGTACCAAATCCTCCTAGAGGATGTCAATAGGTTGTAATTCCTGGGAAGAGACAGGGGAAGGTGGACTGCTAAGGACAGCAACAGGGGGTACCAGGGCTGTCTGGCCCAGTCTGGAGCAATCAGGATCACTTTGCATGGTTGTGACCTTATCTTGACTAACACCTTGAACAGGAGAGGGAAGGGGGGAAAAGCATACAGAAATTTCCCTTCCCAATTCAGAATCAGAGCATCCAGGGGGACTGAGCCCAAGACTGGGGGCCTGCAACAAAAGAGAGGAAGTTGGTGATTGTCTGGGGCTGCAAAAAGATCCATCTGTGGAGTGCCCCATCTCGAGAAAATCACTTGCAAAACTAGGGGATCTAGGGTCCATTCGTGATGGCCCTGGGATATCCTGCTGACAGCATCTGCTAGGACATTGTCCTTCCCTGGGAGGTGAACTGCTATCAGAGAGGTTTGCAGGGAATAGGCCAGGGACCACAGCTTCATTGCCTCTGTGCACAAGGCCGCAGACCGAGTGCCTCCTTGCTTGTTGATGTACCACGTGGTGGTGTTGTCTGTTCTGATCTGGCCCTTGTTCTGTACCGATTTGGAAAAGGCTTGCAGTGCCAGAAACACTACTCTGAGTTCCAAGAGACTGATGTGAAGCAGAGATTCTTGAGGTGACCACAGCCCTTGGGTGGTAAGATCTCCCAGGTGGGCTCCCCAGCCCAACAGGGAGGCATCTGTGGTGAGTATCACTGAATGAGACTGAGTGACAAAAGGAACTCCTTGTCTCAAATTGTCCTGATCCTGCCACCACTGCAAAGCCTGGATCAGGGTTCGAGTCACTTGGACTAGTTTGGTAAGGGAATCCTTTCTTGGGACCAGAAGGCTCTTAAGTGGAACTGAATGTCCCTCATCTGGAATCTTGCTCCCTGGACCACTGCTGTGGAAGCGGCCATGTGGCCCAGAAGCTGAAGGAAATGCTTTGCTGGTTGAGACACCTGTAGGGTGAATGAAGAGGCCAGTTCCATAAGGGTCTTTGCCCTGTCCAGGGGAAGGAAGGCTCTTGCCCTTACTGTATCCAGCTCCGCCCCCTACGAAGGTGAGGAGCTGTACTGGCTCGAGAACTGACTTTGGAAGGTTGAGGAGGAATCCTAAGGAAGTGAGCACTTGCTGAGTCATTTGCAGATGTGACTTGACTTGGTCTGGAGACTGACCCACTATGAGCCAGTCGTCCAAATATGGAAAGATGGAAATCTTTTTTCTCCTTAGGAAAGCAACCACTACTGCCAGGCACTTTGTGAACACCCTTGGGGCTGATGTTAGGCCAAAGTGCACCGCTCTGAATTGATAGTGGCCTGAGGGCAACTCGAACCTGAGGTACTTTCTGTGGGAGCACCTGATGGGAATGTGAAAGTAGGCAGCTTTGAGGTCCAGGGAGGCTAGCCAGTCCCCTGGCCTTAGAGAGGGCAGAATTATTCCCAGAGTCACCATTTTGAACTTTGGTTTTAAAAGGTGCTTGTTCAGATATCGTAGATCCAGGATGGGCCACCATTCTCCTGTTTTTTTGGGGGGTTAGGCAGTACCTGGAGTACAATCCTTTGCTCTCGTGAAGGGTAGAAACCCTTTCTATGGCTCTGAGAGCCAGGAGGGAAGAAACCTATGCTTCTAGGGCAAGGGTCTCTGATGGATTTGCAGGTGGAAATGATCTGGCTCTTATCTTTGGAAATTTTTTGAAGCTGAGAACCAGTCCCTGGCTTACTACTTCCAGGACCCACTTGTCTGATGTCAGAGACTTCCAGTCCTGGACAAAGTGAGCCAGCCTGCCCCCTACAGGTATTGGAGAATCGGCCCGGGCAGACCCATCAGGGTGTCTGCTTGGCAGGGGCTTTAGGCTGAGGGGTGGAAGCAGGCCTGCTCATTCCCAGTCTGCCTCTCCCTCTGAAGAACCCCCTCTGAGCATAAGAAGAAGAGGAGGCATGGGCTTGGTAAAAAGGCCTTTGAAAGGGCCTGCCCCTGGACTGCTGCCTCTGAGGAATGGCTTGCCTTTCTTTGGCCTGAGCACTCCTGTAGGTGGTCCTGTACTCGTCCATCTTTTTCATGTAGTTTTCTGTCTGCTCCCCAAACAGAGAATTACCAGTGACAGGGAAATCCATGGCCTTAGCCTGGGTATCCTGTGATAGGCTAGTACATCTGAGCCAAGCCACCCTCCGAAGGGCCACAGATGTAGCCATGACTCTAGATGAAACATCACTGGAGTCCACAGCAGCATGAAACTGCACCTTGGATGCCTCAATCCCATCCACAGCCACCTGATCCAGCTCCTTGGCAGGCTGGTAAGTGGCCTGTTTAGCCAGAGCCAGCACATTGTCCCATGTGGACTTCTGGTATCTAGCTGTGTAGGCCATATAGTTAGCCTGCCTGAATCCCAAAGATGCTGCCATGTACTGCTTCTTTGCCATGGCATCAATCCTCCTGGAGTCCTTATCTTGGGGGTGTCAAGAGAATATTTGCCTTATCACAGGCAGCAGCCTGCACTACCCCAACATGGCTGCATTGCTGAGAAAGGAACTCCATGTCCGAGCCTGAAAGTGTGTACCTCTTGTCCATTCGTCTGTCAACAGGAGGTATGGAGTTAGGAGTCTTTAGAATTTTAATTGTCTGTTTCCCAAAAGATTTATGGAGGGGAACAGACAGTCTCCTGGACTCTGGGATGTCCATCATTTCAGCAAAATCAGGCTCCTCTGATCCTCTACTGCTTCTTCCATTGGAAGCTGGAGGGTTTCAGCCACTTTTTTGTAAACCGTAAAGTGGGACGGGGACTCAGAAAGCCTAGGAGGAGGAGAAACACCTGACATGGCCAATCCTATCCAAAACTTACCCTTTTTTCGGCAATCCGCCAGGCAAGACTCCCCTATCGGTTCCTGACCCTGTTACGGGTCTTGGAAAAAAACATAATTAAATCTGTTTTTTTTTAGAACCGATACGGACCAGTTACCACACTCTAAGTAAATTCACAAACTTTTTAAGACTAAACTGATCGGTTCAAACCGAACTGATCCGAAATTTACAAGTTCCACACAGAAACTAAATATAAAACCTATCTAGTACTCACGGTACCACAGACAGAGACTTAAACCGACAGATTTGGTAGCAGAAATTCGGTAGAAACCGAGCGAAAAATGACACTTTAACCAACTTTTTTGAACCGAGCAAAGGAGAAATCTCCAGAGCAACTGTTCAGTGAGGCGGAGGAAAGAATCTGACGGTTGGAGTTTAAACAGCAGCAGACAGGGGCTTCAACCGAGCTCACGTTGAACGTTCCATGCTGGCCATGGAAAGTTAACTCTTTGTTCTCCGGGGCAGTTGAAAGGCAGGACCTAACTGCAATAGTCAGAATACAGCAAGACTTCATGTTGTTTGAAAGGTATGTGCTGACTTCCAGATAGCAGCCCTGCAGATTTCCTGGATAGGGACGTCCCTAGAAGCAGCCACCGAAGCAGCGGTATGGCGGGTAGAATGAGCTCTTATCCCTCTGGGAGGCTCCATGCCCGCCAACCTATAGAAGAGATTTATGTAGGAGGTGACCCACCTGCTTATCGTCCGCTAGGCTGCAGGTCTACCAGGTGCGGCTTCAGCGTAAGGGACAAACAGCTGGCAAACCTCTCCCCGAACTTCAGCCATTCGCTCCTTATAATAAGCGAGCTCTCTTCTAGGGTCCAGAGTAGGGAGCCTATATTCGGCCTCTTCGGTGTGACTGGGATAGAACACCGGCAGAGTCAACACCTGGTTAAGGTGAAACTCCGACACAACCGTCGGAAGGAATTTCGGTTGGGGGCGCAGGACAACCTTGTCCCTGCAGAAGACCAGATACGGAGACTTGATGGAAAGCGCCTGGAGCTCTCCCATCCTTCTGGCTGACGTGATAGCCACCAAGAAGGCGGTCTTCCACGACAGGTGGGAGATATCGCACCTGTGCATCGGTTCGAATGGCTTGCCCATGAACTTAGCCAATACCAGCAGTAGATCCCATGGAGGTGGAGGTACTCGCACTGGAGGGGATATGTAATCAAGGCCTTTGAAAAAGCACCAGACCACCTTCTCCTGCGCCACCGACTGCTTGCCGGCCCTCGCCCGGTAAGCAGAGATTGCTGCCAGGTGCACCTTAAGGGTCGTCGACCGAAGCCCTAGCTGAGATAGGAACCACAGGTAGTCCAGAATGCTAGCCAAGGAACAGGAAGAAGGGTCCAACTCCTTGTCCTGACAACAAATGGAGAATCTCTTCCATTTGAAGGCATAGCATTGTTTGGTCGACTCCTTACGGGACGCCTCAATGACGTTGAGGACCTTTTCGGAAAGACCCAAGGCCTGGAACTCTAGCCGCTCAGGAACCAGGCCATCAGGTGCAGGGACTGAAGGTCCGGATGGAGTACCTTCCCCTTGTTGACTGAGATCAGGTCCGGGTGGGCTGGAAGCTGCCTCGGGAGCCTGGAGCTGAGGCTGAGGAGATCTGGATACCAGAACTGGTGGGGCCCGTCTGGGGCTACCAGAATCACCTACGCCTTGTCCCTCTTCACCTTGAGAAGCACCTTGCGGATCAAGGGAAATGGAGGGAAGGCGTAGAAGAGGCCCGGGGTCCACGGCCTTGAGAAGGCATTCCCCTGCAGCGAGCCCTGCTGAGGGGGGGTGGGCGTGAAACAGCTTCAGCTTTGCATTCTCCCTGGAAGAGAACAGGTCCATCTGACGGGTGCCCCAATGGGAGAACAGATCTTGTACTACCACCGGCAGGAGAGATCACTCGTGAGATGCAGCGCCTATCCGGCTGAGGGCATCGGCCAGACTGCTGGAGGCTCCTACCACATGGATGGGTAGGGGATCTGCCTCCAGGTTGATCACGAGAGATCAGATGCGAAGAGCCTCCTTGCACAGAGGCAAGGAGTGCGTCCCTCCCTGATGGTTGAGGTAGTACATGGTCGTGGTGTTGACCGTCTGGACCTGGACCACTTGATCCTGTACAAACAGAGCGAAGGCGGTGAGGACTAGTTGGACCGCTCGAAGCTCCAGTAGGTTAACGTGGCATTGAGACTCCGTGGGCCCTGAACTCCCCCAGATGGGCACCCCAACCCATCAGAGAGGAGTCGGTCGTTAACGTGACCATCGGCTCGGGCGGAAAAACGAGATACCCTCCTGCAGATGAGCTGGGACGAGCCAGCACTGCAGGCATCCCACATCTCCTGGGTCACTGTCACCGGCTGGTCCAGAGGACCGGAGAGCTGTGACCATTTACCTGCCAGTCACCATTGCAGGGGACGCATATGCCAGCGGGCCCATTGGGCCACAATGGTGCAGGCCGCCATGACGCCCAGAAGGAGCATGAAGTCCCAGGCAGGATGCAACTGCCCAACCAGAAATGACTGGGCAAAGGAGGAAAGGACTTCGGCCCTGTCCGCCGGGAGCCGGACTCTGGCTCGAAGAGAGTCAAGCCCTGCCCCGATGAACTGAATCACCTGCAAAGGCACGAGTTCCGATTTGGCCTCGCTGATGAGGAGGCCAATCTGACAGCAGACCTGGAGGGCCAGATCCCTGGACTGCTCCACCTCCAACCTGGAGGGGGCTGCAATCAGCCAATCGTCCAGGTAAGGATACACCTGGACTCCTCGGTGCCGCAGGAATGCTGTCACCACTGCCATGCATTTGGTGAAAACCCTGGGAGCTGGAGAGAGGCTGAAGGGCATGGCCCGGAACTCGTAAAGGGATCCCTCTGCTGTGAAGTGGAGGAATCGCTGGTGAGACAGATGGATTGGGACAGAAAAGAACACGTCCTGAAGGTCCAGAGAAGAGAACCACATGCCTCGTTCCAAAGATGGAATAATCTGAGCCACAGTGACCATCCTGAAGGTGCGCGGCCTTAGGAACTTGTTCAGGTCATGCAGGTCGAGAATGGGGCACCAGCCCCCCGTCCGTTTTGGGACCAGGAAGTACCTGGACACAAACCCTGGGTTTGGAGGAGGGTCCGCCACCTCTACGATCACCTCCTTCTGGAGGAGCAAGGCAATGTCGACAGAGAGGCTGCGGAACCCATTACCCCCTGTGGGGAGACAGCTCGATAGGGAGGGAACTGCTCGAATTCCAGAGGCAGACCCCTGCCTACCACTTCTAGCACCCAGCGGTCCGTGGTGATAGCGGACCAGGCGGAAAAGAAGTGGCGAAGCTGTCCCCCCACGGGGGGACCTGGGAGGAGAGGATAGGTTGGGGCGACACCCCCAACCCGTCACTGGGCAGGCTTGGAGAAGGCCCGCTGAGGGACCTCCTGAACCCTTGCCACCAGGCTTCCTACTGTAGGAGGTAGCAGACTTGGCCTTAGGGGGCCAAGTGTGTGCCTGCTGGCCCTGGTGCTGCTGGTCTGGACGTGCCGCAGGGGCGGAAGGGCTTACGCTGCTCCTGGCGGCCTTTGTCCTTCGGGGCAGACGTGACAGAGTCCAAGGTGGCACTGGACTTCTTGATCCTCTGGAGATGGCCTTCCACCCCCGGCCCGAACAAGTCCGTGCCCAGGAAGGGAACGTCTGCCAGCTTGTGCTGGGTGTCCGCCGTGAAGGTGGAGAGCCGCAGCCAAGCTCTGCGGCACATGGCCACTGCGGCCGCTACTGATCGGGCACAAGAATCGGCAATGTCCAACGAAGTTTGGAGCTGCTGTTTTGCCACCATCCTTCCCCGATCCTGCACTTGCTTGACCATAGTCTGAAGGTCAGCCGGGAGATGAGGAATCACCTCATCCAGGGAGCCCATAAGGGCGTGTGAGAAATGTGTCATCAGAAGTGCTGAGCTAGCCTGACAGAGGCCTAGGGAGGAAGCAGCGTAAACCTTCTGCCCCGAGTAATCCAACTTTTTGGATTCCTTATCGGGCGGTTTGTCCACATCCCGAGCGTTCCCAGAACGTCAGAAGATGTTATCGGTCACTAACCCCTCTGCAGAAGGGTGCTCCGAGAAACCGGAAGGGACCGCGTACTTGTGAGCCATCCTGGCCGAAGGCGCGGGACAAGATGCTGGCCACTGCCACAACTCCAGGGCCGGGCCAACAATGGCTTCAGCCACCGGAAAGGCCTCCGTAGGGGAATCCCCTCAATCCAGTATCTCCGTAAGGGGATACTTGGCCCGTTTTGAAACGGGTTCGAGCTGCATCCCACTGGATTCTGAGATGAGTCGAAGCAAACCCAAAAACGAGGATGGGCTCTCGTCCACCGACTGGCCCCCTGCAGACTCCACGTCAAGCAGCCTGGAGAACAGGGAGGAGTCGTCGTTAGATTCAGAGGAGTTTGCGAACAGCTGCTGAGCGCCTGAGCCACCCTCCACCTGCCGAGGTCGATCGGGAGTGAGGGTGACCGACAACCTATGGGACAAGCCCTGACCTGACCGAGAATCCTTGGTCAGGGCCCCAGTCTTCGGTTGTGGAGGCGGGGGTTCCATCACAATAGGTGGAGCAGCCGGTTTCGGCCTAACAACTGGCGCCGGGGTCGGCTCCTCGATAACCACGAGGGGTTGTTTCGGCCACTCAGCTTGACAGCCACTTAATGGCCGGAGAAGGTGACCGAGTTGGCTTGTCACCGGTCAATAAAAGTTGCTGCCACATCAAATCCTCGTAGCGCAGGTGCAACTTGCGCCGGAGCCTATCCTCCAAAGAGGACGACGAGGATGAGCGTTGATGCCGTGTTCCATGGTACCAAGACCACAGACGTCGGCCGGATTGGCTGGACCTGGAAGAGGACCGAGACTGAGACCTTCGGGGATTCCGAGGGTGGGTCAGAGAGGGGACAGGGGAAACCCGCCCCTCCTTCGGTTCAGGGACCTAGACCAGGGACTTCAGCACAGGAGGCATGAGCAAGTCCTCGGTAACCACGGGGGAACCAGTGAAGAAGGGTTGTCAGCTTCTCCAGTCGACAAACCGTCCAACGGGTCGAGAAAAATCTCGACCGCGTTGACAGATGTCTTGGCCGGCTGACCTGATGGGGACACCGTGAAGCCAGCGGCCGGAGCCACAACCTCGACCGAAGTCGAGAGTCGACGGTCTGGTGAAGGGAGTCTCTCTCGCTCCCACGAACGTCGACTGTGGGACTTACATTTAGAGTCCTCCTTCTTGGACCGACTGGAATGTCCCGAAGGCCCTTCTCCCTTAGTGGAGAGGGACTGACAAAGCTGCTTAAAAGAAGCCGAGTAGGAGGATCCCAAGGAGAGTGGGATAAATGCCGCAGCCGAGGAAGAAGATGTGGCCTGGGCCTCCGCCTTCTCGAGGGCGATCTGCTCCAACTGCTCCTCGGAGCCCGCCACCGCGGATACCGCCCACCGGGCCTCCTTAGACTCGACCAGCGGGTACAGTTTTTCATGGCGCCCAAGAAGTAGTCTGGAGCGCAGTCCTCCAAGACCGAAGCCGAGAAGGACTTGCACAATTCGCAGGTTTGCGAATCGTGGCCAAGCCCTAGGCAGTAGATGCACGTGGAGTGCGGATCAGTCCGGGACATCATCTGCCCACAAGAGCACCGACGGAAGCCAGGAGTCGATTTGTCCATCGCAGCCGCGAGGGAAGACGAAGACCGTAGTCTTGTAAGTTTTAAAATTAGTTTAGGGAAATCCAAAGAGTGTGAATCCAGCCTAAAACGCAGAGCGCTAAAGAGGGAAAGTACAGTTACGTAAGCACTTACCGTAACAGTAGATCTTAGAGAACAGCTCTTGCAGCAGGTTACACCATTAGGACTGAAGCCAGCAGGCACCAGGACCCCACGGAAAAATTCTAGCTAGCAGTATCCAGCGGGGGACAGCCCCCGACGTCGGCCCCTCCCTGTCAGGCATCACATAAAAGGGGGCGGTCCCCCAGCATCCCCAGTTCTCCCGGGGGGACTCCCGGCTCAAATGTTCACCTGAAGGGGAGACCGAGGATCTGTTTCCAAAGGAAGGTTCGTAGAAGGCGTCAAAAGATGCTGTAGCCTAAGAATTAGGTCAGAAGACTCAACCTCCAGAGGGAAGGTGGGGTGGATTACTGCTGTAAGAGCTGTTCTCGAAGATCTACTGTTACGTAAGTTCTGCCTTAACTGTACTATCTTATTTCGAGAAACAGCTCTTGCAGCAGGTTACACCATTAGGACCAATTCCCAAGCAGGAAGGGACCAAGTTGTTATCGGGAGGAGCATAGGAGGAATGCTCCAAACTTCAGGACAAAAGTCCCTGAAGGACCGCCAAGCTGAAACCAGCTCTGCGCCTAGAGGCAATATCCAAACTGTAGTGCCTGATGAATGTGTGTACAGTGCTCCAGGTCGCTGCTGCACAGATGGCTTAAGTGGAGATATTTTTAAGCGCAGCGAAGGAGGTAGCCATCCCCCTAGTAGAATGACCCTTAATCGGCCCTGGTAAGGGTTTATTGCACTTCTGATAACATGATGCACTTTACCAGCCATCTAGAAAGCGACTGTTTAGAAACAGGAGCACCGATCATCCTCTGAGCGTAGGAAACAAAGAGCTGGTCCGATTTACGATGGGCTTTGGTTCCGGATAGATAATATCTGAGGCACCTATGCACATCCAAAGTGTGCAAAAGGGCTTCCCCCCTGTTACCGTGATTCGGGTAGTACACCGGTAGGTCTATATCCTGGTTGAGTGTGACAGCCGAGACCACCCTGGGAAGGAACTTAGGATTTGTTCTTAAGGACACCCTGTCCTTGTGAAAAACCAAATAAGGATCCTTGCACATGAGTGCATGAAGCTTAGAAATTCTTCTGGCAGAAGTAACAGCAACTAAAAGGAGCGTCTTCCAAGTGAGGAGACGCAGCTCGCAATCTGCGGCTGGTTCAAAAGGAGGCAGCATAAGCTGCTCTAGAACAAAAGGAAGATCCCAAGGTGGAACTGGGTCTTTGATGGGAGGTCTCAAGTGCAGGATGCAGCACAAAAAGGCGCGAGAAGCCTCTAGCTGAGCTAGAGACCTGTGACCTATCGGAGAATGCTACGCTGAAATAGCGCATAGATGGACCTTAATGGGGAAACAGGCCAGTCCTGCCTCATAGAGGGATAGGAGGTAGTCTAAAACAGACCTTACAGAACACTCCAATGGGATCAACGCTCGAGCCTGAGCCCAAATACAAAATCTACGCCACTTCATGGTGTAAGTAGCACGAGTAGAGGGTTTTCTGGCTGCCACCAGAATGTCTGCAACTTCCTGAGAGACCCTGTATCTCAGGACTGCTATGTCCTTAGGAGCCAAGCATGCAGGTTCAGAGACCAAAGATCCGGATGGACCAAGGAGCCTATCTCCTGGGATAGAAGGTGAGAGCAAAATGGCAGAGACACCGGAGGTTCCTGGGCCAGCTGATGTAAGGAAGGGAACCAAATCTGCCTGGGCCAAAAGGGTGCTACTAGAATAAGGCACGCTTGCTCCTGACGGAGCTCCAATAGAACCCTCTGGATCAAAGGAAAGGGCGGGAAAGTGTAGAAGAACCTGCCTGTCCAAGAGAGGGACAACACGTCTCACCA
This sequence comes from Neoceratodus forsteri, assembly GCA_016271365.2. Taxonomy (NCBI): domain Eukaryota; kingdom Metazoa; phylum Chordata; order Ceratodontiformes; family Ceratodontidae; genus Neoceratodus; species Neoceratodus forsteri. The sequence goes on along the minus strand of JADMNL010000031.1, from coordinate 152,759,548 downwards.
GAAAACACCAGGCCCTGGATCTAGCGAGCAGAAATTGGGCAGTTTTGCGTTGAATGGGGACGTGAAGAGGTCTAATTCTGGTGTCCCCCATCTGTGCAACAGGTCCTCTGCGACTTCCTAAAGCAGTTCTCATTTGTGGACCCTGGCCTGTGATCGGCTCAGGCTGTCCGCGATAGTGTTGTCCACACCAGGAACATGTACTGCAATAATGTGTGCGCCGTGTTGCAATACCCAATTCCAAACCCTTTGAGCTTCCCTGCAAAGGGGGTAGGAATGAGTGCCTCCTGGTTTGTTGAGATAGTACAGTGCCTTCAGAAAGTATTCACCCCCCCTTGGATTTTGTCACATTTTGTTGTGTTACTACCAGAATTTTTAATGCACTGAAATGATTTGTTTCCCCCTTGATTCACACTGTAACAAAAATGTATGAAACATTAAAAACTGAAATATCTTGTTTACTTAAGTATTCACCCCCGAGTCAATACTTTGTAGAAGCACCTTTGGCAGCAATTACAGCTTTGAGTCTTCTTGGGTATGTCTGTATCAGCTTTGCACATCTGGATTTGGGATTTTCCCATTCCTCCTTGCAGATTTGCTCAAGCTCTGTCAAGTTGGATGGGAAGCGCGATGAACCGAATCTTTAAGTCTTTCCACAGATTCTCAATGGGATTCAAGTCTGGGCTTTGGCTGGGCCACTCAAGGACATTCACCTTCTTGTTTTGAAGCCACTCCAGTGTTGCTTGGCTGTATGCTTGGGTCGTTGTCCTGTTGGAACGTAATCTTCACCCCAGTCCAAGGTCTACTGCAGACTGATGCAGGTTCTCCTCAGGATGCCTGTATTTGGCTCCATTCATTGTTCCTCTGTCCTGACAAGTGCCCCAGTCCCTGCCGCTGAAAAGCATCCCAAAACATGATGCTGCCACCATCATGCTTCATGGTAGGGATGGTGTTACACGGGTGCTGAACTGTGTTCGGTTTGCGCCAGGCATAGCGTTTTGCATTCAGGCCAAAGAGTTCAATTTTTGTTTCATCAGACCACAGAATCTTTTGCCACGTGGTCTCAGAGTCTACCACGTGCCTTCTTGCAAACTCCAGGCATGCTATTATGTGGCCTTTTCTCAGGAGTGGCTCCCGTCTAGCAACTCTCCCATAGAGGCTACATCTGTGAAATGCTGCAGAGATTGTTGTCCTCTGGACAGGTTCTCCCATCTCAGCCATGGAACTCTGTAGTTCTGTCAGGGTGGTCACTGGGTTGTTGGTCACTTCCCTGACCAAGGTCCTTCTTGCCCGGTTGCTCGGTTTGGGAGGACGGCTTGCTCTAGGAAGAGTCTGGGTGGTTCCGTAATCTTTCCATTTCCTAACGATGGACTTGACTGTGCTCCTGGGAACTTTCAACACCCTGGAAATGCTTTTATACCCCTCCCCAGACCTATGCCTCCTCACAATTCTATCACGGAGTTCCACGGACAGCTCCTTGGTCTTCATGGTAGAGTTTCTGCTCTGACATGCACTGTCAACAGTGGACCTTATATAGACAGGTGTATTTCTCTGAAATCATGTCAACCATTTGAACTGACCACAGGTGGACTCCATTCAAGATTTAGAGTGATCTCACAAGGAAATTGGATGCACCTGAGCTCCATTTGGAGTGTCATAGCAAAGGGGGTGAATACTTATCAAATTAAGACATTTCAAGTTTTTATTTTAAATTACACGTACAAAAAATTCCAGAAGTTTCATTCCACTTTGACATTAGAGTAATTTGTGTAGATACATGACAAAAAAACCCACATAAATGTATTTTGAGTTTGCAACATCACAAAATGTGACAAAATCCAAGAGGGGGTGAATACTTTCTGAAGGCACTGTACATCACCACGGTATTGTCTGTTTGAACCAGAAGAGTACCCGGCGGAATCTCCGTCTGGAATGCCTGTAGGGCATATAGAATGGCTCTCATTTCCAGAATATTTATGTGAAGATGGGACTCCAGAGACGTCCGTTGAGGTGAGCTCCCCATCCGGACCCCCGAAGCGTCCGTGGAAAGAGTCGCTGAAGGAGGTGGCGCAGTGAAGGGGACTCCCGTCGAGAGGTGGTCTGGCACGAGCCACCAATGCCAGTCTCTGATGACTGCGTTCATGATCCTGCTTTTGGTCCCATCGTGCTCCCAGCATCCATTGGGTAACCCGCATATGGAGTCGAGCTAGGGGAACCGTCGCAATGGCAGCTGCCATGTGTCCGGCGATGGTCTGCAAAGGATTCGCTTGCCGCAAGCGACTTAGAGGGACGTCCGCTGAGAAGGAGTAGAAGAAGCAGACGGGATTAAAGTTTTATTTAAAATAAAGATTTCAGCGTTGTAACAGTGAGCAGGCTTCCGTGAGCCAATGCTGGCGAGCTGGTCGAGGAAAAGAACTGGGGATGCTGGGGGACCGCCCCTTTTATGTGATGCCTGATGTCAGGAGGGGCAGACATCGGGGTGGTCCCCGCTGGATGCTATAGCTGGATTTTCCATGTGGGGTCCTGACTGCAGCTTCAGTCCTAATGGTGTAACCTGCTGCAAGAGCCGTTTCTCGAAGTAAGATCCAGAGCTTCCAAGCGGTAAGGAAGATCTGGAGTCATGGGGTGGTGCCGAGGGTTTTACCACCTGGGTGGGTGGGAGGAGCCAACTTGAAGACCTTCCGGCAAGATTTAAAGCGGCAAGGAACCTGCCAGACAGTGTGGATTTAGCAACACATCCACGTCCCTAGAAATGATGTTTTCCAAGAGAGAAAGCGTAAATCACAAGTCACAAATGGCTCAAAGGGAGACAGGGTCAGTGTCTCCAAAACAAAATTCATGTCCCAAGCAGGGACAGGAGAATGGATTGGGGGTTTCAGATGCAGGATGCCCCTTGAAAGCTATGGGAGACTTCCAGCTGAGCAATCATGTGGTCACCCACAGACGGGCTCATGAAATGCAGAAATAGCCGAAAGGTGCACCTTGAGGGAGGAGTACTGGAGACCCGAGTCAGAGAAAGCGAGAGAGATCAGGTAGTCCAGGATATGGTTCACCGGGCAGGTGAAAGGGTCTAAACTATCTTTGGCAGCCCAGATGGCAAACCACTTCCACTTCATGGCATATGGGGCTCGAGTGGAAGGCTTCCGGGCGGCCACTAGGACGTCCCCCACTCTGTTAAGAGATCCCGAAAATGGCAATGGCTATGTACTCAGGAGCCAGTCATGCAGATGGAGGGAACCAAATCTGTCGGGGCCAGAATAGGGCTAGCAGGATCATGCTGGCCCCCTCCACCTGCAACTCGATTAGCACTCTCCGAATTAGAGGAAATGGAGGGAAGGTGTAAAGAAATCTCCCGCACAGGAGAGTGACAACGTGTCTCACCAGAAAACTCCAGGCCCTGGATCTAGTGAGCAGAAATTGGGCAGTTTTGTGCTGAGTGGGGACACAAAAAGGTTCAACACTGGATGACCCAATCTGTCGAACAAGTCTTCTGTGACGGATGAGAGAAGCTCCCATTCGTACCTGCTGCGACTGCCAGAGTGTTTAACACGCCTAGCATGTGAACTGCAGAAAGTGTCAGACTATGATCCAGTACCCAGTAACACTCTCATGGCCTCCCTGCAAAGGGGGTATGAATAAGTCTCGGCCCTCCCCCCCCTGTTGATGTAGTATACCATGCTTAAGATTGTCCGACTGCACTAGCAGGTGTTCCTGAAAAGCCTGCATGGTGTAGAGCACTGCCCTCATGTCCAGGACACTGATTTGCAGGGAGGTTTCTCACTGGGACCAACAGCCCTGGGTCTGGAAGGGACCCAGGTGCACTCCCCTACCTAGACCCGAGGCATCCATGGTTAGGATCTGCGGGGAGGAGATCTGGAATGGGATGCCTTGAAGCAGATTCAAGGGGTCCATCCACCACAGCAGCAACCTGCATACTGGGAAGGACACCTAGACAGGCTCATCTAACTTGTCAGTGCGCTGGTCCCACTGCACCAGGAGAGTCTACTGGAGGATGCGTATATGAAGTCCGGCCAGTGGAACAGTGGGTACAGCAGCTGCCATCAGGCCTAGCAATCTGAGGTACACCCTGGAGGGAATGTAGTAACATTGGGAGACTTCATGAGCTTGGGCTATAAGGCACTCTGCCCTGTTTTGGGGCAGAAAGGCCTTCCCCTGTGCAGAGTCCAGAACAGCCCCTATATACTGCAGCCTTTAGGATGGTACTAGAACTGATTTGGGCAGAGTGACAGTGATGCCCAGGGAGTGAAAGAGCTGAAGAGTTCACTCCAGAGTCAGCAAAAGCTGTTCTCTGGACGGAGCATTTAGGAGCCAGTCATCCAGATGAGGGAAAACATACAAACCCTCCCCTTCTGAGAGCTACTGCTACTACTGCTGCTATGCACCTGGTAAAGACTTGCGGCACAGAGGACAATCCAAAGGGCAGTACTTTGAACTGATGATGCTCACCCTGAAAGGCAAAATGGAGAAACTTCCTGTGAGGAGAAAAGACAGATGTGCAGGTAAGCATCATGCATGTCCAGTGAGCAGAACCAGTTCCGTTTTGAGAAGAGGCATCAGGCCTGGCTAAGTTATCATCCGGAACTTTCTGTACCAGACATACAGACTGAGGTCCTTTAGATCTTGGATAGGCCTGAGATCACCAGTCTTTTTGGGGACCAGGAAGAAAGTGGAGTAAAACCCCTTATTTCTCTGGACCTGAGCACTGGATCGATGGCCTGCTTGTGCAGAAGGGACTGTACTTCCTCCTGGAGAACACACAGGTGAGCTGGAAATAACAGGAGGGCAGGGGTGGGGTTTCTGGAGGTTGCTTGATGAGCTCCAAGGTGTGCCCTCGTTCTATGATCTGCAGAATCCATGCATCTGAAGTTACGGTTCTCCACTGATTTAGATGGAGGGAGAACCGACCACCATCTCCTGGCCTGGGACCAGAAGAGGGAGGTCCGGTAAAGGAGTCAAGCAGAGGTGGAGCCAGCTGTACGGGTTGGTCCCTCACTTCTGGGGCGCTTGGCTGCCACTCCAGCACTGGAGGGGGTGGGCAGGCAGCCTGGGTTCTGCGTTTCCCTTGGGGCTGGGGAGGCTGCCTCAGGCCTGTTCGTTTAGCAAAAAAGAGGGCACCCTCTACCACTTGGTTGGGTGTGGTAGAGAGAGTGGCAGACTTAGGGGCCCAGCACGAGGCTTGCAGGTCATTAATGATGTCCTGGCCATCGGGGCCAAACAGCCTGGTGCCATTAAAGGGGGGCAACTAAGCACTTTTTGCTGCACATTGGCCACAAAACTGGATACTCTTAGCCAAGAGTGCCTATGTAGGCATATGCATGTGGCAGCTGCCCTAGAATGGTGTCAGCCATGTCATGTTGGGCTCTGAGGAGATGCTTACTAACATCCTCAGCAGCTTGAAGGCACTGAAGCAGTTCCTGCTTTTGAGTGCCATCTGGAAGGGCCTGGGTAGCAGCCCTGCCCTTCCTCCAACTGGCATTCTGGTACTTTACCATGTGTGAGTTTGCAATCCTCAAACCTAGAGTAGAGGAGGCATATTCCCCTGTATCCCCGAGGTCGATTCTGCGAGACTCTCTGTCAGGGGGAAGGGAATTCAGGTGCTTAGGCACCACAGACCTGTCATGAGCTGCCTTGATGACCACTGAGTCTGTCTCAGGCTGGGCAGCATAGCAGGGGAACCCTGAGGGGCATGATAAAGTTTGTCCGCCTTGCGAGGCATAGATGGCAGCATGTCAGGTCTGTGCCATAGAAACACAGAATTTGATGGCAGATACGGACCGCTTGGCCCACCTAGTCTGCCCATTTTCCTACCTAACGGATAAGCTGCAGATCCTAGTTAACCAACAGCCCACTTCCTCCTACCCACCACTAGGACTGCCTTATGTCTGTCCCATGCATTCTTGAATTCCCCCACTGTTCTTGACTCCACGACCTCCTCAGGAAGGCTGTTCCATGCATCCACAACCTTCTCAGTGAAAAAATACTTCCTCACATTACCTCTGAGCCATCCCCCTTCTATCTTCAAGTTGTGCCTTGTTCTTGCACATCTCTTTCTGAAGGATACTACCCTCTTGGACTTTGTTGATTCCCTTGAGGTACTTGAAAGTTTCTATCATGTTTCCCCTCTCCCTTCTTTCCTCAAAGGTATACATATTAAGCTCCTTTAGTCTCTCTTTGTATGTCTTCTGGTGCAGACCCTGCACCATTTTGGTTGCCCTCCTCTGGACAACCTCCATTCGGTCTCTGTGGAGATGGGGTCTCCAGAACTGCACACAGTACTCCAGATGGGGTCTCACTAACTGTCTGTACAGAGGGATAACAACTTACTGTTTTCACTGCTGATGCCTCTCCCTATGCATCCCAGTATCCCCCAGCCTTCCTTACTGCCTTCTCACATCGCTTGCCCACCTTTAGGTCATCTGATATAATTACCCTCAGGTCCCTTTCCATTTTTATTGTTGTCAGTATCTCACCCCCCATTGTGTAATCTTCCTCTGGGTTTTTGTTTCCCAGGTGTATTACCTTGCACTTCTTTGCCTTGAATCTAAGCTGCCATACATTTAGCCATTCCTCCAACCTTGCCAAGTCCCTTCTCATCCTTTCTACTCCATCTTGTGTATCAACCCTGTTGCAGATCTTTGTGTCGTCTGCAAAGAGACATACTTTTCCTTCTAGTTCCTCTGCAATGTCGCCTATAAAGACATTAAAAAGGACCGGTCCCAGTACTGAACCCTGCAGTACCCCGCTAATAACCCCCCTTTCTTCACTGTGGACTACGTTTACTACTACTCTTTGCGTCCTGTTGTCCAGCCAATTTTTTTATCCAGGCTACCACCTTGGGACCCACTCCAAGGCTGGCTAACTTGTTTATTAATCTTCAGCATGGGACTGTATCAAATGCCTTGCTAAAGTCTAGGTAGGCCATGTCCACATCCCCTCCCTGGTCTACTACTTTGGTCACCCAGTCAAAGAAATCTATTAGATTCGCCTGACACCACCTTCCCGCTGGGAACCCATGCTGCCTAGGGTCCTGTGCCCCACAGGCCTCTAGGTACTCAACAATTCTTTCCTTCAGAAGTGATTCCATCATTTTCCCTACCACTGAGGTCAAACTAACTGGTCTGTAGTTTCCTGCCTCTGCCCTGCTCCCACTTTTGTGAAGAGGAATCACATCCGCCCTCCTCCAGTCCTCAGGCACCACCCCATCCTCCCATGATTTGTTAAAGAGAGTAGTCAGCGGTGTTACTAGTTCTACCCTTGGTTCTTTTAGAATTCTTGGCTGAATCCCATCAGGCCCCATTGCTCTGTCCACCTTCAATTTTACTAGTTCTTTCTTTTGGACTGGTATCGACCCCGTCTCCAGAGTGCTTCTCTTGTTTGGTTTAGGTACCTCCCCCTCCTCTTCCTTTGTGAATACTGAGCAGAAATATTCGTTCAGTATCCCTGCTTTTTCATTGTCACCCTCTGCCCACATTCCCTCCCCTTTATTAAGCCTCAGTATCCCTCCCTTGGTGTTTTTTCACTCCCTAATGTACCTATAAAAGGTCTTACCCCTCTTCTTAACAGAGTTGGCTATCCTTTCCTCAGTTTGGGCCTTTGCTATTCTGACTGCCTTCCCTGCTTCTTTCTGCTTTAACTGATAAAGTTCTCTGTCCTGCTCCTTCTGTGTTTCCTTATATTTCCTGAATGCTATCCTTTTCTCCTTAACTTTCCCTGCCACCTCTTTTGAGGACCATAGCGTTTTTTTCCTTCGTTGTGTTTTGTTGATTTGCTTCACATAAAGGCTTGCTGCCTCTGTGATGGCTGTTTTGATTACTCTTCATTGTTCCTCCACCCTTCCTCCTTGCCTGTTTGCTAGTGCTTTTCTGAGGCACTCTCTCATTTTCCCCAAAGTCAGCCCTCCTAAAATTCAATACTCTTGCTTTCGTATGGCTTGATTCTATGGCTGCATTTATCGTGAACCACACTGTTTGGTGGTCGCTTGTTTCCAGATGGCTACCCACTTCTAAATCAGAGATTCTTTCTCTGTCCCCGTTTGAGAGTACCAGGTCTAAGACTGCTCCCTCCCGAGTGGGTTTCAATACTAGCTGTCTGAGGAATGCCCCTTGTAGGGCATCAAGAATGACTCTGCTCTTGGATGTGCCTGCAGCAAAGGTACTCCAGTAAACATCTGGCATATTCAGGTCCCCCATCAACAATATCGCCCCTTTTTCTGCCATTCTCATGGGGTTCTGCTTGAGCACCTGAGATTCATCTGTGGGCTTTCGGGTTCGGTCCACAGATGGTTTACATCTTTCCTCACTGGGAGAACTCAGAGGGTGGTGTCGTTTTTTTTTCCCCTCCTACCCTATCTCTCTGTCTTGTGGGGTTCCTCAGGGCTTAGTGCTGTCTCCCATGTTGTCTGCGGTGTACATGCTTCCCCTCGGAGACACTTAAGACGGTATGGGCTGAGATTTCATTGCTATGCTGACGATACCCAGCTCTACCTGTCTTTTGCACCCGACCAGGATGGAGCATTCACGGTATTTAACGACTGCCTCACTGAAATCCAGGATTGGATGAAGTCCTGCTGGTTGAAGTTGAACCCTGGGAAGACTGAGGTGATGGTTGTGGATCCAGGTCGCCGGACAGTGGGGTTGGGGCAGGTCAAGCCACAGGATTATTCCTTGGGGACTCAGAGTTTCCTACCTCTGAACAGGTGCGCAACCTAGGGGTAATACTTGACGATGGGTTCACACTTCGAGTGCAGGTGTCGGCTGTCGTTAAATTATCCTTTTATCACCTGAGGAACATCGCTAGGATCAAGCATCTTCCGTCTGGTGACCTTCCTACACTGATCCACGCCTTTGTAACCTCGCGTCTGGACTACTGCAACTCACTTTACTTTGGGATACCAAGGGTTGATATCCGCTGCCTGCAGCTGGTGCAGAATTCCGCAGCCCGGTTGTTGATGGGGACTCCTAGATCTGTCCATATCACACCAGTGCTGCGGAAACTGCACTGGCTGTCTGTTTAGTGGCGGATCACCTTCAAAGTCAGTTTACTGACATATAAAGCCCTACATGGACTGGGCCCTGACTACCTGAAAGAGCTTCTGGTTCCTTACTTCCCTGAGCGACTGGCTCCGCTGACGAGGGGTTGCTAGAGATTCCGAGGGTGTCCTTAAAATCTTCTGGGGCCCAAGCATTTATGTTTCTGGCCCCTACCCTCTGGAATTCTCTACCCCATCGGATTAGGGAGTGCATGACCGTGGGGGGATTCAAACAGGTCTTAAAGACGCATCTTTGGAACAGGGCATATGGTGATGAAGATGACAGACTCTTAACTGTACTATATATTTTTATTGTGATTACAGCATTGGTTTTGTTTTAATTGTACTGCGCCTTGATATCTGAAAGGCACATTAAAAATAAAGCATATTATTATTATTATATTATTCTAAGGATGCCTTCTATCATTTCCTTGTCCAGTCCCTCTCCCTGAGAAGGGGGTCTGTATACAACGCCCATGTGGACTATGGTGCCATTTCCTGTCTCCAGGGTGACCCAGAGTGCCTCATCTGCTCCCTGTTTACTCTGTAGTTCTGTTGCTTTGATCCCTTCCCTTACATAGAAAGCTACTCCTCCTCCTCTTTTACCTTCCCTGTCCCTCCTGTAGATTGTGTATCCTGGTATGTTGACAACCCAGTCATGGTTCTCTGTGTACCATGTTTCTGTGACTGCCACAACATCCAGGCATCCCTCTTCCATCAAGGCCACTAGTTCAGGGAGCTTGTTACACAGACTACGGGCATTGGTACTTATCACCCTCCAATTACTGATGGCCTTACCCCTTTTAGACCCATCCGTCCTTACTGCCTTTGTCTTTTTTTTCTTTCTCATTTACCTCTGTCCTGCTCCCTAATGACTTCTCTACCTTGGTGTTTACCTCACTAATTACCGTGTTTTGTGGGGGGAGGCTGGAATTTCCCTGCTCCTTTTCAGTGCCTCCCTCCTCGGCTAGTTTAAATGCTTGCCAATGAAGCATTTAAATCCATCACCTAGGATCCGGGTTTCCCCCCGGACAGATGCAGACCATCGTGCCAGTATAGGCCTGCATCCCTCCAGGTGGCTCCCCAGTCCCCAGTGAAGCCAAAACCCTGAGCTCCATACCAGTTTTTCAACCATTCATTGAATTCCATGGTGTGGAATACCCTAGTATCACCCTTGCCATAGACAGGCAGCACCTCCGAGAAGGCTACCATATGCGCTACTTGTCTAAGGCCCCTCCCCAACTCTATAAACGCCTCTTGCACTGCTCTGATCCCATTCCTAGCCAGGACATTTGTCCCTAGGTGGACAATGACATCCAGCTCCCTCCCTCGTGCAGCTGCTCCCACAATCCTGAGGATTCGCTTCCTGTCCCTCCAAGCCGTGGCGCCAGGCAGGCACCTTACCTCCCTCTCCCACTTCTATCCCCTAATGATCGAGTCCCCCACCAGGAGTTGTTTCCTTCCCCTGTGGGGTCCCGTGCCACCCTCCTGTGGGTCTCCTTTGTGGAGGTTCCCAGCATCTTCCTTGGTCTCCACTGCAGGTGCCTCCATAGAGGAACCACTATCCACCAGAACAGCATATGAATTGTGGAGAGGTACAGCTGGAGGGTGCCAGACTGCACTCCTCAAGGCTGGTAAGACTGAAGGAATGATCTTTGGGGGAGATTATGGAATCTCCAGGAAGTCCACCAATTCTTTCCTGGTGGCATCCTCTTCCTCAGTGTGGAAGTCCATGGCTGAGGACAGCTGCTTCATCACACTGAAAAATATGGGGTCCTCAGGAGAAGATCTAGGTGTATGCTTCATCAAATCCTCGATGACAGAGGAAGCAGTGGACTGTCAGAGACAAGGATTTCTTCCTCCTAATCCTCAGAAAGAATGAGGTGTGGATGGTACTCCTCCTCAAAGTCGACCTCCTTTGGGTCTGGCGTCAAGTTGTGCTGACAGCCTCCGGGGGGAGGGGGGCTGTGTTCCCCGCAGCTGAAGAGTAGGCATGAACAAGGAGGGCCTAAGGGCACCCAGCTGCTGCACAATCACATCGGTGAATTTTTGACCAGAATTTTGTTTAGGTCGATGGCACAGATGTCACCGACCTGCCAGCTGGGCCCTGAGAACCCATGGAGTCTGTAGCATAAGTAGGATCCAAATCAATCTGATGAAGCTCAACAGCCGTTGGGAGAAACACAATTGTGTGGTAACAGCACTCCGGATGTCTCTGTTGATGTGGTGCTGGTCTGAAGAGGTCTATATGAAATAAACAGTTTTAATTTCAAACTGCAAATGTGGACCTTCTCTTAGTAGTGGGTACTTTACTTTTTTGTCATTCTAGCCCGAGTAGGAGAAGGGGCAGTCCTCGACGGGAGAGTTAATGATGAGCCCGTTGATGATGGAGGTTGAGGGCTGACCGCCCTAAGAATCGGGTATGGATGCTGTCGGTATGGGTCTGGTGGGCAGACAGACCTGGACAGCGAATATCTTCGCCACAGCCGCGTAGCGGTCTCCCCGAAGGAAGGCAGACAAGGAATGAGATCGATGCGGTGGGGCGGTCACAATCTTGGCCTTTTCTGTAACCCCTCCCCCGGCAGAGGACTTGTCTCAGGCTTTGGAGAGCTGGGAGCTTGAAGATCCGGAAGGCAACTGAGAAGCCAGTACCCTGGAGGAACCCTGCCCAGAACTGGCAACCTCTGTTGATCCATCAGGAAATTTTTGAGGCGCCTCTTTTTTTTTTTTTTTTAATCTAGCTATTTGGCCCCTGTTGTCTCATCCTGCTGACTGGGACACATGTATTTTTATGCTTCTCTCCCCTTACCCCTCCACCCCCGACAGTGCGAGCGTGTGGAAGCACGTTACGCACCCTGTGGCGCCAGCTCAGCCCCCTTCCACCTCTCGTGTGACTTTCTGCCACTCCTCTACCCACCGAACCTCCAGCCGGTGGGAGCGGAACTACGGGATGGCACCATCCCACCCTCAGGAAAGGAGAGCTGCCCATCGGCATGCTCGATCCTGCTCCACCCACCCACCCCTGATGACCCGAGGTCTTTCCCGAACCAGGGTCGCTGGTGCAGCGCGAGGTAAGGTGTCCAGCGCCTTAACCCTCCATGTCACCGGCCCATTGGGAGGCTTGTTGAGTTGCCTGAGGGCTATTTGATTAAACTTCTAGCACAGCTCACAATCAGAAACATCGTGGTCTGGCCCAAGACAGCAGACACAGAGAAAGTGTTCGTCTGTGGAGGCAATTTTCTTTCGGCTGCGATGGAAGAGAGAAGTTGAAGGATTAACTCTTGCCATAAACAAGTCATAGAAATCTCCTTAGAAAAGAATGTCAGAAAAGCTGTAGAGCGTAAAAGCGTTAATACTGAGATGTAGCTTCCGCATGAAGACCCATGTGAGCGAGTCGATGACAAGAAAGAACTGAGGAGGGAGCAGGGCTGCTCATGCCTTTACAGGGTTGATGATATAGGCAGCGTGGATGGCCCCAGCTGTACTGCTGAAAATGTTCTGTGTGGATTCCTCTTCACCGACTGTGAAGTTACTACGTTGTTACCTGATGACTGAGATACACCCAAAGAAGACAGTTATTTACCATAACTCTAGACAGAAAAGTTTCAGTACTTACTGTAACTCTAGATCTTCGAAACGAAAGTTGGATACTAGAAAAAGTGCTGGGGCCGACTCCCTTGACCCTTACTTCCTAAAAATTGCCTACCATGTACTAGCAATACCCGTCACCCACCTTTTTAACTTATCCCTGTCTCAGGGCACCTTACCACCTATATGGAAGACAGCACACGTCATACCACTGTTCAAATCAGGTGACCGTGTGCGATCTCAATAACTACAGGCCAATTTCCCTCCTTCGGTCCTGTCCAAGCTCCTAGAAAATTGTAAATGCACAGCTGAGGACTCACCTTGAGTCTAAGGAACTGCTAAATCCTATGCAGTCCAGATTCAGAGCTAAACATAGCACTATCTCAGCCCTCGCCAAATTTACTAACGACTGGCAGCTAATCTTGAGGGCAAAAACTTTATTTGTGCTGTTTTCCTTGATCTAAGCAAGGCTTTCGACACCGTCGACCATAGTCTCTCCTCTCAGCCACAAACCACAGGTGTGGACCCTCCTCTCTGCGTTGGTTCACTGACTATCTTACAGGCGCCTTCAACAAGTTAAAGCCGAAGGAGGCCTGTCCCCATAAAAACTCTGCAGGGGTACCTCAAAGGTTCTATATTGGGCCCTTACTTTTTGCAATCTACATTAATAACATCGACTACTGTATAAAAGAAGCCAACATCCATCTGTTTGCAGATGATACAGTTCTCTACGTGAGTCGCCCAACACCTGAAGCTGCCTGCAATGACCTACAGTCAGAATTCAACCTTTTGCAAAGCCAACTCCTCCAAAATAAGCTACTCCTTAATGCCAAAAAAACTAAAGCGATGGTTCTCTCTCCTTTTATCCGTACAGCTAACCCTGTGTCCAGTGGGACAGTTCCCCAAATTACCACAGTTCTAGGTGAAAAACTAGAATTTGTTACAAAATTCAAGTATCTGGGAGTTTGGATAGACCCAAGACTCTCCTTCATTGAACATATCGAGGACTTGCTAAAATGACTTCGGCAAAGGCTTGGACTGTTTTTTAGAATCAGCCAATTTCTCACCAGAGATGCCAAGAAACAACTGGTCCAATCCATTTTCCTATCATTGGTTGATTACGCTGACTTCCTCTACAGCCAATGCCCCAACTCTTACATGGCTAAACTGGACACACTCTACCATCAAGCACTGAGGTTTATAATGGGACTCCCCTTCGACACACATCACTGCACCCTATATGCGGCAGTGGGATGGACATCACTAAAGTTCAGGCGCCACAGAAGCGCCCGCTCTCTGGACCTATAGAGCCATCTCTAATAGCTGCCTTACTATATCTCCTGCTGTCTTCCCTGAGTATAATTGGGAAATACGCATTAAGAAGTTACTCAGCTATTACACTTAAAGTACCCAAAGCAAAATCCCACTTCGGCAGGTCAGCCATAAGCTTCATGCTACCTACCTTATGGAACGATCTACAAAAAAACCTAAAATTAAGCACTCTAATCGATATAAATGCTTTCAAGATGCTTTATTTCCGTACAATCAGAGAAGTATGTAACTGCTTCACCCACTCAGACCCAGTACCGGTGTCTGCACTGGTATATAGCCACGCCTAGACCCAATTTTAAGTACTGACCCCCCCAGCTTGTTCCTCACCAGCCCAATTGTTCTCTCTCTCTCTTATTCCCCCTGTCTTATCAACACTAGGTCCATCCATCCCCTTATTCTTCCTTTCCCAACCTCGGATAGGAGCTCACTACCCTGGGTTGTGACATCCTACCATGCCCCGTACTTTACAGCATTCAATCCCGGGGCTCACACATACTCCTTTTCTCCATCCACCTTCTCTACATCCAGCTTTACCAACTCCTTTCTGTGCACGTGCCCTCCTAGCCTTTCTCCCCCTACTTCCCTCCCTCTCTTCCCCCCTACCTTCACCTCTACCTGGTGTATATTTTTATTTTTTTCTTCCGTTACTTCCTCCTGCAACCTTAGATAACCTGCTTTATCTTCCTATAGACACTTCTATGTATGTAAATACCGTGTAATCTGTACAATATCTGTATAATTCTATGTACATATGAACTTATTTTTCTTCCTCTCTGTAATTATTATCTGTATTGCCTTGTAAATACCTGTGTTGACCTGTATATACAATTGTTCATGCTCCACCCAGGTCCATCTTGCAAATGAGCTTCTGCTCAACGATGAACGCCTGGTTAAATAAAGACTTGAGATCTTCAAGAATATCTGTACTTGCCTTAACTCTAGATCTTTAAGAATATCTTCCCCCCTAGAGGAATGAAAATGACGTACCTACCGTAATTCTTGATCTTCTTGGACAAAGTCTCCACCACTCATTCACACTAATGGTACTACGCTGGAGGCACTAGGAAACAGCGGGAGCCAAAAATCTTCAGGAGGGCAGGAGCCTAGGCAGGGCCGCAAGGTAGCGGCGCTGCGAGCCTGGCTCGTGCTGTATAGGCTACCTCGGTGTCGACCCTCCAACCGCCTCAGTACCTTTATTACCAAGGAGATGCAGCGTAAACTAACTTAGTGAAACTAACATATGCTGGACATAAGACAGTCCGAATGATCCATATAAGAAGGGTCAACACAAGAGAGTCTTCACAGCCCAACCATCGAGGGAGTGAATACCAGAAACAGATAAGTGAGCTCGGGGATGGAGGGTGGGCATGTGAATGAGTGGTGGAGACTTTGTCCAAGAAGATCAAAAATTATGGTAAGTACGTAATTTTCATATCTTCCTGGACAAAGTCTCCACCACTCATTCACACTAATGGGAGAGTACCGAGCTGAAATAATCCCCTGAGAAGGGCGGCAGGAGAGAGGAGTTCACTTAGGACAGGAGTCCATTTTTTTTTTTTTTTAGTTACTTTTCTCCCCTCTCACAGTTCTCTGCTACCCCTTTGATGTAACTCCCCGCATGGGTAGAGGGCCCCCTCCTGAAAACCATGACTTACCCTTCGTGGCAGAAGGTGGGGGCGACTCAATCCACCAGACCAGATGAGTATTTGGGAGGTGCCTTCCCGGCTGTTGAGGTGGGGACCATCGTCATCCAGAGAGGACACTCTTTCACTTTTCCTGCCCCCGGCCGAGGACTGCAGCTTGCAATGGCGCCAGCGCACACGCACCCGTGTCCACCCCCGCCAAGTGCCTGCCTGTCACTCACCTCAATCTTTAGCGCTGGCGTGCCACCTCCCAGCCTTCGCTAGGGGGCAGGCAATTGCAGAGCGCTGCCAACTCCCCCTCCCTGGAGAAGGAGAGCAGTCCTAGGGATGCTCAATCCTTCTCCCCACTGCCAACCCCCGGCGAGACGCGAGGTAAGCCGCCCAGCACCTCAGCCCTCAGTGCCACCAGGCCGGCTTTAGGACAGGAGTCCATTAAGGATTCTCCTGCCAAAGGATTGATTACACCTGGCATGGACATACAAAGCGTAGTGTTTCACAAAAGTGTGCACGGAGCTTCAAGTAGCTGCACTGCAGATGTCTGCAATGGGCACGTTCTGTATTTCTGCCAGAGATGCAGCGACTACCCTGGCAGAATGA
This sequence comes from Neoceratodus forsteri, assembly GCA_016271365.2. NCBI lineage: Eukaryota > Metazoa > Chordata > Ceratodontiformes > Ceratodontidae > Neoceratodus > Neoceratodus forsteri. The sequence goes on along the minus strand of JADMNL010000031.1, from coordinate 152,743,342 downwards.
GTGTATACTCTGCCTTCCAGTTTAACCTGAGCCATGGAGTAGCATTGGCGAAGACATGCCACTAGACACACCAAAATACATCTGATAGCAACAGGTTGACCCAGTCGGGCCAAGCTGAAAGAGACAAACAGTTGTTCAGATTTGCGGATCTCTTTGGCACTAAGAACCACAAAACCCTTTTAACATCCAGAGAATGCAGGGTACGCTCCCCCTCATTCTGGAAGTACGTGAAGTAGGTCGGAAGAACCAAGGGCTGGTTCAGATGGAATTACGAGACTACTTTGGGGAGAAACTTAGGGTGAGACAGAAGAACAACACTGTCTTTGTGAAATACAGTTTCTAGGGATGTGGATATGTTCTTCAATCCACACTGTCTGGCAGGTACCTTGCCACTTTAAGATGTGCCAGAAAGTCTTCAAGCTGGCTCTTCCCACTCACCCCGGTGGTAAAACCCTCGGTTCCGCTCCCATGACGCCAGATCTTCCTTACCGCTTGGAAGCTCAGGTTCCCTCCTTAGCGCTCTTGCATCTTTAGGCCTGGATCATAATTCTTCAGTTTTTCCAAAAACTGTTTTAAAATTTACAAGACTTCCCTCGCGGTTGCGATGGATTCAAAATCTACTCCCGGCTTCCGTTGGTGCCCTTGCGGGCAGATGATGTCTCTGACCGACCCACACGCCACATGCGTTTACTGCCTGGGGCTTGCCCATGATCTGCAGGAATGCGATCTCTGCAAGTCTTTTACAGCTTTGGTTCTGGAAGACCGTGCTGCATGACTTCAACTTGGGCGCCCTGAGAAATGGTTTCTGCCGGTGAAGTCGAAGGAGGCCTGTTGGGCGGTGTCCGTGGCGCTTTGTGTCCTTGCGCCTTCTGTTGCGTTTTCTTTTGAGGCTTTGGGGGGGCTTGGTTTTTATGAAAACTTCCTCTGCCTTTGCCTCGAAAGGGCTGACGGTTATGGAACTGGCGTTTATTAACACCCCCTCGAGAGGGGACAGGAGGAGGTCGAGCCAGCTTAATGGCTGACCTAGTCTTTTGTGTAGCTTCTAGAGCCTGTTCTACCTGAGGGCTGAAGAGATACACACCATCAAACGGCAACGCCATTACCTGCTGCTGTGCGTCATTCGTGAAACCTGAAGTGCGCAGCCAGGAATGACAGCGGGTACAAATGCTGGCCGCCGCTGCTCGGGAAGCAGTATCGAAAGCATCCATAGCCGCTTTAACCTGCTGGTTGTTGGATTAGATACCCCTGGTAATGGTTTGAAGTAGCTCTGACTTTGTGTCCGATTCCGGCAGAGCTTCAACCATTTGAGTGAGTGCCAAAGAATATACTCATATTGAGAGAAACAGCCTTGGTAGCTGGCAATAAGCATACCCAGGGCGGAAGCAGCAAAGACTCTCTTACATAAAGTGTCTATCTTACGAGATTCTTTGTTAATAGGTCGAGCTGTAGTAGTCTGGGGGAGGAAGACCTTAGTCTCTGCCAAAACTACAATAGGATCCGCAAAGGCTTGGGACGCCAAAATGGGTCGATCCTTGGGGGCTGAGTATTTCCTATCTATGGATTTAACCACCGAAGGAATGAGAGCAGGATTATTCCATACCATTTGAGACAGCGTCTCAAAGGAGGGCTGTACCGGAGGAATCAAATCCGTAGAGATCTCCGGAACATGGAGATATTGGAGTCTTAGCAATTTCCCAGGATCGATGTCTGTAGTTTGGAGAGAAAGAGTGGAACTCAAGTTTTTCAGCAGAGACTTAAAAGACAGGTCCTCAACCACAGGCTCTGCAGCAAGAATAGATCCTGTTCCTTCCACTTCATCACCCAGCCTAAGGTCTGGGTCAGGCTCAATGTCATCTCCTGACAGTCCAGGAGGGACTGCATGGACAGGAAAGGAGTGAAAATCAGAGGGAAATGAGGAAGGAAAAGGGTTAAAGGAGGAGTCCTGAAAGGTGGACGATGCCCTAAGAAACCCCGGCACCGCAGAAACACACGGAACCGAGAAGCCACACGGCGCCGAGCATGCCATCGACGCCGAGGGCGTCGGAAACACCCCAAGACTCTGAAAAACAGGATTTGAGGAAGAAGAGCAGGAGATAGAGGCATCGGTGTGGTCCTCATGTACCATAGCCATATTTGGGGGTGGACACACCTAAGCTCGGAGTCTACGGCACCGAAGACGGTGCCGCGTGACCAGGGAGGCTCAACCGCCTTACCTGGTCTCCCAAGAAGCCCGAAGGCCCCTGAGTGTCCAGGCCAGGCAGCTGGACCAACCTCCAAGCCCATTGCTCCATAAGAGCAGCCCAATGATGAAACTGCTCATCTGAAGACCTACCAGAGGGTGGGGTAGGATTCCGATGTCGAAGACGTCGGCTACCAGAAACAGAAGCTGGCGACTCCGAAGGAGGAGACCGGCAACTAGCTCCAATAACTGACCGTCTACGCGCAGACATATCAGAGGGCGACCTCGAGTGATGCCTTCTCTTTTTTGACCTGTGGGCCGAAGAAGAGCTCGAGGCCAAACGGTGTCGAGAATGCGACCGTTTATTTTTATGCTTTCGAGGGGACTGCCCGCCCCCTCGGGCATTGGACTGACCGTTGTCAGACCCCCCCCATCCGGAGAGGGCGGTGGACCGGACCCAGCCCAGCTGACTGAACAGCTTTCATATGAAGTCTCCCTACCGTCACCTGACCCGCTCATGGTCGACACAATCAAAGTAGGCGGAGACTTCTTTGTAAATAAGAATAAACTTAAGCGATACTTATTCGAGATATTACTACAAAACAACAAAACTGAAAACTATGCTGCTAGTTTGAAGTTTGACTCCCGGCCGGCGCGCGACGTCGTCACTGAAGCGCACTCGACGGCAGGGGGAAAAAGGAACTGAGGTGGTCGGAAGGTCGACGCCGAGATATTCATTACCACATGAGCTGAGGCTCGCGGTGCCGCTCCTCGTGGCTCCGTCTCAGGCGCCGACCTTCTAACAAAAAGTTTGCTCCCGATAGGTCCTAATGCCTCCGGCGCAGATCCCATTAGTGTGAATGAGTGGTGGAGACTTATGTCCAGGAGGATCTCCTGTTACAGGTGAGTAACCTGTATTTCTAGGGACGTGGATATGTTGTTCAATCCACACTTTGTGGCAGAATCCTAGCAGTTCTCTGGGAGGAGGGAGGCAAGGCGTGCAACCCCTACTTAGGGAATAAGGACTGGAGAACCAAGGTCCCAAAACCAGCATCCCAGCGTGACTCTAGGTCAATGTGGTAATGGGAAATGAAGGTGTGTGCTGACTTCCAGGTAGCAGCCCTGCAGATTTCCTGGATAAGGACGTCCCTAGAAGAAGCCACCAAAGTAGCGGTATGATGGGTAGAATGAGCTCTTATCCCTTTGGGAGGCTCCATGCCCGCCAACCTATAGCAAAGATCTATGCAGGAGGTGACCCACCTGCCTATCGTCTGCTGGGCTGCAGGTCTGCCAGGTGCAGCTTCAGCGTAGGTGACAAACAGCTGGAGAACCTTTCCCCGAACTATAGCCGTTCGCTCCTTATAGTAAGAGAGCGCCCTTCTAGGGTCCAAACTATGGAGCCTATATTCGGCCTCCGAGGTGTGATTGGGGTAGACCACCGGCAGAGTCAACAACTGGTTAAGGTGAAACTCCGACACCACCTTTGGAAGGAATTTCGGGTGGAGGCAAAGGACAACCTTGTCCCTATGCAAGACCAGATAAGGAGACTCAATGGAAAGCACCTGGAGCTCTCCCATCCTTCTGGCTGACATGATAGTCACCAAGAAGACGGTCTTCCGCGACAAGTGAGAGATGTCACACCTGTGCATCGGTTTGAATGGCTTGCCCATGAACTTAGCCAATACCAGCAGTAGATCCCACAGAGGTGGACGTTCTCGCACCGGAGGGGATATGTGGTCAAGGCCTTTGAAAAAGTACCCGACCACTTTCTCCTGCACCACCGACTGCTTGATGGCCCGCGCTCGGTAGGCAGAGATGGCTGCCAGATGTACCTTAAGGGTCGTCGACCGATGCCCTAGCTGAGAAAGGGACCACAGGTAGTCCAGAATGCTAGCCAAGGAACAGGAAGAAGGGTCCAACCCCTTGTCCTGACACCAAATGGAGAACCTCTTCCATTTGAAGGCACAGCATTTTCTGGTAGACTCCTTACGGGACGCCTCAACGACGCTGAGGACCTCGTCGGAATGACACAAGGCCTGGAACTCTAGCCGCTCAGGAACCAGGCCGTCAGGAGCAGGGACTGAAGGTCTGGATGGAGAACCTTCCCCATGTCGCCGGAGAGCAGGCCCAGGAGGGCTGGAAGCCGCCTTGGGAGCCTGGAGCCGAGGCTGAGGAGATCTGGGTACCAGAACTGGCGGTGCCAATCTGGGGCTACCAGAATCACCTGCGCCTTGTCCCTCTTTGCCTTGAGAAGCACCTTGTGGATCAAGGGAAATGGAGGGAGGGTGTAGAAGAGGCTCGGGGTCCACGGCCTCGAGAAGGCATCCCTTTGCAGTGAGCCCTGCAGAGGGGGCAGGCGTGAAACAGACTCAGCTTCGCATTCTCCCTGAACGCAAACAGGTCCACCTGAGGTTAGCCCCAATGGGAGAACAGATCTTTTACCACCTCCAGCAGGAGACACCACGTGTGAGATGTAGCGCCTATCCGGCTAAGGGCATCGGCCAGATTGTTGGAGGCTCCTGCCACATGGATGGCTAGGAGATCCGCCTCCAGGCTGATCACAAGAGACCAGATGCGGAGAGCCTCCTTGCACAGAGGCAAGGAGTGCGTCCCATCCTGACGGCTGAAGTAGTACATGGTCGTGGTGTTGTCCGTCTGGACCTGAACCACCTGACCCGCATAAACGGGAGCGAAGGTGGTGAGGCTAGTCGAACCGCTTGCTCCAGCAGGTTGATGTGGCATCGAGACTCCTGAGGGGACCAGAGGCCGTGGCTCTGAGTTTCCCAGATGGGCACCCCAACCCATCAGAGAGGCATCGGTCATTAGAGTGACCGTCGGCTTGGGACAGATGAACGGGATACCCTCCTGCAGATGAACTGGGACGAGCCACCACTGCAGGCCATCCCACATCTCCTGGGTCACTGTCACTGGCTGGTCCAGAGGACTGGAGCGCTGTGACCACTGGCTGGCCAGCCCCCACTGCAGGGGACGCATATACCAGCGGGCCCAACGGACCACGCTGGTGCAGGCCGCCATGAGGCCCAGGAAGTCCCAAGCAGGGCGTAACTGACCAACCAGAAATGAGTGGGCAAAGGAGGAAAGGACCTCGCCCTGTCTGCCGGAGCCGTGTTTGCCTGCAGAGAGTCAGCTCTGCCCCGGTGAATTGGATCACCTGCTTTGGCACGAATCCCGGCTTGGCCTCGTTGATGAGGAGGCCAACTTGAGAGCAAATCTGGAGGGCCAGATCCCTGGACCGCTCCACCTCCATTCTGGAGGAGGCTGCAATCAGCCAGTCGTCCAGGCAGGGGTACACCCAGACCCTTCGGCACCACATGAATGCTGTCACCACTGCCATGCCTTTGGTGAAGACCTTGGGAGCTAGAGAAAGGCCGAAGGGCATGGCCCGGAACTCGTAGAGGGACCCCTCTGCTCTGAAGCGGAGGAATCGCTGGTGGGACGGACAGATTGGGACGTGAAAGAACGCATCCTGGAGGTCCAGAGAACAGAACCACATGCCTCGTTCCAAGGATGGAATGATCTGAGCCAGAGTGACCATCCTGAAGGTTCGAGACCTTAGGAACCTGTTCAGGTCGTGCAGGTCTAGAATGGGGCGCCAGCCCCCTGTCCGTTTCAGGACCAGGAAGTACCTGGACACAAACCCTGGGTTTGGTGGAGGATCCGTCACCTTCCTGATCACCTCCTTTTTGAGGAGCAGGGCAATGTCGGCTCGAGCCGACAGAGACTGTGGACCCCATAGCCCCCCCGTGGGGCGACGGCTCAGAAGGGCGGGGCCTTCTCGAACTCCGGAGGCAGACCCTTTCCTACCACCTCCAACACCCAACGGTCTGTGGTGATAGCGGACCAGGCGGAAAGGAAGTGTCGGAGCTGTCCTCCCACGGGGCGAACCCAGGGAGAAGTGACGCGGCTGGGGGCAACACCCCTCAACCCATCACTGGGCAGGCTTGGAGGATAGGACTGTCCGAGGGACCTCCTGGGCCTTTTCCTCCCTGCTTCCTGTTGGAGGAAGCTGCAGGCTTGGCTTTGGGGTGCCAAGCGCGAGCCTGCTGGCCCTGATGCTGGTGTTGCTGGGCCAGACGTGCTGCAGGGGCAGAAGGTCAAAAGGACTTGTGTTGCTGTCGATGGCCTTTGTCCTTCTGAGCGGACGTGACCAAGTCCAGGGTGGCGTTGGACTTTTCGATCCTCTGGAGGTGACCTTCCACTCCAGGGCCGAACAGGTCAGTCCCCAAGAAGGGGCGTCCACCAACCTGTGCTGGGTATCTGGCGTAAAGGTGGATATCCTCAGCCAGGCTTTGCGGCGCATGGTCACTGCGGCCGCTACTGAATGGGCACAGGAGTCTCCGATATCAAGAGCCATTTGGAGCTGCTGTTTCGCCACTGCCCTTCCCTGATACTGCACCTTCTTGACCATAGTCTGCAGGTCAGCTGGGAGATGAGGGATCACCTCATCCAGGGAGACCATGAGGGCGTGGAAGAAGTGCGCCATCAGTACAGCCGAACTGGCCTGATAGAGGCCGAGGGAGGACGCAGCGTACACCTTGCGCCCGGCATAGTCCAGCTTTTTGGACTCCTTGTCAGGGGGGCTTATCCACATCCCTAGTGTTCCCGGAACGCCGGAAAACGCTTATCGGTGACCAACCCCTCTGCAGAGGGGTGTTCTGAAAAACTGGACAAAGAGCCGGTAGGGACCGCATACTTCCTGGCCGAAGGCGCAGGACAGGAAGCCAGCCGCTGCCATAGCTCCAAGGCTGGGCCAACAATGACTTCAGCCACCGGAAAGGCCTCCGTGGGAGAATCCCCTCGGTCCAGTATCTTCGTGAGAGGATACTTGGCCCGCTTGGATACGGGCTCGAGCTGCATCCCGGTGAAGTCCGAGATGAGTCAAAGCAGACCCATGAATGATGACGGCTCGTGACATCAACTGCCCCCGCTGACTCCAGGTCAAGGGGCCTGGAAAACAGGGAGGAGTCGCCATCAGACCAAGAGTCTGCGAAGAGCTGCCTGGGGCCTGAGCCACCTCCACCTGTCGAGGACGGTCGGGAGGAGGCGACTCAACAACCGTGGGGGGACCCCGACCGACCGAGAATCCTTGGTTGGAACCCCTGATCGCTGTGGAGGCGGAGGTTCCACCACAATCGTGGGGCAGCTGGTTTCGCGAACAACCGCCCAGGCTTGGGCACCCACCACCGCAAGGGGTTGTTTTGCTTTCGGGTGACAGCTACTTAATGGTCGGAAGACGACGCGCCGGGCTTGTTCCCCGGACAGAAGGAGCTGCTGTCACATTAGGTCCCTCGTACTATCGGCTCCCCTCTTCAGAGGAGGAAGACTAGGATGAGGGCTGCCGCTTTCCCTCGGTGCCAAGACCGCCAATGTCGGGCGTGGATCAGCTGGACCGAGACGCCGGTCAGAGATAGAGACCCCCGGTGCTTCCGAGGGTGGGTCTGGGAGGAGCGGGAAACCCGCCTCCCTCGGCTCGGGAACCTTGACCAGGGACCCCAGCACAGGAAAAGTCCCCGGTTTCCATCGGGGAACTGGTGATGAAGGGTTGTCCGCTTACCAGTCGACAGTTCTGTCTCGATGGGTCGAGAAAATCTCGACCGCTGCTGATGGGTGTCTCGGCTGGCTGACCTGACGGGACACGTGAAGCCAGCAGCTTTAGCCGCAACCCCGATCAAGTAGAGTGTCGACTGTCCGGGAAGGGACCTCTCCCACTCCCATGAACGCCGACGGTGGGACTTACCTTCGAGTCCTTCTTTTGACCGAGAAGAGTGTCCCATGGCCCCTCACCCTTCGTGGAAAGGGACTGGCAAAGTTCCTTAAAAGAAGCTGTGTAAGAGGATTCCAGAGAGAGTGGGATAAATGCCGCGACCAAGGAAGGTGAGGATGCGGCCTGGGCCTCCTCCTCCTCGAGGGCGATCATCTGCCTCGAGTTGCTCAGCCGAGCCAGCTGTCATGACATTGCCCAACGGGCCTCCCTTGACTTCACCGGCAGATAACGCTTTGGGCCAAGTAGGGAGCTGGGCACGTGCTTCAAGGATGCTGCCTGAAAAGACCTGCACAACTCGCAGGCCTGAGGGTCGTGGTCAAGGTCAGGCAGTAGACGCACGTGGAGGCGGATCGTCCGGGACATCTGCACGCATGGGCACCACTGAAAACTGGGAGTCGATTTGTCCATCGTAGCCGCGAAGGAAGAAGTAGACCGAAGTCTGGAAAATTTTACAATTATTTTCGGGTGAACCGAAGAGTTAGGATCCAGTCTATACGCAAAGCGTTAACTAGGGAACCTGAGCTTCCAAGCGGTAAGGAAGATCTGGCGTCATGGCGCGGAGCCGAGAGTTTTACCACCCGGGTGGGTGGGAGAAGCCAGCTTGAAGACCTTCCGGCAAGATTTAAAGTGGCAAGGAACCTGACAGACAGTGTGGATGAACAACATATCCATGTCCCTAGATTACGAGTCTCTAAATAATAGACACTTGAGCAAATTGGGGAGAGAGAGAGGAGGGCCCCCAACTTCCAGGCTCCACAGAAAAGGGAGAAGAGAAAAGAGGCCCCCAGAACTCTGCTCCAAACCTCCCCCAAGGATTCACCCAGTCCCACAGTCCCCTCCCCGCCTAATCACAAGGGAGAGGAGAAGCAAGAAGAAGACACACATGGGGTAGGGAGGAGGAAGTCCAGAGACGGAGGCCCACAGGGGGAAGGAGGGTGGGATTTAGTGATGAATGGTGAAGATGCACATAAAGAACAAGAATTATGGTAGGTACGTAATTTTCATATTTTATCTGTGTCGATCTTCACCATTCATCACTAGTGGGTGAGTACTGAGTCCCCCTGAAAGGGGCCCTAAAGTACCTTAAGGGACTAGGTCCCTTAGCTTCCAGTGGGTGAAACACCGAAGGGGAGAAACCTTACAGGCCTGGGACTGGTCTAGGCGAGACAGGAATCCCCCAGTAGGGGAAAGAGGGTGCCCGGAAAGCCCCGTCTCACCCTTCGGGAGAAAAGACGGGTGCTCCGCTATGCGGAGTACATCACCCTACTCCAGGCCAGGGGTGATAAACGGGATAGGCAAAGCCATGCCGTCCGCCGAAGGCAGATCGCTGTCCCCACCACTCTGGATGCCACCTCATTGGCGTACTACGATGCCCTTGCTTGGTGCCTTGCTAGCTCCAGGCCCTGCTTGGAGAGGGCAATGGCTTGCCTGGTTTCCTCCGAGTCAGGCATTGAGGCTAGGAGCTGACCTAGCCTAGACCACAAGAACCTGTTATAGGCTGCAAAGTGGGCCTGATGTGCTACGATAAACAGAGATCCGTGCCGAGTAGAACACTTGTCTCCCCCAGAAATCGAAATCTGCAGAGTTCGGGGGGCGGTCACGGTAAGGGGTGGAGGCCCAGAGGGGTGTCAGGAGGTCAAGTCCGATTGGGGGATGAGACAGAGAACCTGGAGATCCAGGGGGAGCGCAATACCGCTGGCGTAGGTCCCTTGGGGCTGAAATTGTGGAGAAGGGACGTGGCCAGAGACGATGTGACGCCTCCTGAAAAGGAATGGGCCAGGCGGGACCCATCAGGTGGGCTGCACTGTACTTGCCCAAGAAGGAGTGTGTCACATGCTCGGGATCGCTGACTGGGACAGGGGTAAGATGAAGCTCGTCTAACATCCTCGCAAGGAAGCACTGATAGGAGGACAGATCAGACGCTGGGGAGATGTGGACCGAAGGTTCCTCTCCCTCCATAGACACAGAGGATGAAGACGAGCTCCCAGGTTCAGGGTCCGGCTGAACGGGAGCGTGGTGAAACACTAGCTGGTCCAGGGCATGGAGATACGTGGGAAAATGTGCAGCAGAACCTCTGAACTGTTCCCAGGTAAGAGGTCCGCAAGGACCTGAAATACCTGGGACCACCAGGGATGGAGACAGAGGCTCGGGGGACAGGCTCCTGGCAACAGGAGAACGGTCTCTGTTAGGGCAGGGTGGCCAACAGGAAACCCTTCGCAGGGAGGAGGACCCGAAGGCAGCTGCAGCTAACAACCATTCAACCGGGTTGGAACGGTCAGAGCTGTGCCCAAAGGAAGAAATCCCTCCCCCCCCCGGTGAGGTAACCGGGACCGTGCGAGTCCAGAAGGACGGCCCCGACTTGAGAAGTTACCTCTCGGGGACTCCTCCAGGGAAAGGCGAGGCCTGCGCTTTGACTCCTCCCAGAACCCAGATAGGCTATAGGGAGGGCGCACCGCGCCACACCTCTACCTCTCAACCCTTCAGAAACAGAGAGGGACCTCGTCCTCATAGCCACCAACCTAGGTAGCTGGCAACTCCGGGCAGCCTCTGAGGAGTCCACCCAGGAAACCGTACTCTCCCCCTCCTGGTGCAGCACAGGCTGTCCCAAACTTGGGCTGTCCAAACACACCAAGGAGGGGGGTGCCCCAACTGGAGGAACAGCAGTGCCAGCGACCCCAGGTTGCACAGCAGTAGTCACAAGGACCACCGCTGGCTGGTCAGACTCCCTGACTCTAAGATCTTCCGGTGACAACCGACCCCCAGAGGGAGGCTGAGTGGGGGCCAAGGTGTTGGAAGAAAAAATTACTCACCTTAGTAATGTTTCTTCTAATTGGGTCTTGCTGTATTATGATTATTGCAGTTAGGTCCTGCCTTTCAACTGCCCTGGAGAACAAAGAGTTAACTTTCCATGGCCAGCATGGAATGTTCAGCGCGAGCTCAGTTGAAACCCCATCTGCTGTTTAAACTCCAACAGTCAGATCTTTACGAGCAATACTCACTAGAAGTTCTGTGTGGAAACTGTAAAACTCACACTAGCCAACTGGCAACTAAATTTACTAAAAAGGGTTTTTTGGTTTCAAAGCAAAGACTCAAGTCAGGAAACCCAAAAAACAAAACACAACACACACCCAAAGTAAAGGAGGGTGAAAAAGGGGCACCCTAGGTGCCAACACTGCTCCTGCCCACCCACATCCCAAAACCAGGTTCTGAGAGGAGGAGGGGGTCAGAATACAGCAAGACTCTATTAGAAGAAACAACATTACTAAGGTGAGTAATTTTTTCTTCAAACAACATGAAGTCTTGCTGATTCTGACTACTGCAGGCTACTAAGCAGTACCTCCATGGAGGAGGGAGAGAACCTACTTTGGGAATAGGCTTTGAAGTACTGTTGTGTTAAACCAGCATCACTCCTAGCCTGGATATCCAGAGAGTAATGCTTGGTGAATGTATGGACTGTTTTCCAGGTGGCTGCTTGACAAATTTCTAAGACAGGAAAATCCCTGGCAGCAGCCAGGGAAGCAGAGCTGTACCTCTAGTAGAGTGAGCCCTCAGGCCTGAAGAGTGGAGTTCTAACCAGTTTTTCATAGCAGAATTGTATACAAGAGACAATCCACCTGGCAATAGATCTCTTAGTGGCAGGTCTGCCCTTACCGGCCTCTCCATATGTGAGGAACAACTGGAGGGACTCAAACCTGTGACCCTTGGTGCGCCCTATAGTAGCTGAGGGCCCTTTTAACATCCAAGCTGTGCAGCCTCCTCTCTTCAGAGGAGGAATGGTCAGTGAAGAAAACGGGGAGAGACACAGACTGGTTAAGGTGGAAATCTGAAACCACCTTAGGCAAAAACTTTCAGTTAGTTCTTAGAACCACTTTATCTCTATGGAAAGAGATGAAATCAGGCTCCACAGACAGGGCTTGCAATTCACTGATACGCCTGGCAGAGGTAATGGCTACCAAAAACACAGTTTTCCAAGTCAAGTACTTAAGCTCTGCAGAGGACAAAGGCTCAAAGGGTGGCTGCATAAGCTGAGCAATGCAAACATTAAGGTCCCAAGCAGGAGCCGGGTCCCTAAAGGGAGGACTGGTGTGCAGCAATCCCCTGAAGAACTTACAAAACACAGGATGGGCTGACAGAGGAGAAGGCTTGCCTACTGACAAGAAGGCAGAAACAGCTGCCAAATGCACTTTAAGTGTAGCTGGCCTAAGTCCTAAGCCATTAAAATGGACCATATAGTCCAGAACTGTAGGCAACCCAGCAGATTCTGGAGAAATATGCTTATTAGAGCACCAGATAGTGAACCTTTTCCATTTGGAGTTGTAAGACTTTCTGGTGGAAGGCTTTCGAGAAGCCTTAAGGATATCAAGAACCCCTTGAGAAAGGTGCAGATCAGCAAACTAACTCTTCAAGAGCCATGCCTTGAGACTGAGAGACTTGAGGTTCGGATACCAACTCCTCCCCTGAGAGGATGTCAACAGGTTGTAATTCCTGGGAAGAGACTGGGGAAGGTGGACTGTTAAGGACAGCAACAGTGGGTACCAGGGCCGTCTGGCCCAGTCTGGAGCAATCAGAATCACTTTGCATGGTTGTGACCTTATCTTGACTAACACCTTGAACAGGAGAAGGAAAGGGGGAAAGCATACAGAAATTTCCCTTCCCAATTCAGGATCAGAGCATCCAGGGGGATGGAGCCCAAGACGGGGGGCCTGCAACAAAAGAGAGGAAGTTGGTGATTGTCTGGGGCTGCAAAAAGATCTATCTGTGGAGTGCCCCATCTCGAGAAAATCACTTTCAAAACTAGGGGATCTAGGGTCCATTCGTGATGGCCCTGGGATATCCTGCTGAGAGCATCTGCCGGGACACTGTCTTTCCCTGGGAGGTGAACTACTATCAGAGAGGTTTGCAGGGAATAGGCCAGGGACCACAACTTCATTGCTTCTGTGCACAAGGCTGAAGACAGAGTGCCTCCTTGCTTGCTGATGTACCACATTGTGGTGGTACTGTCTGTTCTGATCTGGACCACCTTTTTCTGTACAGATTTGGAAAAGACTTGCAGTGCCAGAAACACCGCTCTGAGTTCCAAGAGATTGATGTGAAGGAGATATTCTTGAGGTGACCACAGCCCTTAGGTGGTAAGATCCCCCAGGTGGGCACCCTAGCCCAGCAGGGAGGCATCTGTGGTGAGCATCACTGAAGGAGACTGAGTGACAAAGGGAACTCCTTGTCTCAAACTGTCCTGATCCGGCCACCACTGCAAAGCCTAAATCAGGGTTTGAGTCACTGGGACTAGTTTGGTAAGGGAATCCTTTCTTTGGGACCAGAAGGCTCTTAAGTGGAACTGAATGTCCCTCATCTGAAATCTTGCTCCCTGGACCACTGCTGTAGAGGCTGCCATGTGGTCCAGAAGCTGCAGGAAATGCCTTGCTGGTCGAGACACCTGAAGGGTGAATGAAGAGGCCATTTCCATAAAGGTCCTTACCCTGTCCAGAGGAAGGAAGGCTCTTGCCCTTATTGTATCCGGCTCCGCCCCTATGAAGATGAGGAGCTGTACTGGCTCGAGAACCGACTTTGGAAGGTTGAGGATGAATCCTAAGGAAGTGAGCACTTGCTGAGTTATTTGCAGATGTGACTTGACTTGGTCTGGAGACTGACCCACTATGAGCCAGTCGTCCAAGTATGGAAAGATGGAGATCTTTTTTTCTCCTTAGGAAAGCAACCACTACTGCCAGGCACTTTGTGAACACCCTTGGGGCTGATGTTAGGCCAAAGGGCATTGCTCTGAACTGATAGTGGCCTGAGGGCAACTTGAACCTGAGGTACTTTCTGTGGGAGCACCTGATGGGAATGTGAAAACAGGCATCTTTGAGGTCCAGGGAGGCTAGCCAGTCCCCTGGCCTTAGAGAGGGCAGAATTATTCCCAGAGTCACCATTTTGAACTTTGGTTTTAAAAGGTGCTTGTTCAGATATATCAGATCCAGGATGGGCCACCATTCTCCTGTTTTTGGGGGGTTAGAAAGTACCTGGAGTACAATCCTTTGCCCTTGTGTAGGGTAGGAACCCTCTCTATGGCTCTGAGAGCCAGGAGGGAAGAAACCTCTGCCTCTAGGGCAAGGGTCTCTGATGGATTTGCAGGAGGAAAGGATCTGGTTCTCATCTTGGGAAATTTTTTGAAGCTGAGAACCAGTCCCTGGCTTACTACTTCCAGGACCCACTTGTCTGATGTCAGAGACTTCCAGTCCTGGACAAAGTAAGCCAGCCTGCCCCCTACAGGTACTGGAGAATCGGCCCGGGCAGACCCATCAGGGTGTCTGCTTGGCAGGGGCTTTAGGCTGAGGAGTGGAAGCAGGCCTGCTCATTCCCAATCTGCCTCTCCCTCTGAAGAACCCCCCCTCTGAGCATAAGAAGAGGCGGCATGGGCTTGGTAAAAAGGCCTTTGAAAAGGCCTGCCCCTGCCCCTGGATTGCTGCCTTTGAGGAGTGGTTTGCCTCTCTTTGGCCTGAGCACTCCTGTAGGTGGTCCTGTACTCGTCCATCTTTTTCATGTAGTTCTCTCTGCTCCCCAAACAGAGAATTACCAGTGACAGGGAAATCCATGGCCTTAGCCTGGGTATCCTGTGATAGGCTAGTACATCTGAGCCAAGTCATCCTCCGAAGGGCCACAGATGTAGTCATGACTCTTGATGAAACATCATTGGAGTCCACAGCAGCATGAAATTGCACCTTGGATGCCTCAATCCCATCTGCAGCCACCTGCTCCAGCTCCTTGACAAGCTGGTCAGGGGCCTGTTTAGCCAGAGCCAGCACAGTGTCCCATCTGGACTTCTGGGATCTAGCTATGTAGGCTATATAGTTAGCCTGCCCGAGTCCCAAAGAAGCTGCCATGTACTGCTTCTTTGCCATGTCATCAATCCTCCTGGAGTCCTTATCTGGGGGGTGTGATGCCAAGGGAATATTTGCCTTATCACAGGCAGCAGCCAGCACTACCCCAACATGGCTGCATTGCTGAGAAAGGAACTCCGTATCCGAGCCTGAAAGGGTGTACCTCTTGTCCATTCGTCTGTCCACAGGAGGTATGGAGTTAGGAGTCTTAAGAATTTTATTTGTCTGTTTCCCAAAAGTTTTATGGAGGGGAATAAAATCTCCTGGACTCTGGGATGTCCATCAATTCAACAAAATCAGGCTCCTACTGATCCTCTACTCCTTCTTCCATTGGAAGCTGGAGGGTTTCAGACGCTTTTTTGTAAAACAAAGTGGGAAAGGGACTCAGAAAGCCTAGGAGGAGAAACACCTGAAGGTCTGTCTGGGGAGATGTTCGGGTCAATAGGCACATCCAGACTTTCGTAATCACCATCATCATCCTCATACTCTCCCTCCTCCTCCTCCGGTTCATAAAATTCTTCTGAAGTGTAATCCGGAACAGGGGGAGCCGACTGAACCGAGCCCCTGCCAGATGGTGCCAGTTCGCCGAACCGGATTAGCATTGCACTATTCTTATCGCTTTGCTATCTCATCAGCGGTCAGAGTATGAATTTCTGGATCCGAACCGACGATTTATCTTTTCTCTTCCTTTAACCAGAACCGACTCCTCAGAATCGGGTTTCCTTTGCTCAAGAAGTTTCGCCCTGGTCAGAGGGCACTCCTTCTGGTTTGGTCGGAACCGGACCGGGCTGGCCATCTGGGTCAGCGGACTTCTCGGCCCCCCTTTCCCTCAGTCTACCTACTATCTTATCCAGGGTAACTTTGGGAAAATTCTTACAAATTTGGCAGTCTGAATCGAGGTGGTCAAACCCCAGACAACAAACACAGGTGGTGTGGGGATCAGCCTTAGCAAAGGCTTCTCCATACACACTGCAGTGTTGAAACCCACTGGGCCCGTTTTATTCCTTGGGTTTCTCAGACATGGCCAATCCTATCCAAAACTTACCCTTTTTTCGGCAATCCGCCAGGCAAGACTCCTCTATCGGTTCCTGACCGTGTTACAGGTCTTGGAAAAAAACGTAATAAAATCCCCCCCTTTTTTTTTTTTAGAACCGATACGGACCGGTTACCACACTCTAAGTAAATTCACAAACTTTTAACTAAACTGATCGGTTCAGTGAACCGATCTGAAATTTACAAATTCCACACAGAAACTAAATGTAAACCTATCTAGTACTCACGGTACCACAGACAGAGACTTAAACCCACAGATTCGTAGCAGAAATTGAGAAACCGAGCTAAAATGACACTTTAACAGACTTTTTTGAACCAAGCAAAGGAGAAATCTCCGGAGTGACTGTTCAGTGAGGCAGAGTAAAGAATCTGATGGTTGGAGTTTAAACAACAGCAGACGGGGCTTCAACCGAGCTCACGCTGAACATTCCATGCTGGCCATGGAAAGTTAACTCTTTGTTCTTCGGGGCAGTTGAAAGGCAGGACCTAACTGCAATAGTCAGAATACAGCAAGACTTCATGATGTTTGAAACAGAGGGGCCCGAAGATTCCTAAGAACCTGGGAGGCAGTTTGGATCAGGTCCAGAGTCCGCCTCCGAAGAGGCAGGCTCCGAGGTCCGATGCCAGACAACTCCCTGAGCCCCTCCAGTTCCTGGACCCTGAAGCAGGGCACCCTGAGATTCTGCACCGCCAATGCCGCCAAAGGGAAGCACAGCTCCACGAACGGCACTGAAGTAGAGCACGACCCCGAGCGAGGGCCCGCGCTCCCCCAGCCACCGCAAAACCCAACGGGGCACCGCGCTCGACTTCAACACCCAGCCTGGCGCCGCAAGCGGCACCAAGTCAGGTGCAACCCCGAACACGGTGCCGAAGGCAGGGCTGGCACTGGCTCATACCCTGGCGCCGTGCACGGTGCTGGGACCAGAACCAGGCCTAGAAACCTCCAAACCACCACCCCCGGCGCCACTGAGAACTATGACGCCGCGAGCAGCATCTGAGGCGACAGCGGTGCCGAGAGAAGGCCTGACGCCAACTGCGGTGCCGCCCTCCAAACCCACAGCGCCACAAACGGCACCAGGGCTAAGAGATGGCGCCGAGGATGGTGCTGGCCCCAAAAGGCCCAGAACAAGACACCGAGGGAACCTTCGCCACCGAAGAGGCGACTGCCGATGTGGTGCCTCCCGACTGCCCCCCACCCCAAGGGGGCCAGCCTGGGCCTCCTGCACCGCGGAAGAAACCCCCGCCGAGGCAAGGCTAAAATAGGCGGGGGTTCCCTCCTCTATGGGCTGTATAGGACTGGGAGGGGACCCAGAGGAAGGGCCGAGAATCCTCACCTTGGCCCGGCGACTGTGCATTCGACCTCCAAAGTCGGCGGCGTACGTCCCGACCTTCAATGCACGGTTCTCAATTACACGGTGGTCCATCGAGAAGCAAATGTCGCAGTTATCCATATCGTGGTCGGGGCCGAGGCAGGAAAGACAGCGGTCATGCTGGTCCATCATGAAATAGAGGCGGCCACAGGGGCAGCAATGCAATGGGGGCTGGCCCGCTTTAGAAGTCTTCTTGCCCCCCGGATGAGACATGACCGAATGGAAAATAAACTAGAAACAGTACTCGACAATACCCAATAAAAAGAAAGGTCTTACCGGTAACTTGAAGCTACGTCGAGCAGGTGAGCAGAACCGAGGTAACTAATTATGGAACAAAGAATCGACGGACTAGGCAGCAAAAAACTCGTAGTCTCACACACGAGGTACCACACTCGACAGCGGGAGAGAAAGAACTGGGGCTGGGGCGGAGTCAACAGCAGCTAACGGCCAACCCTGGAGCACCACGTGGAACGCTGGCCTCGAGGGCGGCGCCGGCTCTGCATCGACTCCGCCCATGATAAAAAAAAAAAAAAAAGTCTCCCACAGGGTCCTAGCTCCAGTGCGTTATACCCACTAGTGATGAATGGTGAAGACTGACACAGCTAAGATCAACAATACCGGTGCGGACTAGCAATAGTGGCAGTGGTTCCAGAACAGCAGCATGAAGTGGAGCAAGAGCACCACTCAGATGGAGGAAATGATTCTGGAGGCCAGCAGGATGGAATAATAGAATAAGTAATGAAATACAAAGGGAGGGCAGGAAACTCAAAAGCACACAGAACGAGAGACGAAGGAGCAATGGGCAGTGAGGTCATGGAGAGCAGCAACTCGGAAGCTCGGTCGGGAGCAAAGGAGAGAAGCAAAATGCTGCTCAGGGGAGACGAGCCCAGAGGTGGAGGAGGACAGGAGGCAAGGCGAGGGCTGCCAACAAGAAAAAGAAGCCCAAAGAGAGGTACGGACGAAAGACAAACAGGGGACGAGGGGGCAGCCGTGGGGCAAGTGGCAGAGAAGGAAGCCGGGGGGGGCGGGGGAGGAGGTGAGAATGGGAGGGAGCTGGGGAGAAAGAAGAAGCAGCTCGAACAGCCAGAGGCAGGATAGAAAAAACAAACAGCAACAAAAGAGAACCCAAGGAAAGGAGAAGCAGCCGACTGACCCTCTGGCTGCAACGAGAAAATGACCCAAGGAGTAACTAAGAGGAGTGGCCTTTCAAGGCCCAATTGGGGGTGTGGACAGGCATAGCCTTACAACTGCGGCCGAATGTGGAAGCGTGGGGTCCCGACTGAGCAGGTGCAAGTGCTCATGGGTATTCCATTTAGTGACACTGGTACCACCCACTGCTCTTACTGTAGCACCTGTCCAGGTGTTGCTGTAAGTAATATTTCAGGAATCAAGACCCCTGTGGAAGCAATAAAATAAATATATTAAACTACCACCACTAATGCTACAATAAGAGCAGTGGTGGTATAGATGTCACTAAATGGGTGGAATATCCATAAGCACTTGCGCCCGCTCAATCGGGACCCGTGCCGCACTTTCGCATTCTGCTGTAAGTTTGGGCATTTTATTAAAATATAACCTTTGCATTAAAAATAATTATTGTAGCCCCTGACTCCCGCAGCAGCACTGGAAGGTATGTGGGGACAGAAACGGGCTGCAGCGCTTCTCTGCACGTCACCGTTAAATATTCCCGCTGAAGCCTCTTAGCCTCATCAATAGCTGCTGTCTCAAAATGCAGGGCTTTATGTAAATTTCTGAGCAGCTATGGAAAAGAAAGATTTTCCTCGGGGGGTCCTGGTCTGTGGAACAGAGACAGACTCTTCTGGGTCCAGGACATACTCCTCTTTGTGATTCATCAATGATGAGATCTGAATTATACTACATCATCATCTGTGGAAGAGATGGAGAAAGTGGTTCAAAAGAAGGTGTCAGTGATGTCATCAGTAATGGTAGTCGCAGGCATCCGCACTAAGAGAGGTCTCAGCACCTACAGTGGAGATGGAGCCACAGCTAATGACGACACCGCTGTTATTGTGTGTCGAATACACATTCCATAATAGCGGCTTAACAACCAAACCGCTCATCCAACGCCTCTACAGCAGGAAGAAAAAGAATATGAGACAGAGAAGTCTGTTCCGCAGGCCTCAGGAAATGGAAATTACGCACCTACCGTAATTCTTGATCTTCTTGGATGAAGTCTTCACCATTCATTCATTCATTCACACTAGTGGGGCTACACCGGAGGCGCTAGGACCCAGCGGAAGCCAAAAACGTTCAAGAGGGCCAACACCGAGGTAGGACCACGCATGCATGGTGCTGCAAGACTGGCTCGTGTCGTATAGGCTACCTTGGTGTCGACTCTTCAACCACCTCAGTACTTTTTTGACTGACGAGATGCAGCGTAAACCAACCTAGGAAAACCTAAACTAATCCGGGCAATAGATAGCTCGGATGATCCGTGTAAGAAGGGTCAACACAACAATGTCTACACAGCCCAACCAACAAGGGAGTGAAGACCAAAAACAGAATGAGTGAGCAAAGGGACGGTGGGTGGGCGTGTAAATGAATGGTGAAGACTTCATCCAAGAAGATCAAGAATTACGGAAGGTACGTAATTTCCATATCTTCCTGGACTAAAAGACTTCACCATTCATTCACACTAGTGGGAGAGTACCAGGCTAAAAACCAATCCCCCAAACAGGGCGGCAGGAGATCATACTCGCCCAAGACATAAGTCCATTAAGGATTGATCTGCTGAAGGAAGTGCGCTGTCTGGCATGAAGGTCGAGAGCATAGTGCTTTACGAAGGTGTGCAATGAACTCCAAGTAGCTGCTCTGCAGATGTCTGCAATGGGTACATTGTGAATCTCTGCCAGTGAAGCCGCAACTGCTCTAGCAGAGTGGGCGTAAACCTGGCCTTTCAGCTTGACCTGCGCCATCAAGCAGCAGTGTCGGAGACAGGCTACTAGCCACGCAGAAATGCACTGGATGGAGACAGGCTGATCCAGCCAGGTCACACTGAAGGACACAAAGAGCTGTTTAGATTAGCGGATCTCCTTAGTTCTGTCAACGTAGGCCCGCAAAGCTCTTTTCACATCCAGGGAGTGAAAGGTGCATTCCCCATCATTCTAGAAGTTGACGAAGTAAATCGGAAGCACCATAGGTTGGTTAAGATAAAATTCCAAATCCACCTTTGGGAGAAACTTGGGGTGGGTGCGAAGAACCACCTTATCCTTGTGAAAGACCCTGTATGGAGGATCTGTGACCAACACGTGGATCTCAGAGATCCTATGAGCAGAAGTAATGGCCACCAGGAAGGCAGTCTTCCAGGTCAGAAACTTCAAATCACAAGTGGCTATAGGCTCAAACAGTTGTGAGTGAGCATGTCTAGCACAAGGTTAATATCCCATGCAGCCACCAGTCTTCTGACTGGGGGTCTGGTGTGAAGGATGCCTTTACGGAATCTTTTGACCAGCGGAAGCTGAGCGAGCGCCAGGTTATGCACTGGCTCATGGTAGGCAGACATCACGCAGAGGTATACCTTTACTGTAGAATATTGCAGTCCTGCATGAGACAGGTCTACAAGATACTCCAACACCTTGTTTGGTGGGCAATAGAAAGGACCCAGGTGGGACTTTGCACACCAAATCGAGAAACGCTTCCACTTTGCTGTGCAAGTCTTTCCAGTGGAAGGTTTGCGGGCAGCCAACAGGATTTTTCGAGATACACTGGGAACCCTTGAATCTGCTCACTATCTCCTCAGGAGCCAGGCATGATTAAAATCATCCTGCCCCCTTGTTCCTCCAATTTGAGACGCACCCTTTGTACCAATGGAAGAGGAGGAAATGCGTACAGAAAGTGCCTTGTCCACAGCAGTCTGAACGCATCCTGACAAACGTCAGGTTCTGGATTTCTGGAGCAGAATCGAGGCAGTTTTGCATCAAGCAGGGGCGCAAAAACGTCCAGGTCTGCAGTGCCCCACTCGTCAAATAGCGACTGCACAACGTCTACCGTGAGCGACCATTTGTGAGGATCCACCTCCGTTCTGCTGAGGTAGTCCGCTAGGTCATTCTAGACACCCTGAAGGTAAACTACCTGGACGGAAGCTTCGTCCTCGAGACACCATTCTCACACTCTCATTGCCTCTATGCATAGGGGGTAGGAGTGTGCTCCGCCCTGCTTGTTGATATAGTACATCATATTCTTGTTGTCTGCCTGAAATAGAATTACTTTCCGACACAGAGCATCCCTCAGGGCTTGGACAGCATAAAGGACTGCCCTCCTCTCCAGACCATTTATGTGACGGTGAGACTTGCCCTGGCTCCACACTCCCTGACTGTAGAGGTCCTGACAGTGAGCCCCCCCCAACCTACCTGGGAAGCATCTGCGGTGACAGTGATCTGCAGCTCCGGCGGGGCAAAGGGAAGACCCTGTTGCAGGTTGAAGTCTTGCATCCACCACAGAAGAGACCATGCCAGAGGCTGTGTCACCCTGATGTGAAAGGACTGCGGATGCATTGTCGGAGACCACTACGCACTGAGAATCCATTGAGAGGCCCTCATGTGCAATTGTGCTAAGGGTACCGTGAAGAAGGACGATGCCATGAGGCCCAACATCCACTGCATCGCAATGGCTCGACCCATCGTATTCTCCCTGATGAAGTGAGCCACCTGGAGAATAGAGTCCTTCCTGTCCTCTGGGAGGAAGGTTCTTGCCTGGGTGGTATCCAGCAGAGCTCCTATGAAGAGGAGCTGCTGGGACGGCTGAAGTTGAGACTTCTCTAGGTTCAAGAGGACTCCCATGGATGTAAGGAACTGGGAGGCTTCAGCCACTGCCTTCCTTGTCTTCTTTTGGGGGAATTGCTAAGAGTCAGTCGTCCAGATAGGGGGAAGACTTGAATACCTAGCTTTCCGAGGTGCACAGCAAGCCTGAGAGGTCATATGAGCACCAGAGGGCATACTTGTCCACGTCCAGGCCCAACTGGGCACATGCCAAAATTTCCTGCTTGGATTCAGAATTGGGGAGAGCCTCTACCAATTCCATGGTCTTTCTCCATAGGGATTATTGGTAGGAGATCATATGGGCCATGAAATTCAGGGACCTGATAGACCCAGTAGCTGAGGAGAAAACTTTTCTTCCCCAGCTATCAAGCTTCTTTGAGACGGGGTCTGGAGGCTGGGAGCTTAAATGCTTAGGTTGGGTTCCCCTTCCATGGAGCGCTGTTAGGACCAAGGAATTTGCCTTACGGTGTTCCGCCAAGAATGGCTCCAACTTAGGAGGCATGTAAAGTCTGTCCGCCTTCCTCGGAACTTGGAAGATGGAGGACGGAGTTCGCCAAGTAAGATGAGTGATGTCCTGGAACGGTTCTATGAATGGAGGAATGACTAGGGGCTTTGGTTCTTTTTCTCCTAAGAACTTAGCCAGACGCTTCTGTTCCGGGTCAAGTGTCTCGGTATCCCATTCGTAGATGGTTTGTATATGCCTCATTATATTGAGGAAAGAAGGATCATCGGGGGGATAGGGACTGTGGGGAGTACCTGGGTCCAGGAGTGGGAGGTAAAAACCTGTCCCCAGAGGAGTCCGAGTCGTTGCCTGCCTCATCCGAGGAGGACATATGTGGGGGTGACGAAGGAGACGGAGAAGGAGATCTCTTACGTTTTCCCTTTGGACATGGAGCAGGGTGCTCATCCGGTTGTGGGGTAGGAGGAGGACCCGTCGGTGGTGGAGTGGTGACCTTGTCTGGTGGTCTGTAAAGAAGGTCCCCTTTGACCGTATTCCACCAGGTGGTGAATAAGTTCCCTATGTCCGCCACTGGGACAACCGCTGGGGCCAGCGTTGGGTCAGAAGGTCCGGGCGTCTGGTCCTTAGGAGCTGGCATCTGGGGATCAGGATCTGGAGTGGCAGGCGACAGGTCCGGAAGGCCAGCGTCCAGTGTCTCGAGGTGTATCGGCTGGCGTCTGGTCTGTAGGTGTAGGAGCAGATGGCTGAGCCTCATCCGGCGACCGCCCTGTATCTGGCGACGGGGAGTGGGTAGTCGGGGTAGGTGAGCAGCTAGGTGGGTGGACGTCTGGTGGAGGGTGCACCTTGGCCTGGGGGGCATCAGAGCATGGGCGTCCCTTTGCCTACCTGAAAGTTCCTCGGAACGTTTTTTTCTTCTCTGAAGTGCCAGGCTTATCCAGAGCCCTGGGCAAACCTTCCTCGGTCGACCCCGTTGATTTAGGTCGGTGGGCCAGGGAAGAAAAGTGATGTCCCGCTGATGCAGACTCCCTGTGGTTACCCTGAGAAGGGGTGGGGAGCGGACTTGGAGGAGCGGGAAGAATCCTTGGCTGGAACTGAGCCCGATCTTTTAGAAGAGAAGGAAGATGACGCCTGTTTAGTGGGCGATGGATAGGGATTCAGACCTGGCCCCATCTTTCTCCCTGTGATGTCTCCCCCAAGGCCTTGTCCTTGGGAGGGATTCTCGAGCGGAGAAGAACTGGCCTCAGAACCTCGCTGCATGGCTGCAAGCTGTTTCTCAAGAAAGAAGGTTTTCAAGGCGTGGGCTCTCCTGGCGCTCGTCTTCTGATTAAATTTCTGGCAGTGGCTGCAGGAATCAGGCTAGTGATTTGTGCCTAAGCAGATAAGGCAGGCTGGATGGCCATCTTTAGCCGGGATCTGCTTCCAGAAGGCACACTTAGATTTTCGTCGCGGTGGAGGAGGCGACAACAAACGATTCGAAAAGCGGAGAGTTACTACAAAAATAAGAAAATACCACCTAACTGACATTCGAGCTGTCGACTGCAGAGAGAGGGGTCCGTGGAGCTGAACTACCCAGGTCGATGGCAGAAAAAGAACCTAATGGTATTACCTGCAGCAAGAGCTCCACCCTCGAAGACAGATTCTGGTGTTTCTCTCTGCGAGGGGAACGACTTGTATTGCTCTGTTCTTTAAGAGGCCCTGGATCTCGGCAGCAAGAAGGTCTGACTGAGCAGCGGACAGGTTGGACTGCCGTTTCGGTGGAAGGTCTGGAGGAGTGTCCACAAGATTGAGGGAGTAGCCCTCTCTGACAATTCTGAGGACCCACTTGTCTGACGTGACTTGCTTCCATTGCTCATAGAAAAGAGACAGATCTCTCATCGCTAAGGAACAGTCCCCCCCTTGGGCAATGGAGGAGGGACCTGGGCAGAATTCTCAGAGTGGCGCTAGTCGCCTTTGGGGACTGCGTCTTTTGCTGTGCTTTCTTCTGCAGTTGAGGAGATGTGTTTTTACTACCAGCTCTTCGACCCTTACTCTGAAAGGACTGCTGGCTATGTGCCGGTGGTTCCCATTTTCACGAGGGGCAGGGGGCGCCTGCCTGGCTCTTTTCAGGGCAGACCTAGTCTTCTCTGTGGCCTTTAGTGCTTGCTCTACTTGAAAGCCAAAGACGTAGGCACCGTCAAAGGGGACATTCATAACCCTCTGCTGGGCATGAGCCGGAAAACCTGATGTCCTGAGCCAGGAGTGACGCCGTATACAATTCCCCACAGCAGCAGCACTGGAAGCAGCATCACAGGCGTCCACTGCAGCCTTCAGCTGCTGGTTTTTGGATTCTATGCCTCTGGTGATGGTCTGCAGTAGCTGCAAGGTGACAACAGACTACGGGAGCTTCTCAGCCAAAGCCTTAAGCGATTGCCGCAAGGTATACTCATACTGTGAGAAATGACCTTGGTAGCTAGCAATACGCATACCCAAGGTTGCAGCTGTGAATGACCGCTTGCCCAGAGTGTCGATCTTGTGAGACTCCCTACTGACAGGTTGAGTGGAAGATTCCTGAGGAAGGATGACCTTGTCGTTTTCAGCAAGCACCACCAAAGCATCCACAAAAGCCTGTGAAGACAGGATTGGTCTATCCTTGGGCGGGGCATATTTCCTATTGATGACTTTAGACACCGAGGGAATCAGAGCCGGCTTGTGCCAAACCATCTCTGATAGTTTTGAAAGAAGGGGGAATCGGAGAAGTCAAATCCATTGGGATTTCAGGGACATGCAGAAATTGTAACTGCAACAGCTTACCTGGTTCCACCGAAGAGGTCTGTAAAGCCAAGGTGGATCCCATATTCTTGAGTAAAGACTGGAAAGAAAGATCTTCCACTATGAATTTGGCTGAGACTGAAGGCTTGCTCTCCAGTCCAAAAACTCAGTCGTCCGCATCATTGTCAGAAAGGATCACATCCGGATCAGAATCATCAAGGTCTCCCTCCATGCCAGATGGGTCACCAATAACCGGCTTGGGCCAGGAAAACGAGGAATCGATGAGGCCGCCACTGGCGTTGAGGTCCTCAGCGTCGGTCGCTGCACCTGTGCTGCTGGACACTGCTCTGAACAGACCTGCGCCCGCCCCAGAAAAGTCCTCAGGCCTAAAAGAGAAGGGAGAAGAAGTTGTAGATACCTGTGCTGGCTCCTGCGTGGACAACAGTTGAGGGGTTGGGGGGTAGGCACGAGGAGGATACAAGCACCACAGGTACAGCCCGTGCCTCTTGACCCGAACACCCCGGCCTCGGCTCAATGGCTCCAAATCCTGAAGGATCTGGAGGCGCCACCAAAGGAAGACAAGAGAACGTTGCACCCACTGCTCCATTAGAGCTGCCCAACGATGGAACTGCTCACTGGAAGCCCCAATGGAGGACAAAGAGGGGCTTTGGGGTAAAGAATCAGAGCCACCAGGAACGGAGGCCGAAGGGGGCCCAACCAGAGTAGAGTCAGGCCCAACGCTCCTAGCCACTGACGACCCCCGCACAGACGCATCAAGAGGGCGACCTCGAACGGTACCTCTTCAATCATCGGGACGAAAAGCTGGAGGCAGAGTGGAACGGGGCGGCTTCTTTTTGTGCTTATGGAAGGACTGGCCTTCCTCCAGAGCACCGGAGTGCCTGTGGTCAGACCCCACCCCCCCCTTCGAAAAAGGGTGACTGACCGGACACAGCCCCACTGCCAGAACAACTTTCACGCGAAGTTTCCCTACCATCACCGACACCCTCCATGGTCGACTCCATTGAAGGAATGGCTGTGACAAAGTTAAAAACTTTTAACAAATAAAATAGATAAATTACAAAACTAAGCTAAACGAACTGAACGAAAATGCTGCTGTCATATAGACTTGAAGACTGGCGAGCGATGTAGAACTGAAGCGTACTTGGTGGGGAAAAAAGGAACTCAGGCGGTTGGAGGGCTGACGCTGAAGTAGCCCATATGGCACAAGCCAGTCTGACGGCACCATGCATGCGCAGTCCTACCTCAGTGCCGGCCCTCCTGAAGATTTTTGGCTCCCGCTGGGTCCTAGTGCCTCCGGCGTAGTTCCACTGGTGTGAATGAGTGAAGACTTTTAGTTCAGGAAGATATAAAGTATTGAAAGAGATGACATGGAAAGCAGAGATCCCATATCCACTGGAGAGGAGCACCTCAGTGCAGAGTGGTGAGAGTTCAATCCACACCTATACCTTGTATTTTCTTTATGTTTACAATTAGAAGAAAAGGACTAGGCTAAACAGTCCCTGTAATCTGACGCAGAGTAACAGCAGGATTGGGACGGTTTCCTTTTGCAACTATGAGAGGACTACCTTCCTTCCTGGTCACAAGACTGCCACATGATGTGAGCAGCTCCAGCATGAATAGTTTCAAAAATGGGCTGGATAGGCATTTCGGGGACAAAATTTTCCAATTTTAAATTAAACCAGGAAATTGCAAGCTTTAAAGGACTAAGGTCTATGAGCTTGATTACACCTATGAAACACTCGTTCAGAAAGAAGTGGTGGTTGGAAAAACCTCACAGCTGCGGCAACTAGCCTGTTCAACTGCTGTACCAGGACAGACACTGGAGTCTCGGTAGTAAGCGGCGAGCCAGGGTCGCCTCTAACGCCGTGCGAGTGCCAGAGGGGCCGATATTTGCCTTACCGGCGGGATCCGGGAGGAAGTCGGAGGAACCGGCGTTCGACTTGTCGGATCAGATGTCCGACGAAGGCCGCGTGGAAGGAGCGGCCTTGGCGGGCGTCTTTGGGGCCATGCACTCCCCCGAAGGGGTGGGCGTCTTACCGGCCCTGCCTGGGCGGACGTCGGTGGCACCAGGGTCCGGCTTACTGGACCAGCTTGAACCAGAGGGCCTCACAGTGGCAACCTTCCTGGGAGCGGTAGCCGCCTTAGAAACCTCCAAGATGGCCGAAGGTCTGTCCCGGGGGGGGGGAGACGTTACCTGGAGCACGGCGACTCCAGCTAGAGTCGCAGTGGCCGCGGAAGTGGAGTCCCGGTGATTTTCCTTCTTAAGGTGACCCTCAGGGGCAGTTGAGGCCTGCCTGAGCTTCTTCAGCTCCTTTTCCATGGAGGACATCTTTTTTTTTTTAAATGTGGGCCTCCAGGGACTGCTGCCTCCGTTTGCGGGTGGCAGCGCTGAATTGTTGGCAGTGCTGGCACTTGTCCACGGGGTGATCCGGGCCTAGACAGAAGAGGCACTGGGAATGACTGTCCTTATGTGCGAGCTGGGCACCGCACGAGTTGCACTTGTTTTTATGCGAATAGGAGGGAGTACGGGACAACATACACGGCTATCTGGAAGAAATATAATGAGAGACGTGACAAATTCGGTAAAAATAACAGACAGACTGACGAAGCAGTAAGAACTTAAATGAGAGGCGCTTTCTCAAGCTAACGGCGGAAAAGAACTAGAAGGTGGGCATGGGGGACCGCCCCTTTATACTGACGTCGCTGGACACCGGTCACCTGACGTGGGGGCGGTCCCTGCCAGAGACTGCTAGCTAGAAATTTTTCCGTGGGGTCCTGACGCCTGCTGGCTTCAGTCCTATATGCAATTACCTACTGCGAGAGCCCTCTCGAAGTAAGATCTAGTGTAATACTTTAAAGCATTAATGCAGACTTGACAAGAATGCTATTTTCATGCAAAATTGTTAATTCTAGTCCCTGATGAGGACAGTGAAAATGCTGTGTTTCGATGGCAGGAAAAATGAAACTTTGTGACTGGGCCAGCCGCTCCTATATAACTAGCGAGCAGACAGATAATGCTGTGCTTTGAAGATAGGCACTCATTCTGCTGACCCAAGACCAAAACATGAGACTCTATGGAGAAGACAGACTCTCTGAAAATCAGCTTTGACAGAAGGTTCAACACAGTTTTATTTTAAAGGGAAAAGAACTGTACAACTTGTTATTTACCTGCGACAACTCAGGCTGAGACAGTCCTGGCTGGCTCATTTGTGAGGGTTGGCTCATGGAGATGTAGCCTTGTGTCAGTGGACCCTGAGAGAAAGGCTGGGACACAACATCCTGACTGGCCTGGCTATTCGGCAGATTTGATTGGCTATTTCCATGATTTCCAAGACCACGGTTCTTCTGACGTCCACCCCGCCCTATTTTTCCTTTCAATGCACCTCGACCTGAGTTTAAAATAAACAACAAAAAAAATTACATAGGAGGCATATGATTACCCTGATAGCATCGCTGTTCAACTTTCACTGTACTAAAATTAAAATTACATACTTACCATAATTCTTGATCTTCTAGGGGTATCTTGGCCACTGATTCACACCAATGGGTTCTGAGCCAAAGGCACCAAGACCCTGCGGGAGCCAGAACGTTTCAGGAGGGCCAGCACAGAGGTAGGCTGCATGCATATGTGGCACTTTAAGACTGGCTCGTGCAGCATGGCTTACTCGAACTGGCCTCAAAAGCCTCAGAACAGTTACTAAGAACTTATCGTAACAGTAGATCTTTCAAACTCTTTTGCAATAGGTCACACCTTAGGAACCTGCTTTTATTAATCAGGATCACACGGAAGCATTTTCACTAGCAGTTTATCTGGGGCCACTCACGACGACATTACCACAGTGGTGTTCCCCTATAAAGTCATGGGTAGTCCGATGCCCTCCTCAGTTCCCCGTCAGAGAACATCCAACAAGAGAATGTTCCCAAGGGAACGGAGGGACTGCCTGAGAGACCCACCAGCAACAAACCTTTGTATTAGGCAAATAAACAAAGGCAAGAGAAAAGGAAAAACACTATGGTTCTCAAAGGAAGTGGCCGGGTAGACAAGAACAAAAAAGCTGACTTTCAGGAAGTACCAGGAAACACAGGAGGAGGAGGACAAGGTAGTGTAGTGGGATAAGCACAGGGAGGCAGTCAGAAGTGCAAAGAGGCAAATGGAAGAAAAAATAGCCCAGGCAGTAAAGAAAGGGGACAAGATGTTTTATAGGTACATTAAGAAAAAATTACTCACCTTAGTAATTGTGTTTCTTCTAATGGAGTCTTGCTGTATTCTGACTATCTGCACTTAGCTCCAGCCTTTAAACTGCCCCAGAGAACATAGGGTTAATTTTCTAAGCAGTGCATAGAACGTTGAGCTCGAGCTCGGTTGAGGTCTCTGTCTGCAGCCCTTTGAAACCCAACTGTCAGATTCTTACGAGCAAAAACTCACTAACTACACTATGTGGAAATTGTAGAATTTTTACTAGCCAACTGGCAACAAAGAGTTTTGGATTCCTGAGAAAGACTCAAGCCAGGAAACCCAAAACAAAAAAACAATCCAAATAAGGATAAATACAACAAGACACCCAAACAAAAAGGAGAGGGTGTGTAAGAAGCACCTCTGGGGTGCAACACTGCATCTGACCACCCACTTCCCAAAAACCAGGTTCTGAGAGGGGAGACAGGGAGGGAGGTCAGAATACAGCAAGACTCCATTAGAAGAAACATAATTACTAAGGTGAGTAATTCTTTCTTCAAACATGAAGTCTTGCTGTATTCTGACTATCTGCAGACTACCAAGCAGTACCTCCATGGAGGAGGGAGAGAACCTACTTTGGGAATAGGCTCTGAAGTACTGCTTTGCCAAACCGAGCATCACTCCTAGCCTGGCTATCCAGAGAGTAATGCTTGGTAGAAGTATGGACTGTTTTCCAGGTGGCTGCTTGACAAATTTCTAACAGAGGGATATCCCTGGCTCCAGCTGTACCTCTTGTAGAGTGAGCCCTCAGGCCTGAGGGTGGAATCTTTCCCAGTTTCTCATAGCAGAATTGTATACAAGACACAATCCACCTGGCAACAGTTCTCTTGGTGGCAGGTTTGCCCTTTCCCACTTCTCCATAAGTGAGGAACAACAATTGAAGGGAATCAAACCTGTGACCCTTGGTACGCTCTATGTAGTAGCTAAGGGCTCTTTTAACACAAACTGTGTAGCCTCCTCTCTCCTGAAGAGGAATGATCAGTGAAGAGACACAGACTGATTCAAGTGGAAGTCTGAAACCACTTTGGGTAAGAATCTTCTATTGGTTCTAAGAGTCACTTTATCCCTATGTAAGGAGATAAAATCAGGTTCCACTGACAGGGCTTGCAATTCACTGATACGCCTGGCAGAGGTAATGGCTACCAAAAACACAGTTTTCCAAGTCAAGTACTTAAGCTCTGCTGAGGACATAGGCTCAAAAGAAGGTTGCATAAATTGAGCAATGCAAATATTTAAGTCCCAAGCAGGGGGCATGACTGGTATGAAGCAATCCCTTGAAAAATTTACAGAACACAGGATGAGATGATAGTGAGGAAGACTTCCCCACTGACAGAAAAGCAGAAACAGCTGACTTGTTGTACCTTAAGAGTAGCTGGTCTGAGGCCTAGGCCATTCAGATGGACCATATAATCCAGAACTGCAGGCAATTCAGCAGTCTCTGGAGAAATATGCTTCTTGGAACACCAAATGCTGAATCTCTTCCATTTGGAGTTATAGGTCTTTCTGGTGGCAGGCTTTCGAGAGGCTTTGAGAATATCCAGAACTCCCTGAGACAGATGCAAATCTGCATACTCTAACTCCTCAAGAGCCATGACTTGAGATTGAGAGAAGGAAGACTGGGGTACCAAATCCTCCCCTTAGAGGAGGTTAACAGGTTGTAATTCCTGGGGAGAGACAGAGGAAGATGGACTGCCAGAGACAGCAACAGGGGGGTACCAAGGCTGTCTGGCCCAGTCTGAAGCAATCAGGATCACTTTGCAAGGGTGTGACCTTATCTCGACTAGAACTTTGAATAGCAGAGGAAAGGGAGGGAAGGCATACAGAAATTTCCCTTCCCAGTTCAGAATCAGAGCATCCAGAGGGACTGAGCCCAAGACTGGGGGTCTGCAACAAAAGAGAGGAAGTTGGTGATTGCCTGGGGCTGCAAAGAGATCTATCTCTGGAGTACCCCACCTTGAAAAAATCACTTTCAACACCCGAGGGTCCAGGGACCATTTGTGATGGCCCTGGGAAATCCTGCTCAGTGCATCTGCTAGCACATTGTCCTTCCCTGGAAGGTGGACTGCTATCGGAGAGGTCTGCAGTGAATAAGCCAGGGACCACAATTTCATGGCTTCCGTGCACAAGGCCGTGGACTGAGTGCCTCCCTACTTGTTGATGTACCACATGGTGGTGGTGCTGACTGTTCTGATCTGAACCACTTTGTTCTGCACTGACAGAGAAAGCTTGCAGGGCCAGAAAAACTGTGCTGAGTTTCAGGAGATTGATATGAAGAAGGGATTCCTGAGGGGACCACAGTTCCTGGGCAGTGAGAGCCCCCAGATGGGCTCCCCAGCCCAGAAGGGGAAGCATCCGTGGTAAGGACCACCAAATGAGACTGAGTGACAAAAGGGTCCCCTTGCTTTAAATTGCCCTGATCCTGCCACCATTGAAGAGCTTGGATCAAAGTCCGAGTCACTGGAATCAGTTTGGTAAGAGGATCCTTCCTTTGGGACCAAAAGGCCCTCAGAAGGAACTGAATGTCCCTCATCTGAAACCTTGTCCCTTGGACCACTGCTGTAGAAGCTGCCATGTGGCCCAAGAGCTGAAGGAAATGCCTTGCTGGTCAGGATACCTAAAGGCTGAAGAAAGAAGCCAGTTCTATAAGAACTCTTGCCCTTTCCAGGGGAAGAAAGGCACTTGCTTTGACAGTATTCAGCTCTGCCCCAATAAAGTTAAGAAGCTGCACTGGATCGAGAACTGACTTGAGAAGGTTGAGAAGAAATCCTAGAGAAATTAGCACTTGCTGGGTCACTTGCAGGTCTGACCTGACTTGGTCTGGAGACTGACCCACTATGAGCCAGTCATCCCGATATGAAAAAATAGAAATCTTTTGCCTTCTTAACGAGGCAACAACTACTGCCAGGCACTTTGTGAAAACCCTTGGAGCTGATGTTAGACCAAAGGGCATTGCTTTGAACTGATAATGGCCTGAGGGCAACTTGAACCCGAGGTACTTTCTGTGGGAGCACCTGATGGGAATGTGAAAATAGGCATCTTTGAGGTCCAGGGAGGCTAGCCAGTCCCCTGGCCTTAGAGAGAGAAGAATTATTCCCAGAGTCACCATCTTGAACTTTGGTTTTAAAAGATGTTTGTTCAGGTATCTTAGATCTAGGATGGGTTGCCACTCCCCTGTCTTTTTTGGGGTAAGGAAGTACCTGGAGTACAGACCTTTGCCCCAGTGTAGGGTAGGAACTCTCTCTCTATGGCTGTTAAGGCCAGAAGAGATGAAACCTCTGCCTCTAGGGCAAGGGCTTCGGAGAGACCTGCAGGTAGAAAACATCTGACTCTTATCTTTGGAAATTTTTTGAAGCTGAGAACCAGACCCTGGCTTACTACTTCCAGGACCCACTTGTCTGAGGTAACAGACATCCAGTCCTGGACAAAGTAAGCCAGCCTGCCCCCTACTGGAATAGGACAGTCGACCCGGGCAGACCCGTCAGGGTGTCTGCTTGGCAGGGGCCTTAGGCTGAGGAGTGGATGCAGCCCTGCTCATCCCCCTTCTGCCTCACCCTCTGAAGAACCCCCTCTGTGAAAAAGGAGAAGAGGCCTGTGCTTGGTAAAAAGGCCTATGAAAAGGTCTGCCCCTATATTGCTGCCTTTGAGGAGTTGCTTGCCTCTCCTTGGCCTGAGCACTCTTATAAGTGGTCCTGTACTCATCCATTTTCTTCATGTAATTCTCTGTCTGCTCCCCAAACAGAGAATTACCCAACACAGGGGAAATCCATGGCCTTAGCCCGAGTGTCCTATGAGAGGCTAGTACATCTGAGC
Source organism: Neoceratodus forsteri (assembly GCA_016271365.2). Classification (NCBI taxonomy): domain Eukaryota; kingdom Metazoa; phylum Chordata; order Ceratodontiformes; family Ceratodontidae; genus Neoceratodus; species Neoceratodus forsteri. The sequence continues at coordinate 152,710,029 of JADMNL010000031.1, read as the reverse complement.
CAAGCCATCCTCCGAAGAGCCACAGATGTAGCCATGACTCTTGACAACACATCACTGGAGTCCACAGCAGCATGAAATTGTACCTTTGATGCCTCAATCCCATCAGCAGCCACCTCCTCCAGCTCCTTGGCAAGCTGGGGGGAGGTCTGTTTAGCCAGAGCCAGTAAAGTGTCCCACCTGGATTTCTGGTACCTGGCTGTATAGGCCATGTAATTCACCTGCCTGAGTCCCAAAGAAGATGCCATGTACTGCTTCTTTGCCATGGCATCCATCTTACTGGAGTCTTTGTCTGGGGGATGTGAAGCCAAGGGAATATTTGCCTTGTCACAGGCAGCAGCCTACACTGCCCCAACATGACTGCATTGTTGGTATAAAAACTCTGTATCTGAGCCTGATAGTGTATACCTCTTGTCCATCCTTCTGTCAACAGGAGGTACAGAATTGGGAGACTTTAGGATTTTCTGTGTCTGTTTCCCAAAGGATTTGTGAAGGGGAATAGACAAGTCTCCTGGACTCTGGGATGTCCATCATTTCCACATAATCAGGCTCCTCTTGGTCCTCCATTGCCTCCTCCATAGGAAGCTGGATGGTTTCAGCCACTTTTCTGTAAAACAGATAGTGGGGAGGGAACTCAGAAAGCCTAGGAGGGGAAACACCAGAAGGTCTGTCTGGGGAGATGTCCGGTTCCACAGGCACATCCAGACTTTCATCATCATCACCATCATCTTCAAACTCCCCCTCCTCCTCAAACTCAGGTTCATAAAAGTCTTCAGGGGCATAATCTTGAACCGGGGGAACCGACAGAACCGAACCCTGCCAAAAGGTGCCAGATCAGTCAGAACCGGGTGAAGCGATTCCACAATCCGAATCGCTCTGGCTGTTTCCTCGGTGGTCGGAACATGAACCTCTGGATCCGAACCGATTGATTTCTCTTTGTGTTTCGTTTTTGTAGGAACCGACCCCTCAGGATCGACTCTCCTCTTGACCGATGAAGTATCGCCCTGGTCAGAGGGCACTCCTTCTGGTTCGGTCGGAACCGAACCGGGCTAAGCCATCTGGGTCCATGGACTTCTCGGCCTCCTTTTTACCTAAGTTTACCTAATCTCTTCTCAAGGGTAGACTTAGGAAAATTTTACAAATTTGGCAGTCTGTATCGAGGTGTTCAAACCCCAGACAAACACATGGTGTGGGATCGGCCTTAGCAAAGACCTCCCCACACTCACTGCAGTGCTGAAACCCAGTGGGCCCGGTTTTCTTCTTGGGTTTCTCAGACATGGCCAACCTAACCAAACTTACCCTTTTTATTGCAACCACCAGGCAAGACTCCCTTATCTGTTCCTAACTGTGTCACGGGTATTTTAAAAAACTGTTCAAAACACGTTTTTTTTTTTAGAACCGATAAGGACTGGTAACCACACTCTAAAGTACAATACAAGAATTCACTTTAAGTGATTGGCTCAGCCGAACCGATCAAATAACTTTACAATTTCCACACAGAATTCAGACAAAAACCTATCTAGTACTCACAGTACCGCAGACAGAGACTGAACCGACTATGCGGAATAAATTCGGCTTAAAACCGACAACTTTAACCAACATTTTAACAGACTTTCGAACAGAGCTGAAGGAGAAATCTCTGGAGCGACTGTTCAGTGAGGCGGAGTAAAGAATCTGACGGTTGGGTTTCAAAGGGTTGCAGACAGAGACCTCAACCGAGCTCGAGCGCAACGTTATATGCACTGCATAGAAAATTAACCCTATGTTCTCTGGGGCAGTTTAAAGGCTGGAGCTAACTGCAGATAGTCAGAATACAGCAAGACTTCTTGTTTGAATGAAGGAGAAAGACAAGGGATGGGATTGTAAGGCTTAAGGGGAAAAAGGAGTGTGCGTGGAGGAGTACTTGGAAAAAGCAAAAATCCTGAACAAATATTTTTGTTCAGGATTCACAGAAGAGGGGGAAAGTAAAGGACCACAATTAAGTTGCAGGAACAATAAGGGGAGGTAGGTGGACACTAGTCCATTTACGGATGAGAGAGTTCTAAAGGACCTCGCAAAGCTGAAAGTCGACAAGGCAATGGGACCAGACAGGATACATCCTAGAATATAAAGGAGCTTAGGGAGGTGCTGGTAGCACCACTGGCAGCCCTGTTCAGTGAGCTGCTAGGAAGGGGAGTGGTTCCAGAGGACTGGAGCAGAGCAGATGTAGTCCCTCTACACAAAAGTGGGAGCAGGGAGGAAGGTGGAAACTACAGAACACTCAGCCTAACCTCGGTGGTGGGGAAAATAATGGAATCAATGCTAAAAGAAAGGATTGTTGAACATCTTGAATCCAGCGGAGCACAGAATCCGAGGCAGCATGGATTCACAGCGGTAAGGTCATGTCAAACAAATCTGATAAATCTCTTTGAGTGACCAGGTAAGTGGATCAAGGTGGAGCTGTGGATGAAGCATACCTGGATTTCAGCAAGGCCTTTAACACTTCCACATAAGAGGCTTGTAAACAAGCTGGGCAGCCCGGGAATGGGTCATAAACTGGGTTACGAACTGGCTGAGTGATAGAACAGAGGATGGCGGTAAATGGAGCTCAATCTGAGGAAAGGAGGGTGACCAGTGGGGTGCCACAAGGATCAGTTCTGGGGCCAGTTCTATTCAATGTCTTCATAAGTTACATTGTGGAGGGGCTGGAAGGAAAGGTATGCTCTTTGCAGATGACACTAATATCTGCAACAGGGTGGACACTACAGGAAGGGTAGAAAAAAAACTGAGGAGGGACTTAGGTAAGTTAGAAGAATGGTCAAGAGTCTGGCAGCTAAAAGTCAATGCAAAAAAAGTGCAAAATCATGCATTTAGGGCACAGGAACCCCGGGGAGGCTAATATGATGGGGGGCAGAGATACTAACGGTCAACAAACAGGAAAGGGATCTGGGGGTAATCATATCACCTGACCTAAGAGTGGCCAAATGATGTGCCAGTATTGGGGTGCATAGGGAGAGGTATCACCAGCAGAAGGAAGGAGGTGGTGATGCCTCTGTACAAATAATTAGTGAGACCTCATCTGGAGTACTGTGTACAGTTCTGGAGGCTGCATCTCTGTAAGGACATAGACAGGGTACAGGCAGTTCAGAGAAGGACAAGAAAAATGGTGCAGGACCTGCACCATAAATCATGAGGAATGAATGGAGGACCTCAATATGTATACCCTGGAGGATAGGAGGGAAAGGTGGGATATGATGAGGACCTTCAAATATCTAAAGGGCATAAATAAGGTACAGGAGGGTAGCATCTTTCAGGAAAAGAGATGTTCTAGAACAAGGGGTCATGACATGAGGCTGGAAAGGGGCAGACTAAGGGGTAACATGAGGCAGTATTTCTTCACAGAAAGGGTGGTGGATGCATGGAAACAGCCTCCCAGCAGAGGTGGTGGTGGCAAATTCAGTAGGGGAATTCAAAAATGCATGGGATAGACATAACGGAACCCTACTGATAGGAAAGAGATCAAAGCTGGAGATCAAGTAGGGTCTGTGGTTTCTGCAGCAGGTAGGAAAAAAAATGGGCACACTGGGTGGGCCTAGCAGTCCTTATCTGCCATCAGTTTCTATGTATCTCTTGCAGCAGGCACACCTATGGGACTATAGCAACCAGGCACTAGAAACACATGAAAACTTTTCTAGCTAGCAGTCTAGCAGGGGCCACCAACTCACATCATATGCAGACGTCAGCATATCCTATAAGAGTGGGTTGGCTGCCGCACCCTCCTCAGTTCTCCCACAAGAGATCATAAGCCACCAAGGCCCAGCAGAGGTAACTGAGGAGAAACAGAAGGTTCCTGCCAAAAAGAAAATAATGGAGAAAGGAACTGATACAGAGAGACCTCCTGGGTCCAGGTGGGAAGAGAGAGGGACAGCATGGCCTGCTGCAAGAGATCCCCTCGCAAACAGTACAGTTACATAAGAACTTTCACGTAACAGTAGATCTTCTAGAGAAACTTGCAGGCAACACAATTAGGACTCAGCTGGCAGGCATCCCAGGACCCGCAGCAAGCGTCTAGCTAGTAGTACCAGGTGGGGACCGCCTCCCTGGTTAGCCCTTTCCCGGCGTCCATGGTGTAAGCGGTGGGGTCCTCAAGGCGCAGTTCTTTTTTTCCATCTGAGACTCTGGTGTCCGGATGTAACATGATCCAAGAAGAAAACCTAGGGCAATACTTCAGAGAACTGGTGAGAGTAGGGTGATATTATTCCCTCACAGCAGGAGACCTCCAGGGGGAAGGAGGGTGGGAAGTATACCTGCTACAAGAGCTTCTCTTGATGATCTACTGTTACGGTAAGTTCTTACGTAGTGGTACTATCTCACTTTGAGAGTTCGCTCTTGCAGCAGGTAACACAATTAGGACCGATTCCCTAGCAGTATAAACTAAAGACAACGGCTCGGGTGGTAGGTGAAGGGGAAAGAAGATCCCTTATGAGAGGAGACCCTGAAGAAATGGAAATTACATACCTACCGTAATTCTTCATCTTCTTGGAAGAAGTCTCCACCACTCATTCACACTAATGGGAGTACACCGGAGACGCGAGACCAGCGGGAGCAAACTTTTCAAGAGGGCTGGGCCGCCCGGAGATGGAGCCCTGAGGAAATGGCCGATCTCCAAATCGCCTCAGTACCTTTTTTTCCGAGGAGGTGCAGCATAACTAACCTAAACATCGGACATAAGATAGTCCGAATGACCAGTGTAAGAAGGGTCAACAACAAAGTCTTCACAGCTCAGGCATTGTGGGAGTGAAGACCAGAAACAGAGAAGTGAGCTCGGGGAATGGTGGATGGGCGTGTGAATGAGTGGTGGAGCCTTCGTTCAAGAAGATCAAGAATTACAGTAGGTACCTAATTTCCATATCTTCCTGGACATAAAATCTCCATCACTTATTCACAGTAATGGGAGAGTACCGAGCTAAATAATCCCGAGACGGGCGGCAGGACAGAAAAGTGCTCATGTGCTTAGGACAGAAGTCCATTAAGAACTGTCCTGCCAAATGACTCATGTCGTCTGGCATGGACATACAAGGCATAGTGCTTAACGAAGGTATGCATGGAGCTCCAGGTAACTGCATTGCAAATATCTGCAATGGGCACATTACGGATTTCGGCCAGAGATGCCGTGACTGCTCTGGCAGAGTGAGCGTACACTCTGCCTTCCAGCTTGACCTGTGCCATAGAATAGCAGTGATGAAGGCATGCCACCAGCCACGCTGAAATGCACCTGATAGCAACAGGTTGACCCAGCCAGGTCACGCTGAAGGAAACAAACAGCTGTTGAGCCTTGCGAATTTCCTTCGTTCTAACTAGATAGAACAACAATGCTCTCTTTACATCCAGTAAATAAAGGGTACGCTCCCTTTCATTCTGGAAGTTCGCAAAGTAGGTAGGAAGGACTAAAGGTCGATTCAAATGGAATTCTGAGACAACCTTAGGCAGGAACTTAGGATGAGTCCTAAGAACTACTTTGTCCTTGTGAAATACAGTGTGCAGGGGGTCTGTGACCAGGGCGTGTATTTCAGAAACTCTATGGGCCGAACTAATGGCCACCAGGAAGGTCGTTTTCCAAGTGAGGAATTTCAACTCGCAAGTAGCTAGAGGCTCGAAAGGTTTACGAATGAGCATGTCTAGCACAAGGTTAATGTCCCAGGCTGCAACTTGACATCTAATAGGTGGTCTAGTATGTAGAATATCTTCAAGAAATCTCTTAACTATGGGCAACTGAGCCAGTGAAATGGAAAGTACCGGCACATGATATGCCAAAATGGCATAAAGATGAACTTGGACTGTGGAGTACTGCAGACCTGTGTTTGGGAGGTCTAAGAGATACTCCAAGACTTTATTCGGTGGGCAGGAAAAAGGATTCCAAGAGGATTTTGCACACTAGAGAAATGCTTTCATTTAATCTTGTAGGTTTTTCTGGTGGCCGGTTAGCGCGCGGCCAAAAGAATATCTGAAACTCTTAAGAAAAACATTAAACCTATTCACCTTTATCTCCTCAGGAGCCAAGTGTGAAAGTGAAGCGACCTTAGGACCCTGGGTCAGAAGGTTCATCTGAAGGGGAAGTGGTTTCGGGGAGGTTTCCGATAGCCTGTTGAGTAGCGGAAACCATATCTGCTGAGGTCAGAAGGGGGAAATGAGAATAATTCTGTCCCCCTCTCCCCCATTCCAATTTGAGCAGCATCCTCTGAATTAGGGGAAGAGGAGGAAATGTGTATAGAAAGCGTTTTGTCCACCGTAGCCTGTATGCATCCTGACAAAAAACGCCAGGTCTTGGATTTCTGGAGCAGAAGAGAGGCAGTTTTGCATTGAGTGGGGATGCAAAAAGGTCCAGGTCTGGAGTTCCCCACTCTTTGAAGAGTGACTGAACGACTGTTGAGTTGAGAGATCACTCATGAGGATCTGCCTCTGTTCTGCTGAGATGGTCTGCCAGCTCGTTTTGTACTCCTGGCAGGTAAACCACCTGAATCAGAGCCTTGTGCTCCAGGCACCATTCCCACTCTCTCATTGCTTCCCTGCATAATGGGTAAGAGTGTGCACCGCCCTGTTTGTTGATGTAATACATTACTACCTTGTTGTCCGTTTGAAGGAGAATGTTCTTGTGACAGAGTATGTCCTTCAAAGCTCAGACTCCATAGAGGACGACTCATTTCCAGGACATTTATGTGAAGTTGAGACTCGTCCTGGGACCACGTACCCTGGGGTGTGAAGATCCTGGCAGTGAGCTCCCCAATCCACCAGGGATGCACCCGTGGTAATGGAGATCTGATGATCCAGAGGGGCGAAGGGATATCTTTCAGAAGGTTGTCCTCTTGAGACCACCAGATGAGTGACCTCTTCAGACATTCAGTCACCTTGATGAGAAAGGACTGAAGGTGAGTGGTTGGGGACCACTGAGAACTGAGCATCCACTGAGAGGTTCTCATGTGAAGACGAGCCAAGGGTACAGTGAACATCAAGGACGCCATGAGGCCCAGCATACATTGCATTGAGATAGCTAGAACAGAGCTGTGTTCTCTGATGAATCCGGCCATCTGTAAGATATCACTCCTTCTGTCCTCTGGAAGAAAAGCTTTCGCACAGGTGGTGTCCAGAAGAGTTCCTATGAAAAGGAGCTTCTGGGAGAGCTGCAACTTCGACTTCTTGAGGTTCAGCAGGACTCCCATGGATGTGAGGAAGTCTGAGGCCATGGCGTCGGCATCCGGAGTCTCTTGCCTGGAGGGACTTGCTAGAAGCCAGCCGTCCAGATATGGGAATACTTGTATCTCGATTTTCCTGAGGTGTGCCACGAGAATTGCACAACACTTTGTAAAAACTCGAGGCGCCGAAGATAGCCCAAAACGCAGGACTCTAAACTGACAGTGTTGACCCAACGCCACGAACATTAGGTATTTGTGGTGCTTTGGGTGTATGAGAATGTGCTGGTAGGCATACTGCATGTCCAGGGAGGCTAGCCAATCATGTTGATGAATCAAAGGTAGCAGGGTACCGAGTGATATCATCTTGAACTTTTCCTTGTGTAGGAACTTCTTTAATTTTCTGAGATCCAGAATGGGCTGGTTTTCTTTGGGATCAGAAAGCAATGTGAGTAGAAACCTGAGTTTCATTGATCCAGCATAACTACTTCTACTGCCCTGTTGTTCAGAAGGCCTTGTAACTTGAAAGCAAGAAGGTCTGACTGTGCCGCAGACAGCCTGGGCTGTCATTTGTGAGGATGATCCAGTGGGGTTTCTGAAAGATTGAGAGAGTATCCCTTGTGGATTATCCTGAGGACCCATTGTCTGATGTTATAGATTTCCACTGGTTGTAGAACCGAGCCAGATGTCCTCCCACCGTCAAGGAGGAGTCCCCCTTTGGGCAGCTGAGGTGAGACCTGGGCCGGAAACTCAGAAAGTAGCACTGGGCGCTTTTGGGCCTTGTGCCTTCTGCTGTGCTTTCTTTTGTGGCTGAGGGTTCTGGTTTCTGTTAAAATCTCCTATGCCTTTGCCCGGAAAGGACTGACGATTGTGAAACTGATGCTTGTTCCCACCCCCTCGAGAGGGGATGGGCGTAGGTCTGGCTGTCTTCATGGCAGAACTAGTCTTCCGTGTGGCCTCCAGTGCTTGCTCAACCCGAGGTCCAAACAGATACATACCGCTGAAAGGTAAGGCCATGACTTCTTGTTGGGCGACATTCGTGAAGCCCGAAGAACCCAGCCAAGAGTGGCGGCGGGTGCAGATGTCAGCCGCCACCGCCGCCCGGTAAGCTGCATCGAAGGCGTCCATTGCAGCTTTTACCGGTTGGTTACTGGACTTGATACCCCTAGTTACGGTTTGAAGTAGCTCTGAGTTGACCTCCGATTCGGGCAGAGCTTCTGCCATTGCTTTGAGTGAATGCCAAAGAACATACTCATATTGAGAAAAACAGCCCTGATAGCTGGCAATACGCATGCCCAGGGTTGAGGCAGCAAAGACTCTCTTACCCAAGCTGTCTATCTTGTGAGATTCTTTGTTTATAGGATGGGCTGTAGATTCCTGAAGGAGGACAGTCTTATCGTTCTCTGCCAGGACCACTATGGCATCAGCAAAGGCTTGTGAGGCCAAGATGGGGTGATCCTTGGCCGGGGCATATTTCCTATCAATGGACTTGGCCACTGAAGGAATAAGAGCTGGATTCTTCCACACCATCTGTGGAAGAGTCTCGAAAGAGGGCTGTACTGGAGGGGTTAAATCCAAAGGGATTTCCGGGACATGAAGATAATGGAGCCGCAGAAGCTTCCAAGGATCGAGTTCTGTGGTCTGGAGGGAAAGAGTAGAATTTAAATTCTTGAGCAGAGACTTAAAGGAAAGGTCCTCAATAACAGGCCCTGCAGGAGGACTGATCCCTGCCCCCAGGGCAGTATCAGCATCATTATCATCACCCAGTCGAAGATCTGGATTGGGTTCAAACTCATCTCCTGACAGTCCAAGGGGGACTGTATAGACAGGAATGGAGTGAAAACTAGGAGGAAGTAGAGAAGGAGAAAGAACCAGAGTCGAAAACCTCTGGAAACTAGGAAGTGTCACACCCATCCCCAGCGCCGTTGAAGAAAACGGCGCCGAGAACAAAGAGGGAGCCGTCATAGAAAACTGCACTGCACATGGCGCCACTCCCGCCACAGAGAGATGGCGTGGCACCGTACGCAGTGCCAATGCCAGCCCTGATGCTGAGGAAGGCGCCGACAGAGCATGCGGCACCGCAGACGGCATCGACACCACTCGTGGCTCCACAAAGGACCTTGGCACCGGAGAAGTCTGCACCACAGACGACGGCACTGTCACAGAAGTCTGAGAACTGTGATTTGAAGTTACACGATGAAAAATAGCAGGAGATAAGGGCATCGGTGTAGACCCCTGCGCCGCAGCCATGTGAGAGGGACAGACACCAGAGCGCGGAGTCGACAGCACCGAAGAAGGCGCTGTGCGACTAGCAAGTCCTAACCGCTCTACCTGCCGCTCTGAAACAGATAAGCCCGAAGACTCCGGTGATGGACTGGTCGGTTAGGGCAATCGGGACAACCTCCGAGCCCACTGCTCCAGAAGAGCGGCCCAATGGTGAAACTGCTCTTCGGAAGCTCCTCCAATAGGCAGAGAGGAGCCAAAGAGGTCGGCTACCAGAGACAGAAACCGGTGACTCCGATAGAGGCGGAGACCGGTGCCCGGCCCAAATAACTGACTGTCTATGCGCAGACGTACCAGAGGGCAACCTCAAGTGATGCAGTTTCTTCTTTGGCCTGTGTGCCGAAGCATAACTCAAGGACGAACGGTGCAGAGAATGGGACCGTTTCTTTTATGCTTTCAGGGAGATCGCCCATTTCCCTGAGCATTTGACTGTCCGTTGTCAGACCCCCCTCCGGGGAGGGCGGCGGACAAGACCCGGCCCGGCTGACTGAACAGCTTTCATACTAAGTCTCCCTACTGTCACCTGCCCCACTCATGGTCGATTCCGTCAATGGAGGGCTGAAAACTTCTCTTTTGTAAAAGTAAGAATTTATTAAAATATAATCGGTACTTATTATTAATAAAATACAAAACAATAAACTGAAAACTAAGCTACTAGTGTGAAATTTGACTCCCAGCAGGTGAGCGGCGTCGCCACTGAAGTGCACTCGACGGAGGGAAAAAAAGAACTGAGGCAGTTGGAGGGTTGACGCCGAGAGTCTTTACCGCACGCGCCAGGCTCGCGGTGCCGCTTCCTCGTGGCTCCATCTCAGGCGCCGGCCCTCCTGAAAAAGTTTGCTCCCGCTGGGCCCTAGCACCTCCGGCGTACTCCCATTAGTGTGAATGAGTGGTGCAGACTTTATGTCCAGGAAGATTTGCAAGGCCGAAGCCTGCTCTGCGTCTCGAGGCAATGTCCAGAGTGTAGAGCCGAATGAAGGTGTGGACTGAGCCACGTAGCTGCCACACAAATGTCTGATGCAGATATGTTTTTCAGCGCAGCAAAAGTAGCCACCACATCTTTTGTTGAGTGACCCCAGACAGATACTGGTAGGGGGTTTCTCATGTTTCTGTTAAAAGAAAGAAATACAATGCACTAGCCACTTGGACAGGGTCAGTTTGGTCACAGGAGCCCCTAGGATTCTGGGGGCAAAGGAGACAAACAATTGGTCAGAACGCCTGCTGTCCTTGGTTCTGGACAAATAACGCAAAATTAAATGCACGTCTAGCATGTGGAGAAGAGTCTCTCCCCATTTGTACGATTAGGAAAATAAACCAGAAGCTGGACGTCCTGATTTAGGGTAATCTCAGATACCACTTTGGGCAAAAACTTAGGATTGATTTTCAAGGTCACCCAGTCCTTGTGAAACACCAAATAAAGCTCCCTGCACATCAGGGCCTGAAGCTCGGAAATTCTTCAGAGTAGAAGTAACAGCAACTAAAAACGTTTTCCAAGATAGAAAATGTAGCTCGCAATCCGCAGCCGGTTCAAAAGGGGGTAAGGTCAGCTTCTCCAAAATAAACAGTGAATCCCAAGGTGGGACAGGGTCCCTGATGGGAGGCTTAATATGCAAGATACCCCTAAGGAAGGCACGGGTTACCTCCAACTATGCGACCATTCTGCCTTGAACAGGAGTGTGGCAGGCGGAAAGGGCAGCCAAATGTACTTTAATGGAGGAGTAACTCAAACCGGAGTCCGAAAGGGATAAGAGGTACTCCAGGATAATATTCACCAGACAGTCCAGAGGGTCGAGGTATCACAGGTATTTAACAAGCTTAAAGACTTTCGTCCATGATGCTTGCCGATCCAAGATATTTAGAACCTTATAGTTCTTTCCCTACAAAAAAAGTCCAGACTAGTCTTAAAATTATCCAGTTTTACAATCCACAACTGAGGAAGGAAGGCTGTTCCAGGAGGATATTACCCTTTGCGTAAACCAAAATTTCCTCACATCAGAATTCCATTTGGGCAATAAAAGTTGCTTATTATGTCTCCTCTCACTAGTCCAGCTTGAATTAAATGTAATTCCTAATTCTTGCCACAGCTTAGTGTCGTCCATGATTTTCTAAAGCATACACAAATCACCCCTGTGCCTTCTATAGTGTAAAGAATATAGATTTAAACTCTCCAATCTATTTGAACAGGGAATACCTTTAAGACCTCTTACAGACTTCGTTGCTCTGTGCTGTACTCCTCAATTTTTAGAATATCTTCCCTATTACGTGGTGACCACACTTGAGCACAGTACTCCAGATGTGGCCTAGCCAGTGCTGCATACAATGGCATCAAGACCCTCTCCTCCCTGCTGGCAACGTGTCTCAGAACACAACTTTGATTCGCCCTTTTTACCTGATCTTTACAGTGCAAGCTAAAAGTATTGTTACGCAAGAACTTACCGTAACAGTAGATCTTCGAGAGGAGCTCTTGCAGCAGGCTATAACATTCAGGACTATGCCTCAGGCACTAGGACCATCCGGAAAACTTCTCAGCCAGCAGTACACAGCAGGGACAGCCCCCGATGCCGGCCCCACCCCGTCGGCCCTGGTACAAAAGGAGGCTGACCCAGCTCCACCTCAGTTCTCCCGCCAAGGCCTGCAACCAGCCCTGACAAGAGAAGGAGATGAAGCAACTATAGGAAATGTAAATGAAGATGGATCTGCACACCTCGAGGGGGAAGGCAGGTGGGAAAGTAACACCTGCTGCAAGAGCTCCTCTCGAAGATCTACTGTTACGGTAAGTTCTTATGTAACTGTACTATCTTACTTCGAGTGGGAGCTCTTGAAGCAGGCGAGAACACTCAGGACTGAATACCAAGCAGTCCACGCCAAAGAAGCAGACGACCCCGGGAGGTGGAATATGCTGACTCCAGAGGCCTCAGGACAGAAGTCCTTGCAAAACAGCCAGGCTGAAGCTAGCTTGGCGTCTGGAGACGATATCCAAGCTCTAATGCTTGACAAAGGTGTGCACCGAGTTCCAGGTCGCGGCCACACATATGTCCCTGATCGAGGCATTTCTCAGGGCAGTGAATGAAGCAGACACTCCTCTAGTGGAGTGACCCCTAACCGGGCCCAGTGAGAACTTGTTATGTTTCTCATAGCAGAAGGAAATGCAGTGGACTATCCACTTCGATATCGTCTGCTTAGTCACCGGTTTACCCAAGCATTGTGGCGCAAAGGCCACAAAGAGTTGCTCCGATTGACGGTGCGCAGTTGTCCGCTTGAGGTAATACCTCAATGTCCTGTGGACATCCAGTGTGTGAAGGAGAGCCTCCCCTCTACTGGAAGGGGAAGGAAAATAAACTGGAAGGTCAACCAACTGGTTGAGGGTGAACTCCGAGACCACTTTTGGAAAAAACTTAGGATTTGTTCTAAGGGAAACCCTTTCCCTGTGGAAAATCAAATACGGCTCTTTACACATCAGAGCCTGAAGCTCGGAAACTCTTCGTTGCGGAGGAGTTGGGCAATGTCGTCTCGAAGAGCCGACTGAGTGTACACCGATACCCTTTCCTCCCGTGGGGCATGGGCTCGGCTGGGAGGGTACTACCCGAACTCCAGAGGCAGTCCCTGACCAACCACCTCCAGAACCCACCTGTCCGTTGTAACAGCAGACCAGGCAGAAAGGAAGTGATGAAGCCAGCCCCCCCCCCACGAGAGGACTCACAGTGGTCATGAAGAATATGGGTCTGAACACCCCATCCCATCACTGAGCAGGCCCGGAAGAGGAGGGTCTGGTAGCGGGACTGCCTGGACCCTCCCCTCCTGGTTTGCAGGCTGACTGAGCTCCTAGCTTGGGCAGAGGACGCCAAGACTGGGCCTGCTGCTGTTGCCCAGACTGAAAATGGGTCTGCTTGGCCGCAGGGGCAGAAGGCTGAAAAGGCTTCTTCTGCTTTTTGGAACCCTGGGATTCCTTTTGCGCAGACGTAGTGGAGTCCAATGTGGTACTGGACTTCTTCATACATTCGAGGTGCCTGTCCACTCCTGGGACAAATAAGTCGGTACCCAGGAAAAGAACATCCGCCAACTTGTGCTGGGTGCCTGCCGTGAAAGTCAAGACCTGCAACCAGGCCCTGTGGCGCATGGCGACCGTGGTCACTACTGAACGGGCACATGAGTCCCCGACGTCCAAGGCCATTTGGAGTTGTTGTCTGGCAACAGCCTGACCATGGTCTGAAGGTCCACGAGGAGATGAGGGAGCACCTTGTCCAAGGAGCCCAACAGGGCATGAGAAAGGAGTGCCATGATCATGACTGAGGGACGAGGCAGCATAGACTTTATGAGCAGAATGGTCCAGCTTCTTGGACTCTGTCCAGTGGTCCATCCATGTCCCCTGAATTCCCCAATCGCCTGAACACAGACTCGGTCACCACTCCCTTGGCCGAGGGATGCTGTGAACCCTGATAGGAGATGGTGGGCACCGCATATTTCAGGCCATCCGGAGGAAGGCGGGGTGGGAGGTGGGTGCTGCCAAGCACTAGGGCTGGAGCCAACAATGACTTGGACACTGGGAAGGCCTCTGTTGGAGAATCCCCCTTTCTGAGGATATCAGTTAAGGGGTAGTCTACCAGTTTTTTGACTGGTTCCAATTTCATTCCCGTGGACTCAAAGATGAGGTGGAGGATACCCATGAAAGAGGTGGGCCCCTTCTCTGTAGAAAGACTCATGGCATCATCGTCGTGAGGACGAGATGACAGCTCAGAGTCCTCAGACTCTGAAGAGTCCAGGTAAAGCGGCCTACCACTGGAGTCACTCTGGACCCAACGTGGGAGGTCAAGAGTGAGGGTGACTGACAGCCTGTGTGGGAGGCCTGAGCCAGGCCAAAACTCCTCGGGAGAAGCCCCCAAGGGAGGCTGCTTAGGTGGCGGCTCCACCAACATAGGTGGAGAAAACCACTTCGGCCGAGTCGGGAAGGTCGTCAGAGGGACGACAATGACCGCTCAAGGGTGGTGACGACAGCCTGGAGGCGACAACCAGGTAGTGGCGGGGTAGAAGGGTGTGACTGACCCAGACACAACAACTGCTGCCACAAAAAGATCCTCATAAGCGCCGACAGCTTGCCTGGGAGCCTCCCTCATCGAGAAGGATAAGTGGCAACAGCTGCTTCTTAGGCGTCCTTGTCACGACTTCCTTGGCCTTTCGGAACTGAGGATGTCCCGAACCTGGATCATCGGGGGACCGATGGGGACGTTCAGGAGGAGTCAGGGAGAACCTTGGCTTCTCCAGGTCGGGGACGACCATCGCCAGGGGTTTACCCAACTAGCCTGGTCGCCTCATCGGCAAGGCCTGTCAGGACCAGAGTCCTGAACAAGGAGTTGTTGGCCTCATCGGTCAACGGGTCGAGAACAATCTCGATGGGACTGTTGTCCTGCGTCTGGGCTGGCTGGCCTGATGGGATTACCTTGAGGTTGGTGGCCGAGGCTGCAACACTGACCAGTCGAAGCAGGAGACTCCTGTGACCGAGATCGCTCTGCCTCAAGAGCGACGTCTACAAGACGTGGAATCCCTCAGTTCCTTCGTATCCTTCTTACGGGACTGGGAGACACGAGAACCAGGGCCTTCCCCATGAGTGGGAAGGGGCTGGCAAAGCTCCTTGAAGGAACCAGAGAAAGATGAGCCCAGTCGAAGTGGAATGAAAACAGAGTGAAGATGAGAGTTCAGAAGCGTGAACCACCTCTTCTTCGAAGGCCTTCATTTATTCCAACTGTTCTGCGGACCCCGTGGCCGTGGAAATCGCACGGCAGGCATCCTTCGATTTGACTGGCAGGTATTGTTTTTTCGGCCGGCCGAGCTGGAGATGCGCGAGGCGGTCATCCAAAACATCTGGATGAAAAGAGCGACATAGATTGCAGGCCTGAGTATCGTGACCCAGGCAGTACACGTACGCGGGTCCGTTTGAGACATTTTCTGCCCGCAATGACACTGGCAGAACCCGGGCGAGGACTTGTCCTCCATCGCGGTCACAATTTTAAATTCACTAGGAGAGATTCAAAGAATCTTAATCGGCGGTAAAACTGAGCTTTGGAGCACCAGGGCCTACTCAATGTGGGAGTGGTAAGGAGGGAACCTGAATCTTCCGGCGTAAAGGAAGATCTGGAGTCATGGGGAGGAGCCGAGGGTAACACCACCCGGGTGGGTGGGAGAAGCCAGCTTTAGAGACCTTCCGGCAAGATATTTAAAGGGAAAGGACAGGCCAAAAAGTGTGGATAGAACAACATATCCACGTCCCTAGAAATGGCTGATCCGGGACTTCCGGTGACGTCAGCGTCGGCATGACAGCCTGATTCTGGTGCTCGTAGGCCCCGGCGACTTAATCAGTGTTAATCAGTAAAGAAATGCTATAAAAAGGCGAACTCTGGGAGATTGGTGTATTTAATAAGTGTTGGAGAGACTGCATAAATGAAAATGTCGACAAAAAATGCGTTGTCTAAAAAGAATAAAGGCGGTACTCCCCAGAGGCCTAGGGATCCCAGTCCTGCGAGCTCGATTGCCTCAATTCAGACGGCGGGTTCTGGAGAAGATGAAGATGGGTGCGGCTCAGAGAGGGAGCGACAACGGCTGGGAAGGGCTGATTCACGAGCAATCATGCATATGCTGCACAGGATAGATACCAAAGTGACTGACATTAAACAAGACCTCCAAAAGTTGAAAAGACGCACCACAGAAAATGAAGGACATTTAGAAAGCTTACAGATGGAGCATATGGCCTTTGGAAGATCCTTGATTTACCTATATAAAAGAGAAAGAGATCTTACAAACAAAGCTGAGGACTCAGAAGCAAGATCAAGACGAAACAATATTCAAGTGTTCGGGGTCCCGGAGGGCTCCGAACAAGCAGACACTGCAGCATTTATGTCCGTATGGCTACAGAAAGAATTGGACTTTTCTGCAGACTCTGAGTTGGGGATTGAGAGGGCGCACAGGGAACTAGTCCCGAAACCACCACCGGATGCACCTCCGAGGTCAATAATTATAAAATTTCTGCGCTATGCAGTGAAAGAGAGTACTCAGAATGGCATGGGCCAAAAAAAAACCCTGAATTTAGATGGCCATTGAGTGTATGTGGATCAAGACTATCCACCGATGCTGTTAGCCAAAAGGAAGAA
This sequence comes from Neoceratodus forsteri, assembly GCA_016271365.2. NCBI lineage: Eukaryota > Metazoa > Chordata > Ceratodontiformes > Ceratodontidae > Neoceratodus > Neoceratodus forsteri. Next base: position 152,693,447 of record JADMNL010000031.1, on the reverse strand, counting down.
AGTCTTGCAAATGGTCAAATTGCTGAGGGGTAAAGGTATTAAAGCACAGATTAGATACCCAGTGCGCCTCTGGATTCAAACGAAAGACATAAAAACATTTGATAATCTCCTGTCGGCTACTTCATTTTTGAAGTCAATGGACTTACCAATCCCAGACATGCGAGAGGAAGAGGCAGAGGCCCAGATCGAAGGTCTCTTGTGGAGGGTGGTTCCAGGCCCTGCAGCGGGGGGCAAACGCAAACCAAAGGACTTGGTCTCTCTGCATGAAGAGCTTTCTAAGTGGCTGAAGACAGCAGAACCGAACAAATGAGGCGGTAATGGGAGGCAAGGATCGGGTACCCTAAGAGTGAATTTGCAGAAGTGAACATTAAAAAGACTGAATGCTGCCTAGTAAAGGGTGGATAAAGGAGGATTATTATTTTTGCTGGTATTTGATTGAAGAGAGTATTCGTTAATAAGGGGGGAACCAAGGAATGAGGTCAGGTTTCCAGGGGAGGGGAAGGAAAGAAAACTGGTCCGACAGGAAATAGGTTCCTTCGCACAACTAATTTTTAAATACATAGGGAGATGTTCGAGCAGCGTTTGGGCTGAGGGATGGAGAAAAGAAATTTCTCATGGCTTACTGGTTTGGAGGGGCAGATACCTTAGTTGCAGTCTTATCGACAAAATACCAAAGTGGGTAAATTCTTTAAGGTATAAGTAGGGATGAGTCAAATAAACAGTAAGGGACGTGAATGAAGTTCTTTCCCAGCGGTTGGCCCAAACAAACGGAAAATATATGAGAGTTGCAGTGGACACATAATGCGGTACTTGAATAACATTAAAAAAAAAAAAAAGGGGGTAGAGAGAGAAGGGGATAATACAAGGACAGCTGAGAAGAGTAAAGAGAACAGATGGGGCAGTCTAATAACAGGAACTGAAAATCAATATTGAAGTATCAGAGGGTGAATGTAGAAAGGGAAAGATGTACATATGGAAAAATAGAGCAATGGGGGGAAGGGGGTAATCACACTGCAACTCAGTAGGGAAGATATTGCAAGAAGGGTAATTCTCCCACAATGAGCAATAATCGGACTGGAAACAAAGAGCTGGTTAGACAGGGGACTTTGTTCCCCTGTTTCTGTCTTTATGATAAAGGGATCGCCGGGGACGGGAGAGGCGGGAATGCTAGAAGTTCACAAATAAGTGAGGCAGGAGAAGTGAATCCTGTGGACGAGCTCTCCTTACCCTGATATGGGTGGTGCCTCACTTCCTTTAGTGGAGCTACAGACTCCACGCAACCAGAGGACATCTGTCTTCTATTATGTTAGGTTTTCTCTGATCACAGATATAAAATATGTATATCATGCTCCAGCCCTGGGTTTGTTGAGAGGGGAGGAGTGGTCAGATGATGTTGAAAAAGTTTATATGTTGATGTTCTGAACTGTTTATTACTATGTTATTTTTACGTTATCTGGTGCAAGTGTATAAGGTGCGATGAGGGAAGAGTGTGGACAGAGGGTAAAAGAGATGGAAGAGATCTCAATGGAAAAGAAAATGGGTAGTTTAAACACAGGAACTTGGAATGTGAAGGGCATAAACAGTGTAATTAAAAGGGCCAGAGTAGTACAAGAGATCCAAAAAGCCAAATGTGATAAAATATGTCTCCAAGAAACCAGGATGTCAAACGTGGAGCATACGAAATTAAGATGTTCCTGGGTGGGACAGGTAGTTGGGGATTCCAACCCACAGGCCAAAAAAGCATGGGTGGCAATACTGATTAGAAGAGGAACCCCTTTCTCAATTACCAGCACCTTTTCTGAGGCCTCTGGAAGATTAGTACGGGTTACAGGCCAATTTCATGGCAAGACCGTGCACATTCTCTCAATTTATGCTCCAACACCCCCTACAGGGGAATTTATAAGAAGGGTATTCCAAATAATAGCTAAACTACCTGAAGGACAAGTAATATGTGCAGGGGACTGGAATTGTGTAGAGGACGGATTGTTGGACTGTACGCCACCACGTAAGAGGGGTCATGGGACGTGCTCCAAACTACTGTCCATAGTGAGGGAGGAGGTGGGGCTGACTGACCCGTGTAGATTGCTTAACCCCTCGGGCAGAGAATATACATTCTTTTCACCTGCTAACAACTCATACTCAAGGTTGGACAGAATATATATATACACACACACACACACACACACACACACACAGAAAGTGGGTACATATAGTTAAAGACATAAGCTTCTACCCCATGGCCCTCTCAGACCACTCTCTGGTGGTATATCACTTACAGTGGGGGAGCCCTAGAACTACAGGGATATGGAGGCTGAGTCTAAGCCTGTTGAACGACAAAGAATTTGTTGACAAAACTAAAGAGGTGATTAAAAATGTTCTATAAGATAATGATAATGATAAGGCGGGAACACAATTAAAATATATATGGGACTGCTTAAAAGCAGTTATTAGAGGTCATGTGATATCTTATGCATCCTACAAAAAAACCAGCATAGGGAAGCTTATCTTAAAGCGGAGAAAGTCTTAAAACAATTGGAAACGGAACATAAAGAAACCAGAAGAGCTGATTTACAACCCAAAATAAAACAAGCCAGAGAGAGGGTTAACGCTTTGTTGTTATGACAGGTGGAGAATACATGACGTTTTACACGACAAAGATACTATGAGGGAGGGGAAAAGGCGGGTCGCCTTCTAGCCATATGTCTTAAGAAACAAGAAGCAGAAAAATATATAATTAAAATAAATAAAGGTGCTAATTCGGGGAACCTAACAGTCCTTCCAGAGGAAATTTCACACAAATTCAAAAAATTTTATACTGAGTTGTACAGAGAGGAATACAGGTTACTCACCTGTAACAGGAGTTCTAGGAATGGTATATGTTGTTCATCCACACTTATTGGCAGGTTCCTTGCCGCTTTAAATCTTGCTGGAAGGTCTTCAAGCTGGCTCCTCCCACCCACCCGGGTGGTAAAACTCTCGGCTCCGCCCCATGACACCAGATCTAGCCCGCTGGAAGCCAGGTTGTGCGTTGAAGCCAGGGAGGTCGGGTGGGTGGTGGATGGACTGATATACCATTCCTAGAACTCCTGTTACAGGTGAGTAACCTGTATTTCTAGGGACATGGATATGTTGTTCAATCCACACTTATTGGCAGACTCTAGCAGTTCTCCGGGAGGAGGCCAGGCACCCCGATACTTACTTGGAAAAAAGACTGGAGAACCGAGGCCCCAAAACCAGCATCCGGCGTGACTCAAGGTCGATGGTAGTGGGTAATAAAGGTATGTGCCGACTTCCAGGTAGCAGCCCTGCAGATATCCTGGATAGGGACATCCCTGGAAGCAGCTACCGATGCAGTGGTATGGTGGGTAGAATGAGCTCTTATTCCTCTGGGAGGCTCCATGCCCGCCAACCTATAGCAGAGCTCTATGCAGGAGGTGACCCACCTGCTTATCGTCCGCTTGGCTGCAGGTCTGCCAGGTGCGGCTTCAGCATAGGTGACAAACAGCTGGCGAACCTCTCCCCGAACTTCAGCCGTCCGCTCCTTATAATAAGCGAGCGCTCGTCTATGGTCCAAAGTATGGAGCCTATATTCGGCCTCCGAGTGTGATTAGGGTAGAACACCGCAGAGTCAACACCTGGTTAAGGTGAAACTCCGACACAACCTTGGAAGGAATTTGGTGGGGCGCAGGGACAACCTTGTCCCTGTGGAAGACCAGATCAGGAGACTCGATGGAAGCGCCTGGAGCTCTCCCATCCTTCTGGCTGAAGTGTAGCCACCAAGAAGGCGGTCTTCCACGACAGGTGTGAAATATCACACCTGTGCATCGGTTCGAATGGCTTGCCCATGAGCTTGGCCAATACCAGCAGTAGATCCCACGGAGGTGGAGGTTCTTGCACCGGAGGGGAAATGTGGTCAAGGCCTTTGAAAAAGCACCTGACCACCTTATCCTGCGCCACCGACTGCTTCCCGGCCCACGCCTGGTAAGCAGAGATGGCTGCCAGGTGCACCTTAAGGGTCGTCGACCGAAGCCCTTGCTGAGAAAGGGACCACAGGTAGTCCAGAATGCTTGCCAAGGGACAGGCGGAAGGGTCCAAGCCCTTCCCCTGACACCAAATGGAGAATCTCTTCCATTTGAAGGCGTAGCATTTCCTGGTGGCTCATACAGGGCGGCCTCCAACGACGTTGAGGACCTCGTCGGAAAGACCCAAGGCCTGGAACTCTAGCCGCTCAGGAACCAGGCCGTCAGGTGCAGGGATTGAAGGTCCGGATGGAATACCTTCCCCTGGTTGACGGAGATCAGGTCCGGGCGGGCTGGAAGACGCCTCGGGAGCCTGGAGTCGGAGGCTGAGGAGATCTGGATACCAGAACTGGCGGGGCCAGTCTGAGGCTACCAGAATCACCTCGCCCTTGTCCCTCGCCTTGAGAAGCACCTTGTGGATCAAGGGAAACAAAGGCGAGAAGAGGCCCATAGGTCCACGGCCTCGAGAAGGCATCCTCCTGCAGCCAGCCCTGCTGAGGGGGGCGGGCATGGAACAGACTCAGCTTCAGATTCTCCTTGGAGGCAAACAGGTCTTGTACTACCTCCGGCAGGAGAGACCACTCGTGAAACGCAGCCCCTATCCGGCTTAGGGCATCGGCCAGGGTGTTGGAGGCTCCTGCCATGTGAATGGCTAGGAGATCTGCCTCCAGGCTCCGCAGGAGGGACCATATGCGGAGAGCTTCCTTGCATAACAGCATGGTGCGCGTCCCGCCCTGGCGGTTCAGATAGTACATGGTCGTGGTATTGTCCGTCTGGACCTGAACCACTTGACCCCGTAGAAACAGAGCGAAGGCAGTGAGAGCTAGATGGACTGCTCGGAGCGCCAGCAGGTTGATATGGCATCAGGACTCCCGAGGGGACCAGAGGCCGTGCGCTCAGTGTTCCCCCAGATGGGCACCCAACCCATCAGAGATGCATCGGTCGAGAGAGACCGTCGGCACGGGCGGATGAGCGGGATGCCCTCCTGCAGATGTGCGGAGCGATCCACCATTGGAGGCGTTCCACATCTCCTGGGTCACTGTCACGGGCTGGTCCAACGGATCGCAGTGTTGTGACCACTGGCTGGCCAGTCCCCACTGAAGGGGACGTATGTACCAACGGGCCCAACGGACCACGCTGGTGCAGGCCACCATGAGGCCCAGGAGGCACAGGAAGTCCCGGGCAGGGCGCAATTGCCCAACCTGAAATGACTGGGCAAAGGAGGAAAGAACCTCGGACCTGTCTGCTGGGAGCCATGCTCTGGCTCGTAGAGAGTCGAGCTCTGCCCCGATGAACTGTATCACCTGCTTTGGCACGAGTTCCGACTTGGCCTCGTTGATGAGGAGGCCAATCTGAGAGCAAACCTGGAGGGCCAGATCTCTGGACCGCTCCGCCTCCACTCTGGAGGGGGCTGCAATCAGCCAGTCGTCCAGGTAGGGGTACACCCAGACCCCGGCGCTGCAGGAACGCTGTCACTACTGCCATGCATTTGGTGAAGACCCTGGGAGCTAGGGAGGCCGAAGGGACATGGCCCGGAACTCGTAAAGGTATCCCTCCACTCTGAAGTGGAGGAATCTCTGATGGGACGGAAAAGAACGCGTCCTGGAGGTCAAGGGAACAGAATCACACGCCTCGTTCCAAGGATGGGATTATCTGAGCCAGAGTGACCATCCTGAAGGTCCGAGACCTTACGAACTTGTTCAGGTCATGCAGGTCGAGAATGGGGCGCCAGCCCCCCGTCTGTTTTGGGACCAGGAAGTACCTGGACACAAACCCCGGGTCTGGAGGAGGATCCGCCACCTTCCTGATCACCTCTTTTTGAGGAGCAGGCAATGCTCGGCTCGGCGGGCGACAGGCAGGCCTGCGGACCACGTGGCCCCTGAGGCGATGGCTCGAAAGGTGGAGCCTGCTCGAACTCCAGAGGCAGGCCTTTCCGACCACCTCCAACACCCAGCGGTCCGTGGTGATAGCGGACCAGGCGGAAAAGAGTGGCGAGCCATCCCCAGGGGAACCCAGGGGAGTAGCCGAGGCTGGGGGCGCCCTCAACCCGTCACTGGGCAGGCTTGGAGGAGGAACCGGCCGAGGGACCTCCTGGGCCTTTACCTCCTTGCTTCCTGTTGGAGGAAGCCACCGGCTTGGGTTTGGGACGCCAAGCTCGAGCCTGCTGGCCCTGTTGTTGGAGCTGCTGAGCCGGTCGAGATGCAGGGGCCGAAGGACGAAAGGACTTCTGTTGCTGACGTCGGCCTCTGTCTCTCTGGGCGGAGGTGACAGAGTCCAGGGTGGCACTGGACTTCTCGATCCGCTGGAGGTGTCCCTCCACTCCAGGGCCGAAGAGGTCAGTCCCCAAGAAGGGGACATCCGCCAACTTGTGCGAGGTATCCGCCGTGAAGGTGGATATCCTCAGCCACGCCCTGCGGCGCATGGCCACCGCTACTGACCTGGCACAGGAATCACCTATGTCCAGAGCAGTCTGAAGCTGCTGCTTCGCCACCGCCCAACCCTGGTCCCGCACCTGGCGGACCGTGGTCTGCAGGTCAGTCGGGAGATGAGGAACAACCTCATCTAGGGAGCTCAAGAGGGCGTGGGAGCAGTGTGCCATCAGCACGGCCGAGCTGGCCTGTCGGAGGCTGAGGGAGGACGCAGCGCACACCTTGCGCCCGGCAAAGTCCAGCTTTTTGGACTCTCTGTCGGGGGGGCTTATCCACATCCCGGCGTTACTGGAAAGCGGAAACGCTGTCGGTGACTAACCCCTCGGCAGAGGGGTGCTCAGAGAAACCGGGCAAAGAGCCGGTAGGGACCGCATACTTCCTGGCCAAGGGCACAGGACAGGAAGCAGGCCGCTGCCAAAGCTCCAAGGCTGGGCCGACAATGGCCTCAGCCACCGGAAAGGCTTCCGTGGGGGAATCCCCTCGGTCCAGTATCTCCGTCAGGGGATGTTTGGACACGGGCTTGAGCTGCATCATAGTGGACTCCGAGATGAGTCGAAGCAGACCCAAGAAAGACGATGGGCTATCGTCCAATGACTGGCCCCCGGAGGACTCCAGGTCGACCTGCCTGGAGAACAGGGAGGAGTAGTCGTCGGATTTCGAAGAGTCTGTGAACAGCTGCCTCGGCAGTGAGGGTAACCGACAACCTGTGGGGCAGGCCGTGACCCGACCGAGAATCCTTGGTCGGTGCCCCCGACTTCGGTTGTGGAGGCGGAGGTTCCACCACAATCGGTGGAGCAGCTGGTTTTGGCCGAGCAACCGGCCCTGGAGCGGGCAACTCGACTGGGGCGGTGATTGCTTGATCGTTCAGGCGACAGCCACTTGATGACCGGGGTCTGGACCAGGAGTCGGCTTAGGCCCGGACAACAGCAACTGCTGCCACATAGCTCCTTGTGGCGCCCGGCGTAATTTACTCCGAGCCTCCTCATTCGGGAAGGGCAGTGTGGCCGCTACCGCTATGGAGACGAGACCACACGGCGTCGGCGAGAACGGCTAGACCGAGACCCAGGGGACCGGAGGGTCGGTATGGGAAAGGACGGGACACCTCTCCTCGGCTCGGCACTTTAACCTGGGACCGCGCCCAGAAGACACAGGCAGATCTCGGTATCCACCGGGGACCGGTGAAGGAGGGTTGCCGGCTTCTCCAGTCGACAGCCCGTCTAACGGATCGAGAAAAATCTCAACTTCATCGACGGGAGTCTCGGCAGGCTGGCCTGATGGGGGTACCGTGAAGCCAGCGGCCTCAGCCGCAACCTCGACCGAAGTCGACGGTCAGCTGTCCGGGGAAGGGGACCTCTCCCGCTCCCACGAACACCGACGGTGGGACTTACCTTTCGTCTCCTCCTTCTTGGGCAGAGAAGAATGTCCCGATGGCCCCTCTCCCTTCGTGGAAAGGGACTGACAAAGCTCCTTGAACGAAACCGTATACAAGGAACTCAGAGAGAATGGGATAAATGCCGCGGCCGAGGAAGATGCGGCCTGGACCGCCTCCTCCTCGAGGGCGATCATCTGCTCGAGCTGCTCAGCCGAGCCAGTCGCCTCGGACACTGCCCAACGAGCCTCTTTTGATTTTACCTGCGGGAAATGTTTCTCGGGGCGCCAGAGCTTCAATTGGGCAGCGCGATCGTCCAGCACGTTGGCCGAGAAAGAGCGGCACATGCGGGTCATGATCTAGGCCTAGGCAGTAGATGCACGTGGAGTGCGGATCCGTCCTGGACATTTTCTGCCCGCAAAGGCACCTCCGAAAGCTGGGAATAGATTTGTCCATCGCAGCCGCGAGGGAAGATGAAGACCGACGCTAGAAAACTTCAAAACCAATTTCGGACGAACCGAAGAGTTAGGATCCAGTCTAAAACGCAGAGCGCTAAGGAGGGAACCTGAGCTTCCAAGCGGTAAGGAAGATCTGGCGTCATGGGGCGGTGCCGAGAGTTTTACCACCCGGGTGGGTGGGAGGAGCCAGCTTGAAGACCTTCCGGCAAGATTTAAAGCGGCAAGGAACCTGCCAATAAGTGTGGATTGAACAACATATCCATGTCCCTAGAAAAATAGTTTAGATCAAAGCGAGGTAATGGAGACATTTTTTAAAAAGCTGAAACTCCTCTCTCTATCGGCGGATCGCAGAGAACAGTTAGAAGCCCCCTTTTCAAATACACAAATAAATGCTACCCTAAAATTATTCAAAAGTGGCTAGACACCAGGATTGGACAGTCTTCCAGTCGAGTTCTATAGAAAGTTTGCCAAGGAGTTGACCCCAATTTTGACGAGGGTATGCAATACAGTCCATGAGAAGGGGCAGATGCCTGAATCATGGAGTAGAGCCCTGATAACAATTCTTCCCAAACCGGACAGAGACCAGCTATGTGTTCGAACTATCGCCCAATATCACTGCTTAATGTAGATGCCAAGATTTTTACCAAGACCATAAGTGTACGATTACAGTCCATAATTTGCGAGTTGATACATCCGGACCAAACAGGGCTCATGCCAGGGCGGCATATACAGGATAATATCCGCCTACTTTTAAATACAATAGCAGAGGCAGAGAAACTTCCTAAGAAAAGGCATTCGACAGGCTAAACTGGAAATATTTACAAAGGGTATTGGAGGGCTTTGGTTTTGGTTCCTGCTTTAAAGAATGGATAGCTAATTTATATGAGAATCCCAGGGCACAGATTAAGGCAAATGGCCTGATCTCAGATTCCCTGGAGATAGGTAGGGGCACACGACAAGGGTGCCCTCTATCACTTTTATTATTCGCATTAAGTATAGAGCCCTTGGCAGCATACTTTAGACAAACGCCAGATTTTCAAGGAATTAGACTTTTGGGGGGAGAGATATTCATATATCATTGTGTGCGGACGATACCTTAATATATGTAAATGACCCAGTAAAAGATGTGCAGAAGATAATAGACAAGCTCAAGATGTTTGGCTCATTTTCTGGCTATAAAGTAAATGAACTGAAAACAAAGCTATTACCCATTGGCAGATCCAAGGACCCACTCCCACTGCTCCCATATGGCCTGAAATGGGCCTCAAATGGTTTAAAATACTTGGGTGTTTGGATACCCAGAGACTTAGATTTATTATATGTTAAAAATCACTACAGATTATTATTAGAAGCACAGAAAGACTGTACGAGATGGAAGGAACTGTCTCTCACTTTGATGGGCAAAATTGAGGCAGTCCACATGAATCTATTACCAAGATTTTTATTTACAGTTTTGTCGGTAAGGCCTCCAGAAAGATTTTGGAAACTAATACATAATATGATCTCTAAGTTTATTTGGAATGGCAGAAGACCAAGGATTAAATGGTCGATCCTGGTGGCATCAAAAAAAAAAAAGAAGCTGGCCCTACTGAATTTAGAAGATATTTCTGGGCAGCCCAGATACGAAATTGTATTTCATACATGAATAAGGCGGAAATTCCGGTATGGACGGAGATGGGGGGTGGGGTGCCATTGATGGAGGATATACTGATGATGGATTACCAAAATATTCTAAGATACCATTATAGTACTGTTTGGGCACAATCTGATTTTGACATGGACAGAGATATGCAGAAAACAAACTTCAGATGAAACAGTCTTTGGATACCCCTTTAAGAGCATGCATAGACTTTATACCTTTTAAAATTGGAGGTGCTCAAAACATGGGAAAGGTCAGGGCTAACTAAAATAGGACAATTTTTTAAGGAGGGTTCGCTAAAATCATTTCAGGACATAGCCCAAGAAATGAAAATTACGTACCTACCGTAATTCTTGATCTTCTTGGACGAGTCTCCACCACTCATTCACACTAGTGGGATTAGCGCCGGAGGCACTAGGACCCATCGGAGCAAACTTTTGCTGGAGGTGGCGTGAGAGATAGCGCCGCTGAAGCAGCAGCTTGAGCGAATGACTACTCTCGACGCACCCTCCAACCGCCTCAGTACTTTTTACCAAGGAGGTGCAGCGCAACTAACGAGAGAGTAAATCTAACTTAAAACGGACATAAGATAGTCCGAACGACCCGTGTAAGAAGGGTCAACAAAGAAGTCTTCACGGCCTAAAGATTTGAGGGAGTGAAGACCAACACAGCGGTGAGCTCGGGGGATGGAGGGTGGGCGTGTGAATGAGTGGTGGAGACTCGTCCAAGAAGATCAAGAATTACGGTAGGTACGTAATTTTCATATCTTCCTGGACATAAGTCTCCACCACTCATTCACACTAGTGGGAGAGTACCAAGCTGATAATCCCCCAAAAGGGCGGCAGGAGAGCCAGAGCTCACGCAACTAAGACAGAAGTCCATTAAGGATAGTTCTGCCGAATGCGGAATGGCGCCTGGCATGAACATCCAGTGCATAATGTAATTGAAGGTATGCACTGAGCTCCAGGTGGCGGCGTTGCAGATATCTGCAATCGGAACATTGCTAATTTCCGCTAGGGATGCCACGACCACTTCTAGTAGAGTGAGCGACTCTACCTTCTAATTTAACTTGAGCTATGGAATAGCAATGCCAGGCATGCCACTAACCATGAAGAGATGCATCTGATAGCGACAGGTTGACCCAGCCGGTGTCGCTGAAAGAAACAAACAGTTGCTGAGTCTTATGGACATCCTTGGTTCTATCTAAATAGAACCGCAAGGCTCTCTTAACATCCAAGGAATGAAGAGCTCGTTCCCCTTCATTTTGGAAATTAGCGAAATAAGCGGGAAGTACCAGAGGTTGGTTTAGATGGAATTCTGACACAACCTTGGGAAGAAATTTAGGATGAGTACGGAGAACTACCTTGTCTTTATGGAATACAGTATACGGAGGGTCCGTAACCAGGGCATGTATCTCAGAGACCCTGCGGGCTGAGGTAATGGCCACCAGGAAGACAGTCTTCTAGGTAAGAAATTTTAGCTCACAGGTAGCTAGGAGTTCGAAAGGCTTCTGAGTGAGTATGTCCAGCACCAGGTTAATGTCCCAGGCTGCAACTGGACGCTTAACAGGGGGTCTGGTATGAAGAATCCCCTTAAGAAATCTCTTCACCATAGGTAACTGAGCCAGAGTCAAGGAAGAAACGGCTCATGGAGCGCTGAGATGGCACTAAGGTGAACTTTAACTGTGGAGTACTGGAGACCTGAGTTTGATAGGGTCCAAAAGATACTCCAGAACCTTGTCAGGAGGACAGGAAAAGGGATTCAAGAGGACTTTGCACACCAGAGAGAAAACGTTTCCATTTGGAAGCGCACGTTTTCAGGTGGCTGGCTTCACGAGCAGCAGAAGGATGTCTGAGACTCACGAGAGACGTTGAACGATCTACTTCCACCTCTTCAGGAGCCAAGCATGAAGGTGAAGTGATTTCAGGTTGGGATGGACCAACGAACCCTGAGTCAAAAGATTGATTTGCAAGGGAAGTGGTCTCGGAGAGGCTGCCAACATACTGTTGAGTAGAGGAAACCATAGTTGCCCGAGGCCAGGAGGAGCAATGAGAATCATTTGGTCCCCTGAGACTGAACTTGAGGAGTACTCTCTGGATTAGAGGAAGCGGTGGAAAGAAGGCAAAAGCGTTTTGTCCACCGCAGCCTGAACGCATCCTGACAGAAAATGCCAGGCCCTGGTTTCTGGAGCAGAAGAGAGGCAGTTTTACGTTGAGTGGGGATGCAAAAGGTCCAGGTCTGGAGTCCCCACTCTTTGAACAGAGACCCGAGCTACGGCTGGATCAAGAGACCATCGTGAGGTCTGCCTCCGTTCTGCTGAGGTGATCTGCTAGGTTGTTTTGTATACCTGGCAGATAAACCGCTTGAATCAGAGACTTGTGCTCCAAGCACCACTCCCACACCCTCATTGCTTCCCTGCAAAGGGGATAAGAATGAGCACCGCCTTGCTTGTTGATGTAATACATCACAGCTTTGTTGTCCATTTGAAGGAGAATGTTCTTGTGACAAAGGACATCCTTCAGAGCTCGGATCGCGCATAGGGACCGCTCTCATCTCCAGGACATTTATGTGGAGATGAGTTTGAACTGAGTCCATACACCTTGAGTGTGGAGGGGTGACAGTGAGCTCCCCATCCCATTGCGATCGTCTGTGGTGATGGAGATCTGATGATCCAGGGGAGCAAAGGGAATCCTTCCAGGAGATTGCTCTCTTGAGACCACCAGGTGAGAGACCTTCAAAGGGCTCCGTCACCTTGATGGGATAAGACTGGGGTGAGAGTCGGAGACCACCCAGTGGAGAGCATCCACTGGGTGGTTCTCATGTGCAACCGGGCCAGGGGTACAGTGAACACCGAGGACGCCATGAGACCCAACATGCGTTGCATCGAGAGAGCTGTAACCGATTGGTTCTCCCCGATGTAATGGGCCATCCGAAGGATGTCGAGTCTTCTGTCCTCTGGAAGGAAAGCCTTCGTGGAAGAGGTGTCTAGAAGCGTCCCTATGAAAAGGAGCCTCTGGGAGGGCTGCAGTTGAGATTTTTTCAAATTCAGCAGAACTCCCATGGACATGAGAAGACGAGAAGTCGTTTGCACGGCTTCCAAAGTCCCTTGGCTGGAAGGGCTTGCTGAAGCCAATCGTCCAGGTAGGGAAACACTCGAAGTCCGATCTTCCTGAGATGCGCCACGAGAACTGCACAACACTTTGTAAAAACTTGCGGCGCCGAGGATAGCCCAAAGGGCAGGACTCTGAACTGATAATGCTGACCCAAAGCTACAAACCTGAGGAACTTGCGGTGGGTCGAGTGGATGGGGATATGCTGGTAAGCATCCTGCATATCCAGGGAGGCCAGCCAGTCGTGCTGATGCAGCAAGGGTAACAGGGTACCTAGGGAAATCATTTTGAATTTCTCCCTGGGGAGAAATTTGTTTAACTCTGAGGTCTAGAATGAAGCGATCCCCAGATTTCTTTGGAACCAGAAAATGAGAGTAGAACCCTGTGTTTACATGAATCACGGGGCACCAGTTCTATTGCCCTGTTGTTCAGAAGGCCCTGGATCTCGCGGTGAGGAGGTCTGACTGAGAGGCCGACAACCTGGGTTGTCGCCTGGGAGGACAATTGGGTGGGGTTTCCAAAAATTGAGAGAATACCTCGCAATTATCCGAAGGACCCATTTGTCAGGTTATGGACTTCCACTGGTTGTAGAAGTACATCAGGCGACCTCCACACGGAGGAGAAGTTCCACCTCGGGCAGAGTGGATGGAACTTGGGCCAGCAATTCTCATAAGGTGGCGCTGGGGCTTTAGGCCCCTCGCGCTCTGCTTAGTCTTCTTTGAGGTTGGGCAGGTTGGCTTTTATGGAAGCTTCCCTGCCTCTGCCTCAAAGGACTGATGACTATGAAGTGGCGTCTGTTCACATGCCCCGAGGAGGGCAGGCGGAAATCTGGCCAATTTAATGGCCGATCTAGTCTCTGAGTGGCCTCTAAGGCTTCACTCCACCTGAGGCCAAAAGATAGGAGCCATCAAAAAGGCGCGCCGATACCTGCTGCTGAGCATCATTCGTGAAGCCAGAAGAGCGCAGCCAGGAATGGCGAAGTACAAATCCTGCAGCTGCTGAGCGAGAAGCAGTGTCGAAAGCGTCATGGCGTCGGACCTGTTGGTTATTGGACTCAATACCTTTAATAACGGTCAGAAGAAGCTCTGACTTGGAGTCCAAATCTGGAAGAGCTTCAACCATTCTTTTCATAGAGTGCCACAGGATATACTCATACTGAGAAAAATAGCCTTGATAACTGGCAATACGCATACTTAAGAGTGGAGGCAGCAAAGACTCTCTTACCTAATATGTATCAATCTTACGAGACTCTTTGTTAATAGAATTCGAGCTGTAGTAGTTGAGGAAGAGACCTTGTCATTCTCTGCCAGGACTACAATAGGATCCGTAAGCTTGGGATGCCAAAAGGACGATCCTTGGAGCTGAATACTTCTTATCAATGGATTTAGCCACTGAGGAATAAGAACAGGATTATTCCATACCATTTGAGACAGCGTCTTGAAGGAAGGCTGGATCGGAGGAGTCAAATCCGTAGAGGATCTCGAGCATGAAGATACTGGAGTCTTAATATCTTCCAGGATCGATGTCTGTAGTCTGGAGAAAGAGGTGGATCTCAGGTTCTTCAACAGAGACTTAAAGGACAGGTCCTCGACACAGGCTCTGTGCAAAAGAAAGATCCTGTTCCTCCACTTCATCACCCAACCGAAGGTCTGGGTCAGGCTCAACATCATCTCCTGATGGTCCAGGAAGGACTGTTAGGACAGGAAAGGAGTGAAAGATTAGGAGAGGAGGAAATAGCAGAAAAACAAGAGAGTCCCGAGGGCCTCCCCAGCCGAGGGCAAGCAAAACAGGTTGAAACAGCAGAAGAGGCACATGGCGCCGAAGAGGCCTGTGAACCATAGCGCCCTGGCGACGCTGCCCAAAATAACGGGCGTGCGAAATGTCGCCGCCCGACCCGCTGCACCGCCAGACCAGCGGCACCACGAAACCCGCGGGCGCCGCAGACGCGCGCCGCAAGACCCAGCCCAGCACCAAAAAGCGGCCGACAAGCCAGCAGACCTGCGGAGCGCCGGAAAAGCCCAGGAACCTGGAAAGCTAGAGAGGAAAAACCAGGAGATAAGGGCATCGGTGTGGCCCCTGCGCAGCAGCCATGTGAGGAAACACACAAGCAGGGTCCCCTAGCACGAAGAAGGTGCAGCGACTAGGAGGTCCAACCGCCTACCTGATCGCAGGAGGAGCCCGAGGCTCTGGGCAACGAGCCAGGCAGAAGAACCAACCTCCGAGCCCATCGCCTCCATAAGAGGCAGCCCACTGATGAAACTGCTCATCTGGAGCCCTACCTACAGGCAGGGAGGGGCTACGATGTCGGAGGCAGCGATTACGGAAGTTGGCGACTCCGAAGGAGACCAACAACTAACAACGATAACCACCGTCCGTCGGCAGAACATACCAGAGGCGACCTCGGTGATGCCTTCTCTTTTTGACCTGTGGGCGAAGAAGAGCTCGAGGCCAAAGCGGCACCGAGAATCAGACCGCTTATTTTTATGCTACAGCGGGGACGCCCATCCCCGGGCATCGGACTGACCGTTATCAGAACCCGCTGAGGAGAAGGAGGGCTGAGCCGGACCCAGCCGAGCTGACTGAACAGCTTTCATCACGAAGTCTCCCTACAGTCACCTGACCTGCTCATGGTCGACTCCGTCCAGTGAGCGAGACTTCTTCAAGTAGATTAAATTTAAAATATTAGAAAAATTTAACGAAAATAGAATATAAATTAGCGATACTACTATCGTGATAATGTTACAAAAAACAAACTGAAAACTATGCGCTAGTTTGAAGTTTGACTCCAATTCAAGACGACATGAAATCGTTGAAAGCGCCTTTCGTGGCGGAAAAAAAAGAACTGAGGCGGTTGGAGGGTCATCAGGATAGTCATTACTCGAGGCCGCTGCTTTCGTGGCGCCGCCGCCTGGCGCCATCTCTCGCGCCGACCCTCCAGCAAAAAGTTTGCTCCCGATGGGTCCTAGTGCCTCCGGCGCTAATCCCACTAGTGTGAATGAGTGGTGGGAGACTTATGTCCAGGAAGATTTTAAATTACCTCAGAGGGAACATTTTAGAGTTCTACAATTCAAGCACCATCTGCTTAATAGAGTGGGCAGAACTCAATTACAACCAAATGAGAATCCGATATGACAATTGCTGGGGGATCTGGCGTCCTCAACGCAATCTACAGGGAGAGTGGCTCAAATAGTACGCCTACTTTCAACATTACAAACAGAACCTACAAGTAAGATTAAAAGAAACTGGCAGAAAGAAATGGGAACAAAACTAACTGAGGAAGATTGGGGCCAGATTTGGAAGGGAATTTTCACGACCACAGCATCTCCTGCCTGGAGAGACTTTAGGTGGAGGGTGGTACAGTGCCACTTTAGAACCCCAGTTATAACTCAACACTTTAGGGATCATTTCACGAATCTACGCTGGAGGGGGATGTGGAGAAGTGGGTGATCATACACACATTTTTTGGTCATGTCCGAAATTGTACTCATACTGAGTGGAGATCACTAAAGAAAGTAGTCGGATTCTGGAGGTGGGGTTGCTATGTGCACCCTCTATATGAGTGTTGGGGCTGCCACCAGCAGAGGTGAGAACTAAAGCAATTAGATATCTGTTTAATATCTTAATTGCAGCTGCATTGAAAGCGATAACCCAAAGATGGCTAACATCAAGGATCCCAGATAAAAAGGCCTGGTGGGATAATATTGAGAAATTGATGGAAATGGAACACTTCACAGCAAGGCTTAGGCTCCAGAAAGAAAGATATGTGGCTAGATGGCTCCCTTATTTTCACTATATGGCTGAAAGGGATCAGAGAAATGTGGTCGAGATTTTGGCCGAACAAGAGTAACGACCCTAGGGGGAGAAGGTAGATCTAAAGGGGAATATATACCCAGGGAGGAAAGTACAAACACTGAGACCTTATCTGAGAAGAGAAAATAATAAAGAACCATAAATTCGAATCTAGGATAAATCAAGCAACTTTTGGTATACACCCTTCGCACATTCCTCAATAAAATGGGAATGGCGGTTGAGAGGAACAAGGGAAGCAGCAACCTAGTCAGATGTCTTAACTAATTAGACATTCAGGATGTATTTTGACCCCCTCAAGAATGTATGCACCTTCATATATGGTAGAGATGGAACTGGACCTAGATGAGTGAACAGATGATATATGAACTATGGATGGATTTTAACTGTACCAGCTTTTAGTTATTTATATGTTTATGTGTATGATTTTTGTATGTTTAATGTATTATATTATGGAAAAATTAATAAAAAATAATTTCAAAAAAAAAAAAAAAGAAATGGTTGATCCTTGGGTGCCCTGTACAAGCAATCAGCATTCTTGGGGACAGCTGTAGAGGAATGAGGATGCTTCCAAGCCACCTGGGTGACGTCCGCAAAGGTGTCTACTAGGGGCAGGATAACGACCGGCTTAGGATCTTTCTGTCTGAGGTACTTAGCCAGACGCATTCTCTCTGGGTCAAGGTCCTCAGTGTCCCAACGCATGTTGGTCTGGATGAGCCTCATAACCTCCATAAAAGAAGGGATCATCTGGAGGCGATCTGGGTGTGTCCTCTGGGTCCAGAGGAGACAAATCTCCTAATAATGAGTACGGATAGGAAGAGTCTGAGGGCTGGTACGAGTCTGAGGAGGAGACAGAGGAAGACCTGTGTCACCTTTTCCTGTGCTCACGTCTGTCAGAGGAGCTTGAAGAGCTCGTGCTCCGTGACCTGATCTGTGGCATCTCTTCCTAGAGGCCTTTCTTTTGGGCTTATGCCGAGGGGTTGGCTCTAGCACGATCCTCATCGGATGGCGGTTGAGACGCCTTCTCTTTGTCCGCAGTTGGGGAAGGGGGTTCTGCGGGCCCTCCCCCATCCGGATGTGGCACATCTGGATTAGTTGAGGGTATCTGGTATTGCCATTGGGAGGGAGAATATCTGGTTTAATGGTCTCCCACCAGTGGCTAAATAAATCTTTGACCTGGGCTAGGTTCAGTCTAGGCTCCGAACCGGACGTCTGGTCTGGCGTCGGTCCAGTACCTGTGCCAGCACCGGTGTCTGTACTGTCGTCGGGTTGGCCCGGCATCGGGTGATCTACCGGGGCGGCACCGGGAAATTAGCTGTGCCGATGTCGGGTGCTTGGTTACCTTGAGGGACAGACGTCGGTTCTTCTTCCACCTGGGTGTCGTTGGTCCGGTGGTCATCAGTCAGAGAAGGAGGTGAAGCTGGGAGCGCCGGCGTATGAGGAACTTTAGGAGTGTCGTAAGAGGTCCAATGTCGCTGGTGGTCCAACGAGGACTTAGAGGGAGGACGCTTATCGGACGACTGCTTGTCCGACGGCGGTCTGGGAGATTTTTCTGCCGATTTTTTTTAGGTTGTTTGGAGCCAGAGGTCTTTTTCCTGTCCTGGGGGTCAGTGCTACATACAGAGGTCAACTGGACAGGCTGATTGTCCCTTACCTGGGTCCGAAGAACGGCCTGTCGGTGGGACCAGATGCCTAATCTTGATAGACTGGAGAGAGAGAGAGAGAGGGGTGCAGACAGCGAACCCTTATCCTTATGCCCAGAGACACGGGCTGCCGCTGGGGCCTTAACGAAGGTAAGCCTGGAGTCGCGGCTGTCGGAGTTGCCCTTAGAGGCAGAGTGCAATCCCGAGGACCTCGATCTTGAATGGGATCTTTCCCGCTCGTTCTGTTTTTTATGTTTTTCTGAAGAATGTTTCCCGATTTTTTGTGGGAGTGGTGGGAAGATTCCCACTCCAAGGAGGAGTCCCGCTGCATGGCGGCCAACTTTAGTTGAGTGAAGTGGGCCTGCAAGGTTTTCTGCCATTGGATCCAGGTCCGGCTGTTGAAGCGCTGACAGTGCTGGCAAGACTCGGTATCGTGGTCAGGGCCCAGGCACAGCAGGCAGGCCAAATGGCCGTCTTTTGCTTCCCACAGGCACACCTGTTAGTGTGCCTTGATGGAGGAGACAGGGAAGACGACATACAGAGGAAAAGGGCTTGAAACAAGCATACTATTTGAGAAAAGAAAAACTAACGACAGTGAAAATGGTGTACGGACTGGCGCGAGTCAAACTGTGGAGCCGATGCACGCAAGTTGATGGCTGCAAAAGAACTGGGGCACACTGGGGACTGCCCACCCTTTATACCATATGGAATGGTGGGGTTGGGGGGGGGGCGCGAGGTCCCTGCCTGGTACTGCTGGCTAGAAGTTTGCCATGGGGTCCTGACGCCTGCCGGCTTCAGTCCTAATTGTGTTACCTGCTGCAAGAGCCAACTCTCGAAGTAAGGTCTACTGATCTTACGTAACTGTACTATCTGACTTCTTGGGGTATGTCTTGTAGCAGGCCATACCTATGGAACAAGTCCCAAGCAGTTCAGTCAGTAGACAGCACAATCTGGGCAGCGGAAACCTCAAGCCTAAGAAAGCACGCCCTGAAGGACAGTTAGGCCAAAGTTGGTCCTATGCCTAGAGGCAATGTCCAGACTGTACTGCTTGGTAAAGGTGTGGACAGCACTCCAAGTAGCAGCCGCACAGATCTCTGCCGCTGACACATTCCCGAAACAGGCAACAGAAGTGGCCATGCCTCTGGTGGAATGGCCACGGACAGTGCCAGAATATCCTTGCCATATTTCCTGTAGCAGTAAGTAATACAGTCGGACAACCATGTGGACAAGCACTGTTTTCAAAAAGGGATGCCCTCTTTCCCAGGGGTGAAAGAATTAAATAAAAGAGGACTTCCTACAGTCCTTTGCACAATGGGTGTAGTAACGCAGAATTCTATGTACATTTAAAATGTGGACCAATACTTCCCCTGGACTGGCATGCTCTGGGTAATAAACAGGAAGGTGGATGGAGTGATTTAAAGTCAACTGACACCACCTTAGGAAAAAAAATACAGTTACGCAAGAACTTACTGCAACAGTAGATCTTTGAGAGGAACTCTTGTAGCAGGTAACACTAATAGGACTGAAGCCGGCAGGACCCTATGGAAAATTTCTAGCTAGCAGTTTACAGCGGGGAACCGGACCCGACACTGACCCGCCCCGCCATCCCATGTGATATAAAAGGGGCGATCCCCCAGTTCTCCCGCCAGAGACTCCAGCACGGATGACGATTTGGATGGAGAAACTGAGGATCCTCCTAAGACCTAGGAGACAGATGTTCTTGCTGCGTATGCAGAAGGAATCCCTTGAGGGGAAGGCGGGTAGGAAACAGCACCTGCTGCAAGAAGTCCTCTCGAAGATTTACTGTTACGGTAAGTTCTTATGTAACTGTACTACCTTACTTCAAGATGGAGCTCTTGCAGCAGGTAACACTAGTAGGACAGAGTCCCAAGAAGTCCACAGTCCCTTATATGTACAGGGTGGAGGAAAAAGAGAGGCAGACCAATTCTCTCATGAGAGAAGGCCCTGCGGGGCAGCAAGGCCGAAGCCGGCCATGCGCCTAGAAGCAATGTCCAGATTGTAATGCTTAATGAAAGTGTGGACTGAACTCCAAGTGGCTGCTGCACAAATGTCTGCTGCAGACGCGTTCCTGAAAGAGGCGAAAGAGGCTGCTACCCTTCTGGTGGAAAGGCTCTTTACTGGTCCCGGAAAGGGTTTGTCGTACTTCTGGTAACAAAATGTGATGCAATTCACCAACCATTTTGAAACAGTTTATTTTGTAACAGGTGTCCCTAACATTCGTGGGGCAAAGGAGACAAACAGTTGGTCTGATTTTCTAGGTCCCCGGGTTTGGGTTAAATAGTACCAAAGAATCTGGTGGACGTTCAGGGTATGTAACAGAGCTTCTCCTCGATTCGAGTGCTCTGGATAATAAACTGGCAAGCTGATATCTTGGTTAAGTAAGTTCAGACACCACCTTTGGTAGGAACATAGGATTTGTTCGCAGGGACACCCTGTCGAAAATTAAATATGGCTTTACACAGCCGAGCCTGAAGCTCAGAGATCCTCTGCGCAGAAGTGACTGCAATCAAAATTAATGCTTTCCAAGAGAGAAAGCACAGCTCTCAATCTGCGGCTGGTTCAAATGGAGATAACGTAAGTTTTTCCAGGACAAAAAGAAGGTCCCATGGAGGGATGGGATCCCTGATGGGAGGTTTCATATGAAGGATGCTACGCAAGAAGGTGTGTGCAAGATCAGACTGTGCCAGGGTTTGTTCCTTCACAGGTGCATGATAAGCTGACACTGCAGAAAGGTGCACCTTTATGGAAGAGCAGCTGAGGCCTGAGACGGAAAGAGAAAGGAGATACTCTAGTACAGAGTTCACTGGACAAGTGAATGTGTCTGCTCGACTGCTGAGGGCCCACAGACAGAAGCGTTTCCACTTCATTGCGTATGTGGCTCTGGTGGATGGTTTCCTGGTGGCCACTAGAACGCTGGATTCTCTTGCCGAGATCCCACAGTGGGAAACGGCCAAGTCTGAAGAAGTCATGCATGCAAGTGCAATGACCTCGGGTCTGGGCGGACTAGGGTCCCGCTGTCCTGAGATAGCAAGCGTGAAGTGAGTGGGAGTGGAAGAGGTGATTCCCTCGTCAGCTGTTGGGAGTAGTGGGAACCAAATCTGTTGAGGCCAGAAGGGTGCAACCAGTATCACGTCCGCCCCTTCTGACTGAAGCTGGAGAAGAACCCTCTGTATTAGGTGAAAGGGAGGGAAGGTGCAGAGAAATCTCCCTGTCCAGCAGAGAGAACGCGTCTCACCAGAAAACACCAGGCCCTGGATATTAGTGAGCAAAAACTGGGCAGTTTTGCATTGTGTGGGGATGCAAATAGGTCCAACTCTGGCAGACCACACCTGTCAAACAGATCTTGTATGACTGACTGACGGAGTTCACTCTCGTGGGTTCTGGATCTTGACCGGCTTAGGACGTCTGCCAGTGTGTTTTGCATGCCTGGGATGTGGACTGCTGAGATATGAAAATTACGTACCTACCGTAATTGTGATCTTTCTGTGCATCTTCACCATTCATCACATAGGGGTTCGGGACCGGAGGTCATGACCCTGTGGGAGCTTTTATTTTTGGTAAGTGGAGCCGACGCACCATCAGCACCGCCCTCGAGGTTGACGTATTGTGTGGCGCTTGTGGGTTGGCCGTTAAGGCGCTGTCGACTCCGCCTGTCTGCCAATTCTGAGTCACCAGAGAGGTAAGAGGAAGGAAGTGGAGAGTGGGACATAGAAGTCCAAGGGACAGGAAAAAGGAAAGGATATAAAACTAACAGGAGAAATAATGACCGAGAGGACAGAAGAGAGAAGTCAGGAACTAAAGGGATTGGGAGGGGCCCCAATCTCTGGAAATAGAGGAGGGAGGTAGGGTGGGGTAAAGAATTTAGAAAGTAGGAAGGGCGGAGAAGGGGTAACGAATCCCAGACCCTGGTCTGTCTCCAGATTGTATAGGAACTGCAAGGAGTAGCCAAAGGCTTCTTGCCAGAATTCAAGGCACAGAATAGCTGGCAAAAACTCCAGATGAGCAGAGTTGGCTATTCTGGGAGAAGGACAGGGCACAGGGGATTAACACCCTCTGAAGGAAAAAATTTTTGGTGAAAAAGAAAAACAATTTTTTTTGAAAGGTAATCCAAGGGACAAGAAAGAAATGAGATGGACGGGAAAAGGAGGAGGAGAGAATGGAGGACAACTGCCAACTCTCACCTCACAGGGGTGGGCTAAAGCACTGGAGAGTGCCCCATGCTGACTCACTCTCCCAGAACCTTATCCCCATGTGCCCCTGTCACACCACCGGAAGTGTTGGCACAGCGAGGGAGGTGGTCCCAGAGACTGGGGCCCTAGGGGATGGAGGCGGGATTGTGATAAATGGTGAAGATACACAGAAGATCACAATTACAGTAGGCCGTAATTTTCATATCTTATCTGTCAATCTTCACCATTCATCACATATGAGTGAGTGCGAGCCCCAGAGGGATTTCTTAACACCTAAAGGACAAAGTCCTTTAGCTCTCAGTGGGTGACACACTAAGAGGAGAACCTTCAGGGCCTGGGAGGTCCGAGGAGTGAGCGGGACCCCGGAGGGAAGGAAGTTGCCCCGACAAACACAGTCTCGGTTTACGGGAGAAGAGATAGGTTCTCTGGTGAGTGGAGTTAATCACCCCACGCCGGGCCAAAGGTGAGAACCGGGAAAGACGCAGCCATGCCGTCCACCTAGTACAGATCGCTGTCCCCACGACCCTGGTAGCTACCTCGTTGGCATCACAGGATGCCTTCGCTTGGTGCCTTGCTAGCTCCAGGCCACATGCAGAGAGTGCAATGGCTTGTCTGGTTTGCTCCGTGTTAGGCAACAGGCTAAGAGTTGACCTAGCCTGGACCACAAGAACCTGTCATAGGCTGCATAGTGGGCCTGATATGCAGAAATGGAAAGCAACAACCATGTCGAGTAGAAAGCCCTCCTACCCCAGAAGTCAAAATCCGAGGAATCTTGATCTGGGGGCCGGTCACGGTGAAGGGCGCAAAGCTCATCAGGAGTGTGCAACTGCGTCAATCCGGACTTCGGAGGAGGCATGGAACCTGGAAACCCCGGGGGGTGGGGTTGGGGGGTTGCAATATCACTGGCAGAGATCCCTAGGGGCAGGAACTCCGGAGACGGGCCTCTGCCAGGAGTGCAACAACACCTCCCGAATGGGAGCAGGTCAAGGAGTCACCACAAGGGTGGCCTCGCTGAAATCTCCTAGAAAGGCGTGCAACGAGTGCTCTGGATTGCTTACAGTGGCAGGGGTGAGGTGCAAGTCCTCCAACATCCTCACGAGGAAACGCTGATACTCAGCGAGATCAGCAGCTGGAGAGACGTGGACAGAAGGCTCCTCTTCCCCGGAAGAGGGGGATGAAGAGTTGGAGGGCACCGACTGCTTAGAGGGCAGCTGCTCGGGGGCAGGTTGAAAAACCTGTCTGTCCATCGCCCTAACGTAAGCTGGGAACTTAGCAGCCACAGCCCTGAACTGCTCCCAGGAGAGAGGCCTGCTAGGGCCAAGGATGCCTGAAAGCGCAGGAGAATGTGGCAGAGGGATGGGGACAGAGCCGGGAAGAGATGTCGGCTGACCTCGACCTGGGCTAAGGAGCGGACCAAGAGCACGCGAAGAAAGTGCTCCGGAAGACTCCACAGCCGACAGTTGAACAACAATTTCAGTACTGCCTTGGCTGCGCCCGGAAAACCCCCTCCTGTGAGGCGACCGGAGCCGTATAGGTCCAGAAGGACGGTCCCCTACCTCAAAAGAATGGGGCTCCCTCAAAGAGACCGAGGAGGAAGAGCGGAGATCCGCACCACGGCTTCTTCCAAAGCCCGGGTGGGCCCCAGAAAAAGGTTGCCATGCAGACCCCATGCCCCTCGACTCCTCAGAGTCCGAGAGAGCCCTTCTCCTCAAAAGGGCCAGCCTAGGTAGCTTACAGCCCTGGCCAGCACCTGAGGGAGCTATCCAGGGTGCAGCACCCTCCCCTCCTGTAGAAGCCTTGATTGGCCCCAAAGTTGGGCGATCCAGGCACACCCCAGGCGGGGGTACCACTGCTGAGGGGTCAGTGAACCCACCAAGAGCAATCCCAGCACAGAGCAATGGTGGCCTGTACCACTGCCTGCTGGTCAGCACCCCTGACCCCAGCCACTGACCCTACCTCAGAAGGGGGCTGACTCCGGCTTGTTGAGGACACTACAGGGCTGCCCACACCAACAGTCAATTCGAAGGAGTCAGACTGCTTGTCTGACTCAGGGCCCGCCTCCGAAGAGCTAGAGGCCGAGGCCCTGTGCCAGACTGTAGAAGGGTGCCCGGTACCATCCCTGCCAAATGGGGTGCCGGACTCCGAGACCAAGCCTGGGCCAGTGCCCCCCAGAGCATGGCGAGCAGTGCCCGTGGAGGACACTGCTCCGGCCCGAACAGCAGCCCCAGAGTCAGAACCAGTCATGGCACCATCGAGCCCCACGGCACGGTGCTACAGGTGGCGCCGCCCGGCTCCACGGCACCACAAACTGCGCCGAGGACAAGAGCGGCACCGACAGCAGAATCTGATGCCCCCCCGGCGCCGAGTCCCGAGGCGGACACGGCACTGTGCTCAACCTCTGTGCCGCGATGAAAAGAAGACAGACGGAGCTGTATGGCCTCCCACGGCTCCGCTAGCAGTATTGGTGCTGACAGCAGCCACGGCACCGAGGAACAAACTGGCGCCCGGCGCCGGCTCCGTTAGAGCCTGGCACATAGAGGCTCCAATGACGCTGCTGCACAGAGCCCACAATGGCGCCGACTGACGGGCGTCAGGGATGGCGCCCGACCAGACCTCATGGACCACAGGTGCAACACCAGAGAGCCTTCACCCCAAAGGGAGACTGCCTTGGCGGCGTCTCCGCCCGCCCCGAAAGGAGTGGGACGGGCCTCCTGCACCGCAGAAGGAGCCTCGGCAACGGCCAGCCTACAAGAAGCAGAGGCTCCCTCCTCCTCGGTCCGTGTAGAACCAGGAGGGGACCTGGAAGAAAGGCCGAGAGTATGTAGCTTGGCCAGACGAGTGTGCAACCGACCCCGGAAAGTCAGCGGAGCTGGCCCCACTATCCACGCGTGTTGTCCGATGACCAGGCGGTCCATGGAGAAGCAGGCGTCACACGAATCCATGTCGTGAAGCAGGCCAAGACACGTAAGGCAACGGTTGTGCTGGTTGGTGATGGAAAATTTACGGCCGCAAGGGCACCGTCGCATGGGGGGCCATCCCGTCTTTGAAGTCTTCTTGCCCTCCGACCGAGACATGACCTACGAGGAAAAAACACACCAAAAACAGACTCGATGTCGCCAAGAATATAAATAAATGGAAAGATCTTACCAAGCGACGTCGAGTAGGCAACTAGAACCGGCAGGAACGGGACCGACGGACTGCGGCATGGAAGAATAACGGCAGAACGAAACTGCGTAGGCGGTAGGCCTCAAGTTCAGCAGAGCTTCCACATGAGGTGACCTCGACGGCGGGAGACAAACTGGCAGGCAGGCGGAGTCGACAGCGCCTTAACGGCCAACCCGCGAGTGCCACGCAATACGTCAGCCTCGAGGGCGGAGTCGATGGTGCGTCGGCTCCGCCTACCCCCCCCCAAAAAAAGCTCCCGTGGGGTCATGACCTCCGGCCCTGAACCCATATGTGATGAATGGTGAAGACTGACACAGATAAGATCTCCATCCGGTGAGCTATGGCCCATTCCCATACTCTCTCTGCCTCGCGGCAAAGTGGATAAGAGTGTGCTCCCCCTCGTTTGTTGATACAGAACACCACCGACATGTTGTCCTTCTAGACCGGGAGGTGTCCTGGGAGAAGGTCTATTTGTAACGTCTGCAGGGCATGTAGGGTGGCCCTCATTTCCAGTACATTGATATGTAGGGACTCCTCAACTGGGGACTACAGTCCTTGAGTCCTGCGGTCAGAAAGATGTGCTTCCCAGCCAGTGCCTGAGGCATCTGTTGTCATATTTGGGTAGGCTGTATCCTCTGGAAGGGAGTACCACTGACTGATGGGCCGGGTCAAGCCACCATTGGAGGCCTTGCTGGACAGATCCTGGGATTGAGACGAGCTGATCGAGATCGTCCCAGTGCTGATCCTACTTGGTTCTCAGTGTCCACTGGATCATTCTCATATGAAGTCTGGCCAGTGGTACAGTGGCAATTTCTGCCGTCATGTGGCCAAAGAGTCTGAGTACCATCCTGGCTGGGACCTGTCGTAAAGACTGGATGTGGTGGGCGAGACCCCTTAGGTGGTCCCGCCCTGTCCTCTGGGAGAAAAGCCTTCCCCGGAGAGGTGTCGAGAAGTGCTCCTATGAACTGGAGCTTCAGATTTGGCCAGGGAGATGACTTTTGCTTGTTTACTGTGATTCCTAATGCCATAAAGAGAGAAGAAAAAATTACTCACCATAGTAATGTTGTTTCTTCTAATGGAGTCTTGCTGTATTCTGACAAAATGCAGTTAGCCCCAGCACTTGAACTGCCCCGGAGAGGAAAGCATTAACTGTATGCAGAAGCATAGAACGTTGAGCTCAAGCTCAGTTTTCAAACCTCTGCCTCTGGTACTTACCAGTGTAACAGTCATATTATTATGAGCACACTACTGTAAGTACTAAACTATGGAAATTGTTTTATATAGCCAAAAGGCAACAATTTGGGTCCCAAAAAGACTCAAGTCGAGAACCCAAGAAAAAAAGGTAGTGACTATATATATATATTAAACATAACAATAGTAACAATAAAACTACCACCCCACCCTTAGGAGGGAGGATACAAAGTACACCCCTGAGGTGGAACACTGTACCTGCCAGCCCACTTCCCAAAAACTAGGTTTAAGAGGGGAGGCAGGGAGGGAGGTCAGAATACAGCAAGACTCCATTAGAAGAAACAACATTACTATGGTGAGTCATTTTTTTCTTCAAACAACATGAAGTCTTGCTGTATTCTGACAATATGCAGACTACCAAGCAGTTCCCCTAGGAGGAGGGAATGCAGAACCTACTTTGGGAACAGGCTCTGCAGTACTGCTGTGCCAAACCTAGCATCACTCCTAGCCTGGATGTCCAGAGAATAATGGTTTGTGAATGTATGGACTGTTTTCCAGGTGGCTGCTTTACAGATTTCTAGCAAGGGTATATCTCTGGCCGCAGCAAGAGTAGCAGCTGTACCCCTAGTCGAGTGAGCCCTCAGGCCTGGAGGGGGTGTTTGCCCAATTTGTCATAGAAGAACTAAATACAAGAGACAATCCACCTGGCAACAGCTTTTGTAGTAGCAGGCTTACCTTTCCCCACTTCACCATAAGTGAGAAACAACTGAAGACAGTCATGCCTGTGTGCCTTAGTATGCTCTATGTAGTAGCTAAGAGCCCTTTTAACATCCAAACTGTGTAACCTTCTTTCCCCTGAAGAAGAGTGGTCAGTCAAAAACACAGGAAGAGACAGACTGGTTTAGATGAAAATCTGATACCACTTTGGGTAAGAACCTTCTATTGGTTCTCAGGACCACCTTATCCCTATGGAAGGAGATGAAGTCAGGTTCGACTGACAGGGCCTGTAATTCACTAATCCGTCTGGCAGAAGTAATAGCTACTAGGAACATAGTTTTCCAGGTCAAGTACTTCAGCTTGGCCGAAGCCAGAGGTTCAAGGGGTGGCTGCATAAGCTGGGCAATGCAGACATTAAGATCCCAAGCCGGAGTAGGCTCTCGAAAGGGAGGGTTAATATGAACCAGACCTTGAAAAACTTACTGAAAACAGGATGAGATGTCAGGGAAGAGCCCTTCCCTGATGAAAGGAATGCAGACACAGCTGCTAGGTGAACCTTCTGAGTTGCAGGCCTAAGGCCTAGACCATTAAGACAAACCAGATAATCTAAGACTGTAGCAAGGCCTGCAGAATCAGGCACAATGCACTTCTGAGAACACCAAATGCTGAATCTTTTCCATTTGGAATTATAAGTTTTTCTAGTGGAAGGTTTCCTGGAAACATTCAAAATATCCAGGACTCCCTGAGAAAGATGCAGGCCTGCATATTCTATCTCTTCAAGAGCCAGGCCTTGAGGCTGAAAGACTGGAGATTGGGGTACCAGATCCTCCCCTAAGAGGAGGTTAGGAGATTGTATCTCTTGGGAAGAGACAGAGGACGTGACACTGCCAGAGACAGCAGCAGAGGATACCAAGGCTGTCTGGCCCAATCTGGAGCCACCAGTACCACTGTGCAGGGTTGAGACCTGATTTTGATCAGGACTCTGAACAAAACAGGGAAGGGAGGGAAGGCATATAGAAACCTGCCATTCCAATCCAGAATGAGAGCATCCAGAGGAACAGTCCCCAGGACTGGAGGTCTGCAACAAAACAGAGGAAGTTGGTGATTGTCCGGGACTGCAAAGAGATCTATCTCTGGAGTGCCCCATCTGGAGAAGATGACCTTTAGTATGGGAGGGTCCAGGGACCATTCATGATGCCCATGGGTGATTCTGCTCAGAGCATCTGCTACTACACTGTCCTTTCCTGGAAGGTGAACTGCTATCGGGGAAGTCTGAAGAGAATAGGCTAGAGACCACAGATTCATGGCTTCTGTGCTCAAGGCTGTGGACAGAGTGCCCTCCTGCTTGTTGATGTGGTGGTGTTGTCTGTCCTGACTTGGACCACCTTGCCCCTGACCAACTCCGAGAAGACCTGA
Source organism: Neoceratodus forsteri (assembly GCA_016271365.2). Taxonomy (NCBI): domain Eukaryota; kingdom Metazoa; phylum Chordata; order Ceratodontiformes; family Ceratodontidae; genus Neoceratodus; species Neoceratodus forsteri. The sequence goes on along the minus strand of JADMNL010000031.1, from coordinate 152,664,273 downwards.
AGGGCTAGAAAAACTGTCCTGAGTTCCAGGAGATTGATATGAAGGAGAGACTCTTGTGGAGACCAGACCCATTAAGTCGTAATGGCTCCCAAATGGGCTCCCCAACCTAGGAGAGAAGCATCTGTAGTTAGGACTACTGAGGGGACTTGGGAGAGAAATGGATCTCCTTGTCTGAGGTTGTCCTGGTCCAGGTACCACTCGGGAGCTTGGACCAGAGTCTGAGTCACTGGAATCAATTTGGTGAGAGTCTCTTTTCTGAGACCAAAAGGACCTCAGGTGAACTGAATGTCCCTCATCTGAAATCTGGCTCCTTGCACCACTGCAGTGGAAGCTGCCTGTGGCCCACAAGTTGAAGAAACTGCCTTGCTGGACAAGAGACCAGAGGCCGAAAACAGGAAGATCGATCTGTAAGGGCCTTTACCCTTGTCAGAGGGAGGAAGGCCTTTGCTTCGATAGTATTCAATTCTATCCCTATGAAAGTAAGAAGTTGTACTGGTTCGAGAACAGACTTTGCGAGATTAAGAAACCCGAAAGAGCTGAGAAAGTTTTGAGTGATTTGTAGAGCTGACTTGACCTGGTCGGATGACTGACCTACAATTAGCCAGTCATCCAGATAAGGGAAAATGGAAATACCCTGCCTTCTGAAGAAGGCAACTACTACTGCAAGGCACTTTGTGAACACCCTTGGAGCTGATGTTAGGCCGAATGGCATGGCTCTAAACTGATAGTGGCCTGTAGGCACCTTGAACCTGAGGTACTTTCTGTGGGAGCACCTGATAGGAATATGGAAATAGGCATCCTTGAGGTCCAGGGATGCAAGCCAATCCCCTGGCCTTAAGAGAGGGAAGAACTGGATGGGCGCTGTGGAGCCCGAGCAAGATGGCAGTCATTTGATGGCGACTGCAAGCCAGAGGTCTAAACTCAGTAGAATTCAGCCAACAATTCTTCTGCAACTGAATTGAAAAGTAGAAAAATTAATAGCAGAACTAATATAGCTCAATATGGGCAATCCTCAAAAGGATGAACAGCAGGGCTCAGGAGCCAGATCTAAAAATGCTCCTGCGGTGCAGAACACAAGGTCAAACCAGGCCCGCACTGAAGAACAGGCAGACGAGCAGAATGAAGAAACTCTTCAAACGATCGGTGCCAAGCTTTCTAAACTTATCAAATAAGATCTTCGAATATACGTATTCTGGGGTTACCCGAAGGCAGTGAAGGTGATCATTTGCTTCTATTTCTAAAAGTATGGTTCGTCCAACAATTAGGAGAAGAAGCAGCACCAAAAGTGGAAACTTTCCAGAAAGCCTATCGGATTACTCATCGTGGTCGCCCAGAGAATCCTGAGGCTCCTTGTACTGTCATGGTGATTTCAGATGGGTCAGGCTCATGCGACCTTCTGCTGGCACCCGCCCGACGAAAAGGTGTTCTACACAATGGTGAGCAGATTAAGCTTTTTCTAGGCATCAGTTTCTCCACAAGGCAAAAAAGGAAGAAATTGGATGGTGTAAGGGCCATGTTACGGGCTGCCTCCATCTCACATGGGATGATGTTTCCAGCCCGACTTAGAATTGCACATCAGGGGAAGATATTTTTGTTTTCTGACCCTGGAGAGGCTCTCAAGTGGAGCCAAAGGCACGCAGCTCCGGTGGATTGAGCTAGAAGAGCCACCGATTCCTCCGTGGACGAAGAGGAAACCCGAGTTTTCCGAAATCTTTCTTCTTTCGATGGTTCAGACAGTAGCGTGAGTACCTCACTGGGACTTAATATTATTATCGGGCCAGGGTTGTTCTTGCCGGTGTCCCAGAGTTGATATAAACTTTTGTTTTTTCCTGCTCTAAAACTAATGGAGGTATCTCACTTCAGCAGCAGATAAAAGAAAAATCTGAACTCAAAGTTACTATTTGTACAACATCTCCTACTTACTGAAGGGGAGGGAGATTTGGTTTATTCAGTTTCCTTTTTGTTAAACTAAACGTTTGGGTCCTTTTGCTACCTTTTGCGCTTGAGATTGTGTAATTGGAATATTTAATATCCTTTTTTATATACAGTTAAAGTGCTGATATAACAACAGAAATTATTAGTCTTGTAAAATCCATCAAATAACGAATATGGCACACTTAGTGCACAATTAAAGTTAAAGCATGGTATCTAAGAAAAAATTACTCACCTTAGTAATGTTGTTTCTTCTAATGGAGGACTAACAGGAAGTTCTTGCCTAAGGTGGTTTCAGATTTCCACCTTAATCAATCTATGTCTCTTCCAGTGTACTTCGCTGACCATTCCTCCTCTGGCGAGAGGAGGCTGCACAGTCTGGATGTGAAAAGGGCCCTTAGCTACTACATAGAGCGTACCAAGGGTCACAGGTTTGACTCCCTCCAACTGTTTCTCACTTATGGTGAGGCTGGTAAAGGGAAACCTGCCACTAAAAGATCCATTGTCAGGTGGGTTGTCTCTTGTATCCAATTTTGCTATGAAAAACTGGGTAAGGTTCCTCCCTCAGGCCTGAGGGCTCACTCTACCAGAGGTACAGCTGCTTCCCTGGCTGCTGCCAGGGACATCCCTATTCTAGAGATATGTCAAGCAGCTACCTGGAAAACAGTTCACACTTTTACCAAGCATTACTCCCTGGACATCCAGGCTAGGGTGATGCTCGGTTTGGCACGGCTGTCTTCAGAGCCTATTTCCTAAGTAGGTTCTGTCCCTCCTTCATGGAGGTACTGCTTTGTAGTCTGCATATGTCAGAATATAGCAAGACTTCATGTCTGAAGAAAAAATTACTCACCTTAGTAATGTTTCTTCTAATGGAGTCTTGCTATATTCTGACCTCCCCCCCCGCCTGCCCCTCTCAGAACCTCTGTTTTTTGGGATGTGGGTGGGCAGTGCAGTGTTGGCACTTAGTACTGTAGGTGCCCACCTTTTTGTTTTCACCCCTTCTTTCTTGGGGTGAGTTGGTGGTGTGTTTTTCATTTTTGGGTCTCCTGACTTGAGTCTTTGTTTTGGGACCAAAAAAATGTGTTTTATGTTTAGTAGCCAGTTGGCTAGTGTAGGTTTACAGCTTCCACACAGGACCTTAGTGAGTTTAGCTTGTAAAGATCTGACAGTTTGAGTTTGAAGAACAACAGACAGAGTCTCAACCGAGCTCGAGCTCAGCATTCCATGCCTGGCATGGAAAGTTAACTCTCATCTCCGGGGCAGTTCGAAGGTTGGGACTCACTGCATATGTCAGAATATAGCAAGACTTCATGTTGTTTGAAATATCCTTCCTGAAGGGCATGAATATTAAGGACTTTTGTTTCAAAGACTTTGGGAGACTTCCACCATGCTGCTCATAGGCTCAGTCCACTGATTCCAGAATTAATTGTTTAATGTTCTAAACAGAATTTATTGGTAACCCCTCAATGACGTATCTAAATGCATGGATGTACCACGTGGTTGTATTAATGAGGAGTGGCACCCTCGAATATAATAATTAGAAATGTCTAAGCATATATTTCAAACTGTATGTTTGTTTTATTAAAAATAATAAATATTTAGTTTAAAAAAAAAAGAGGAGAGGGAAAAATTATTCCCCAGAGTCACCATTTTGAATTTTGGTTTTGAGATGTGTTTGTCGAAATACCTTAGGTCTAGGATGGGTCGTCACTCCTCTGTCTTTTTTGGGGTAAGGAAGTACCTGGAGTACAGGCCTTTGCCCCTGTGCAGAGTAGGAACTTTCCCTATGGCTCTGAGAGCCAGAAGAGACGAAATCTCTGCCCCTCTAGGGCAAGGGTCTCTGAGATGGATGCAGGTGGGAAAGACCTGGCCCTCAGTTTTGGAAACCTTTTGAAGCCGAGGGCCAGTCCCTGGCTTACTACCTCCAGGACCCACTTGCCTGATGTAACATACTTCCAGGCCTGGAAGTAGTAAGCCAGCCTGCCTCCTACTGGAACAGGGGAGTAGAGCCGGGCTGACACATTAGGGTGTCTGATTGGCAAGAGCCTTGGGCTGGGAAGAGGATGCAGCCCTGCTCATCCTCCTCCTGTCCCTCCCTCGAAAGAACCCCCTCTGTGGGAAGGAAGAGGAAGCCTAAGCTTGGCAGAAAGACCTGTGGAAAAGCCTGCCCCTGCCCCTAGACTGCTGCTTCTGAGAAGTGGCTTGCCTCTCTTTGGCCTGTGCACTCCTATAGGTGGTCCTGTACTCGTCCATTTTCTTCACGTAAGCCTCTGTCCGCTCCCCAGAGTTTTACCCACTGCAGGGGAATCCATAGCCTTGGCCTGCGTATCCTGCGAAAGGTTAGTACATCTGAGCCAAGCATATCTCCCGAGAGACACAGATGTAGCCACGACTCTTGATGCTGCAACACTGGAGTCCACAGCAGCATGAAATTGCACTTTGGATGCCTCAATTCCATCAGCAGCCACCTCTTCCAGCTCTTTGGCTAGCTGGGGGAGGCCTGTTTAGCCAGTTCCAGAACAATATCCCACCTGGACTTCTGGTACCTGGCAGTGTAGGCCATATAGTTAGCCTGCCCGAGTCCCAAAGAAGATGCCAAATACTGTTTTTTGGCCATGGCATTGACCTTCCTGGAGTCTTTGTCTGGGGTGTGTGAAGCCAAAGGAATAATAGCCCTGTCACAGGCTGCAGCCTGCACTACCCCAACATGGCTGCAATGACTGTATAAAAACTCCGTACCTGAGCCCGACAGCATATACCTCCTGTCTATTCTCTTATCCACAGGAGGTAAGGAGTTGGGCATCTAAAATCTTTTTTGTCCGTTTCCCCAAGGACTTGTGAAGAGGGACAGACAATCTTTTGGACTCTGGGATGTCCATCATCTCTACAAAATCAGGCTCTTCCTCCTCCTCAGCAGCTTCAACCATTGGGAGCTGGAAGGTTTCAGCCACCTACTTGTAAAACAAGAAGTGTGAAGGGGACTCAAAGCCTGGGAGGGGAGACACTGAACTGGAGATCTCCCCAGACAGACCCTCCAATGGGCACATCCAGACCTTCAGTCGTTATCTTCATCCTCATCCTCAAGATACTCTTCGTCTCCCTCCCACCCCTCATAGAAAGCATCTGGATCGTAATCTGGGGAGTCGGGTCTGACCTAACCGGTGGTACTGGTTAGGACGGAACCGGGTGAAGCGATTGAACTATACTAATCGCTTTGGCTATTTCGTCAGCGGTTGGCGTATATGCGGTGCTGGACCCGAACCGGCTGACTTACGCTTCCTTTTTGACGGAACCGACCCCTTGGAGTCGGACCTCCTTTTGCCCAAGGAGGTATCGCCTAGGTCAGTAGGCACCTCCTCAGGTTCGGCCACAACCGAACTGGGCTGGTCATCCGAATCTATGGACTTCTCGGCCTCCCTTTCCTTCAGCCTACTCAACCTTTTTTCTAGAGTGGCTTTAGGGAAGTTTTTACACCAGAGAAAATAAAAGCAATCAAAAACAAGCAAAAAGGTTGGTTCCTAACCAGACCGATGAGAAACTAAGACAAAACAATTTCCACAGAATTTTAAATAAAAGATAAATCACCACCTATCTACCACACTCTACCTGTACCGTAGATGGAGGCTGGAAATCCAAATATAATAAAATGGTTTAGAAAAACCAAACACTGATTCAAACGCTACCGAAGCGAGCAGAGGAGAAATCTCCAGAGCGACTTCACTGTTAGGCGGAGTAAAGAATCTGACGGTTACACTGGTAAGTACCAGAGACAGAGGTTTGAAAACCGAGCACGAGCTCCATGTTCTATGTTTCTACACAGAGTTAACGCTTTCCTCTCTGGGGCAGTTCAAAGTGCTGGGGCTAACTGAATATTGTCAGAATACAGCAAGACTTCATGTTGTTTGAACTGAGTCGATGGCAGGTGGCCATGGTGGCATCTTCAAAAGGCTCAATTAAGGGTGGAATGACCAGATAGAGACCTGTTCCTCGGCTGGACCCTAGTACCCAAGAGAAGAGGCTTCAAAACAACCCAGCACCAGAGATGGTGCCAGGATCTAGCCCAGAACCCACCCAGCTCTGGAATCTAACTCGGCACCACCGATGGCACTGGGCCCAGCACTGGAATCCAACCCAGCACCACAAACGGCGCCAGAGCCGGGGTTGGCGCCGGACTCCAACCCGGCGCTGGAAGCGGCACCGGAGGACATGGAGGAGTTCGCCACAAAGACAGGCCAGGAAAGATTAGCGACAGATCTCACTGTACCGGAGACCAAACAGCTAGGTGTAGGAGAGCTACAGGACTCGAGAGTTGGGCAGCCAAACTAGGTCATCCAGATCTTCCTCATCAGCGATCAGGGAGACCACCAAAGAGGCTACCCCAAAACCCTCACTCAGTACCATGAATGGCACTGGAAGGGGACCCAGCACCGACAGTGGCACCACCTCGCTCACTGGTACCAAGGGAGGTGTTGGGAGCCGAAGCGACACCAACAGGCAGCACCGAGGACTCTACCAGCTTCGGCAGAGTGTATAGCTGTGACCGTGACACCGGGGGGCGTCCGCACCTCCAAGGAGGCAGCAGACCGTGAGGGGTGCTAAGCCGACCCCCAGGAGGCAGACTGTTCACTTGATCCCTCATGCAAGCCTCCAGTCTCAGTGAGACAGGAACTAGTGGAGGCCAGCTCCCCCTTGGTATACATAGTACTGGAAGGAGACCCGGGGGAAGGGCCCAAAGGTCCTGGCCTTGACGTCTCGGGACTGACTCTGTCCTCTGAAGGTGGGAGGATCCAGACTCACCTTCATCATGTGCACCGAGGACCCGGCAGTCCATGGAGAAGCAAGCATCACAGTTGACCATGTCGTGTTGTGGACCCAGATAAGATAGACAGCGACTATGGCAGTCCATTACGGTCATCGGCTTGCCACAGGGGAACAGATACATAGGGGCATGCCCCGCCTTAGATTCTGAACTAGGCCCTGAACCAGACAATCATATGAACAAACTACTAATGAATAGACTTGGCCCTGTAGAAAATAACTAAAACAGATAAAAATAATAAAAGAATGTTTTTACCAGCTTCTGGAGACTCTATGGCATCTAGCAGTAGTGACAGCAGAACTTTGGTAGAACTTCGGCAGGCTTTCTGATGTATGCAGTGCAAAATGGTGGCTCAGCTCCTACAGGGTGATACACCTCGAGGGCAGGAAAAGAAATTAGGTGGTGGAGGGGCCAGCGTCGTGGTTACTGGCCAACCCGTGAGTGCCACGTAATAAGTCGGCTTCGAGGGTAGCGTCATCCCAGACGTCAGCCCCTCCTCCTTAGGAAGCTGAAAAAAAACTTAAAACTATAAGCTTCCTGCAGAGTCCTAGTGCCTCCAGCTAGACTCACCAGTGATGAATGGTGAAGACTGATACATAGAAGATCAGTCTTCCATAGGATGAAGAAAGTCAAATTCTTTATTCCCTGTATCAGGAGTGATGCCATCATACTGTCTCTCTGAACCTAATTCATCAAATTCTTCCCCTTCCTAAGTAAAGGAGTACAGGTAAATAAGGGCCCTGTGTTTGCTACATGATCTGAAATAATTGCCACATTTTCATAATTTTTTCCAATGGGGTTGTCTGCTCAACTGAGGGACAAGCTAGTCCCACTGGAGCCTCTACATCAGGTTTACTGTGTGAATATTTCACTGGTTTGCTCCAAGTGCTTGGCTGTCTTTTTGCACACTAAGGAATTTAGTCCCAGGCTCATTCTCCAATTTCCTCTCCTTGTGTGGTTTCTTACCACCCAGTGGCACCAAGAGAAACCCTGTGTTTTGCTGGTCCCTTAGAATTAGTGGTACTGCCACTGGTGTAGAGTTTAGCAGAATCCTGTGGACTGTCAAGAGGAGCAGACACACGTTACTGGTTTCCTACACAGTAACTTATACACAATATTTTGTTGAACTTAGATTTTGTTACTGATTTGGTTTACCTGCTGCTGGTCCATTGGCCTGTCCAAAGTATCCTGGAGGTGGCATTGGTGGCATCACAAGGTTGAAAGGAATAGGAATGTTCATTGCAGCAACATGACCAGGCCCAGTGCCAATCATGCCAATCTGATCATGGGTTTGAAAGTACATGTTGGAAGGTCGCCCTAAGAAAGAACAGAAAAAAAATAAAAAATAATAATAATTAATGACTGTAAACATCACTCCAAAAGTCTGGAAGCAGGATGCTCTTGACTCAGGGTGGGGAGAACAGGACGACAGTCACCTTTCCACTGAAGCCCCTCCTGTGGTTGGATAAAGCAGCTTCAATGTTGTGGGTACTGCCGCAGAAGCTAGACATGGCAAAAGAGGAGATAAAGATGGGAAAACTAGTGCAGGTGAGAGGAGATAAAACCTGCATAACCCATCAGAGGCTCTAGTAGTTCTACAGTAGTATCTTAAGAGGATGGGAGGCACTGGGACGTTAGCCGATGATATCCAGGGGACACCCACAGCCAGTTTGGCAGAGATGGGTTGAAGTGGAATTTGGAAGAGCAAAAAAGAGAGCAGTTGAAATGCTGGACTGAAAAAAAAAAAAAATATGAGAACACAGACAGTGTGTCAGAAAACATTTTCTTACCTTGGCTACTCCTGTCATATACGGACCCCGGAATGATAGCCTCACGAGCGTCGTACATAGCATTGCTCATAAAACGACCACCCTGCAAGTCACAAAAGTATATATTTCAACTCTGTGATATGCATCACCGAATTTCAAAATACTGAGAATATAAAGGTCTGTTCCATATGGGGCAGACAGCTCCAGTCCAGAGTGAGGCTCTATGGAGAAGATATTCTTGAGGAGAAACTAACCTCTAACTTTGGGCAGTCCCGAGACCCTCACGAAAATAAGATTTAAATACTGGTTAAGTGTTTTTACAACCCAAAAATTAGGTTGCAATTCTCTGTTATACACAAGTATGTATAACAGAGCAAGAAACAGCAATTCTGTATTCATCTTCTACCATACTGTGCTGCAGTTCTATTTCACTGACCAGGTAGAAGAGCCACACGAATTACAACAAGCAGCAAGTGCTTAGTAAGGATGTATATCTTAAAGGAAACGCTGTCCTTTATCTAGAACCCCCACAAAGCATTACCACGCGATTAGGCTTTTCTGCTGCAATAAAAACAATTTCTTTCATCTGAACTTTTATATATATATATATATATTTTTAAAGTCTCGATCCCCAAACATGGCGAGATGCTGTGGTCCATTTCCTATGAAAGTGTAGCATCGCACTGCTCGTCTCAATACATCTGTATTGAGGCGAGTGGTGGAGCACCATACTCTTCAAAGGAAATGGACACACGAGTGTCCACATGTTTGGGATCATGGATTTCAAAAAATAAAATAAAATTTTGATTAAAACAATTTTTTTATTGCAGCGAAAAGCCTAATTTTTTTTGGGGGATTTAGATAAGAACAGCTTTTCCTTTAAAGTAGCAGTATTTGTTAGCCAGCAAAGAAATAAAATTCAGCAAAAATGTATTTTTGACATCCTAAGATTCATGCTTAGTATATTTTAAGTTTTCTCAAACACTTACAAAAAAAAAAAAAAATGTTCACACTAATAATCCTGTTTCTTCCAAAGGATGCCTCACCATGCATAACTTCAATCATTCACCTGGAATGAGCTGCCCCAGAGCCTAGGGTTTTATGCTACTTAGAGAATCTTAGAATGAAATTCAGAATTCTGCTGTGTGGTCACGCTCACCCCTACATTCCAATGGCAGATTCATTTTCTAAAACTAGTGTGAGCTGTGAAGACTAAACTAGCTAAAAGCTATCAGTAGATGTGTACCAATTTAAAAAGTTTCTCAAAGTTTTTTAACATGGCAGAAAAATCTTTAAAGGAGATAGAAAATTAACTTCTGATGATCTTTCTGGTTAAGTAACGCACAAGAAAAAATTACCTTAGTAATCTTGTTTCTTCCAAGGTATTCTTCTATATTCATAACTCTCTGCAGTCAGCCTCCTAAGCACAACTGCCCGGAGAAAATGGAACTATATGCAAATGATATGCGACACATTCAAACTGCTGCCCTTATCTGCTGCAACGTTCCATCAATGTATCAGATTTCTAAGGAGTCTATAAAGCAACCTATACTAAGACTGATCTAAATATACTGATCTTATGTAACAACTTAACTGTCCATGACAGCATGAAACATCCTTATTACACTTCTAACGCGACCCCGCACAAAATCACCTGGAAAAAGAAGAGAATTGAATATTTCCCACTGGGGTTAGAAAACATATGCCAATGTTTGGGACTTTCAATTAAAACCTGATCAGGAGTGCAGAGGCTCCGGTTCTGGAAGGGGAGGCAGGGAGGGAGAGTTATGAATATAGAAGAATACTTTAGAAGAAACAGGATTACTAAGGTAAGTAATTTTTTCTTCTAACCCCAGGTATTCTTCTATATTCATAACTCTCTGCAGACTTCAAAGCAGTACCTTTGAAGGTGAGCAGAGAACCTACTTAGGAAAGAGGCTCTGCAGGACTGCTGTGCCAAATCTGGCATCACTTCTGGACTGTGTCCAAACTGTACTTAGTAAATGTGTGTACTGTCCTCCAGGTAGCTGCTTTACAGATTTCCACTTAAGGAATATCTCTGGACGCTGCTATAGTAGCAGCTGTACCACTGGTTGAATGAGTTCTCATGCCTGCTGGGGGTTCCTTGCCCACTTTTGAGTAGCAAAACTGAATGCACTGGACTATCCAGTAGGAGACTTACCTTTTAGAAGCTGGGGTGGCCTTTACCTACATCCCCATAAGAAAGAAACAGCTGTTGCTTGTTATGTCTATGATCCCTGGTATGGGTCATATAATAACTTGATGCTCTTTTGACATCTGGACTATGGAGTCTGCGTTCTCCTGAACTAGAATGTTCAGTGAAGAAAACTGGAAGTGTAATGGAGTGGTTTAAGTGAAAACCAGAAACCACCTTGGGAAGAAATATCCTATTTGTTCTCAGCACCACCTTGTCACTATGGAAGGAAAGATGGTCCTTCTCAATACACAAGGCTTGTAAGTTCACTGATTCTTCTAGCTGAAGTAACTGCAACCAGAAACACAGTTTTCCATGTAACATACTGTAAATGTGCAGAGGACATAGGCTCAAAAGGTGGTTTCATGAGCTGAGCAATGCATATGTTCAGGTCCCATACTGGAACTGGTTCCTTAACAGGTGGATGCAGGTGACACAAACCTTCAAAGAACTTTTTGAAAATGGGACTGTCCGCTATGGAAATACCTTTCCCAGCAGAAATGTAGGCAGAGACTGACGCCAGATGAACTTTTAGGGATGTATATTTCGGCCCCTGGGAGTGGAGGTATATGAGGTATTCCAGAACAATTGGGATTTCCACTGAAGTAGGGAAAATCTCCTTAGAATTACACCACATAGAGAACCTTTTCCATTTTGATGGACAGATTTTCTTAGTAGAAGGTTTTCTATATCCTTTCAGGATATCCAGAACAGCTTGGGAAAGATTTAAGTTTGCATATTCCAAATCCTCAAGAGCCATGCCTTGAGTCTGAGAGACCTGAGATTCGGATACAAGATTTTCCCCCTGGTAGGAGGTCAACAGGCTGTGCCTCCTGGGTAAGTGTACTGGTTTGGATACAGACATGGAAAGTAAGAGAGGGTGCCCAAGGCTGCATGGCCCAGTCTGGTGCTATCAGAATCATTGATGCAGGTTGTGACCAGAGTTTGATCAGGACTCTGAAGATGAGAGGGAAGGGAGGAAAAGCATACAGACTTTTCCCTGACCAGTCCAGAGCCAGAGCATCAAGTGGGATTGTACCTCTTGCTGGTGGTCTGCAACAAAAGAGGGGCAGGAGGTGGTTTTCTTGGGATGCGAAGAGATCCATCTCTGGTGTGCCCCATCTCCTGAACACTGAGTCCAGCACCTGCTTGTTGATGGACCACTCGTGATGTGCCAGGTTGATTCTGCTCAGGGAATCTGCCAGGGAATTGCCTTTCCTGGTACATGAATGGCCTTTAGTGAGTAAACCAGACTCCAGACTTTCATACCCTCTATGCAGAGAGGGTCTGACCTTGTTCCCCCTTGCTTGTTTATACAGTACATTGTTTGGTGTTGTCTGTCCTGATTTGCACCACTTTCCTTGTACTAGATGGGTGAATGCTTTCAGGGTCAGAAACACTGCCGTTAGCTCAAGCAAATTTTTATGCAGGAGTGACTCTGTGATTGACCAGGTTCCATGAATGGTGTGATCTTCCACGACTGGAATGTTTGAAGCAGGGTTTTTGTTACTGGAACCAGTTTTGTCAGTTTGTCTTTTCTCTGGCACCAGTGTGCTCTGAGATGAATCAATCTCTCTCATTTGGAACCTGGCTCCCAGGACTGTGCCTATGTCCCAGGATTTGCAGAAACTGTCTTGCTGGTTATGGCTCGTTCAGCTTGAATGAGGCAGCTAACTGCAGAATGCTTTGCACCCTGTCCTGATGGGAGGAAAGCTCTTCCCTGTATTGTGTTCAGTTCTGCTCCCCTTGAAATTCAGGACTTGTACTGGAGTGAAAATGGATTTCTCCTGATTTATCAGGAATCCTAGAGACTGTAACAGGTTTAGTGTTACTTTTAGATGATTTTGTACCTGCTGTGGTGAATTTCCTACCACTACCTAGCCAGTCATTGAGATAAGAGAAAACTGATATACCTAACCTTCCTAGGTATGTCACTACCACTGCCACACTTTGTAAACACCAATGGTGCAGAAATGAGACTGAAAGGTAGAGCTGAGAATTGATAGTGTCCTGATGGAAGTCGGAACCTGAGGTACTTCCTGTGAGTCTCTCTTATTGGGACGTGAAAGTAAGCATCTTTTAGATCTAGAGATGCCAGCCAATCTCCCTGCTAGATTACTGGCAAAATCATTGTAGTGTGACTATTCTGAACTTTTATTAGATGCCTGTTCAAAAATCTGAGGTCTAGAATAGGCCGTCACTCCCAATTTTTCAAACAACATGAAGTCTTGCTATATTATAGACATTAGTAGTTTGATCCAGCTCTAGAACTGCTCCGGAGTGAAATGGTTAAAACCATTCCAAAATAGAATTTTGGCACGAGAGCAGCTCTATCTGTGTCATTTCAAACTTGAACTGTCAGATTCTTTACTCCGCCTCAGTGAACAGTCGCTCTGGAGATTTCTCCTTCTGCTGGGTTCATTTCTCGGGTTTAAAAAGTGTTTTCTCGGTTGGATTTAACCGAGAATAGTTTTATTTCAACACGCAAACCGTTCGATTCAAGCCTCTATCTGTGGTAACCGTAAGTAAATGAAGGTTTTGTCTGTGTGGAACTTGTAAGTTATCGGTTCGGTTTTGAACCGATCAGTGGGTTTAAAACTCATTTAAAACTAAAAGTTACTATTTTGAAGTGCGGTTCCGGTTCTTATCGGTTCTAAAAAAGCGGTTTATTACGTTTTTTCCAATACCAATGACACGTTAGGAACCGATAAAGGATTGTCTTGCCTGGCACTGCCGTTAAAAGGCAAGTTTTGGTTGAGCTGGCATTATGTCTGAGAAACCCAAAAGAAAACCGGGCCACTGGGTTTCAACACTGTGATGTTTGTGGGGAAGTCTTTGCCAAGGCTGACCCACACACACCCTGTTTTGTGTCTGGGGTTTGACCACCTCCAGTCAGACTGCCAGATATGTAAGAATTTCCCTGCAGCCACCCTGGAAAAAGATTGGGCAGGCTCAGGGAATGAGAGGCCAAAAAGTCCGCTGACCCGGATGGCCAGCCCGGTTCGGTGCCAACCGAACCAGAAGGAGTGCCCTCTGACCAGGGCCAGACTTCCTCGGGCAAAAGAAAAGCTGGTTCTGAGGAACCAATTCCAGTAAAGAAAACAAGAAAATCAGCAGGTCTGGAGTCCAAAATTCCTTCTCCAACTGCTGCAGAGATAGCAAAAGCCATACAAATTGTCCAGTCATTGTCTCAGGGTCCGTCCGAACCACCACTATCTGGTAAAAGGTCAGTTCGTCCGGTCCCAGTGGTTCAATATTATGATATTGAGGAATTTTATGAACCAGAGGAGGGGGAGGAGGATTATGAACAGTATGAATGTGGCTGGGAAGGTCTGGGTGTGCCCATTGAACCGGACATCTCCCCAGACAGACCTTTAGAATCTCCCCTATGCTGTCTGAGTCCCCATCTCATTTTATGTTTTATAAAAGTTGCTGAAACCCTCCAGCTTCCTTTAGAAGAGGCTGTGGATGAGCAAAAGAGCCTGATTTTGTAGAAATGATGGATATTCCAGAGTCTAGGAGATTGTCTATTCCTTTACGCAAGTCTTTTAAGAAACAAACAGTTAAAATTTTAAAAGCTCCTAATTCTGTGCCTCCTGTAGATAAAAAGATGGACAGAAGGTATACATTGTCAGGCCCTGATACAGAATTCCTTTCTCAGCAATGCAGTCATGTTGGGGTAGTTCAGGCTGCTGCCTGTAATAAAGCTAATATTCCCTTGGCTTCACATCCTCCTGACAAGGATTCCAGGAAGATTGATGCCATGGCAAAAAAACAGTATATGGCAGCCTCTCTGGGACTCAGGCAAGCAAATTATATGTCTTATGTAGCTAGGTATCAGAAATCTAGATGGGATACTGTTATGCAATTGGCCAAGCAGGCCCATGGCCAACTGGCTAGTGAACTAGAACAGGTGGCTGCTGATGGCATTGAAGCCTCTAAGGTTCAGTTTCATGCTGCTGTGGATGTTAATGATGTTTCCTCTAGGGTCATGGCCACATCTGTAGCTTTTCGTGAGGTTGGCCTGGCTCAGGTGTACTAGTTTGTCTCAGGATACCCAGACTAAGGCTATGGATTTTTCTGTGGTGGGAAATTCTCTGTTTGGAGAGCAGACAGAGAATTACATGAAGAAGATGGATGAATATGGGACTACTTACAAGAGTGCCCAGGCTAGGAGCCGGCAAGCCACTCCTCAAAGGCATGCCCCAGGGGTAGGGGTGGGCCTTTTCACAGGCCTTTCTACCAGACACAGGCCTCCTCTGCCTATGCTCAGAGGGGCTTCTTCAGAGGCAGGGGCAGGCGAGGGGTGGGCAGACCTGCTCCCACCCCCAGCCTAAAGCTCCTTAGAACAGGCACCCTGATGGGGTGCCCAGGGCCGTATCTCCTGTACCAGTGGGGGCAGGCTGACTTACTTCAGTCAGAATTGGCTTCTTTAACCTCAGACAAGTGGGTTCTGGAAGTAGTAAGCCAGGGTCTGGTTCTCAGCTTCAAAAGTTTCCCAAGTTGAGAAGCAGACTTTTCTACCTGCAAGTGCTTCAGAGACCCTCGCTCTGGAAACAGAGGTCTCATCCCTGTTAGCTCTCAGAGCAGTAGAAACGGTTCCTCCCCTGCATCAGGGCAGGGGTCTGTATTCCAGATATTTCCTTACCCCAAAAAAGACAGGAGAATGGCGGCCCATTTTAGATCTCAGATATGTGAACAAGCATCTTTTGAAACCAAAGTTCAAAATGGTAACTCTGGCAATGATTTTACCTTCCCTAAGGCCAGGGGACTGGCTAGCCTCCCTGGACCTCAAGGATGCCTATTTCCATGACCTAATCAGAAGATCCCATCGAAGTACCTCAGATTCGAACTGCCCTCAGGTCATTACCAGTTCAGAGCAATGCCCTTGACCTTACCTCTGCTCCAAGGGTATTCACAAAGTGTCTAGCAGTGGCAGTGGCCCACTTAGGGAGGCAGAGGATTGCTGTTTTTCCTATCTGAGCGACTGGCTCATTGTAGGCCAGTCCCCAGAACAGGTAAAATCTCACCTGCAGGTTACCCAGCAGCTTCTCACCTCCCTGGGTTTTCTGCTAAACCTACCAAAGTCGGTTCGGAACCAGTCCAGGTACTCACCTTTATAGGGGCAGAACTGGACACAAAGCTAGCAGGGCCTTTCTTCCCCAGAAAGGGTAAGGAATTTAGTGGCTCTGGCCTCTTCCTTCACTCTGCAGGTCTCTCGACCAGCAAGACACTTTCTGCAGCTCCTGGGGCACATGGCTGCATCCACAGCTGTTGTGCAGGGAGCAAGATTTCAGATGAGAGACATTCAGTTTCACTTGAGAACCTTTTGGTCTCAGAGAAGAGACCCCCTTTCCAAGTTGGTCCCAGTGACTCGAACCTTGATCCTAGCTCTCCAGTGGTGGCAGGATCAGAGCAATTTAAGAGCGGGGGTCCCCTTCATTTCCCCTTCTCACAACTTGACTCACTACAGATGCTTCCCTTCTGGGTTGGGGAGCCCACATGGGCGACCTTTCCACTCAGGGAGTTTGGTCCCCCCAAGAATCTCTGCTCCACATCAATTTGCTGGAACTCAGAGCTGCCTTTTTAGCTCTTCAAACTTTTTCTGCATCTGTCCACGACAAGGTGATACAAGTCAGAACAGACAACACCACAACAATGTGGTACATCAACAAAGGGGCACTCGGTCTTGACCTTGTGCACCGAGGCAATGAAGTTGTGGTGTCTGGCCTATTTCTGAACACTTCCTCATAGCAGTTCATCTTCCAGGGAAGGACAATGTCCTAGCGGATGCCCTCAGCAGGATTTCCCAGGGCCATCACGAATGGTCCCTGGATCCTCAAGTGCTGGGGATAGTTTCTGCCAGGTGGGGCATCCCTCAGATAGATCTTTTTGCAGCCCCAGACAATCACAAACTTCCTCTGTTCTGTTGCAGGCCTCCAGTGCTGGGCTCAGTTCCCCTGGATGCCCTTCTTCTGGATTGGGAGGGGAAGTTCCTCTATGCTTTCCCCCCCTTTCCTCTCCTATTCAAAGTACTAGTCAAAATCAGATCTCAGCCTTGCAGGGTGATTCTGATTGCCCTGGATTGGGCCAGGCAGCCCTGGTACCCACTCTTTCTGTCTCTGACAGTCCATCTTCCCCTGTGCCTCTCCAGGAATCACAATCTGTTGACTTGTGCCCAGGGAAGGGTTTGGTATCCGGACCTCAAATCCATCAACCTCAAGGCCTGGCTCTTGAGGAGTTAGAGTTTGCTGATTTACACCTCTCTCAGGGTGTTCTTGAGATCCTAAAGGCTTCCAGAAAGCCTTCCACTAGGGCTACTTATAGTTCTAAATGGAAAAGGTTTTCCATTTGGTGTGCTGGGAAAAATATTTCCACAGAATCGGCTGAATTGCCCATTTTGTTAAGATTACATGGTACATCTTAATTCCTTGGGTCTCAGACCAGCTACCCTGAGAGTTCATTTGGCAGCTGTGTCTGCTTTTGTGTCAGCAGGAAAGTCATCCCCTCTTTCCTCTCATCCTGTGTTTTCCAAGTTTTTTAAGGGATTACTCCATACTAATCCTCCCTTTTGGGAACCGGCCCTCTTGGGACCTTAATGTTTGCATTGCCCAGTTAATGCAACCCCCTTTGAACCTCTGTCTTCTGCAGAGCTTAAGTACCTAACTTGGAAAACTGCTTTTCTAGTGGCTTATCACTTCTGCCAGCCGCATAGTGAATTGCAAGCCCTGTCAGTGGAGACTGACTTTATTTCTTTCCACAGGGATAAGGTAGTCCTTAGGACTAATAGGAAGTTTTTGCCTAAGGTGGTTTCAGATTTCCATCTTAATCAATCTATCTCCTTCCAGTATTTTTCATTGATCACTCCTCTTGGGTGAGAGGAGATTGCACAGCCTGGATGTTAAGAGGCTCTTAGTTATTATATAGAGCGTACCAAGGTCACAGGTTGAATCCTCCAACTTTTCCTTACCTATGGTGAAGTTGGGAAAGGCAAACCTGCCACTAAGAGATCAATTGCCAGGTGGATTGTCTCTTGTATCCAATTTTATCAGAAACTGGGCAGAGCCCCCGGTTTGAGGGCTCATTCTACCAGGGGTACAGCTGAGTCTCTAGCTGCTGCCAGAGATATCCTTTATTAGAGATTTGCCAGGCTGCTACTTGGAAAAGCGGTACACACTTTTACCAAGCATTACTCCTGGATGTCAGGCCAGGAGAGATGCTGGGTTTAGCACAGCTGTTCTTCAGAGCCTATTCCCCAAGTAGGTTCTGCCCTCCTCCATGGAGGTACTGCTGTGTATTCTGCTAATGTCTATAATATAGCAAGACTTCATGTTTGAAGAAAAATTACTCACCTTAGTAATGTTGTTTCTTCTAATGGAGTCTTGCTATTATAGACCTCTAACCTGCCCTCTCAGAACCTCTACTTGGTGGGGTGCGGGCAACTTAGTGTGGGCACTACTTATGTCCCGTTAGCATTTTGTCCCTTTGGGACTTTG
Source organism: Neoceratodus forsteri (assembly GCA_016271365.2). Lineage (NCBI taxonomy): Eukaryota > Metazoa > Chordata > Ceratodontiformes > Ceratodontidae > Neoceratodus > Neoceratodus forsteri. The sequence continues at coordinate 152,646,042 of JADMNL010000031.1, read as the reverse complement.
GGGTGTGTGTATGTGTACGTGTGTGTGTTTTATTATACTTATGTTTCCACTTTCATATTATTAGAATGGTGTTAGTATTTCTGGTCCCCTGACTTGAGTCTTGGGTGTTGGGACCATCAATGGTTGTTATTATTTAGGTAGCCATTTGGCTAGTGTAGGTTACAGCTTCCACACAGACCTTAGTGAGTTTGGCTCGTAAAGATCTGACAGTTCAAGTTTGAAATGACACAGATAGAGCTGCTCTCGTGCCAAAATTCTATTTTGGAATGGTTTTAACCATTTCACTCCGGAGCAGTTCTAGAGCTGGATCAAACTGCTAATGTCTATAATATAGCAAAACTCCATTAGAAGAAACATTACTAAGGTGAGTAATTTTTTTTTCTTTTTTGGTGAGAAAGTATCTTGAATAGAAGCCTCTTCCTTTCTGATGACTTGGGACACACTCCACTGCTTTTAGCTGGAATAAGCTTTGAATCTCCTCCTTCTCCAGGGGTTTTTTCTCCATGAGGGAAGCTGGTTTGAATGCCTTTGTTCTCAAGGGAGGAAAAGACTTGAAACTCAAGGATAAGCCCTAATTCACTACTTCCAGGACTCACTTGTCTGTGGTGATGGAATGCCAAGCCTGGAAATAGTAAGCCAGTCTGCCTCCTACTGGTAGAGGGGAGGCGACCTTGATCATTAAGTCAGGGGTTATGTTTTGCCTGGGGCTGAGCTTGGATAGTTTGGGAACCTCTCCTAGAGCCTCTTCTACCCCTGGCCCTGAGATACACAGTCTGCTGTGGGTATTGTTGATACTATGGGACAGCCTGTGCCCGATAAAAAGACCTACTGTAAGCTGTCCTCCGTCTGCCACCCCTTCGGTATGGCCTATAGGAGGGAGAAGGCCTTTCTTTTGAGGAATTACACTTATAGGTGGCTTTATATTCATCAACCTTCTTCAAGTATGTTTCAGTCTGTTGACCAAATGAGTGATCCTCTACAGGAAAAGCCATGGCTTTAGCCTGGGTATCCTGTGTTAAATTAGTAGCCCTGAGCCATGCTAACCTTCTAAGGGCTATGGTAAGAGCCATCCATCTGGCAGCACTGTTGTTGGCATCTGCTGCCATTTAAAACTGGTACTTGGCTGCTTCAAGTCCGAACCTGGCTGTTTCAGCCAAATCATCAGAGAAAGGTGAAGGAGCCTTCTCTGCCATGGCCAACATGGACTGCCACAGTGATTTTTGGTACTGAGCTGAGTAATCTTGGTAGTTAGCCTGTCTTACTCCCAGTGAAGCAGCCTAATAACCTTTCTTTGACATGCTGCCTTTTTCAAGAGTGGTTCTCGGGTGAGAAGACAAAGAAACCCTCGCCTTCTCACAGGCTGCTTGCTGGACAATCCCAATGGTCAGGATGAGAAATAAGAGGAATTCAGCCCCTTGTGTGTCCAGTTGGTACTTATCTGCCTTCTTATCCAGAGGTGGAACAGAATTTGGAGTCTACAGATTTTAAACAAGTCTTTTTTTTTTTTTTTTTTAAAGAATTTAAACATTTTCTTTGTGGGTGTTAACCCCATCATCTCCCTATATTCGGCCTCTTCTTCATCGTCTATGACCTCTGTGGTAGCCAGGCCAAGGGCATCCACTATATTCCTTACAAAGGAAAAATCTTCTGGTCCGGGGCAACTCCTGCTCTGGTGAGATCTCTGGTTCAATAGGCTCACCTTCATCAATTTCAGGAAAATCATATTCTTCAAACTCCATCTCTTGAGGTGGGCTTGGTTCAGAGGAGGGAGCAACCGAGATCTGAACCGGTGGAGGGAGGGATGCAGTAGATATGAAACCCTGCAGACCCTGTATGACCTTCATGGCCTGGGCAATCTCCCTGATGATGGCAGGCTGTGAGGCACAGATGAAACCCCTTTCAGTTCATCAGTGAGAGGTTCAACATGCTTTGTTTTCTTAGTTTTTTTGGTGGGAACCGGAGTGTCAGCCGGATCACCCGTCCTTTTTCCAGTAGTAGTTTCACCCTTGTCAGGGGTGTTTAAAGAAGGGAGAGCTGTTTCACCCGCAGACTTGGAGGGTGTGGGTTGGTCAGAATCCGTGACACCCTTCTCTAATCTTTTCTGTAGTCTTTCCAGTCTCTTTTCTACTGTTTTCTATAGGAGTGATTTGCAGATATCACAATCTACTGAAAAATGATCATTCCCCAGGCAGACTACACATAAATCGTGCTTGTTTGCTTTTGCAAAAACATCCCCACACTTCAGGCAGTTTTTAAACCCAGGGAGTCCAGTCTTTTTCTTAGGTTTTTCTGCCATTGTCAACCGAACAAAAACAAGAACCGCACTAAAGATTTTACTTTTTTTTTTTTTCCTTCTCCAGTCGGTTCGGGAACCGATGAAAGTTCCGATAATGAACCGAAAACTTATGAACCGGAACCGGTTTAACGGTTCAAAGAAACCTGGTTAGTGATTTCAAATTCCAAGATTTATTACAATTTAAATAAGTAAAAACAGTTATACTAAATAGCGGAATTTAGCACATAAAGCTTCCGCAATGGTTAATAAACCCCAGTTCCTCGATGGTTATATCGAATCGTGAGGAACCGAGAAATCAAACTAAAACAGCACTAAATAATATCAACAAAAAGTACAGTTACATAAGAACTTACCGTAAAAGTAGTTCTTCAAGAGAGGCTCTTGCAGTAGGTATTTACAGATAGGACTAAGCCGCCAGGACCCCACGGAAAAAACTTCTATCTAGCAGTCGCTGGCGGGGGACCACCCCCACATCAGGCGACCGGCGTCAGACAACGTCAGTATAAAGGGGCGGTCCCCCATGCCCACCTTCCAGTTCTTTCCCGCCAAAGGCCTAAAGAGGCAAGATGAGAGAGAAGAGGATATGCCCCCATGGAAGAAAAAGAGAAGAAACCTAGGGGGACGGAGGGCAGGAAGGTAATATCTACTGCAAGAGCTTCTCTCGAAGATCTACTGTTATACTAAGTTCTTACGTAACTGTACCATCTTACTTCGAGACGGCTCTTGCAGTAGGTATTCACAGATAGGACTGAGTCCCAAGAAGTCTGGAACAAAGAAGAAAACTCGGGAGGAGGACTGTCATCCACAACATAAAACCTCAAGGCTGGACCAGTCTCATGAAAGGAGACCCTGCAGAACAGTCAACCTGAAGCCTGCTCTACGGCGAGAGGCAATGTCCAAACTGCAGTGTTTCGTGAAGGTATGGACAGACGTCCAAGTTGCGGCTGCGCAGATATCTGCCGCTGACAAGTTCTTGAAACAAGCAGCAGAGGAAGCTACTCCTCTAGTGAAGTGACCTCTGACCTGACCCGGGAGGGTCTTGTACTTGTCGTAACAAAGTGATACAATTCGCCAACCACTTAGACAGGTATTGCTTGGAAACAACACTGCCTTCCCTACTGCCTTCCCGTTTGTGAGCGAAAGAAACAAAAAGCTGATCCATTTTCCTGAGATCCTTAGTCCGACTGGTGCAGTATCTCAGGATTCTGTGAACATCCAGGGTATGTAAGAGGTACTCCCCCATGACTGCAGTGTTGTACAAAGAAAGCTGGTATCTCAATAGATTGATTCAGCGTAGACTCAGCCACCACCTTAGGAAGAAACTTAGGACTGGTGTGCATGGCCACATGCTCCTTGTGGAAAATCAAATACAGGATTTTACACATCAAGGGTTGGAGCTCAGAAATACGTCGAGCAGAGGTAACGGCCACTAAGAAGAGAGTATTCCGGGAAAGGAACTTTGCCTGCTTCCGCTGCCGGTTCGAAGGGGGGGCAGTGTGAGCTTTTCCAGGATGAAATTCAAGTCCCGTGGAGGGGCAGGACTGCGGATGGGGGGGGGGGGTCTCAGCTGGAGAACCCCTTTAAGAACGGTCTTAAGAGACTTCCAGTTGGGAAAAAGACTTGTCTCCAAAGGGGAATGTGGGCTGAGATTGCTGCCATATGGACTTTTAAAGAAGAATGGCTGAGACCCAGGTTGAAGAGGTGATGCATGTAATCCAGGACTTGGTTAGCAGGGCACGAGAAAGGCTCTAAGTCTTTAGAGCTCGCCCAGATGGAAAACTGTTTCCACTTCACAGTGTAGGTGGACCTGGTGGAAGGCTTTCTCGCCTCCACCAAAATGTCCGCTACTAAAGGAGAGACTCCAAAGCGTGCCTTGGCTACGTCTGAAGGAGCCACGCATGGAGATGAGGGGATTTGAGGCCTGGGTGGACTAGGGTCCCCTTATCCTGGGTCAACAATTGCTGTGACAGAAAAAGAGGAGGTTCCTCATAAAACCGTTGCAGAGGAGAGAACCAAATTTGTCTGGGCCAAAAGGGAGCGATGAGGATCATTCGAGCTCTTTCTGTTTTTTTTTTCCCCCCCCCCACGTGCCCCAGAGTTACCTCTCCTTCAGGCCGCCATGGACCCGGACATTCCCCTACTAGCTTCCCTCAGCCACCTACCTCATATCTGCAGCCTTCCTCGGGCTAGTCCGGTGTAACCCTGCACCGGATGGGTCCCCCTCCTCCGAGGGGAAAGGCACCAGCGGGGGCGGAACCAGCACTACTACTTCTCGGACCCTCGGGCTGCTGAGGCAATTGTGGCTCTCAGGAGTCTTCAGGAATGTCGGGGCGGCGTCCGTCATCCGATTAACTTCGGGAGGCGGATTTTCTCATTTTTCTTGTTCCCCCTTGTTCAAATCGCTACTTGCAGTGCCTCCAGTCTCCACTGGGGGCCGCTGCATGAGCGAAGATGCTCCCTAACCCACCCAGAACAGGAGAGCAGTCCGTGGACGCTTGATCCTGCCCTTCCCCTGCCGACCCCCCGAGACCCGAGTCCGTTCCCGAACCCGGGTCGCTGGTGTGGGTCGAGGTAAGGCGCCAGCGCCTCAACCCTCTACGCCACCGGGCCGGCGAGCTCTTTCTGTTCTGATTTTGTTCAAGACCCTCAGAATGAAGGAAATGGAAGGGAAGGCATAAATTAATCTGTCCCTCCAACAGAGACACAGAGCGTCCCACCAGAAAATGTCTCACCCTGGAGCGAGCGAGCAAAGGGTGGGAAGTTTGGAGTTTTGGGGGCAGGAGAAAAGATCCACCTGAGGTATCCCCCACTGCCGAAAATACAGGTTACTCACCTGTAACAGGAGTTCTAGGAATGGTATATGTTGTTCATCCACACTGTCTGGCAGGTTCCTTGCCGCTTTAAATCTTGCCGGAAGGTCTTCAAGCTGGCTCCTCCCACCCACCCGGGTGGAAAAACTCTTGGCTCCGCCCATGACGCCAGATCTAGCCCGCTGGAAGCCAGGTTGAACGTCGAAGTCGGGAAGGCCGTGTGGATGAACAACATATACCATTCCTAGAACTCCTGTTACAGGTGAGTAACCTGTATTTCTAGGGACATGGTATGTTGTTCATCCACACTGTCTGGCAGACTCCTAGCAGTTCTCCGGGAGGAGGGAGGCAAGCACACCCCTACTTAGGGAATAATAACTGAGAACAGAGGCCCCAAAACCAGCATCCCGGCGTGACTCAAGGTCGATGTGGTAATGGGTAATGAAGGTGTGTGCTGACTTCCAGGTAGCAGCCCTGCAGATTTCCTGGATAGGGACATCCCTGGAAGCAGCCACTGATGCAGCGGTATGGTGGGTAGAATGAGCTCTTATCCCTCTGGGAGGCTCCATGCCCACCAACCTATAGCAGAGATCTATGCAGGAGGTGACCCACCTGCCTATCGTCCGCTTGGCTGCAGGTCTGCCAGGTGCGGCTTCAGCCTAGGTGACGAACAGCTGGTGAACCTCTCCCCGAACTTCAGCCGTCCGCTCCTTATAATAAGCTAGCACTCTTCTAGGGTCCAGAGTATTTATTTATTTAAAAGTTTTACCAGGAAAGACATACTGAGCAGACTACCGCTCGATTCTAGATGCGTCCTGGGGATAGAGGGAACGGGACAGTATATACAAGTAAACATACAGAAATTATAGAACAGCAAAATTTACATAGGTTACATACATTAAGTACAAGGTTTAATAATTTCAGTGAAAAATAATCTCGAAATGGTATGTACAAGAGGCAAGAAACAGAGAGAGAACCGCATAATACTAGGCAGAATATGTAGAAAAGGTAGTGGCAATCAAAATTTGATAGTTAAGCATTTGAGTGGACAACATAGATTGCATTGGGAGGTTGGCCATAACATTGTGCACACCAGTTAAGACATGGGCCATGCTAGGGCACGTCAAGTTGACATGAGCAGCTTATGGGGACTTGCCCTTTTAGAAGGGAGATTTGTTGCCAAGGGGAGGTGGGGGAGGGAGAGCCGGATGTCAGCCGGCAGAGAGTTCCATAGTTCTGGTAGATGGACTCTAAAAGCCGACTGTCCAGCAGAGGTAGTCATGTGTGGGATATGTAGTAGACGGGAGTCGAAATTTCTGAGCTGTCAGGGTAGAGGCTAGGTAGGAGGGCAGTAACTGGGTCCAGAATTTGGCTGTGAGTCTGTTGCAGTGGTATTGGCACTTATTGACGAGGGAGGGTAGGTTAAGGTGACTGTAGAGGTCTCAGTGGTGAATGGAGGGAGGACAATCCAGTGCAAAGCGGCAGAAGGAGTTAAAAAGAGAATCCAGTCTAGCCAGGGTGTATTTAGGGGCAGAACTATAAACTACGTCCATGTAGTCGAAAATAGGGAGGATCATTTTCTGTAGGATCTCTCTGCGGGCAGGCAGAGGGATGCAGCTGTGGTTCCGGCATAGTGCCCCCAGCCTAGGGTGTAGTTTTTTGTGGGTAGCTTCGATGTGCGTGGAAAAGTCTAGGTGTTGGTCCAGTATGGAGCCTATATTCAGCCTCCGAGGTGTGACTGGGGTAGAACATCGGCAGAGTCAACACCTGGTTAAGGTGAAACTCCAACACCACCTTCAGAAGGAATTTCGGGTGGGGGCGCAGGACAACCTTGTCCCTGTAGAAGATCAGATAAGGAGACTCGATGGAAAGCACCTGGAGCTCTCCCATCCTTCTGGCTGACATGATAGCCACCAAGAAGGCGGTCTTCCATGACAGGTGAGAGATATCACACCTGTGCATCGGTTCAAATGGCTTGCCCATGAGCTTAGTCAATAACAGCAGTAGATCCCACGGAGCTGGAGGTTCTCGCACCGGAGGGGCTATGTGATTAAGGCCTTTGAAAAAGCGCCTAACCACCTTCTCCTGCGCCGACTGCTTCCCGGCCCATGCCCGGTAAGCAGAGATGGCTGCCAGGTGCACCTTAAGGGTCAGCTGATCAAGCCCTTGCTGAGAAAGGGACCATAGGTAGTCCAGAATGCTTGCCAAGGAGCAGGAGGAAGGGTCCAGGCCCTTGCCCTGACACCAAATGGAGAATCTCTTCCATTTAAAGGCGTAGCATTTTCTGGTCGACTCCTTACGGGAAGCCTCAACAACGCTGAGGACCTCGTTAGAAAGATCCAAGACCTGGAACTCTAGCCGCTCAGGAACCAGGCCGTCAAGTGCAGGGATTGAAAGTCCGGATGGAATACCTTCCCCTGATTGACTGAGATCAGGTCCGGGTGGGCTGGAAGCCGCCTCGGGAGCCTGGGGCTGAGACTGAGGAGATCTGGATACCAGAACTGGCCGGGCCAGTCTGGGGCTACCAGAATCACCTGCGCCTTGTCCCTCCTCGCCTTGAGAAGCACCTTGTGGATCAAAGGAAATGGGGGAAAGGCACAGAAGAGGCCCGGGGTTCACGGCCTCGAGAAGGCATTCCCCCGCAGCGAGCCCTGCTGAGGGGCCGGGCATAAAACAGTCTCAGCTTCGCATTCTCCCTGGAGGCGAAAAGGCCCACCTGAGGCATGTCCCAGTGGGAGAAGAGATCTTGTACTACCTCCGGCAGGAGAAACCACTCGTGGGACGCAACTCCTATCCGGCTTAGGGCATCGGCCATAATGTTGGAGGCTCCTGCCACATGGATGGCAAGGAGATCCGCCTCCAGGCTGCGCACAAGGGACCAAATGCAGAGCTTCCCTGCACAGAGGCATGGAGCGCGTCCCACCCTGGCGGTTTAGGTAGTACATGGTCGTGGTATTGTCCGTCTGGACCAGGACCACTTGACCCCGTACAAACGGAGTGAAGGCGGTGAGGGCTAGATGAACCGCTCGATGCTCCAGCAGGTTGATGTGGCATTGGGACTCCCAAGGGGACCAGAGGCCATGCACTCTGTGCTCCCCCAGATGGGCACCCCAACCCATCAGAGAGGCGGTCAATAGAGACACCGTCGGCCCGGGGCAGACAAACAGAATGCCCTCCTGCAGATGACCTGGAGCGATCCACCACTGGAGAGCGTTCCACATCTCCTGGGTCACTATCACTAGCTGATCCAGAGGACTGGAGCGCTGTGACTATTGGCTGGCCAGTCCCAGTGTAGGGCGCATGCTGCCAGCAGACCACGCTGGTGCAGGCCGCTGGAATGGGAGGCGCAGGAGAGTCTAGCAGCCGGCGCAATTGCCCAACCAGAAATGACTGGGCAAAGGAGGAAAGAACCTCAGCCCTGTCCGCTTGGGAGCCGTGCTTGGCTTGCAGAGAGTCAAGCTCTGCCCGATGAATTGGATCACCTGCTTTGGCACGAGTTCCGACTTGGCCTTGTTGATAAGGAGGCCAACTTGAGAGCAAACCTGGAGGGCCAGATCCCTGGACCGCTCCACCTCCATTCTGGAGGAGGCCGCAATCAGCCAGTCGTCCAGGTAGGGGTACACCCGGACCCTTCAGCGCCGCAGGAATGCTGTCACCGCTGCCATGCATTTGGTGAAGACTCTGGGAGCTAGAGAAAGGCTGAAGGGCATAGTCCAGAACTCGTAGAGGGACCCCTCTGCCCTAAGAGGAAGAATCGCTGGTGGGACGGACGGATTAGGACGTGAAAGAACGCATCCTGGAGGTCCAGAGAAGAGAACCACACGCCTCGTTCCAAGGATGGAATGATCTGAGCCAGACTGACCATCCTGAAGGTTCGAGACCGTAGGAACCTGTTCAGGTCGTGCAGGTCTAGAATGGGGCGCCAGCCCCCCGTCCGTTTCGGGACCAGGAAGTACCTGGACACAAACCCTGGATCTGGTGGAGGATCTGCCACCTTCCTGATCACCTCCTTTTCGAGGAGCAGGGCAATGTCAGCTCGATGAGCTGACACAGAGGCTGCGGACCCTGTAGCCCCCAGCGGGGCGATGGCTCGGAAGGGCGGGGCCTCCTCAAGCTCCAGAGGCACACCCTTTCCTACCACCTCCAACACCCAACGGTCCATGGTGATAGCGGACCAGGCGGAAAGGAAGTGGCGGAGCCGTCCCCCCACGGGGGGAACCCAGGGGGAAGCGACGAGGCTGGGGGCGACACCCCTCAACCCGTCACTGGGCAGGCTTGAAGGAAGGACCAGCCGAGGGACCTGCTGGGCCTTTTCCTCCCTGCTTCCTGTTGGAGGAAGCTGCAGGCTTGACTTTGGGGTGCCAAATGCGAGCCTGTTGGCCCTGATGCTGGTGTTGCTGGGCTGGACGTGCCGCAGGGGCAGAAGGTCGAAAGGACTTATGTTGCTATCGACGGCCTTTATCCTTCTGAGTGGACGTGACCGAGTCCAAGGTGGTGTTGGACTTTTTGATCCTCTGGGGTGGCCTTCCACTCCAGCGCCAAACAGGTCAGTCCCAAAGAAGGGGATGTCCGCCAGCTTGTGCTGGGTATCCGCCGTAAAGGTGGATATCTTCAGCCAGGCTCTGCGGCGCATGGCCACTGCGGTCACTACTGATCGGGCACAGGAGTCTCCAATATCAAGATCCATTTGGAGCTGCTGTGTCGCCACTGCCCTTCCCTGATCCCGCACCTGGTTGACCGTAGTCTGCAGGTCAGCCGGGAGATTAGGGACCACCTCATCCAGTGAGCCCATGAGGGCGTGGGAGAAGTGCGTCATCAGTATGGCCGAACTGGCCTGACGGAGGCCAAGGGAGGACGCAGCATATTCCTTGCGCCCGGCAGAGTCCAGCTTTTTGGACTCCTTGTCGGGCGGCTTATCCACATCCCTAGCATTCCCAGAGCGCCACAAAACGCTATCGGTGACCAACCCCATCGAGAGGCGTGTTCCGAAAAACCGGACAAAGAGCCGGTAGGGACCGCATACTTCCTGGCCATCCTGGCCAAAGGCACAGGACAGGAAGCCGGCTGCTGCCAAAGCTCCAAGGCTGGGCCAACAATGGCTTCAGCCACCGGAAGGCCTCCGTGGGCGAATCCCCTCGGTCCAGTATCTCCGTCAGGGGATACCTGACCCGCTTGGATACGGGCTCGAGCTGCATCCCGGTGGACTCAGAGATGAGCCGAAGCAAACCCATAAAGGATGATGGGTCTCGTCCATCGACTGCCCCCCTGGAGAACTCCAGGTCAAGGGGCCTGGAAAACAGGGAGTTGTCGTCAGACTCCGAGGACTCTGCGAAGAGCTGCCTGGGGCCTGAGCCACCCTCCAACTGCCGAGGACGGTCGGGAGTGAGGGTGACCGACAACCTGTGGGGCAGACCCTGACCCGACCGAGAATCCTTGGTCGGAGCCCTCAAGTTTGGTTGTGGAGGTGGAGGTTCCACCACAATCGGTGGGGCAGCTGGTTTCGGCCAACAACCAGCCCAGGCTTGGGCACCTCGACCACCGCGTGGGATTGTTTTGGCCTTTCAGGTGACAGCGACTTAATGGCCGGGGAAGGCGACGGTGTCAGCTTGTTCCCAGAGAAAAGGAGCTGCTGCCACATTAAGTCCTCATCATGTTGACGCAATTTGCGCCGAAGCCTCTCCTGTTCCGAGGAGGAAGACAAGGACGATTGGCGGCGCCGCTTTCCTTGGTGCCGAGACCGAGACCGCCAGTGTCGGCGGGATCGGCTGGACCAAGACGAGGTCCGAGACCAAGACCGCCGGTGTTTCCGAGGGTGGGTCTGGGAGGGGCGGGTAAACCCGCCTCCCTCGGTCGACCCTTGACCGGGACTCTGGCACAGGAGGCGCAGGCAAGTCCTCGGTTTCCACCGGGGGAACCGGTGATGAAGGGTTGTCAGCTTCACCAGTCGACAGCCTGTCCGACGGGTTGAGAAAAATCTCGACCACGTCGATGGGTGTCTCGGCCGGCTGACCTGACGGGGACACCGTGAAGCCAGCAGCCTTAGCAGCAACCTCGAATGAAGTCGAGTATCGACTGTCCGGGGAAGGGGACCTCTCCTGCTCCCACGAACGTCGACGGTGGGACTTACCCTTCGAGTCCTCCTTTTTTGACCAAGAAGAGTGTCCCGATGGCCCCTCACCCTTCATGGACAGGGACTGGCAAAGCTCCTTAAAAGAAGCTGTGTAGGAGGATCCCAAAGAGAGCGGGATAAATGCCGCGACTGAGGAAGATGAGGATGCGGCCTGGGCCGCCTCCTCCTCGAGGGCGATCATCTGCTTGAGTTACTCAGCTAAGCCAGCCGCCGGACACCGCCCAATGGGCCTCCTTGGACTTCACCGGCGGATAACGTTTCTCGGGACACCCAAGTTGTAGCCGGGCAGCACAGTCTTCAAGGACGTTAGCCGAAAAAGACCTGCATAATTCGCAGGCCTGCGGGTCGTGGTTAAGCCTGAGGCAGTACACGCACGTGGAGTGCGGATCCATCCTGGACATCTTCTGCCCACATGGGCCCCGCTGAAAACTGGGAGTCGATTTGTCCATCGCAGCCGTGAGGGAAGGAGCAGACCGAAGTCTGGAAAATTTTAAAATTATGTTCGGGTGAACCGAACAGCTAAGATCCAGTCTATACGCAGAGCGTTAAGCAGGGAACCTGAGCTTCCAAGCGGTAAGGAAGATCTGGCGTCATGGGCCGGAGCCGAGAGTTTTACCACTCAGGTGGGTGGGAGGAGCCAGCTTGAAGACCTTCTGGCAAGATTTATATCGGCAAGGAACCTGCCAGACAGTGTGGATGAACAACATATCCATGTCCCTAGAAATACAGGTTACTCACCTGTAACAGGAGTTCTAGGAGTGGTATATGTTGTTCATCGACTCTGTCTGACAGGTTCCTTGCCGCTTTAAATCTTGCCGGAAGGTCTTCAAGCTGGCTCCTCCCACCCACCCAGGTGGTAAAAACCTCAGCTCCGCCCCATGATGCTTGATCTAACCCGCTGGAAGCCAGGTTGCGCATCGAAGCTGGGGAGGTCGGGTGGGTCGTGTGGATGAACTACATATACTTTTTTTTGAACTTCATGTTTTTAATTTCTCTCTGCACAGATATGAAAATTATGTACCTACCGTAATTCTTGATCTTCTTGGATGAGTCTCCACCACTCATTCACACTATTGGGATCTGCGCCGGAGGCAGCAGGACCCATCGAGAGAAAACTTTTTGCTGGGGAGTCGACGCCAGAGATGGCATCGCTCGGCAATGACTAGCTCAGCGTCGACTCCCCAACCGCCTCAGTACCTTTTTTACCAAGGAGGTGCAGCGTAACTAACCTAGAAGGGTAGCCTAACCTAAAAAAACCCGGACATAAAATAGTCCGGAAGACCCGTGTAAGAAGGGTCAATAAAGAAGTCTTCAAGGCCTAAAGATTTGAGAGAGTGAAGACCAACAAGAGAGGTGAGCTCGGGGGACGGAGGATGGGCGTGTGAATGAGTGGTGGAGACTCGTCCAAGAAGATCAAGAATTACGGTAGGTACATAATTTTCATATCTTCCTGGACATAAGTCTCCACCACTCATTCACACTATTGGGAGAGTACCGAGCTAATAATCCCCCGAGAGGGCGGCAGGAAAACCCAAGAGCTCACGTTTGTTAAGACAGAAGTCCATTAAGGATGGCTCTGCCAAAGGAAGAATGTCGTCTGGCATGGACATCGAGTGCATAATGCTTAACGAAAGTATGCACTGAGCTCCAGGTGGCTGCATTGCAGATGTCTGCAATGGGCACGTTGTGGATTTCCGCTAGGGAAGCCGCTACCGCTCTGGTAGAGTGAGCGAGAACTCTACCTCCAATTTAACCTGCGCTATGGAATAGCAGTGGCGAAGGCGCCACTAGCCATGCTGAGATACATCTAATGAGCGACAAGTTGTTGGCCGGGCCTCACTGAAGGAAGCGAACAGTTGCTGGGCTTTCACGAAAATACTTGGTTCTATCTATAGAAAGCATGAGGCCTCTTACATCCAGAGAATGAAGAGGCTCCCCTTCATTTTGAAGTCCAAAATAAGAGGGAAGGACCAAAGGTTGGTTAAGATGAAATTCTGACACAACCTTAGAAAGAAATTTAGGATGAGTACGAAGGACTACTTTGTCCTTATGGAACACAGTATACGGAGAGTCTGTGACCAGGGCATGTATCTCAAGAGACCCTACGGGCTGAGGTAATGGCCACTAGGAAGGCAGTCTTCCAGGTGAGAAACTTTAGCTCACAGGTAGCTAGAGGCTCAAAAGGTTTCCGAGTGAGCATGTCTAGCACAAGATTAATGTCCCAGGCTGCAACAGGACGTCTTGTAGGGGGTCTGGTGTGCAGAATGCCCTTAAGAAATCTCTTAACCATAGGTAACTGAGCCAGTGAAAGAGAAAAAACCGGCTCATGATACGCTGAGATGGCACTAAAGTGAACCTTAACTGTAGAGTACTGAAGACCTGAATTTGAGAGGTCCAAAAGGTACTCTAAGACTTTATCTGGAGGGCAGGAAAAGGGATTCAAAGAGGACTTTGCACACCAGAGGGAAGCAGCTTCCACTGAGCCGTTAAGTTTTCCAGTGACCGGCTTCGCAGCCAGAAGGACATCAGAAACTCTTAGAGACATTGAACAGGTTTACTTCTACCTCTTCAGGGGCCAAGCGTGAAGGTGAAGAGATGTCAGATTAGGGATGGACCACGGTCCCTGAGTTAAAGGCTCATCTGCAGGGAAGTGGTTTTGGAGGAACTGCCAACATACTGTTGAGAAGTGGAAACCACAGTTGTCGAGGCCAAAGGAGCAATGAGAATCATCTTGTCTCCCTGAGACTCGAACTTGAGTACCCTCTGAATTAGAGGAAGAGGGGAAAGGTATAAAGAAGCGTTTGTCCACCGTAGCCTGAGCATCCTGACAAAAATGCCAGGCCTGGATTTCTGGAGCAGAAGAGGGCAGTTTTGTGTTGGCGGGGGCGTAAAAGGTCCAGGTCGGAGTTCCCCACTCTTGAATAGTGACTGAACTATGGTTGAGTCGAGAGACCACTCGTGAGGATCTGTCTCTGTTCTGCGGAGACGGTCTGCCAAGTCGTTCTGTACACCTGGCAGGTAGATTGCTTGAATTAGAGCCTTGTGCTCCAAGCACCAATCTCAGACCCTCATCGCTTCTCTGCATAAGGGGTAAGAATGAGCACCGCCCTGCTTGTTGATGTAATACATCACTGCTTTGTTGTCCGTTTGGAGGAGAATATTCTTGTATTTATTTATTTTTTTTTTTGGTTGTTTAATCAGGTATAGCACACTAAGCTGAAAGCTTTTTTACAGGAGCGACCTGGGAGCACAAGGAGGTTAAGTGACTTGCTCAGGGTCACACAGTATGCAAGTGGAAGCTGTGGGATTCAAACCCAGGTCTGGTCTGCTGGATATCACCAGATTTGCAGCTCAGAGCCTCAGACCACTGCGCTATACTGCCTCCCAGAGGAGGCATGTCCTTCAAAGCTCGGACCGCATAAAGGACAGCTCTCATTTCTAGGACATTTATGTGAAGCTGGGACTAGAGTTGAGTCCACACACCTGAGTGTGGAGAGCCTGACAGTGAGCTCCCACCCCATTAGTGAGGGCCTGTAATGTGGAGATCTGATGGTCCAGAGGGGCAAAGGGGTATCCCTGGGAGATTGTCCTCTTGAGACCACCAGGTGAGAGACCTCCTAGGGGTTCTGTCACCTTGATGAGATAGGACTGTGGGTGAGTGGTTGGAGACCACTGAGTACTGAGCATCCACTGGGTGGTTCTCATGTGCCAGATGGGCCAGAGGTACAGTGAACACTGAGGATGCCATGAGGCCCAGCATCCGTTGCATCAAGAGCGCTGTAACTGACCTGTTCTCTCCGGCGTAACGGGCCATCTGAAGGATATCGTTCTTTCTGTCCTCTGGGAGAAAAGCCTTCACAGGATGTGTCCAGAAGGGTCCCTATGAAAAGGGGCCTCTGGGAGGGCTGCAGCTGTGATTTCTTGAGGTTCAGCAGGACTCCCATGGACGTAAGGAGGTGAGAGGCTGTCTCTACGGCATCCAGAGTCCCTTGCCTGGAAGGACTTGCCAGAAGCCAATCGTCCAGATAGGGGAACACCTGTATTCCGAGTTTTCTGAGGTGCGCTGTGAGAACTGCACAACACTTTGTAAAAACTTGCGGCGCCGAGGATAGCCCAAAAGGCAGGACTCTGAACTGATGATGTTGTCCCAGAGCCACAAACCTCAGGAATTTGTGATGCCTCGGGTGAATGGGAATGTGTTGGTAAGCATCCTGCATGTCTAGGGAAGCTAACCAGTCGTGCTGATGAAGCAAGGGTAACAGGGTTCCTAGAGAAATCATTTTGAATTTCTCCTTGGGGAGTAATTTGTTTAGCTTTCTGAGATCTAGAATGGGGCGCATTCCCCCAGACTTCTTTGGAACCAGAAAGTAATGAGAGTAGAACCCCGTGTTTCGTTGATACAGCGGCACAAGTTCTACTGCCCTGTTGTTTAGAAGGCCCTGAATCTCGGCAGTGAGAAGGTCTGACTGAAGGGCAGACAGCCTGGGCTGTCGTTTGGGAGGACAATCCGGAGGGGTTTCCACAAAATTGAGTGAGTACCCCATGCGGATTATCCGGAGGACCCATTTGTCTGAGGTTATGGACTTCCACTGGCTGTAGAAGTGCATCAGCCGACCTCCCACCGGAGAGGAAAAGTCCACCTCGGGCAGCTGAGGTGGGACTTGGGCCAGCAATTCATAAGGTGGCGCTGGGCGCTTTGGGCCATTGCGCTTTCTGCTGCGCCTTCTTTTGAGGTTGGGCAGGTTGGTTCTTGTGGAAATTTCCTCTGCCTCGAAAGGACTGTCGGTTATGAAATTGGCGTTTACTGGCATGCCCTCGAGAGGGGCAGGAGGGGTCTAGCCAGCTAATGGCTGACCCCAGTCTTTGTGTAGCTTCTAGAGCTTGCTCGACCTGAGGACCAAAAGATATGGACCATCGAAGGCAATGCCATTACTTGCTGTTGCGCATCATTGGTGAAGCCTCAAGTGCGCAGCCAGGAATGGCGGCGGGTGCAAATACCAGCAGCTGCTGAACGGGAAGCGGAGTCGAAAGCATCCATGGCTGCTTTAACCTGTTGGTTGTTAGATTCAGTACCCCTGGTAATGGTTTGGAGAAGCTCTGGTTTTGAATCCGACTCCGGAAGAGCTTCAACCATTTGCTTGAGAGAGTGCCACAGGATATACTCGTACTGAGAAAAATAGCCCTGGTAACTGGCAATACACATACTTAGGGTAGAAGCAGCAAAGACTCTCTTACCTAAGGTGTCTATCTTACGAGATTCCTTGTTAATAGGTCGAGCTGTAGTGGTTTGAGGAAGGACGACCTTATCATTCTCTGCCAGGACTACAATAGGATCCGCAAAGGCTTGGGATGCCAAAATGGGACGATCCTTGGGGGCTGAATATTTTCTATCAATGGATTTAGCCACCGATGAAGAAAGAGCAGGATTATTCCATACCATTTGAGACAGCATCTCGAAGGAAGGCTGAATCGGAGGAGTCAAATCCGTAGGGATCTCCAAGGCGTGAAGGTATTGGAGTCTTAGCAATTTCCCAGGATCGATGTCTGTAGTCTGGAGAGAAAGTGTGAAATCATATTCTTCAGCAGAGACTTGAATGACAGGTCCTCGACCACAGGCTCTGCAGCAGTAAAAGATCCTGCTTTGATCACCTCGCCGCCCAGCCGAAGGTCTGGGTCAGGCTCAACGTCATCTCCTGACAGTCCAGGAGGGACTGTACGGACAGGAAAGGATGAAAGCCAGAAGAGGAAGGAGGAAAAGAGACAAAGAAAGTCCCGAGAGCCCCCGGCGCCGAGAGGACGTCGGCGGCCACGATGCCAGTGAGCCTCACGGCGCCGAGGGCCTCCAGGGACGAAAACAGGTTTTGAAGGAAAAAGAGCAGGAGACAAGGGTATCAGTGTGGCCCCTGTGCGAGAAGCCATGTGGTGGGGGGTCGCTATTACCTAAGACGGAGTCGACGGCACGAAGAAGGTGCCGCGACGACCAGGAAAGTCCAACCGCTTCCTGGTCGCCCAGAGAGCCGAAGGCCCACGAGCGATCACTGTGGTAGTCGAACCAACCTCCGGGCCCATTGCTCCATAAGAGTGGCCCACTGATGAAACTGCTCATCTGAAGACCTACCTGCGGGCAGGGTGGGACCGATGAGGAAGACATCGACTACCAGAAGCTGCTGTCGGCGAATCGAAGGAGACGGCACTAGCCCCGTGACAATCGAACATCTACAGCGCAGGCGGTATCAGAGGGCGACCTCGAGTGATGCCTTCTCTTTTAGAAATGCGGCCAAAGAAGAGTCGAGGCGAACGGTGCCGAGAATGCGACTCGCCATTTTATGCTTCCGCGGGGACCGCCCATCCCCCCGGGCACTGGACTGACCGTCGTCAGACCCCCCCTTCCGGAGAAGGCGGTGGACCGGACACAGCCCGACTGACTGAACAGCATTCATATGAAGTCTCCCTACCGTCACCTGACCTGCTCATGGTCGACTCCGTCAGTGTAGGCTGAGACTTCTTTATCGTTTTTATTTGAAAATAAGAATAACTTAAGCGATACTGTATCGAGATAATACTACAAAATAATAAAACTGAAAACTATGCTGCTGTTTGAAGTTTGACTCCCGACAAGCGGCGGCGTCGTCACTGAAGCACACTCGGCTTGGCGGGAAAAAAAGGAACTGAAGCGGTTGGGGAGATTGAGCGCCGAGATAGTCATTACCCGCTTGTGAGTGGGCTCGCTGACGCCGTTGCCTCATGGTGCCATCTCTGGCGCTACTCCCAGCAAAAGTTTGCTCCGATGGGTCCTGGTGCCTCTGGTGCAGATCCCAATAGTGTGAATGAGTGGTGGAGACTTATGTCCAGGAAGATCAATCTGTTAGGCAATGACAAATACAATTTGATTGACTGACCAATACATCCTAAAATCTTTCAATAAAAAGAGATCAGTCTGATTTTAGTCATCCCACTCTGTTTCTTTCCTTCAAGAGTTCATGCCTTCAGAGACAAGTCTTTCATGTGCAATGTCCATTTCGTGTTCTTGCCATTTATAGTTTTTTTTCCCCTCTTTTTAAATAATATGATCTGTGCTTTGCTAATATACAAAATTTATCAAATTGGCACATTATTCTGATGTCAAACAAAGACATTTTAACATATAAAATCACATAACAGTCTAATCAGTTAGGGCTTGAGTTAATGTATTTTATCTTTCTCACCTATTACTTTTAATATCTTATGTTACATATAGGCCTGTTGGGATAGCACTGAGATAACTTCATTACTCTCGAGCAATTGCATAAAGGGTAACCATACCCCATTAAATTTGTCTTTTTGCAGGCGCAGACATGCTGTAATTCTTTCCATTCTTTCTATTCCTTTCACTACGTCTATCCACTCTTTTAATGTTGGTGGGGTGGGGGATAACCACCTCTTTGTGATAACCTTACTAGCTGCTGCCACTAGTATCCCCGAGAAACTTTTTGTTTTATTAGACATTTTTTTCCTGATGGGCAGCCCCAGGACCAAATGTTCGAAGTCCAAATGACCCAGGCGGCCCATCATTTTCTCATAATGTTCCTTTACTTCCGACCAGAAGGCAAGCAGTCTAGGGCACCCACAGAATATGTGATATGGACTACCTCTCGCTCCACACCCCCTCCAGCAACGATCTGAGCCAGTAGTGCCATAATGCTTGGTTCTGGTTGGGGTGAGAAAGTATCTATTAATTATTTTCCACCTGAATTCTCTCCATATGTTGGAAGCAGAAGTTTTATAAACACCTTCCCAAATCAATTTCCACTGTTTCTGGTCTAGTTGCAATGCTGCTTTCTGTTGTCATTTCATTTGGCATTTCAGGCTTTCTCTAGCTGTGAGACCTTGATAGGTTTCTACCAACCGTGAAGTTATATGTTTGTCTTCTAGATTATTCGCTGCATTCAGGATGATCTGCACAATCGGATGGGGGTCTGACTGTGCGTTTACGAGGTTGGCACCCTGGGTTAAAAAGGAGACCACCTGGAGATACCTAAAAAAATATGAATTTGGGATATGGTATTCCTGTTGTAGTTCATGGAATGTCCTCACTCTCCCTTGTGTTATAAACTGTCTAAAATAAACCAAACCTGTGTATGTCCACCTCCGGAATGTGTCATCTAGTCTTGGTGGGTTAAATAGCACACATGAAGCTATCTTTGATTCTTTAGAAAAGGAATGCTCCAGTTTAAGCCCGTTTTTTTACTCTACCCCATATTCTGTATGTCTGTGTCTGCCATGGATTATTTGATTTATAGAGAATTAACTTATTTGGAGGATTGTCAAAATCCAACAAAGAACTAGCTGATGGGACAGAGCGGAATTCCATTTCCTTCCAAGCACTATTATCTTCTTTTGACCAATACACCACCCATGCTGTCAGCTGGGCCATTTAGTAGTAGGTTTTTAAATTAGGTAATCCCAAACTCCCTTGTATTTTCGGTCTCATTAGGTCTGTCCAGGCTATTCTTGCTCTACTTTCCCCCCATATAAACTGTCTAATCGCCATGTTGATTTTTTTCCATTCCGGTACTGGAATGCAGAGAGGCAGGGAACTAAACAGAAACAGAAACCTGGGAGACGTTCCATTCTCACCGTCTCTACTCTACAGCAAATCATCAGGGCGATATTTCCCACCTTTTAAAATCCGTAAAAACTTCTTGTAAAAGTTTCCCATAGTTACAACTATAAAACTTGTTTAATTGCGTAGGGCTATATATATATACTCAGGTATCTAATGCTTGTTGTTACCCATTTAAAGGGTATAATTTGAGTTAAAGAGGGGACTGTATGCCCACTCACCTGCAAGACCTCAGTCTTGTCTGGGTTTATTTTAAAGCCAGAAATCTGGCCATGTGTGTCTAAAATGGAAATTACGTACCTACTGTAATTCTTGATCTTCTTGGACGAGTCTCCACCACTCATTCACACTAATGGGATCAGCGCTGGAGGCACTAGGACCCATCGGGAGCAAACTTTTTTGTCGGAAGGTCGGCGCCGTCTGCACTGCAAGCCTCAGCTCATGCGGTAATGAATACTTCGACGTCGACCTTCCAACCGCCTCAGTACCTTTCTTTTCCCCCCAAGGAGGTGCAGCTTAACTAACCTAGAAGGATAGCCTAAACAAAAACCGGACATAAGATAGTCCGGAAGACCCGTATAAGAAGGGTCAACAAAGAAGTCTTCACAGCTAAAGATTTGAGGGAGTGAAGACCAACAACAGAGGTGAGCTCAGGGGATGGAGGGTGGGCGTGTGAATGAGTGGAGACTCGTCCAAGAAGATCAAGAATTACGGTAGGTACATAATTTCCATATCTTCCTGGACATAAGTCTCCACCACTCATTCACACTAATGGGAGAGTACCGAGCTAATAATCCCCCGAGAGGGCGGCAGGAGAGACCAAGAGCTCACAGTTTTAGGACAGAAGTCCAATACGGATGGTTCTGCCAAAGGACAGATGTCGTCTGGCATGAACATCCAGGGCATAGTGTTTAACGAAAGTATGCACCGAGTTCCAGGTAGCCGCATTGCAAATATCTGCAATGGGAACGTTGCGGATTTCTGCCAGAGATGCCGCTACCGCCCTAGTAGAGTGAGCGTACACTCTGCCCTCCAGCTTAACCTGCACCATGGAATAACAGTGGTGAAGACATGCCACTAGCCATGCTGAGATACATCTGATAGCGACAGGTTGACCCAGCCGGGACTCGCTGAAAGAAACAAACAGTTGTTGAGCTTTACGAAAGTCCTTTGTTCTATCTAGACAGAAACGTAAAGCTCTCTTGACATCCAGGGAATGAAGAGAATGTTTTCCTTCATTTTGGAAGTCCGCAAAGTAAGAGGGAAGGTCTAAAGTTTGGTTTAGATGGAACTCCGAAACAACCTTAGGAAGAAATTTAGGATGGGTTCTAAGGACTACTTTGTCTTTATGGAACACGGTATACGGATGGTCTGTGACCAAGGCATGTATCTCAGAAACCCTGCGGGCTGAGGTAATGGCCACCAGGAAGGCCGTTTTCCAGGTGAGAAATTTTAACTCACAGGTAGCCAGAGGTTCGAAAGGCTTTCGAGTGAGCATGTCTAGCACAAGATTAATGTCCCAGGCTGTGACTGGACGTCTTATAGGAAGGCTGGTATGCAGAATTCCCTTAAGAAACCTCTTAACTACAGTTAACTGAGCTAGTGACAAGGAAAGTACCGGCTCATGATAAGCTGAAATGGCACAAAGGTGAACTTTGACTGTAGAGTACTGCAGACCTGAATTTGAGAGGTCTGAGGTACTCCAAAATTTTATCTGGTGGGCAGGAAAAGGGGTTTAAAGAGGATTTTGCACACCAGAGCGAAAAACGCTTCTATTTGGCTGTGTAAGTTTTACTAGTGGCTGGCTTCCGTGCAGCCAAAAGAATATCTGAAACCCTGCGAGAGACGCTGAATCTATTTACTTCTATCTCTTCAGGAGCCAAGCGTGAAGGTGAAGCAACCTCAAGTTGGGATGAACAACCAGCCCTTGAGTCAAGAGGTTCGTCTGAAGTGGGAGTGGTTTCGGCGGAGCTGCCAACATACTGTTGAGCAGTGGAAACCACATTTGTCTAGGCCGGATCATTTTGTCCCCCTGGGATTCGAACTTGAGAAGTACCCTCTGAATTAGAGGAAGAGGCGGAAAGGCATATAGAAAGCGTTTTGTCCACTGCAGCCTGAACGCATCCTGACAGAAAATGCCAGGCCCTGGATTTCTGGAGCAGAAGAGAGGCAGTTTTGTGTTGAGTGGGGATGCAAAAAGGTCCAGGTCTGGAGTTCCCCACTCTGCGAATATTGACTGAACTACGGCTGAGTCAAGAGACCATTCGTGAGGATCTGTCTCTGTTCTGGTGAGGCGGTCTGCCACTTTGTTCTGTACTCCTGGCAGGTAGACCGCTTGAATTAGAGACTTGTGCTGCAAGCACCATTCCCACACTCTCATCGCTTCTCTGCATAAGGGGTAAGAGTGAGCGCCACCCTGTTTGTTGATGTAATACATCACTGCTTTGTTGTCCGTTTGAAGGAGAATGCTCTCGTGACAGAGAATGTCCTTCAACGCCCGGACCGCATAAAGGATGGCTCTCATTTCCAAGACATTTATGTGAAGTTGGGACTCAACCTGAGTCCACATACCTTGAGTGTGGAGAGCCTGACGGTGAGCCCCCCACCCCATCAGGGACGCGTCTGTGGTAATGGAAATCTGATGATCCAGAGGAGCAAAGGGATACCTTTCTAGGAAATTGTTCTCTTGCGACCACCAGGTGAGTGACCTCTTTAGAGGTTCTGTCACCTTGATGAGAAAGGACTGTGGGTGAGTGGTTGGGGACCACCGAGTACTGAGCATCCACTGAGAAGTTCTCATGTGAAGACGTGCTAGGGGTACAGTGAACACTGAGGATGCCATAAGATGTTGCATCGAGAGAGCTGGAACAGAGTTGCTCTCCCCAATGTGACGGGCCATCTGAAGGATATCGCTCCTTCTGTCCTCTGGAAGAAAAGCCGTCGCACAGGTGGTGTCCAGAAGAGTTCCTATAAAAAGGAGTCCCTGGGAGGGCTGCAGCTGCAATTTTTTGAGGTTCAGCAGGACTCCCATGGACGCGAGAAAGCTTGAAGCCGTGGCTACGGCGTCCAGAGTTCCCTGCCTGGAAGGACTTGCCAGAAGCCAGTCATCCAGATAAGGGAACACTTGAATTCCGATCTTTCTGAGATGAGCTGCGAGAACTGCACAACACTTTGTGAAAACTTGTGGCGCCGAGGATAGCCCAAAGGGCAGGACTCTGAACTGATAATGCTGTCCCAGAGCCACAAACCTTAGGAATTTGTGATGCTTCAGGTGAACAGAGATGTGCTGGTAAGCATCCTATATGTCTAGGGAGGCTAGCCAGTCATGCTGATGAAGCAAAGGTAACAAGGTTCCTAGTGAAATCATCTTGAATTTCTCCTTGGGCAGAAATCTGTTTAGTTTTCTGAGGTCCAAAATGGGGCGCATGCCCCGGTTTCTTTGGAACCAGAAAGTAATGGGAGTAGAAACCTGTGTTTCGTTGGTGCAACGGAACTACCTCTACTGCCCTGTTGTGTAGAAGGCCCTGGATCTCGGAGGCGAGAAGGTCTGACTGAAGTGTTGACAGCCTGGGCTGTCGTTTGGGGGGACGATCCGGAGGGGTCTCCACAAGATTGAGTGAATATCCCTCGCGGATTATCTAGAGGACCCATTTGTCCGCGGTTATGGACTTCCATTGATTGTAGAAGTGCGTCAGATGACCTCCCACCGCTGAGGAAGAGTCCACCTCAGGCAGCTGAGGTGGGACTTGGGCCAACAACTCAGAAGGCGGCGCTGGACGCTTTGGGTCCTTGCACCTTCTGTTGCATTTTCTTTTGAGGCTGGGGGTCTTGGTTTTTATGAAAACTTCCTCTGCCTTTGCCTCGAAAGGACTGACAGTTATGGAACTGGCGTTTAACACCTCCTCGAGAGGGGACAGGAGGAGGGCGAGCCAACTTAATGGCTGACCTAGTTTTTTGTGTAGCTTCTAGAGCCTGTTCTACTTGAGGGCCGAAGAGATGCACACCATCAAAAGGCAACGCCATTACCTGCTGCTGTGCGTCATTCGTAAAACCTGAAGTGCGCAGCCAGGAATGACAGCGGGTACAAATGCCGGCCGCAGCTGCTCTGGAAGCAGTATCAAAAGCATTCATAGCCACTTTAACCTGCTAGTTGTTGGATTCGATACCCCTGGTAATGGTTTGAAGAAGCTCTGACTTTGTATCCGATTCCGGAAGAGCTTCAAACATCAGTTTGAGCGCATGCCAAAGAATATAGTCTACTGAGAGAAATAGCCCTGGTAGCTGGCAATACGCATACCTGGGTGGAAGCACCAAAGACTCTCTTACCTAAAGTGTCTATCTTACGAGATTCTTTGTTAATAGGTCGGGCTGTAGTAGTTTGGGGAACAACGACCTTATCATTCTCTGCCAAAACTACAATAGGATCCGCAAAGGCTTGGGATGCCAAAATGGGTCGATCCTTGGGGGCTGAGTATTTCCTATGTATTTAGCCACCGAAGGAATGAGAGCAGGATTACTCCATACCATTTGAGACAGCGTTTCAAAGGATGGCTGTACCGGAGGAGTCAAATCAGTAGGGATCTCCGGAACATGGAGATATTGGAGTCTTAGCAATTTCCCAGGATCGATGTCTGTAGTTTAGAGAGAAAGGGTGGAAATCAAGTTTTTCAGCAGAGACTTAAAGGAAAACTCCACCCTCATATCTTCTAAATGTTATTTGTTTCCATGTCAATAGACAACTCTTTTCATATAGGTGTTAAGGATGTATGCAAATGTGTTAGTCTGCCTTTACAGTTCATACTAGGCCATGTGACTGCACTGGGAGTTTCCATTTCATGGTTGTTGAAATCGCATTGTCTCCGAGAGCTGCATTAGCATATGAGAACATGATGTCAGATCACCCATTTATACCATGTAGCTTTATGCTGAAAGAACAAATACCCTGCAAAATCTCTCTGGAAACTCAAACTGAGGAAAGTTTAAAGGCAAAAAAAAAAATCTGCATTATAACTGACAGTTTGCAAAGCTCACTGAAGGTAAATGTGGTATTCCACACCTTTTTGCAGCTTTTTCCTTTTACTACTAATTAAGCAGGCAGGCATACTGAGGCATTTAAAGGGTGATTACGCATCATGTTCTCATATGTTAATGCAACTCTCAAGGACAATGAGAGTTCAACAACCATGAAATGGAGACTCCCAGGGCAGTCACAGGGCCTAGTATGAACTGTAAAAACAGACTAAAACATTTGCATACATCCTTAACAGCTACATGAAAAGAGTTGTCTATTGACATGGGAACAAATAACATTTAGAAGATACGAGGGTGGAGTTTTCCTTTAAAAGACAGGTCCTTGACCACAGGATCTGCAGCAGGAATAGACCCCGTTTCTTCCACTTCATCATCCAACCTAAGGTCTGGGTCAGGCTCAATGTCATCTCCTGACAGTCCAGAAGTGACTGTATGGACAGGAAAGGAGTGAAAATCAGATGGAAATGAGGAAGGAAAAGGGTTGAAGGAGGAGTCCTGAGAGATGGACGACGCCCTAAGGACTCCTGGCGCCGACGAAGCACACGGCACAGAGAACGGCGCCGAGAAGCCGCTCAGCGCCAACAAGGTGCCGAGGAGGCACACAGCGCCGAAGACAGCGCCGACTAAAGCCGCCATTGCTGGGCAATAACGGCGAGAGGGCGGTGCTAACAGATGTCCCGGCCAGCACGCCATCGACGCCAAGGGCGCCGAAACACCCCAAGACCTCAAAACAGGATTTGAGGAGAAGGGAGGAAGAACAACAGGAGATGGAGGTATCGGTGTGGCCCCTGCACCACAGCCATATGGGGGACACCTAAAGCTGAGTCGACGGCACCGAACGGTCAGAGTAACTAGGGAGGCTCAACCGCTCCTACCTGGTCTCCCAAGAAGCCCGAAAGCCCCTGAGTGACCGGGCCAGGCAGCTGGACCAACCTCCAAGCCAACTGCTCCGTAAGAGCAGCCCAGTGATGAAACTGCTCATCTGAAGACCTACCAGAGGGCGGGGTAGGGCTCCGATGTTGAAGACGTTGGCTACCAGAAACAGAAGCTGGCTCCGAAGGAGGAGACCGGCAACTAGCTCTAATAACTGGCCGTCCACGCGCAGACATATCAGAGGGCGACCTCGAGTGATGCCTTCTCTTTTTAACCTATGGGCGAAGGAACAGCTCGGGCGAGCAGTGTCAAGAATTTGACCGTTTATTTTTATGTTTCGGACCACCGCCCTCGGCACTGGACTGACCGTTGTCGACATCCCCTCCAGAGAAGGCGGCGGACCGGACCCAGCCGGGCTGACTGAACAGCTTTCATACAAAGTCTCCCTACCGTCACCTGACCCGCTCATGGTCGACTCTGTCAAAGTAGGCTGAGACTTCTTTGTGAATGAGAATAAACTTAAGCGATACTTATTCGAGATATTACTACAAAACAATAAAACTGAAAACTATGCTGCTACTCCCGGCGGGCGAGCGACGTTGTCACTGAAGCGCACTCGACGGAGGGAAAAAATGAACTGAGGCGGTTGGAAGGTCGGCCGAAGGTATTCATTACCGCGAGCTGAGGCTAGCGGTGCCCGCTCCTCGTGGGCGCCGTCTCAAGCGCCACCTTCCGACAAAAAAGTTTGCTCCCGATGGGTCCTAGTGCCTCCGGCACCGATCCCATTAATGTGAATGAGTGGTGGAGACTTATGTCCAGGAAGATCTTGCATTAATACTGGAAAGGACTGTTGAGGGTTACCTAGATAGATCACTGTATCATCTGCGTAGAGAGAGATTTTATTTTCTACCCCTCCTATTCTTATTCCCTCTATTTACGGATTTGAGTGAATATGTTCTGCTAGGGGCTCAATACTCAACGCAAAAAGTAAGGGAGAGAGGGGACACCCCTGCCGTGTGCCTCTTTGAATCTCTAAAGGCCTTGAGACTGTGCCATTAACCTTCACTCTCGCCTGAGGACACTGATACAACACCTCTATCCAAACCAGAAATTGAGAGCCAAATCCAAATTTAACCAATGTGGCCTTTAAGAAATCCCACTGCAGGCGGTCGAACGCCTTCTCAGCATCGATTGCTATAGCAATTTGTTGTTTTTTGCATGCTTTGCCTAGTTGCAAAATGTTCAGGCAACGCCGTATGTTGTCTTGAATATGCCTATTCGGGACAAACCCAGTCTGATCGGGATGCATCAGGTCTGGCATAAAACTGTTCAATCTGTAGGCCAAAATCTTTGTAAATATCGGAGTCCACATTCAACAGGGATATAGGGCGATAAGAGGAGCATGTCTCTGGTGGTTTACCCTCCTTTGGTATCACTGCAATTATAGCACTATGCCAGGAATTTGGCAGGTCGTCCCTCTCTTTGCAAGCTGAATATAAATTTCCTAAAATGGGACTTAAGGAATTGCTAAAAGCCTGATAAAATTCTGAGTTAAACCCATCTGAACCCGGTATTTAATTTTTTTTCAAATTTTTTATGGTCTCTTATCTGCTGCTTGGTAAAAGGGGCTTCCAACAAGGTCCTATTGGCTGAACTCAACTGTGGAAGCTGTATCTGGGAGAGGAATTCTTCGATTTTCTCTTGAGGGTCGAGGCCTAGTTTCTCTGATGCATACAATTTAGCGTAATATTTTTGAAATGCTTCAGCTATTTTTTTAGGGGTGTAAATACAGGTTACTCACCTGTAACAGGAGTTCTAGGAATGGTATATGTTGTTCATCCACACTCATCATCCACACTCATTGGCAGTATCCTTGCCGCTTTAAATCTTGCCGGAAGGTCTTCAAGCTTGCTCCTCCCACCCACCCGGGTGGTATAACTCTCGGCTCCGCCCCATGACGCCAGATCTGGCCCGCTGGAAGCTCAGGTTGTGCGTCCGAGCCGGGAGGTCGGAGGATGTGGATGAACAATATATACCATTCCTAGAACTCCTGTTACAGGTGAGTAACCTGTATTTCTAGGGACATGGATATGTTGTTCATCCACACTCATTGGCAGACTCCTAGCAGTTCTCCGGGAGGAGGGAGGCAAGACGCACACCCCCATATACTTTCTTGGGAAAGAGAGACTGGAGAACCGAGGCCCCAAAACCAGCATCCCGCGTGACTCAAGGTCGATGTGGTAGTGGTAATGAAGGTGTTTGCTGACTTCCAGGTAGCAGCCCTGCAGATTTCCTGGATAGGACGCCCCTGAAGCAGCCACTGCTGCAGCAGTATGGCGGGTAGAATGAGCTCTTATCCTCTGGGAGGCTCCATGCCCGCCAACTTATAGCAGAGATCTATGCAGGAGGTTACCCACCTGCTTATCGTCCCGCTTGGCTGCAGGTCTGCCAGATCACGGCTTCAGCGTGGGTGACAAACAGCTGGCAGACACTCTCCCAGATTTCAGCCGTGCGCTCCCTTATAATAAGCGAAGCCTTCTAGAGTCAGAGTATGGAGCCTATATTGACCTCGAGTGTGATTGGGGTAGAACACCGGCAGAGTCAACACCTGGTTTGAGGTGAAACTCCGACACCACCTTCGAAGAATTTGGTGGGGCGCAGGGACAACTTCTGTCCCTGTGGAAGACCAGGTAAGGAGACTCGATGGAAAGCCTGGAGCTCTCCCATCCTTCTGGCTGACGTGATAGCCACCAAGAAGGCGGTCTTCCCGATCAGGTGAGAGAAAGCACACCTGTGCATAGGTTCGAATGGCTTGCCCATGAGCTTTGCCAGTACCAGCAGTAGATCCCACGAGGTGGGGGTTCCCGTGACTGGAGGAAATGTGATCAAGGCCTTGAAAAAGCGCCAGACCACCTTCTCCTGCGCCACCGACTGCTTCCCGGCCCGCTTCCTCGGGCAGAGATGGCTGCCAGTGCACCCTTAGGTCGTCGACCTAAGCCCTTGACTAGAAAGGACCATAAATAGTCCAAGATGCTTGCCAAGGAACAGGAGGAAGGGTCCAAGCCCTTGCCTGACACCAAATGGAAAACCTTTTCCATTTGAAGGCATAGCATTTTCTGGTCGACTCCTTACGGGACGCCTCAACTACATTGAGGACCTCGTCGGAAAGACCCAAGGCCTGGAACTCTAGCCGCTCAGGAACCAGGCCGTCAGGTGCAGGGATTGAAGGTCCGGATGGAACACCTTCCCCGATTGACTGAGAGCAGGTCCGGGCGAGCTGGAAGCTGCCGCGGAGTCCTGGAGCTGAGACTGAGGAGATCTGGGTACCAGAACTGGCGAGGCCAGTCTGGGGCTATCAGAATCACCTGCGCCTTGTCCTCCTCGCTTGAGAAGCACCTTGTGATCAAGGGAAATGGGGAAAGGCATAAAGAGGCCTGGGGTCCACTGCCTGGGAAGGCATCCCCTGCAGCGAGCCCTGCTGAGGCGGGCATGGAACAGACTCAGCTTGCTCTCCATGGAGGCAAACAGGTCCACCTGAGGTGTGCCCCAAAGGAGAACAGATGCTGTACTACCTCCGGCAGGAGAGACCACTCGTGGGATGCAGCCCCTATCCGCTCAGGGCATCGGCCAGGGTGTTGGAGGCTCCTGCCACGTGAATGGCTAGGAGATCCGCCTCCAGGCTGCGCACGAGTGACCAAATGCGGAGAGCTTCCTTGCATAGAAGCATGGAGCTGCCACCCCGCCTGGCGGTTTAGATAGTACATGGTCGTGGTATTGTCCGGCCTGACTCCGACCACTTGACCCCGGAGGAACGGAGCAAAGGCGGTGAGAGCTAGGCGACCGCCTGAGCTCCAGCAGGTTGATGTGGCATCGGGACTCTCGGGGACCAGAGGCCATGAGCCCGGTGTTCCCCAGATGGGCACCCCAACCCATCAGAGAGGCATCGGTCGACAGAGAGACCGCTCGGCTCGGGCGGATGAACGGGATGCCCTCCTGCAAATGATCTGAACGGTCCACCACTGGAGAGCTGTCCACATCCCTGTGTCACCGGCTAAGCTGGTCCAAGGATCGCAGCTGCCAGACCACTGGCTGGCCAGTCCCTCACTGAAGGACTGATGTTCCAGCGCCCAACGGACCACGCTGGTACAGGCCGCCATGAGACCCAGGAGGCGAGGAAGTCCCGGCAGGGCGCAATTGCCCAACCAGAAATGATCGGGCAAAGGAGGAAAGAACCTCGCCCTGTCCGCCGAGCCGCGCTTCTGGCTCAAGAGAGTCGAGCTGCTCGATGAATAGAATCACCTGCTCGCTCGAGTTCACTCTGGCCTCGTTGGATAAGTGAGGCCCAGTTGAGAGCAGACCTGGAGGCCAGATCTCTGGACCACTCCGCCTCCTTCCTGGAGGGAGCTGCTATCAGCCAGTCGTCCAGGTAAGGGTACACGGACCTCGGGCAAGAGCGGAATGCTGTCACCACTGCCATGCATTTGGTGAAGACCTGGGAGCTGGAGACAAGCCAAGGGCATGGCTTGAATCAAGAGAGATCCTTCCGCCGGAAGCTTAAGGAATCTCTGGTGAGACTTGACGGATAGGACGTGGAAACATGTCTGCAAGTCCAGAGAGCAGAACCACACGCCGCTCCAAGGATGGTATTATCTGAGCCAGAGTGACCATCCTGAAGGTTCGAGACCTTAGGAACTTGTTTAGGTCGGTAGGTCGTGAATGGGGCCAGCCCCTCGTCTGCTTGAACCAGGAAGTACCTGGACACAAACCCTGGGTCTGAAGGAGGGTCCACCACCTCTCTTACCACCTCCTTCTGGAGGAGGAGAGGATGTCGGCTCGACGAGCCGCCAGTGAGGCTGGGGATCTCGGCCCCCGAGGGGCGGCTCTGAAGGGTGGTGCCTGCTCGAATTCCAGAGGCAGGCCTCTTCCCACCACCTTCAAGACCCACCTGTCCGTGGTAACAGCGGACCAGGTGGAACGGAAGTGTGCCGAGCCGTCTCCGCCTGGGGGACCTAGGGGGTGGGTGACGTGATGGGGAGACACCCTCAGCCTGGCCACTGGGCAGGCTTGGAGGAGGGACCGCCGAGGGACCTCCTGGGCCCTTTCCTCCTGCCTCCTGTTAGAGGAAGCCGTGCTTGGGTTTGGGATGCCAAGGCGGTGAGCCTGCTGGCCCTGACGTTGCTGGGTCAAGGCCGCCGGGCACAGAAGGACGAAAGGGCTTAGAGCTGTGGTTTTGTGCCTTGTCCTTCTGGAGCGAAGAGACCGAGTCCAAGGTGGCATTGACTTCTCGATCCTCTGCAGGTGACCTTCCACCCCAGGGTCAAGAGGTCAGTCCTCAAAAGGAACATCCGCCAACTTGTGCTGGGTATCCGAAGTAAAGGTGGATATCCTCAGCCAAGCCTGCCGACGATAGCCACTCGCGCCACCGATCTGGCACATGAGTCCCCATATCCAAAGCAGTCTGGAGCTGCTGTTTGGCCACTGCCCTGCCCTGGTCCCGCACCTGCTTAACCGTAGTCTGCAGATCGGCGGGAAGATGAGGATGACCTCATCCAGGGAGCCCAACAGGGCATGAGAAAATAATACCATGAGGGCGGCCGAACTGGCCTGGCAGAAGGTCCGAGAGAGGACGCAGCGAGACTTTTCGCCCGACGAAGTCCACTTCTTCTGACTCTTGTCAGGAGGTTTGTCCACATCCCTGGCGCAGCCGGGCGCGCCGAAAACGCTGTCGGTAACCAACCTCAGCAGAGGGTGTTCCAAAACCGGACAAGGAACCGTAGGACCGTGATACTTCTTGGCCATCCTGGGTCAAGGCGCAGGGCAGGAAGCAGGGCGCTGCCAAAGTTCCAGTGCCGACCCACTATGGCCTCGGCCACCGAAAGGCCTCCGTCGGAGAATCCCTCGGTCCAGAATCTCCGCGGGGATACCTGGCCCGCTTGGAACGTGGTTCGAGCTCCATCCCGCAGACTCCGAGATGAGCCAAGAGTCTTAGAAGCGACGACGGCTATCGCCCATTGACTGACCTTCCTGAAGACTCCAAGTCCAGTCGCTGGAGAAGAAGGAGGAATCATCTTCGACTCGAAGAGTCCTCGAAGAGCTGCCTCTGGCCTGAGCCACCCTTCACCTGGCCGAGGTCGGTCGGGAGTGAGGGTAACTGACAGCCGATGGGGTAAACCCTGACCTAACGAGAATCCTTGGTCGGAGCCCCAATTGGTGGCTGTGGAGGCGAGGTTCCACCGAATCGGTGGAGCAGCTGGTTTTGGCCAACAACCGCCTGGTATAGGCCTCGGACAAGTCGAGGGGTTAAAGTCGGGTTGCCCGTGACAGTTACTTAATGGTCGGGAAGGCGCCGGAGTCGCTTATTCCCGCCAGGAGGAGTTGTTGAACATAAGGTCCTCGCATCCGCCGACGACTTTACGCCAAGCCTCCTCATCCGAGGAGGAGGACGAGATCGAGCGGGCGACGCCGCTTACCGCGATGCCGAGACCGAGACCGCTATGACGGTGGGAACGGCTGGACCGCCAAGAGGTCCGAGACCGAGACCGAGTCCCGGAATTTCCGGGTCGGTGCGGGAGTGTCGGGCCGGAACCGCACTCCTTCGGCTCGGAAGGTCCATCCGAGGGCTCGGAACCGGAGGCACAGACGGCCCACGGATCCTCAACTCTCCCGGGGAACCGGGAGAGGGAATCGCTGCTAAAGGACAGCCTGCCAATGGGTCGAGAAATCTCACTTCATCAGTGGGAGTCTCGTCAACTGACCTGACGGGGACACCGTGAGGCCAGTGGCTCAAGCCGAGCGGGCGACTCAAGCCGACGGACGACGGCCCGGGGAGAGGGACCTTTCCCGCTCCCAAGAGCGTCGACGGAGGGACTTACCCTTGTCCCTCTTTTTGGACCGAGAATAAGGTCCAGCAGACGCAGGCCCTTCTCCTTTAGTGGAGAGGGACAGACAAAGCTCCTTAAAAGAAGCCGTGTAGGAAGAACCCAGAGAGAGCGGGATAAATGCCGCGGCAGAGGAAGATACGGCCCGCGCCGCCTCCTCTTCGAGGGCGACCATCCGCTCGAGCTGATCCGCCGAGCCCGCCGCCGCGGACACCGCCAACCGGGCCTCCCGGACTTCACCGAGGAACGCTCGGGACGGCCCAGTTGCAATCGGGCAGCACGGTCTTCGAGGACGAGGGTCGAGAAAGATGAGCACAGGTCGCAAGCCTGCGCGGGTCGTGCTCAAGGCCTAAGCAGTAGACACACGGGAGTGTGGATCCGTCTGAGACATCTTCGACCGCATGGGCATCTCTCGAAATCCGGGAGTCGATTTGTCCATCGCGAGTCATGAGGGATCAAGACTGGAAGTCTTTTGCAAATTTTTATTTTAAATCCATGAAACGGAGAAATAGGAACCAGTGTAAACGCAGAGCGTTAAGGAGGGAACCTGAGCTTCCAAGCGGTAAGGAAGATCTGGCGTCATGGGGCGGAGCCGAGAGTTATACCACCCGGGTGGGTGGGAGGAGCAAGCTTGAAGACCTTCCGGCAAGATTTAAAGCGGCAAGGATACTGCCAATGAGTGTGGATGATGAGTGTGGATGAACAACATATCCATGTCCCTAGAACTATCAATTAGTTGACCATTCTCTTGGGAGCGGATATATTTAACATATCTGTCTGTTTGTGTTTTCCGCAGTCTGAAGGCGAGTAATCTGCCCGCCTTGTTTCCATGTTCATAATAAGACTGATTTAAATATCTAAGTTCCCTTCCAGTTGGATATCTAAAAGGTTTTGTAATTCCTTTCTAGTTTTCTCCATCTGTTGCCAAACTAGATGTGAGCCTTCTTTTTTTATGTTCGGCTTCCAAATGTTTTAATGGTTGTTCCAATTTTAATTATCTCGCCCTTGGTTTTTTTTTTTTTTAAGTTGGGAGGAGTATGCTATAATTCAGCCCCTTACAACAACCTTCAAGCTGTCCCAGTAACATTTGATTCCTGTGTCCTGAATCCTATTAGTTTCTCTAAATTCAAGTATTGCGGATTCTATCATTTCGACAGTCTTTTTTACTGAGGAGTGAGGTGTTCATTCTCCACACAGTTTTCCTCTGCCAATCCCCCAGCTGCAGTTCTAAAACCACTGCTGCATGGTCTGATAAAACTTAGGCATTATGTCACAATTTCTGACCTTGAATATATCTGCCCGACTGCATAAGAAGTAGTCAATCCTCGAGTAGGATTTCTTAGAATGAGAATAAAATGTATAGTCCCTACTTGCTGGATTATGCGCCCTCCAAATATCGACTAGGGCTAGTTCCTGCATGTTCGTTCTAACCATTCTACTCATGTTTTTATTGGTAGATGAGATCTGAGAAGACCTATCCCTCGATGGGGAAATCACACAGTTGAAATCCCCACCCATCACTATCATTCCCTCCCCCAACCCTGAGATTTTCTGAAAAATCTTTCTGTAAAAGGATTGATCATCCTTATTTGGACCATATACATTGATCAGATGTATTTTTTGGGAAAATATTTGTCCTGTAATGGATACATATCTACCGTCCTTGGGTATGATCCTTCTCAATTATGGTCAGGGTGATATATATATATATATATATATATATTTTTTTTTTTTTTTTAGGAGAATCACAGTACCTGCCTTCTTGTGTTGTGGGTGAGATGACCCACTACTGTCCCTACCCAGGATCTAACTAATTTCTGATGTTCCAACTGAGACAGTCTAATTTCCAGTAAAAAACAAATGTCTGCGTTAAGGCTCTTAAGGCAATGAAGGATCTTAAGTTCGTTCTGCAGGCGAGTTTACGCCTTGCACATTAAGTGAAACTATTTTAATATGACTCATATCTTAAATCACAAATGCTCTGCCTGCGCACTATCTCCTTTACACCTGTTACTGTCAGAATCAGTTTTAGGTTAGTGCATACCAAAGTAACATCTATCCCCTTTTTTCTTCTTGGCCTCAAGTGGTAACTCATTACAAAGCTCTGCCCTTCATTAAAAACAACCGGCACAACAGGTGCCAACATCCTTAATGTTAATTTTCGAACTGATTTCCCCATTAGTTTCAACATACCAGTGCGGTTATTTTTTCAGAATCTGGGATCCAAAGGAAAAAAAAAAAGAAAAGGGAAGTGTTGGGGAGAAAAATAATCTATTAATGGGCCGGGGATTAGGAATAAGTGGATAGGAAAAAGTGGGAAAACAAAGAGATCTAAGAGTCAGTGAAGTGAGGAGTCATCCACCAATGCAGGTAACCACTCTCTTCGCTCTGTTAATATCCCCCTCTGATTATTTCAAAGTATCCAGGAAGAGGAAGAGAAAAAGAAAAAAAGGGGGGTATGACTTTCCAAGGCAAAAATTCCGTTAAACGGATGTAATAGCGTATGCTATTATACCTGCTGGTGTTAACAGGTCTGACTTTAAAAAGTCAGGGTAGTGTTTACATCACTCTGCCACCACTATTCGTGTGGTAGAAATTGGCCCTTAAGATGACAGTGGGCCCTGCAGCTGCAGTTTAAGGACTTAAGAACTTTGGCCACTACATTTAGTCTAGACTTTTATGCACTTCAGAGGGATCACTTAAACGTTTTACTTCATCACCAATCATTGTATAATTTTCCTCAGTCTCCCGCTTTCAGTTATCATACGACATCGGGGAACGGAAGAAAAGTAGACATCCATTAAATTGACCTGTCCCCACCGTATCCAACCCCATCTCCAGCCCCTCACCCCATTCCTTCCTGCCCTCTCCGAATCCCATTACTTTTTATTGAAATGCATTTTGTCCTTTAAATTGTCCCTATAGAAGGTTCTTCATGGCGACTGAGTTTGCTGCATGTTTATCAAGATACTAGACCACCTGTCATTTTAGTTTTCAGGGTCCAGTGAAGGAAGTTGTTGATGGTTTTACTATCCCCTCTGAAGTCTTCGTTTCTCTCTCCAGTATGTCTCTCAAGTCGGCTCCAAGATGTGAGGGCCATGAAATCGCTGTCTGCAGATTACGTCTCGGTCTTCCCACTCTGCGCCAAGCCACCTTTGTAATGTCTCTCTCCACTGCTTCCGCTTGCATATCTGGGATCGGGATCCCTAGGCTTCACAAAGTAGAGGAGGCCTCAAACAGGGATTCAAAAAGATGTGAACCTTCTTCGGTGAAGAGTTTAAGTCATGCTGGATACTGCAACTGTATTTTTACATTTTTCTCCTTTGCCAATCGTATCAACTCCTTGACCTGCTTTCTTTTATTGTTCAGGTAGTCAGAAAAGTCTTGATCAAAAAAGATTTTCTTGCCGTCTATCTGGATCTCGTTTTCCAAGCTGTCTGGAGAATAAGCTAACGATCGTTGTAATTAAGCATTTTGATAATTATAGAGCGAGGTTTAGCACTTTGCTCCTTGGGTCTTGGAAGAAGCGATCTATGTGCTCTCTCCATGATCAGGGACTTAGGCGATTCCATCTTTAACACCAACTCGAAGATATGCTGTATAAAGTCTTCCATTGTAGAAAAAGAAGCTTTCATACCCTCCGGCACACCATAAATGCTAAAGTTATTGTGCCTTGCTCTATTCTCTTGATCGTCTAACTTTGCATGCAATTCACGTTCCCGTGTTAGCAGGTAGAGAATGGCATGGTCTTGCTGGCCTGATGAATCTGCCAGGGAGCCTATAATCTGTTCAGAAGCCGTGGTCCTTTTATCAATTTTACGAAGATCCGCTCGAACATCAGTCACTGAGGACTCCACTCGATGTAAGGTTTTAATGATGCCATCGAGCTTAGCCATAACTGCATGTGGGTCCAGTATTTCTAGGCTTTCTTCTGAGTCCGCAATGCTCGCCACTGGAGAGGCTGGTCGGGAGTACATCAGCAGGCCCTGCTCTTTGTCTGTATTCATCATAGCTTTTATTTTCGCCGCCTGAGCGCTCTTCCCCTTGTATTTCGAGTTCGCCATCGTTCCGATTTTAAGATTTAGTTATTTAAAGTAATCAAAGGCCTCTCTTTCTCATTTTTAGTATACTTTTAAGAGTGAGTGTTCTCAGAGCACCTCAGCTATGCAGCCATGCGGTAGGTGACGTCACCGGAAGTCTGAACAACATATACCACTCCTAGAACTCCTGTTACAGGTGAGTAACCTGTATTTCTAGGGACGTGGATATGTTGTTCAATCCACACTGTCTGGCAGACTCCAAGCAGTTCTCCTGGAGGAGGGAGGCAAGGCGCGAACCCCCTACTTAGGAAATAAGGACTGGAGAACAGAGGTCCCAAAACCAGCATCCCGGCATGACTCAAGATCAATGTGGTAATGGGAAATAAAGGTGTGTACTGACTTCCAGGTAGCAGCCCTGCAGATTTCCTGGATAGGGAAGTCCCTAGAAGCAGCCACCGAAGCAGCAGTATGGTGGGTAGAATGAGCTCTTATGCCTCTGGGAGGCACCATGCCCACCAACCTATAGCAGAGATCTATGCAGGAGGTGACCCACCTGCTTATCGTCCGCTTGGCTGCAGGTCTGCCAGGTGTGGCTTCAACGTAGGTGACAAACAGCTAGCGAACCTCTCCCTGAACTTCAGCCGTCCGCTCCTTATAATAAGCGAGCGCCTTCTAGGGTCCAAAGAATGGTCCATATTCGCCTCCGAGGGGTGACTGGGGTAGAACACCGCAGAGTCAACACCTGGTTAAGGTGAAACTCCGACACCACCTTCGGAAGGAACTTCGGGTGGGGGCGCAGGACAACCTTGTCCCTGTGGAAGACCAGGTAGGGAGGCTTGATGGAAAGCGCCTGAGCTCTCCCATCCTTCTGGCTGACGTAATAGCCACCAAGAAGGCGGTCTTCCAAGACAGGTGAGAGATTTCACACCTGTGCATCGGTTCGAATAAGCTTGCCCATGTAGTAATATACCAGCAGTAGATTCCACGGTGGGGGTCTCACGCACCGGAGGATATGTCCTAGGCCATTGAAGCGCCCGACAACCTTCACCCGTACACGACTGCTATGCTCCGCGCCCGGGTAAGCAGACATGGCTGCCAGATGCACCTTAAGGTCGTCGACTGAAGCCCTAGCTGAGAAAGGGACCACAGGTAGTCAAAATACTAGCCAATGGACAGGAAGAGGGGTCCAACCTCGTGTCCTGACACCAAATGGAGAATCTCCTCCATTTGAAGGTATAGCACTTTCTGGTCGACTCCTTACGGGATGCCTCAACGACGTTGAGGACCTGTCGGAAAGACCCAAGGCCTGGAACTTTAGCCGCTCAGGAACCAGGCCATCAGGTGCAAGGATTGAAGGTCCGCGTGGAGAACCTTTCCCTTGTCGACGGAGATCAGGTCCGGGTGGACTGAAAGCCACCTCGGGAGCCTGGAGCTGAGGCTGAGGAGATCTGGGTACCAGAACTGGCGAGGCCAGTCTGGGGCTACCAGAATCACCTGTGCCTTGTCCCTCTTCCCCCTGAGAAGCACCTTGTGGATCAAGGGAAATGGAGAAAAGGTGTAAAAGAGGCCCAGGGTCCATGGCCTCAAGAAGGCATCCCCTTGCAGCGAGCCCTGCTGAAGGAGACGGACGTGAAACAGCATCAGCTTCGCATTTTCCTTGGAGGCGAACAGGTTCACCTGAGGGGTGCCCCAATGGGAGAACAGGTGTTGCACTACCTCCGGCAGGAGAGACCACTCGTGAGATGCAGTGCCTATCCGGCTGAGGGCATCGGCCAGACTGTTGGAGGCTCCTGCCACATGGGATGGCTAGGAGATCCGCCTCCAGGCTGATCATGAGAGACCAAATTCGGAGAGCTTCCTTGCACACAGGCAAGGAGTGCGTCCCGCCTTGACGGTTGAGAGAGTACATGGTCGTGGTGTTGTCCGTCTGGACCTGAACCACCTGACCCCGTACAAACGGAGTGAAGGCGGTAAGGGCCAGTCGAATCGCTCGAAGCTCCAACAGGTTGATATAGCACCGAGACTCCTGCGGGGACCAGAGATCCCCCAGATGGGCACCCCAACCCATCAGAAAGGCGTTGGTTGTAAGAGTGACCATCGGCTCGGGGCAGACAAACGGGATACCCCCATGCAGATGAGCTGGGACGAGCCACCACTGCAGGCCATCCCACATCTTCTGGGTCACGGTCACCGGCTGGACCAAAGGACCAGAGAGCTGTGACCACTGGCGGGCCAGCCCCCATTGCAGGGGGCGCGCATGCCAGCAGGCCCAACGGACCATGCTGGTGCAGGCCGCCATGAGGCCCAGAAGGTGCAGGAAGTCCCGGGCAGGGCGCAACTGCCCAACCAGAAATGACTGGGCAAAGGGGGAAAGGACCTCGGCCCTGTCCGCCGGGGAGCCGGGCTCTGGCTCGAAGAGAGTCGAGCTCTGCCCCAATGAACTGAATCACCTGCGATGGCATGAGTTCAGATTTGGCTTCGTTGATCAGGAGGCCAATTTGAGAGCAGACCTAGAGGGGACTGCAATCAGCCAGTCGTCCAGATAAGGGTACACTTGGACCCCTCCGCGCCACAAGAATGCTGTCACCACTGCCATGCATTTGGTGAAGGACCTGGGAGCTGGAGAAAGGCCGAAGGGCATGGCCTGGAACTCATAAAGGGATCCCTCTGCTCTGAAGCGGAGGAATCGGCTGATGAGACGGACAGATTGGGATGTAAAAAAACGTGTCCTGGAGATTCAGAGAGAAAAACTACATGCCTAGTTCCAAGGATGGAATGATCTGACCCAGAGTGACCATCCTGAAGGTGCGTGGCCTTAGGAACTTGTTCAGGTCGTGCAGATCGAGACTGGGGCGCCAGCCCCCATCCGCTTTGGGACCAGGAAGTACCTGGACACAAACCCTGGGTTTGGAGGAGGATTCGCCACCTCGCTGACTACCTCCTTCTGGAGCAGCAGAACAATGTCGGCTCGATGAGCCGACAGAAAGGCTGCAGAACCCGTAGCCCCCTGTGGGGCGATGGCTCGATGGGGAGGGAACTGCTCGAATTCCAGAGGCAGACCCCTGCCGACCACTTCCAGCACCCAGCGGTCTGTGGTGATAGCGGACCAGGCGGAAAGGAAGTGGCGGGCCGTCCCATGGGTAAACACCAGGAAGAGTGAAGCGAGGTTGCCAGAGCGACACCCCCTCCAGCCGATCACCTGGGCAGGCTTGGAGGAAGGGCCTGGCGATGGGCCGCCTGGACCTTTCCCTCAGGCGTCCTACTAGAAGCGGCAGACTTGGCCTTGGGATGCCAAGTGGAGCCTGCTGGCCCTGTTGCTGGTGCTGCTGGGCCGGATGTGCCGCAGGGGCGGAAGGGCAAAAGGGCTTACGCTGCTGCTGGCGGCCTTTGTCCTTCTGAGCAGATGTGACAGAGTCCAAGGTGGCATTGGACTTCTCGATTCTCTGGAGATGGCCTTCCACCCCCCACCCGAACAAGTCAGTGCCCAGGAAGGGAACGTCTGCCAGCTTGTGCTGGGTATCCGCCGTGAAGGTGGAGATCCACAGCCAAGCTCTGCGGCACATGGCTACCGCGGCCGCTACTGACCGGGTACAAGAGTCTCCAATATCCAAAGCAGTTTGGAGCGGTTTGGCCACCGCCCTTCCCTGATCCTACACCTGCTTGACCGTCGTCTGAAGGTCAGCCGGGAGATGAGGAATCACCTCATCCAGGAAATACATAAGGGCGTGTGAAAAATGTGCCATCAGCACGGCCGAGCTAGCCTGTCAAGACCTAGGAGGAAGTATGAACCTTCCACCCTGAGCGTTCCCGGAACGCCGGAAAACGCTATCGGTCACCAGCCCCTCCGCAGAGGGGTGCTCCGAAAAACCAGAGAGGGAACTGGTAGGCACTGTGTACTTGTGAGTTATCCTGGCCGAAGGAGCAGGACAGGATGCAGGCCGCTGCCACAACTCCAGGGCCGGGCCAACAATGGCTTCAGCCACAGGGAAGGCCTCTGTACGGGAATCCCCTCGGTCCAGTATCTCCGTGAGGGGATATCTGGCCTGTTTCTGTACAGGTTCGAGCTGCATCCCAGAGGACTCTGAGATGTGCCGAAGGATTCCCAAGAATGAGGAGCCTGAGCCACCCTCCACATGCTGAGGTCGCTCGGGAGAGAGGGTGACAGACAACCTGTGACCTGACCGAGAATCCTCGGTCGGGGCACCAGTCTTAGGTTGAGGAGGCGGTGGTTCCACCACAATGGGTGGAGCAGCTGGTTTTGACCAAGCAACCGGTGCTGGGGTCGGCTCCTCCACTACAACGAGGGGTTGCTTCGGTCATTCGGGTGACAACCACCTAGTGGCCGGAGAAGGCGACAGTCAGCTTATTACCGGCTAACCAGAGTTGCTGCCACATCATGTCCTCATAGCACCGACGCAGCTTGCGTCGGGCCACAACCCTCCGAAGAAGACGATGGCCAATGGCGTGCGGGACGAGACCCGCCAATGTCGGCAGGACCTACCCGACACGAAGAGGACCCAGACTGAGACCTTCAGGGTCGCGATGGTGGGTCGAAGAGGCGGCGGGGGGAAATCCGCTCATCCCTCGGTTCAGGGTCCTTGACCGGGGACTTCAGCACAGGAGGCATGGGCAAGTCCTCTGTAACCACCGGGGGAATTGGTGAAGAAGGGTTGTCAGCTTCTCCAGTCGACAAACCATCCAAAGGGTCGAGAAAAATCTCAACCGCATCAATGGGTTTCTTGGCCGGCTGACCTGATGGGGACACTGTGAAGCTAGCGGCCTTAGCCGCAACCTCGACCGAAGTAGAGAGCCGACACTCCGGGGAAGGGCATCTCTCCCACTCCCATGAACGTTGATGGTGGGACTTACCCTTTCGGTTCCTTTTTCTTCAACCTACTCGAGTGTCCCGAGGGTCCTCCTCCCTTGGTAGAGAGGGACTGACAAAGCTCCTTGAAAGGAGTCAGTGTCAGTGGCTCAGTAGGTAGCACACTCGCCTCTGAGGCCGGGAGATCAGAGGGCTGTGGGTTCAGTTCCCACATCTGGCACTTGGATTAATATCCCAGTACTGACACTGCAGTGCAGCATGAGAGGGGTGCTGCACTTCTGAGGTGCCGTCTTTCGGATGAGACGTTAAATCGAGGTCCCATCTGCCTGGATTGGTGGTAGTTCAGGTGGATGTTAAAGATCCCATGGCACTTGTCGAAAAGAGTAGGGGAATTTCCCCGGTGTCCTGGCCAAATTTCCCTCATTCACAAAAAAAAAAAATACCACCAACAGCTTAACCTGGTTCAAGGTCAGTTGGCATTCATCTGTATCCCCTCCCGGGTCGTGCCTGAAAATAGGCAGGATTTGTCTAGTGCACTTACCCGGTCAACAAAAATAAATAAATAAAGAAGCAGCGAGGAGGAGCCCAAGGAGGCGGGATAATGCCGGCGCTGAGGGAGGAAGAAAGACGCGATCTGGGCGCCGCCTCCTCAAGGCGATCAACTGTTCCAGCTGCTCCCATGAGATACCACCCAATGTGCCTCCTTGACTTCACTGTGGTACCGTTTCTCAGGGTGCCCAGCTGGAGTCAGGCAGCGTGGTCTTCCAGAACCGAAGCCGTGAAGGATTTGAAGATCATGAGCCTGCGGATCGTGTGCAAGACCCAGGCAACAGACGCACGTGGAGTGCAAGTCGGTCCGGGACATTTTCTGCCCGCAAGGGCACCGACGGAAACCAGGAGTGGATTTATCCATTGCAGCCATGAGGGAAGATGAAGACATAAGTCTAGTAAACTTTAAAATAATTTTCGGAACTTCCAAAGGATTAGGATCCAGGCCTAAAATGCAGAGCGCTAAGGAGGGAACCTGAGCTTCCAAGCGGTAAGGAAGATCTGGCGTTATGGGGCGGAGCCGAGGGTTTTACCTTCCGGGTGGGTGGCAGGAGCCAGCTTGAAGACCTTCCGGCAAGATTTAAAGTGGCAAGGAACCCGCCAGACAGTGTGGATTGAACAACATATCCATGTCCCTAGAAAATGTCGTTTGACTTGTTGGTCTAACACCCATTCGTGAGCCCTGGCTGAGGATCGACTGAGCTTGTCTGCCAGGGTATTTTCCACCCCCCAGAACGTGAACTGTGGTCAGGTGAAGGTCGTGCCGAGCTGCCCAATACCAGACTCTCACCGCCTCCCGGCAAAGGGGATAGGAACATGTTCCTCCCTGTTTGTTGAGGTACCAGACTACACACGTTGTCTGACTAGATGA
The DNA here is from genome assembly GCA_016271365.2 of Neoceratodus forsteri. Classification (NCBI taxonomy): domain Eukaryota; kingdom Metazoa; phylum Chordata; order Ceratodontiformes; family Ceratodontidae; genus Neoceratodus; species Neoceratodus forsteri. Next base: position 152,603,137 of record JADMNL010000031.1, on the reverse strand, counting down.
GAAAATGATCGGGAAGAAGTGCCTGTAGGGCATATAAGACTGCTCTTAGTTCAAGCACATTTATGTGCAGTTTCTGCTCGAAAATGAACCTGATGCCCTGAGTCCTGTGAGACCCTAGGTGGGCACCCCAGCCCTCCCCTGAAGCATCTGTTGTCAGCTTCTGGGATGGCAGGGCAATGCAAAATGGAACTCCCAGACACTGGTTCTCCTGAACCATCCACCAGTGTAAGTCCCTGCTCATGGGATCCGACACTAGCACCTCCTGGTCTAGATCGCCAGAGTTTGGTCCCACTGTGACTGAAGCGTCCACTGAAAGATCCTCATATGGAGCCGAGCGAACGGAACTGTCGGAATGGCAGCCGCCATAAGCCCAAGAAGGTGGAGGACTGACCGGACTCCGACCAGTCTGTGACCAGACAGGAGACTAGCCTAAATTTGAAGGGTCTTGACCCTGTCTGGAGGCAAAAAGGCTTTGCCTAGGTTCGTGTCCAGTATCACCCCTATAAACTGGAGGCATTGGCAGGGGACCAGGTGGGACTGGGCCTGGCTGACTGTAATATCCCGGCTGGTAAAAACCTGCAGGGTAGGGGAAAGGGAGTGCAGGAGTTCCTCCCTGGAAGGGGCCGCCAGGAGCCAATCATCTAGGTACGGGAAGACCTGCACACCCTGAGTACGCAGGAGGTGGGCTGCTATCACTGTCAGGCATTTGATAAATACTCCGGGGGGGAAAGACCAAATGGGAGGGCCTTTAACTGGCAGTGGTCCCCCTGAAAGCAAAAATGTAGGTATTTGCGGTGGGAAGGGCACATGGGGATATATAGGTATGCATCTTGCATATTCAGAGTGCACAGCCACTGTCCCGGTCGAAGTAAGGGTAGTAGACTCTGCAAAGAGAGCATTCTGAAGCATTTGTACTCCACGAACATGTTCAGGGAGCTGAGGTTTAGAATAGGTCTCAAGTCTCCCGTCTTTTTCGGAACTAGAAAGAAATGGGAATAGTAACCCGTCCCCCAAAGATGAGTGGGAATGGGTTCTATCGCCGCCTTCGACAGAAGAGATAGGATTTCTTCTAGAACCAAAGGAAGATGTTGCGGGGATAAGATGACTGAGGAGGAGGTTTTCGAGGAGGTTTCTGTAGAAACTCTATCGAGTGTCCGCCAAATATTAGCTGGTGCACCCAAGTGTCTGATATTATCCTCTCCCAACCAGGTAGATGGGAAACCCCCAAACACCGGTTCCTCTGGAATGGCCAGAGGGAGAGGCAGGAACCAGGAGGTGGAGGAGCACAGCAGCAAAGGTTCCCATAAGGTTTTTGCTGGGGGGTCTTGGTTGCTGGAGGGGCCCGACATTTGTGGGCGCGATTTCCTTGGTTAGGCTTCGTTTTTTGTCGGCTTTGGCGACGAAAAGGATGTCACTGCCGTTGAGGAGGCCTGTACAAAGTATGGACTAATTTAAGTGCAGTGCACCTTCTCCTGCAGTTCGTTTATGATGTCCTTAACATCACCCCCCGAACAGCACCGAACCCCTCAAGGGAGCATCCTGTTTGGCAGTCTGCACTTCAGAGACCAATCCTGACACATGGAGCCAGGCATGACGCCGTAAGTCTACGGCGAAAGCAGAGTTTCTGCCAGCTGTGTCCACCGCATCATAGGTGGCACGGAGCATGTGCCTACAGGCTAAATGAGCGGATTGGACCAGGTCTCCCAGTTTCTGTTTGGTCTGTGAATCATGAAGGGAGTCCAGCTTGGATTCTACCTGGCTAAGAACGGACTTCTGGAAGTCCCCCATGTGGCCGATGTAGTTAAGGGCCCTGATGCCTAGGGTCAAAGATTAGCAAATCACCTTCCTGTACTGATCCAGAAATCGGGATTCTTTGTCAGGTGGGGATAAGCTCAGATGTTTTGGACTGGCGTAGCGGCTGTGGGCGGCGCTGATCGCAATAGAGTCCACCTTGAGGTGGAGACTAAGAAAGTCTATACCCTCAAGAGCCTGATATAGGCTGTTCGCCTTCCTCGGAAGGGGGGCTAATGTGGATGGTTGCTTCCAGATAATGGAAACAAGATCGGCGTGAGGCTCTATCCAGGGTGGAATCAGTGTGGGAGCGGTCTCGGGCAGATCCAAATGTGCAGCGAGCTTCTTACGCTGTGGATCTGGCTCCACTGACATGTCTCCTACATCTTTCTCAAGAGCTCCAGAAAAGAAGGATCCACCGGACGGGACTTCGAAGGGTCCTTCGGCCTTCGGTTTTCTGGAGTAAGAGGCTCGTCTCCAGGTTCAGAGTGATCTGATTAGGAATCTGAGTCTGATGGCTCTAACACACACGAAGAAAACTCTTCCCTGGGAGGGGGAGGAACAACTCCTCTGGGGACCACCTGGGGGTGCATGTCCTCCCTGCCCCGGAAGCCAGATGGATCTCCTCTTGCATCGGGTAAAGGGGTAGGGGTCTCCGATGCAAGGGGTCCAGCGTCGGAAGACGACTCTTGACCTCTCTGGTGAACTGAGCCTTGGCTTCAGCCCACCAGGAAGCCAAGACCGCCTTCAGGTCCGTCGGCAACTGCAGAGGTGGTAGCGGAGGGGGACTCTGATGCGGGTAGTTAGAGTACCCATAATAGGAGTATCTGTAACCCAATGGCGGGAAACCCGGTGTTGAGTACTGCAGCATCGGGTACCCTGGTGTCAGGGGCTCTGACGGAGCAGAAGGTCCTGGCGAAGGCCCTGCTGGTGGACCAGACTGTGGAATCGTCAGCCTGGAGGGCGTCGGGCCCGGTGTAGGGAGACCCCCGAGAGGGTCAGACAGTTCTGCTGTAAGAGCAGGTCCTCCACTGGGCAGAGGTATGCCGGAGGGCGGCGTCAGGTTTGGTGCCTGAGGGTCCGGCATTGGGGGCACCCCTGACGGCAGCATCTCTAGGTCCTCGGTCCCGGCCAGGGAAGGAGTATTAGAATCCCCGGGTGGGGCCAGAGGGGACCTCAGAAGGCAATGGCTGTATCCGTTGCGGGGAGCCTGAGGCGTCAGGTGTGGCGGCTGGGTCTGATGCAGGCAAATCTGCTTGGGCAGTCGTCGGAGGGGCGGACGGCAGTCTTAGCAGCGTCTGGGCAGATGTCGGGCGAGCCGGCGTCCGACTTATTGTACTACCTATCCGTGGAAGGCCGTGAAGGAGTGGCGGGCTTGCCAGAAAGGTGTGGGCTGGGCGTTCACCAGAGGCGGAGAGCGGCTTATCAGCCCTGTCTGTGCAGACGTCAGTGGAACTGGCGCCAGACTTACTGGGCCCGCTCTGACCGGAAGGCCTTGGCGGGAGCAGAGGCCTCCTTACTCCAGAGATTCCCGAGCGCAAGCCCGACGGAAGGGGCGATGCCTTCTTGGCAGCCACCAAGACGGCCGTCGAGGAGCGATCCCCCAGAGGGAAAGATATCTGCAGAGCCGCGACTCCAGCCGAAGTCGCGGCTGCTGTGGATGAGGAATCCCAGTCCCGGTGCTTCTCCTTCTCACGTTTCTTTCTGTGGCCTTCTGGAGAGGTTGATGCCTGCCTAAGCTTCTTCAACTCCTTCTCCATGGATGCCATTTTCTTTTTCAGGAGATGGGCTTCCAGGAACTGCTGCCTTCGTTAGTGGGTAGCGTTGTTGAATTTGTGGCAGTGCTGACACTCCACGCGGTGGTCCGGGCCTAGGCACAAAAGGCACAAGGAGTGGCTGTCCTTCTGTGGAAGCTGTGAACCACACGAGTCGCACTTGTTTTTATGCGATTCGGAGGGCGTCGGGGACGACATACACAGCAGATGGTTTTGAAGAAAACTGTAGAGAATCAAAAGAAATTAGTCGAAAAGTCGAAACTTTAGGCAGACGAAAGGTACTGACGAGCGCTGTTCTGCTGCGAGTAACTTTCACAAGCCGATGGCGGGAAAGAACTGGAAGGCAGGCGTGGGGAACCGCCCCCTTATACTGATGTCGTCTGACGCCCGTCACCTGACATGGGGCAGTCCCCCACCACAGACTGCTGGCTAGAAGCTTTTCCGTGGGGTCCTGACGCCTGACGGCTTAGTCCAATCTGTGAATACCTACTGCAAGAGCCCTCTTGAAGATAGATCGATCGTTCCCCCAGCTCCTGGCGCTCTCTTTCCATCAATATCAGTCATCGTTTCACTAAATGGCCATCGAGGGTCCTCTGGTGATGGGTGCGCGTGGCATGGTTGAAGGCCTGGCAGACAGAACAATCTGTGGTCTGGTGTTTAGACCCCAGGCAGAGGACGCAGCGGGAGTGGTCACCCACGTGCAGGATCTGTGCACCGCACTTGGAGCACTTTTTCTTAGACCGATGAGACGGCATACAATGTTGGAGGATGGAAAAAATTAAACATTAACTACTCGAAAAAATGGCGGATGACTGAAGCTGTTCACCGTGAGGTCAGATGATTCAGGTCGATGGCAGGAAAGAACTGGAGGGCAGGCAGGGGACCGCCTCTATTTATAATCACGCTGACATCCCATCACCTGACGCCGGGGGTGCAGTCTTACTTGTAAAGAACTACTGCAGGAACCCTCTCGAAGAAAAAATTACTCACCTTAATAATGTTGCTTTTTCTAATGGAGTCTTGCTATATTATAGACATTAGCAGTTTGATCCAGCTCTAGAACTGCCCCGGAGTCAAATGGTTAAAACCATCCAAAATAGAATTTTGGCACGAGAGCAGCTCTATCTGTGCCATTTCAAACTTGGAACTGTCAGATCTTTACGAGCCAAACTCACTAAGGTCTGTGTGGAAGCTGTAACCACACTAGCCAAATGGCTACCTAAATAATAACAACCATTGATGGTCCCAACACCCAAGACTCAAGTCAGGGACCAGAAATACTAACACCATTCTAATAATATGAAAATGGAACATAAGTATAATGAAACACACGTACACATACACACCCAAAGTCCCAAAGGGGACAAAATGCTAACAGGACATAAGTAGTGCCCACACTAAGTTGCCCGCACCCCACCAAGTAGAGGTTCTGAGAGGGGCAGGTTGGGGGTCTCATAATATACAAGACTCCATTAGAAGAAACAACATTACTAAGGTGAGTAATTTTTTCTTCAAACAACATGAAGTCTTGCTATATTATAGACATTAGCAGAATACAGAGCAGTACCTCCATGGAGGAGGCAGAACCTACTTAGGGAATAGGCTCTGAAGAACAGCTGTGCCAAACCGAGCATCTCTCCTAGCCTGGACATCCAGGAGAAGTTTTGCAAAAGTGTGTACCGCTTAAGCAGCAGCCTGGCAACTTAATAAAGGGATATTCTGGCAGCAGCCAGAGACGAGCTGTACCCCCTGGTAGAATGAGCCCTCAAACCCGGGAGGGGGCTCTGCCTACTTTCTGATAACAAAATTGGATACAAGAGACAATCCACCTGGCTATTGATCTCTTAGTGGCAGGTTTGCCTTTCCCAACTTCACCATAGGTAAAGAAAAGTTGGAGGGATTCGAACCTGTGACCTTTGGTACGCTCTACATAATAACTAAGAGCTCTCTTAACATCCAGGTTGTGCAACCTCCTCTCACCAAGAGGAGTGATCAGTTAAAAATACTGGAAGGGAGATAGATTGATTAAGATGGAAATCTGAAACCACCTTAGGCAAAACTTCCTATTAGTCCTAAGGACTACCTTATCCCTGTGGAAAGAAATAAAATCAGTCTCCACTGACAAGGCCTGCAATTCCCTTTAACGCCTGGCAGAAGTGATAGCCACTAGAAAACAGTTTTCCAAGTTAGGTACTTAAGCTCTGCAGAAGACAGGGGTTCAGAAGGGGTTGCATTAACTGGGCAATGCAAACATTAAGGTCCCAAGCAGGGCCGGTTCCAAAAGGGAGGATTAGTATGGAGTAATCCTTAAAAACTTGAAAAACACAGGATGAGAGGAAAGAGGGATGACTTTCCTGCTGACACAAAAAGCAGACACAGCTGCCAAATGAACTCTCAGGGTAGCTGGTCTGAGACCCAAGGAATTAAGATGTACCATGTAATCTAACAAAATGGGCAATTCAGCCAATTCTGTGGAAATATTTTTCCCAGCACACCAAATGGAAAACCTTTTCCATTTAGAACTATAAGTAGCCCTAGTGGAAGGCTTTCTGAAGCCTTTAGATCTCAAGAACACCCTGAGAGAGTGTAAATCAGCAAACTCTAACTCCTCAAGAGCCAGGCCTTGAGGTTGATGGATTTGAGGTCCGGATACCAAACCCTTCCTGGGCACAAGTCAACAGATTGTGATTCCTGGAGGCACAGGGAAGATGGACTGTCAGAGACAGAAAGAGTGGGTAACCAGGGCTGCCTGGCCCAATCCGGGCAATCAGAATCACCCTGCAAGGCTGAGATCTGATTTTGACTAGTACTTTGAATAGAGAGGAAAGGGGAAAGCATAGAGGAACTTCCTCCCAATCCAGAAGAAGGGCATCCAGGGGAACTGAGCCCAGCACTGGAGGTCTGCAACAGAACAGAGGAAGTCTGTGATTGTCTGGGGCTGCAAAAAATCTATCTGAGGGATGCCCCACCTGGCAAAAACTATCCCCAGCACTTGAGGATCCAGGGACCATTCGTGATGGCCCTGGGAAATCCTGCTGAGGGCATCCGCTAGGACATTGTCCTTCCCTGGAAGATGAACTGCTATGAGGGAAGTGTTCAGGGAATAGGCCAGACACCACAACTTCATTGCCTCGGTGCACAAGGCCGAAGACCGAGTGCCCCCCTGTTTGCTGATGTACCACATTGTTGTGGTGTTGTCTGTTCTGACTTGTATCACCTTGTCGTGGACAGATGCAGAAAAGCTTGGAAGAGCTAAAAGACAGCTCTGAGTTCCAGCAAACTGATGTGGAGCAGAGATTCTGGGGGACCAAACTCCCTGGTGGAAAGGTCGCCCATGTGGGCTCCCAATCCAGAAGGGAAGCATCTGTAGTGAGAGTCAAGTCGTGAGAAGGGAAATGAAGGGGACCCCGCCTAATTGCTCTGATCCTGCCACCACTGGAGAGCTAGGATCAAGGTTGAGTCACTGGGACCAACTTGAAAGGGGTCTCTTCTCTGAGACCAAAAGGTTCTCAAGTGAAACTGAATGTCTCTCATCTGAAATCTGGCTCCCTGCACAACAGCTGTGGATGCAGCCATGTGCCCCAGGAGCTGCAGAAAGTGTCTTGCTGGTCAAGAGACCTGCAGAGTGAAGAAAGAGGCCAGGGCCACTAGATTCCTTACCCTTTCTGGGGGAAGAAAGGCTCTGGCTAGCTTTGTATCCAATTCTGCCCCTATAAAGGTGAGTACCTGGACTGGTTCCAGAACCGACTTTGGTAGGTTTAGCAGAAAACCCAGGGAGGTGAGAAGCTGCTGGGTGACCTGCAGGTGAGATTTTACCTGTTCTGGGGACTGGCCTACAATGAGCCAGTCGTCTAGATAGGGAAAAACAGCAATCCTCTGCCTCCTTTAAGTGGGCCACTGCTAGACACTTTGTGAATACCCTTGGAGCAGAGGTAAGGCCGAAGGGCACTGCTCTGAACTGGTAATGACCTGAGGGCAGTTCGAATCTGAGGTACTTTCGATGGGATCTTCTGATTAGGACATGGAAATAGGCATCCTTGAGGTCCAGGGAGGCTAGCCAGTCCCCTGGCCTTAGGGAAGGTAAAATCATTGCCAGAGTTACCATTTTGAACTTTGGTTTCAAAAGATGCTTGTTCACATATCTGAGATCTAAAATGGGCCGCCACTCTCCTGTCTTTTTTGGGGTAAGGAAGTATCTGGAATACAGACCCCTGCCCTGATGCAGGGGAGGAGCCCTTTCTACTGCTCTGAGAGCCAACAGGGATGAGACCTCTGTTTCCAGAGCGAGGTCTCTGAAGCGCTTGCAGGTAGGAAAAAGTCTGCTTCTCAAGAGAAACTTTTGAAGCTGAGAACCAGACCCTGGCTTACTACTTCCAGAACCCACTTGTCTGAGGTTAAAGAAGCCCAATTCTGACTGAAGTAAGCCAGCCTGCCCCCACTGGTACAGGAGATCGCCCTGGGCACCCCATCAGGGTGCCTGTTTCGCAGGAGCTTTAGGCTGGGGGTGGAGCAGGTCTGCCACCCCTCGCCTGCCCCTGCCTCAGAAGAAGCCCCTCTGAGCATAGGCAGAGGAGGCCTGAGTCTGGTAGAAAGGCCTGTGAAAAGGCTCACCCCTACCCCTGGGGGCATGCCTTGAGGAGTGGCTTGCCGCCCTTAGCCTGGGCACTTGTAAGTAGTCCCATATTCATCCATCTTTCTTCATGTAATTCTCTGTCTGCTCTCCAAACAGAGAATTTCCCACCACAGGAAAATCCATAGCCTTAGTCTGGGTATCCCATGACAAACTAGTACACCTGAGCCAGGCCAACTTACTAAAAGCTACAGATGTGGCCATGACGCTGAGAGGAAACATCATTAACATCCACAGCAGCATGAAACTTGAACCTTAGAGGCTTCAATGCCATCAGCAGCCACCTGTTCTAGTTCACTAGCCAGCTGGCCATGGGCCTGCTTGGCCAATTGCATAACAGTATCCCATCTAGATTTCTGATACCTAGCTACATAAGCCATATAATTTGCTTGCCTGAGTTCCAGAGAGGCTGCCATATACTGTTTTTTTGCCATGGCATCAATCTTCCTGGAATCCTTGTCAGGAGGATGTGAAGCCAAGGGAATATTAGCTTTATCACAGGCAGCAGCCTGAACTACCCCAACATGACTGCATTGCTGAGAAAGGAATTCTGTATCAGGGCCTGACAATGTATACCTTCTGTCCATCTTTTTATCTACAGGAGGCACAGAATTAGGAGCTTTTAAAATTGTAATTGTTAGTTTCCTAAAAGACTTATGTAAAGGAATAGACAATCTCCTAGACTTTGGAATATCCATCATTTCTACAAAATCAGGCTCCTCTTGCTCATCCACAGCCTCTTCTAAAGGAAGCTGGAGGGTTTCAGCAACTTTTTTATAAAACATAAAATGAGATGGGGACTCAGACAACATAGGGGGAGATTCTAAAGGTCTGTCTGGGGAGATGTCCGGTTCAATGGGCACACCCAGACCTTCCCAGCCACATTCATACTGTTCATAATCCTCCTCCCCTCCTCTGGTTCTAAAAATTCCTCAATATCATAATCCTGAACCACTGGGACCGACGAGAACCGACCTTTTACCAGATAGTGGTGGTTCGGATGGACCCTGAGACAGTGACTGGACAATTTGTATGGCTTTGCTATCTCTGCAGCAGCTGGAGAAGGAATTTTGGACTCAGACCTGCTGATTTTCTTGTTTTCTTACTGGAATTGGTTCCTCAGAACCAGCTTTCTTTTGCCCGAGGAAGTCTGGCCCTGGTCAGAGGGCACTCCTCTGGTTCGGTTGGCACCGAACCGGCTGGCCATCCGGTCAGCGGACTTTTTGGCCTCTCGTTCCCTGAGCCTGCCCAATCTTTTTTCCAGGGTGGCTGCAGGGAAATTCTTACATACCTGGCAGTCTGACTGGAGGTGGTCAAACCCCAGACAATAAACACATGTGGTGTGCGGGTCAGCCTTGGCAAAGACTTCCCCACAAACATCACAGTGTTAAAACCCAGTGGGCCCGGTTTTTCTTTTGGGTTTCTCAGACATAATGCCAGCCTAACCAAAAACTTGTCCTTTTAACGGCAGTGCCAGGCAAGACACCCTTATCGGTTCCTAACCGTGTCACGGGTATTGGAAAAAAACGTAATAAATCCGTTTTTTTAAGAACCGGGAACCGCACTCTAAAATAGTAACTTTTAGTTTTAAATGAGTTTTAAACCCACTGATCGGTTCAAAACCGAACCGATAACTTACAAGTTCCACACAGACAAAACCTTCATTTACTTACGGTTACCACAGATAGAGCTTGAACCGAACGGTTTTGCGGTTAAAATAAAACTATTCTCGGTTAAATCCAACCGAGAAAACACTTTTTAAACCGAGAAATGAACCGAGAGCAGAAGGAGAAATCTCCGGAGCGACTGTTCACTGAGGCGAAGTAAAGAATATGACGGTTCAAGTTTGAAATGACACAGATAGAGCTGCTCTCGTGCCAAAATTCTATTTTGGAATGGTTTTAACTATTTCACTCCGGGGCAGTTCTAGAGCTGGATCAAACTGCTAATGTCTATAATATAGCAAGACTTCATGTTGTTTGAAGCAAGATCTTGCATCCTCCCCCCAAAACACCACCAGCATTCTGCAACCGATGGCTATGGGGGTGATTAAGAACTTGAAAGGCCACTACAGATCACTAGTGGCGGGCAAAATCATTAAAACGATCGATGAAGACAGCAGTGCCCATGCTGCTGAAACTGTACGGAAGGTAAACCTGCTTAAGACCACCTATATGCTGCAGAGATCCTGGTGCAATGTAAAAAGGGAAACCATAAAGCACTGTTTTAATAAAGCTGGATTTGGTTAACAACCAGAGCAGGTTCACGAACATGCCATGCTAGACGTTGTTCCTTTGCCAAACTCTATAGACAGCACAGCTTACGATGCCTTCATTGAGATGGATGCTAATGAACCAACTGAGGGTGAATTGACCGATGAGGAGGTAGTTGCTGCGGTTCATAAGGCTACAGATTCTCAGGACGAAGGTGAAGAGGATGGTGAAAACCAAGATGAACCCCCAGCTGCAACTGCCGATACACTCACCGGAATTCAGAGCACCATGAAATGGTGTCAGCAGAGAGGAAATGTCCATTGCTGAGATAAGCTCCAGGACATTAAGATGGAGATCAGAAGACAGGCCATAAACTAAATGAAGCAGCGAAAAATAACTGATTTCTTCCACACTTCATGTTCGACTGCTGAGGGAATCAAGTAAGACGAGGGACTTCTGTCAACACATACTGACCCATACTGAAATGCACCTTCACACTGCACTTATCCCACTCAAGCTCTTTTAAAGAAAATATAAATATTTAGGTTTTAAAATGCACGAAGCGCATCAACCTGAGGCCTCCTTCTGATAAGCTGCGGCACTGTACCATATAAACAGTGCTAAGAACCCAAGACTCGCCGAATGTTAAGAAAATAAAGATTTAATATTTAAAACTGCACTAAGTACATCAACACCAACCACTCCATCGAATCAAACCTGTGCCTCCTTCTGCTAAGTTGAGGAACTGTATAACAGTGGTAATAAGCTCTAAAATGCACTATGTGAGCCGATGACTCGCCGAATAATGATGCTCGGCTTAGCGAGACAGTTGCAAAAGCGGGACGCTGGGCCGTCAACAGGGGTGTCCCAACTAAACGGCTTGTACTGTATTCTGTCATCAGACAGGACTGGAACCTCCTTCCACAGGTCATTATACCGGTTACCCGCCAATTAAAATGCCCCATCTAAGTACCTGCTGCTGCCATCACATTCATTGTCTACACTGGGATAACACCCCTCCTCGCCACAAGGCACTTCTCAGAAGCAGTCTTACTCCTCAACACCCTCCTCATTAACATGTTTCAGATACCATCTTACTTCTCCTTAACACCCCCCCCCCGGTATTTTTTTTCCCCCCAGATGCTTGTCTGGCCTCCCGACACATCAGAGAATGAAGTCTGGAGGCCGCAACTGACCTATGAGATGGTTGCGGGTGGACACTTCATCTGCTCAGTCTATACGGTTACCCCCACCCCCAAGGTGGAAAGTATCCCTGGGGATGCTCTTTCCACTTACCAGCCTGCATGGACCACTGAAACCTGAGACACAAAACTGGATTGCTGACATGGCAAATGGCTTCCAAGCCACTGCACTACACACGGTTAATGGAGGAACAGACATAACGACTACTATATCTGAGAATATCATACTCACTGGGTTAATAGTGTTGACCAGTTTTCTGGGCTTACTAAACTGCATAAGGCTTTCTCGGAGGTTGTTCAGTGGTCCCTCTACCAGTACCTTCTGTTCTTTGTAGTAGTTCAGCAAGTGGTTCCAAAGAGGCTGTTTTGACAGAGCCTTCGGATTTCCAACAATAATCACTCCATACCTATACAAAAACAAGAAATGCTTTATCACCACACCTAATGAACTTGCCTATACAGATTATCTGTAATCATGTGACCGTGCCTATACAGAGATTATCTGTTAAAAAAAAAATACATATTTATATATAAATATATATTCACCGAACTAATGTTTCTTCCAAGGAATCCCTCTATTTGCTGGATTGACCAGCCCCAGAGAGAGAGTAGAATTTTATGCCAATTATGGAATCTCAGAATGAAATTCAAACCCCTGCTGTGTGGTCACGCTGCACTCGGCCCTCTTACATCAGATTTATTTCTGGAGCTGGGGGAGAAGTGCCCACTTGACCCATCAAAAAAGAATTCTACTAAATTTTGAGTCCCTGTGGGCTCGTTAAAGTAGCAGAAAAAAATTTTAAAACTAGATCACGTGTATAAATTATAAGGCAATGCAACATGTAATGCTCAAGCAAAATGAAAAGAACTGATTCTTGAAGAACATTTTCCAGGTTCTAGAAGGGGAGGCAGGGATGGGTCTGTTAAGCACAATGAGTGATCCCTTGGAAGAAACAACATTTACTATGGTGAGTATTTTTTTCCTCAACCCCAGGAATCCTACACCATGCTTACTGTACACTACAAAGCAGTACCTTGGGAGGCTGGGTACAGAAACCTATTTTGGGAAAAGATTCCTCAAAACAGCCGTGCCAAAGTTGGAATCTTTTTTGGACTGCACATCCAGGCAATAGTGCTTTGTGGAGATGTGTACTGTTTAGCATGTAGCTACTTTAACAAAATGTCTTGCAAAGGAATGTCCCTTGCTACTATCACAGAGGCAGATGTGCCACATCTGGAGTGTGCCCTAAGGCCTTGAGGTGGCACCTTGCTGTAACAGAACTGTATGCAAGAGACTATCCAGCAAGCAAGCATTCTCTTGGATGCTGGCCTACCCATGCCCATCTCTCCATATGTTACAAACTGGGAAATTGACAACAAAAATGGAAAATGACCTGGGGGTAGTCATATCAGATGACCTGCAGGCAAGCAATGTGAGACGGCAGTAAGGAGGGCTGGGGGGATACCGGGATGCATAGGGAGAGGCATCACCAGTAGAAAACAGGAGGTAGTTATCCCTCTGTACAGACAGTTGGTGAGATCCTATCTGGAGTACCGTGTGCAGTTCTGGAGACCCCATCTCCACAAGGACATAGACAGGAAGGAGGCAGTCCAGAGTAGGGCAACTAAAATGGTGCAGGGTCTGCACCAGAAGCCATACAAAGAGAGACTAAAGGAAACAAATATGTATACCGTCGAGGAAAGGAGGGCAAGGGTACAGACAGGAAAATTACGTACCTACCGTAATTCTTGATCTTCTTGGACGAGTCTCCACCACTCATTCACACTAGTGGGATTAGGGCCGGAGGCACTAGGACCCATCGGGAGCAAACTTTTTGCTGGAGGGTCGGTAGCGAGAGATGGCGCCCTTGAGACCTGGCGCCTATGAGCTACCTGCCTCCAGCGTAACACTTCTCAGCGCACCGACCCTCCAACCGCCTCAGTACCTTTTTTACCAAGGAGGTGCAGCGCAACTAACGTAAAGAGTAACTGTAACATTAAAAACACGGACATAAGATAGTCCGTACGACCCGTGTAAGAAGGGTCAGTAAAGAAGTCCTCACAGCCTAAAGATTTGAGGGAGTGAAGACCAACACAGCGGTGAGCTCGGGGGATGGAGGGTGGGCGTGTGAATGAGTGGTGGAGACTCGTCCAAGAAGATCAAGAATTACGGTAGGTACGTAATTTTCCTATCTTCCTGGACCTAAGTCTCCACCACTCATCCCACCAGTGGAGATACCAAGCTGATAATCCCCAAAAGGCGGCAGGAGAGCCAGAGCTCACATGTCTAAGGTAGAAGCCCATTAAGGATGGTTCTGCCGAATCGAAATGTCGCCTGGCATGAACATCCAGTGCATAGTGCTTAACGAAGGTATGCACTGAGCTCCAGGTGGCGGCGTTGCAGATATCTGCACTGGAACATTGCACTTCCGCCAGGGATGTCCGCGACCGCTCTAGCAGAGTGAGCGACACTCTACCTTCTAATTTAACCTGAGCCATGGAGTAGCAATGTCGAAGGCATGCCACTAACCATGAGGAGATGCATCTGATAGCGACAGGTTGACCCAGCCGGGTGTCGCTGAAAGAAACAAAGAGTTGTTGAGTCTTGCGAACATCCTGGGTTCTGTCCAAATAGAACCGCAAGGCTCTCTTAACATCCAAGGAATGAAGAGCCGTTCCCTTCATTTTGGAAATTAGCGAAGTAAGCGGAAGTACCAGAGGTTGGTTTAGATGGATTCTGACACAACCTTGGAAGAAATTTTGGATGAGTACGGAGAACTACTTTGTCTTTATGGAAGACAGTATCTGGAGGGTCTGTAACCGGGGCATGTATCTCAGAGACTCTGCGGGTGAGGTAATGGCCCCAGGAAACAGTCTTCCAGGTAAGAAATTTTAGCTCACAGGTAGCTAGGGGTTCAAAGGCTTCCAGTGAGCATGTCCAGCACCAGGTAAATGTCCCAGGCTGCAACTGGACGCTAACAGGGTCTGGTATGAAGAATCCCTTAAGAAATCTCTTCACCATAGGTAACTGAGCCAGAGTCAGGGATGAAACCAGCTCATGGAACGCTGAGATGGCACTAAGGTGAACTTTAACTGTGGAGTACTGAAGACCTGAGTTAGATGGGTCCAAAGATACTACAGAACCTTGTCAGGAGGACAGGAAAAGGGGTTCCAAGAGGACTTTGCACCAGAGAAAAGCAGCTCCATTTGGATGCGTATGTTTCCGTGTGGCTGGCTCGAGCAGCCAGAAGGATGCTCGAGACTCTACGGAGAGCGTTGAACCGATTTACTTCTATCTCTTCAGGAGCCAAGCATGAAGGTGAAGTGATTTCAGGTTGGATGGACCAACGAACCCTGGGTCAAGAGACTGACTTGCAAGGGAAGTGGACTTGTGCTCAAGCACCACTCCCATACCCTCATTGCTTCCTGCAAAGGGATAAGAGTGAGCACCGCCTTGCTTGATTGATGTAATCGTCACAGCTTTGCTGCCCGCTTGAAGGAATGTTCTTGTGACAAAGGACATCCTTCAGAGCTTGGATCGCATAGAGGACCGCTCTCACCTCCAAGACATTTATGTGGAGATGAGATTGAACGGAGTCCATACACCTTGAGTGTGGAGGGAGAGACAGTGAGCTCCCCATCCCATTAGCGGGCGTCTGTGGTGATGGAGATCTGATGGTCTCGAAGAGCAAAGGGAACCCTTTGAGGAGACTGCTCTCTTGAGACCACCAGGTGAGAGACCTTCGAAGGGGTTGCGTCACCTTGATGGGATAAGACTGGGGGTGAGAGGTCGGAGACCACTGAGTGGAGAGCATCCATTGGGTGGTTCTCATGTGCAACAGACAAGGGTACAGTGAACACGAGGGCGCCATGAGGACCAACATACGTTGCTTCAGAGAGCTGTAACCGATTGGTTCTCCCTGATGTAACGGGCCATCCGAAGGATGTCGAGTCTTCTGTCTCTGGAAGGAAAGCCTTGCGGAAGAGGTGACTAGAAGCGTCCCTAAGAAAAGAGCCTCTGGGAGGGCTGCAGTAGGGATTTTTCAGATTCAGCAGAGCCCCATGGACGTGAGAAGAGGAAGTCGCTTTGCACGGCTTCCAAAGTCTTTGGCTGGACGGGCTTGCTAGAAGCCAATCGTCCAGGTAGGGAAAGACTCGGAGTCCGCCTTTCCTGAGATGCGCCGCGAGAACTGCACAACACTTTGTAAAAACTCGCGGCGCCGAGGATAGCCCAAAAGGCAGGACTCTGAACTGATAATGCTGACCCAAAGCTACAAACCTGAGGAACTTGCGGTGGGTCGGGTGGACGGGGATATGCTGGTACGCATCCTGCATATCCAGAGAGGCCAGCCAGTCGTCCTGATGCAGCAAGGGTAACAGGGTACATAGGGAAATCATTTTGAATTTCTCCCTGGGGAGGAATTTGTTCAGCTTTCTGAGGTCTAGAATGGGGCGCATCCCCCCAGTTTTCTTTGGAACCAGAAAGAAATGGGAGTAGAACCCTGTGTTCCGCAAATGCGGGGGCACCAGTTCTATTGCCCTGTTGTTCAGAAGGCCCTCGATCTCGGTGGTGAGGAGGTCTGACTGAGAAGCCGACAACCTGGGTTGTCGTCTGGGAGGACAATTTGGGGGGGGGAATTGAGAGAGTAACCCTCGCGAATTATCCGAAGGACCCATTTGTCTGAAGTTATGGACTTCCACTCGTTGTAGAAGTACATCAGACGACCTCCCACCGGAGGAGAAAGTTCCATCTCGGGCAGTGTGGATAGAACTTGGGCCAACAACTCATAAGGTGGCGCTGGGGTTTAGGCCCCTGCGCTTTCTGCTGCGTCTTCTTCTGAGGTTGGGCAGGTTGGCTTTTATGGAAGCTTCCCCTGCTTCTGCCTCGAAAGGACTGACGATTAAGAAACTGGACGCCTGTTCGCATGCCCGCGAGAGGGGGCAGGCGGAGGTTCTGGCCAATTTAATGGCCGATCTAGTCTTTTAGGAGGCTTCTAAGGCTTGCTCCACCTGAGGGCCGAAAAGATAGGTGCCATCAAAAGGCAGCGCCATTACCTGCTGCTGAGCATCCTTCGTGAAGCCCGAAGAACGCAGCCAGGAATGGCATCGAGTACAAATCCCTGCAGCAGCTGAACGAGAAGCAGTGTCGAAAGCGTCCATGGCGGCTTTGACTTGTTGGTTATAGGATTCAATACCTCTAGTAACGGGCAATAGAAGCTCTGACTTGGAGTCCGAATCTGGAAGAGCTTCAACCATTCTTTTCATAGAGTGCCACAGGATATACTCATACTGAGAAAAATAGCCGTGATAACTGGCAATACGCATACTTAGAGTGGAGGCAGCAAGACTCTCTTACCTAATGTATCAATCTTACGACTCTTTGTTAATAGGTCGAGCTGAAGTAGCTTGAGGAAGAAACGACCTTGGTCATTCTCTGCCAGGACTACAATAGGATCCGAAATGCTTGGGATGCCAAAAATAGGACGATCCTTGGGAGCTGAATACTTCTTATCAATGGATTTAGCCACTGAATGATTAAGAGCAGGATTATTCCATACCATTTGAGACAGCGTCAAGGAAGGCTGGATCGGAGGAGTCAAATCAGAGGGATCTCCAAGCATGAAGGTACTGGAGTCTTAATATCTTCCCAGGATCGATGTCTGTAGTCTGGAGAAAGAGTGGATCTCAGGTTCTTCAAGCAGAGACTTAAAGGACAGGTCCTCGACCACAGGCTCTGTAGCAAAGAAACCGTTTCCTCCACTTCATCACCAACCAAGGTCTGGGTCAGGCTCAACATCATCTCCTGATGGTCCAGAAAGGACTGTTTGGACAGGAAAGGAAATGAAATTGGGAGAGGAGGAAATATCAGAAAAACAAGAAGTCCCCGAGGACCCCGGCGCCAGGCAGCAAAGCGGGCTGAAGCGGCACCAGAGGCTGAAGGCGCCAAAGAGCACGCGCCCCGCGAAACTCCCCAGGCGGCGCCGCAAACGGCGCCGGCTGGACGAAGCGCGCCACGGACGGCGCCGCTAGATCCAACGGGCGCCGCTGGACGGCTCCACAAGACCCACCGGCACCAAAAACGCGCCCGATAAGCCAACAGACCCAGAAGGCGCCGGAAAAGCCTCCAGGAACCTGGAAAGCAAGAGGAAACAAAACCAGGAGATAAGGGCATCGGTGTGGCCCCCTGCGCCGCAGCCATGTGAGGGAAACACCTAAGCACAGAGTCGCAGGCACCGAAGAAGGCGCCGCGCGACTAGGAAGGTCCAACCGCCCTACCTGATTGCCGGAGGGGCCCGAGGGCTCCGAGGCAACCGAGCCAGGCAGAAGAACCAACCTCCGAGCCATCGCTCCATAAGAGCGGCCCACTGATGAAACTGCTCATCTGGAGCCCTACCTATAGGCGGGAGGGCTCCGATGTCGAGGACGACGATTACCAGAAGTTGGCGACTCCGAAGAAGGAGGCGGCAACTAGCAATGATAACCGACCGATGACGGCGCGAGACATACCAGAGGCGACCTCGAGAGACCTTCTCTTTTGACCTGTGGGCGCAAGAAGAGCTCGAGGCGAGAACGGCCGTGAAAGCGACCGCTTATTTTTATGCCTGACGGGGACCGCCCATCCCCGGCATCGGACTGACCGCTGTCGGAACCCCGCTGAGTTTCTTGAGAAGGAGGTTGACGGACCCAGCCCGGCTGACTGAACAGCTTTCATCTGAAGTCTCCTACACGTCACCTGACCTGCTCATGGTTGACTCCGTCCAGTAGGCCGAGACTTCTTCAAGTAAATTAAATTTAAGATATTAAAAAAATTTTGAAATAGAATAAAATTAAGCGATACTACTACTCGTGATAATGTTACAAAACAAACTGAAAACTAGCGCTAGTTTGAAGTTTGACTCCCGACGAACTGACGTGGTATACTGAAGCGCACTACGTGGCGGGAAAAAGGAACTGAGGCGGTTGAGTGGTCGCGCTGAGAAGGTCGTTAATGGCCGAGGCCGCAGCTCATGGGCACAGGTCGCGCGCCACCATCTCTCGCGCCGACCCTCCAGCAAAAAAGTTTGCTCCCGATGGGTCCTAGTGCCTCCGGCCCTAATCCCACTAGTGTGAATGAGTGGTGGAGACTTAGGTCCAGGAAGATTTTCAAGTACCTCAACGGAATTAAAGTGCAAGAGGGTAGCATATTTCAGAAAAAGGGATGTGCAAGAACAAGGCGGCACAATTTGAAGATAGAGGGGAGATGGCTCAGGGGCAACATGAGAATTAAAATTATGTACCTACTCTAAATATTAATCTTCTCTTGTATCTTCACCATTCATTACTGCTGGGTGTAAGCTGGAAGTGCGCACCCACTACGGGAGCTTTGTTTGGGAGGAGTCAGCACCAACGCCACCCGTGAGAGTGATGCACCGCGTGATGCGCGAGGGTGGCCATTAGGTGCATGAGAGACTCCTTCATCCCAGTTCGGCTTTAGTAAAGTGGCTAAATAAAAGATTTTGGACAATAAGAGCGAGGCAAGAGACTGAGGGATAGACAAAGGAAAGGAAACAAACTGAAAAGAATAAGCTGGAAAAAGACAGGAAAGAGGAGAATCCTACCTAAGGGACCACAGTCCCAAGGGTGGCTCTGAGGAGAAACAGATAAGGGAGAAGAAGAAGAAAAGAGGGAAGAGGGAGAAGAGAAGGGGATACTGGGAGGAGGGGAAAATTCTGCCACGAGTTGAGAGAGAAATTGGCTTTAACGCTTATCAGCTCTGCACTTAAAAGTAAGGCAGCAAGGATCCCTTCTAACAAAACTTGTCTACGTGGTATGACCAAACCTTCTTCACAGCTTGGCATGAGAGGGGCAGATTTCCCTACACATCCCACTATCCTATTACCCATCACTCAAGCTGAGAGCTCACAGATTGCCAAGGCAAATAACCTATTCCAGGGAGGAAGCGCCCCCAACTAGGTAAAGGGAAAAAGGCCCCACTAGCACACAGACATGTGTTAGTACTGGGGAGGAAGAGGAAGCCCTAAGAGAGGGCAACCTCTTGGTAAGGTGAACAGAGACAGAGAAGGAAACTCGTTCGGACTCCCTGGAGGAGGCAGGGACCAAAGAAGCCAGACCACCCGTTCAGGAAGGCAATTTCCTAATCTGGCTAGAACAGACGTTAACTAGCCCCAGTCTGGCATACACAAGCCAAGATTCAGGGACACCAGCTAGGTCTGAAGACTGAGGGAAGAGGACTGTCTTAAGAAACTAGCCCTGTTGGCTGGTCACTGAATGAGCGTGGCCTGAAGGTAAAGTCCCGAAGGCAGACCTTCAAGAAAAACCAGAAAGTTCCCTCAGAGAAGGACAAGCTCTCCTCCTCTCCAATCCTTCGCTGCTCACCTTAGAGAAGAACAGAAGGCCCCGAGGATCAGGGTTTAGTCCCTAAACTGCCTTGGGGGGTGGGAGGAAGGAGGCAGGGAGATGCCCAAGAAACAAGAGGCGCATGGGGGAAGGGTGGGCAGGATTCAGTAATGAATGGTGAAGATACAAGAGAGAACATCAATAATTACAGTAGGTACATTAATTTTAATATCTTCCCTAGTCAATCTTCATCAATCCTGCTGCTTGGTGAGTACCAAGCCCCCCCGGAGGGGGCCTGATGTTCAGCCCTGAGGGAACAGATTCCTCAGCCCCCTACTGGTGGAAAGCAGGAGGAGAAGACCCTAACCAATAGACTGGGGCAGTCTAAGGTTGCTGAGGATGAGGGGGTGTCCCTCGTGGCCGGGGGGAATGGAGGATGCCCCTTAAGAATCCTCCTCGCCCTGCAGGAAAACAGACGGGTCCCCTGGAAAGCAGCGGAAGTCACCCTACGCCAAGCAATGGGTGACAGTCTGGACAGACGAAGCCAGGCCATCTGCCTTATGCAGATCGCTGTCCCTACCAGTCTGGAAGCCACCTCATTGGCGTCATAGGACATCCTTGCCTGGTGCCTTGCAAGCTCCAGACCCTGTGCAGAGAGGGCAATGGCTTGTCTGGACTGCTCCATATCAGGCATAGATGCCAGAACCTTCACCAGCATCGACCACAGATGCCTGCTGTAGGCAGCGTGGTGTGCCTGATTTGAGCCTATACACATTAGAACACAAGCTGAAGAGAAGACTCTCCGTCCCCACTGGTCAAATTCAGCAGAATCCGGATCCGGGGTCGATAATGTGCCAGTCACCGAGGCCCGGAAATAGTGTATAGGGATGTCAAGACCGAGGGTGGAGTGGTGGGGAGCCTAGAGACTCGTGTGGGAGGCGACAATACTGTCTCCTGCAGTCTGCGGGACTGGAGAAGGGCAGCTAGAGACTACCAGGTGCTGACAGATGCCTCCTGGAAAGGTTTGCAGGAAGACACCACAAGGTGGCGAGTGTTGAATTTACTAAGGAATGCATGCATCTGCCGCTTCGGTGTTTCCCTTCGAATGAAGGAAATCAAAATTTAAATACCTGTAAATTTTCTTTCTCCAACGGCTGGTCTCCAGGCTTCCTTACACCTGGGCTGTACCTCCTGATGCTGATCCACAGGCAGGAATCAGATCTCTGCAGCAGTGGACGTCCAGTCCCACACTTGCTGTTCTCCTCAGTTCTTCCTAAAGCAGTCCAGTGTGGCAATATTACAAGAACTTGGGAACAAAAAACAAGAATTTTAAGGCACATAAAACCGTGAGGCCAGCCAAGTATATACATTCTGGGAGGGAATCTGAAGCCCGGAGACCAGCTGTCGGAGAAAGAAAATTTAAGGTATTTAAATTTCGATTTCTCTCTCCTAAGCTGGTCTCTGGGCTTCCTTACACCTGGGAAATACAAAAGCAGTAAGTCCCCAGATGTCCCGGTTGGGAAGAATGTCAAGAGCCCTTAAGGGTTCACCAACGCTGAAACACTCTGCAGCCAAAGGATGCCTCTGCGAGACATCACCTCAGTGAGAACCTTTTTTTTTTTTCATAGAGAATGCGAATGGACATCAAAAGGCCACTCAGTGTGAGTGTGCTCGTCTTCTCTGAATTATGCCCACGAAGGGAGCCATGGACTTTCAAGGGGCCATGGGCTCTCACTGGGCCAGGTAAGTTACTCTGGCCTGAGCATATGCCGTCGAGGTGACGGATAGAATCCATTTGGCTATAAAGCCTAATGAATCCTTGCTGCCCCAAATGTATTATTAAGCTGGTATGAACACAGCTGAAGTTTTATGAATAGTTTCCTCTCTCTCAATGTCCATTTTTCTCCCTCTTCCCAGGTCTAGTGTATGACATTTTCCATCCTTGTTGCTTTTAGAGAGTGGGCAGAAGGAAGGAAGAAATGAACCCTTGATTGTAATAGAGGGGAGACATAACTTTGGCAAACAATAAGTGGAACTGTTCTAGCCCTGATGAGCAGTGTACAGCTCTTGGGCCAGCAATGCTGTTTGTTTGCGGAAACTCCTAGCGAGAACAAGAGCTTTGTGAAAAAGGGAGACCTTTATATTGAGAAGCATGATGGATGCTTGCAAGGCTCTAAGGGGCCTTGGTCACGACATGAGAACCATATTAAGACTCTAAGGTGATAGCTTTGGTGGACTGAAGATGTTTTAATGCTGCTGCCTGAAGGAGTACTAGACATGGGAATATGAACCAAATAATTCCCCAGGGTTAGTCAAGAGTGCCCCCAGTGCCGAAACTCTAATTTGTAAGGTGGCTGGATGCAGTCCTTTATCCATCTGTCTTAAAGGAACTGCAGTAGTACAGGCGATTATAATGTGTCGTTCTGTATGTGTCTGGAATGACGTCAGAACCAAGAATTTCCTCCGGATTCTATAATGTACTTTGGAGGAAGAAGAGACATACGAGTTCCCCATCATGTCAATAACAGGAGCTGCACTGCATAGCTCCTTGAAAGATTTTCCACTCACTTTCCAAGTCTAGAGAGAGACCAGTTGTTAAAATGGGGTGCAGAACTGGACCTTGATGGAGAATTCCCATGGCTGAACCTGAATGCTCGAGGTGGTCGCCCTGACCAATGCATGAGAAGCAACTAAGCGTGGAAAAACCATAAGGGACAGACTAGAATCATGACTGTCCTGTCCAATGCCACTTTGTGGAGGACTCTTGATAAAGGCGGTATTGCAGGAAGGCATACAAGAGACTGAACAGATCCCCAGTTTATGAGGAAAAGGTGTCCTGAGCCACCGCTGGTTCGTCCTTCGCCAGGGAACAGAATTGCTTTACCCTGGAGTTCTGCCTGCATGCGAAAAGTCTGTTTGAGTATTGCCCCACTATTCTGTCTGAATGTGGGAGGCACTGTCCTTTAGCTGCAATCCCTTGGTCGACCCACTGCGCGACTGAATCATTCTGCTATGACATTTTCCTGTCCAATATAAACATCGCTCAGTGGAGCTCACCCACTTGAAAGAAGAGATTCCTTTAGCATCTTTGAGCTACTCGTTTACGCCCTGATGGTGGGTGTATGTCAGCATTGCCAGTTATCAGTTAGAATCAGAGCTAGCGGATCGAGGAATTGCTGTTCAGCGTGTCTCTGGGCATAGCCTACTGTTCCCCCTCTCAGAAACGCTTATACTGTACCTTGTGTCCAACAGCGATCCCCTTCCCGGTGCCAACAGCTGATGCAAGTGAGTCCTTCCCAGCTTATGAGACTTGCACTGGTCGCAATTCAGACTTAGTGCGGATGGCCTAACTTGTGGCCCGTCAAGACCTCTGGGACTGTCCCCGGAGGAAGAGCTTAATCCATCTTAATGAGCTGTGTGAAAAAATAAGCAGTAAGCTGAGGAGCTTGCAAAACTCCTCAATGAGCAATTACATATCCCAAAGGCTAGGATTCAGGGAGAAATCTTGTGTCATGATGCGAGTCCCCCCGGAGGATCATGGTCTGGTTTGGAATTAGGAAGCTCCTTCTCCAGATGATTGGAAAAACATGTGCCATAGGGGACCTGACTACCTCTGCCACTGCCTGTAATGCCTGGTTGAGCTGTGAGAAGACAGCAATGGTAGAGTTTGAATTGGAAGTACTGCGCAATGGTGGAGTTGAATTGGAAGTACTGCTCTCCCACTCTGTATCTGGGATACTGTGTGCGCCATTACTGCATGGGAATATGCCAAAAGGCCTCTTGCAGATTTATGGGTGTCGGAAGAAAAATTACTCACCTTAGTAATGTTGTTTCTTCTAATGGAGTCTTGTTGCATTCTGACAATTGCAGTGAGTCGAACCAAACTGCCCTGGTGATGAAAGAGTTAACTTTCCATGCCAGGCATGGGACGCTGAGCTCGAGCTCGGTTGAGACTCTGTCTGTTGCTGTTTGAACTCAGTCAGTCAGACTTCTGAGCTAAACTCACTGAGTGTCCTGTGTGACTGTAAACCCACACTAGTCAACTGGCTACTAAATATAATAAACAGACTTTTGGTCCCAAAGCAAAGACTCAAGTCAGAAACCCAAAAATGCAACAAACACAACACCCACTCACCCAAAGTAATGGGGTGATAAATAAAGGTGGGGCACCTCTTGAGTGCCAGCACTGCTACTGCCCACCACATCCCAAAACAAAGGTTCTGAGAGGAGAAGGAGGGGAGGTCAGAATACAGCAAGACTCCATTAGAAGAAACAACATTACTAAGGTGAATATTTTTTCTTCAAACAACATGAAGTCTTGCTGTATTCTGATAAATTACAGACTACTAAGCAGTACCTCCATGGAGGAGACAGAACCTACCTAGGAAATAGGCTCTGGAGCACTGCTGTGCCAAACCGAGCATCACTCCTAGCCTGGATATCCAGAGGTAATGATTGGTAAAAGTGTGAACTGTTTCCAGGTAGCTGCTTGACATATCTCTAAGATAAGAATATCCCTGGCAGCAGCCAGGGAAGCAGCTATTACCTCTGGTAGAGTGAGCCCTCAGGCCTGAGGGTGAGTCCTGCCTAGTTTTCATAGCAAAATTGAAT
Source organism: Neoceratodus forsteri (assembly GCA_016271365.2). NCBI lineage: Eukaryota > Metazoa > Chordata > Ceratodontiformes > Ceratodontidae > Neoceratodus > Neoceratodus forsteri. The sequence continues at coordinate 152,578,578 of JADMNL010000031.1, read as the reverse complement.
GCAAGACAATCCACCTGGCAATGGATCTCTTAGTGGCAGGTTTCCCTTACCAACCTCACCATAGTGAGGAACAGTTGGAGGAGTCAAACCTGTGACCCTTGGTACGCTCTATATAGTAGCTAAGGGCCCTTTTCACATCCAAACTGTGCAGCCTCCTCTCACCAGAGGAGGAATGTTCAGTGAAGAAAACAGGAAGAGACAGACTGGTTAAGGTGGAAATCTGAAACCACCTTAAGTAAAAACTTCCTAATTAGTCCTGAGGACCACCTTATCTCTATGGAAAGAGATAAAACAGGTCCACTGACAGGGCTTGTAACTCGCTTATACGCCTGGCAGAAGTGATGGCCACAAAGAAAACAGTTTTCCAAGTCAAGTACTTAAGCTCTGCTGAGGACAAAGGCTCAAAAGGGGTTGCATAAGCTGAGCAATGCAAACATTAAGGTCCCAAACAGGGCAGGGTCCCTGAATGGCGGATTGGTATGAAGCAATCCCTTGAAAAACAGAGAATACAGGATGAGCTGAAAGGGAAGAAGGCTTACCTGCTGAAAGGAAAGCAGAGACAGCTGCCAGATGCACTCTTAGTGTAGCTGGTCTGAGTCCCAAACTATTAAGATGAACCATATAGTCAAGGACTGTGGGCAGGCCAGCAGACTGGAGAAATATGCTTCCCAGAGCACCACATGGAGAATCTTTTCCATTTGGAGTTGTAAGTGCTTCTGGTGGAAGGCTTCCGAAGCCTTTGGGATATCCATAACACCTTGAGAGGTGTAAAATCAGCAAACTCTAACTCTTAAGAGGCCAGGCCTTGAGATTGAGATTTGAGATCGGATACCAAACCCTCCCTGAGCACAGGTTAACAGGTTGTAATTCCTGGGAAGAAACAGGGAAGGTGGACTGCTAAGCACAACAGGAGAGGGTACCAGGGCTGTCTGGCCGGTCTGGAGCAATGAGAATCACCTTGCAGGGTTGAAACCTGATTTTGACTAACACCTTGAACAGGAGAGAGGAGGGGAAAAGCATACAGGAACTTCCTTCCCAATTGAGAACTAGGCATCCAGGGGGACTGAGCCCAACCCGGGGGCCTGCAGCAAAAAAGGGAAGTTGAGTGGATTGTCTGGGGCTGCAAAAGATCCATCTGTGGGGTGCCCCATCTGGAGAAGATTACCTTCAAAACCAGGGGATCCAGGGACCATTCAGGATGGCCCTGAGATATCCTGCTGAGAGCATCTGCCAGGACATTGTCCTTGCTTGGGAGGTGTACTGCTGTAAGAGGTGTTCAGGGAATAGGCCAGAGACCATAACTTCATTGCTTCTGTGCACAAGGCCGTGAGCGGGTGCCCCTTGCTACTGATATACCACATTGTGGTGGTACTATCTGTCCTGATCTGAACTACTTTTGTTCTGAACAGACTTGGAAAAACCTGAAATGCTAGAAACACTCCTCAGGGTTCTAATAGACTGATGTGAGCAGAGATTCCTGAGGAGACCACAACCCTTGGGTGGTCAGGTCTCAAGTGGGCCCCCACCCCAAGAGGGAGGCATCTGTAGTAAGGATTAGAGAGTGAGACTGAGTGACAAAGGAGCGCCCTGTCTTAAGAGTGTCCTGATCTACCACCACCACTGCAATGCCTGGATCAGGGGTTTGATCCACTGGAATCAGTTTGGTCAGAGTGTCCTTTTCTGAGACCAAAGGCTCTCAAGTGGAACTGAATGTCCTCATCTGAACTCCTTGCTCCTGCATCACTGCTGCAGAAGCAGCCATGTGCATCAGGAGCTGTAGAAAAGCCTTGCTGTCGAGACACCTGGAGGGTGAATGAAGAGGCCAGTGAAATAAGAGGTCCTTGCCCTGTCCAGGGGAAGGAAGGCTCTTGCCTTTACTGTATCTAGCTCTGCGCCTATGAAGGTGAGGAGCTGTACAAGCTCTAGAACTGACTTTGAAAGATTCAGAAGGAAACCTAGAGAAGTAAGCAGTTGCTGAGTTATCTGTAGGTGTAACTTGACTTGGTCTGGGGACTGGCCTACTATGAGCCAGTCGTCCAGGTATGGGAAGATGAAAATCCTTTTCCTTCTTAGGAAGGCAACTACTACTGCCAGGCATTTTGTGAACACCCCCTTGGAGCAGAGGTCAGGCGAAGGGTATTGCTCTGAATTGGTAATGGCCTGAGGGCAGCTCGAACCCTGAGAGTATTTTGATGGAGCTTCTGGTAGAATATGAAATAGAGCATCCTTGAGGTCCAGGAGACTAGCCAGTCCCTGGCCTTAGAAGAGGTAGACTTATTCCCAAGTCACCATTTTGAACTTTTGGCTTAAAAGGTGCTTGTTTAAATATCTGAGATCCAGGATTGGCTGCCATTCTCTGTCTTTTTTGGGGGTGAGGAAGTACCTGGAATACAATCCTTTCCTTTGTGTGGAGGGTGGAACCCTTCTATAACTCTGAGAGCAAGAGGAAGAGACCTCTGCCTCTAGGGCAGAGTGCTCTCGAAGGATTTGCAGGTGGAAGGATCTGGTTCTCATCTTGGAAATTTTTAAGCTGAGAACCAGTCTGTTCTACTACTTCCAGGACCTATTTGTCTGATGTTAAAGACATCCACTCCTGGACAAAAGTAAGCCAGCCTGCCACAGGTAGTGGAGAATTGGCCCTGGCAAACCCATCAGGGTGCCTGTTTGGCAGGGCTTTAGGCTGAGGGGTGGAAGCAGGCCTGCTTGCACCCCATCTGCCTCTCCCCCAAAGAACCCCTAGAGCATAACCGAAGAGGCCTGGGCTTGGGCAGAAAGGCCTATGAAAAGGCCTGCCCCTGCCCTGGGATGCTGCCTCTGAGGAGTGGCTTGCGTTTCCTTGGCCTGACACTCCTTTAGATGGTCCTGTACTCATTCATTTTTCTCGATGTATTCTCTGTTTGATCCCCAAACAGAGAATTACCCAGCTAGGAAAATCCATGGCCTTAGCCTGGGTATCCTGAGACAGAGCTAGTACATCTGGTAAACCATCCTATGAAGAGCCACAGATGGCCATGACTCTAGAATGAAACATCATTGGAGTCCACTCAGCATGGAATTGCACCTTGGATGCAACACCATCCGCAGCTACCTGCTCCAGCTCCTGGCAAGCTGGCCAGAGACCTGTTTTGCTAAAGCCATTACAGTGTCCCATCTAGACTTCTGACATCAAGCTGTATAGGCCATATAATTAGCCTGCCTGAGTCTCAGGATGCTGCCATGTCTGTTTCTTTGCCATGGCATCAATCCTCCTGGAGTCCTTATCTGGGGTGTGAAGCCAAGGGTATATTTGCCTTCTCACAGGCTGCAGCCTGCACTACTAACATAGCTTGTGCTCCAAGCACCACCCCATACCCTCATTGCTTCCTGCAAAGGGGATAAAGTGAGCACCGCCTTGCTTGTTGATGTAATACGTCACAGCTTTGCTGCCCTGCTTGAAGGAGAATGTTCTTGTGACAAAGGACATCCTTCTTGAGCTTGATCGCATAGAGGACCGCTTCTCCTCCAAGACATTTATGTGGAGATGATCTGAACGGAGTCTGCATACACTTGAGTGTGGAGGAGAGGTTAGTAGCCCCCATCCCATTAGCGATGCCTGTGGTGATGTGGAGATCTGATGGTTCTAAGAGCAAAGGGGAACCCTTGAGGAGACTGGTTTCTGAGACCACCAGGTGGAGAGACCTCAAGGGCTGCGCCACCTGATGGGATAAGAGACTGGGGGTGAGAGGTCGGAGACCACTGGCGGGAGAGCATCCATTGCGGTTCTCATGTGCAACCGGCCACAGGGGTACAGTGAACACTCGAGGACGCTATGAGACCCAACATGCGTTGCATCGAGAGAGCTGTAACCGATTGGTTCTTCCTTGATGTAACGGGCCATCCGAAGGATCGTCGAGTCTTCTGTCCTCTGAAGGAAAGCCTTCATGGAAGAGGTGACTAGAAGCGTCCCTAAGGGAAGGAGCCTCTGGGAGGTGCTGTGATTTTTTTCAGATTCAGCAGAGCTCCCATGGATTTGAGAAGATTATAGTCGCTTGCACGGCTTCCAAAGTCCTTTGGCTGGACGGGCTTGCTAGAAGCCAATCGTCCAGGTAGGAAAGACCTGGAGTCCAGCTTCTCCTGAGATGCGCCATGAGAACTGTACAACACTTTGTAAAACTCGCGAGCCGAGTGATAGCCCAAAAGGCAGGACCTGAACTGATAATGCTGACCCAAAGCTACAAAACCTGAGGAACTTGCGGTGGGTCGGGTGGACGGGATATGCTGGCACGCATCCTGCATATCCAGAGAGGCCAGCCAGTCGTCCTGATGCAGCAAGGGTAACAGGGTACATAGGGAAATCATTTTGAACTTCTCCTGGGGAGGAATTTGCTCAGCTTTCTGAGGTTCAGAATGGGGCGATCCCCAGTTTTCTTTTGAACCAGAAAGAAATGGGAGTAGAACCTCTGTGTTCAAGAAATGCGGGGCACCAGTTCTATTGTCTCTGTTGTTCAGAAGGCCCCGATCTCGTGGTGAGGAGGTTCGATTGGAGGTTTCCGACAACCCTGGGTTGTCGCCTGGGAGGACAATTTGGGGGATTGAGAGAGTAACCTGCCAATTATCCGAAGGACCCATTTGTCTGAAGTTGCGGACTTCACCTGTAGAAGTACATCAGACTACCTCCACCGGAGGAGAAAGTTCCATCTCGGCAGTGGATAGAACTTGGGCCAACAACTTTATAAGGTGGCGCTGGGGGTTTGCCCCGCGCTTTCTGCTGCGCTCTTCTTCTGAGGTTGCAGGTTGGCTTTTATGGAAGCTTTCTGCTTTCTGCCTCGAAGCGACTGACGATTAAGAAACTGACGCCTGTTCGCATGCCCGCGAGAGGGGCAGGCGGAGGTTCTGCCAATTTAATGGCCGATCTAGTCTTTAGGAGGCTTCTAAGGCTTGCTCCACCTGAGGGCCGAAAAGATAGGTGCCATCAAAAGGCAGCGCCATTACCTGTTGCTGAGTATCCTTCTGGAAGTCTCAAGAACGTAGCCAGGAATGGCATCGAGCACAACCCTGCAGCAGCTGAACGAGAAGCAGTGTCAGCGGCCCATGGCGGCTTTGACTTGTTGGTTATAGGATTCAATACCTCTAGTAACGGGCACATAGAAGTTTGACTTGAGTCCTAATCTGGAAGAGCTTCAACCATTCTTTTTATAGAGTTCCAGGATATACTCATACTGGAGAAAAATAGCCGTGATAACTGCAATACGGATACTTAGAGTGGAGGCAGCAAAGACTTCTCTTACCCAATGTATCAATTTCATGAGACTCTTTTTGTTAATAGGTCGGCTGAAGTAGTTTGAGGAAGAACGACTTTGGTCATTCTCTGCCAGGACTACAATAGGATCCGCAAATGCTTGGGATGCCAAAAATAGGACGATCCTTGGGAGCTGAATACTTTATCAATGGATTTAGCCACTGAATGATTAAGAGCAGGATTATTCCATACCATTTGAGACAGCTCAAGGAAGGCTGGATCGGAGGAGTCAAATCAGAGATCTCCAAGCATGAAGGTACTGAGTCTTAATATCTTCCCAGGATCGATGTCTGTAGTCTGGAGAGAAAGAGTGATCTCAGGTTCTTCAACAGAGACTTAAAGGACAGGTCCTCACCAGGCTCTGCAGCAAAGAAAGATCCCGCTTCTCCACTTCATCACCCAACCAAGGTCTGGGTCAGGGCTCAACATCATTCCTGATGGGTCTTAGAAAGACTGTTTGACAGGAAAGGAATGAAATTAGGGGAGGAAATATCAGAAAAACAAGGAGAGTCCCCGAGGACCCCCGGGCCGAGGACGGCAAAGCTGGGAAGATTTGCACCATGAGGCACACGGCGCCAAAGAGGCACGCGCCCCGCGAAACTCCCCAGGCGGCGCCGCAAACGGCGCCGGCTGGACGAAGCGGACCCATACCGACGGCGCCGCTTAGGATCCAACGCCGCTGACGGTTCCGCAAGACCCAATCGCACCAAAACGGCGCCGATAAGCCAACAGACTCGCGGAAGGCGCTGAAAAGCCTCAGGAACCTGGAGCAAGCAGGAGGAAACAAAACCAGGAGATAAGGGCATCGGTGTGGCCCCTCGCGCCGCAGCCATGTGAGGGGGAAAACCTAAGCACAGAGTCGCAGGCACCGAAGAAGGCGGCCGCAGCGACTAGGAAGGTCCAACCGCCCTACCTGATTGCGGAGGGCCCGAGGCTCGCAGGCAACGAGCCAGGCAGAAGAACCAACCTCCGAGCCATCGCCCACAAGAGCTGCCCACTGATGAAACTGCTCATCTGGAGCCCTACCTATAGGCGGGAGGGGCTCGATGTTGGGACGACGCATTACCAGAAGTTGGTGCATTCGGCATGAGGCCGGCAACTAGCAATGATAACCGACCGCCGACGCGCTACAGACATACCCAGAGGGCGACTCGAGAGATGCCTTCTTTTTGACCTGTGGGCCAAGAAGAGTTTTAGGCTTTAACGGTGCCGTGAAAGCGACCGCTTATTTTTATGCCTGACGGGGACCGCCCATCCCCGGCATCGGATCTGACCGCTGTCGGAACCCCGCTTGAGTTTCTTGAGAAGGAGGTTGACCGACCCAGCCCGGCTGACTGAACAGCTTTGCATATCGAAGTCCCTCACCCGCCACCTGACCTGCTCATGGTTGATCAGTTCAGTAGGCCGAGACTTCTTCAAGTGTTAAATTTAAGATATTAGAAAAAAATTTTGAAATAGAATAAAATTAAGCGTATACTACTACTCGTGATAATGTTACAAAACAAACTGAAAACTAGCGCTAGTTTGAAGTTTGACTCCCGACTGAACTGACGATGGTATACTAAGCCTTTTCGACGTAGGGAAAAAGGAACTGAGGCGGTGGAGTGGTCGCGCTGAGAAGGTCGTTACTGGCCGAGCTGCAGCTCATGGGCAACAGGTTCGCGCGCCTACTTCTCCTCGCGCTTTCACCTCCAGCAAAAGTTTGCTCCGATGGGTCCTAGTGCCTCCGCCCTAATCCCACTAGTGTGAATGAGTGGTGGAGACTTAGGTCCAGGAAGATTTTCAAGCACTCAAATTGAATTAGTGCAAGAGGGTAGCATATTTCAGAAAAAGGATGTGCAAGAACAAGGCGGCACAATTTGAAGATAGAGGGAGATGGCTCAGGGCAACATGAGAATTAAAATTATGTACCTACTCTAAATATTAATCTTCTCTTGTATCTTCACCATTCATTACTGCTGGGTGTAAGCTGGAAGTGCGCACCCACTACGGGAGCTTTTGTTTGGGGGGGGGGGGAGGAGTCAGCACCACTGACGCCACCCGTGAGAGTGATGCACTGCGTGATGCGCGAGGGGTGGCCATTAGGTGCCGCAGACGACTCCTTCATCCCAGTTCTGTAAGCCAAAGTGGCGAAATAAAAAGATTTTGGACAATAAGAGCGAGGCAAGAGAGCTGAGGGATAGACAAAGGAAAGGAAACAAACTGAAAAAGGAATAAGCTGGAAAAAGACAGGAAAGAGGAGAACCCTACCCTAAGGGACCACAGTCCTAGGGTGGCTCTGAGGGAGAAACAGATAAGGGAGAAGAAGAAGAAAAGAGGGAAGAGGGAGAAGAGAAGGGGATACTGGGAGGAGGGGAAAATTCTGCCACGAGTTGAGAGAGAAATTGGCTTTAACGCTTATCAGCTCTGCACTTAAAAGTAAGGCAGCAAGGATCCCTTCTAACAAAACTTGTCTACGTGGTATGACCAAACCTTCTTCACAGCTTGGCATGAGAGGGGCAGATTTCCCCACATCCCACTATCCTATTACCCATCACTCAAGCTGAGAGCTCACAGATTGCCAAGGCAAATAACCTATTCCAGGAGGAAGCCCTAACTAGGTAAAGGGAAAAGGCCCCACTAGCACACAGACATGTGTTAGTATTGGGAGGAAGAGGAAGCCCAAGAGAGGCAACCTCTGGTAAGGTGAACAGAGACAGAGAAGGAAACTCGTTCCGACTCCCTGGAGGAGGCAGGGACCAAAGAAGCCAGACCACCCGTTCAGGAAGGCAATTTCCTAATCTGGCTAGAACAGACGTTAACTAGCCCCAGTCTGGCATACACAAGCCAAGATTCAGGGACACCAGCTAGGTCTGAAGACTGAGGGAAGAGGACTGTCTTAAGAAACTAGCCCTGTTGGCTGGTCACTGAATGAACGTGGCCTGAAGGTAAAGTCCCCGAAGGCAGACCTTCAAGAAAAACCAGAAAGTTCCCTCAGAGAAAGGACAAAGCTCTCCTCCCTCTCCAATCCTTCGCTGCTCACCTGTAGAGAAGAACAGAAGGCCCCGAGGATCAGGGATTTGGTCCCTAAACTGCCTTGGGGGTGGGAGGAAGGAAGGCAGGGGAGATGCCCAAGAAACAAGGCGCATGAGGGGAAGGTGGGCAGGATTCAGTAATGAATGGTGAAGATACAAGAGAACATCAATAATTACAGTAGGTACGTAATTTTAATATCTTCCCTAGTCAATCTTCATCAATCACTGCTGCTTGGTGAGTACCAAGCCCCCCCGGAGGGGGCCTGATGTTCAGCCCTGAGGGAACAGATTCCTCAGCCCCCTACTGGTGGAAAGCAGGAGGAGAAGACCCTAACCAATAGACTGGGGCAGTCTAAGGTTGCTGAGGATGAGGGGTGTCCCTGCGTGGCGAGAGGAATGGAGGATGCCTTAAGAATCCCTCCTACGCCCTGCACGGAAAAGCAAGCCGGGTCCCCTGGAAAGCAGCGAAGTCACCCTACGCCAAGCAATGGGTGACAGTCTGGACAGAGCTAAGCCAGGCCATCTGCCTTATGCAGATCGCTGTCCCTACCAGTCTGGAAGCCACCTCATTGGCTCATAGGACATCCTTGCCTGGTGCCTTGCAAGCTCCAGACCCTGTGCAGAGGGCAATGGCTTGTCTGGACTGCTCCATATCAGGCATAGATGCCAGAACCTTCACCAGCATCGACCACAGATGCCTGCTGTAGGCAGCGTGGTGTGCCTGATTGAGCCTATACACATTAGAACACAAGCTGAAGAGAGACTCTCCGTCCCCACCTGGTCAAATTCAGCAGAATCCGGATCCGGGGTCGATAAATGTGCCAGTCACCGAGGCCCGGAAATAGTGTATAGGGATGTCAAGACCGAGGGTGGGTGGTAGGGAGCCTAGAGACTCGTGGGGGCGACAATACTGTCTCCCGCAGTCTGCGGGACTGGAGAAGGGGCAGCTAGAGACTACCAGGTGCTGACAGATGCCTCCTGGAAAGGGATTGGCTAGGAAGACACCACAAGGTGGCGAGTGTTGAATTTACTAAGGAATGCATGCATCTGCCGTTCGGTATTGTCCCTTCGAATGAAGGAAATCAAAATTTAAATACCTGTAAATTTTCTTTCTCCGACGGCTGGTCTCCAGGCTTCCTTACACCTGGGCTGTACCTCCTGATGCTGATCCACAGGCAGGAATCAGATCTCTGCAGCAGTGGACGTCCAGTCCTACACTTGCTGTTCTCCTCAGTTCTTCCTAAAGCAGTCCAGTGTGGCAATATTACAAGAACTTGGGAACAAAAAACAAGAATTTTAAGGCACATAAAACCGTGAGGCCAGCCAAGTATATACATTCTGGGAGGGAATCTGAAGCCCGGAGACCAGCTGTCGGAGAAAGAAAATTTATAGGTATTTAAATTTCGATTTCTCTCTCCTAAGCTGGTCTCTGGGCTTCCTTACACCTGGGAAATACAAAAGCAGTAAGTCCCAGATGTCCCGGGTTGGAAGAATGTCAAGAGCCCTTAAGGGTTCACCAACGCTGAAACACTCTGCAGCCAAAGGATGCCTCTGCCGAGGACATCACCTCCAGTGAGAACCTTTTTTTTTTTTTTATAGAGAATGCGAATGGACATCAAAAGGCCACTCAGTGTGAGTGTGCTGTCGATGCTTCTCTGAATTATGCCCACGAAGGGAGCCATGGACTTTCAAGGGGCCATGGGCTCTCACTGGGCCAGGTAAGTTACTCTGGCCTGAGCATATGCCGTCGAGGTGACGGATAGAATCATTTGGCTATAAAGCCTAATGAATCCTTGCTGCCCCAAATGTATTATTAAGCTGGTATGAACACAGCTGAAGTTTTATGAATAGTTTCCTCTCTCTCAATGTCCATTTTTCTCCCTCTTCCCAGGTCTAGTGTATGACATTTTCCATCCTTGTTGCTTTTAGAGAGTGGGCAGAAGGAAGGAAGAAATGAACCCTTGATTGTAATAGAGGGGAGACATAACTTTGGCAAACAATAATTGGAACTGTTCTAGCCTGATGAACGAGTGTACAGCTCTTGGGCCAGCAATGCTGTTTGTTTGCGGAAACTCCTAGCGGAAGCAAGAGCTTTGTGAAAAAAGGGGAGACCTTTATATTGAGAAGCATGATGGATGGCTTGCAAGGCTCTAAGGGGGCCTTGGTCACGGCCTTGAGAACCATATTAAGACTCTAAGGTGATAGCTTTGGTGGACTGAAGATGTTTTAATGCTGCTGCCTGAAGGAGTACTAGACATGGGAATATGAACCAAATAATTCCCCAGGGTTAGTCAAGAGTGCCCCCAGTGCCGAAACTCTAATTTGTAAGGTGGCTGGATGCAGTCCTTTATCCATCTGTCTTAAAGGAACTGCAGTAGTACAGGCGATTATAATGTGTCGTTCTGTATGTGTCTGGAATGACGTCCAGAACCAAGATTTCCTCGGATTCTATAATGTACTTTGGAGGAAGAAGAGACACGGTTCTCATCATGTCAATAACAGGGCTGCACTGCATAGCCCTTGAAAGATTTTCCACTCACTTTCCAAGTCTAGAGAGAGACCAGTTGTTAAAATGGGGTGCAGAACTGGACCTTGATGGAGAATTCCCATGGCTGAACCTGAATGCTCGAGGTGGTCGCCCTGACCAATGCATGAGAAGCAACTAAGCGTGGAAAAACCATAAGGGACAGACTAGAATCATGACTGTCCTGTCCAATGCCACTTTGTGGAGGACTTCTTGATAAAGGCGGTATTGCAGGAAGGCATACAAGAGACTGAACAGATCCCAGTTTATGAGGAAAAGGTGTCCTGAGCCACGCTGGTTCAGTTCTTCCGCAGGAACAGAATTGTTTACCCTGGAGTTCTGCCTGCATGCGAAAAGTCTGTTTGAGTATTGCCCCACTATTCTGTCTGAATGTGGGAGGCACTGTCCTTTAGCTGCAATCCCTTGGTCGACCCACTGCGCGACTGAATCATTCTGCTATGACATTTTCCTGTCCCAATATAAACATCGCTCAGTGGAGCTCACCCACTTGGAAAAGAAGAGATTCCTTTAGCATCTTTGAGCTACTCGTTTCGCCCTGATGGTCGGTGTATGTCAGCATTGCCAGATTATCAGTTAGAATCAGGCTAGCCGGATCGAGGAATTGCTGTTCAGCGTGTCTCTGGGCATAGCCTACTGTTCCCCCTCTCAGAAACGCTTATACTGTACCTTGTGTCCAACAGCGATCCCCTTCCCGGTGCCAACAGCTGATGCAAGTGAGTCCTTCCCAGCTTATGAGACTTGCACTGGTCGCAATTCAGACTTAGTGCGGATGGCCTAACTGGCCGTAGAGACCTCTGGGACTGTCCCCGGAGGAAGAGCTTAATCCATCTTAATGAGCTGTGTGAAAAAATAAGCAGTAAGCTGAGGAGCTTGCAAAACTCCTCAATGAGCAATTACATATCAAGAGCTAGGATTCAGGGAGAAATCTTTGTGTCATGATGCGAGGTCCCCGGAGATCATGGTCTGGTTTTAGAATTAGAAGCTCCTTCTCCAGATGATTGGAAAAACATGTGCCATAGGGGACCTGACTACCTCTGCCACTGCCTGTAATGCCTGGTTGAGCTGTGAGAAGACCGCAATGGTAGAGTTTGAATTGGAAGTACTGCGCAATGGTGGAGTTGAATTGGAAGTACTGCTCTCCCACTCTGTATCTGGGATACTGTGTGCGCCATTACTGCATGGGAATATGCCAAAAGGCCTCTTGCAGATTTATGGGTGTCGGAAGAAAAAATTACTCACCTTAGTAATGTTGTTTCTTCTAATGGAGTCTTGTTGCATTCTGACAATTGCAGTGAGGTCCAACCTTCGAACTGCCCTGGTGATGAAAGAGTTAACTTTCCATGCCAGGCATGGAACGCTGAGCTCGAGCTCGGTTGAGACTCTGTCTGTTGCTGTTTGAACTCAGTCAGTCAGACCTTTACGAGCTAAACTCACTGAGTGTCCTGTGTGGAAGCTGTAAACCTACACTAGTCAACTGGCTACTAAATATAATAAACAGACTTTTTGGTCCCAAAGCAAAGACTCAAGTCAGGAAACCCAAAAAATGCAACAAACACAACACCCACTCACCCAAAGTAATGGGGTGATAAATAAAGGGTGGGGCACCTCTTGAGTGCCAGCACTGCTACTGCCCACCCACATCCCAAAACAAAGGTTCTGAGAGGAGAAGGAAGGGGGGAGGTCAGAATACAGCAAGACTCCATTAGAAGAAACAACATTACTAAGGTGAATATTTTTTCTTCAAACAACATGAAGTCTTGCTGTATTCTGATAAATTGCAGACTACTAAGCAGTACCTCCATGGAGGAGGGACAGAACCTACCTAGGAAATAGGCTCTGGAGCACTGCTGTGCCAAACCGAGCATCACTCCTAGCCTGGATATCCAGAGAGTAATGATTGGTAAAAGTGTGAACTGTTTTCCAGGTAGCTGCTTGACATATCTCTAAGATAGGAATATCCCTGGCAGCAGCCAGGGAAGCAGCTGTGCCTCTGGTAGAGTGAGCCCTCAGGCCTGAGGGTGGAGTCCTGCCCGTTTTCATAGCAAAATTGAATGCAGAGACAATCCACCTGGCAATGGATCTCTTAGTGGCAGGTTTTCCCTTACCAACCTCACCATAAGTGAGGAACAGTTGGAGGGAGTCAAACCTGTGACCCTTGGTACGCTCTATATAGTAGCTAAGGGCCCTTTTCACATCCAAACTGTGCAGCCTCCTCTCACCAGAGGAGGAATGTTCAGTGAAGAAAACAGGAAGAGACAGACTGGTTAAGGTGGAAATCTGAAACCACCTTAAGTAAAAACTTCCTATTAGTCCTGAGGACCACCTTATCTCTATGGAAAGAGATAAAAACAGGCTCCACTGACAGGGCTTGTAACTCGCTTATGCGCCTGGCAGAAGTGATGGCCACCAAGAAAACAGTTTTCCAAGTCAAGTACTTAAGCTCTGCTGAGGACAAAGGCTCAAAAGGGGGTTGCATAAGCTGAGCAATGCAAACATTAAGGTCCCAAACAGGGGCAGGGTCCCTGAATGGCGGATTGGTATGAAGCAATCCCTTGAAAAACTTAGAGAATACAGGATGAGCTGAAAGGAAGAAGGCTGCATTTGCTGAAAGGAAAGCAGAGACAGCTGCCAGATGCACTCTTAGTGTAGCTGGTCTGAGTCCCAAACTATTAAGATGAACCATATAGTCAAGGACTGTGGGCAGGCCAGCAGACTGGAGAAATATGCTTCCCAGAGCACCACATGGAGAATCTTTTCCATTTGGAGTTGTAAGTGCTTCTGGTGGAAGGCTTCCGAGAAGCCTTTGGGATATCCATAACACCTTGAGAGAGGTGTAAATCAGCAAACTCTAACTCTTCAAGAGCCAGGCCTTGAGATTGAGAGATTTGAGATTCGGATACCAAACCCTCCCCTGAGCACAGGTTAACAGGTTGTAATTCCTGGGAAGAAACAGGGGAAGGTGGACTGCTAAGCACAACAGGAGAGGGTACCAGGGCTGTCTGGCCCGGTCTGGAGCAATGAGAATCACCTTGCAGGGTTGAAACCTGATTTTGACTAACACCTTGAACAGGAGAGGGAAGGGGGGAAAAGCATACAGGAACTTCCCTTCCCAATTGAGAACTAGGCATCCAGGGGGACTGAGCCCAACACTGGGGGCCTGCAGCAAAAGAGGGGAAGTTGGTGATTGTCTGGGGCTGCAAAAAGATCCATCTGTGGGGTGCCCCATCTGGAGAAGATTACCTTCAAAACCAGGGGATCCAGGGACCATTCGTGATGGCCCTGAGATATCCTGCTGAGAGCATCTGCCAGGACATTGTCCTTGCTTGGGAGGTGTACTGCTGTAAGAGAGGTGTTCAGGGAATAGGCCAGAGACCATAACTTCATTGCTTCTGTGCACAAGGCCGTAGACGGAGTGCCCCCTTGCTTACTGATATACCACATTGTGGTGGTACTGTCTGTCCTGATCTGAACTACTTTGTTCTGAACAGACTTGGAAAAAACCTGAAGTGCTAGAAACACTCCTCAGAGTTCTAATAGACTGATGTGAAGCAGAGATTCCTGAGGAGACCACAACCCTTGGGTGGTCAGGTCTCCCAAGTGGGCCCCCCACCCCAAGAGGGAGGCATCTGTAGTAAGGATTAGAGAGTGAGACTGAGTGACAAAAGGAACGCCCTGTCTTAAGAGTGTCCTGATCCTGCCACCACTGCAATGCCTGGATCAGGGTTTGAGTCACTGGAATCAGTTTGGTCAGAGTGTCCTTTTTCTGAGACCAAAAGGCTCTCAAGTGGAACTGAATGTCCCTCATCTGAACTCTTGCTCCCTGCATCACTGCTGTAGAAGCAGCCATGTGCATCAGGAGCTGTAGAAAATGCCTTGCTGGTCGAGACACCTGGAGGGTGAATGAAGAGGCCAGTGAAATAAGGGTCCTTGCCCTGTCCAGGGGAAGGAAGGCTCTTGCCTTTACTGTATCTAGCTCTGCGCCTATATGAAGGTGAGGGCTGTACAAGCTCTAGAACTGACTTTGAAGATTCAGAAGGAAACCTAGAGAAGTAAGCAGTTGCTGAGTTATCTGTAGGTGTAACTTGACTTGGTCTGGGGACTGGCCTACTATGAGCCAGTCGTCCAGGTATGGGAAGATGAAAATCCTTTTCCTTCTTAGGAAGGCAACTACTACTGCCAGGCATTTTGTGAGCACACCCTTGGAGCAGAGGTCAGGCGAAGGGTATTGCTCTGAATTGGTAATGGCCTGAGGGCAGCTCGAACCTGAGAGTATTTTCATGGAGCTTCTGATGAGAATATGAAATAGGCATCCTTGAGGTCCAGGAGACTAGCCAGTCCCTGGCCTTAGAGAGGTAGACTTATTCCCAGAGTCACCATTTTGAACTTTGGCTTTAAAAGGTGCTTGTTTAAATATCTGAGATCCAGGATTGGCTGCCATTCTCCTGTCTTTTTGGGGGTGAGGAAGTACCTGGAATACAATCCTTTCCTTTTGTGTAGGGGTGGAACCCTTTCTATAGCTCTGAGAGCCAAGAGGGAAGAGACCTCTGCCTCTAGGGCAAGTGCCTCTGAAGGATTTGCAGGTGGAAAGGATCTGTTCTCATCTTTGGAAATTTTTGAAGCTGAGAACCAGTCCCTGGCTTACTACTTCCAGGACCTATTTGTCTGATGTTAAAGACATCCACTCCTGGACAAAGTAAGCCAGCCTGCCCCCTACAGGTAGTGGAGAATTGGCCCTGGCAAACCCATCAGGGTGCCTGTTTGGCAGGGGGCTTTAGGCTGAGGGGTGGAAGCAGGCCTGCTTGTACCCCATCTGCCTCTCCCTCTAAAGAACCCCCTATGAGCATAAGCAGAAGAGGAGGCCTGGGCTTGGTAGAAAGGCCTATGAAAAGGCCTGCCCCTGCCCCTGGGATGCTGCCTCTGAGGAGTGGCTTGCGTTTCCTTGGCCTGAGCACTCCTTTAGATGGTCCTGTACTCATTCATTTTCTTCATGTAATTCTCTGTTTGATCCCCAAACAGAGAATTACCCACAACAGGAAAATCCATGGCCTTAGCCTGGGTATCCTGAGACAGGCTAGTACATCTGAGCCAAGCCATCCTATGAAGAGCCACAGATGTAGCCATGACTCTAGATGAAACATCATTGGAGTCCACTGCAGCATGGAATTGCACCTTGGATGCCACAAATACCATCCGCAGCTACCTGCTCCAGCTCCTTGGCAAGCTGGCCAGAGACCTGTTTTGCTAAAGCCATTACAGTGTCCCATCTAGACTTCTGACATCAAGCTGTATAGGCCATATAATTAGCCTGCCTGAGTCTCAAGGATGCTGCCATGTACTGTTTCTTTGCCATGGCATCAATCCTCCTGGAGTCCTTATCTGGGGGGTGTGAAGCCAAGGGTATAGTTGCCTTCTCACAGGCTGCAGCCTGCACTACCCCAACATGGCTGCATTGCTGGGTAAGGAACTCCGTATCTGAGCCTGAGAGAGTATACCTCTTTTCCATTCTCTTATCCACAGGAGGTATAGAATTAGGAGTCTTTAAAATTTTTGTCTGTTTCCCAAAGGACTTATGAAGGGGAATAGACAGCCTCCTGGACTATGGGATATCCACCATTTCAACATAGTCAGGCTCCTCCTGGTCATCCACAGCTTCTTCCATAGGAAGCTGAAGAGTTTCAGCCACTTTCTTGTAAAACATGAAATGGGAAGGGGACTCAGAAAGCCTAGGAGGAGACACTCCTGAAGGTCTGTCTGGGGAGATGTCCGGGTCAATGGGCACATCCAGACTCTCATAATCACACTCACTTTCCTCATACTCTCCTTCCTCTTCCTCCGGTTCATAAAATTCCTCTAAATCATAATCCGGAACCGGTGGAACTGACCGAACCGAGCGCCTTCCTAATGGTGCCGGTTCGGTCGGAACCAGGGATAACGACTGAACAATTTTTATCGCTTTGGCTATTTCATCAGCGGTCGGAGAAAGAACTTTTGGAACCGCACCGGCTGATTTATCCCTTCTTGTTCTCTTAACCAGAACCGACTCCTCGGAATCGGTTCTCCTTTTGCCCGAAGAAGTTTCGCCCTGGTCAGAGGGCACTCCTTCTGGTTCGGTTGGAACCGAACCAGGCTGGCCATCCGGGTCAGCAGACTTCTTGGCCTCCCTTTCCTTGAGCCTACCAACTCTTTTTAGAACCGATAAGAACCGGTTACCACACTCTAACAGCAGAAATAAAGTTTTTAAAACAACCTGATCGGTTCAAACCGAACCGATCCCACGTTTACAAGTTCCACACAGAATAACAACAAAAATAAACCTATCTAGTACTCACGAAACCACAGACAGAGACTGAACCGATAGGTTACAGTTTAAATTCGGTCGAAAACCGAGAAAACCAGTACTTTAACCGACAAACTGAATAGAGCAAAGGAGAAATCTTCGGAGCGACTGTTCAGTGAGGTGGAGTAAAGAATCTGATGGTTTGAGTTCAAACAGCAACAGACAGAGTCTCAACCGAGCTCAAGCTCAGCGTTCCATGCCTGGCATGGAAAGTTAACTCATCTCCGGGGCAGTTCGAAGGTTGGACCTCACTGCAATTTGTCAGAATACAGCAAGACTTCATGTTGATTGAAAATCTCCTTTTTGCGACTCCCTGATTACTCGTGACAAGGTTTCCACCCTGAAGGGTCTGCTGCGAACAAAACTGCCAAGGCAGATTTAGTTTGTCTTCCGAGTATGCATGGGCTTGAATACTCTGACTGGATCTCTACGTCCAGGGTCTGTACATGCTCCCAAATTGTGGTAGCTAAGTTTTCGGATCCTCTCTGGAATCTTTTACCACCTCCTTTAGTTTTCGGCTTCTCTCTGGAATCTTTTACCACCTCCTTTAAAGATTATCCATACGGGAGCTCTCCCTTGTCGGAGGCATATGCCAAGTGAGCTTTGGCGACCTGTCCGCCTGTCATGCCTGCAGCCTTAAGTATGTCGAGGCAAGGTGAGTTAAAGCATGGCCCTTGCTATGCCACTGGCAGCCTCCAGTGAGATGACTGGCAGCCTCCTTTGATACATCTGCTGAAAATGCCTAGAATAGTCCAGCTCTGAGGCTGTTGCAGGGTGGGCTTATCTACTTCTGGCTCGTCAGCACGCTGGAATACCAGGATAGTGGCCCAAGGTACTGCAGCTCTTACGGGAAAACCGGATGGCTGGGCTTGCTTATATGTGGCTCATTAGCACGCTGGAATGCCACTTCAGTGGTGTTGAGAGCAGGTTGTTCGCAGCTGCTTTAAGGGAAGTGTGGAAGACTAAGAGAGTCTCTTTGAGGGAGGGCCTCTCCATTCCCATCTGATGATCATCTCAGAGGGTAGCCTTTATGATAGTTTAAATATTTTTCCGGTTGCGCTGGTCTAAGCCTGAAAAGCTTAAGATCGGCTGGGGCACTGGACAGGGCAGAAGCCTAGAGAGCTGTCGCTGCTCCTTCAGCCATTCCCTTATGATAGGAGGACAGGGAAAAGCTGTTGCCAGCGTGGGAGTATATTCCTGGCGAGAAACCTGCTTCTGTTGGATGGGAGCCGCCAGGTGAGATCCAAGGGGATTTTGACTGTGACGCCTTGGACAAGGTCTTGCCCATTCGCTCCCCCTCTGTAAGAGGATAAACTGGAGCTTAGGAGTCCAAGAAGCGCACCCTGCAATGCTTTAGCTTTACTTCTATGAGTTATCTTCCTGCGATTCATATCGGGGATCCCATGATGTCAGTCAATGCATACTGGATCCAAGCGAGTCCCTATTTCACCGTTTTATGAGGTCTGGTTACAGAGGGGGCTGCGGACTGCTGGGTCCCTCAGGTGGTCGCCACTTATTTTGACCTGTGGGCTATCAGAACGAGCTGAGGAGTGTCTGCTTCCATAACATCTTCCCCATTCCCAGACATTGCCGTATATTTTAGGTGCAGCGATCCAGCCAAAGGGAATTAGCAGTAGGGGACTAGCAGCGGTGATCTTTTCTGCCCCTGTAAGGCTTGTGTGAAGATAACACCACAAAACTGAAGCAGAGATTAACGTGCTGGCCCTTTAAGAATTGTGCCAGTCCAAATTCCAGACTTTTATTTTACTCCTAGTAGCCTAAAAAGGGATTTAGGATCTAGCCTCTGGGCAGCCTACGTAGATAACCCTCTGGGCATCCATCCCTTCGTGACAGACTGGGGGAGGGTGAGACAGAACGCAGAGCAAGGCTGCTGGAACAGCTCTCTTCCCGCACTATAGTGCTCGTCCCTGGAATTCCCTGAACTAGGTCGAACCGCTAAGCCGCATTGCGGGTCTCTCGTCAATGAGCGGCTAAGGTAAACAGATTGCCAGCCGTTGACGAGTCGCCTCCGATTCGACGAGAGGTGTAGCGCCGCTTGGCCTGGGCCAAAATGAAGCCCACTGTTGCTGTGGAGTGCTCTGCTGTTGTGAAGCGCTACCTCTGCAAGATCATTCATCCGATCGACGTCGAGGCAGAGTAGCGCGGCTCTTCCTGAGCCAAAATGGAGCAGTCTACGGGAAAACCCCTCTGCTTGTGCTCTAGCCAAAACAAAGCCCCTGCAAGTGTGGAGCATTCCCGGTGATGAGGAGCTGTAGCACGGCTCTTCCTGAGCCGAAAAAAGGGCGGCTGTCTAGGGGAAAATGCTTCAGCTTGCCCACTTCTACCTGTGCTCGAGGAGCTGTGGCCGTTGAGCTGTGGCGCGGCCCCTCCTGAGCCAAAATGAAGCGCCACCTGTAGCGCGGCTCCTCCTGAGCTGAAATGAAGCACCACTGCTCCTGTTGGTGTCGTCCAGCTGTAAAGAAGTGCCAGGACCAGGTCACTGCAGCGTGGCTCATGCCGAGCCGAAAATGAGGCGCCTACTGCCACGTAGCATTGTGGCGGCTTCCCCTGAGTCTACGAGCCTGCAGGTCATGCGTGAGGGGCAGCCGTTAGGTGCCGCAGACTCCTCCTCCATTTCAGTTCTGGTAGCCGGAGATGCAAGAAAAACAGTAAAGGAAAAAAAAGGGGAGAGCGAGGCAAGAGAGCCGAGGGATAGAAAAAGGAAAGGATATAAAGTGAAGAAGGAATTCGCCAGTAGAGGACAGATGGAAGAGGGAGAATACCTACCCTAAGGGAACGCAAGGCCTCCCACCTGGGGCGGCTCTAAGGGAGGAACAGATAAAGAGAAAAGGAAAAATAAAAAGAAAGAATGGATGTTGAGATGGGAAAACACTGCCCATAGATATACTGATTGAGAGGATTATAAGCACGGAACCAAAAAGAAGGGAGCAAGAATCCCTGCTAATAGGAGAGAGAAAAAAAGGTTCAAGTGAACCGCTTGTATAGACTGGACACAAAGGGCAGATTCTCCCTAATCTCATCATCCCAACCCCTTACACTCTAGCTGAGAGCTTACGGACTGCCCGGACAGAAAAATGTTCCGGAAAGAGAACGCCCATCTATGAGGGTGGGGTAAGCTCCTTAGCACCTTGTCAAGTGCTAACACTGAAGTGTATGGGTAGGGGTTAGGTCCTACAAAAGGCAGCTTTGTAAGAAGGATAGAGTGGGAACTCCATCGGACTCCCTGAAGACAGGGCAAAGGCAGCAGTTCAAGGTTAAGAGGTGCAGAAGCACCAACCAGAAGGAGCTGGCAATTTAATAATGCCCGCCAGGGGAAAACTTAATTTTTAGGCCGAGCCACAGAGGGACGGTTTCTTTAGTTGTGAACTGAACAACGTGGCTAAGGAGCTGAGAGGTTACCCCTTGGGGCAGTCAGAAAGAGTTCCCTCAGGATAGGAGAAAAGTCCTACTTGTTCCCCTTTACCTTGAGGAAAGGAGATATGGCCAAGAAGGACAGAAACCAGTATAGTTCTTTTGTTTTGTTTTTTGGCATAAAGGCCATGGGAAAGGAGGGGAACAAGAAGGGGGGAGGGGGGGAGACGCCGCAGAAGGAGGCCACTGAGGGGAAGGTGGGTGGGTATCAGTAATGAGTGGTGAAGATACAAGAGAAGATCAAGAATTACGGTAGGTACGTAATTTTCATATCTTCCCTTGTCAATCTTCACCATTCATTACTGCTTGGGTGAGTACCAAGCTCCGATAAGAAACCCTGGGGGAGCAAGACCCCCAGCCTCCTGTTGGTGGGAAACAGAAGGGGAAGACCCTGGGCTAATCAAGCGAGAAGCCTATGGCGAAGGAGAGCTAGGAGGTGTCCCCTGAGGACGGGGAGATGGAGGAAGCCCCTGCAGAAGTCTCCTAGCTCTAGAGGAAGAGAGACGGGTTCCCCGGAAAGCAGAGCGAATCACCCTATGCCGGGCCAGGGGTGACAACCTTGATAGACAAAGCCATGCTATCCGTCTAATACAGATCGCTGTCCCTGCAAGCCACCTCATTGGCGTCATAAGATGCCCTTCCTTGGTGTCTTGCCAGCTCCAGGCCTATAGCAGAGAGGGCAATAGCTTGTCTGGTCTGTTCCGTATCAGGCATTAATGCTAAGATTTGGGAGAGTATCGACCATAAATGCCTACTGTAGGCAGCATGGTGAGCCTGATGTGATGCAATGCATAACATTGTACGAGAGGAAGAGAACACTCTTCACCCCCACTGGTCAAACTGGAGAGAATCTGAGTCTGGTGGATGGTCGTGCATCAGGCGGCAGCGCCCGGAGGGAGTTGCTAGGTATGCCAATCCCGAAGGTGGGTTGAGGAGAGTACCTAGAGATTCCGAAGGGGCACAAAACCTTACGCTCCGCAGTCCGCGGGCTGGACTAAAGCGAAGTGGCCGATGCACTGCCAGGAATGGATAGACGCCTCCTGGAAGGAACAGGCCAGGATAGTACCACCAAATGCTGGGCACTGAATTCACAGAGGAATTCATGCGCCTCCCGTTCGGTATTGTCACGCCTAACGAAGGAGATGCGAAGATCCCTCACCATCCTCGAAAGGAATCGCTGACATTCAGTGAAATCAGCATCGGAGGAGAGATGAGCAGTGGGTTCCTCTTCCTCAGAGCAGGGAGACGAGGATGATAGAGAGCTCGAATGTCCAGAGGACTCCTGCAGCGGTGGGGATAAGTGAAAGACCTGCTCATGCACGTAACTAACATATGAGGGGAAGACCGCCACGGAGCCTCTGAACGTCTCCCAGGATAACGAGCCCATAGGACAGACATGGCCTTGGGGGGGCCTGCAAAGGAATGGGAGAGGGGCACCTACGGCGAGGCAACTGTCCTCTGCTGAGGCTCTGGAATCCGGGGAACGGAGCCCGAACTGGCGGAATCCCGGAAAACAAACCAGGTCGCAGAACGGAACCCTGGGGATGCAAAGTCTGGAAAAGCCTAGAAGGGGATCCCCCATTGTGATGAACCTGGGGCTGCATGGATCCAGAAGGGCAGCCCACAGCAATGCCACCAGAGGGGTCTCTGGGGCTCGAGAGGGAAAGATGGGGCCCGGCGCTACGGCTCCTACCCGTCCCCAAGGGGTGGCAGGTGAAGACAGAGGTGTCTGAGCCCCTTCTCTCGACCCCTGAGACTCAGAGAACGCCCTCCTCCTCGACCCCAGCGCCCCCCCACCCCGAGAGGGTGCAGCAGCACCAGGATCGGCAGCTGCCACAACCCCCTCAGGAGGGAGAGTCCCTCCCTCCACCTCCACTCCACCCCCCTCCAGGGACCCCAGACCACCCCCAGCCTGGGAGGACAGCAGCGGAGACAGAGGAATAGGCGCGCTGGGCTGCCTAGCACCTCGTCCCACCGGAGACCCTGACTCCGAAGAATCAGGGTGCCAGGACGGGTCCACATCTGAATCATCCTCCTCAGAGGAAGAGACCAGCTGGACCACAATACTGGCCACCCCGGGGGTCTCCAGTGAAATGGCATGGCGGATGGCGCCGGACGACCCTGGACCCGACTCCCTAACGGCACCGGCCAGCCCCACGGCACCACCCTCGGTGCCGGGACCTCACCTAGAACCGCCAGAAGAACCGACCGGGCCCATGGAAGCGCTAGAGCGGGCGCAGAGGGTCAACATGACGTCAACGGTGCTGCTCGATCACCAGCACCACCGAACGCGTGCCGATCCGGACATGGTGCCGAAGGCAGCGCAAGGGTCCACGATGCCAGGCCCAGCAGACCTGGGCCTCGACACTGGGGGAGCCTGCACCTCCGAGAAGGTGACTGCCGAGGCGGTGTCACCGCTGCGGCCCCGGGAGGGACCTCGGCATTCCTCCGACACAGCAAAAGAATCTTCCTCTTCGGCAACAGAAGATGAGGAAGACTCCTCCTCTACAGACCGTATAGGTCTGAGAGGGGAACCATAGGAAGGGTCTAGAGACCTTACCTGGGAATCCCTGGAGTGGTGCTGTCTCCCGAAAGTCAGCAGGGCCTTGCCGATCTTAAACACGCGGACTTCCAGGACGCGATGGTCCATCGAGAAACAGGCATCGCACGCATCCATATTGTGGTTGGGTCCCAGGCAACGGAGACAAAACATCATGCCGGTCCGTGATGGAAAAATGACAGCCACAGGAGCAGACCTGCGCATAGGGCGTGGCCTGCATCCGACTTCTGCACCTTTAGGGCCGGACATGATCCGAAAATATTAAGACAAAACAAGCAAAGCTCTCAGTACCACTAAAAAGTGAAGGAAAAGAACGGTCTTACCAGTGACGGCGCCGAGAGAAGCAGGAGAAGGTGTCTGGAACAGTCGATGTCGCAACTAGGCGTGGAACTGAATCTAACCATGTAGCAGGTGCAGCCTTGATGGCGGAAGAAACAGAACTGAGATGGAGGAGGAGTCTCACGGCATGACAGGCTGCCCCTCGCACCTGAGCGGCGCACTCTTGTGGGTGGTGCCATTGAGGAGACTCAAAAATAAATAAAAATATAAATCTTGTTATGTGGTAAAGGCCCGGCTGACACCCAAGCAATAAAGAATGGTGAAGATTGACAAGGGAAGATCAGGAAGTGGAGGGCTGGATGTCCACTGCTGCAGAGATCCGATTCCTGCCTGTGGATCAGCATCAGGAGGTACAGCCCAGGCGTAAGGAAGCCCAGAGACCAGCTTAGGAGAGAGAAATACGAAGGTCCGAGACCAGCCTTGAAAGTAACCACTGATATTCTGTGAAATCAGCGGAGGACAGGAGGTTCCTCTTCTTCAGAAGAGGAAGACGAGGAGGAAGTGGAGCTTGAACGATCAGAAGACTCCATGGGGGGGACAGGTGGAAGAACTGTTCGTCCATGGCCCCGACATATGAAGGAAGGCAGGCCGTAGCAGCTCTGAACGCTCTCCCAAATTAAGGGCCCCGTAGGACCCACATGGCTTGGGAGAGAGGGGGTGGCTGCAGAGGGATGGGTGAAGGGCACCTGAGAGAATGTGCCCGGCCTTGCCGGGGCTCTGAGAACCAGGTAGCAATGCCACCATGACTGGGGGCCCTGAGACCATACTGAGTTGCGAGGAGGTAACATAAGAAAGCAAACCCCAAAAGAGCCCAGAAGGGGAACCTCCCCTGTGAAACGACTGAGATTCAATGTGTCCAGAAGGGCAACCCTCTGCACCGCCACTAGAGGGCGCTCCTGAGACTTTTAAGGAAAGCGGGTTCGACACTGCAACTCCCGGGTAGGGCAGTGGGAATGTGCCGCCGCCATCCCTCTGACCGCCAACCCTCTGACTCTGAGACAGCCCTTTTCCTCGACACCAGTGTAGAAGCGCCCCGCTCTGCTAACACCCGGAGTGAGGTCACAGTGGCAGGGTTCTCCACCCCTTCCCAAGGGGCTCCAGCAGCACCAGAAATAGCAGCTGCCTGGGCCCTCTCAGAAGAGGGTATCTTCTCCCGAATCTCAGAGCTACAACCCCTAGGGGATCCTAGGTCACCCCTAGCCATGGGGCCCCCATGGCGAACGTGCTATGGGGAATCAGGAAGAGGAACACTGGGCCACCTGACACCCCGGCCTATAGAGATTTCCAATTCCAAAGAATTGGGCTGCCAGTCTGGGTCCACCTCTGAGTCATCCTCCTCTGAAGAGGAGTCAAGCAGAGGGACCTACAGAGAGGCAACCCCCGAAACATCTCCAACAGCACTGGGAATGGTGCCGACGAGGGTCACGTAGCCGATGGCACCCGTCGCCGAACCTGGCCCTGTGGACAAAACCAGAACCCAAAGAAGCACTGCCAATGGCCAGCCTAAGCCCCCGAACCCAAAGCGGCAACGCCAGAGTCCCTGGCCTGCCGACATTGGGGAGCCTGCACTCCATGGAGCTGACTGTCGGCACAGTGCCAACACCCACCCCCGAGGGAATCGCACCGATCCTCTGGCGCTGAAGAAGAAACCTCCTCCTCGGCAAGGCAGGAAGTGGAGGTCGTCTCCTCCTCACCGGGCCGTATAAACCCAGGAGGGGACACGAAGGAAGGGTCAAGAGATCTGGCCTGGGAGGCCTGCGTGTGACGTCATCCTCCAAAAGGCAGCGGAGCCCTGCCGATCTTAAACACGTGGATTTCCAGTACAAGGCGGTCCATGGAAAAACAGATATCGCAGTGATACATATCATGGTTGGGTCCCAGGCACCGAAGGCAAACATCATGTCCATTAGTGACGGAGAATTTCCAGCCACAGGGGCACAGACGCAAAGGGACACAGCCCACCTTGGCTTTACGCTCGGCCCCCAGAATTGGACATGATGCGAACTAATTCACAAAACAGCAAAAGATCCCGGCACCGTCGAAATATAAAAAAGAACTGTCTCACTGGGTCAATGGCGTCGGGATGAAGGAGCGGCGTCGAGAAACTCTGCGTCGAAACAAGGCCTAATGGCGTAGCAAACTTTTGAACTCACGTAGAAGGTGCAGCCTCAATGGCGGGAGAAAGAACTGGGATGGAAGAGGATTCCACGGCGCCTAACGGCCACCCCTCGTGCACCACGCGGTGCCACTCATGGGTGGCGAACAGCAGACCCTACCTCCAACAAAAAAAATAAAAATAACTCCCGTGAGGGTGTGCGCCTGGCTTACACCCAGCAGTAATGAAAGATGAAGACTGACAAAGGAACATGTATTTTTCACAGAAAGGATGGAAGACGATGGAACAGCCTTTCTGAGAAGGTTGGGGAGGGTAAAACAGTGGGGGAATTCAAGAATGCATCTGACAGACATAAGGCAATTCTGGTGGGGGGGTTGGAGGAAGTAGGTTGTTTGTTAATTAGGATCTGCAGCTTATCTAATAGGTAGGGAAATGGGCAGACTGGGTGGGCCAAGTGATCCTTATTTGCCGTCAAAGTCTATGTTTCTATGCAAATTTCCTCACTAGTAAGTAATGACAAGAAAACATCTATAGAACATATATATATAGCATGCAGACTGAATTGTACCAAAATATTATTTTTATGAAAGTTTTCTTTGAGGCGTCAGCAACTCTTTAAGGCCTAAGACCAGGAACTGAAGGTGGACCAGGTAATCCTGAAATAAAATTTAGCTACCTACAGTAATTCTTGATCTTCCTGTATATCTTCACCATTCATCACTGGAGGCACTATGACCCCGTGGGAGCTTACAGCTATTAAATTTTTCAAGGAAGAGGAGCAGGCACCGGGGACGACGCCGTCCATGAGGCTGATGCACAGCATGCAGTTTGAGCGCTGGCCAGTAGCCGACTCCTCCCTCGACTCAGTTCTGTCTGCCAGAGAGAGAGTGAAAAACAGATATAGAGAAGAAAGAGGGCAGGGCCAGGGAGCCCGAGTGACAGTAAAAGGAAAAGATATAAAACAGAAAGGAGAAATGGAAGTTACGTACCTACCGTAATTCTTGATCTTCTTGGACGAAGTCTCCACCACTCATTCACACTGATTGGATCTACGCCGGAGGCGCTAGGACCCAGCGGGAGCAAACTTTTTGCAAGAGGACCAGCGCCAGAGATGGAGCCACGAGGAGTGGCTCCGTGAGCCTCGGCTCGTGCAGCAAGGAATATCTCAGTGTCGACCCTCCAACTGCCTCAGTAACCCCCCAAGGTGCAGCGTAACTAACCTAGAAGGATACCCTGACAAAAAGGAAAAATTACTCACCTTAGTAATGTTGTTTCTTCTCATGGAGTCTTGCTATATTCTGACATATGCAGCGAGTCCCAACCTTCGAACTGCCCCAGAGATGAAAGACTTAACTTTCCATGCCAGGCATGGAATGCTGAGCTCGAGCTCAGTTGAGACTCTGTCTGTTGTTCTTCAAACTCAAACTGTCAGATCTTTACGACCTATATTCACTAAGGTCCTGTGTGGAAGCTGTAAACCTACACTAGCTAACTGGCTACTAAACATAAAACACATTTTTTGGTCCCAAAACAAAGACTCAAGTCAGGAGACCCAAAAAAAAAAAAAAAAAAAAAAAAAACACCAACTTACCCCAGGAAAGAAGGGGTGAAAACAAAAAGGTGGGCACCTACTGAGTGCCAACACTGCACTGCCCACATACATCCCAAAAAACAGAGGTTCTGAGAGGGGCAAGCGGGGGGAGGTCAGAATATAGCAAGACTCCATGAGAAGAAACAACATTACTAAGGTGGGTAATTTTTTTTTCAAACAAAATGAAGTCTTGCTATATTCTGACATATGCAGACTACCAAGCAGTACCTCCATGGAGGAGGGACAGAACCTACTTAGGAAATAGTCTCAAGCACAGCTGTGTTAAACCGAGCATCACTCCTAGCCTGGATGTTCAGGGAGTAATGCTTGGTAAAAGTGTGACCTGTTTTCCAGGTAGCTGCTTGACATATCTCTAGAATAGGGATGTCCTGCAGCCAGGGAAGCAGCTGTACCTCTGGTAGAGTGAGCCCTCAGGCCTGAGGGAGGAACCTACCCAGTTTCTCATAGCAAAATTGGATACAAGAGACAATCCACATGGCAATGGATCTTTTAGTGGCAGGTTTCCCTTTACCAACCTCACCATAAGTGAGGAATAGTTGGAGGGGGTCAAACCTGTGACCCTTGGTACGCTCTATGTAGTAGCTAAGGGCTCTTTTCACATCCAAACTGTGCAGCCTCCTCTCGCCAGAGGAGGAATGGTCAGTGAAGTACACTGGAAGAGACAGATTGATTAAGGTGGAAATCTGAAACCACCTTAGGCAAGAACTTCCTGTTAGTCCTGAGGACCACCTTATCTCTATGAAAGGAGATAAAATCAGGCTCCACTGACAAAGCTTGTAATTCACTTATGCGCCTGGCAGAAGTGATGGCTACCAGAAACACAGTCTTCCAAGTCAAGTACTTAAGCTCTGCTGAAAATAAAGGCTCAAAAAGGGGGTTGCATAAGCTGAGCAATGCAAACACTGAGGTCCCAGGCAAGGGCAGGGTCCCTGAATGGAGGGTTGGTGTGAAGCAATCCCTTGAAAAACTTGGAGAATACAGGGTGAGCTGAAAGAGAAGAAGGCTTACCTGCTGAGATAAAAGCAGACACAGCTGCTAGATGTACTTTCCGCGTAGCTGGTCTCAGCCCCAAGCTATTTAAGTGGACCATATAATCAAGGACTGAGGGCAGATCAGCAGATTCTGGGGAAATGTGCTTCCCAGAGCACCATATGGAAAATCTTTTCCATTTTGAATTATAAGTAGCCCTGGTGGAAGGTCTTCTAGAAGCCTTCAGGATATCCATTACACCTTGGGAGAGGTGTAAATTAGCAAACTCTTAACTCTTCAAGAACAAGGCCTTGAGATTGAGAGATTTGAGATTCGGGTACCAAACCCTCCCCTGAGCACAGGTTAACAGGCTGTAATTCCTGGGAAGACACAGGGGAAGATGGACTGCTAAGGACAGTAGGAGTGGATACCAGGGCTGTCTGGCCCAGTCTGGAGCAATCAGGATCATCTTGTAGGGTTGAGATCCGATTTTGACTAGCACTTTGAACAGGAGAGGGAAGGGGGGAATAGAAACTTCCCTTCCCAATTGAGAACCAAGGCATCCAGGGGGACTGAGCCCAACACTGGGGGCCTGCAGCAAAAAAGGGAAAGTTGATGATTGTCTGGGGCTGCAAAAAGATCTATCTGCGGGGTGCCCCATCTGGAAAATATCACCTCCAAGACCAGGGGGTCCAGTGACCATTCGTGATGGCCCTGGGAAATCCTGCTGAGAGCATCTGCCAGGACATTGTCCTTGCCTGGGAGGTGAACTGCCGTGAGGGAGGTGTTCAGGGAGTAAGCCAGAGACCACAACTTCATTGCTTTGGTGCACACGGCCGTAGACCGAGTGCCTCCTTGCTTGTTGATGTACCACATTGTGGTGGTGGTGTCTGTTCTGACCTGTACAACTTTGTTCAGAACAGATTTGGAAAATACTTGAAGTGCTAGAAATACTGCTCTGAGTTCCAACAGATTGATATGGAGCAGAGATTCCTGAGGGGACCACAACCCTTGGGTGGTGAGGTCGCCCATGTGAGCCCCCCAACCCAAGAGGGAGGCATCTGTAGTAAGGATTAAAGAGTGAGACTGAGTGACAAAGGGAACCCCTTGTCTCAGATTGTTCTGATCCTGCCACCACTGTAGGGCCTGGATCAGGGTTCGAGTTACTGGGATCAATTTGGTGAGAGAGTCCTTCGAGACCAAAAGGCTCTCAAATGGAACTGAATGTCCCTCATCTGAAATCTTGCTCCCTGCACTACTGCTGTAGAAGCAGCCATGTGCCCCAGGAGCTGTAGAAAATGCCTTGCTGGTTGAGACACCTGCAGGGTGAATGAGGAGGCCAGAGAGACCAGTGTCCTTGCCCTGTTCAGGGGAAGGAAGGCTCTCGCCTTTACGGTGTCTAGCCCTGCACCTATGAAGGTAAGGAGCTGGACAGGCTCTAGAACTGACTTTGGAAGATTTAGAAGGAAACCTAAAGAAGTGAGCAGTTGCTGAGTTATCTGTAAGTGTAACTTGACTTGGTCTGGGGACTGGCCTACTAGAGCCAGTCGTCCAGGTAAGGGAAGATGGCAATCTTCTGCCTTCTTAGAAAAGCAACTACTACTGCCAGGCATTTTGTGAATACCCTTGGAGCAGAAGTGAGGCCAAAGGGCATTGCTCTGAACTGATAATGGCCCGAGGGCAGCTTGAACCTGAGGTACTTTCGATGGGAGCTTCTGACGAGAATATGGAAGTTGGCATCCTTGAGGTCCAGGGACACTAGCCAGTCCCCTGGCCTTAGAGAGGGTAGAATAATTCCCAGAGTCACCATTTTGAATTTTGGTTTTAAAAGGTGCGTGTTTAAGTATCTGAGATCCAGGATGGGCCGCCATTCTCCTGCCTTTTTTTGGGATAAGGAAGTACCTGGAATACAACCCTTTGCCCTGGTGTAGGGGTGGAACCCTTTCCACAGCTCTGAGAGTTAGGAGGGAGGAGACCTCTGCCTCTAAGGCAAGTGCCCCTGATGGATTTGCAGGTGGAAAGGATCTGGTTCTCATCTTTGGAAACTTTTTGAAGCTGAGAACCAGTCCCTGGCTTACTACTTCCAGGACCCATTTGTCTGATGTCAGAGACTCCCAGTCCTGGACAAAGTAAGCCAGCCTGCCTCCTTCAGGTAGCTGAGAATCGGCCCTGGCAACCCCATCAGGGTGCCTGTTTGGCAGGGGCTTTGGGCTGAGGGGTGGAAGCAGGTCTGCTTGTACCCAGTCTGCCTCTCCCTCTAAAGAACCCCCTCTGGGCATAAGCAGAAGAGGAGGCCTGGGCTTCGTAAAAAGGCCCATGAAAAGGCCTGCCCGTACCCCTGGGAAGCTGCCTTGAGGAGTGGCCTGCCTTTCCTTGGCCTGTGCACTCCTATAGGTGGTCCTATGCTCATCCATTTTCTTCATGTAATTCTGTTTGCTCCCCGAACAGAGAATTACCCACAACAGGAAAATCCATGGCCTTAGTCTGGGTATCCTGTGACAGGCTAGTACATCTGAGCCAAGCCATTCTTCGAAGTGCCACAGATGTAGCCATGACTCTATAAGACACATCACTGGAGTCCACTGCAGCATGGAATTGCACCTTGGATGCCTCAATACCATCAGCAGCCACCTGCTCCAGCTCCTTGGCAAGCTGGCCAGGGACCTGTTTTGCTAGGGCCATAACAGTGCCCCATCTGGATTTTTGATACCTAGCAGTATAGGCCATATAATTGGCCTGTCTGAGTCCCAAGGATGCTGCCATGTACTGTTTCTTTGCCATGGCATCAATCCTCCTGGAGTCCTTGTCCGGGGGGTGTGAAGCCAAGGGAATGTTTGCCTTATCACAGGCTGCAGCCTGCACTACTAACATGGCTGCATTGTTGTGTAAGGAACTCCGTGTCAGAGCCTGACAATGTATACCTCTTGTCCATTCTCTTATCCACAGGAGGTATAGTATTAGGAGTCTTTAAAATCTTAAATGTCTGTTTCCCAAAAGATTTGTGCAAGGGAATAGACAGCCTCCTAGACTCTGGGATATCCATCATTTCCACATAGTCAGGCTCCTCCTGGTCATCCACAGCTTCTTCCATAGGAAGCTGGAGGGTTTCAGCCACTTTTTTTTTTTTTTATAAAACATGAAATGGGAGGGGGACTCAGAAAGCCTAGGAGGAGAAACCCCTGAAGGTCTGTCTGGGGAGATGTCCGGGTCAATGGGCACATCCAGACTTTCAAATCCACATTCACTTTCCTCATACTCCTCTTCCTCTGGTTCATAAAACTCTTCTAACTTATACTCTTGAACCGGTGGAACCAGCCGAACTGAGCACCTGCCTGATGGTGCCGGTTCGGTCGGAACCGGGGAAAGCGACTGGACAATTTTGATCACTTTGGCTATCTCTTTAGTGGTTGGAAAGGAAAGTTTTGGCCCCACACCAGCTAATTTTTCTTTTCTAGTTCTTTTAGCCAGAACCAATTCCTCAGAATCGGCTCTCCTTTTGCCCGAAGAAGTCTTGCCCTGGTCAGAGGGCACTCCTCCTGGTTCGGTTTGAACCGAACCGGGCTGGCCATCCGGTTCAGCGGACTTTTTGGCCTCCCTTTCCCTGAGCCTACCAGCTCTCTTTTCTAGGGTAGCTGCAGGGAGATTTTTTGCAAATCTGGCAGTCTGCATTGAGGTGGTCAAACCCCAGACAATAAACACAGGTGGTGTGGGGGTCAGCCTTGGCAAAGACTTCCCCACACACCTACAGTGTTGAAACCCAGAGGGTCCGGTTTTTCCTTTGGGTTTCTCAGACATAGTGCCAGTCCTAACCAAACTTACCCTTTTATGGCAATCCGCCAAGCAAGACCCTCTTATCGGTTCCCAACTGTGTCTCGGGTCGTGGAGAAAACCATAATAAAATCTGTTATTTTTTTAGAACCGATAAGAACCGGTAACCACACTCTAAAAGCACAATTTAAGATTTTTAAACAACTTGATCTGTTCAAGCCGAGCCGATAAACCGTTTACAAGTTCCACACAGAATAGAATAAAATAAAACCTATCTAGTACTCACAAATAACACAGACAGAGACTGAACCGACAGGTTACGGTTTAAATTCGGTCGAAAACCGAGAAAAGCGGTACTTTAACCGACAAATTCAACCGAGCAGAAGCAGAAATCTCCGGAGTGACTGTTCAGTGAGGCGGAGTAAATAATCTGACGGTTTGAGTTTGAAGAACAACAGACAGAGTCTCAACCGAGCTCAGCATTCCATGCCTGGCATGGAAAGTTAACTTTCATCTCTGGGGCAGTTCGAAGGTTGGGACTCAGTGCATGTCAGAATATAGCAAGACTTCATGTTGTTTGAAACCGGACACAAGATAGTCCGAGCGACCCGTATAAGAAGGGTCAACAAAGAAGCCTTCACAGCCTAAGATTAAGGGAGTGAAGAACAACAACAGAGGTGAGCTCAGGGGATGGTGGGTGGGCGTGTGAATGAGTGGTGGAGACTTCGTCCAAGATGATCAAGAATTACAGTAGGTACGTAATTTCCATATCTTCCTGGACATAAAGTCTCCACCACTCACACTGATGGGAGATTACCGAGCTAGTAATCCCCCCCCCGATTGGGTGTTAAGAGATACCAAGAGCTCACAAAGTTAGGACAGAAGTCTGTTAAAGACAGTCCTGCCAAACCAAAGATGTTGCCTGGCATGGACATCCAGAACATAGTGCTTGACGAAACTAAGCACTGAGCTCCAGACAGTCGCATTGCAAATGTCTGCAATGGGCACGTTGCGGATCTCTGCCAGGGATGCCGTGACTGCTCCAGCAGAGGAAGCATACACTCTGCCCTTCAGCTTAACCTGTGCCATGGAATAGCAGTGGCGAAGGCATGCCACCAGCCATGCCAAAATGCATCTGATAGCGACAGGTTGACCCAGCCGGGTCTCGCTGAAGGAAACGGTTGAGCTCTGCGAACTTCTTTTGTTCTATCCAAATAGAAACGCAGAGCTCTTTTGACATCTAAAGATGTCCTTCGTCCTTCATTTTGGAAGTTCACAAAGTAGGCAGGTAGGACCAAAGGTTGGTTTAGATGGAATTCTGAAACAACATTAGGGAGAAACTTAGGATGGGTCTTAAGAACTACTCTGTCCTTATGAAACAGTATATGGGGGGGGGGGGGGTCTATGACCAAGGTATGTATTTTAGAGACCCGGCGGGCCGAGGTAATGGTCACCAGGAAGGCCGTTTTCCAAGTGAGAAATTTCAGCTCACAGGCAGCTAGGGGCTCGAAAGGCTTTCTAGTGAGCATGTGTGGCACAAGATTATGTCCCAAGCTGCGACTGGACATCTGATAGGAGGTCGGGTATGCAGAATACCCTTAAGAAACCTCTTAAATACTGGTAACTGAGCCAGTGATAAGGAAAGTACTGGCTCATGATACTCTGAAACAGCACATAGGTGAACTTTGACTGTAGAGTATTGTAGACCTGAATTTGAGAGGTCTAAAAGGTACTCTAGAACTTTATTTGGTGGGCAGGAAAAAGGATTCAAAAGAGGATTTTGCACACCAGAGAGAAAAATGCTTCCATTTTGCTGTGTAAGTTTTTCTAGTGGCTGGCTTGCGCACAGCCAAAAGAATATCTGAAACTCTCCGAGAGACACTGAACCTGTTCACTTCCATCTCTTCAGGAGCCCAGCGTGAAGGTGAAGCGACCTCAGATTGGGATGACCACAGGCCACTGGGTCAGGAGGTTTGTTTGAAGGGGGAAGTGCTTTCGGAGGGGTTTCCGACATACTGCTGCATAATGGAAACCATATCTGTCGAGGCCAGAAGGGAGCAATGAGGATCATTTAGTCCCCCTGGGACTCGAATTTGAGAAGTACCCTCTGAATCAGTGGAAGAGGAGAAAAGGCGTATAGATAGCATTTTGTCCACTGCAGCCTCAACGCATCCTGACAGAAAATGAAAATTACGTATCTACCGTAATTCTTAATCTTCTTGGACGGGTCTCCACCACTCATTCACACTATTGAGACCCGCGCCGGAGGCACTAGGACCCATCAGGAGCAAACCTTTTGCTGGAGGGTTGGCGCCAGAGATGGCGCCGCAAGCCCTAGCTCGCGCAGTGACGACTATCTCGACGTCGAGCCTCCAACCGCCTCAGTACCTTTTTTACCAAGGAGGTGCAGCGTAACTAACCTAGAAGGGTAGCCTAACCTAAAAACCGGACATAAGATAGTCTGGGCGACCCGTGTAAGAAGGTTAACAAAAGAAGTCTTCCACGGCAAAGATTTGAGAGTGAAGACCAACAAGAAAGAGTGAGCTCGGGGGATGGAGGGTGGGCGTGTGAATGAGTGGTGGAGACTCGTCCAAGAGGTAGAATTCTGATGGTATAATTTCGCCTCTGGACCTGCATAAATCTCCAACTCATTCACACTATTGAAGAGTACCGAGCTAATAAGCCCCCGAGAGGGCGGCAGGAGAGACCAAGAGCTCACGTTTCTAGGACAGAAGTCCACTGAGGATGGCTCTGCCAAAGGAAGAATGTCGTCTGGAATGGACTTCTAGTGCATAATGTTTAATGAAAGTATGCACTGAGCTCCAGGTGGCCGCATTGCAGATGTCTGCAATGGGCACGTTGAGGATTTCTGCTAGGGATGCTGTGACCGCTCTGGTAGAGTGAGCGTAAACTCTACCCTCCAACTTAACCTGCGCCATGGAATAGCAGTGACGAAGGCACGCCACTAACCATAATGAGATGCATCTGATAGCGACAGGTTGACCCAGCTGGGTCTCTCTGAAGGAAACGAATAGTTGCTGAGCTCTGCGAAAATCCTTGGTTCTATCTAGACAGAAACGCAAGGCCCTCTTAACATCCAAAGAATGAGGAGAACGTTCCCCTTCATTTTGGAAGTCCGCAAAGTAAGAGGGAAGGACCAAAGGTTGGTTTAGATGAAATTTGACACAACCTTAGCAAGAAATTTAGGATGAGTATGAAGAACTACTTGTCCTTATGCAACACAGTATACTGGAGGGTCTGTGACCAGGGCATGTATCTCAAGAGACCCTGCGGGCTGAGGTAATGGCCACTAGGAAGGCAGTCTTCCAGGTGAGAAATTTTAGCTCACAGGTAGCCAGAGGTTCAGAAAGGGTTTGCGAGTGAGCATGTCTAGCACAAGATTAATGTCCCAGGCTGCAACTGGACATCTTGTAGAAGGTCTGGTATGCAGAATCCCCTAAAGAAATCTCTTAACCATAGGTAACTGAGCCAGTGTTAAGGAAAAAACAGGCTCATGATGCGCTGAAATGGCACTAAGGTGAACTTTGACTGTAGAGTACTGCAGACCTGTATTTGAGAGACCCAAAGGTACCCAATTTATCTGGTGGACAGGAAAAGGGATTCAAAGAGGACTTTGCACACCAGAGCGAAAAACGCGTCCACTTGGCTGTGTAAGTTGTCCGAGTGGCTGACTTCCGTGCAGCCAGAAGAATATCTGAAACTCTTCGAGAGACACTGAACCGGTTTACTTCAACCTCTTCAGGAGCCAAGCGTGAAGGTGAAATGATCTCAGCTTGGGATGGACCACTGGTCCCTGAGTCAAAAAGTTCATCTGCAGGGGAGGTGGTTTCGGAGGAACTGCCAACATATTGTTGAGTAGTGGAAACCACAGCTGCTGAGGCCAAAAGGGAGCAATGAGAATCATCTTGTCTCCCTGGGATTCGAACTTGAGGAGTACTCTCTGAATTAGAGGAAGAGGAGTAAAGGCGTAAAGAAAGCATTTTGTCCACCGCAGTCTGAACGCATCCTGACAGAAAATGCCAGGCCCTGGATTTCTGGAGCAGAAGAGAGGCAGTTTTGCGTTGAGTGGGAATGCAAAAAGGTCCAGGTCTGGAGTTCCCCACTCTTCGAATAGAGACTGAACTATGGTTGAGTCGAGAGACCACTCGTGAGGATCTGTCTCTGTTCTGCTGAGACGGTCTGCCAAGTCGTTCTGTACATCTGGCAGGTAGACCGCTTGAATTAGAGCGTTGTGCTCCAAACACCATTCCTATACCCTCATTGCTTCTCTGCATAAGGGGTAAGAATGAGCATCGCCCTGCTTGTTGATGTAATACATCACTGCTTTGTTGTCCGTTTGAAGGAGAACGTTTTTGTGAGAGAGAATATCTTTCAATGCTCGGACCGCATAAAGGACAGCTCTCATTTCTAGGACGTTTATGTGAAGCTGGGACTCTAGTTGAGTCCACACACCTTGAGTGTGGAGAGCCTGACAGTGAGCTCCCCACCCCATTAGGGATGCGTCCGTGGTAATGGAGATTTGATGGTCCAGAGGAGCAAAGGGATATCCTTCCAGGAGATTGCTCTCTTGAGACCACCAGGTGAGAGACCTCTTTAAAGGTTCCGCCACTTTGATGAGATAGGACTGCGAGTGAGTGGTTGGGGACCACTGAGTACCGAGCATCCACTGGGTGGTTCTCATGTGCAGACGTGCTAGGTTACAGTGAACACTGAGGATGCAGTGAGGCTAGCATCCGTTGCATCAGAAGAGCTAGTGACTGAGCTGTTTCCCCATTCGTGAGGGCCATCTGAAGGATATCGTTCCTCCTGTCTTCTGGAAGAAAAGCCCGCTCAGGAGGTGTCCAGAAGAGTCCCTATAAAAAAAAGCCTCTGGGAGGGCTGCAGCTGCGATTTCTTGAGGTTGAGCAGAACTCCCATG
Organism: Neoceratodus forsteri; assembly: GCA_016271365.2. Lineage (NCBI taxonomy): Eukaryota > Metazoa > Chordata > Ceratodontiformes > Ceratodontidae > Neoceratodus > Neoceratodus forsteri. Next base: position 152,541,669 of record JADMNL010000031.1, on the reverse strand, counting down.
GACGAAGGGAGGCGAAGGCCGTCTCACAAGGTCCAGAGTCCCTTGCCTGGAAGGGCTTGCTAGAAAGTCGTCAGATAAAGGAAACACCATATTCCGACCCCTTTCTAGAAGTGCTTGTCACGAGAACTGCACAACACTCCTTTGTAAAAATCCTTGGTAGCCAGGATAGCCAAAGGGCAGGACTCTGAACTGATAATGTTGTCCCAGAGCCACAAACCTCAGGAATTTGTGATGCCCTCGGTGAAGAGGAATGTGCTGGTAAGCATCCTGCATATCTAGGGGAGGCTAGCCAGTCGTGTTGAGGAAAGCAGAGGTAACAGGGTTTCCAGAGAAATCATTTTGAATTTCTCCTTGGGGAGAAATTTGTTTAGCTTTCTGAGATCTAGAATGGGGCGCATTCCCCCAGACTTCTTTGGAACCAGAAAGTAGTGGGAGTAGAACCCCGTGTTTCGTTGATGCAGTGGCACCACTTCTACTGCCTGTTGTTCGAAGGCCCTGAATCTCGTGAGAAGGTCTGACTAAAGGGTTGACAGCCTGGGCTGTCGTTTGTTTAGAGGCGAGTGGAGGGGTCTCCACAGAGATGAGTGAATACCCCTCATGAATTATCCGAAGGACCCATTTGTCTGAGGTTATGGACTTCCACTGGTTGTAGAAGTGCATCAGACGACCTCCCACGGAGAGGAAAAAATCCACCTCGGGCAGCTGAGATGGAACTTGGGCCAGCAATTCATAAGCGTAGCGCTGGAGCTTAGGTACTGTCTTTCTGTTGCGCCTTCTTTGAGTTGGGCAGGTTGGTTCTTGCCGAATTTCCCTGCCTCTGCCACAAAAGGACAGGCGATTATGAAACTGACGTTTAATGGCATGCCTCGAGAGAGGGCAGGAGGGCCCAGCCAACAATGGCTGACCTAGTCTTTTGTGTAGCTTCTAGAGCTTGCTCTACCTGAGGACCAAAAAGATATGCACCGTCAAAGGCAATGCCATCTGCGCTGCCTGCAGTCATTGCGTGAAGCCGAAGCGCAGCCAGGAATGACAGTGGTGCAAATACCAGCAGCAGCCTGAACGGAAGTAGTGTCAAAAGCATCCATGGCTGCCTTTAAGCTGGTTATTAGATTCAATACCTCTGGTAATGGTTTGAAGAAGCTCTGGCTTTGAATCCGACTCCGTAGGGCTTCAACCATTTGCTTAATAGAATGCCACAAGAATATACTCATACTGAGAAAAATAGCCTTGGTAACTGGCAATCACATGATACTTAGAGTAGAAGCAGCAAAGACTCTCTTACCTAAGGTGTCTATCTTACGAGACTCTGTTAATGGGTCGAGCTGTAGTAGTTTGAGGAAGAACGACCTTATCATTCTCTGCCAGGACTACAATAGGATCTGCAAAGGCTTGAGATGCCAAAGTGGGACGATCCTTGGGGGCTGAATATTTCCTATCAATGGATTTAGCCACCGAAGGGGTGAAAGCAGGATTATTCCATACCATTTGAGACAGCGTCTCGAAGGAAGGCTGAACCAGAGGAGTCAAATCCGTAGGGGTCTCCAAGGCATGAAGATACTGGAGTCTTAATTTCCCAGGATCGATGTCTGTAGTCTGGAGAGAAAGTGTGGAACTCAGATTTTTCAACAGAGACTTAAAGGACAGGTCCTCGACCACAGGCTCTGTAGCAGTAATAGATCCTGCTTCGTCCACTTCATCACCCAACCGAAGGTCTGGGTCAGGCTCAACGTCATCTCCTGACAGCCCAGGAGGGACTGTATGGACAGGAAAGGAATGAAAATCAGAAGTGGAGGAAGAAGGAAACAAGTGAAGAGGAGTCCCCGAGAACCCCCGGCGCCGAGGCGCACAGCACCGAGAATGACACCGTGAGACCACGCGGCACTGAAAACGGCGCAGAGAAGTCGCACGGCGCCAAGCGCAGCATCGACGCCGAGGACGGCGCCAAGAGGCCACATGACACCGAGGATGCCGAAACACTCCCCGACTCCAAAAAACAGGTTTTGAAGGAGGAAGAGCAGGAGATAAGGCACGTGTGGCCCCTGCAATCAGAAAGCCATGTGGGGGGCACCAGCGCCGAGTCGCAGCAATCAAGAAGGTGCCACGGACTCAGGAAGGTCCAACCGCATCACTACCTGGTCGCCCCAAGAGCCCGACGCCCACTATGCTGCTAGTTTGAAGTTTGACTCCCGACAGTTGAGCGACGACTACTGAAGTGCACTCACAGTGGGAAAAAGGAACTGAGGCGGTTGGAGGGTCGACGCAGAGATAGTAGATTACCGCTGTGAGCTGAGGCTGCGCGCCGTTCCTCACGGGCGCCACCTCTGGCACCGACCTCCAGCAAAAGTTTGCTCCCGATGGGTCCTAGCCTCCGGCGCAGATCCCAATAGTGTGAATGAGTGTGGAGACTTATGTCCAGGAAGATATGCCAGGCCCTCGATTTCTGGAGCAGAAGAGAGGCAGTTTTGTGTTGAGTGGGGATGCAAAAAGGTCCAGGTCTGGATTTTTTCCACTCTGCGAATAGTGACTGAACTACGGCTGAGTCGAGACCCCACTCGAGAGGATCTGTCTCAGTTCTGCTGAGACAGTCTACCAGTTCATTCTACACTCCCAGCAGGCAGACCACCTGAATTAGAGCCTTGTGCTCCAGGCACCATTCCCACACTTTAATGGCTTCCCTGCATACAGGGTAAGAGTGTGCACCGCCTTGCTTGTTGATGTAATATATCACTGCTTTGTTGTCCGTTTGAAGGAGAATGTTCTTGTGACACAGAATGTCCTTCAAAGCCTGGATAAAGGATGGCTCTCATTTCCAGGACATTTATGTGAAGCTGGGATTAGTCCTGAGTACACATACCTTGGGTGTGGAGATTCTGACAGTGAGCTCCCCACCCCATAAGGAACGTGTCTGTGGAAATGCAAATCTGATAATCCAGGGGAGCAAAGGGATACCCTTCCAGAAGGTTGTCCTCTTATGACCACCAGGTGAGTGACCTCTTTAGAGGTTCTGTCACCTTGATGAGAAAGGACTGAGGGTGAGTGGTTGGGGACCACTGAGTACTGAGCATCCATTGACAGGTTCTCATGTGGAGGCGTTCTAGGGGTACAGAGAACACAGAGGATGCCATGAGACTCAGCAACAACTGCATCGAGATAGCTCAAACTGAGCTGTTCTCTCTGATATATCGGGCCATTTGTAGGATATCTCGCCTTCTGTCCTCTGGAAGAAAGGTTTTCGCACAGGAGGTGTCCAGAAGAGTTCCTATGAAAAGTAGCTTCTGGGAGAGCTGTAATTGTAATTTCTTGAGGTTTAGCAGGACTCCCATGGACGTGAGAAAATTTGAGGCCATGGCTACGGCGTCGAGAGTTCCTTGGCTGGAAGGGCTTGCTAGAAGACAGTTGTCCAGATATAGAAACGCTTGAATTCTGACCTTTCTGAGATACGCTGCGAGAATTGCACAACACTTTGTAAAAACTTGTGGTGCCGAGGATAGCCCAAAGGGCAGGACTTTAAACTGATAATGCTGGCCCACAGCTACAAACTGTAGGTATTTGTGATGCTTTGGGTGTATAGCGATATGTTGGTAAGCATCCTACATGTCCAGGGAAGCTAGCCAATCATGTTGAAGCAGCAAGGTTAATAGGGTCCCGAGCAATATCATCTTGAACTTTTCCTTGAAAAGAAACTTGTTTAAATTTCAGAGGTCCAGAATGGGGCGCATGCCACCGGTCTTTTTCGGGACCAGGAAGTAATGGTTGTAGAAACTTATTTTGTTGATCTAGCGGAATAATTTCTACTGCCCTGTTGTTCAGAAGGCCTTGCATCTCGGAGAGAAGAAGGTCTGACTGTATTGTTGACAGCCTGGGCTATCGTTTGGGGGGATGATCTGGAGGGGCTTCTGAAAGGCTGAGAGAGTACCCCTCGCGGATTATCCGGAGGACCCATTTGTCTGATATTATGCATTTCCACTGGTCGTAGAACTGAGTCAGACATCCTTCTACCGCCGAGGAAGAGTCCCCCTCGGGCAGTTGAGGTGGGACCTGGGCCAGAGACTCAGAAGATTGCACTGGGCGCTTTGGTCCCTTGTGCCTTCTGTTGAGTTTTCTTTTGAAGCTGGGGGTGGGCTTGGTTTTTGTTAAAACCTCCCTTGCCCCGAAAGGACTGACAGTTGTGAAATTAGCAGCTTGTTAACACCCACACTCCCCGAAAAGGGTGGGAGGGCCGAGGTTGAGCCGTTTTAATGGCAGACCTAATAGTACTTCAGTGTGGCCTCAAAGCTTGCTCTACTTGAGGTCCGAACAGATACATACTGTCAAAGGGTAATGCCATGACCTGCTGTTGGGCATCATTCGTGAAGCCTGAACTGTGTAGCCAGGAGTGACGGCAGGTACCAACGCCTGCCGCAGGTGCTCGGGAAGCAGTATCGAAAGCGTCCATAGCTACTTTAACCTGCTGGTTGTTGGACTCTATACCTGTGGTTATGGTCTGAAGTAGCTCTGAATTAGCGTCCAACTCGGGCAGACCTTCCACCATTTGTTTGAGCGAATGCCAAAGAACATACTCATACTGAGAGAAATAGCCCTAGTAGCTGGCAATACGCATACCCAGGGTAGAGGCAGCAAAGACTCTCTTACCCAAGGTGTCTATCTTGCGAAATTCTTTGTTTATAGGTCAGGCTGTAGATGCCTGAGGAAGAACGACCTTATCATTCTCTGCCAGGACTACAATAGGGTCCACAAAGGCCTGGGAGGCCAAAAATACAGGTTACTCACCTGTAACAGAAGTTCTAGGAGTGGTATATGTTGTTCATCCACACCTGACAAGTTCCTTGCACTTAAATCTTGCGGAAAGGTCTTCAAGCTAGCTCCTCCCACCCACCGGGTGGTAAATCTGCTCCACCCCATGGCTAGATCTAGCCGCTGGAGACCGGCTGCTGCTGAGAAGCCAGGGAGGTCGGTGGGTCTGTGGATGAACATATACCCTCCGAACTCCTGCTACAGATGAGTAACCTGTATTCAAGACGTGATATCTTGTTCAATCCACACGGTCTGGCAGACTCCTAGCAGTTCTCCGGGAGGAGGGAGGCATGCCACCCTCTACTTAGGAAATAAGGACTGGATGACAGAGGTCCCAAAACCAGCATCCCGGCGTGATTCTAGGTCAATGTGGTAATAGGAAATAAAGGTGTGTGCTGACTTCCAGGTAGCAGCCCTGCAGATTTCCTGGATAGGGACGTCCCTAGAAGCAGTGGTACGATTTAGTAGAATGAGCCTTATCTCTTTGGTAGGCCCATGTTCGCCAGCCTACAGCAGAGATTCATGAGGTGACCCACCTGCTTATCATCCGCTTGGCTGCAGGTCTGCCAGGTGCGGCTTCCGTGAGGGAGACAAACAGCTGGCGAATATCCTCCCCCGAACTTCAAGCCATTCGCTTCCCTTATAATAAGCAAGCGCCTCCTAGGGGTCCAGCACGAGCCTATATTCAGCCTCCGAGGTGACTGGGGTAGAACATCGGCAGAGTCAACACCTGGTTAAGGTGAAACTCCACCACCACCTTCAGAAGGAACTTCGGGATGACAACTTTGTCCCTGTGGAAGACCAGGTAGGGAGACTCGATGGAAAGTGCCTGGAGCTCTCCCATCCTTCTGGGTGACATAATAGCCACCAAGAAGGCGGTCTTCCACGACAGGTGAGATGTCACACCTGTGCATCAGTTCGAATGGCTTGCCCATGAGTTTAGCCAATACCAGCAGTAGATTCCACGGAGGTGGAGGTTCTCGCACTGGAGGGGATATGTGGTCTAGGCCTCTGAAAAAGCACCCGACCACCTTCTCCTGTGCCACCGACTGCTTGCCGGCCCGAGCCCGGTAAGCAGAGATGGCTGCCAGGTGCACCTTAAGGGTCGTCGGCTGAAGCCGTAGCCGAGAAAGGGACCACAGGCAGTCCAAAATACTAGCCAATGGACAGGAAGAGGGGTTCAACCCTTTGTCCTGACACCAAATGGAGAATCTCTTCCATTTTAAAGCGTAGCATTTTCTGGTCGACTCCTTACGGGAAGCCTCAACGACATTGAGGACCTTGTCGGAAAGACCCAAGGCCTGGAGCGCTAGCCGCTCAGGAACCAGGCCGTCAGGTGCAGGGACTGAAGGTCCCGATGGAGAACCTTCCCCTTATTGACTGAAATTAGGTCCAGGTGGGCTGGAAGCTGCCTTGGGAGCCTGGAGCTGAGGCTGAGGAGATCTGGGTACCAGAACTGGCGAGGCCAGTCTGGGGCTACCAGAATCACATACGCCTTGTCCTTCTTCACCTTGAGAAGCACCTTGTGGATCAAGGGAAATGGAGGGGCGCAGAAGACCGGTTCAACGGCCTCAAGAAGGCATCCCCCTGCAGCGGGCCCTGCCGAAGGGGGCGGGCGTGAAACAGCCTCAGCTCCGCATTCTCCCTTGAGGTGAACAGGTCCACCTCAGGGGTGCCCCAATGGGAGAACAGGTTTTGCACTACCTCCGGCAGGAGAGACCACTCGTGAGATGCAGCGCCTATCCGGCTGAGGGCATCGGCCAGACTGTTTGAGGCTACTGCCACATGGATGGCTAGGAGATCCGCCTCCAGGCTGATCACGAAAGACCAAATGCGGAGAGCTTCCTTGCACACAGGCAAGGAGTGCATCCCGCCCTGACGGTTGAGATAGTACATGGTCGTGGTGTCGTCCGTCTGGACCTGAACCACCTGACCCCGTACAAACGGAGCGAAGGTGACGGTGGTGAGGGCTAGTCGAACCATTCGAAGCTCCAGCAGGTTGATGTGGCATCGAGACTCCTGAGGGGACCAGAAGCCGTGGGCCCGAAGTTCCCTCAGATGGGCACCCCAACCCATCAAAGAGGTGTCAGTCGTAAGAATGACCATCGGCTCAGGGCGGACAAACGGGATGTCCTTTTGCAGATGAGCTGGGACGAGCCACCACTGCAGGCCGTCCCACATCTTTTGGGTCACGGTCACCGGCTGGTCCAAAGGACTGGAGCGTTGTGACCACTGGTGGGCCAGCCCCCACTGCAAGGGGTGCATATGTCAGTGTACCCAACGGACCATGCTGGTGCAGGCTGCCATGAGGCCCAGAAGGCGCAGGATGTCCCAGGCAGGAAGCAATTGCCCAACCAGAAATGACTGAGCAAAGGACCTCGGCCCTGTCCGCCTTGAGCCGGGCTCTGGCTCGAAGAGGGTAGAGCTCTGCCCCGATGAACTAAATCAAATGCGATGGCATGAGTTCCGATTTGGCCTTGCTGATCAGAAGACCAATTTGAGAGCAGACTTGGAGGGCCAGATCCCTGGACCACTCCACCTCCAACCTGGAGGGGGCTGCAATCAGCCAGTCGTCCAGGTAAGGGTACACCCGGACCCCTCGGCGCTGCAGAAATGCTGTCACCACTGCCATGCATTTGGTGAAGACCCTGGGAGCTGGAGAGAGGCCGAAGGGCATGGCCTGGAACTCAAAGTGATCCCTCTGCTCTGAGGCGGAGGAATCGCTGATGAGACGGACGGATTGGGACGTGAAAGAACGCATCCTGGAGATCCTGAGAGCAGAACCACATGCCTAGTTCCAAAGATGGAATGATCCGAGCCAGAGTGACCATCCTGAAGGTGTGTGGCCTTAGGAACTTGTTCAGGGCGTGCAGATCGAGAATGGGGCGCCAGCCCCATGTCTGCTTTGGGACCAGGAAGTACCTGGACACAAACCCTGGGTTTGGAGGAGGATCCACCACCTCGCTGATCACCTCCTTTTGGAGAAGCACAGCAATGTCGGCTCGACGAGCCGACAGAGAGGCTGCGGGTCCTGTAGCCCCCCCCCCCGTGGGGTGACGGCTTGACAGGGAGGGGACTGCTCGAATTCCAGAGGCAGACCCCTGCAGACCACTTAGAGCACCAAACGGTCCGTGGCGATAGCGGACCAGGCGAAAAAGAAGTGGTGGAGCCATCCCCCCATGGGGGGTATCCAGGGAGGAGTGATGAGTTTAGGGGCAACACCCTTCAACCTGTCACTGGGCAGGCTTGGAGGAAGGGCCGTCCGAGGGGCCGCCTGGGCCCTTCCCTCCAGGCTTTCTACTGGAGGAAGTGGCAGACTTGGCCTTGGGGCGCAAAGCATGAACCTGCTGGTCCTGCTGCTGGGCTGGACGTGCCACAGGGGCGGAAGGTCGAAGAAAGGGGTTACGCTGCTGCTGCTGGCAGCCTTTGTCCTTCTGGGCAGACATGACAGAGTCCAAGGTGGCACTGAACTTCTTGATCCTCTGGAGATGGCCTTCGACCCCCGGCCCGAACAGGTCAGTGCCCAAGAAGGTAATGTCTGCCAGCTTGTGCTGGGTATCCACCGTGAATGTGGAGATCCGCAGTCAAGCTCTGTGGTGCATGGCTACTGTGGCCGCTACTGACTGGGCACAAGAGTCTCCAATGTCCAAAGCAGTTTGAAGCTGTTTGGCCACCACCCTTCCCTGATCCCGCACCTGCTTGACCGTCGTCTGAAGGTCAGCTGGGAGCTGAGGAAGCACCTCATCCAGGGAACCCATAAGGGTGTGTAAAAAATGTGCCATCAGCACGGCCGAGCTAGCCTGTCGAAGACCTAGGGAAGAAGCCGAAAACTTTTCGCCCCGAGTAGTCCAGCTTCTTGGACTCCTTGTCTGGGGGCTTTTCCACGTTCCTAGAGTTTCCGGAGCACTGGAAGACGCTATCGGTTACCAGTCGCTCAGCAGAGGGGTGCTCCGAAAAACCGGAGAGAGAACCAGTGGGGACTGCATATTTGCGAGCCACTCTAGCTGAAGGCGCAGGACAGGATGCAGGTCGCTGTCACAGCTCCAGGGCCAGACCAATGATGGCCTCTGCCACAGGGAAGGTCTCCGTGGGGGAATCCCCTCGGTCCCAAGTCTCCGTGAGGGGATATCTGGCCTATTTTTGTATGGGTTCGAGTTGCATCCCAGTGGACTTTGAGATGAGCCGAAAAATTCCCAGGAACGAGGATGGGCTCTCGTCCGCCGACTGACCCCCGGAAGATACCAGGTCAAGGGGCCTGGAATACAAAGAGTCGTCGGACTCAGAGGAGTCCACGAACAGCTGTCAAGCGCCCGAGCCACCCTCCACTTGCCGAGGCCGATCAGGGGTGAGGGTCCGACAACCCGTGGGGCAAGCCCTGACCTGACAGAGAATCCTTGGTCGGGGCCCCAGTCTTAGGTTGTAGAGGAGGTGGTTCCACCACAATGGGTGAAGCAGACTGTTTCGGCCAAGCAATCTGTGCTGGAGTCGGCTCCTCGATGATAGCAAGGGGTTGCTTCGGTCGTTCGGGCAACAGCCACTTAATGGTCAGTGAAGGCGACAGAGTCGGCTTATTACCAGCTAGCAAGAGTTGCTGCCACATCATGTCCTCGTAGCACCGACGCATCTTACGCTGGAGCCTGTCCTCCAAAGAGGAGGAGTGGCAATGCCGCTTTTCGTGATGCCAGGACCAAGACCGCCGATGTCGGCGGGACCTACCCGACACGGAGGAAGACCGAGACCTTCAGGGTCGCCGATGGTGGGTCGAAGAGGAGGCAGGGGAAACCCGCTCATCCCTCGGTTCAGGGTCCTTGACCAGGGACTTCAGCACAGGAGGCACGGGCAAGTCCTCAGTAACCACCGGGGGAACCAGTGAAGAAGGGCTGTCGGCTTCTCCAGTCGACAACCCGTCCAACGGGTCGAGAAAAATCTCAACCGCACTGATGGGTGTTTCGGCCGGCTGACCTGACGGGGACACCGTGAAGCCTGCGGCCTTAGCCTCAACCTCGACCAAAGTCGAAAGCCAACGGTCCAGGGAAGGAGATCTCGCCCGTTTCGACGAACATCGACGGTGGGACTTACCTTTCGGTTCCTTTTTCTTCGACCTACTCGTGTTAGTCCCAGACGGCCCTTCTCCCTTGGTGGAGAGGGACTGACAAAGCTGTTTAAAAGAAGCAGTGTAAGAGGAGCCCAAGAAGAGCGGGATAAACGCCGACGCTGAGAAGGAAGACGACGCAGCCTGGGCCGCTTCCTCCCAGAGGGCGATCAACTGTTCGCTGGAGCCTCGCAGCCACGGACACCGCCTCAATCCAGCCTTTTCGACTTCACCGCGGAAACCTGTCTCGGGCGCCCCAGTTGAAGTCGGGCAGCGCGGTCCTCAAGAACCAAAGGTGAGGACTTCCGTGACGTCATCCTAGGAAAGGCCGCTAGTTAGAAGAGCTCCAACAAGGTCCATTTATTAAAGTCTCTAAAACGAGAAAAGCTTAAATTTAAAATCCAACAAATCAGAGAATGTTTGGAGGCAAAGATGGAGCTAAATCGAGCTCAGGGAGACATAAAGGTCAAGCAGATGCGGTGGGATCACAAAGAAGGCCTAGCCCCAGTCGTAGTCTCTCGTCTGCAAGCAGTGCCATGGGAGACATAGATACAGATAGAGAAGGAGAGAAGCTATCTCACTCACGCTTTGAAATGCTCCTGTCTGAAATTCGAGCATTTAGGGTGGAGAATAAAAAAGAATTAAATTTGCTGCAGACTTGACTTTCGGATGGGAGGAAAGACTAGATGGGTTTGAAACCACGACGAATGAGATGGCAGAGGAGACCCAGAATCTGCATAGAGCTGTGGACGTCCTGATAGATCAGCATATGATGTTCCATGAGAAGCTACTGGATTTGGAAGCCAGGTCCCGCAGAGACAATTACCGAATATATGGTCTCCCGGAAGACTCAGAAACTGGGAAAATGGAGGACTTTATAACAGATTTGCTTAAAGATGTCTTGGACCTTCCGCCTTTGTTTAAGTTCCGAATTGAAAGGGCCCACAGAGCTCTCACACAAAAACCCACAAACAAAGAGGAAAATTACGTACCTACCGTAATTCTTGATCTTCTTGGACGAGTCTCCACCACTCATTCACACTAGTGGGATTGGCGCCGGAGGCACTAAGACCCATCGAGAACAACTTTTTGCTGGAGGGTCGGCCGAGAAGCAGTGCCCGCGAGACACGGCGCATGAGCAGCTCGAGCGGTAATGACCATCTCGGCGACGACTCTCCAACCGCCTCAGTACCTTTTACCAAGGAGGTGCAGCGCAACTAACGAAAGAGTAAACCTAACATTAAAAACGGACATAAGATAGTCCGTATGACCCGTGTAAGAAGGGTCAGCAAAGAAGTCCTCACGGCCTAAAGATTTGAGGAGAAGACCAATACGCAGTGAGCTGGGGATGGAGGGGGCGTGAGAATGAGTGGTGGAGACTCGCCCAAGAAGATCAAGAATTACGGTAGGTACGTAATTTTCCTATCTTCCTGGACATAAGTCTCCACCACTCATTCACACTAGTGGGAGAGTACCAAGCTGATAATCCCCCAAAAGGGCGGCAGGAGAGCCAGAGCTCACGCGTCTAAGATAGAAGCCCATTAAGGATAGTTCTGCCGAATGCAGAATGTCGCCTGGCATGAACATCCAGTGCATAGTGCTTAACGAGTATGCACTGAGCTCCAGGTGGCGGCGTTGCATATATCTGCAATTGGAACATTGCGAATTTCCGCTAGGGATGCCGCGACCGCCCTAGTAGAGTGAGCGTGTACACTCTACCTTCTAATTTAACTTGAGCCATGGAATAGCAATGACGAAGGCATGCCACTAACCATGAAGAGATGCATCTAATAGCGACAGGTTGACCCAGCCGGGTGTCGCTGAAAGAAACAAACAGTTGCTGAGTCTTAGAACATCCTTGGTTCTATCTAAATAGAACCGCAAGGCTCTCTTAACATCCAAGGAATGAAGAGCCTGCCCCTCTTCATTTTGGAAATTAGCCAAGTAAGCTGGAAGTACCAGAGGCTGGTTCAGATGGAATTCTGACACAACCTTGGGAAGAAATTTAGGATGAGTACGGAGAACTACCTTGTCCTTATGGAATACAGTATAACGGAGGGTCCGTAAATCAGGGCATGTATCTCAGAGACCCTAGGGCTGAGGTAATGGCCACCAGGAAGGCAGTCTTCCAGGTAAGAAATTTTAGCTCACAGGTAGCTAAGGGTTGGAAGGCTTCAGTGAGCATGTCCAGCACCAGGTTAATGTCCCAGGCTGCAACTGGACGCTAACAGGGGTCTGGTATGGAGAATCCCCTTAAGAAATCTCTTCACTATAGGTAACTGAGCCAGAGTTAAGGAAGAAACCGCCTCATGGAATGCTGAGATGGCACTAAGGTGAACTTTAACTGTGGAGTACTGAAGACCTAAGTTTGATAGGTCCAAAATACTCCAGAACCTTGCCAGGAGGACAGAAAAGGGATTCCAAGAGGATTTTGCATGTTCAGAGAGAAAACGCTTCCATTTGGAAGCTGACGCTGGGTGGCTGGCTTCCGAGCAGCCAGAAGGATGTCTGAGACTCTACGAGAGACGTTGAACCGATTCACTTCTATCTCTTCAGGAGCCAAGCATGAAGGTGAAGTGATTTCAGGTTGGGATGGACCAACGGACCCTGAGTCAAAAGACTGATTTGCAAAGGAAGTGGTCTCGGAGAGGCTGCCAACATACTGTTGAGTAGAGGAAACCATAGTTGCCGAGGCCAGGAAGGAGCAATGAGAATCATCTTGGTCCCCTGAGACTCAACTTTGAGGAGTACTCTGGATTAGAGGAAGTGGTGGAAAGGGCGAGAAAGCGCTTTTGTCCACCGCAGCCTGAACGCATCCTGACAGAAAATGCCAGGCCCTGGATTTCTGGAGCAGAAGAGGCAGTTTTATGCTGAGTGGGGATGCAAAAAGGTCCAGGTCTGGAGTCCCCCACTCTTTGAACAGGGACCGAGCTACGGCTGGATCGAGAGACCACTCGTGAGGGTCTGCCTCCGTTCTGCTGAGGTGATCTGCTAGGTCGTTTTGTATACCTGGTAGATAAACCGCTTGAATCAGAGACTTGTGCTCCAAGCACCACTCCCACACCCTCATTGCTTCCCTGCAAAGGGGATAAGAATGAGCACCGCCTTGCTTGTTGATGTAATACATCACTGCTTTGTTGTCCGTTGAAGGAGAATGTTCTTGTGACAAAGGACATCCTTCAGAGCTCGGATTGCATAGAGGACCGCCTCATCTCCAGGACATTTATGTGGAGATGAGTTTCAACTGAGTCCATACACCTTGAGTGTGGAGGGAGAGACAGTGAGCTCCCATCCCATTAGCGATGCATCTGTGGTGATGGAGATCTGATGATCCGGGGAGCAAAGGGAATCCTTCCAGGAGATTGCTTCTGAGACCACCCAGGTGAGAGCTCAAGGGCTCCGTCACCTTGATGGGATAAGACTGGGGTGAGAGGTCGGGGACCACTGAGTGGAGAGCATCCATTGGGTGGTTCATGTGCAGTCGGGCCAGAGGGACAGTGAAGACCGAGGACGCCATGAGATCCAACATGCTGCATCGAGAGAGCTGTAACCGATTGGTTCTCCTGATGTAACGGGCCATACTAAGGATGCTCAGTCTTCTGTCCTCTGAAGGAAAGCCTTGCTGAAGAGGTGTCTAGAAGCCCCCTATGAAAAGGAGCTCTGGGAGGGGTTGCAGTTGAGATTTTTTCACCAGCAGAACTCCCATGGACGTGAGAAGACGAGAAGTTGTTTGCACGGCTTCCAAAGTCCCTTGGCCGGAAGGGCTTGCTAGAAGCCAATCGTCAGGTAGGGAAACACTGAGTCCGACTTTCCTGAGATGCGCCGCGAACTGCACAACACTTTGTAAAACTCATGGCGCCGAGGATAGCCCAAAGGGCAGGACTCTGAACTGATAATGCTGACCCAAAGCTACAAACCTGAGGAATTTGCGGTGGTCGGTGGACGGGATATGCTGGTAAGCATCCTGCATATCCAGAGAGGCCAGCCAGTCGTGGTTGATGCAGCAAGGGTAACAGGGTACCTAGGAAATCATCTTGAATTTCTCCCTGGGGAGGAATTTGTTTAACTTTCTGAGGTCCAGAATGAAGCATCCCCCCAGATTTCTTTGGAACCAGAAAGTAATGGGAGAACCCTGTGTTTCAGAGATGCTGGGGCACCAGTTCTATTGCCCTGTTGTTCAGAAGGCCCTGGATCTCCATGTGAGGAGGTCTGATTGACAGGCCGACAACCTGGGTTGTCAGATGGGGGACAATCCGCTGGGTTTCCAAGAAATTGAGAGAATAACCCTCGCGAATTATCCGCAAGGACCCATTTGTCTGAGGTTATGGACTTCACTGGTTGTAGAAGTACATCAGACGCACCTCCCACTGGAGGAGAAAGTTCCACCGGGCAGAGTGGATGGAACTTGGGCTAACGACTATAAGGTAGGCTGGGAGCTTTAGGTCCCTGCGCTTTCTGCTGCGTCTTCTTTTGAGGTTGGGCAGGTTGGTTTTTATGGAAGCTTCCCCTGCCTCTGCCTCGAAAGGACTGACGACTATGAAACTGACGTCTGTTCACATGTCCCCGAGAGGGGGCAGGCGGAGGTCTGGCCAACTTAATGGCCGATCTAGTCTTCTGAGTGGCCTCTAAGGCTTGCTCCACCTGAGGGCCAAAAAGAAAGGAGCCATCAAAAGGCAGCGCCATCACCTGCTGCTGAGCCGCCATTCGTGAAGCCAGAAGCACGCAGCCTGGAATGGCGACCGAGTACAAACTCGCTGCTGAGCAGAAGCAGTGTCGAAAGCTGTTCATGGCGGCTCTGACCTGTTGGTTATTGACTCAATACTCTAATAACGGTCAGAAGAAGCTCTGACTTGGAATCTGAATCTGGAAGAGCTTCAACCATTCTTTTCATAGAGTGCCACAGGATATACTCATACTGGAGAAAAATAGCCTTGATAACTGGCAATACGCATACTTAGAGTGGAGGCAGCAAAGACTCTCTTACCTAATGTATCAATCTTTACGACTCTTTGTTAATAGGTCGAGCTGTAGTAGTTTGAGGAAGAAACCTACCTTGTCATTCTCTGCCAGGACTACAATAGGATCCGCAAGGCTTGGGATGCCAAAATGGGACGATCCTTGGGAGCTGAATACTTTATCAATGGATTTAGCCACTGAGGGAATAAGAGCAGGGTTATTCCATACCATTTGAGACAGCATCTCAAGGAAGGCTGAATCGAGGAGTCAAACTGTAGGGATCTCCAGCATGAAGATACTGGAGTCTTAATATCTTCCCAGGATCGATGTCTGTAGTCTGGAGAGAAAGAGTGGATCCCAGGTTCTTCAACAGAGACTTAAAGGACAGGTCCCCACCACAGGCTCTGTAGCAAAGAAAGATCCTGTTTCTCCACTTCATCACCCAACCGAGGTTGGGTCAGGCTCAACATCATCTCCTGATGGTCCAGAAAGGACTGTTTGACAGGAAAAGGAGGAAAATTAGGAGAGGAGGAAATGGCAGAAAACAAGGAGAGTCCCCATGGGCTGCCGGCGCCGAGACCGCAAACGGGCTGAAGACGGCACGGGGAGGCGACGGGCGCCGAAGAGGCACGGCTGCTCGCGGAAACGCTTCGGCGGCGCCATGTCGGTCAGCGCACGGCGCGGGCCGACGGCGCCGCCCGATCTAACGGCACTCACCGGGCGGCGCCGCAGACCACGCTGGTGTCGCCAACGGCGCCGAGAGACCACGCGGCGCCGCCAACGGCGCCGCAAGCTCCAGCGCCCAAAACTGCACCGACAAGGCCACAGACCCTGCAGAAGGCGCCGGAAAAGCCCCGGGAACCTGGAAAGCAAGAGAAGGAAAAACAGGAGATAAGGGCATCGGTGAGGCCCCCTGCGCCGCAGCCATGTGAGGGGGGGAAACACCTAAGCACGGAGTCGCTAGCACCGAAGGAGGCGCCGCGCGACTAGGAAGGTCCAACCGCCCTACCTGATCGCCGGAGAAGCCCGAGGTAACCGAGCCAGGCAGAAGAACCAACCTCCGAACCCATCGCTCCATAAGAGCGGCCCACTGATGAAACTGCTCATTTGGAGCCCTACCTATAGGCGGGGAGGGGCTCCGATGTCGAGGACGACGATTATCGGAAGTTGGCGACCAAGAAGGAGACCGGCAACTAGCAACGATAACCCACCGCCGGCGCCAAGAGACATACCAGAGGGCGACACTCGGAGTGATGCCTCTCTTTTTGACCTGTGGGCGAAGAAGAGTCGAGGTGAACGGCGCCGAGAATGCGACCGTTTATTTTTATGCCGGCGGGGGGACCGCCCATCCCCCCGGGCATCGGACTGACCGTAGTCGGAACCCCGCTGAGGAGAAGGAGGCTGACCGGACCCAGCCCGGCTGACTGAACAGCTTTCATACGAAGTCTCCCTACCGTCACCTGACCTGCTCATGGTCGACTCCGTCCAGTAGGCCGAGACTTCTTCAAGTAAGTTAAATTTAAATATTAGAAAAATTTTACGAAAAATAGAATAAAACTAAGCGATACTACTATCGTGATAATGTTACAAAAAAACAAACTGAAAACTATGCGCTAGTTTGAAGTTTGACTCCCGACAGGCGAGCGACGTCGTCACTGAAAGCGCTTTCGGCACGGGAAAAAAAGAGAACTGAGGCGGTTGGAGGGTCGTGCGAGATGGTCATTACCGCCGAGCTGCTGCTCATGGGCGCCGTGTCTCGCTGCACTGCCTCTAGCGCCGCCAATTCTCCAGCAAAAAGTTTGCTCCCGATGGGTCTTAGTGCCTCCGGCCCCAATCCCACTAGTGTGAACGAGTGGTGGAGACTTATGTCCAGGAAGATATGCCAGACCTAGATCAGTAGTTCTGAAATTTTCTAGCTTCAGAGATAAAGAAACTGTTTTGAGGGCTGAATGGAGTAAGAAAACGGTCACTTACAACTCTGCCAAACTCCTGTTCGATAACGATTACCCGACTGAAATAATGAGGAGACGAGCAGCATACTAACATGCCAGCAGAATAGGCCTAACGGTCTTTCGTGTCTGCTCGTTTGGTCAGCCCCCACCCTGGGTGCTGACCTTGCTGCCCCCCCTCGCCTTCTCTGGCTTCTCCCTTCCCAGTTCCGGATATTTTTGCTGCATTGGATTTTGCTTCCAGAACCCTTCCCCTGTACCTGTCCCAGCCCCTCTTGAACCCCTCCACTGTCTCTGCCTCCACCAGCCCCTAGGCAGTGCATTCCATGGCTCCACCACCCTCTCAGTGAAGTAGCACCTCCTCCTTTCTCCCTTGAATCTCCCCAGCTTCCACCCATGCCCTCTAGTGGCCCCTCCTCCTTCCTTTGAAGCACCCTGACTGTTCCTCCCTATTTGCCCTCTTCATGTACCTGAAGACCTCTATCATGTCTCCCGGTCCCTTCTCTCTTCCAATGTGTACATATTTAGCTCTTCGAGCCTCTCCTCATAGGTCCTGTCCCCAAGCCCCAAATCATTTTGGTTGCCTCCTCTGGACCTCTCCAGGAGGTTAATGTCCCTCTTAAGTGTGGCCTCCAAAACTGCATGCAGTACTCAAGATGCGGCCTCACCAAGCAGTTATACAGAGGAGTATCACTTCCCTCCTTCTGGAGGTGATCCCCCTAGCGATGCATCCCAGCATCCTGTTGGCCTTGGCTGCTGCCCTCCTACAAGTCTCAGAGTTGTTCATCTTGACATCCACCACCACCCCCAGGTCCCTCTCAGCCATCGAGACTTATAGCATCCCCCCCAGGGTGTACACTTGGCCCGGGTTTCTGGCCCCCAGGTGGAGTACCTTGCATTTCCCTGCATTGAACCTCAGCTTCCACTTTCTAGACCATCTTTCCAGAGCCTCCAGGTCCCCCTGTAGGGCCACCCTCCCCTCCTCCCCATCCACCACCGCCCCCAGCATTTGCACCAATATTAACGGTACTTAAAGAACATGGAGTACGCTTTCAGACTCCTTACCCAGCGATTCTACGGGTGTTTTGGGACTCTGGCAATAAGAGCTACGTGTCTCCTGAAGAAATATACCCGGAACTAAGAAGCAAAGGTTGGAGTTTCCAGTCGCCTGGTACGGTGCAAAATGAAAAGCGTCCCCCTCGATCGAGCTGGCAGAGGAGTGCGCGAAGGAGGGAGGGTCTCAATAAGCAGTGGGGTGTCCTCGGCTCTATAAAGAAAATTAAGGAGCGTCTCCAGAAAGGACAGAATCCTGCGGGAAGAGTTATAGTAAATGACCAGAACACTTGAAAGGGATAATAGGACTAAACTAAGTTTTGCATGGTTCATGGCTTCTGTACTCCACATTGCGAGAGATCTCTCTGTACTCTCCCTTCTTCAGAGTAACCTGAGTACAAACCTTGGAGGGTCAGCCTGTTCATGGAAACATACAGATACTTTTCATTCCATAATAGCCTTCCATATGGGCAGAACCTATAAACTGTGTTTGGCTAAAGACACTACCTGAACTGGAAAGCAAAGGACAATATTGTGACCCATAAAGCTTTTGTTTTAGTTTGGTCTGTCCCTGATACTTTCCCACCCTTGCCCCCTTTTTCCCTCTCTCTCCTTCCCCCTTTTTTAAATCTCTCTCCAATAGCACTTGAATGGAGGTTGCAGAGTTGGACCTTGCTGTTGGGAGCCTGATGTCCATTCCTTGTAGGGTGATGCACCTTGCACTCGGCCTCGCTACGAGAGGCCGGAGAGTACTGGCTAAGTCCATTGGCCACCTTTCCTCCCTAGGGGACTTTTGTTCCCTGCCCCGGAGTGTGAAGAATATCACTCTCCTCCTTGGAAGTACAATTGAATATAGTTTGTTGATGGTTATAAGTCTGTTAATGTTGGTTATGGACAAGTATGTTATAGTAAAACCACAGGTGCCTGTAAGAAGAGAGTCTGAGGTAAGCAGGAGAGAAAAGTTGTTTCTCACCCCATTGATAATAGGGAATGGTACATCTTTGACTGACAGAACCCAGATCAGTTCAGGGGTGGCAGGTTTAGGATTTAAGTTGCATACATATGAATAAGACCCCCACAATATCAATATGCTCCCATAATGTAAATGGGCTTAACAATCCAATTAAAAGATACCGAGTAATCAGTTCCCTTAAAAAACTGAAGCCAGCCTTCATATCATTACAGGAAACACACCTAAGCAAGAAAGAACATCAAAAGCTACTGAAATTTGGTTTCACTACTGTAGTAGCCTCGGTGTTTCAGAAGGGCAAAAGAAGGGGCGCAGCAGTTCTGGTTCCCAAAAACATTCCATTCCAACTAGTGAACTCGTATGTAGACCCAGAGGGCAGACTAGTAGTAGCAATAGGACAACTAGAAGGACAAGATATTACCCTTGCGTCTCTGTACTTCACTCCCGGCTCCGGGAGTGAAGTAAAGTCACTGCTACAAAAGATTATGGAGGTACATAGGGGAATGCTGGTACTAGGAGGGGATCATAACCTGACGATGTCACCTATGGACACTACAAATTCAAAAATATATAAAAAGAGCCCAGCTCAAACGACAACCCGGGTCTTCCTCTCGGAAGCCCAGTGGGTAGATGTGTGGAGACATATACATCCTAATAAGCAGGAATACACATACTTTTCCTCTCCACATGGGATCTACACTCGTATAGATTACATACACACACCTAAGGAATACTTATATAGGATACAAGAGTGTGTACAATCTCCCTCAGTTTTCTCAGACCACTCTTGGGTTTTAGTGAGTGTGTCTTGGGGAGAAAAGAAGAGAGTTAACACTTTATGGAAAATCAATAACTCCCTTTTAAACAGGAAAGACTTCAGAGAAATGATTCGGGGGAGAATTAAGCAAATTATCTCGGAGAATGACAACCAGGGGGTTACCAAGAGCACCCTATGGGACACTTTGAAAGTGGTCCTGAGGGGGGAAATAATAAAATTTGCATCATATCACAAAAGGCAGCAACAGAAGCATTTAGATAAACTCCAGCATCAATATGGTAGACTTCAGGCTCAACACGCTGCAGGAGATAACAGGGTTCTTCCCCTCCTTCAGGCTACTAAAGACCAAATACAGGAGATACTAGATGTCCATACAGAATTAACATTGCAGCTTATTAAGCAAAAATATTATGAAGAGGGTCCTAGAGCTACACGTTTACTGGCGCATAGGCTTAGGCAGCATAGAACACGTTCCAATATAACCCAAATTAGAAACCCAGCAACAAACAATTTGGTCTCTTCCCCAACAGATTGAGCAGGCCTTTCAGACCTTTTACAGATCTCTATATCACTCAGAGGTAACAACACAACTCCACGAGATAGGGACTTTCTTGCAGGATCCTGAACTCCCAACATTAACAGCAGAACAGAAGCAAGCCTTGTCAAGACCTTTCTCAGAGGAGGAAGTGAACCGTGTACTTAAGGCCCTAAAATCTGGTAAGAGTCCAGGACCAGATGGGTACTCAAGGGAATTTTATAAAACCTTTGGGCAGGATCTGATCCCGATTCTGAGGGAAACATACAGGGAGGTACAGCAAGGTAAAGCAATTCCAGATTCATGGAGATATGCCTACATAGAAAGCATTTTAAAACCAGGCAAGGACATAACATCCTGCTCATCTTTTAGGCCAATCTCAGTATTGAATATAGATTATAAGATATTTGCGTCTGTTCTGGCGGACAGATTCAAATAATTTTTACCACATATAGTGCACTTAGATCAGATGGGATTTGTCCCTGCCCCGCAGGCGCAGGACAACATTAAAAGAACCCTTCATCTGATCCATGGGATGGAGAGAAGATGAATGCCTTTTCTGCTCCTTTCGCTGGATGCTGCGAAGGCGTTCGATAGAGTCGAATGGTCCTTCCTGTGGGTGGTATTAGAGAAGGTTGGAATACCTGAACAGTTAATTGCAATAATTAAGCTAATGTATTCTGGCCCCAGGGCTTTTGTCAGGGTGAATGGCTCCTTCTCCTCTCCCATCAAGCTGTCCTGTGGTACCCGACAGGGATGCCCTATGTTGCCCCTCCTGTTTGCTATTTATCTGGAACCTCTGGCTCAGGCACTGAGAAAACAGCAGGGTATAGCAGGAGTGGACGGAGATACAGAAACCCATAAATTAGCATTATATGTGGATGATTTACTAATCTACATGACAGATCCCGAGAACTCTCTCCCTTGCCTCTGGATCAAATTTGGAAAGATAGCTGGTTATAAAATCAACTTTTCCAAAACGGAGGCTTTGGCCATGAATTATGCCCCACCCTGAAGCTGAGATCTAACTTCTCCCTCTGTTGGGACTTAAAATGTATTAAATATTTAGGGGGTACTAGTTGGGAGATCCCATACTGACCTTTTCTCCCTAAACTATATCCCTTTCCTGGAAAGACTGGTTGCAGACATAGAGAGGTGGAGAACATTGCCCTTGGCTTTACATCACAGGGCTGAAATAGTTAGAATGATGGTCCTGCCCAGTTTCCTGTATTTAGCCCAAACTATACCGATGGTACTGCCAGAAACCTTTTATAGAACCTTGCAGAGAAAGGTGGGTCCGTTCATTTGGGCATACAGGAGACCAAGGGTAAGACTATCCATATTGCAATTATCCAAAAAGCAGGGAGGGCTGTCAGTACCTAATTTTAAACAATACTATATAGCTGCCCAGCTCAGAATACCCCTTTACTGGCTGGACAGAAGCTATAAGGCAAGGTGGAAATCTATCGAGAACCAAGAGGTAGAACTTAAAAACTTACATCAGACTCTGCTGTCATTCCCTTCGGTTATAAAACTTACCAGAGTTAGTAATCTATATACCCATTCTACCTTAAAATACTGGCAGGGAGTACTGAGGCAAGAGGGTATTGAAAAGTGGAGATTAGCTTCATGTTCCCTTTCATATAGAGATTCCTTCATCCCTGCTAAATTAGACCGGGGATTTCAGCAATGGGAGAGTAAAGGCCTCCATCTGGTGTATCATTTCATACCGCAGGGAGAGATTCTACCTTTAACAGAGTTAAGCCAGAAGTACGGGATCCCCTACTCAGATAGAGACAGATATTTTCAAATGAGGGATTTTATACAGAAAACTGGAGCAGTTAAATGGGGAGAATCCCCAATCCCTGCGCTTTTACAGATTTTTATACAGGCTATAGACAAGCATTGTGTTCCCCGTCACTTAATTTCTGTTTTATACAAGACCCATGTCTTGACAAAAGCCAACTCTACGGAGACAATTAGAGTATCATGGCAAAAAGATCTAAAAATGGAAATTTCCTCCGAGTTATGGGAGGAATATGTGCAAACAATGGGAAAGGGGGTGAATTCAGGGTTTTGGAAGGAGTTTGCGTGGAAGCTGGCCATAAGATATTTCCGCGCTCCAGCCATTAGCCAAAAATTTAACCCTTTTGGGGGTGCTTGCTGGAGGCAGTGCGGACATGCCCCAGCTACACTGGGACATATATTTTGGGCATGCAGTACACTACACACCTTTTTTACCAAATTACAGGAAGCTTTGCAGCAAATAATTTCTCCAGATATAGTAGTGGACCCCCCTTTCTTTCTTTTTGGTAAATACCCTCTGACGTGCAAGGACACTCATACGAGGGACTTTTTGAATGTGGCCTTCTTGCGGATAAAAAAGGCCATAACTAAAAACTGGCTGTCCCCACTTCCTCCAACATTGGACCAATGGTCCTCATTAATGATACAGCTATACAAAATGGAAAGATTAACAGCCATGCTTAATAAATCACTGGGGTGGTTTGAGAATAGGTGGAGAAGATGGGTGATGTACATCACACCTTTACGGAAAGACTTTGTTCCTTAACCCTTTGAGAAATGTATCCATATCCCTGATTGTAGATCTAGTATATGAAATTTAAGACTCTGGAGTATTGAAGGCACCTTCTTAATGTGATTAATTTTACTTTGTCATTAGTTTGTTTTAGTTCTATGTAGTTTTACGGTTGCATAAGCTGTCACTGAACCATATTATTATTTTTTTCTTGTAAAATGGAATAACAATAAAGATGGAAAGTAAAAAAAAAAAAGAACCAAAGGTGCGAAGGACTTGCATAGATCGCAGGCCTGTGGATCTTGAACAAGTCCCAGGCAGTAAACGCATGTGGCATGCGGGTCGATCAGAGACATCTTCTGCCCGTAAGGGCACCTACGGAACCCGGGAGTGGATTTAGAGTCCATCGCAGCCGCGAAGGAAGGTGAAGACTGAAGTCACATAAACTTCAAAACAATTTTCGGTAAATCCGAAGGTTTAGGATCCAGGCCTAGAGACCCAAGAGCACTAAGGAGGGAACCTGAGCTTCCAAGTGGTAAGGAAGATCTGGCGTCATGGGGTGGAGTCGAGGGTTTTACCACCCAGGTGGGTGGGAGGAGCCAACTTGAAGACTTTCCGGCACATCTTAAAGCGGCAAGGTACCTGCCAAGAAGTGTGGATTGAACAACATATCCACATCCCTAGAAAAGGCTTTTTCTTTTTCTGCTGTTTCTTGGCACCAGGGGTGCCTTGTACAGAAGTGGCAGAGTCCTATGTGGCATTGGACTGCTCGATTCGCTGAAGGTGACCATCCAGACCTGGGCCGAAGAGACTGGTACCCAGGAAAGGAACATCAGTGAGTTTGTGCTGGGTATCCGCCATAAACATGGAAAGCATCAGTCAAGCCCTGTGGCGTGAGGCAACCGCGGCTGCCACCGAACGCGCGCAAGAGTCCGCAAAATCCAAAGCCGTCTAAAGCTGCTGCTTGGCAATGGCACAGCCCTGGTCCAGAACCTGCTTGACCATAGTTTGAGGGTCTGCGAGGAGGTGCGGGAGAACTTCACCTAAGGAGCCCAACAGGGTATGAAAGTAGTGTGCCATGACGATGGCTGAGCTCGACTGATAGAGGCCTACAGAGGAGGCTGCATAGACCTTCCTGGCTGTGTGGTCCAGTTTTTTTAAACTCCTTGTCCGGAGGTCTATCAGTGTCAGCAGAGCTGCCCGTGCGTCTGAACACTGAGGCAGTCACCAACCCCTCAGCAAGGGGTGTTCAGTGAACCCAGAGAGGGCCCCAACGGGCACCGCATACTTGCGGGCCATCCGGTGCTAGGCAGGATGCTGCCAGAGCTCAAAGGCCGGGACAACAATGGCTTCGGCCACAGGAAAGGCTTCTGTGGGTGTATCCCCTCTAAGAATACCTGTAAGAGGGTACTCCGCCCTTTTCTGGACAGGCTCCAGGGGCATCCCCGTCGATTCGGAGAGAAGGCGGAGAATCCCTTGAAATGCCGACGGGCTCTCCTCCGTTGACAGACTACCGATAGCCTCATCGTTCCAAGGGTCAGAGTATAAGTCAGTGTCTTCCGTATACGCAGAATCCGGATAGAGCGGTCGGCCACCAGGGTCCCCTTCAACATACCTGGGGCAATCAGGCGTAAGGGTGACCGACAACCTAAGTGAGAGTCCTGGAACCATCAGAGAATACTTCGTAGGAGCCTCTCCTGAAGGCTGTTTAGGCGGCGGCTCCACCACAATCAATGGAGACACCGATTTTGGCCGAACTGGAGCGGGTTTAGCCAGCTCTGCAGGGTGGGGGAACCGATCTGACCAGTTCCACGGGAGTCAGCTTTGGCTTAGGAGGCGAAAGCCAAGTAATGGCCAGAGTAGAAACTGTCAATCTGTCAGTCGAGGGGGTCCTAGATCTCTACTGCGATCAGACTGGCCGATTCGGTCGCTTGGGAGACACTGGGGGAACCGGTGACTTGCCCTGATCCGGGACTGGTTCTTTGTTGGGAGTCCCAGCTGGCTGGGTCTCCGTGTCAGGAAGAGGCAGGACCGGAGTCCTAGTCAAAGAGTTGTCAGCCTCGCTGGGCGACAACGGGCCGATGGGATTGAGAATTATCTCAACCTCATTGATCGAGACCTTGGTCAACTTGCCAGATGGCAGGGTTGAGAGCCAGCGGCTGAGGAAGCAATTTCCACCGAAGTTGATACTGCCGGCTCCTGGAACTGAGATCGCTCACGATCCCAAGAGTGTCTTCGCCGAGATAAAAAGTGTTTCGGATCCTTTTCCTTCTTACGGGACCGAGAGGAATGTGAACCCACAGGTCCCTCACCTTTAATAGGGAGGGATTGACACAGCTCTCAGAAGGAACCCGAAAACGTGAGCCCAGGTTGAGGGGAACAAAAATCTACCGAGAAGATGATTCTGTGGCCTGCGACTCTTTCTGAAGGCCTGCATCTGTTCCAGTTGTCGTCACACCCAGCAGCCAGCGGGAGACCACACCCGGCCTCTTTGAGTTTCACGGATGATTCAGTTTCTGGGCCTGCCCAACTTCATGCATCTTGAACAATCGAGGATATTACGGTGGCATGAGCCACATCCGCAAGTCTGGGTGTCATCATGGCTGACACCCAGGCAGTATATGCATCGCTGCTATGTAGATCGGTGCAGGGCATTTTGGCCACACGGGCACCAGTGAAATCCAGGGGAAGATATGTCTTCCATGACAGAGTAGCAAAGAGCACAGATGCGAGCTCGAATGAGCCGAATTTTAGGAATAACCAAAGGGTTAGAAACCAGAGCCTACAAAAAGCAACATCAAAGAGGAGGCAATCTGAATCTTCCAGCGGAAAGGAAGATCTGGCGTCATAGGTCATGGGGTGAAGCCCAGAGTTACACCACCCGGGTGGGTGAGAGGAACCAGCTTGAAGATCTTCTGGCAAGATTTAAAGGGGAAAGGGACATGCTAACAAGTGTGGATAAGAACATATCCTCATCCCTAGAACACAGTGTTCCTCTCCGCAAGGGGAACAACTTCTATTGCCCTGTTCTTTAAGAGGCCCTAGATCTCGTTGGCCTGCCATTTCGGTGGAAGGTTTGGAAGGAGTAGCCCTCCCTGACAATTCTGAGGACCCATTTGTCTGACGTGAGTTGCTTCCACTGCTTGTAGAAAACAGACAAGACGATCTCCCACTGCCAAGGAAGAGTCCCCTTCGGGCAACGGATGAGGGACCTGGGCCAAATTCTCAGAGTGACGCTAGGTGTCTTTGGGCCCTGTGTCTTTTGCTGCACTTTCTTTTGTGGTAGGGGAACTGTGTTTTTATTACCAGCTCCTCAACCCTTACCTTGAAAGGACTGTCAGATGCAAAAACTGTCGGCGGTTCCCATTTTTCTGAGGGGCAGGGGGTGCTGGCCTGGCTGTTTTCAAGACAGACCTAGTCTTCTCTGCAGCCTCTAGTGCTTGCTCTACTTGAAAGCCGAAGAGGTAGGCACCAAAGTGAACATGCACAACCTTCTGTTGAGCATCAGCTGGAAAACCTGATGTCCTGAGCCAGGAGTGACACCTTAAACAAATCCCTGCAGCCACAGCCCTGGAAGAAGTATCACAGGCGTCCACTGCAGCCTTCAGCTGTTGGTTATTGGATTCTATGCCTCTGGTGATGGGCTGTAGTAGCTCCTAGGAAACGTCAGACTCCGGAAGCTTCTTGGCCAAGGCCTTAAGCAAGTGCCACAAAGTACTAGTACGGAGAGAAATTACCTTGGTAGCTAGCAATACGCATACCCAAGGTTGCAGCCACGAATGTCTGCTTGCCCAGAGTGTCGATCTTGCGGGACTCCCTACTGACAGGTTGAGCAAGAGACTCCTGAGGAACGATGACCTTGTCATTCTCAGCAAGCACAAATAAAGCATCTCCAAAAGCCTGCGAAGACAAGATAGGTCTATCCTTGGGTGGCGCATATTTCCTATCGATGACTTTTAGACACCGATGGAATTAGAGCTGGCTTCTCCCAATTCATCTCCAAGAGGGTTTCGAAAGAAGGGGGAATTGGAGAAGTCAAATCCACTAGGATTTCAGGCACATGCAGGAATTGTAACTGCAACAGCTTACCTGAGTCCACCCGAAGAGCTTTGTAAAGCCAAGGCAGATCCCATATTCTAGAGTAAAGACTGGAAAGAAAGATCTCCCACTAGAGATTCGGCAGAGATTGACGGCTTCATTTTCAGTCCAAAAACGGAGTCATCCGCATTGTTATCAGAAAGAAGCATGTCTGGATCAGACTCATCAAGGTCTCCCTCCATGCCAGACGGCCACCAAGGACAGGCTTGGCCCAGAAAAAATTAGGAGTCACCAAGGCTGCCATCGGCATCGAGGCCCCTGGCGCCAGTGCCGCATGCATCGCCGGTGCCGAAGCTGGCCGTTGGACACCCCACTCCGAACAGGCCTGCGCCATCCCATGAGAAGTCCTGACAAACCTAAAAGAGAAGGGAGAAGAAATTGTAGGTACCTGTGCCGGCCCCTCCATGGACAACAATTAAAGGGGGGGGGGGTAGGCATGACAAGAACGCTAGCAGCACAGGTGGAGCCCGCGCCTCCTGTCCCAAACACCCCAGCCACAGCTCAGAATCCCAAAGGATCCGGGGTCAAAGCTGAGGTCAAAGGAAGACGAGACAAACGTTGCACCCACTGCTCCATAAGAGCAGCCCAATGATGGAACTGCTCACCAAAGCCCCGGTAACGACCATCTCGGCGTCGACCCTCCAACCGCCTCAGTACCTTTTTTACCAAGGAGGTGCAGCGTAACTAACCTAGAAGGGTAGCCTAACCTAAAAACCGGACATAAGATAGTCCAGGCGACCCGTGTAAGGGTCAACAAAGAAGACTTCACATCCTAAAGATTTGAGGGGGCGAAGACCAACAAGAAAGGTGAGCTCGGGATGGAGGGTGGGCGTGTGAATGAGTGGTGGAGACTCGTCCAAGAAGATCAAGAATTACGGTAGGTACGTAATCTTCATATCTTCCTGGACATAAGTCTCCACCACTCATTCACACTATTGGGAGAGTATAGAGCTAATAATCCCCCGAGAGGGCGGCAGGAGAGACCAAGAGCTCACGTTTCTAGGACAGAAGTCCATTGAGGATGGCTCTGCCAAAGGAAGAATGCTGTCTGGCATGGACATCTAGCGCATAATGTTTAACAAAGTATGCACTGAGCTCCAGGTGGCTGCATTGCAGATGTCTGCGATGGGCACGCTGTACATTTCCGCTTAGGGAAGCCAGCGACCGCTTCTGGTACAGTGAGCGAAACTCTACCCTCCAACTTAACCTGCGCCATGGAATAGCAGTGACGAAGGCACGCCACTAGCCATGATGAGATACATCTGACTGCGGACAGGTTGACCAGCCGGTCTCACTGAAGGAAACGAACAGTTGCTGAGCTTTGTGAAAATCCTTGGTTCTATCTAGATAGAAACCTAAGGTCCTCTTAACATCCAAAGAATGAAGAGATGTTCCCCTTCATTTTGGAAGTCCGCAAATAAGAGGGAAGGACCAAAGGTTGGTTTTGATGAAATTCTGACACAACCTTAGGAAGAAATTTAGGATGAGTATGAAGAACTACTTTGTCCTAATGGAACACAGTATACGGAGGGTCTGTGACCAGGGCATGTATCTCACAGACCATGCGGGCTGAGGTAATGGCCACTAGGAAGGCAGTCTTCCAGGTGAGAAATTTTAGCTCACAGGTAGCCAGAGGTTCGAAAGGTTTCCGAGTGAGCATGTCTAGCACAAGATTAATGTCCCAGGCTGCGACTGGACATCTTGTAAGGGGTCTGGTAGGCAGAATCCCCTTAAGAAATCTCTTAACCATAGGTAACTGAGCCAGAGTTAAGGAAATAATGGGCTCATGATACGCTGAAATGGCACTAAGATGAACTTTGATTGTAGAGTACTGCAGACCTGAATTTGAGAGGTCCAAAAGGTACTCCAAAACCTTATCTGGTGGACAGGAAAAGGGATTCAAAGAGGACTTTGCACACCAGAGCGAAAAACGCTTCCACTTGGCTGTGTAAGTTTTCGGAGTGGCTGACTTCCGTGCAGCGAGAAGGATATCAAACTCTTCGAGAGACACTGAACCGGTTTACTTCGACCTCTTCAGGAGCCAAGCATGAAGGTGAAGTGATCTCAGGTTGGTATGGACCACCTGTTCCCGAGTCAAAAGGTTCATCTGCGGGGGAAGTGGTCTCGGAGGAACTGCCAACATATTGTTGAGTAGTGGAAACCTCAGCTGCCGAGGCCAAAAGGGAGCAATGAGAATCATTTTGTCCCCCTTGGATTCGAACTTGAGGAGTACCCTCTGAATTAGAGGAAGAGGCGTAAAGGCGTAAAGACAGCATTTTGTCCACCGCAGCCTGAACGCATCCTGACAGAAAATGCCAGGCCCTGGATTTCTGGAGCAGAAGAGAGGCAGTTTTGCGTTGAGTGGGGATGCAAAAAGGTCCAGGTCTAGAGTTCCCCACTCTTCGAATAGTGACTTAAATATGGTTGAGTCGAGAGACCACTCGTGAGGGTCTGTCTCTGTTCTGCTGAGATGGTCTGCCAGTTCGTTCTGAACACCTGGCAGGTAGACCGCTTGAATTAGAGCCTCGTGCTCCAAGTACCATTCTCATACCCTCATTGCTTCTCTGCATAAGGGGTAAGAGTGAGCACCGCCCTGCTTGTTGATGTAATACATCACTGCTTTGTTGTCCGCTTTGAAGGAGAATGTTCTTGTGACACAGAATGTCCTTCAAAGCTCGGACCGCATAAAGGACGCTCTCATTTCTAGGACGCTTATGTGGAGCTGGGACTCGATTTCTGAGTCCACGCACCTTGAGTGTGGAGAGCCTGACAATGAGCTCCCACCCCATTAGGGATGCGTCCGGTAATGGAGATCTGATGGTCCAGAAGCGAAAGGATACCCCTCCAGGAGATTGCGCCTTGAGACCACCAGATGAGTGATCTCCTTGGGTTCTGTCACCTTGATGAGATAGGACTGCGGGTGAGTGGTTGGGGACCACTAAGTACTGAGCATCCACTGGGTGGTTCTCATGTGACGCAGTAGGGGTACAGTGAACACTGAGGATGCCATGAGGCCTAGCATCCGCTGCATCGAGAGCTGTGACTGAGCCGCTTTCCTGATGTGACAGGCCATCTGAAGGATATCGCTCCTCCTGTCTTCTGGAAGAAAAGCCTCGCACAGGAGGTGTCCAGAAGAGTCCCTTTATAAAAGGAGCCTCTGGGAGGGCTGCAGTTGAGATTTCTTGAGGTTGAGCAGAACTCCCATGGACGAAGGGAAGGCAGGCCGTTTCCACGTCGGCCCAGAGTCCTTGCCTGGAAGGGCTTGCTAGAAGCCAATCGTCCAGATAAGGAAACACCTGAATTCCCGACCTTCTGAGGTGCGCTGTGAGAACTGCACATTTTGTAAAACTCACAAAAGCCGAGGATAGCCCAAAGGGCAGGACTCTGAACCTTGATGGTGTTGTCCCAGAGCCACAAACCTCAGGAATTTGTGATGCCTCGGTGAACAGGAATGTGCTGGTAAGCCCCTGCATATCTAGGGAGGCTAACCAGTCGTGTTGGTGGAGCAGAGGTAACAGGGTTCCCAGAGAAATCATTTTGAATTTCTCCTTGGGGAGAAATTTGTTTAGCTTTCTGAGATCTAGAATGGGCGACATCCCGACTTCTTTGGAACCAGAAAGTAATGGGAGTAGAACCCAGTGTTTCACTTGTGCAGTGGCACCACTTCTACTGCCCTGTTGTTCAGAAGGCCCTGAATCTCGGCGGCGAGAAAGTCTGACTGAAGGGTTGACAGCCTGGGCTGCCGTTTGGGGGGACGATCCGGAGGGGTCTCCACAAGATTGAGTGAATACCCCTCGCGAATTATCCGAAGGACCCATTTGTCTGAGGTTATGGACTTCCACTAGTAGTAGAAGTGCATCAGACGACCTCCCACTGGAGAGGAAAAGTCCACCTCGGCAGCTGAGATGGAACTTGGGCCAGCAATATAGCGCAGCTGGGCGCTGGGCCGCTATGCTTTCTGTTGCGACTCTTTGAGGTTGGGCAGGTTGATTCCTATGGAAACTTCTCTGCCTCGAAAGGACTGGCGATTATGAAACTGTCGTTACTGGCATGCCCTCGAGAGGGGGCAGGAGGGGGCCGAGCCAATTTAATGGCTAACCTAGTCTTTGTGTAGCTTCTAGAGCTTGCTCTACCTGAGGACCAAAAGATATGCACCGTCAAAGGGCAATGCTATCACCTGCGTGCTGCGCCGTAATTCAGAAGCCCGGCGGCGCGCCAGGAATGACGCCGGTGCAAATACCAGCAGCCGCTGAACGGAAGCAGTGTCAAAAGCAATTCATGGCTGCTTTAACCTGCTGGTTATTAGATTCAATACCTCTGGTAATTTGATTGAAGAAGCTCTGGCTTTGAACCGATCCGTAGGGCTTCAACCATCTGTTTAATAGAATGCTACAGGATATACTCATACTGAGAAAAATAGCCTTGGTAACTGGCAACACGATACTTAAGTAGAAGCAGCAAAGACTCTCTACCTAAGGTGTCTATCTTACTTACGATTCTTTGTTAATAGGTCGAGCTGTAGTAGCTTGAGAAAGAGCGACCTTATCATTCTCTGCCAGGACTACAATAGGATCCGTAAAGGCTTGAGGATGCCAAACTGGGCGATCCTTGGGGCTGAATATTTCCTATCAATGGATTCAGCAATACAAGGGGAGGAGCAGGATTATTCCATACCATTTGAGACAGGCGTCATGGAAGGCTGAATGGAGGAGGTCAAATCCATTGAGGTCCTCCAGGAGGCATGAAGATATTGGAGTCTCAACAATTTCCCAGGATCGATGTCTGTAGTCTGGAGAGAAAGTGTGGAACCCAGATTTTCAACAGAGACTTAATGGATAGGTCCTCGACACAGGCTCTGCAGCAGTAATAGATCCTGCTTTGCCCACGTCATCACCCAGCCGAAGGTCTAGGGTCAGGCTCAACGCTCATCTCCTGACAAGTCCAGGAGGGACTGTATGGACAGGAAAAGGAATGAAATTCAGAAGAGGAGGAAGAAGGAAGCAAATTGAAAGGAGTCCCTGAGAGCCGCGGGCGCTGAGGGAGGCTAGGCACCAGAGCAGCGCCCGCGAGGCCACTTGGCCAGCTTGGCTGGTAGAAGCCGCATGGCGCCCGAGCTACTGCCGGCACCAAGGACGGCGCGCGAGCACAGTATCAACGCCGAGGACGGGCGCCGAGAGGCCACACGACGAGAGGGCGCCAAAAACACTCCGTAGACTCAAAACAGGTTTTGAAGGAAGAAGAGCAGGAGATAGGGCATTGGTGGCCCTCTCGGCAGCCATGTGAGGGGAGAACACCTAGAATGTGGCGTCGGCGGCACGGAAGGTGCCAGCGCGCATGAAAAGGTCAACCGCCTCTACCTGGTCACCCAGAGAGCCCGAAGGCCCACGAGCGACCGAGCCAGGTAGCCCACTGATGAAACTGCTCATCTGAAGACCTACCTGCGGGCGGGGTAGGGCTCCGATGTCAAAGCCGTCGGCTACCAGAAGCAGAGGCTGGAGACTCCAAAGGAGGAGACCGGCAACTAGCCCCGATAACCGAGCGTCTACGGGCAGACATATCAGAGGGCGACCTTGAGTGGTGCCTTCTCTTTTTAGACCTTCGGGTCAAGAAAAAGAAGAGCTCGGCGGAAGCGGTGCCGAAGTGCGACCGTTTATTTTATGCTTCGGGGACTGCCCATCCTCCGGCATTGACTGACTTGTCAGACCTCTCTCCGGAGAAGGCGGCGGACCGGACCCAGCCCGACTGACTGAACAGCTTTACACGGAGTCTCCTACGTCACCTGACCTGCTCATGGTCGGCTCCATCAAGGTAGGCTGAGACTTCTTTATTTATGTTATTTCAAAATAAGTAATAAATTTAAGCGATACTGTATCGAGATAATACTACAAAATAATAAAAACTGAAAACTATGCTGTTAGTTTGAAGTTTGACTCCGACAAGCGGCGTCGTCACTGAAGTGCACTTCGGCGAGGCGGGAAAAAAGGAACTGAGGTAGTTGGAGGTCGGCCGAGATAGTCGTTACGCATGAGCTGGGGCTCATGGTTGCCGTTCCTCGCGGCGCCATCTCTGGTGCCGACCCTCCCAGCAAAAAGTTTGCTCCCGATGGGTCCTAGTGCCTCCGGCGCAGATCCCAATAGTGTAAATGAGTGGTGGAGACTTATGTTCATGAAGATCTACTGTTACAGGCGAGTAACCTGTTCTTCTAGGAGTGTGGATATGTTGTTCATCCACTCTTTGGCAGACTCCTAGCAGTTCTCCGGGAGGAGGGAGGCAAGATGCACACCCCCTACTTAGGGAACAGAGATGGGAGAATCTAGAACCCAAAACCAGCATCCCGGCGTGACTCAAGGTCAACGTGGTAGTGGGTAATAAAGGTGTTTGCTGACTTCCAGGTAGCAGCCCAACAGATTTCCTGGATAGGGATGTCCCTGGAAGCAGCCACCAATTCAACAGTATGGCGGGTAGAATGAGTTCTTATCCCTCTGGGAGGCTCCTTCCCGTAACTCACTCTTACGAACCTATGTATGATGTAATCCATCTTGCTATGGTCCGTTGGCTGCAAGTCTTGCAGAAGCGGCTTCAGCATAGGTGACAAACAGCTGCGAACCTCTCCATGAATTTCCGCCGTCCTCTCTTTGTACTAGGAGAGAGCCCGTCTCGGGTCCAAAGTATGGAGCCTGTATTCGGCATCTGAGGTGTAATTAGGGTAGTATACCGGCAGAGTCAACACCTGGTTAAGGTGAAACTCTGACACCACCTTCGGAAGGAATTTCGGGTGAGGGCACAGGACAACTTTGTCCCTGTGAAAGACCAGATAAAGAGAGTCACAGCACCTGGAGCTCCTGTCTTTCTGGCTGACATGACAGCCACCAGGAAAGCCATCTTCCACAAGTGTGAAAGCTCACACTTGTGCATGGGTTCGAATGACTTGCCCGTGAGCTTTGCCAGAACCAGCAGTAGATCCCATGGAGGTGGAGGTTCATGCACCGGAGAGGATATGTGATCCAGGCCTTTGAAAAAGCGCCCGATCACTGTCTCCTGTGCCAGTATCGGCTGACCAGCCCATGCTTGGTAAGCAGAAATGGCTGCCAAGTGCACCCTAAGGGTCAAGGACCATAGACCCTCTTTGGAGAGAGACCAAAGGTGGTTGAGAATGTTACCCACCAAACAGGATAAGGGGTCCAGGCCCTTATCCTGACACTAAATGGAAAATCTTTTCCATTTGAAGGCATTACATTTTCTGGTCGATTCCTTTCTAGATGCCTCCACTACAGTGTAGACATCTTCGGAAAGACCCAAAGCCTGGAACTCTCAGGTACCAGGCTGTGAGGTGCAGGGACTGAAGGTCCAGATGGAAGACCTTCCCCTGGTTGAGAGATATCAGGTCCGGGCGTGTACCAAGCTGCTCCGGGGGCCTGCAGCTGAGGCCAAGGAGATCTGGATACCAGAACTGGCACGACCACTCTGGGGCTACCAGAATCACCTTGTCCCTCCTCACCTTGAGTAACACCTTGTGGATCGAGAGAAGGCATACAGGAAGCCTGGAGTCCACAGCCTCAAGAAGGCATCCCCCTGAAGCGAGCCCTGCTTGCAGGGGGGTGGGGGGTGAAATAGCCTCAGCTTGGAGTTTTCCCTGGAGGCAAACAGGTCCACCATCGTGGGATGTATGGCCTATGCAGCTGAGAGCATCCGCCAGCTGGTTGGAGGCTCCTGCCACATGCATGGCTAGGAGATCCACCTCCAACCGGCTCACGAGGGTCCAGATGCGGATCGCCTTCCTGCACAGCCGACAGGAATGCGTACCACCCTGTTTGTTGAGGTAGTACATGGTCGAGGTGTTGTCCATCTGGACTTGAACCACTTGACCCTGGAGCTGAGGAGCTAAAGCTGACAGTGCCAGTCTAACTGCCCTGAGCTCCAACAGGTTGATGTGGCAACGGGACTCTTCGGGGGTCCAGAACCTGTGGGCCCTGTTGACCACCATGTGGGCTCCCCAGCCCATGAGAGGGGCACTGGTCATGAGGACGACCGTCTGCTCGGGGCGGACAAATGGGATCCCTTCCTGCAACCGGTCTGGAACAGTCCACCATCAGAGAGCGTCCCAGATCTTCTGAGTTACAGTGAACAGCTGGTCGGAGTGACCATGGCGCTGAGTCCACTGGGCGGCTAGCTCCCACTGGAGGGGGCACATGTGCAACCAGGCCCAACAGACCACTGAGGTGCACGCCGCCATGTAACCCAGAAGGTGCAGAAAGTCCCGGGCAGAGCACAAGTGCCCAACCAGAAATGATTGGGCAAAGGAGGAAAAAACTCCGCCCTGTCCACCGGGAGCCGAGCTCTGGCTTGACAAGAGTCGAGCTCTGCCCTGATGAAGCCCATCACCTGGGAAGGAACAAACTCCGGCTTGGCCTCGTTGATCAGGAGGCCGAGTTGGGAGCAGGTCTGTAGGGCCAGGTCCCTGGGCCTTTTCACCTCCTGTTGGGTGGAACCTGCCAGGAGCCATTCGTCGAGGTAGGGGTAGATTCTGACCCCTCGATGCGGAGAGATGCGCCAGCACTGCTATGCATTTGTGAAGACCCGCAGGCCGATGACAGGCCAAGCGGGTATGGCTCGAACTCATACAGGACCTCTGTTCCAGAAGTGGAGGAACCGCTGAAGGGACAGACGGATTGGGAGGTAAAAGAACGTGTCCTGCAGATCCAATGAACAGAACCACGTTTCATTCCAGGGATGGTATGATATGGGACAGAGTGACCATCCGAAAGGTGCGAGATCTGAGAAACTGATTCAGATCGTGGAGATTTAGAATGGGGCGTCAACCCCGGCCCCCCATCCGCTTGGGCACCAGGAAGTACCTGGAGACAAAGCCTGGGTCTGCTGGAGGATCCGCCACGGGGGCTACTGCCTCCTTAAGGAGGAGCTGAGCCACGTTGTCTCGAAGGGCCTACTGTATGCATGCGGAAATTCAGTTCCTCCCGAGGGGCGCGGGCTCGGCTGGCAGGGTACTGCTCGAATTTTAGAGGCAGTCCCCGACCAACCACTTCGAGAACCCACCTGTCCGAAGTGACAGCGGACCAGGCGGAAAGGAAGTGGCGGAGCCAACCCCACACGAGAGGGCCCAGAGCTGGCGTGACGGAGATGGGGCAGGCAACACCCATCCCGTCACTGGGCAGGCTTAGAGGAGGAGGAGGCTCCAGGACCTGAGCCTTGGCCTCCTTTGTGGGCCAGTTGGGGTCCAGGCTTGGGCCGGGCGTAAGCTTGAGCCTGCTGCTGATCTGGGACTACCTTGATAGGAAGGCTAGCAGACATCGCAGGGAAGAGTGCGAAGGCTTTTTTTTCTTCTGCTGCTGGTTCTTACCCGAAGAACCCTTGGCAGAAGTGGCGTCCAAGGTGGCACTGGACTGCTCTATAACTGTAGGTGACTGGCCACTCCTGGGCCGAACCAATTGGTCCCCAGGAAAGGCACGTTAGCAAACTTATGCTGAGTATCAGCCTGGAAGGAGGACAGCCTCAGCCAAGCCCTGCAGCGAGAGGCCACTGCAGCGGTCATAGAACAGGCACAAGAATCTCTCATGTCCAGGGCCATCTGGAGCTGCTGCTTGGCAACAGCACGGCCCTGGTCCCGGATTTGTTTGACCGTGCTCTGCATGTCCATGGGGAGATGAGGGAGGACTTCGTCCAATTACCAGAGAAGGGCATGAGAGAAGTGTGCCGTGATGACAGCCGAGCTAGCCTGACGAAGGCCCAAGGAAGAGGCCGCACAGACCTTCCGAGCTGAGTGGTCCATATTTTTGGACTCTTTGTCCAGAGGCCAGTTAGGGTTGGCCAACTACCAGTATGCCTGAACACAGAGGCGGTCACTAGGTTCTCGGGCGAAGTGTGCTCTGTGAACTCCGAAAGGGACCCCATGGGCACCGCATACTTGCGGGCCGTGCAGGCAGATGGTGCTGGGCAAGAGGCAGGGCGCTGCCAAAGTTCGAGGGCCGGGCCAATGATGGCTTCGGCCACAGGAAAGGCCTCCGTCGGGGTATCCCCTCTCTTCAGGATATCCGTAAGAGGGTACTCCCCATTTTTCTGGATAGGTTCCAGGGGCATTTCAGTGGTCTGAAATGAAATGGAGAATCCTTTGGAAGGAGGAAGGGCCTTCCTCCGTCCCTGTACCAGCTGACGACTCATCATCTCCAGGATGAGAATGGAGTCCGGTGGCATCAGAGTCTGAGGAGTCAGGATAGAGTGGCCTTCCACCTAAATCACCCTTGATCCACCGAGGCTGGTCTGGGGTGACTGTGATCGACAGACATCAGGGAAGTCTGGTGTCCTGTCGGTCCTCTTTCGAGGTAGCCCCTCCCACAGGTTGCTTAGGCGGCGGTTCCACCCGATTGGGTGAAGAGACTGGAATAGGCCAAAACGGAGGACGGGACGGCTCCACAGGCGGAGGAACCAAAGGCTTCGGTTCCAGAGGTGTCAGCTTTGGGTTGGGAGGCGAGAGCCAACTGATGGGCGGCGGAGCTGGCTTCTGCCCGGTCAAAATCAGCTGTTGCCACATAAGGTCCTCATAGCGCCGGAGTTTCCGCCAGAGCCTGTCCTCGTCCGAGGAGGATGAGGACGACCTGTGGCGTTGCCTCTTCTTAGAGCGCTTGTGGCTCTTCCTCGTTAAGTTTGGCCGAGGGGGTTCTGAACCTCGACCAAGATCGGGCTGGCCGACTCTGTCGATCGGGAGACACCGGTGGGATTGGTGAGACCAGAGGGTCTGGAACCGGATCCTTGATGGGGATGCCAGTGGGCTGGGTCTCAACAGGAAACACTAGGACCAGAGTCTGATCTAAGGTGTCATCGGCCACGGCCATCGACAAAGGGTCTAGCGGGTCGAGAACGATCTCTCATCAGCCACTTCCTCAGTTGTTTGGCCAGACGGAAGGTCCGTAAAGCCTGCGGCCGAGGAGGCAATCTCTACCGAGGTCAAGACCGCATGCTCCTGGGACTGAGACCTCTCTCGGTCCCAAGATCGCCTTCGAGATGAAGACAGTTATTTTTCTCTCTTTCGAGAGCGGGAAGAGTGCGAGCCCGTGGGCGCCTCACCCCGGGTGGGGAGAGACTGGCACAACTCCTTGAATGAACCTGTAAAGGTGGAGCCTAGGTTCAGTGGGATGTAGAAGCTTCGAATGGCCGAAGCACAAGTGGCTTCTTCCTCGAATGCCTGCATGCGTTCCAGCTGCTCAGCGGAGCCCGCATCCACGGAAACCGCCCACCTAGCCTCCTTGGACTTCACTGGAGGGTTCCTTTACTCTGGTATCCCCAGCTTCAGACATGCCCTGCGGTCGTCCAGGACGAGGTGTCATGGCCGACACCCAGGCAGTAGATGCACGAGAGACAGGGATCAGTGCACGACATCTTTTGGCTGCAAGGGCACCGCCGAAATCCCAAGGAAGATTTCTCCTCCATGATCGATGTGCAAAAGCGCGATCGCTAACTCGAACGAGTTTTAATTTCGGTAAAACCAAAGAATTGAAAGCCTGGGCCTACGAAATGCGAGACCACGAGGGAGGCAACCTGCATCTTCCACCAGAAAGGAAGATTTGGCGTCATGGGGCGGAGCCGAGACATACCACCCGGGTGGGTGGGAGAAGCCAGCTTTAAGACTTCCGACAGATTTAAAGAGGAAAGGGACAATGCCAATGAGTGTGGATGAAAAACATATCCACGCTCCTAGAAAGGAAATATTGGTCCGAGTTTTCCGGGATTTTTATATCATCCTGCCGCATATGGGGTAAGGGAGTTTGGGCTTTCACAGGCAGCCTGCTCTACTACACCCTGGTGGTCTGGGTGACTAAAAGAAACTCTGCACCAGATCTTTCTGATACTTCTTGTCACACTTTTTGTCTGTGGGTGTGACTGTACTGTGAACCTTTAGGATTTCTAAAACATCCTTCTTAAAGAATTTGTAGATAGGAAGAAGGAGCCTTTTTGAGGGTGCCAGCCCCATAAAGCTCCATGTATTGTGCCTCTTCTTCATCCTGGATCTCTTCAGCTGTTTGCAGATCCAGGGTCTCTACCATTTCCTTAACAAAAGGAAAAAAATGGAAATTACGTACTTACCGTAATTATTGATCTTCTTGGACAGTCTCCATCACTCATTCACAAAAGTTTTCAGAAGGGTCGGCGCCGAAACAAGACCACGCACGCGCGGCACCACGAGACTTGGCTCGCGCCTGTGTAGGCTATCTTGGCTTCGACCCTCCAACCGCCTCAGTACACTTTCAACCAAGGAGGTGCAGCATAACTAACGAGAATAACTCATCCCGAGTTTCTGGGCCTGACAGGGCCCAGATGGCCTTTGAAAGAAAGGTCAAAGAACAATGTCTTCACAGTCTGAACCATAGGACTATGAAGACCAGGAAAGAAAACGAGTGAACCCAGGGGATGGTGGGTGAGTGTGTGAATGAGTGATGGAGCCTGTCCAAGAAGATCAATAATTACGGTAAGTACTTAATTTCCATATCTTCCTGGACTAACTCTCCATCACTCATTCACACTAGTAGGAGAGTACCGAGCTAAAACCAACAACCCTGAGCAGGGTGGTAGGAGATAGGGTTCACTCAGAAAGGATGGCCAAGGACTGTCCTGCTAATTAAAACAGCTGTCTTGTGAAGAGCATCTAGAACACAGTACGTACAAGATAAGTACTCTACTTGTAACTCACCACTTTGCAGATGACTGCAATGGACACAAAATGAAAGTCTGCCAGGAAGCCGCAACCACTCTAGGAGAACGGCAAGAACTTGGCCTCACAATTTGGTCTAGGACCAAAATTAATAGTGTCAAAGACATGTACTAATGTAACATAAAGGGACCTCAGGAACTGAAAGAGTCGGAGGTAAAGTCTACTGGTTCAGGGTAGACCGGAAAGTGCAGATGGAAAAGACCACCATCAAGTATGGCTGACCTGTAAACAACAGGTCCAGGAGCACTTGAACCCCTTACTTGGTGAACAAACGAGGTCCAGGTGGGGTTAGCCCATCAAGGAGAATGGTCTCCACTTAGTCACTGGAACCTTCTTGATGGAAGGCCAAGCACGACTTAGAAGCCTCTTGTGGTGGTCTAGTAGAACCATATCCAGATAGTCCAAAAAGGAATCATTCTGCCGTTGTGTGCACAACTGTAGTAGCAGTCTCTGAACTCAGGGAAGAAAGGAAAAAGTGTACAGGAGGACATGTCCACCGTGGAAAAAAAACAGTCAGACAGAAAAAAAACCGGCTGGATTTCTAAGGCAACTAGAGGCAAATGTGCATCGAGGAGGGACACAGCAGGACCAAGTTAGGGTTAACCCATTTGTTGAAAGTGACTGAACAGCAGCAGAAGTGACTCGCGGTGAGGCACCACTCACTCCGGCCTCCCTGAAGGGAGTAGGAAGGACTCTAATTTGCTTGCTGAAAAACAAACATCCCAGCTCCGTCATGCACTCGGAAAAGACAGCTTCGCATGCAACTGGCACGGAACCAGTGCGCAATAACCGAAGGTGTGAATATTTGAGAAGTCATCTCAGAAAAAGACCTACTTGACCTATGGTCAAGAAAGGAGCAAGTCGTCTGTTAAGTTGAAGCAAGCAAGGAAGGAAGCAGGAACCCAAGTTCCGACTCACTGAAGAGTCACTTCTGTTGCTGCGAGGCTCTGATGAAGAGAAGAAAACCTGATTTAAAAAAAAGGGGGACACCAAACTGGGCAGTTGCCTAGGTCTAAGAAATATCTTTGAATAAGAGAAATCTCTCTTGGAGAAAAGAGATGATCCATACCTCCGCTGGATCGGACTCCCCCTAGGGGTAGAAGAAGTCAGGTACTCTTTACCGTAGTTTAAAGACGACCGCCTCAAGGGCTGAGGCGGAACCTGACAAGATCCAAAAGTGTGGTATCAGGTAATTTCGGCTAGGTCCTGTGCTGTGATAATTTTAACTTTTTTTTTTTAACCATTAGTCTGAGCCTGACAAGGTTTCAGGCTGCTATCTCGCATGGATTGCCT
This sequence comes from Neoceratodus forsteri, assembly GCA_016271365.2. Taxonomy (NCBI): domain Eukaryota; kingdom Metazoa; phylum Chordata; order Ceratodontiformes; family Ceratodontidae; genus Neoceratodus; species Neoceratodus forsteri. The sequence continues at coordinate 152,500,891 of JADMNL010000031.1, read as the reverse complement.
GACACAAAAATGACGAAGATGTCATCCCTCTGAGGGGCAGGAGGAGCCTGAGCATCCATAACTGAAATCGTGACCGGACTAGTAATCACAGTTGAAGAGATGTTAACCACCTGCTGAAGAAACCACCGAAATGCAGTATCAGAAGGGAGCTATACACCCCTATCAAAGGAGCGGAAGAGTTTGTGTGGCTCCCGACCATTGAATTAGAATATTCCACAGAGTGTAATTGTCTTGATGACTGAAAGAGGCTAGACACAGAGGTGTATGGTCCACGGATACAGTCTGAATACTATGGTGGACCCCATCACTGAGGAACTACGGAAAAGATCTTCCATCACGGACTCTGATGATAGAGAGGGCGTGCCCTTCAGTATATAAAAGGGGTCATCCGCTGTATCACTGACCAGAAGGACAGGGAGAGACTCATCTAGATGCACTTCTACCCCAGAAGGACCCCTAAGGGAGGTCTAGGTCAGAGCCACTAGACACTCCTCCACCAGGAAGGATGTCGAGGAGCTTGGCACCATGTAGGCAGCCGAGAAAGTGCTGAGCGGAATGAGAGATTCGGCTGGCAGAACAGCACAAAAGAGTTCCATCAGCGGAAAACTGCTGGATGTCACAAGATCCCAGGTAGACCTCCACTCACTAAAATGTGCGGAAAAATAATCAGCAGAACAGGACTTCATTCTGCGGAAAACATCTCGCCACAGGTTCTGTGGAGAAGTCTGAAGAAGGAAGATTTGCTACTAGTTCTGCCAGACAGCACCCACTAGAACCCCTGTGGCACCAGCATCACTCATGGCACAGGAGGGCACCAAGCAGTGCCTATGCCAACGTGGGCACACTCTAGGGCGCCCGTGGCTGTACCCGCAGGCACACTCGGCACCCATGCAGCAATGGCAACCGAGGCACCCCCAACACCCATGGCACCCACAGCAAGAATGGCACTCGAGAGCACCAGCGGCACCCATGAACTCATGGCACCTATGGGTGCGTGGCTCCACCAGCAGGTGCTTGGCCATCGCCCCTTGAACACCGTAGCACCTACCTCGGACACCGAGGCACGGCACCGACCAACGGTGCCAAAGGAAAATGCCAATGGAAATCCTGAGAAGGAGGGGAGAAGGAAAAAGGTGGTGCCTGTGCCAGTCCCATCATGGAAAAAGAAGAGGGCGTAGGCACGAGGGGTCAACACGATGGCGAAGGCACCAAGAAGGCGCCGTGCTCATCCTGATCCAATCAACCTGGCTCCGGCCCAACGGCTCTGAGGCCCTGAAATCAGGAACACAGCCAGGAAAAAAGGAAGAAGTCAAACCCCTTACTCCACAGAAGTGGCCCAGAGGTGAAACTGCTCACCGGCGCTCCAACAAGGACAGAAATGGAGTCCGGAATTGAGAATGCGGCAGTTAGGAGCAGGGCCAAGGAGAACCAACCGAAGTCGGTTCAGGCCTATCGCCCCTCCCGACGAACAAACCTCGTGAAGATGTACCAAAGAGCAACCTTGAGCAGCACAGATTCTTCTTCCCCAGACGAGGAAGAAGAGCTCGAGGTTAAGTAGAGCCGGATCCCCAGAACCGCTAGATTCGTGCTTCAGTGGACTGTCCTCGCCCCCCCGGACTGTCCACAGTCAGACCTTCCCCTGCTTCTCAAGGGCGGCGGACTGGGCACAGCCCCTATGCCATAATAACTTTCAAACGAAGTCTTGCTACCGTCTAAGGACGACTCTGTAGATGGCAGGAAAGAATTCCTTTTTTCCTTTCTTCAAAATCTTCTTTTCTTGTTCGTAAAATAAGAAATTACTACTACAAAGTGAAATTAAACGCTAAAAGCTGCTGTCGTAGAAACGAAAACTTTGACTCCGGCAGACGAACGACATCGACATCCAAGTGCACTCGACGGCAGGAGAAAAGGAACTGAGGCGGTTGAAGGGTCGACGCAGAGACAGCCTACACAGGCGCGAGCTAAGTCTCGCGGTGCCATGCATGCGTGGTCCTGTCTCGGCGACGACCCTTCTGAAAAGTTTTGGTTCCCGCTTTTGGTCCTAGCGCTCGGTGCTATCCCACTAGTGTGAATGAGTGATGGAGACTTAGACAAGGAAAGTTGAGAAGAGAAATCCTCCAAGGGTCTGGGAGGGGAAACAAAATCCTGTTCTGGTGACCCCCTCAGGTTCAATTCCCTCTTCATCTTGGTCATCATCCACATATGCCATTTGAGCAGTAAGCAAGAGGGGTAACAACAGCTGCTTTTCAGCAGTAGTAATCACAGTCTGTTGAGGGGTAGGTGAAAGACTGTCAACTCAGCAGGAGGAGGAGGAGCATTAATAGGCACCTGATGGACCCCTTGAGGCGTTTCAGCCAGGGTGTCAGTGTTTGGTTTTCTTTAATTTTTTGGCAGGCACCAGGGAGTCAGATGGTTGATTGCCTCTCTTATCAGAACCCTCGCCCATATCACGGGTGGATTTAGAGACTCTAGAAGGAACTGCCACAGTCTTAGAGGGGGTGGACTGATCAGAGCCCATGGACCCCTCCCACCAGTTTTCTTTTAAACCTCTCCCTGTGTTTTTCCACTGTCTTAACAAGGAAAGACTTACAAATACCACAGTATTCACTGAAGTGCTGTTGCCCAAGGCAGATCAAGCAAAGATAATGCTCATCTGCCTTGGCAAACACCTCTGCTCACTTCAAGCAATTCTTGAACCCGGGGGGTTCCGTTTTCTTTTTAGACTTGTCTGACATTATAGAAAACAGGAACCAGTAACCGACTCAAAAAATAGACTAAATTTAAATATTTGCAGTCGGTTTCAATAGAACAGTCTATTCTGGAACCGATAAAGTGAAAAAAAAGTACAGTAATGCAAGAACTTACCGTAACAGTAGCTCTTCGAGAGGAGCTTTTGCAGCAGGTGATAACCATCAGAACCAATGCCGCAGGCCTTAGGACCCACCGGAAAAAAAAAAACTTAGCTAGCAGAACCCAGTGGGGACCGCCCCCGACATTGGCTCCGCCCCAACATCGGGCACACCATAAAAGAGGGCAGACCCCAGCTCCACCTCAGTTCACCTGCCAAGGACCCACAAAAGGACCCTAGCAAGCGGACCAGGCAAAGCCTGTCCTAGACATGCTGAAAAACACTCCGGGGTAAGGAGGGCAGGAAAGCAGCACCTGCTGCAAGAGCTCCTCTCAAAGATAGTACAGTTACGTAAGAACTTACCGTAACAGTAGATCTTCGAGAGAGGCTCTTGCAGTAGGTAATTATATATAGGACTGACGCCGGCTGCGGCAGGACCCCATGGAAAAATTTCTAGCTAGCAGTCCCTGGCGAGGAACCGCCCCCACGTCAGGTGACCGGCGTCATGCGACGTCGGTATAAAGGGGTGGTCCCGGACGCCCGCCTTCCAGTTCTTTCCCGCCACAGGCCAAAAGAGGCCGGACGAGAGAGAAGCGGATATTTCTCTATATGGAAAAGGAGTTGAAAAAGCCTAGGGGGATGGAGGGTGGGAAGGCATTACCTATTGCAAGAGCCTCTCTCGAAGATCTACTGTTACGGCAAGTTCTTACGTAACTGTACTATCTTACTTTGAGAGGGCTCTTGCAGTAGGTAATTACATATAGGACTGAATCCCAAGCAGTCTGGAACAAATAAAAGGCACCGGGAGGAGGAAACTACTCCAGAAAAAAGCAGTAGTCGTGCAAGCCTCAAGACAGGAGGCCTTGCAAAACAGCTAGCCCGAAGCCTGCTCTACAGCGAGAGGCAATGTCCAAACTGTAGTGTTTCGTAAAGGTATGGATGGAAGTCCAGGTGGCGGCAGCGCAGATGTCTGCCGCAGCACATTCTTGAAACAAGCCAGAGGCGCCACTCCTCGGTGGAGTGACTCTCTGACTTGACCCGAAGGGTCTTGTTGTACTTGTCATAACAGAAAGTGATGCAATGAGCTAACCACTTCACAGGCATTGCTTGGAACGGCATTGCCTTCCCTTTGTGAGCAAAAGAGATCAACAACTGATCAGTCTTCTGAGATCCTTTGTCCTGTTGGTGTAGTATCTCAGAATCCGGTGAACATCCATGGTATGGAGTAAATATTCCCCTTGGTTGGAGTACTGCATGAAAAAAGCAGGTAACTCTATGGACTTATTTAAGGTACACTCTGCTACTACTTTAGGTAGAAACTTAGGATTCGTGCGAAGAGCAACCCGTTCTTTGTCAAAAATCAAATAGGGGATTTTACACACAAGGGCCTGGAGCTCGGAAATTCTTTGAGCCGAAATGATGGCCACCAAGAAGAGTCTCTTCCATGAAAGAAACTTCAGATCTGCAGAAGCTGCAGGTTCGAAGGGAGGAAGAGCAAGTTTCTCGAGAACAAAGTTCAAGTCTCAAGGGGGAGCAGGAGTTCGGATGGGGGGCCTCAGATGAAGGACCCCTCTGAGAAAGGTCTTAGAGACCTCCAGTTGAGCAAAAGCTTTATCTGCGAAGGGAACATGGTAGGCTGAGATAGCAGCCAAGTGAACCTTCAAGGAGGAATGGCTGAGACCCAGGTCGAAGAGATGACGCAAGTAATCCATCAGAACAGCCACTGAACAGGAGAAAGGCTCCACGTTCCTAGAGGCTGCCCAAATAGAGAATCTCTTCCACTTCATGGCATAAGTGGACCTGGTGGAGGGTTTTCTAGCCTCCACCAAAATCTCCGCCACTTTTGTAGAGACGCCAAAACGGGATTGGGCTAGGTCTGCAGGAGCCATGCATGAAGCTGAAGGGACTTGAGACCTGGATGGACCAGGGTCCCCTGATCCTGCGTCAGCAAACCTCGAGATAAAGGGAGAGGAAGAGGAGGAACCTCTGAGTATTGTTGTAGAAGAGAGAACCAGATTTGCCTGGGCCAGAAAGGAGCGATCAGAATCATTCTTGCTCCTTCTATGGATAGTTTCTGCAAAACTCTTGGGATCAGAGGAATTGGGGGGAAAAGCATAGATGAATCTGTCCTTCCAGTCTAGAGACAGAGCGTCGCTCCAGAAAGTGCCTCGCTTTGGAACGAGCGAGCAAAAGCTGGGAAGTTTTGCATTTTGGGGGGAGGCGAAGAGGTCTACCTGAGGAGTCCCCCAAAGCTGAAAGATATCATCGAGCACCCTTTGATCCAATTCCCACTCGTATGCCCAGGGCAGAGGAGCGGCTTAGCTTGTCTGCTAGGGTGTTGTCGACTCCTGGAACATGAATCGCCGTGAGGTGAAGGTTGTGATGAGTTGCCCAATCCCAAACTCTCACTGCTTCCCTGCATAGAGGATAGGAACGATGTACCACACCATGCACATGTTGTCTGTCTGGACGGCTAGGTGGCCGGGAAGAATGTATTGGTGAAGGGCTTGGAGAGCGTATAGCACAGCTCGGAGCTCGAGCACGTTGATCTGGAGAGCTAGTTCCAGTCTGGACCATAAACCCTGGGTCCGATGAGGGTCCAGATGGGCTACCCAACCTTCGCCTGATGCGTCCGTGGTCAGAGTCTGGGAGGGGGGAGGATGAAAGAAGGGGAACCCCTCGAAATAGGTTCTCTCGAACCATCCACCATTGCAAGTCCCGTGTCATCGGCGAGGAGATCAGAACTAGTTGATCTAGGTCGTCTACAAGTTGATCCCACTGGGAGTGAAGAGTCCACTGAAAGATCCTTATGTGGAGTCGAGCTCGCGGGACCGTCGGATTAGCGGCCGCCATGAGCCCCAGGACCGACCTCGCCGGAGCCCTCCTGCTTTCTGATAGCAGGGAAATCTGGGATTGAAGAGAGGCCGCCCTGTCTGGAGGCAGGGAGGCCTTGTTCACTGTCGTATCGAGGATAGCCCCGTTGAACTGTAGCCTCTGGAAGGGGTCCAGATGGGACTTGGAATGGTTGATGGTAATACCCAGGCCAGTGAAAACCTGCTGGGTGAGTGAGAGAAAATGCAGGAGTTCCTCCCTGGACGAGGCCGCCAGGAGCCAGTCGTCCAGGTAAGGAAACACCTGTACTCCCATTGTATGCAGGTGGGCCGCTACCACAGTCAGGCATTTGCTGAATACTCGGGGCGCCGAGGAAAGAACAAAGGGGGGGGCGCCTGGTGGTGGTGGTCCCCCTGAAACGCAAAACGGAGATATTTGCGGTGAGAAAGGTGAATGGGAATGTGCAGATAGGCATCCTGCATATCCAGCGCACAAAGCCATTGACCCGGCCGAAGAAGGGGCAGAAGGTTCTGCAAGGAGAGGATCCTGAACCTTTTGTATTCCACATAAAGGTTCAACGAACTGATATCTAGAATGGGTCTGAGATCTCCAGTCTTCTTTGGGACAAGGAAGAAATGAGAATAGTAACCCGTCCCTCGAAGATGAAGGGGGACGGGTTCTATCGCCTGCTTCGCGAGAAGGGTCGAGATTTCTTCCTGGACCAAGGGAAGATGGTCTCTCGAGTATGACCACTTCGGAGGAGGGTGGCGGGGTGGTTTCTGAAGAAACTCTATGGAGTGCCCTTCCGCTATAAGCTGGAGCACCCAAGAATCTGAGGTTATCCTCTCCCAACCCGGAAGGTGGAGGGAAAATCTCCCTCCTACCGGTTCCCCTGGTGGATCCGGAGGCGATGGGAGAGGAAAGGAGTCAGGTGGTGTGGGGCAGCGCCGCAGCTGAGGGGGCCCGACGTTTAGTGGCCCGCCTTCCTTGGGGTTTCGCTTGTGGCTGAGTCCATCTCTGAAAAGGACGGCGTGCTGGGGATGGGGGATGGTACCATGGAATCCATGGATTTCAGGCCGTCCCTCTCTACAAGTTAGCATGATGTCTTTGACATCACCCCAGCTTGGCAGCCCCCTGAAAGGTGCCTCCTAGATAACCAGGTTGCACCTCTGGGACCAAACCTGACACGCAGAGCCAGGCATGAGGCCGTAGATTTACGGCGAAAGCGGAGCTCCGCCCGGCAGTGTCCACTGCATCATATGTCGCCCGTAAAATGTGACGACTGGCCGAACAAGCAGAACGGACAAGATCTGCTAACTCCTGTTTGACTTGAGTCAGGTAAGGAGTCCAGTTTAGATTCCGCCTGGGTAAGGATGGCCTTTTGGTAATCCCCATATGGGGCTATGATTCCGTGCCCTGAGTCTGGTCCAGTGTGGAAGAGGTGTAAATCTTCTTCCATACTGGGCCAGGAGGCGAATTCCTTATCCGGAGGAGACAAGCTCAGATGCTTTGGATGTGCCCGACTCGGCGTGGAGCTACCTAATCACACTGATTGGGCAGCGCAGGGTGAGAGTCAAGATAGTCTACACCCCTCGGTTGCCTGCAGTATTGCCTGTTGGACTTCCTGGGAAGTGGGGCCACGCCTGATGGTTGTTTTCAAATGTGGTAACAAGGTGGGAGTGAGGCTTGATCCAGGGTGGCACTAAAGTTGGAGCTGTCACGGGCAGGTCCAGATGCTGTGAGTTTGAGGCGCTTAGGGATCTGGTTCCAAACAAGCGCCACTGGTGAATTTCCTGGATTTTTCAAGCAACTCCGTGAAGGATGGATCCTCCGGAGGAAGACTTGGGAGGGTCCTCGGCTGGGGCTTGAGCGGAGGAGGCGGGGCTCATGCTCTCAGACATCCTTCAGAAGAATCCGAGAGAGGGAAGAAGAAGCAAGAAGAATAAGACCCTCACGCGACTAGGGGAGGAGCGGGTTCCTTGGGTGGTACCCGTGAGCATTGTATCCTGTCCCTCTCTGGATCCAGAGGGAAGAGCCCTGGAGTCTGGAGGCGGTGAGGGAGTGTGCCACCTCAGGCGTGCGGAGCGGCATCGTCGTTAGGCGTGGCTCTCCACCTCCCTGGTGAGTTGAGCCTGGCCTCAGTCCACCAAGAGGCCGAGTCTTCTGCAGATCCACCGGGGCGGTGGGGGAGGAGGGGGGAAAGTGTACGGTTCACCGCAAGGTGAGTATCTGCATTCCGCCGCGGTACTGCGGGCCTGTGGGAGGGACCGGGCGCCTGGCATTGCAGCGCTGGATATACCGCGGTTCCGGCACGACGCGCCGGATAAGATGGCGGTACCTGGGAGCTGGGGAGCAGGCGGCCTGGTTGGCGGCCGTTACTGGTGAGGGGTCGCGGAAGGGGAACATCCCTGCTGGCGCTGCGGTGCCGCGGCCGAGGTACTGGAGTCCTAAAATAATGCCAGATCCGGTTCTGTCGGAAGAGGGTCTGACGGTGGAAGATCTCCGCCGCACGGGAAGGAGGAGAATCTCCTGGTCAGGCTGGGGTAGGTCAGGCTCACCAGATGGCAGTGAAGGCTGCGGGGACCCGGGTACAGCGGGCGTGTGGGGTCCGTCGTCGGTTCATCGCCGTCGGAGGTGCGACATGTGTGACTTAGGGGCGAAATCCCGGCAGGCGCGGAGGAGCCGACATCCGGCTTGGGGAGCCCCTCACGGAGGCGGCGCGAGGGGAAGGGCAGCCTGGTCAATGGGAAGTGGTCGTGCGCCACCTCGAAGGTCGGGCGTCTTTTGCCGACCCTCTCCGCGTGGATGTCAAGAAGACGGCGTCCGACTTAGAGGAGTCACCCGCCAAAGTAGGCCGCGAACCTGCGGCCGGACCAGGGTGGAGACCTCCATTGTTCGCGGGCGCCGCAAGGCCCGAAGCGTGAGCCAGACGGGCGGGGCGACTCTCCTCCAAACCCTTGAGGCTGCCGAACGGTCCCCCGGAGGGGATGTTACCTGGGCCATGACTCCAGCGGGAGACGCAGTAGAGGAGGACTTCTCCCGGTGCCTCTCCTTGTCCTTTTTCCGATGTCCTTCTGGGGAAGTGGACGCCTGCCTCAACTTTTTCAACTCTTTTTCCATAGAAGACATCTTTTTCTTGAGGAGATGGGCTTCCAGGGACTGTTGGCGCTGTTTACAGGTAGCCGCGGTGAAGCTGAGGCAATGCTGGCACTTATCGACCGGGTGATCGGGGCCTAGGCAGAAAAGGCACAGGGAATGGCTGTCCTTGTGTGGCAGTTGGGCGCCGCACGAGTCGCACTTTGCTTTTGTGCTCGAAGGGTGTAGGGGATTACATACACTGACGATGTACCGGACGATTGAAAAAGAAGAAAAAATTACTCACCTTAGTAATGTTGTTTCTTCTAATGGAGTCTTGCTATATTATGACATATGCAGTTTGTCCCAGCCTTAGAACTGCTCCGGAGGTGAAAGAGTTAACTTTCCATGCAAGGCACGGAATCTTGAGCGTGAGCTCAGTTGAAAACTCTGTCTGTTCTTCAAACTCAAACTGTCAGATCTCTACGAGCAAAACTCACTAAGATTCTGTGTGGAAGCTGTAAACCTACACTAGCCAACTGGCTACTAAAATATTGACACATTTCTGGTCCCCAAAACAAAGACTCAAGTCAGGGGATCCAAAAATAAAATAAAATACAACACCCAAACACCCCAAAAGGAGGGTGAAAAACACAAAGGTGGGCATCACTAAGTGCCAACAACTGCACTGCCCACCCACATCCCAAGAGCAGAGGTTCTGAGAGGGGCAGGCAGGGGAGGTCATAATATAGCAAGACTCCATTAGAAGAAACAACATTACTAAGGAGAGTAATTTTTCTTCAAACAACAGTAAGTCTTGCTATTTATGACATGTGCAGACTACACAGCAGTACCTCCATGAAGGAGGGACAGAATCTACTTAGGAAATAGGCTCTGAAGCGTAGCTGTGCCAAACCGAAAGCATCACTCCTAGCCTGGATGTCCAGGGAGTAATGCTTGAGTGAGTGTGTACTGTTTTCCAGGTAGCCGCTTGACATATCTCTAAGATAGGGATGTCCCTGGCCGCAGCTAGGGACGCAGCTGTACCTCTAGTAGAGTGAGCCCTCAGGCCTGAAGGGGGAACCTTACCCAGTTTTTGATAAAACTGGATACAAGAGACAATCCACATGGCAATGGATCTTTTAGTGGCAGGTTTCCCTTTAATAACCTCACCATAAGTGAGGAACAGTTGGAGGGAGTCAAACCTGTGACCCTTGGTACGCTCTATGTAGTAACTAAGGGCTGGCTCTCTTTACATCTAAACTGTGCAGCCTCCTCTTGCCAGAGGAGGAATGGTCAGTGAAGTACACTGGAAGAGATATATATTGATTAAGGTTGAAATCTGAAACCGCCTTAGGCAAGAACTTCCTGTTAGTCTTGAGGACTACCTTATCTCTGTGAAAGGAGATAAAATCAGGCTCCACTGACAAAGCTTGTAATTCACTTATGCGCCTGGCAGAAGTGATGGCTACTAGAAACAGTTTTCCAAGTCAGTACTTAAGCTCTGCTGAAGACAAAGGCTCAAGGAGTTGCATTAGATGAGCAATGCAAACACTAAGATCCCAGGCAGGAGCAGGGTCCCTGAATGGAGGTTGGTGTGAAGCAATCCCTTGAAAAACTTGGAGAATACAGGGCGAGCAGAAGGAGAAGAGGGCTTTCCTGCTGAAATAAAAGCAGAGACAGCTGCCAAATGCACTTTCAGGGTGTGCTGGCCTCAGCCCCAAAGTATTTAGATGGACCATATAATCCAGGACTGTGGGCAAATCAGCAGATTCTGGGAAATATGCTTTCCAGAGCACCATATGGAAAACCTTTTCCATTTAGGATTGTAAGTAGCACTGGTGGAAGGCTTCCTAGAAGCTTTCAAGATATCGAGTACACCTTGAGAAAGGTGTAGGTCAGCAAACTCTAACTCTTCAAGAGCCAGGCCTTGAGGTTGAGGGATTTGAGATTCGGATACCAAACTCTCCCCTTGGCACAGGTTAACAGATTGTGATTCCTGGGAAGATGCAGGGGAAGGTGGACTGCTAAGGACAGAAGGAGTGGATACCAGGGCTGTCTGGCCCAATCTGGAGCAATCACAATCATCTTGCAAGGTTGAGATCTGATTTTGACTAGCACCTTGAACAAGAGAGGAGGGAAGGGGAAAGGCATAGAGGAACCTCCCTTCCCAGGTCGGAAGGAGGCATCCAGAGGGACTGGAGCTGAAACACTGGGGGCCCTGCAACAAAAGCGGAAGTTGGTGATTGGGGCTGCAAAAGATCTATCTGAGGGTGCCCCACCTGGCAAATACTAACTCCAGTACTAGGGATCCAGTCACCATCGTGATGGCCCTGGGAAATCCTGCTGAGAGCATCTGCCAGGACATTGTCCTTGCCTGGGAGATGAACTGCCATGAGGGAAGTGTTCGGGGAATAAGCCTCAGACCACAACTTCATTGCCTCGGTGCACAAGGCCGAAGACCAAGTGCCCCTGCTTTTGATGTACCACATTGTGGTGGTGTTGTCTGTTCTGACCTGTACCACTTTGTTCTGAACAGATGCAGAAAAAACCTGAAGTGCTAGAAAAAACAGCTCTGAGTTCCAACAGATTGATGTGGGAGCAGAGATTCTTGAGACCACAATCCCTGGGTGGTGAGGTCACTTATGTGATCTCCCATCCCAAGAGGGGCGCATCTGTAGTAAGGGTCAAGGTGAGACTGAGGATGAAAGGAACCCCCTGCCTCAGATTGCTCTGATCCTGCCACCACTGGAGGGCCTGGATCAGGTTTTCGAGTTACTGGGATCAATTTGGTTAGAGTATCTCTCCTTTGAGACCAGAAGGCTCTCAAATGGAACTGAATGTCCCTCATCTGAAAACGCCAGATCTGGCCCACTGGAAGCCAGGTTGCGTCGGAGCCAGGAGGTCAGTGGGTTGTGGGATGAACAACATACCTCTCCTAGAACTCCTGTTACAGGTGAGTAACCTGTATTTCTAGGACTTGGATATTGTTCAATCCACACTTACTGGCAGACTCCTAGCAGTTCTCTGGGAGGAGGGAGGCAAGGCACGCACCCCCTACCCGGGAAATTAGGACTGGAGAACAGAGGTCCCAAAACCAGGATCCCGGCGTGACTCAAGGTCGATGTGGTAGTGGGTAATGAAGGTGTGTGCTGACTTCCAGGTAACAGCCCTGCAGATTTCCCGGATAGGGATGTCCCTGGAAGCAGCCACCGAAGCAGCAGTATGGCAGGTAGAATGAGCTCTTATCCTTGGAAGGCTCCATGCCCGCCAACCTGTAGCAGAGATCTATGCAGAAGTCACCCATCTGCCTACTCGTCCGCTTGGCTGCAGGTCTGCCAGGTGCAGCTTCAGCGAGGTGACAAAACAGCTGGCTGAACATCTCCCGAACTTCAGCCGTCCGCTCCTTGTAATAAGAGAGCTCTTCTAGGGTCCAAAGTATGGAGCCTATATTCGGCCTCTGAGGTGTGTTTGGGGTAGAACACCAGCAGAGTCAACACCTGGTTAAGGTGAAACTCCCGACACCACCTTCGGAAGGAATTTCGGGTGGGGGCACAGGACAACCTTCCCCTGTGGACGACTCAATGGAAAGCGCCTGGAGCTCTCCCATCCTTCTGGCTGACGTGATAGCCACCAAGAAGGCGGTCTTCCACGACAGGTGAGAAATATCACACCTGTGCATCGATTCAATGGCTTGCCCATGAGCTTAGCCAGTACCAGCAGTAGATCCCACAGAGGTGGAAGGGTTCTCGCATCGGGAGGGGATATGTGATCAAGGCCTTTGAAAAAAGCCCAACCACCTTCTCTCCACACTGACTGCTTGCCCGCGCCTCTCTCGGTAAGCAGAGATGCTGCCAGGTACACCTTATGGGCTGTCGGCTGAAGCCCTAGCTGAGAAAGGGACCAAAGGTAGTCCAGAATGCCAGCCAAGGGACAGGAGGAAGGGTCCAACCCCTTATCTTGACACCAAATGGAGAATCTCTTCCATTTGAAGGCATAGCATTTTCTGGTCGACTCCTTACGGGATGCCTCAACAACGCTGAGGACCTCGTCGAAAAGACCAAAGGCCTGGAACTCTAGCGGCTCAGGAACCAGGCTGTCAAGTGCAGGGTTTGAAGGTCTGGGTGGAGTACCTTCCCCTTGTTGAATGAGATCAGGTCTGGGCAGGCTGGGAGCCGCCTCGGGAGCCTGGAGCCAAGGCTGAGGAGATCTGGATACCAGAACTGGCGGGGCCAGTCTGGGGCTACCAGAATCACCTGTGCCTTTGTCCCTCTTCGCCCTGAGAAGCACCTTGTGGATCAAGGGAAATGGAGGGACGGCGTAGAAGAGGCCCGGGGTCCACAGCCTCGAGAAGGCATCCCCCTGCAGCGAGCCCTGCTGAGGGGGGCAGGCATGAAACCCCTGGAGGCGAACACGTCCACCTGAGGTGTGCTCCAGTGGGAGAACAGATCTTGTACTACCTCCGGCAGGAGAGAACACTCGTGAGATGCAGCGCCTATCTGGCTGAGGGCATCGGCCAGAGTGTTGGAGGCTCCTGCCACATGGATAACTAGGAGATCCACCTCCAGTCTGCTCAAGAGAGACCAAGTGCGGAGAGCCTCCTTGCACAGAGGCAAGGAATGCGTCCCACCCTGGCGGTTTAGGAAGTACATGGTGGTGGTGTTGTCTGTCTGGACCTGGACCACTTGACCCCGTACAAACGGAGCGAAGGCGGTGAGGGCTAGTCAGACCGCTTGAAGCTCCAGAAAGTTGATGTGGCATTGAGACTCCTGAGGGGACCAGAGGCCATGCGCTCTGAGCTCCCCCAGATGGGCACCCCAACTCATAAGAGAGGCGGACGTTAAGAGTGACCGTCAGCTCTGGGCGGACAAACAGGATACCCTCCTGCAGATGAGCGGGAACGAGCCACCACTGGAGAGCATTCCACATCTCCTGGGTCACCATCACTGGCTGGTCCAGAGGACCGGAGCACTGTGACCACTGGCGGGCCAGCTCCTATTGCAGGGGACGCATGTGCCAGCAGGCCCAACGGACCACGCTGGTGCAGGCCGCCATGAGTCCCACGAGGCGCAGGAAGTCCCGGGCAGGGCGCGATTGTTCAACCATAAATGATTGGGCAAAGAAGGAACGGACCTCGGCCCTGTCTGCCGGGAGCCATGCTCTGGCTCGAAGAAAGCTGAGCTCTGCCCAGATGAACTGAATCACCTGCGTTGGCACGAGTTCCGAGTTGGCCTCGATGAGGAGGCCAATCTGAGAGCAGACCTGGAGGACCATATCTCTGGACTGCTCCACTTTCAACCTGGAGGGGGCTGCAATCAGCCAGTCGTCAGGTAAGGGTACATACACCCAGACCCTTCGGCGCTGCAGGAATGCAGTCACCACTGCCATGCATTTGGTGAAGACCCTGGGAGCTGGAAAGAGGCGAAGGGCATGGCCCGGAACTCGTAAAGGGATCCCTCTGCCCTGAAGCGGAGGAATCGCTGGTGAGACAGACTGATTGGGACGTGAAAAAACGCGTCCTGGAGGTCCAGAGAACAGAACCACACGCCTTGTTCCAAGGATGGGATGATCTGAGCCACAGTGACCATCCTGAAGGTATGAGACCTTAGGAACTTGTTCAGGTCATGTAGATCTAGAATGGAACTCCAGCCCCCCCATCTGTTTTGGGACCAGGAAGTACCTGAACTCAAGTCCTGGGTCTGGAGGAGGATCCGCCACCTCCCTGATCACCTACTTCTGGAGGAGCAGGGCAATGTTGGCTGCCGAGGCCGAAATAGAGGCTGTGGACCCGTGGCAGCTGCGCGCCCCGGTGGGAGGCGGCTCGATGGGGTGGGAACACTGCGAATTCCAAAGGGCAGACCCATGCCTACCACTTCCAACACCCAGCGGTCCGTGGTAATATCGGACCAGGCGGAAAGGAAGTGGTGGAGCCGTCCCCCCCACGGGGCGAACCCGGGGAGGAGTGACAAGGTTGGGGGCAACACCCCTCAACCCATCACTGGGCAGGCTTGGAGGAAGGGCCGGCCGTGCAGCCGACTGGACCTTTCCCTTCCGGCTTCCTGCTGGAGGAAGCAGCAGGCTTGGCTTTGGGGTGCCAAGTGCGAGCCTGCTGGCCCTGATGCTGGTGTTGGTGGGCTGGACGTGCCACAGAGGCTGAAGAACGAAAGGGCTTACACTGCTGCTGGCGGCCTTTGTCCTTTGGGGCAGACGTGACAGAGTCCAAGGTGGCGTTGGACTTCTGGATCCGTTGAAGATGACCCTCCAACCCGGGACCGAACAAGTCAGTACCCAGGAAGGGAACGTCTTCCAGCTTGTGCTGGGTATCTGCCGTAAAGGTGGAGATCCACAGCCAAGCTCTGCGGCACATGGCCACTGCGGCCACTACCGACTGGGCACACGAGTCAGCGATGTCCAGAGAAATCTGGAGCTGCTGTTTGGCCACTGTCCTTCCCTGATCCTGCACCTGCTTGACCATCGTCTGAAGGTCAGCGGGAGATGAGGAATCACCTCATCCAGGGAGCCCGAAAGGGCGTGTGAAAAGTGTGCCATCAGAATGGCCGAGCTGGCTTGGCGAAGGCCTAGGGAAGAAGCAGCACAGACTTTCCGCCTGGAGTAGTCCAGTTTCTTGGGACTCCTTATTGGGTGGCTTGTCCACATCCCGAGTGTTTCCGGAACGCCGGAAAATGCTGTCGGTCACTAGCCCCTCCGCGGAGGGGTGCTCCGAGAAATCGGAGAGTGAACCAGTGGGAACAGCATCCTTTCGTGCCATCCTGGCCGAAGGTGCTGGACAAGAAGCTAGCTATTGCCATATCTCCAAGGCCGGGCCAACAATGGCTTCAGTCACCAGGAAGGCCTCCATGGGGGAATCCCCTCGGTCCAGTAACTCCAAGAGGGGATACTTGGCCAATTTTGAAACGGGTTCAAGCTTCATCCCAGTGGACTCTGAGATGAGTCGAAGCAATTCAAAAAACGAGGATGGACTGTCATCCTCTGACTGACCCCCGGTGGACTCCAGGTCAAGCGGCCTGGAGAACAAGGAGTCGTTGTCGTCAGACTCAGAGGAGTCTGCGAACAGCTGCCGAGCACCTGAGCCACCCTCCACCGGCAGAGGTCGATCGGGAGTGAGGGTGACCGACAACCGATGGGGCAAGCCCTGACCCGACCAAGAATCCTTGGTCAGAGCCCGTTTTTAGGTTGTAGAGGCGGGGTTCCACCACAATGGGTGGCGCAGTCGGTTTCAGCCGAACAACCGGTGCCAGCTTTGGCTCCTCGACTACAACGAGGGGTTGTTTTGGCCGCTCCGGTGACAGCCACTTAATGGCCGGGGAAGGCGATGAAGTCGGCTTATTCCTGGTCAAAAGGAGCTGCCGCCACATTAGATCCTCGTAGCGCTGACGCAATTTGCGCTGGAGGCTATCCTCCGAAGAGGATGATGACGAGGATGAGCGGTGTCACTGCTTTCCAGGGTGCCGAGACCGGCGACGTCGGAGGGATCGGCTGGACCTGGAAGAGGTCCGAGACAGAGACCTTCGGTGTTTCCGAAGGTGGGTCTGAGAGGAAGCGGGGGAAACCCGCTCCTCCCTCGGTTCGGGAACCTTAACCAGGGACTCCGGCACAGGAGGCAAAGGCAAGTCCTCGGTTTCCACCAGGGGAACCGGGGAAGAAGGGTTGTCTGCTTCTCCAGTCGACAGCCCGTCCGATGGCTCGAGAAGAATCTCGACTGCGTCAATGGGTTTCTCAGCTGGTTTACCTGACGGGACACCGTGAAGCCAGCAGCCCAGCTTCAACCCTCGACTGGAAGTAGAGTTCACTGTCTGGGGAAGGGGACCTCTCCCGCTCCCACGAACGTAGACGGTGGGATTTACCCTTACAGTCCTTCTTTTTGGACTGAGAGGAATGTCCCGAAGGCCCCTTTCCCTTGTTGGAGAGGGACTGACAAAGCTCCTTGAACGAAGCCGTGAAGGAGAAGCCCAAGGAGAGCCGGATAAATGCCGCGATCGATGAAGATGATGCTGCGGCCTGGGCCGCTTCCTCCTCGAGGGCGATCATTTGCTCGAGCTGTTCCGCCGAGCCCGCAGCCACTGCCCAACGGCCCTCCTTTAACTTCACCGGAGGATAACGTTTCTCGGGGCGCCCAAGTTGCAATCTGACAGCGCAATCCTCTAAGACCGTGGCCGAAAAAGACTTGCACGAGTCACAGGCCTGCGAATCGTGTTCAAGCCCAAGGCAGTAAACGCACGTGGAGTGCGGATCGGTCCGGGACATCTTCTGTCCACAGGGGCACCGACAAAATCTGGGAGTCAATCTGTCCATTGCAGCCGCGAGGGATAACGAAGACCGAAGTCTTGTAAATTTCAAAATTAGTTTCAGGTTAACGGAAGATTTTGGATCCAGGCATAAAATGCAGTGCGTAAAGGAAGGAACCTGAGCTTCCAAGTGGTAAGGAAGATCTGGCGTCATGGGGAGGAGCAGAGAGTTTTACCACCCAGGGGGATGGGAGGAGCCAGCTTGAAGACCTTCCAGCAAGATTTAAAGCAGCAAGGAACCTGCTAGTAAGTGTGGATTGAACATATCCATGTCCCTAGAAACGCTACAATGCATCCACGCTACCAATGAAAATGTTTTGAAAACATTACAGGATTTTACTTGTGTAGTGTGGACAGGGTTAAACAGAGCTCTGAAACAATTACAGAAACCGTTGTTGAAACCACCTCACAACAGGTTTCTGTAACGGTTACGAAAACGCTTTCTGTAACTTACCAGTGTAAATGCAAACCATTACGGTAACAGTTTGGACCCTCTGTAACATTACAGAAGGGATTTCCAAGGGTAGTGTAGACAGGGCCTTTCAATATGTAATGGTTTCAAAACGTTACAGATTTTCAGTGCAGTGTGGACAGGGCGAGAGAGTATTTTCTTATCTGGGGATGAAAGACTGGATGAAGGAAAGGACCTGTCCAGTCTGGCCTGCATGGAGGAAAAGGGATTTCTTGTTCATCCCCTTAGCAGGCCCTGCAATTTGGATCTCAAGTTGTTTTTAACACAAACTGTTAGGATCTAGTAGACTTGAAGCAACATGTTGACTGACCCCTTTGAGTGACATGGAGCTGAGAAGGAACCAAATATTTAGCTTACAAAAAAAAAAAAACAATTCAGAATTGAGGTAAACATGACAGGGACCATGCCTCAGCCACAACAGAACCATCATGAATGCTAGCAAAGAAAGTAACTGTATCCAAAATGGTGCTAAGGGGGAACAGAGATGACAAGTCTCTTCAGAGAACGGAAGAAAGATCTGATGAATGGAGGGAGCTGGACATGAGGAACACACAGCATGGGTCAAATTTATTGGTCAGTTCCGGATACTGGCTCAAGGAAAGATTCTGATAGTCTGAGGTTTTCAATGCCTGTGTGGTTAGTAAAAAGGAACAAAAGGCATGAAACCAGGACCTTGTCATGCCATCAAAGATGAGTTGACAAGACCCAGAAATCCCCACCCAATTTCGGCTGCATGGAGACGCCACTAGGATGATGCATGGAGTACCAGGTAGAGGGACAGCAGCTGGTGCCTGGGAGGTGGTGGTAGCAATGGGGAGTATGAGTTGTTCACGTACACCTTAAGTTGTAATCGTCGGCTTAGCAATCAATCAATCAAAATCTTTATTTATCCAGGCGGGCACCACTGAGCAAGGCTCATTTGCAAGGTGGACCTGGTCATGAATACATCAAAGTACAGTGCAGAAGCAGGTATACAAAAAGCAATAATATACAAGGAAGAAAAAGTGTATACAGTACAAGTTTGAAATAAAAAAAAAGACAGCATTATTTTACAATTGAAGAAGTCAGCAGATGTACAATCAACCATAGGCATACAGGGATGATAAGCAGAGATCTTTTGAGTGAGGCAGCCGGCAACTACACACATAGGGGAAAGATGCCGTGTATGGGGTGGCAGGTTAGAGAGGTAAAGAAGAGGAGGGATACACTACCGATGACTAGGGGAAAAATTGGGCTAAAACCACAGAAAGTGACGATGGCTGTCATGTACTTGTTTATTATGATAATGATGGAGGAGGGGTAGATAACTGGGACACTACTATGGATGGGGTGGGACTTTAGCTTGGCTGGAGCGGACAGGGATGGGTGGGTGCAGCAGCAAGAGTTCATAGGGAAAGAGTGAGAGCCAGGAGCAGAAGCATGGCGAGCGTCAGCATGGAAAGGGGGAGCTGCGGAATTAGTGGGCTAGCGGTGAGGAAAACAATTTGCAAAGTGCTTTCATGTAGCGATCATAGAGTGCCTTGAAGATATTCAGGCTAACAGGGGAGCTCAGCTTTAAGCTCCTGTGTAAACCATTCCACAATGTGGGTAGAGAGAAGCTTTGCTGAAACGAGTGTTGACCCTTGGAACTTGGAGGGCAATTAGGGACTAGTTCCTTAGAGCGTAGGTGCCTAACACACTTCGGGGAATACAATCTGAGACATATGAGGGGAGCTTGTTGGGGAAGTCCAGCCTAACGATGAGTACAGGGAGCAGTGGTGTGTGGAAAGTGGAAAGCCAGTAATGAACTTGATAGCTCTGTGGTAGAGGGTGTCCAGCTTAGCCAGTGCAGTGGCTGTAGAGCAGGTCCGCGTAATCTATTAGATAGGAAGGTAGCTTGAACCAGTTGAATCTTGGCCTCCTTTGTGAGCAGGTGGTTAATTCTGTAGAATAATCCTAATCTTTGCCTTAGTTTCATCTGTAGTTCTTCGAGATGGTCGGCAAAGGAAAGTTTATGATTGAGCCAAACTCCTAGATATTTGAATTTAGCTACATATTCTAGTGTTTCTCCAAGAACAGTGGTAATTTGTGGGGTAGCCCCCCCCCCAGCAGGAATTGCCGCATGCAAGGAGGGGGAGAAGAGCATGGCTTCTGTCTTTTTCGCATTGGGCAAAAGCTTTTTGTTTATGAGCTGGTATTGTAGAAGGTTAAATTCAGCTTGGAGGTCTTCACAGGCTGCTTCCCAGCGTGGGACAACTCAAGTACAGTACAGTGTTGTTCGTGAATAAGTGGATGTTGGCTTTTTTGATGGGGACATTGATGTTGTTCATGTAGACTGCAAAGAGGAGGAGACCAAGAACAGAGCCCTGGGACACGCCCCCTCAGCATAGGTTTTAATGGAGAAATATCACTTTCAGCTTTAACCTGCTGTTTCTGTTCTCTGAGGTAGTCTGCAAACCAGCACATACATTTATGGTCCAGGCCTAAGGTGCTTAAGGAGGAAAGAAGCAGGCTGTGATTGACTGTGCTGAATGCCTTACTAAGATCCAAGAAAATGGCACAGACATGCTTCTTGTTGTCAAGGTCTAGGAGCCAATCATTGGTCACCTTAGCTAGGGCTGTTATGGTGCTGTGCTTTGCTCTGAATCCAGACTGAACCGGGTTTAATAGGCTTCTGGATTCTAAGTATACCCCTAGCTGGCCACACACTATTTTTTTCTAGTAATTTAGACAGGATGGGAAGGCGGGAGATCGGTCTGTAATTATTTAGATCACAGGGGTCACCTGCTTTTAATAGAGGGATAATATGGGCTATTTTCCATTGAGGGGGGAGGCTATCCTGGGAGAGTGACATGTTGAATAGGTGGGTGATTGGCACTGCAAGCACATGACAGGCACATATCAGATAGTATGGCTCTATGAAGTCGGAGACTGCTCCCTTCCTGGTGTCCAGTTGCAGCAGTAGGTCTTCCCACCTCTTTTAGAGAGACAGGCAGGAGGGAGAAGGCCTCCCGGTAGGGGGGACTCAGAGGTTGGGGGCCCTGAGCTGTACGGAGGTCATTGGCAGGGGAAGTATCAAATGCTAGCCCTGCTGTTGCAAAATGGTTATTGAGGGCTTCCAATATCTCCGATCGGTTAGAGATAACGCTGCCACCGAACTTAATTTTTGCTGGAATGGAATTACCAGGTGTGTGTCCAGACATGTCTTTTAATGTTTTCCAGAGCTTTGAAGGATTTCGAGGCAGAGGCTAGCTCTGAACGATAGTAGGCGGCCTTGGCTGCTCTGACCAACTTGGTGCACTTGTTAGGTGCTCTCTTAAAAAGACACCAATCTGAGTCGTTCTTGCTTCTTTGGGCTTTTTTCCATATAGTATCCCTTTCTAACAGGGAAGCTTTGAGCTCAGGCGAGAACCAATGGCAGGTGCTGCTCCTGACCCGCTCCTTAACTAAGGGTGCATGCTTATTTAAAGCCTCACTTAAAATATCGTAAAAAATAGTATATGCACTGTTAACCGTTTTGGCTAGGAAGAATTCCTGCCATCGCAGTGAAAGTTTCAAGTTGTGGACGTATGCAAACAAATCGAAGTTGCGTTTGCACCTCTTGATGGAGAACTTTGCCACAAACTGTGGGTTGTGCATGGATCTAATGGTGGCAATTATACAATGATCGCTAATGTCTGAGAAAAATGTTCCGACATGAGAGAACAGATGTAGCTTGCTAACCAAAATTGCATCTAAGAGGGAGCTGTTGTTAAGGTTCTTTTTATTTGGGCGAGTAGGCTCGTCAATGAGTTGCACCAGCCCTAGAGTGTCACAAAAGGATTTCAAGGGAGCTGATGCACTTGATAGCCAATCGTAGTTCAGGTTGCCAAGAATAATGGCTTCCAAGGAATTGAGCCCCATTACGGAACTGAGGTGAGACAGGAGATGAGGCCCGGCAGAAGGGGGCCTGTAGCAGTCTATTACACAGAGTGCATTGGAAGGAGAAAGTTCGATCTTTAGGGTCAAGCACTAGAATTCTTTGGGGGAGGATGATGCATCTCCGCATGCGGCTGAGTATTTGTCCCTTACATAAACTGCCACCCCACCTCCTCTTGATTGCCTATCCGCTCGGAAGAGTAAATTATTTGGGATATTGATTTCATTGTCTGGGGTGGCTGGCCTAAGCCAGGTCTCAGTGATCACTAGGACATCAGGTAGGGTGTGGCTCAACCAAGCCTGGATAAGGGTGAACTTTTTCAGCAAACTACGGGCATTAAGATGCATAAAAGACATTCTTTTGATACCTGCCAGGTCTGATGGAGAAGCAAGGGTGTCTAATGGTCATGGGTTGAGTTCAACATTGCCTGAGCACAATAGTAAAAGAAGCAGGATTTTTTTTTAAGGCAGTGAAATACAGGTTACTCACCTGTAACAGGAGTTCTAGGAATGGTATATGTTGTTCATCCACACTGTCTGGCAGGTATCCTTGCCGCTTTAAATCTTACCGGAAGGTCTTCAAGCTGGCTCCTCCCACCCACCCGGGTGGTAAAACTCTCGGCTCTGCCCCATGACGCCAGATCTGGCCCGCTGGAAGCTCAGATAGTGCCTCGAAGCCGGAGAGGTCGGGTGGGTCATGTGGATGAACAACATATACCATTCCTAGAACTCCTGTTACAGGTGAGTAACCTGTATTTCTAGGGACATGGATATGTTGTTCATCCACACTGTCTGGCAGACTCCTAGCAGTTCTCCGGGAGGAGGGAGGCAAGGCGCACACCCCCTACTTAGGGAATAGAGACTGGAGAACTGAGGCCCCAAAACCAGCATCCCGGCGTGACTCAAGGTCGATGTGGTAATGGGTGATGAAGGTGTATGCTGACTTCCAGGTAGCAGCCCTGCAGATTTCCTGGATAGGGACGTCCCTGGAAGCAGCCACCGATTCAGCAGTATGGCGGGTAGAATGAGCTCTTATCCCTCTGGGAGGCTCCATGCCTGCCAACTTATAGCAGAGATCTATGCAGGAGGTGACTCACCTGCCTATCGTCCACTTGGCTGCAGGTCTGCCAGGTGCAGCTTCAGCATAGGTGACAAACAGCTGGCGAACCTCTCCCCGAATTTCAGCCGTGTGCTCCTTATAGTAAGCGGCGACCTTCTAGGGTCCAGAGCATGGAGCCTATATTCGCATCCAGGTGTGATTGGGGTATAACACCGCAGAGTCAACACCTGGTTAAGGTGAAACTCCAACACAACCTTTGGAAGGAATCTCGTAGGGGCGAGGACAACCTTGTCCCTGTGGAAGACCAGGTAAGGAGACTCGATGCAGAGCGCCTAGAGCTCTCTCTCATCCTTTTGTTGACGGATAGCCACCAAGAAGGCGGTCTTCCACGACAGGTGAGAGAGTTCACACCTGTGCACTGGTTCGAATGGCTTGCCCATGAGCTCTGCCAGTACCAGCAGTAGATCCCACGGAGGTGGAGGTTTTCTCGCACCGGAGAAGAAATGTGATCAAGGCCTTTGAAAAAGCACCAGACCACCTTCTCCTGCGCCACCGACTGCTTCCCGGCCCGCGCCCGGTAAGCAGAGATGGCTGCCAGGTGCACCTTAAGGGTCGTCAACGTGAGCCCTTGCTGAGAAAGGGACCAAAGGTAGTCCAATATGCTCGCCAAGAAACAGGAGGAAGGGTCCAGGCCCTTGCCCTGACACCAAATGGAAAATCTTTTCCATTTGAAGGCGTAGCATTTTCTGGTCGACTCCTTACGGGACGCCTCAACTACGTTGAGGACCTCATCGGAAAGACCCAAGGCCTGGAACTCTAGCCACTCAGGAACTAGGCCGTCAGGTGCAGGGATTGAAGGTCTGGATGGAATACCTTCCCCTGACTGACAGAGCAGGTCTGGGCG
This sequence comes from Neoceratodus forsteri, assembly GCA_016271365.2. Lineage (NCBI taxonomy): Eukaryota > Metazoa > Chordata > Ceratodontiformes > Ceratodontidae > Neoceratodus > Neoceratodus forsteri. Next base: position 152,477,497 of record JADMNL010000031.1, on the reverse strand, counting down.
AGCTGGAAGCTGCCTCGGGAGCCTGGAGCTGAGGCTGAGGAGATCTGGGTACCAGTACTGGCGGGGCCAGTCTGGGGCTATCAGAATCACCTGCGCCTTGTCCCTCCTTGCTTTCAGCAGCACCTTGTGCATCAAGGGGAAAGGGGGAAAGGCATAGAAGAGGCCCGGGGTCCACGGCCTCGAGAAGGCATCCCCCTGCAGCGATCCCTACTGAGGCGGGCATGGAACAGCCTCAACTTCGCATTCTCCCTGGAGGCAAACAGGTCCACCTGAGGTGTGCCCCAATGGGAGAATAGATCTTGTACTACCTCCGGCAGGAGAGACCACTCGTGGGACGCAGCCCCTATCCAGCTTAGGGCATCGGCCAGGGTGTTGGAGGCTCCTGCCACATGAATGGCTAGGAGATCCGCCTCCAGGCTGCGCACGAGTGACCAGATACGGAGAACTTCCTTGCACAGAAGCATGGAGTGCGTACCGCCCTGGCGGTTTAGATAGTACATGGTCGTGGTGTTGTCCGTCTGGACCCGGACCACTTGACCCCGAAGAAACAGTGCAAAGGCGGTGAGAGCTAGGCGGACCGCTCAGAGCTCCAGCAGGTTGATGTGGCATCGGGGACCAGAGGCCGTGCGCTCGGTGTTCCCCCAGATGGGCACCCCAACCCATCAGAGAGGCATCGATCGATAGAGAGACCGTCGGCTCGGGGCGGACAAACGGGATGCCCTCCTGCAGATGAACTGGAACGGTCCACCACTGGAGAGCATTCCACATCCCCTGGGTCACCGTCACTAGCTGGTCCAATGGATCGCAGCATTGGGACCACTGGCTGGCCAGCCCCACTGAAGGGGGCGCATGTTCCAGCGGGCTCAACGGATCACACTGGTACAAGCCGCCATGAGACCCAGGAGGCACAGGAAGTCCCAGACAGGGCGCAATTGCCCAACCAGAAATGATTGGGTAAAGGAGGAAAGAACCTCGACCCTGTCCGCTGGGAGCCGTGCCCTGGCTCAAAGAGAGTCGAGCTCTGCCCCGATGAAAAGAATCACCTGCTTCGGCTCGAGTTCCAACTTGGCCTCGTTGATGAGGAGGCCGACCTGAGAGCAAACCTGGAGGGCCAGATCTCTGGACCACTCCACCTCCTCTCTGGAGGGGGCTATCAGCCAATTGTCCAAGTAAGGGTAAACCTGGACCCCTCGGCAATGCAGGAATGCTGTCATCACTGCCATGCATTTGGTGAAGACCTTGGGAGCTGGAGATAAGCCGAAGGGCATGGCTTGGAACTCGAAAAGGGATCCCTCTGCTCGAAAGCGAAGGAATCTCTGATGTGACAGACGGATAGGGACGTGAAAGAACGCATCCTGCAGGTCCAGAGAGCAGAACCACATGCCGTGTTCTGAGGATGGTATTATCTGAGCCAGAGTGACCATCCTGAAGGTTCGAGACCTTAGGAACTTGTTTAGGTCGTGTAGGTTGAGAATGGGGCGCCAGCCCCCCCGTCCGTTTCCGAACTAGGAAATACCTGGACACAAACCCTGGGCTTCGGGGGGGGTCCGACACCTCTCTTATCACCTCCTTCTCGAGGAGGAGAGCGATGTCGGCTCGGCGAGCTGACAGCGAGACTTCAGACCCCGAGGCCCCCCGAGGTTCGACGGCTCTGAAGGGTGGAGCCTGCTCGAACTCCAGAGGCAGGCTCTTTCCCACCACCTTTAACACCCACGGTCTGTGGTGATAACGGACCAAGCGGAAGAAAGTGGTGGGGCCACTTCCAGAGGCACCACAGAAATGAGGTAGCGGGGTTGTGACACCCTCAACCGTCACTGGGCAGGCTTTGGAGGAAGGACCCGAGGGACCTCCAGGGCCTTTACCTCCCTGCTTCCTGGAGGAGGAAGCCCTGAGCTGGAGTTTGGGGCGTAGCGCAAGCCTGCTAGCCCTGATGCTGCTGGGCGGACGTGCAGCATGGCCTTGAAGGGATTAAGGTTGCAGTCTGCGGCCCTTGTCCCTCTGAGCGGATGAGACAGAGTCCAAAGTGGCATTGGACTTTTCGATCCTCTGGAGGTGGCCTTCCACTCCAGGGCCAAAGAGGTCGGTCCCAGGAAGGGGACATCCGCAAATTTGTGCTGGGTATCCGCTGTTAAAGTGGATATCCTCAGCCATGCCCGGCCACGCATAGCCACTGCGGCCGCGAGTGACCTGGCGCATGAGTCTCCAATGTCCAGAGCAGTCTGAAGTTGCTGCTTGGCCACTGCCCTGGTCCCGTACCTGCCTAACCGTGGTCTGCAGGTCAGCCGGGAGATGAGGGACTACCTCGTTCAGGGAGCCCAACAGGGCATGGGAGAAATGTGCCATAAGCACGGCTGAGCTGGCCTGACGAAGGCCAAGGGAGGACGCAGCGTAGACTTTTTGCCCGGCATTGTCCAATTTCTTGGACTCGTCGGGAGGTTTGTCCACATCCCTAGTGTTTCTGGCACGCCGGAAAACGCTGTCGGTAACTTACCCCTCGGCTGAGGGATGTTCCGAGAAACTGGACAGGGAACCGGTAGAGACCGCATACTTCCTGGCCATCCTGGCTGAAGGTGCAGGGCAGGAAGCAGGGCGCTGCCAGAGCTCCAAGGCCGGGCCCACAGGAAAGGCCTCCGTAGGGGAATCACCTCTGTCCAATATCTCCGTGAGGGGATACTTGGCCTGCTTGGATACGGGCTCGAGCTGCATCCCGGTGGACTCCAAGATGAGCCTGAGCAAACCCAGGAAGGACGAAGGGCTGTCGTCCAGCGGCTGACCTCCAGAGGACTCCAAGTCCACTCGTCTGGAGAAGAGGGAGGAATCGTCGTCTGACTCAGAAGAGTCCGCAAAGAGCTGCCTCGGGCTTGAGCCATGCTCCACCTGCCGAGGGCGATCGGGAGTGAGGGTGACCAACAGCCTATGCGGCAGACCCTGAGCCGACCGAGAGTTCTTGGTCGGAGTCCCAAACAGCGGCTGTGGAGGCGGAGGTTCCACCGGAATTGGTGAAGCAGCTGGTTTTGGCCGAACAACCGGCCTGAGAACAGGCTCCTCGGGTAAGACGAGGGGTTGTTTCGGCCGCTCCGGTGACAGCCACTTAATGGCCGGGGAAGGCGACGGCATTGGCTTGTTCCTGGTCAGAAGGAGCTGTTGCCACATGAGGTCCTCGTATCGTCGACGTAACTTACATTGAAGCCTCCCCTCATCAGAGGAGGAGGACGAGCGGTGGCGCCGCTTGCCGCGGTGCCAAGAACGAGATCGCCTATGATGGCGGAATCGGCTGGACCGCGAAGAAGTCCGAGACAGAGAATCTTGGCCTTTCCGAGGACGGTGCGGGGAGAGGACGGGTGGAACCGGCTCCTCCCTCGGCTCGGAGGGTTCACCCAAGGGCTCCGGAACCGGAGGCACTGGCAAGCCTGCGGGATCTCAACCCCACCGGGAACCGTGAGGGATTTTCGGCGTCGCCGGTCGACAACCCGTCCAACGGGTCGAGAAAGATCTCGACTGCGTCGACTGGAGTCTCGGTCAACTGACCTGACAGGGACAGCATGAGATCAGTGGCCAAAGCCGAACGATCGACCCAAGTCGATGGCCGACAACTCGGGAGAGGGACCTTTCCCGTTCCCAAGAGCGTCGACGGAGGGACTTACCCTTGTCTTTCTTCTTGGACCGAGAAGAAGGTCCAGCAGACGTTGGTCCCTCTCCTCTAGTGGAAAGGGACAGACAAAGCTCCTTAAAGGAAGCTGTGTAAGAGGAACCCAGGGAGAACGGGATAAATGCCGCGATCGAGGAAGATGCAGCCCGCGCCGCCTCCTCTTCGAGGGCGATCATCTGCTCTAGCTGATCCGCCGAGCCCGCCGCCACCGCGGAAGCCGCTGACCGGGCCTCTTTTGACTTCATCGGAGGAAAAAGTTTCTCAGGGCGCCCCAGTTGTAAACGGGCAGCATGGTCTTCGAGGGCGTAGGCTGAGAAGGAAGAGCACAGGTCATGAAGCCTGCGGGAATTAGTACTCAAGGCCTAAACACAGACACTCGGAGTGCAGATCCGCCAGAGACATCTTCGTTCGCAAGGGCACCTTCGAAAACCGTGAGTCGATCTGTCCATCGCAGAAGCGAGGGACAGAAGACCGAAGTCTATAAATGCAAAAAACTTTTAAATTCGGAAACTGAAGAATTAGGAACCAGTCTTATATGCAGAGCGTTAAGGAGGGAACCTAAGCTTCCAAGCGGTAAGGAAGATCTGGCGTCACGGGGCCGAGCCGAGAGTTTTACCACCCGGGTGGGAGGGAGGAGCCAGCTTGAAGACCTTCCGGCAAGATTTAAAGCGGCAAGGATACTTGCCAGACAGTGTGGATGAACAACATATCCATGTTCCTAGAACTGTAATTTGTAAACACTATTTTTTGGGCGATAGGGGAAGCGGTGTTGATGGGTAGGCCTGTACCCACTCCTGGTGTTATACTGGCCTAGTGTTGCAGCCACAAGTGTCCTGGTAGGAATTTGCCATGAGTAGGAAGTCTCGACTCTGGATGTGGGAGTAATCTGCAGAGGCAGCTCGGGAGTTGTCCCACACCCCAGCAGAGACAGCTGAGAAGCCCAATAGTCCAGAATGGCTACCTGAAAGGAGCTGTTGGACGTAGGACAGGGAGAAGCGCAAGGGTCATTCCACTTTAGGTAGGGATGAGGGTTCTGAAGAATTGAGCTAAGCGCTAGTAAAGCTAGTGACATACCGAGGAACTAGGTGTAACTTCCCATGGTAGATCTAAATGCCACAACAGCTGGCAGTAAAGTCACTAGAAGCCTAAACAAATCGGCGATCAGGTGTCATAAGTTCAAAATCCTTTTGTTGGCTGAGAGGCTGTTTTGGTGGTGAAAGTACCTGTGGAGCAACTCTTTGCAGCTGAGCCAGTGAAGTGGTTCAAGGTTGGAATCCGGTGTGGCAAGATTGGTCTGTAGCTTTCGTTTCTGTTTCTGGCCCTGCTCCACCAGTACAGAATGGGAGTGAGGAAAGGCGTTCAAGTCTTGCAGCCTTAGTGGATGAGCATGAGCTTATGACATCCCATTAATTTTCATAGCAAGAGACGCTGATCTTTCATACGGGATTACATCACCACATGTAAACAAGCAGTAGGAGCACATGAAAACCAGGGGGAACAGATACAGTTCTCAAGCATATCATGGTTAATGGAAAACAAAGGGAACTTAGAAAAATACGCAGTGTAAACTGAATCATGTCTAATAAGGTAATGTGACAGTGAGTAATGGGGATCTCATAATTTACCAGTTCCTAATCCACAAAGGACAACTCTCTTAGCAGCAGTTCAATTTGATTCACAAAGCACTAAAGGCAGTCATTTTCATCAAATGCCAATAAATAAAATGTTAAACAGAACAAAATCAATAAGACTTGTATTACATCATGTCAAAGAACTGCATGCATTTAAGAGTGCACAACAGTTTCCTAAAAATACTAAAAAACAAAGTAAATATGATTACCTAGCTCTTGTAAGAGCCACATTAAGACGGCGTGGATCATTGAGAAATCCAATTCCTTGGTGCTCATTTGCTCTTACACAGGACAAAATTATAAAATCTTTCTCCCGTCCTTGGAAGGCATCAACACTTGCAATCTCTACTTCCTGGTAAAGAAAAAGAGGACAAACAAAAGACCTACATTTGTTGGAAGTCTCAACTGAAAATGATTTGACACAAAAACTGCCCTCTGCATGGTAAGGAAAGTTAATTATGAACATCAGGGCTTAAAAATCATTTGTGTTTCAAGGGACCCCAGTGTTACAAGTAGCGGACTACAAAATGTAAGGGTTCAGTAATTCAGTAGTTGGGAGAAAAGTAAAAATAAGCCGATTTTGTAAGGAAATTCTCCCAAGGTTTTCCAAATCATAAGACTGAGTTTAAAATGATGAACCCCATAATCTCCCCCAATTTTAAGCCCTGGACTACAATCTGTGCCAACGGTCCAACCGTCTCCAAACCTTCTGCTACCAAAAGAACTGACTGCAAGGGAAAAAAGGAAAATTACATACTCACCATAACTGTTGATCTTCCAGAATATCTTCACCAGATATGACCACATATGGATCTCTGCCAGATGCAACAGGATCCCACGGAGCTAAAAAATGAAAAATGATGTACTTACCCTGTAATTACTGATCTTCCTAAGTATCTTCACTGTTCATTACTAATGGGTCCAGCTGGAGGTCAGGACACTGCTCGGGGAAACTAAGGAGCACTGCCTTTTTACATTTTTCAGAGCTGGAGGAGACGATGCCAGGACGACACCGCCCAAGAGGCCGGCATTCTGAGTGGCACTCGAGGGTTGGTCAGTAACCGACGCAGACTCCTCCCAGCCCTCAGTTCTGTCCATCAGGAGAGGACGAGGAAGACAGGGAGAGATAGAGGACAAGGGTGCCTGAAGGCTGTGGGGAGGGGAATAAATGCTGACTGAAAGGGTACAGACACAAGGGATAGACTAGGTAGGGCAGGGATGGCCAGCACGCTGGGCAGCCCTAAGAGGCAGAAAAAACAAAGTAGAAAAGGAGAAAAAAGAGAAAGGCAACAGTCCCCCTCCTAAGAAGGCCCACTCCCTTCCCCATACACCTTCTTCCTCCTCCCTCTTTTCTATATGGCCCCCTGCGTGGGAGTCAAGCAAGGTTCTCTAACTCATTTCTCAACAGACAGTAGTACGGAGCAGGAAGAAGGATTTTCATCCAGCTGGGCCAAGAAGAGGCACCAGGTGTGAACACATCGACCTCTGCTCAGCCAAGAGCTCTCCTGCTTGTCCAGACAGAGGAAAGGAGGGGAGAGAAGAGATTAAGGAATCAAGCCTCCACTGCATCCCACAGGAGGGGTACCGCTGGAGACCCCAATGGACTCACCCTCTTTAATATAGACTATAAAAGGGTCTCCAGAAGGAGAACCAGAGTGGAGACATAGCAGAATAGCAAAGCAGATACCATGCCGGCTTTTTTTTTTTGAATCGTGCAAAGGGGACCCACTGGCAAGTGGACCCATGCTAACTGAAGATGGCCCCTGAAGGCAGGGGACCTAGAAGATGCCAGAGAGAAGACTCCCAGAGGAGAGCTTCTCACTGTCTAGAACAAAGGAAAAAATCGGCACTTACAGTAAGGCCAGTCTCGGAGAGGCTGGCAGGACGCCAGATGGTGTAAGGAGCAGGGTTTACCTCTAGAAGAGCTATCCCACCCCCCAATGACTCCTGCCGCAGATACAAGTAGTAGGGAGAATAGAGAGAAGGGGGTACAGAGCTGCCCAGTGCCTGGTTACAGAGAGGAAAGGTGGGCGTAATGAATGGTGAAGATACTCTGAAAGATCAATAATTACTGTAAGTACGTAATTTTCATATCTTACCAAAGTTAATCTTCACCATTCATTACGAATGGGTCAGAGTGCCAAGATGGCAAACCCTGAGGAGCAAGAAAAAATTATTCACCTTAGTAATTATGTTTCTTCTAGTGGAGTCTTGCTGTATTCTCACAAGTGCAGTTAGCCCCAGCCTTTAAACTGCCCCGGAGAACAACGGGTTAACTTTTCTATGCAGGGCATAGAATGTTGCTCTCGAGCTCGGTTGACGTCTCTGCCTGTTGTAGTTTGAACTGCAACCGTCAGCTCTTCACGAGCAAAACTCACTAGGTGTTCTATGTGGAAATTGTAAACATTTTACTAGCCAACTGGCAGTTGCAAGCCTGAGGATCGTGCTCCAAGTCCAGGCATAAAATGCACGTGGAGTGCGAGTCCCTCCTGGAGGAACTAACCTTACGCCTCTCGGGGCCAGAAAAAGCCATCGCCGTAGTGAAGAAGAAAAGATCGAAGATTCAAAGGACACTTCAATAAATTCGAAGACCAAAATTTTCAGGAACCAGTCGAGCATGGAGGCGCTAAGGAGGGGAACAGGCTTCAGGTAAGGAGATCTGGCGTCATGGGCGGGCGAGGTTTTACCACCCAGGTGGGTGGGAGGAGCCAGCTTGAAGACCTTCCGGCAAGATTTAAAGTGGCAAGGGACCTGCCAATAAGTGTGGATGAACAACACATCCATGTCCCTAGAAACATTCTTTTGGATTCCCAAGGGAAGACTCAAGTCAGGAAACCCAAAACACTAAAAACAATTAAAATTTAAATAATATATCACCCCATGAACAACAGAGGGTGTAAGGAGGCACCCCTGGGGTGCCAACACTGCACCTGCCGACCACATCCCAAAAAATCCAGGTTCTGAGAGGGGAGGTGGGGGGGAGGTCAGAATACAGCAAGACTCCACTAGAAGAAACATAATTACTAAGGTGAGTAATTTTTTCTTCAAACAACATGAAGTCTTGCTGTATTCTGACAAGTGCAGACTACCAAGCAGTACCTCCATGGAGGAGGGACAGAACCTACTTTGGGAATAGGCTCTGAAGTACTGCTGTGCCAAACCGAGCATCACTCCTAGCCTGGATATCCAGAGAGTAATGCCTGGTAAAGGTATGTACCATTTTCCAGGTGGCTGCTTGACATATTTCTAAGAGAGGGATATCCCTGGCAGCCACCAAGGAAGCAGCTGTACCTCTTGTAGAGTGAGACCTCAGGCCTAAGGGTGGAATCTTCCCCAGTTTCTCATAGCAGAATTGTATACAAGACACAATCCACCTAGCAACAGTTCCCTTGGTGGCAGGTTTGCCCTTTCTTACCTCTCCATAAATGAGGAACAACTGGAGGGAATCAAACCTGTGACCCTTGGAACGCTCTATGCAGTAGCCAACGGCTCTTTTAACATCCAAACTGTGTAGCCTTCTCTCCCCCGATGAAGAATGATCAGTGAAGAAAACAGGGAGAGACAAACTGATTTAGGGGGAAATCAAACCACTTTGGGCAAGAACTTTCTGTTAGTTCGAAGGACCACTTTATCTCTGTGAAAAGAGATGAAATCAGGTTCCACTGTCAGGGCCTGCAATTCACTGATAACGCCTAGCAGAGGTAATGGCTACCAAAAACACAGTTTTCCAAGTCAAGTACTTAAGCTCTGCTGAGGACAGAGGCTCAAAAGGGGGTTGCATAAGCTGAGCAATGCAAACATTAAGATCCCAAGCAGGAGTAGGATCCCTAAAGGGGGGATTGGTATGAAGCAATCCCTTGAAAAACTTACAGAATACAGTGTGAGATGACAGTGAGGAAGACTTACCTACTGACAGGAAAGCAGAAACAGCAGACAAGTGTACCTTGAGAGTAGCTGTTCTGAGGCCTAGGCTATTAAGATGGACCATATAATCCAGAACTGTAGGCAATTCAGCAGTATCTGGGGAGATATGACTCTTGGAACACCAAATGCTAAATCTCTTCCATTTGGAGTTATAAGTCTTTCTGGTGGAGGGCTTTCGAGAGGCTTTGAGAATATCCAGAACCCCCTGAGACAGATGCAAATCTGCAAACTAACACTTCAAGAGCCATGCCTTAAGGTTGAGAGACTGAAGATTGGGGTACCAAATCCTCCCCTGAGAGGAAGTTAACAGGTTGTAATTCCTGGGAAGATGGACTGTTAGGGACAGCAACAAGGGGTACCATGGCTGCCTGGCCCAGTCTGGAGCAATCAGAATCACTCCGCAAGGTTGTGACCTTATCTTGACTAGAACTTTGAACAGGAGAGGGAAAGGGGGAAAAGCATACAGAAATTTCCCTTCCCAGTTCAGAGTCAGAGCATCCAGGGGGATTGAGCCCAAGACTGGTGGTCTGCAACAAAAGAGAGGAAGTTGGTGACTGTCTGGGGCTGCAAAAAGATCCATCTCTGGAGTGCCCCATCTTGAAAAAAATCACCTTCAATACCAAAGGATCCAGGCCCACTTGTGATGGCCCTGAGATATTCTGCTCAGTGCATCTGCTAGGACATCAGAAAGGTTTGCAAGGAATAAGCCAGGGACCACAGCTTCATTGCTTCTGTGCACAAGGCCATAGACTGAGTGCCTCCTTGCTTGTTGATGTACCACATGGTGGTGGTGTTGTCTGTTCTGACCTGAACCACCTTGCTCTGCACTGACTGGGGAAAAAGCTTGCAGTGCCAGAAACACTGCCCTGAGTTCCAGGAGATTGATGTGTAGAAGAGATTCCTGAGGAGACCACAGTCCTTGGGTAGTAAGGTCCCCCAAACGGGCTCCCCAGCCCAGCAGGGAAGCATCCATGGTAAGGACCACTGAATGAGACTGAGTGGCAAATGGAACCCCTTGTCTCAAATTGTCCTGATCCTGCCACCATTGCAGGGCTCGGATCAGAGTTCAAGTCACTGGGATTAATTTGGTAAGGGAATCCTTTCTTTGGGACCAAAAAGCCCTTAGGTGGAACTGAATGTCCCTCTTCTGGAATCTTGCCCCTTGGACCACTGCTGTAGAAGCTAGCTCCATGAGAGCTCTTGCCCTTTCCAGGGGAAGAAAGGCTCTTGCTTTTACCGTATCCAGCTCTGCCCCTATGAAGGTGAGGAGCTGCACTGGTTCGAGAACTGACTTTGGTAGGCAGAGAAGAAATCCTAAAGAAGTGAGCACTTGCTGCGTCACTTACAGGTCTGACCTGACTTGGTCTGGATACTGGCCCACTATGAGCGAGTGTCCCAAATATGGAAAAATTGAAATCTTTTGTTTTCTTAGGAAGGCAACAACTACTGCCAGGCACATTGTGAAAACCCTTGGAGCTGATGTCAGGCCAAAGGGCATTGCTCTGAACTGATAATGGCCTGAGGGCAATTGGAACCTGAGGTACTTCCTGTGGGAGGACCTGATGGGAATGTGAAAATAGGCATCTTTGAGGTCTAGGGAGGCTATCCAGTCCCCTGGCCTTAGAGAGGGAAGGATTATTCCCAGAGTTACCATTTTGAATTTTGGTTTCAAAAGATGTTTGTTCAGATATCTTAGGTCTAGAATGGGTCACCACTCCCCTGTCTTTTTTGGGGTAAGGAAGTACCTGGAGTACAGACCTTTGCCCCAGTGTAGGGTAGGTACTCTCTCTATGGCTTTTAAAGTGAGCAGAGATGAAACCTCTGCCTCTAGGGCAAGGGTTTCAGAGAAACTTGCAGGTGGAAAAGATCTGACTCTCATCTTCGGAAATTTTTTGCAGCTGAGAACCAGTCCCTGGCTTACTACTTCCAGGACCCATTTGTCTGAGGTAACAGACATCCAGTCCTGGACAAAGTAAGCCAGCCTGCCTCCTACTGGAGTAGGAGAGTCAACCTAGGCAGACCCATCAGGGTGTCTGCTTGTCAGCGGCCTTAGGCTGAGGAGTGGATGCAGCCCTGCTCATCCCCCTTCTGCCTCTCCCTCTAAAGAACCCCCTCTGAGAAAAGGAAGACGAGGCCTGTGCTTGGTAAAAAGGCCTAGTAAAAAGCCTGCCCCTGCCTGTAGACTGCTGCCTCTGAGGAGCTGCTTGCCTCTCCTTGGCCTGAGCACTCTTTTAAGTGGTCCTGTACTTATCCATTTTCTTCCTGTAATTCTCTGTCTGCTCCCCAAACCGAGAATTACCTATTACCAGGAAATCCATGGCCTTAGCCTGGGTATCCTGTGAGAGGCTAGTACATCTGAGCCAAGCCATTCTCAGAAGAGCTACAGATGCAGCCATGACTCTTGACACGTCACTGGAGTCCACAGCAGCATGAAACTGAACTTTTGATGCCTCAATCCCGTCTCCAGCTCCTTCGCAAGCTGGGGGGAAGCCTGTTTAGCCAGTGCCAGTACAATGTCCCACTTGGACTTCTGGTATCTGACTGTATAGGCCATATAATTCGCCTGCCTGAGTCCCAAGGAAGATGCCATGTACTGCATTTTTGCCATGGCATCAATCTTCCTGGAGTCCTTGTCTGGGGGGTGTGATGCCAAGGGAATGTTTGCCTTATCGCAGGCAGCAGCCTGTACAACCCCAACATGGCTGCATTGCTGATAAAGGAACTCCGTATCTGAGCCTGAAAGTGTATACCTCTTGTCCATTCTTCTATCCACAGAAGGTATGGAATTGGGAGACTTCAGAATTTTTTGTGTCTATTTTCCAAAAGGTTTGTGATGGGGAATAGACAGTCTCCTGGACTCTGGGATGTCCATCATCTCTACATAGTCAGGCTCCTCCTGATCCTCCATTGCCTCCTCCATAGGAAGCTGGAGGGTCTCAGCCACCTTTCTGTAAAACACAAAGTGGGAAGGGGACTCAAAGCCTAGGAGGAGAAACACCTGAAGGCCTGTCTGGGGAGATGTCCGGATCAACAGGCACATCCAGACTTTCACCATCACCATATTCATCTTCCAACTCTCCTTCCTCCTCAAACTCCAGTTCATAAAATTCTTCCAGGTATAATTGTAAACCGGGGGAACCAACCAAACCGAGCCCCTGCCAAAAGGTGCCGGATCAGTCAGAACCGGGCGAAGCGATTCCACAATACGAATCGCTTTGGCTATTTCTTCGGCGGTCGAATATGAGATTCTGGATCCGAACAGGACGATTTTCTTTGCGTTCTTTTCTGCCGAACCGACCCTGGGATCGGATCTCCTTTTGGCCGAACAAGTATTGCCCTGGTCAGAGGGCACTCCTCCTGGTTCGGTCAGAACCAAACCAGGCTGGCCATCCAGGTCAGCGGACTTCTCGGCCTCCCTTTCCCTCAGTCTACCTAATCTCTTTTTAAGGGTAGCTTTGGGAAAATTTTTTACAAATTTGGCTGTCTGAATCGAGGTGGTCAAACCCCAGACAATAAATACAGGTGGTGTGGGGATCGGCATTAGCAAAGACCTCCCCACACTCACTGCAGTGTTGAAACCCAGTGGGCCTGTTTTTTTTCTTGGGTTTCTCACACATGGCCAACCTAACCAAAGAAAAAATTACCTTAGTAATGTTGTTTCTTCTAATGGAGTCTTGCTATATTATGACAATTGCAGTTTGTCCCACCATTAGAACTGCCCCAGAGGTGAAATAGTTAACTTCCATGCCAGGCATGGAACTTGGAGCGCGAGCTCGGTTAGAGAAGCTCTGTCTGTGTAATTTCAAACTGAAACTGTCAGATCTTTACGAGCAAAACTCACTAAGGTTCTGTGTGGAAGCTGTAACCTACACTAGCCAACTGGCTACCTAAATATTAACACATATTCCTGGTCCCAACACAAAGACTCAAGTCAGGGCCAGAAAATAAGATAAGATAAGAAAAGATAAACAAAACACAACACCCCAAAACCCCAAGAAAAAGGGGGAAAAAACAAATGGGCATAAACAAGTGCCCAGACTGGACTGCCCAACCCATACCCAAGTAGAAGTTCTGAGGAGGTGAGGTCATAATAAGCAAGACTCCATTAGAAGAAACAACATTACTAAGGTGAGTAATTTTTCTTCAAACAACATGAAGTCTTGCTATTACTATGATGCAATTGCAGACAACCCAGTACCTCCATGGAGGAGGGAAGAACCTACTTAGGGAATAGGCTCTGAAGCACGGCTGTGCCAAACCGAGCATCCCTCCTGGCCTGGACAACCAGGGAGTAATGCTTGGTGAAAGCGTGTACCATTTTCCAAGTAGCTGCTTGACATATCTCTAAGATAGGGATGTCTCTGGCAGCAGCTAGAGACGCAGCTGTACCTCTGGTAGAGTGAGCCCTCAGGCCTGAAGGGGGAACTTTCCCCAGTTTTTGATAGCAAAATTGGATACAAGAGACAATCCACCTGGCAATGGATCTCTTAGTGGCAGGTTTCCCTTTCCCAACCTCACCATAAGTGAAAAAAAGTTGGAGGGATTCGAACCTGTGACCCTTGGTACGCTCTAAATAGTAACTAAGGGCCCTCAACATCTAAACTGTGCAACCTCCTCTCACCAGAGGAGGAATGGTCAGTGAAGAACACTGGAAGGGAGATAGATTGGTTAAGGTGGAAATCTGAAACCACCTTAGGCAAAAACTTCCTGTTAGTCCTAAGGACTACCTTATCCCTATGGAAGGAAATAAAGTCAGTCTCTACTGACAAAGCTTGTAACTCACTTATGCGCCTGGCAGAAGTGATAGCTACTAGGAAAACAGTTTTCCAAGTCAAGTACTTAAGCTCTGCAGAAGACAGAGGTTCAAAGGGGTTGCATCAACTGAGCAATGCAAACATTAAGATCCCAGGCAGGGGCGGGTCCCTGAAAGGTGGATTAGTATGAAGTAATCCTTTAAAAAATTGGAAAATACAGGGTGAGCGGAAAGAGAGGAGGCTTTCCTGCTGAAATAAAGGCAGAGACAGCTGCCAAATGTACTTCAGGGTAGCTTGGTCTCAGACCCAAGAATTAAGATGGACCATATAGTCCAAAAACAATGGGCAAGTCAGCAGATTCGGGAAATATGTTTCCCAGAACACCAGATGGAAAACCTTTTCCATTTAGAGTTATAAGTAGCCCTAGTGGAAGGCTTCCTAGAAGCCTTCAGGATTTCAAGAACACCTTGAGGAAGGTGTAGGTCAGCACATTCTAACTCCTCAAGAGCCAGGCCTTGAGGTTGAGGGATTTGAGATTCGGATACCAAACTCTCCCCTGGGCACAGGTTAACAGGCTGTAATTCCTGGGGAGACACAGCGGAAGATGGACTGCTAAAGACAGAAGGAGTGGGTACCAGGGCTGCCTGGCCCAATCTGGAGCAATCAGAATCATCCTGCAAGGCTGGGATCTGATTTTGACTAGCACCTTGAATAGGAGAGGGAAGGGGGGAAAGGCGTAAAGAAACTTCCCTTCCCAATCTAGGAGAAAGGCATCCAGGGGGACTGAGCCCATCACTGGGGGCCTGCAACAAAACAGTGGAAGTTGGTGATTGTCTGGGGCTGCGAAAAGATCTATCTGAGGGGTGCCCCATCTGGCAAAAACTATCCCCAGTACTTGAGGTCCAGAGACCATTCGTGATGGCCCTGGGAAATCCTGCTGAGAGCATCTGCCAGGACATTGTCCTTTCTGGGAGGTGAATGCTATGAGGGAAGTGTTCAGGGAATAAGCCAGAGACTACAACTTCATTGCCTCGTGCACAAGGTCGAAGACCGAGTGCCCCTTGTTTGCTGATGTACCACATTGTAGTGGTGTTGTCTGTTCTGACTTGTACCACTTTGTTCTGAACAGATGCAGAAAACACCTGAAGTGCTAGAAAAACAGCTCTGAGTTCCAGCAAATTGATGTGGAGCAGAGATTCCTGAGGGACCACACTCCCTGGGTGGAGAGGTCGCCCATGTGAGCTCCCCAACCCAGAAGGGACGCATCTGTAGTAAGGGTCAAGGAGTGAGATAGGGGGATGAAGGGGACCCCTAGTCTCAAATTGCTCTGATCCTGCCACCACTGAAGGGCCTGGATCAGGGTTCGAGTCACTGGGATCAACTTGGAAAGGGGATCTTTCCTTTGGGACCAGAAGGCTCTCAAATGAAACAATGTCCCTCATCTGAAACCTTGCTCCTTGCACTACAGCTGTGGAGCAGCCATGTGTCTAGTAGCTGTAAGAAGTGCCTTGCTGGTGAGGAGACCTGCAGAGTGAAGGAGGAGGCAGGGCCACCAGGGTCCTTACCTTTCAAGGGCAGGAAGGCTCTGGCCTGCTTTGTAGTCCAATTCTGCACCTATAAAGGTGAGTACCTGGACAGGTTCCAGAACTGACTTTGGAAGGTTGAGAAGAAAACCAGAGAGGTGAGCAGCTGCTGGAAAACTTGCAGGTGTGATTTGACCTGGTCTGGAGACTGACCTACAATGAGCCAGTCGTCTAGGTAGGGAAAGATGGCAATCTTTTGCCTTCTTAAATGAGCAACTGCTACTGCTAGACATTTGTGTGAATACCATTGGGGCAGAGAGTAAGGCGAAGGGCATTGCTCTGAACTGGTAATGGCCTGAGGGCAGTTCGAATCTGAGGTACTTTGGTGGGAGCTTCCAGTGAGAACATGAAAGAGGCATCCTTGAGGTCCAGGGAAGCTAGCCAGTCCCTGGCCTTAGAAAAGAAAATCATTGCCCGAGTCACCATTTTGAATTTTGGTTTCAAAAGGTGCTTGTTTAGATATCTTAGGTCCAAGATGGGCGCCATTCTCCTGTCTTTTTGGGGTAAGGAGTACCTGGAGTACAGACCCTTGCCCTGGTGTAGGGAGAAACCCTTTCTACAGCTCTGAGAGCCAGGAGGGTTGAGACTTCTGTTTCTAAGGCAAAGGTCTCTAGAGGGTTTGCAGGTGGAAAGATCTGATTCTCATCTTTGGAAATTTTTGAAGCTGAGAACCAGACCCGACTTACTACTTCCAGGACCCACTTGTCTGATGTTAGAGACTCCCAGTTCTGGACGAGTAAGCCAACCTGCCCCTACAGGTAATGGAGGAGTCGCCCTGGGCACCCCATCAGGGTGCCTGTTTGGCAGGGGCTTTAGGCTGAGGGGTGGTAGCAGGCCTGCTTGCACCCGTCTGCCTCTCCCTCTGAAGAACCCCCTCTGAGTATAAGCAGAGGAGGCCTGGGTTTGGTAAAAAGGCCTGTGAAAAGGCCTACCACTACCCCTGGGGGTCTGCCTCTGATGAGTGGCTTCCGCTCCTTGGCCTGAGCACTCTTATAGGTTGTCCTATATTCATCCATTTTCTTCATATAATTCTCTGTCTGCTCCCCAAACAGAGAATTTCCTACCTACAGAAAAATCCATAGCCTTAGTCTGGGTATCCTGTGACAAGCTAGTACACCTGAGCCAAGCCAACCTAGAAAAGCCACAGATGTAGCCATGACTCTAGAGGATACATCATTAAATCCACAGCAGCATGGAACTGCACCTTGGATGCCTCAACACTATCAGCAGCCACCTGTTCCAGCTCCTCAGCAAGCTGGCCAGGGGCCTGTTTGGCCAAGCCATGACAATGTCCCATCTAGATTTTTGGTATCTTGCCACATAAGCCATGTAATTTGCTTGCCTGAGTCCAGGGACTTGCCATGTAGTGTTTTAGCCATGGCATCAATCTTCCTGGAGTCCTTGTCAGGAGGATGTGAAGCCAAGGAATATTAGCCTATCTACAGGCTGCAGCCTGAACTACTCCAACATGACTGCATTGCTGTGAAAGAATTCTGTATCAGGACCTGACAAAGTGTACCTCCTGTCCATCTTCTTGTCCACAGGAGGCACAAATTAGGAGCTTTAAAATTTTTATTGTTTGTTTCCTAAATGACTATGTAAGGATACACAATCTCCTAGACTCTGGGATATCCATCATTTCTACAAAATCAGGTTCTCTTGCTCATCCACAGCTTCCTCCAATGGGAGCTGGAGGTTTCAACAACCTTTTGAAAAACATAAAGTGAGAAGGGACTCCAGAAAGCGTAGGGGAAGATTCTAAAGGTTTGTCTGGGGAGATGTCCGGTTCAATGGGCACACCAGACTCTCAAAGTCACATTCTACTGTTCATAATCATCCTCCCCTCCTCTGGTTCATAAAACCTTCTAAATCATATTCTTGAACCTTGGAACCCGGCCGAACCGACCTTTTACCAGACAGTGGCGGTTCGGACGGAACCGGAGAAAGTGACTGGACAATTTGTATAGCTCTTGCTATCTCTGCAGCAGTTGGAGAAGGAATTTTAGACTCCACACCTGCTGATTTTCCAGTTTTCTTTGCTGGAACTGGCTCCTCAGAGTCAGCTTTACGTTTGGCCGAGGAAGTCTCGCCCTGGTCAGAGGGCACTCCCTCCGGTTCTGTTGGCACCGAACCGGGCTGGCCATCTGGGTCAGCAGACTTTTTGGCCTCTCGTTCCCTGAGCCTGCCAACTCTCTTATCCAGGGTGGCTGCAGGGAAATTCTTACAAATCTGGCAGTCTGAATTGAGGTGGTCAAACCCCAGACAATATACACATGTGGTGTGTGGGGAAGCCTTACACCACAGTGTTGAAACCCAGTGGGCCCGGTTTTTCTTTTGGGTTTCTCAGACATAATGCCAGCCTAACCAAAAAAACTTGCCCTTTTAACGGCAGTGCCAGGCAAGACACCCTTATCGGTTCCCAACCGTGTCACGGGTCGTGGAAACAACCGTAATGAAATCCAGTTTTTTTAGAACCGATAAGAACCGGGAACCGCGCTCTAAAAGCTTTTAAATGCTTGATTTTTAAAGTTTTAAAACAACCTGATCGGTTCAAACCGAACCGATAAACATTACAAGTTCCACAGAAATAAACCTGTCTGTTACTTACAATACCACAGACAGAGCTTGAACCCGATCGGTTGCGGTTAAAATAATAATACTAGCGGTTGAAATTAACCGAGAAAACACTATTTAAACGAGAAATGAACCGACAGTAGCAGAAATCTCCGGAGCCACTGTTCAGTGAGGCGGAGTAAAGAATCTGACAGTTTCAGTTTGAAATTACACAGACAGAGCTTCTCTAACCGAGCTCGCGCTCCAAGTTCCATGCATGGCATGGAAGTTAACTATTTCACCTCCGGGGCAGTTCTAATGGTGGGACAAATTGCAATTGTCATAATATAGCAAGACTTCATGTTGTTTGAAAGTACAGTTACGTAAGAATATACCGTAACAGCAAATCTTCAAGACAGGCTCTTGCAGTAGGTAATTACATATAGGACTGACGTCGGCAGGCGGCAGGACCCCACGGAAAGATTTCTAGCTAGCAGTCCCTGGCGAGGGACCGCCCCCACGTCAGAAGACGTCGGTATAAAGGAGTGGTCCCTGACGCCCGCCTTCCAGTTCTTTCCCGCCACAGGCCAAAAGAGGCCGGACGAGAGAGGAGCAGATATTTACCCCCACTGGAAAAGGAGCTGAAAAAGCTTAGGGGGATGGAGGGCAGGAAGGTATTACATACTGCAAGAGCCTCTCTCGAAGATCTACTGTTACGATAAGTTCTTATGTAACTGTACTATGTTACTTCGAGAGGGCTCTTGCAGTAGGTAATTACATATAGGACTGAATCCCAAGCAGTCTGGAACAAGGAGAAGCACCAGGAGGAGGAAAACTACTCCAAGAAGCAGTTCTAGCTGTGCAAGCTTCAAGATACAAGGCCTTGCAGAACAGCCAGCCCAAAGCCTGCTCTATGGCGAGAGGCAATATCCAAACTGTAGTGTTTAGTAAAAGTATGGACGTAAGTCCAGGTGGCGGCAGCACAGATATCTGCCACTGACACATTCTTGAAACAAGCCACTGAGGCAGCTACTCCTCTGGTGGAGTGGCCTCTTACTTGACCTGGCAGGGTCTTGTATTTGTCATAACAGAAAGTGATGCAATGAGCCAACCATTTAGATAGGCATTGCCTTCCCTTTTATGAGCAAAAGAGACGAACAGTTGATCAGTCTTTGAGATCCTTTGTCCGGTTGGTGTAGTATCTCAGAATCCGGTGAACATCCAAAGTATGGAGTAAATACTCCCCCTGATTAGAGTACTGCGTGAAAAAGGCGGGTAACTATGGACTGATTTAGAGTAGACTCCGCTACTACCTTAGGGAGAAACTTATCAAGTATGGAACTTTACACATCAGGGTCTGAAGCTCAGAAATTCTCCAAGCGGAAGTAATGGCCACGAGGAAGAGAGTCTTCCACGAAAGGAACTTCAATTCTGCGGAAGCTGCTGGTTCAAAGGGAGGCAGAGTAAGTTTCTCGAGAACAAAGTTCAAGTCCGAAGGGGGAGCAGGAGTACGTATAGGCGGTCTCAGATGGAGAACCCCCCTGAGAAAGGTCTTAGAGACCTCCAGTTGAGCAAATGTCTCGTCTGCAAAGGGGACATGGCAGGCTGAAATGGCCGCCATGTGGACTTTCAGAGAAGAATGACTGAGACCCAGGTTGAACAGATGGTGTAGGTACTCCAGCAGAAGCCCCGCTGAGCAGGAAAAGGGTTCCATGTCTTTGGAAGCAGCCCAGATCGTGAATCTTTTCCACTTCATGGCGTAGGTGGATCTGGTGGAGGGTTTTCTAGCCTCCACCAAAATCTCTGCCACTTGAGAAGTAACCCCAAAACAGGACTGAGCTAAGTCTGCAGGAGCCATGCATGCAGCTGAAGAGATTTGAGGCCTGGATGGACCAGGGTCCCCTGATCTTGGGTCAGTAAACCTCGTGATAGAGGAAGAGGAAGAGGATGATCCTCTGAGTATTGTTGTAGAAGAGAGAACCAAACCTGCCTGGGCCAGAAAGGAGCAATCAGAATCATTCGTGCTCCTTCTGAAGCTAGTTTCTGCAAGACTCGTGGGATACGTGGAATTGGGGGAAAGGCATAGACAAGTCTGTCCTTCCAGTTTAGAGACAGAGTGTCTCTCCAAAAAGCGCCTCGCTCTGGAACGAGCGAGCAGAAGACGGGAAGCTTTGCGTTTAGAGGGGATGCGAACAGGTCGACCTGTGGTGTTCCCCAAAGTCGGAAGATACTGTCTAGGACCCCTTGGTCCAGTTTCCACTCGTGAGTCAGAGCAGAAGAGCGACTTAGCTTGTCTGCCAGGGTGTTGTCGACTCCCGGAACATGAATTGCCGTGAGGTGAAGCTAGTGTTGTGTTGCCCAATCCCAAACCCTCATTGCTTCCCTGCAAAGAGGGTAGGACCAAGTCTCCCCTTGCTTGTTGATGTACCAAACCACACACGTTGTCCATCTGGACAGCTAGGTGGCCGGGAAGGATGTATAGGTGAAGAGCTTGGAGAGCGTACAACACTGCCCGAAGCTCAAGCACATTGATGTGGAGTGTCTGTTCGAGCTTGGACCAAGAGCCCTGGGTCCGATGGAGACCTAGATGGGCTCCCCAACTTTCGCCCGAGGCGTCTGTGGTTAGAGTCTGGGAGGGGGGAGGACGAAAGAAAGGAACTTCCCGAAACAGGTTCTCTCGAACCATCCACCACTGCAAGTCTCGGAGCATCGACAAGGAGACTAGAACTGGGTGATCTAAGTCGTCCACTAACTGATCCCATTGGGACTGGAGAGTCCACTGAGACACTCTCATGTGGAGTCGAGCACGAGGAACTGTCTGGATAGCAGCCGCCATGAACCCGAGAAGGCGAAGGACTGACCTTGCACTGACCCGCCTGCGGCCGGACAACATACTTATCTGAGTCTGGAGGGTGGACGCCCGGTCCGGTGGCAGGAAGGCCCTGCCAATGGTCGTGTCTAGAATCGCCCCGATGAACTGTAGTCTCTGGGATGGGATCAAGTGAGACTTGGAATGGTTGATGGTAATACCCAGGCAGACAAAAACCTGCTGGGTAAGGGTGAGGCAGCGCGGGAGTTCCTCCCTGGACAAGGCCGCTAGGAGCCAATCGTCCAGGTACGGGGAAATCTGCACCCCCCGTACGTAGGTAGGCCGCCGCCACTGCCAGGCATTTGGTAAACACTTGGGGTGCTGAGGATAGGCCAAACGGAAGTGCCTTGAATTGGTAGTGGTCCCCCTAGAACGCAAAAACGCAGATATTTGTGATGAGACGGGCGAATGGAAATGTGCAGGTAAGCATCCTGCATATCCAGGGCACATAGCCACTGACCCGACCGGAGAAGGGGCAGAAGGCACTGCAACGAGAGCATTCCGAACCTTTTGTATTCCACAAAAAGATTCAGGGAACTGAAATCTAGAACAGGTCCGAGATCTCCTGTCTTCTTTGGGACCAGGAAGAAATGGGAATAGTAACCCGTCCCTTGAAGATGAAGGGGGACGGGTTCTATTGCTTGTTTCAGAAGTAGAGCTGAAATTTCCTCCTGGACTAAGAGAAGGTGTTCCCCGTGAATATGACGACTTTGGGGGGTGGCGAGGTGGTTTCTGTAGAAACTATCGAGTGTCCTTCTGCAATCTGCTGGAGCACCCAAGAATCTGATGTTATCCTCTCCCATCCCTGAAGGTGGAGGGAAAACCTCCCTCCTACCGGTTCCTCCAGGCAGTCTGGAGGCAGTGGGAGAGGGAAGGAGTCAGGTGGTGTGGGGCAGCGCCGCAGCTAAACCACCCACTGCTTTTTTTGGGCGGGGGCTTAGCAGCTGTGGGGGCCCGATGTTTTGTGGCCCGCCTTGGCCGGATTCCGGCTCACAGTAAAGCGGGATGCACTGCAGCTGGTGGGGTGGTACATGAGTCAACGGACTTCAGTGCCATCCTCTTCTAGAATCGGTGATGATGTCCTTGACATCACCACCGAAAAACATCGACGGAAGAGGCGCTTCCTGGATAAGCGGTTGCACTTCAGGACAACCCCTGACACCGCGGAGCCAAGCATGACGCATTTCAGGCTCACGGCAAAAGCTGAGTTCGCCCAGCAGTGTCCACTGCATCGTAGGTCGCATGAAGCATGTGTCGACTGGCCGAACGTGCAGAGCGGACAAGATCAGCCAACTCCTGCTTGACTTGGGAGTCTGGCAGGGAGTCCAGTTTGGTTTCCACCTTAGTAAGAATGGCCTTCTGGTAGTCCCCCATATGGCCGACATAGTTCAGGGCCCTAATCCCCAGCATGGAGAAAGCAAAGATCTTCTTTCCATACTGGTCCAGTAGGTGGGATTCTTTGTCAGGTGGCAATAAGCTAAGATGTTTTGGGTTGGCCGACTGGCTGTGAGCGGCGCTAATCACGACAGAGTCGGGACAAGGGTGAGAATCTAAAAAATCAACACCCTCGGGAGCCTGGTATAGCCTATTCGACTTCCGCGGAAGTGGGCCTAGAGCAGATGGTGGTGACAAGGTCGGCGTGAGGCTCTATCCAGGGTGGCACCAAAGTAGGAGCTGTCACGGGCAGATCAAGATGCTCGGTGAGTTTCAAACGCTGAAGGTCTGGGACTTCCAGTGACGTCAGGAAATCAATGGCTGCCTAGTCTTGGAGCTCCGGATCGACCCTAACACAATCTAAATACATCGACCGAACAAAAGTATGACTTCGCCAGCCAAAGCTACCAGATAGAAAAATACAAACCTGAGACGCACTGAAATGCCGGTTTCATGGCTCAGGGAGCTCTTATCCAGAGAGAAAACTAATGGTTTACCCACCGAAGAGGCCGCTAGGGAAAGCATGTCTCCAGAGACCCAAACTGACATGGCAGACAATGTTCTCATTGCCACAATCCTGCAAACAACCCAACCAGTGGAAAAGATAGATAAAACGCTCACGGAGCTCAAAGCAGACAATAACGTACAACATCGCACTGATCAGCTAGAGCTTGGCCTAACTACTGTCTCGGAACAATCGGATCGGAAAGACCGACTTCTCCTTTATCTCTTAGCTAGGGAGAGAATTGAATCACAAAAATCGACAACCTGGAAGGCTGGTAGCAGGAGACAAAACATTAGAATATATGGCATCCCCGAAGGGGCGGAAGATAAGGCTCCGAACGTAGCCTCTTTCATTCAGGCAGTACTCAGAAGTGCTGGGCCTCCCACAAGATTCTGATTCAAGTATAGATAAAGCCCACCGATCGTTAGCTCCCAAACCATCCAATGCAGGTGCTCGACCTCGGTCATTTGTAGTTCGACTAACCTACTATGCCACGAAGGAAGAACTGTTGAATAAGGCCTGGAAAATGAAAGAGATAACCCATAAGCAAAATCGTATTTCTCTAGACAACGATTATACCGCACAGGTACAAGAGAGAAGGAAAAAACTATGGTCTGTCATTAAACAACTAAGAAGCAGGGGGCAAAAAAGCACAAATCTTGCATCCAGCACACCTCCGAGTAGAAACAGACCGAGGCCCCAGAACCTTTGAAGATCTATTGTCGGCACAATCCTACTTACAAAACTTGGGGATCTCGCTTCCTTCACTGTATAAAGACCAAATGGAAAAGGAGCTGCTCTGTGCAGCTTGGTCGGTAGCGCAGAGAGGCAGTAAGCGCAAGGGCTCTCAGCAATTCGACCCGCAGACAAACCTCCGAGCGGACCTGGCTGCGATTATGAAACCATTCAACTCTCCCACGACTCAACGAAGCCATACTGTACAGGAAGGCGACAGCGAGGGGAAATAACACGAAGAACAGATCCATATCTGAAACATATTATGATGGTATCACCTGAATAACAGCAAAGGCAAACCTGTAATTCAAGCCTCGCCTGGGAGTTCGCAGTGCCCTGGGACCAGGAAGTCTCTGAATCACCCTGCGACATCTCTCCTGCTTGGGACTTTTTTCATTCTGATCAAACCGATGAAAACTGACTGCTGATTTCTTCGGAGATGCCCTCTGAATTTTAGGGCGCATCCATGGTCGGTATGATATACTCCGGGGGGGGGGATACAAATACATGCACCAGACCCCTTGCAGGCCTGACGAGTACCTGCAGGGCCTAGTCTGCATCCTCCCCAGAGAGACTAAATGACTATTGTTTCGTTCATATGTTGCAGGATTTACTTATTATTACTGGTTTCACTTCTCTCTGAACATAACTAACATTGGGTCACTGTGTCATTGTTAAGCTCCCAAATGTTTTACATTAAGGTTGAGAGCTATAGACTGTACCTGCTACTAGATAAAAGGCTGCTTAGCTTAGGCTGGGTTCAGGGCTGAATCTGGATTCTGGGCCCTCCTTTTCAACATAGTGAATTGCCTGTAAATCCGGCCCTTGAATCTTCGTTATGCGGGCGGGAGGCGACCCCGTGGGGGATGCGGCTCAGAGTTGGACCACTAGGGGCTATCTCGAGGGCTAAGCTTTGCGCCTTCACTTAGAATACAGTTCAAGTAGAGCTCATATAATTCCATAAGAAGTCGAAATAATAATAGGGGAAACCCTTTCCCCTGTTCCCATCCTAAGCAGGGGTCGTTCCAGTTATGGGAAGGGCAGAACAAACCACCTAGCCCCAGTATCCTGACGTAAATTAAACTCAGGAGAATACTATAGCTATTCTCTAGAGTGAAAGTACCCATTACATCTGACAGGTACTAAGCACATAACAGAGTGCCCCCTAGTTGCCAAATTTGACTCCCTAAACCTTGGAAGCCTGACCATCTGTAGAACAGGACATATTAAAAATACTATGTAAATAGTTTGTTCTGAGCCTAGATTAGTACCTAAGATACGGTTTTATTAGGTTATTGTGCATATATATATATATATATATATATATACATATATATATATATATATTAGATTGAGTCTGCCTGCCTCTCAGTTAATACTGAAGCAAAAACCTCAGCCTAAGAAAAGTGTTGCGATTCTTATAAGCCTTAGGAAGGGAACATGCCCCCTATAGGGGCGGAGGTTTTGACATATAACGTCAATGGTCTTAATAGTCCAATCAAGCGAAAAAGAGTACTTAAGTACATTGGTGAGCAACACAGTCACTTCGTCTTCCTGCAAGAGACGCACCTCGCTCCCCATGAAGCTATTAAACTTAAGACCAGGGCCTACCCTAGAATTTACCATGCCTCATTAGAAAGAGGGAAAAAGAGGGGTGTAGCATTATTAATTTCGGACTCCATCCCATTTGAAGAGGAGTCGATGGTGGCTGACTCGAGAGCGAGGTTCGTCATTGTCATAGGCTGCATTCAAGAGGAGTATGTAATGCTAGCTAACGTGTATGCCCCACTGGTTCTTCCTTTACCTTTTACTCAGAACTTATACAGACGATACTAAAGAAAACTAAAGGTACATTACTTCTGGGAGGTGACTGGAACCTCACCCTGGATAGGCACTTGGACACCACACCCCTAATCCCCACACAGAACACCAGGACCGCCAAACTCTTCCTCAGGCTCCTAGGGGAGGTGGGTCTGAGAGACATCTGGAGGGAAAAATACCCCCAAGCAAGAGATTACACGTACTATTCCCCTCGATACAAAATTTACTCGAGGATAGACATGTTCCTCACACAGACCAGAGATCTAGCTAGGTTCGGTCACCTTCAAGTGGGAACGGGCAGTTCACTCAGACCACCAACCCCTGTTCCTGGAATGGGACCTCAGTCTCCCGAGAAAGAAATCTCAGTGGAGATTAAACACCTCCCTCCTGAGAGACAAAGACACTTTAAAAAAAACTCTCAGAAGTTGTGGCCCAAACATTATCACATAACTCCGAGAAAGACACTCCCCCGCAGATAATCTGGGACACAATTAAAACAATGATGAGGGGGAAGCTAATTGCCATAGGGACACATAAACAAAAGGAAAGGAAGGCGCAATTAGAACAACTGAACCTGCTGCTTAGGGACCTGGAATCACAGCAAAAATTAAGATGGACAAAGCAGTTAGACAACCAAATTAAAGACACCAAAACTTGTCTGCACAGGCTCCACCTCCTAGAGGTAGAGAAATCACTTTCCTACTTACGGCAATCTAACTATGAAGGGTGGGGCACAGGCAACCAAAATGCTTGCTATCAGACTCAGACAGAGGCAGGCCAGGACCATCATTGTAAAGATCAAGCACCCCAAATCCAGGGCCTTGACCTACAACCAAGAAAAAGTTATGGAGGCATTTGTGGAATATTATAAGCAACTCTATAAACCCCAACTCGAGTCCCCTAATGAGGGGAAGATCCAATTCCTTAAATCCTTGAACCTGCCTACCCTTACCCAAGATCAACAAGAGACCCTGACTGCCCCCATAAAACTGATACAGGTAGATCAAGCTATTACAGGACTGAAACCTGTGAAATGCCCTGGCCCCGACGGATTCAGTGGGGACATTTATAAAAAACTTAGAAGGGATCTCGCACCCCACTTACTTAGGGTTTTTAATGAGGTCTGGACGGGAGGGGCAGCACCCCCATCGTGGGACTATGCCAATATCTCAGTAATACACAAGCTGGGCAAGGACCCTTCCGAATGCTATTCATACAGACCCATTTCCCTCCTCAACGTTGACTATGAGATTTTTACCTCTATTATAGCTACCAGATTAAACAGCCTCTCCCATGTTTAGTAGACAAAGACCAAACAGACTTTATAGCCGGCCGCCAAGCCTCAGACAGTATCAGATGCACTATTAACATCATAAATAAAGTTTCCATAGATAAAACTCCGACCTGTCTAATGAGCCTCGACGCTGAAAAAGCGTTTGATAAGGTGTCATGGCCCTTCTTGTTCGTCACCCTAGAACATTTTGGTATCCCCCAGAACATGATAGACACTCTTAAGAGCTTATACGCAGCCCCACAAGCCTATATTAGATTAAATGGAAGCATTTCGGACAGGTTCTTGCTCGGCCGTGGGACTAGGCATGGATGCCCTCTCTCCCCCCCATTGTTCGCCCTATATATATTGAGCCACTAGCATCAGCTATACGAGGGAATCCGGAGGTGGAGGGCATCAAGATTGGAGACATCGAACATAAGATCTCGTTATATGCGGTTAACGTCCTGCTTTATCTCACAAATCCTGACAAGCCAATCCCAAAAATCTGAAATCTTTTAGAAGAATTTGGCCAGCACGCAGGCTACTCACTAAAAGAAAAAACAGACATTTTGAAATTTTCTATAACCCCTCCCCAGAAGTAATTACGATATTACCACTTAAGTGGAATAAAAAGAAAATCAAATACCTGGGAATGCAACTAACAAAACACAAGGGGGGGGACTTTTCACCACAAATTATGGCCCACTTCAGACACAAATCACACAAGACTTAGTTAAATGGCAGCTCCTTAATTTACCACTATATTTTAAAATCCAAACCATTACCCTAAATATCCTTCCCAGGTTTTATACCTGTTCCAATCCCTACCAATATTTATTCCAAAGAAGCACTTCAAAGAATGGCAGAAGTTGACTGGTAAATTCATTTGGCATCCGGGTAGACCTAGGTTGAGAATGGCACTCCTACAGACAGACAAAGCCGATGGTGGCAGAATGGTCCCTATCTTAGAAGATTATTGCATGGCCGCCTATTTTAAGAGCGCTCTGCTCTTGTCCACTAAAACATATGAGGCCCACTGGAGACACAATGAGTTTCATATAACTGAGGCCCTGAGCGAGGATCACAGATGCTTCTCTACTTAAGGGAACATCGCGTCCCCCACTAACAGTCGAAGGTACCATAAAAATGATCCACAGATTATGGACTAAATATGACTTATTTAAGGAGATGTGGTCATTACACTGGTTCGCTTGGTCTCAACATTTCCTCCCAGCTAAAATGGACCACTCCTTTAGAAGGTGGGCTAGACTGGGATTTACCAATCTAGAACAGATGATCTCTGGCGACACGATATTAGACTTTCATACCATCAAACAAACATACCATTTAAGGAATCAGGATCACTTTAGATACTTACAGATTAGAACACACACATACACACACTTAAAAAAACTACAGGAGTCGAAACCCCAAGTACAGAATCTCTTGGAGGTCATAACATCTATTCAAGGGGGAACCCTCAGGAAGGGACTCATATCAGCTCTCTATAGAGCAATAAGACAACTCCACCCAAAGCAATCGCTTAGAATTAAAAATAAATGGGAACAGGAAACGGGACTAACAATAATAGACGAGGAATGGAGGGCAATATTCCAAACTGTAAATAAAACAACACTTTCACCTAACTGGCGGGAATTCGCCTGGAAAATAAGGGTTAGGTTCTTCCACACGCCTAAAAGTTTAAGTAAGTGGGACACAGGGATAACCCCACATTGCTGGAGGGGATGGGGTGTCCAAGTGGCACATCACTCCCATATTTTTTCAACATCCTTTCTGGCAAAGAGTTTCCAGAACACTAGAGGGAATATTCTCCTGCACCACACAATTAACAATAAGAAACTTAGTTCTAGGAATACCTCCTGATGAAGTAAAAGGAGCAGATGGTGTGTACCTCTGGGGTGTACTGTTAGCAGCGGCCCATAAATCAATTACCAAAAAGTGGCTCTCCTCGGACGTACCCGACTTATCTCAATGGTACTCCATTATAAAAGAAATAAGGGAAATGGAAGAATTAACACATAAGATAAATAACAAGATGAATAGTTATGAGTAAATGGACCAGATGGAACCTAGCAACAGGAACTTAAACCAGTCCGGTGGACTGGGAAGGAAGGAGTGAGGGAGAGTTAAGAAGGTAGGAAAAAGAGAGTATAAAAGAAGCCGGGAATAAATAAAAATGAGCTATTGTTGTAACCTTGCCCTATGGAAAGAGGACCTGTATATATCTTAGAAAATGAAATGTACTAAGGCGTGGAAATTCAACTATTTTGGCACCAATGATGTATAATGCTTATGAAATGTGTAAACAATCGTAATATGTATGGCTTGTGATGGTATGCAGACTATGAAGTTTCAATAAACTCGAATTAAAAAAACAAAACAAAAACAAAACACTGAGGGTCTGGTTCCAAAGAGTGCCACTGATGAACCTCCTGGATTTTCCTTAGCAACTCCGTAAAAGAAGGATCTTCAGGAGGAGACTTCGGAGGAGTCCTTGGCCTGGGCTTCGACGGAGAGCGTGGCTCGTCGTCCATTTCGGAGCAACCGTCGGAGGAATCCGAGGAGTCTGAGGGTGAAGGGGAAAAAGACTCCTTTTCCCGACCCGGGGCAGGAACGGACCCCTTGGGAAGCACCCGAGGAAGTGTATCCTGCCCCTCTCTGGACCCAGACGGGACAGTCCTGGAGTCCGGAGGCGGTGAGGGAGTGCGCCGCCTTGGACGTACGGGAACCTGAGACAGCACTATTGTCGGTAGGTGGCTCTCCACCTCCCTGGTGAGCTGAGCCTTGGCCTCAGCCCACCAGGAGGCCAGAGTCTCCTGCAAGTCCACCGGCGGCTGTGGGGGCAGTGGAGGAGGAGAAGGATAAGGATATGGGTTGAACCCATTTGGAGAGTATCCAAAACCTGGCGTCGGGTACTGTAGCGTCAGAAAGGCCGGCATCGGGTACTGCGGCGCCAGATACTGTGGTCCAGGTACGTCGGTCGGGATAGGATGGAGGTACCGGGAGCGGAGGAGCTGCCGGAGCAGACGGCGGCGAGCAGCCTCACAGGTGGATCCAGATTTTTAGGGCCGGAGGGCCTGGCGGTGGGCCGCCATCCGGAAGCGGGATGTCGGCTGAGTTGGTAAATCAAGGCCGGAGCCGCGTCCAGAAGCCGACGCGGATCCGTGCACCTATAGAAGGACAGTCCGACGGAGGAAGTTCCCAGCCGCCTGGGATGGAGGGGGAAACCCGGTCAGGCTGAGGGGACTCGAGGTCCTCGGATGGCAGCGAAGGCTGAGGAGAACCGCTACGACGGACTGGGTAGGTCTGTCATCGGTTCTTTCACCGACCGGACGTCGGATGAACCGATATGTGGTTTTAAAGCGAGCTCCCGGCGGGTGCCGAAGGAGCTGGCGTCCGACTTGTGGGAACCATCACCGGAGGCAGACCGAGAAGGAGGAGGAGGATCGGCCTGGTCCAGCCAGAGAGAGGGCAGCGCGCCGCCCAGTCGTGGCGCCTTACCAGCTTTCCAGCGGGACGCCAGAAGAACTGATACCGGCCACGGGTCGCCACCGCCAGTAGGGACGCAAAGCTGGGGCCGAACCAGGGCGAGGCCTCAATCGTCCGGAGGCGCCCAAAAGGCCCGAGCGCGAGCCACAAGGGCGGGCCGACACCCCCTCGGAAACCTCCGAGGCGGCCGTCGAGGAGCGGTTCCCCGGAGGAGACGTTACCTGAGACCCGGCGACTCCAGAGGGAGACGTGCTAGAGGAGCCCTTGTCCCAGTGCCTCTCCTTGTCTTTCTTCTTCCGATGGCCTTCGGGGGAAGTGGACGCCTGCCTCAGCTTTTTGAGCTCCTTCTCCATCGAACTCATCTTTTTCTTCAAAATGTGGGCTTCCAGGGATTGCTGCTGCCTTTTCCGGGTAGCCGCGTTGAAGCTGAGGCAGTGCTGGCACTTCTCGACCGGGTGATCTGGGCCTAGACACAACAGGCACAGGGAATGGCAGTCCTTGTGTGGGGGTCAGGCGCCGCACGAGTCGCACTTATTTTTGTGCTCTGAGGGTGTAGGGGACGACATACACCGACGATGACCTGACGTTGTCGAAAAAAATCAGAATAATTCGGTTAAAACCGACGAAGGGAGGCTGACGAAGCAACAAACTTTTCCGTGACGCGCTGCAACGAGCTAACGCGCGGGAAAGAACTGAAGAGCGGGCAACAGGACCGACCCTTTATACCAATGTCTCTGGCGCGGTCACCTGATGTGGGCGGTCCCTGACTGCTAGCTAGAAATTTTCTGAGGGTCCTGCCGCCTGCGGCGTCAGTCCTATATAGATACCTACTGCCAAGAGCCCTCTCAAGTAAGATCTTACCCTTTTTTCGGCAACCGCCAGGCAAGACTCCCCTATCGGTTCATGACCATGTCACGGGTCTTGGAAAAAAAAAAGTACTAAAACCCGGTTTTTATTTAGAACCGATACGGACCGGTAACCAAACACTAAAGTAAGATACAAAAATTACCTGAACGATCGGTTCAGCAGAACCGATCTGCATTTTTTACAAGTTCCACACAGAAAACAGAACAAAACCTATATAGTACTCACGGTACCACAGACAGAGACTTGAACCAATCACGCAGAAACTAAATTTCGGTAGAAAACAGACCGAAAAACGACACTTCAACTGACTTCGAACTGAGCTGCAGGAGAAATCTCCAGAGTGACTGTTCAGTGAGGCGAAGTAAAGAATCTGACGGTTGCAGTTCAAAATACAACAGGCAGACACATCAACCGAGCTCAAGAGCAACATTCTATGCCCTGCATAGAAAAGTTAACCCATTGTTCTCCAGGGCAGTTTAAAGGCCGGGGCTAACTGCACTTGTCAGAATACAGCAAGACTTCATGTTGTTTGAAAGACTCTTTCCCCCAGCCCCCTTTGGGGGATTATTACAAGAGAAGAGGGCCCTTTTTACGGGCCTGGTAAGGCCAGAGGCCGGCAGATGCTCATGAGACCCGGGAAATGGAAGGCGCCCCTGCAATTCACGCCATGCCCTTCAAAAAAAGAATCGGGGAACCCAGAATGGTGAGGACAGCACCCTACACCGGGCCAAGGGTGTCAACCTTGATAGGTGAAGCCATGCAGTCTGCCTAATGCAGGCCGAAGTTCCCACCAGCCTGGAAACCACCTCGTTGGCATCATACACTGCCCTTGAGAGGCGTCTAACTAGCTCCAGGCCCTGAGCAGTGAGGCAAATGCCTTGCCGGGTTTCCTCACCATCAGGTATGGCCGCAAGGAGCTGGCCCAGCAGCATCCAGATGTGCCTAGCACAGGCCACCTGATGAGCCTGACGTGCAACTATCCACAACAGAAGGCATGCTGAGGAGAACACCCTTTTCCTCCACTGGTCAAACTCAGCCGAGTCAACATCCGGGGGGGGGGGTGTCATGACGAGGGTGACAATGCCTGCATGGGATGTCAAGGAGCTCCACTCTCGAAGTGGGATGGGGCATGGCACCAGGAGAACCCACTTTAGAGCAATACCTGCGCATGCAGTCCCTAGGAGTAGGAGCTGGGGCAGCAGGACGTTGCCAGACAGCTTGCAAAGCCTCTGCGAACAGCCATGGCCAAGGAAATATGACCAAATGGTCAGCAGCACTTACGTCCAGCAAAGTGGGGGACATGGAGCTCCTCCAACATCTCCACTAGGAAGCGCTAGTAGGACGTGAAGACCACATTACCAGAGTAGTGGAGAAAGTGAAAGACTCAGAGGAGCTTGATTCAGGGGCAGGTAGTGCAGGGGGCTGAGGTCTAAAAATGACCTCATGGAGTGCCCTAAGATACCGGGGGAATGCAGCCACCGAACCCCTGAATAGTTCCAATGTCATGGGGCCCCTCAGACTAAGGAGACCGAGAAAAGGGGGAGGAGAACGCAGAGAAACAGAAAAAGGGGCAGCCTATCGAACCAGGGAAGGTCTTCTGCAAGGACTAAAGGATCGTGCAGGGGCTCCCGAAGGTGGGAGGCTGCCTATCCTGCCCACCTCAGTGCACCCAAACGAGGGGTGAATGAAAGCTGCCCTTAAAGGGGAAACCCACAGGTAGGGAGACTAGAGCCATGCAGAGTTCAACAAGGGGTCCCCGTCCCCAACAACTGCAGGACTCTCCCTCAAAGCGAAGACAGGCAGTGATGTGTCCACGCTATGGCTCCTCCCGGGGCCCCGAAGGGCTCCGCAAGGAAGCAGCTGCCCAGAACGAGCCCTGCCAGCCCCCGACCCTGAGGAAAGATACTTGCCCCCTCAGGAGAAGCCCACTGAAGAATCTGGACTGACCGACAAGGAAGGGGGAGCCCCAGTCACCGCAGGAGTGACCATGGGACTCCTGAGCACTACCCTCATCAGTCGGGACATCTACACCACAACCAGAGTGGATCTGGCAATGGAGATGGTGTGTGCCTACAAGTCAGCGCCAGAAACTGAACAGGAGCCGGCTGCAGCGCCACCACTCCCCAGAGGACCAGAAGGGACTCCAATAGGATCCAGAGTGGTGGGGCAGCTAGCATCACCATCTGAAGTTGCTACAGGCTGGAGATCCTCAGAAAGCCTCAGAAAAGCCGGCCCAGTGGCACTGAGGGTTGAGGCGCTGGACGCCACACCGGCGACCCGAGTTCGGGAACAGACTCGGGTCGCCGGGGGCTGGCAGGGGGAAGGGAGGATTGAGCGTCCTGCGACAGCTCTCCTTCCTTCGGGTGGGTGAGGTCATGCCACGCTGCACTGACACCCAGCGGAGGCTGGGTGTTCGGCAGAACGCGGGCATCTACATTGGGGGAAGAGTCGGTAGTCCCAGCAAGTGACAGCAGGTGGAAGATCAGGGCCGTGACCAGGGCGGATGCCTGGCAGAGGAGCCCACCAAAAAAAAAAGCCTCAGAGCGTCCCGGGCAGAATCCAACAGCTCCTCAGAGCCCAGCAAACAATCAGGATCAACTCTATCCTCACTCTCCAAGTGAGAGAGATGAGAGCAGGGGATCTCTAAACTGTCAACCTTCTGGATTCTCGACCCTCCTGTACCGACAGTGACATTGGAGGGGAGCATGGGCATGCAGAGGTGTCGCAGGCCCACGGCACCGAGGGGACCACAGCAGCAGACCCAGCATATAGCTGAGGCACCACAGTGGGGATCGTCCACGTCTCCGAGGAGACCCCGGACTGCAATTGCTGACCAGGTCACTAGTGCGCTGAAGCCCCTCCAAAGGTCAAGAGGTCTCTCCCCCAACCTCGCCACGCAGACTACAAGCATACGGTACTCCATAGAGAAACAGGTGTCGCATTAGTCCCATTGCATGGCAGGGACCCAGACAGGTGAAGCAATGGTCATGGGGGTCCGACACCGTCATCGAGTTGTCAAAGGGGCACTGACGTACAAGGGCAACTCTTGCTCGCTTTGACGATTTACACCTCGACACTACCGTCGTGTGGAAAACATAAAAGGTAGTAAATTTACTTTAAAACTACAATACCAGCACCACAATACCAAAGAAGAAAAAAACTCCGGAACCGAAGATTGAACCAGTACTCACAGTGCTGGAAAGTCACGAACAGTAGAAGCCTAGCGGAACCAAAATACACATTCTTAAAGAATAACATCTTTATTGACATTTTTCACATTTCACAGTCACAGTGCTAGTTCTCAAAGGTTCATCAAGTCAGTTTACATCTTTGATAGTAGTATATAACATACACTGGGCCTACTGCAAAGAGCTGGCCTCTTTAGCTGAGTCTTGAAAAGATTTTTACATAGACCTAAGACGCATCTCTTTCACCGTCAATTGGGCTCCATCGACTCTCCATCAGCCGGGAAGACCCCAGAGTCCTGCAGACCCCCAATCCTTATTTGTGGAGACTGGGATATTCCATGCCTTTATAATTAGGATCCTCTGATGTGCCTGCGGGAATATCCCAGAACCTCCCTACCTTAGGCAGGAGTTGTGGACAGGCCTAGATGTCTAGGTGTCCACAACCAAAGTTTGCTGGTGAGATAGGGGACGAAACTGGGGTCTTTATTCATAATATACATTATCCATTGTCTCCACCTATTGGTACAGGGGTCTGCCTTGTCATTTAAATTATGAGCGATTCTCTCTGCTTTGTATATATGGTTAACAACGTCTCGCCAATTACTCAGTGAGGGGATCTCCTCCGACAGCCATCTCTGTGTAATAGCCTTTTTCACTGCCAGGAGACATATCCCAACTGAACAGCGGTTGTGGGGAACTCTCAGCTCCCGAGGGAGTACATGTAATATAAAGAATTCACCAGACAGATGCATGTCCAGCCCAAAAAGCTCCTCTAAATCACATTGCAGATCCCGGAGAAATGTTTGTAGTTTGGGGCAGGACCAGAATATATGGGTGTGGTGTGCTCTGGGTTCCCCACATTGGCGCCAGCATGCTGCTGATTTGGAGACAAGGTAGTGTGCCATTATGACTGGTGTGCGGAAGTATCTTAGGAGCAGTTGCCAAGAGAATAGGCTCCATATATGAGAATAGGTGATTCTCGATGTTGTTTGGCATATCATGCGCCACAGTTGGGGAGGGATTTGCACATTTAATTCCTCACTCCATCTCTCCCTCGTTGATTCTGAATCCCCGCCTACTGACCCTAACAAGGATTTATATAGGACAGAGATTGCGTGAGGCATTTCCCCCTCCACTAATGCCTGTCTTATCGCCCCGACTAACTGGGAATGTTCATCCGGGTTCCTCACTGCACGGGGGAGAGTCTCATAATAGTGTCATAACTGTAGATATTGGAAAAAGTCAGATTGTCGTAGATGGTATTCCTGCCGGATCTCCTCAAAAGACTTAAAATGGGGTCCCGCCAGAAACTGAGTGAGCCTTGCGAGTGCAAATGCCTCTATTGGTGGAATGTATGATCATTCCGGGCTGGGGCGAAGTTCTCCAGTAGTTCCAGGGGGCACAGCAGTGCTAGGAAGGGGGTAAGCCCTAGTGCTCTGCGTAAACACTGCTAGACCTGCATTTGGTGTATGATCCAGAGGTTTAAAGGGGGCCGTCCCTGCATGGGGGTACTAGAGTGAAAAATAATCTTCTTCAGCTCTAATTGGGGTAGCAAATCTTCCTCTATTTCTCTCCAATGGGTCAGGGAAGGCCCCAGGAGCCATCAGAGTATAAAGGAAAGATGTGGGGCCAAATTATATAGTTTGAGGTTGGGTAGAGCCAGCCCTCTGCTTGACTTAGGCAGAAACAGTACACTAAGCTTAATTCTAGGTCTTTTTCCGGACCAGATGAAATCCGATATGGCCTTATTCCACGTTTGGAATAAATTATTCGGTAAGTGGAGTGGTATGTTTTGAAAAAGATGAAGCGCCCTGGGGAAAGAGATCATCCTCACCACTTCAATTCACTGGTATAGGTTCAGGGGAGTATATTCCACCTTTTTAGATTCTGCTTCAACTGAGTTAGGAATGGGGTATAGTTATTTTGCATGACATCTTCTGCTTTATGCGACAGGAAGACGCCCAGATATTTTAACTTACCTAGTCCCCATCTGAATAGGTACTGCTTTTTCAGCGTCTCCGGAGGTCTAAAGTGGAAGGTTAAGGTTTCCGTTTTACCAGTATTAAGGCGATATCCTGAATGTTCCCCGAATTCCTCTAGGATGCGGAAGATGGATGGAACTGACTCTGTGAGATCAGTAAGGAATAGTAAGACATCATCCGCGTAGAGAGCTATGCGGTGTTCAGTCTCACCCATTCCAACCCCTGAAACTCCGGGGGGCTAGCCTAATTGCTTGTGCCAGAGGTTCAATGCAAAGGGCGAACAGGCCCAGGGAAAGGGGACAGCCCTGCCTCATCCCTCTAGCTAGGGGAAAGTAGTCAGAGTGGTGTCCTGAGACTTTTACGCAGGCCTGGGGGGCTGTATATATTTTCTGGAGAATCCCTATAAAGGGGGCAGGGAAACCCATGGTGGAGAACAGAAAGGGCCAGGACACACGGTCAAAAGCCTTCTCAGCATCTAGGCTAAGAAGGACAGAGGGGAACCCGTGTGTCTGCATTTCATGAACTAAATGTAAGACCCTTCGTGTGTTGTCTGTGGTGGATCGGGAGCTAATAAAGCCTGTCTGATCCAGATTAATGAGCGAGGGCAAGACCGAGTCCATTTTTTGGGGCCAGGATGGACATAAGGTATTGTAGTCCATATTAAGCACCGAGATCGGTCCATATGATCCGCATTGCAGAGGATCCTTGTCAGGCTTTAGGATAAGTGAGATTGTTGCGTAGGTCCAACTAGGTGGGGGTGTCTCACTCTGCAGTACCTAGTTGAAGGTCTGAAGCAGTGGCCATGCCTTTTGTAAAGCTCCGCTCCATACCCATCGGGGCCAGGAGCTTTTTGCGTCTTAGATCTAGCAAAAGTATGCATCAGTTCCTCTGCGGTTATAGGGGAGAGTAACTTGTTTTGTTGTTCCAGCGTGAAGCTGGGGAGGTTTAAGTTCGCTAAGAATTTTTTGGTGGCTACGGGGTTTGCTGTGTTTTCCGGGGTATGCAGTGCCTTGCAGTACTGAAGGAAGACTTGCGTTATATGCTCCAATTTAGTATGTTGGATGCCTGTAATGAGGTCCTGTATAACCATAATCAAGGAGGAATTACGCTGTTGGTGCAAGCGGTATGCCAATAGACGAGAGGCTCTAGGTCCGATCTCGCCATATCTTTGTTTGAGGTATGCTAATGCTATTTCGGTCTGTTGAAGACAAAGCGAGTCTAGTGTTTTTTTGGTCTGCTTAATCTGATCCATCACTGACTGATCTCCCTGTTGGTGTGCTAGCTGTAAGAACTGTAGGGTCTGCTCTAGTTGCTCCTGTTCTTTCCGTCTTTTAGATAAAGCGGTAGTATATTTTATTAGGTGTCCCCTCAGGACTGCCTTCAGGGTGTCCCACCTGATAGTGGCAGGGATCTGAGGGCAGTGATTCTCCCGAATAATCTCAATTTTCTCTTGGAGAAATTCCCTGAACTGCTCATGTTTCATATGTACTGGGTTAAATCTCCATCTGGTATTACGTCTCACTGTGCCCAAATCCCATGTGGTAACTACTGGAATGGTCCGAGTGGGCTATAGCCCCCATCGTAGCATTAGTTATGAGACCCACATTCTCTCTCTGGGTACAACAATGGTCTATATGTGTGTATGTTCCATGAGCCGCAGAGTAATATGAGTAGCCTCTGTCCCTTGGGTGTAAGAACTGCCAGACATCCACCCAGCCCACCTCCCTGATAAACCGTTTGAAGAATGTGTGTGTAGTAGGCTGTCTTCCCCTTGGCGCTCTGGTTGTGTCCAGGGAGGGGTTTGGGGTCATGTTGAAGTCCCCTGCAATAACAGGGTGCCCCTTGTCAACTCCACTACTTTATTCAGCAGGTGTTGTACTGTTTGTGAGTTAGTAGCTGGTGGGAGGTATATGTTGGCTAACGTTACTTCCCTATTTAGTATAGACCCCTGCACTATGATCAGTCGGCCTTCAGGGTCTGCCCACTCCTTCTGTTTCCTAAAGGGAGTGTGGCCCGTAATGAGAATGGCCACCCCTCTTCTCCTACCCTCACTCATAGCTGAGGAAAAGACCTGTGTGTATCCCCTTCCCTTAAGCTTCAGGTGTTCGACTGGTGTCAAATGTGTCTCCTGCAGATAAACTATGTCTGCCCAAGATTTCTTCATTAAGGAGATAGTTCTGGACCTCTTTATCGGGCTCCCGAGACCGTTAACATTCAAAGAGTATATTTTCAGGTGTTTATTAGCCATTCCAACAACCTACAGATAGTGTTTCATTCTGTCTGTTTCGTGGTAGGCCATACATAACCACTGACGTAATTGTTCTTACTATGCGACTGTATACTTCGATCCTAAAGTACAAGACTGGTGTACAAAAACTCACCAGGTAACGAAATAACTTAGGGCCCAGGGTTAATAACCGTGGGCTGGGATAAACAACTTTCCCAACTGCTTGTACAATAAACCCTAAACAAGCAACCATTAAACTGCAAAAGGGGAAAACCTCTAACCGTAGGTGGCTACAGGCCAGCCCTTGGGCCAACTGGGCTTCTGGGGCTCGCCTGGTCCAACACTCATCTGAATGTACTTCCATCGAATCAGTCATTGTACATGACCTGGGGAGGTTCTAAGCCTCCCTTATGTTTCCCGGAGGAAAACCGGGAATGCCCGTCCCTACTGAGTATCACCAGGGACAAGAAAGGGAAAAAGGGTACAGGTTTTGGACGTTTACCTCTCTCACACTTACACCCAGTGTTATTCGATGTAATATAGTGAGGAGGGTAGTAGAGCTCACAAAGTTGTAAGGGCCCTCCCGACACCGAGGCGATTACGAACGGTGGGGGGGGGGGTTAATCAGCCCCAGACCATTTGAGACTCCCAGACCCGAACATCTCAATGTCAGGAGACCCCACCCCCCTTTTCCCCTTCACGGGACAACATTTAAATTAGTTAGTAAGGTTAAAGTGTCCCAGTCAAAAGAGTGCATATTAAGAGTCCCAGCCATGGGGATGAAGCGCCCTCCATTGATGCACCATGGCTTGGGGGACATAGAAAAATATAGTTTCCTATCATAAGGGAAGCTTGCTGTGAAGGGGGAGGTCGGGGGAGCGTTAGTGAGGTGAGCGTTCTGGGAGAATTAAGTCAATCAGTGGGGGCACACCCAGAGCCTAGTCTGATACAGGTTAGATACAGTAGGAAGGAAAAGAAAATTATTAGTAAAGACTGGGACTTATCTGAGTGTGGTCCGGAGGTTCTGCATCAGTACATCGTTGCGGGTACACTGCCGAAGAGCAATACTCCGGGGCTTATCCGGCTTCCCAGTCCTCATTCTTCATTTGCTGTCCAGATCAGGAAAAATTCAGTGAGCAAGGGAACACACAAGGTCCTCTATAGTGAAGTTGGCGCCTTCGTCCGCTGTAGTCCTCAATGGAAGTTTTTGGGATCAGCTGCCCCCGGGGTGCATTTGCCAGCAGCATCCAACAGTTCTCCTCCACGCAAGGTGATTGCCATTTGTAGAATGGCCGCCTGCCCTTGTCGTCTGTGCACCTCCCATTGTCCCTTGTTCCACACTTTTTGGGCCAATTTTGCTGAGATGGTGGCCTTCATTGTGTTGTGCCCCTGGTTCACCTCTATCTTGCGCTTTTGCAGCTCCCGGGTTGCATCCTCCACCGATTCAGAAGTCAGGGCTCCCTCCTCGAAGTGGACAGTCAGCTTTGCGGGGTAGGGGGGTTCTGAAGTGGAGGCCAGATACCTTCAGGGCTCTCAGTACTGGGATGTACTGTTTCCTGCGCATCATAACTTCAGGAGCGTAGTCGTTTTCAAGGTACAATCTGTTTGAGCCTAGCAACACAGTCCCTTGCTTCCATGCTGAATGTAATATGGCTTTTTTCTCTTGAAATTTTAGAAAATGGACCAGGATTGTCCGGGGGCGGGTCCCTGGCACCGGCTTCGGGCCCAACGTGTGATGTGCCCTCTCGATTTCCATGGATAGGGGCTCTGGAAGCTGAATATTTTCCAAGATGAGTTGCCTCACAAAGCTGATCATATCTGCGCCCTCCGGCACCCCAGAAATACAGATGTTATTGCGCCTATTCCTGCTCTCAGCATCCTCTGCTCGTGCCTGCAAGTTCTGAACATTTTGGTGGAGGTGTAATATGGTGCGCTCCGGCATCCTCCACTCGCCGATCCACCTCCGAGATCTGCAGCTCTAGGTCTTCTTGCTGCTTTTCTAGTTTAGAGAGATCGGTGCATAGTGCTGTTACGGTGGACCGCATCTCTTTCCTAAAATCCCAGAGTTCAGTCAGTACCAGGGACATCTGCCGCTGGCTCGAGCTCAGGGGTGGTTGCTTAGCCCGGGACCTGCTACCACGCGAGGAGGCCGTGGCTCTAGAGCCCTCGGCTGCCTGAATCTCCCTCTGACAATCCGCCCGCATCTCTGTCCTCGTCCGGGTTAACTCTGGACTGGTCGACCCTCCTCGACATTTCTGGTATCCTCCTCTGGTTGGATGACAAAATTTTGCAATAAAAATTGGAGTTAGAAGAGGATTTGTTCGGGTAAGTGGAGAGTCGATCGAACTATGCGGCCAGTAAGGGGCGTGACGTCACCGAAAGTCCAAAATACACAGTCTTGATGGCAGTCTTCCCTCGCAGGTCCTTCCTCAATGGAGGGAAAACAAGAACAGAGGGCTGGGAGAAGACGGCGTCGGTTACTTCTCATGAACGCCACATCGGCTCCTCCAGCTCTGAAAAATTTAAAGAGGCATTGCTCTTTACTTTCCCGAGCAGGGTCCTGACCTCCGGCTGGACTCATTAGCAATGAATGATGAAGATTAACTTGGGTAAGATCCCGTGTTCCATTCCTCCCAGAGTACTACTCCCACTGCCTTGTTGTGAAGAAGGCCCTGAATATCTGAAGTGAGGAGGTCTGACTGAGTGGTGGAGGGACTGTGCTGCTGCTTGGGTGGACAATTGGAAGGAATCTCCAAAAGGTTGAAAGAGTACACTTCCTGGATAATCCAGAGGACCCATTTATCTGTTGTGATAGACTGCCACTGGTGGTAGAAGCAAGTCAGACGACCCCCACCACTGAGAAGAGGTCCATCTCGGGCAGCTGAGGAGACCTGGACCAGTATCTCAGAGGGTGGCGCTGAGTGCTTTGGCCTTGCACCTTCTGCTGCATCTTCTTTTGCGGCTGAGAAGGCTAGTGTCTTCCTGGGGCTCCTCGGCCTCTTCCTCGAAAGGACTGCCTTTTGCGAAAGGGCAGATGGTTCCTGCCCCTTTGGGGAGCTGAAGGAGACGGCCTGGCTGTTTTAATAGCAGTTCTTGTTTTCTGAGCGGCATTCAGAGCTTGCTGTATCTGAGGGCCAACAGGTAAGAACCATTTAAAGGGATATTCATAACCTGCTGTTGAGCATCAGAAGAAAACCCTGATGTTCTAATCCAGGAGTGCCACATCACAGGCATCCATGGAAGCTTTAAGCTGATGACTATTGGATTCTACGCCTCGAGTAACAGTCTACAGAAGCTCCCTTTTGGAGTCGGACTCTGGGAGATTCTCAACTACAGATCTGAGAGAGTTCCAAAGGACGTACTCATATTGGGAGAAATGTATCTATCTAATGAGAATCCTTACTGATGGGACAAGCTGATGTCTCATGAGGGAAAACAGTTTTGCCATTCTCAGCAAGGACAACTAAAGTATCTGTGATGGGTTGCGATGCTCAGAAAGGTCTCTCCTTGGGACGGGCATACTTCCTGTCTATGGATTTGGCCACAGAAGGAATAAGAGCAGGACTCTCCCATACTGCTTGAGACAAAGTCTTGAAGGAGGGGGGAATCAGAGGCACAAGATTCTTTGGAACACTTGGAATATGGAGGAACTCGAGGCGTGGCAGCCTCAATGGGTCTACAAAGGAAGTCTGCAGAGCTACGGTTGTTTCCATGTTCTTGAAGAGACTGGAAGGAGAGGTCTTCAACCAGGGGTTCTGCTGGGAGAGAGTGTTTTTCTCCTCCAAGCTGTAGAAATGAAAATTACATACCCACTGTAATTCTTGATCTTCTCTTGTATCTTCACCATTCATTACTGTTGGGTGTAAGCGGAGGCAGCACCTGCCTGGGAACTTTTGTTTGGGGGGGGTTGGTCGTGATGGCTGATGTATGGTGTGGGCGCTCAAGATTGGCAGTTTGGTGCTGCAATCCTCCTCTACCCCTGTTCTGCTCTGCTGGACAGAAA
This sequence comes from Neoceratodus forsteri, assembly GCA_016271365.2. Taxonomy (NCBI): domain Eukaryota; kingdom Metazoa; phylum Chordata; order Ceratodontiformes; family Ceratodontidae; genus Neoceratodus; species Neoceratodus forsteri. Next base: position 152,434,989 of record JADMNL010000031.1, on the reverse strand, counting down.
TGAAAAAAGTGATAGAGAGAATTTAAAGATGAGGCAAAAGAGTGGAGGATAGGAAAAAGAAAGATATGAACTGAAAAGGAATAAGCTAATCAGAGGACAGAGAATAGAATTTTTCCAACTGGCCTTAGAGTCTAGTCCTAGGCAGCACAGAGAGAGAGAAAGAAAGGAATAAGAAGAGAAAGATATAAGATACAGAGGGAGAGACCTTTGCCATGCTCAGCCAGTAGACCACTGGCTTATAATCCAGAATAAGAGAATCTGAGATGGACTTGGAGAATATAAAGCATGGTGAAGTCTGACCCTCACTACCCCTAAACCCACATTCGGGATGGAAGTCCTGGAGGATGGCCCTCTCAACCTTGACACTTGGAGGCTTAGCCAAGGGGTAAAAAACCCTTAAAGAGGAGAGGACTCTGTCCAGAAACAACCTCTATAAAGTCAGGGGACAGCAAGAAAGGAAAAGGAGGGAGAAGTCCCTACCGGTCCTCCCACAGGATGTACTGATGAAGTCCTCACCCTTAACGAGTTGATAATGGACCAACAGATCCGTGCCAAGTCATGGAATGGACCCCACAGTGTACCCCACTGAGTTCCCTCCAAGGCCAGAGTGAAAACCCTACCCGCCGCCCTCCTAGGTTGAGCGCTCCGTGACTTTACAGAAGGAAACAGAAGGCCCTGAGGTACAAGGGGAATGCTGCCCTAACTGGCCTCGAAGAGGGTGAGCACGGTGGAGACAGCACCCAGGAGCTAAGGGTGGGCAAAAATCAGTAATGAATGGTGAAGATAGAAGAGAAGATCAAGAATTACGGTAGGTACGTAATTTTCATATCTTCCCCTTTACCAAGCCCCACCAGAGGGACCTGGCACTGCCCTGAGGGAACAGATTCCCTCAGCCTCCGGCGGAGGAGAGACCCTACTGCCATACTAGGTTATACATCGCCTAAGGCTGATCAGGAGGAGGAGGAGGTGTGGCCAGTGGGATGGAAGACACCCCTGTAAATTCCTCCTCGCCCTGCGGAAGAAAAGACAGATCCCCCAGAAGGTTTTTTCTGAGGAAGGGGGTAGTAGAAAAAATTACTCACCTTAGTAATGTTGTTTCTTCTAATGGAGTCTTGCTATATTATGACAATTGCAGTTTGTCCCAGCCTTAGAACTGCTCCGGAGGTGAAAGAGTTAACTTCCATGCCATGCAAGGAACTTAGAGCGCGAGCTCGGTTAGAAAAGCTCTGTCTGGATAATTTCAAACTGAAACTGTCAGATCTTTACGAGCAAAACTCACTAAGGTTCTGTGTGGAAGCTGTAATCTACACTAGCCAACTGGCTACTTAAGTATTAACACATTTTCCTGGTCCCAACACCAAGACTCAAGTCAGGGGACCAGAAAATAAGATAAGATAAAATAAAACACAACACCCAAACACCCCAAAAAGAAGGGGTGGAAAACACAAGATGGGCATCAATAAGTGCCAACACTGAACTGCCCACCCCATCCCTAAAGTAGAAGTTCTGAGAGGGGCAGGCTGGGGGGAAGGTCATAATATAGCAAGACTCCATTAGAAGAAACAACATTACTAAGGTGAGTAATTTTTTTCTTCAAACAACATGAAGTCTTGCTATATTATGACAACTGCAGACTACACAGCAGTACCTCCATGGAGGAGGGACAGAACCTACTTAGGAAATAGCTCTGAAGCACAGCTGTGCTAAATCGAGCATCCCTCCTGGCCTGAATGTCAGGAGTAATGCTTAGTGAAAGTATGTACCGTTTTCCAAGTAGCTGCTTGACATATCTCTAAGATAAGGATGTCCCTGGCCGCAGCTAAGGGCAGCTGTTACTCTGGTAAGTGAGCCCTCAGGCCTGAAGAGAAACTTGCAATTTTGATATAAGGTGGATACAAAGAGACAATCCACCTGGCAATGGATCTCTTAGTGGCAGGTTCCCTTTCCCAACCTCACCATAAGTGAGAAAGAGTTGGAAGAGTCAAACCTGTGACCCTTGAGTACGCTCTATGTAGTAACTAAGGGCCTCTTAACATCTAAGCTGTGCAGCCTCCTCTCCTGAGAGGAGGAATGGTCAGTGAAGAACACTGGAAGAGAAATAGATTAAGGTGAAATCTAAACCACCTTAGGCAAAACTTCCTGTTGGTCCTGAGGACTACCTTATCCCTGTGAGAAACAAAGTCAGTCTCCACTGACAAAGCTTGCAACTCACTTATGTGCCTGGCAGAAGTGATGGCTACTAGAAACACAGTTTTCCAAGTCAAGTACTTAAGCTCTGCCGAAGACAGAGGTTCAAAGGGGGGTTGCTTTAGCTGAACAATGCAAACATTAAGATCCCAGGCAGGGGCAGAGTCCCTGAATGGTGGATTGGTATGAAGCAATCCCCTGAAAAACTTGGAAAACACAGGGTGAGCAGAGAGAGAAGAGGGCTTTCCTGCTGAAATAAAAGCAGAGACAGCCGCCAAATGCACTTTCAGGGTAGCTGGTCTCAGTCCCAAAGAATTAAGATGGACCATATAGTCCAAAACAGTAGGCAAATCAGCAGATTCCGGGGAAATATGCTTCCCAGAGCACCATATGGAAAACCTTTTCCATTTAGAGTTATAAGCAGCCCTAGTGGAAGGCTTCCTAGAAGCTTTCAAGATATCGAGTACACCTTGAGAAAGTTGTAGATCAGCAAACTCTAACTCCTCAAGAGCCAGGCCTTGAGGTTGAGGGATTTGAGATTCGGATACCAAACTCTCCCCTGGGCACAGGTTAACAAATTGTGGTTCCTGGAGAGACACAGGGGAAGATGGACTGCTAAGGACAGACTGAGAGGGTACCAGGGCTGTCTGGCCCAATCTGGAGCAATCAGAATCATCTTGCAGGGCTGAGATCTGATTTTGACTGGCACCTTGAACAGGAGAGGGAAGGGGGGGGAAGGCATAGAGAAACTTCCCTTCCCAATCGAGGAGGAAGGCATCCAGGGGGACTGAGCCCAACACTGGGAGCCTGCAACAAAAAAGTGGAAGTTGATGATTGTCTGGGGCTGCAAAAGATCTATCTGAGGGTGCCCACCTGGCAAAAACTATCCCAGTACTCGAGGATCCAATGACCATTCGTGATGGCCCTGGGAAATCCTGCTGAGAGCATCTGCCAGGACATTGTCCTTGCCTGGGGGTGAACTGCCATGAGGGAGGTGTTCAGGGAATAAGCCAGAGACCACAACTTCATTGCCTCCGGTGCACGAGGCGAAGACCGACTGCCCCTTGTTTGTTGATGTACCACATTGTAGTGGTGTGTTGTCTGTTCTGACCTGTACCACTTTGTTCTGAACAGATGCAGAAAAACCTGAAGTGCTAGAAAACAGCTCTGAGTTCCAACAGATTGATGTGGAGCAGAGATTCCTGAGGACCACAATCCCTGGGTGGAGGTCGCCCATGTGAGCTCCCCATCCCAAAAGGGACGCATCTGTAGTAAGGGTCAAGGAGTGAGATAGAGGGATGAAAGGAACCCCTTGTCTCAGATGGCTCTGATCCTGCCACCACTGAAGGGCCTGGATCAGGGTTGGAGTTACTGGGATCAACTTGGATAGGGGATCTCTTCTTTGAGACCAAAAGGCTCTCAAATGGAACTGAATGTCCCTCATCTGAAATCTTGCTCCTTGCACTACGACTGTGGAAGCAGCCATGTGTCCTAGGAGCTGTAGAAAATGCCTTGCTGGTCGAGAGACCTGCAGGGTGAAGGAGGAGCCAAGGCCACAGGGGTCCTTACCCTTTCTAGGGAAGGAAGGCTCTGGCCTGCTTTGTGTCAGTTCTGCGCCTATGAAGGTGAGTACCTGGACAGGTTCTAAAACTGACTTTGGAAGATTGAGAAGAGCCTAGAGGTAAGCAGCTGCTGGGTAACCTGCAGGTGTGGTTGACCTGGTCTGAGACTGACCCACAATGAGCCAGTCGTCTAGGTAGGAAAGATGGCAATCTTTGCCTTCTTAAATTAGCATCTGCTACCGCCAGGCATTTTGTGAATACCCTTGGGGCAGAGGTGAGCCAAGGCATTGCTCTGAACTGATAATGGCCTGAGGGCAGTTGAATCTGAGGTACTTTGGTGGGAGCTTCTGATAAGAACATGGAAGTAGGCATCCTTGAGGTCCAGGAAGCTAGCCAGTCCCTGGCCTTGGGGAGGTAAATCATTCCCAAAGTCACCATTTTGAATTTTGGTTTTAAAGGGTGCTTGTTCAGATATCTTAGGTCCAGGATGGGCCGCCATTCTCCTGTCTTTTTGGGGTAAGAAGTACCTGGAGTACAGTCCCTGCCCTGGTGTAGGGGAGAAACCCTTCCTACAGCTCTGAGAGCCAGGAGGGTTGAGACTTCTGTTTCCAAAGCAAGAGTCTCTAGAGGATTTGCAGGTGGAAAAGATCGGATTCTCATCTTTGGAAATTTTTTGAAGCTGAGAACCAGACCCTGGCTTACTACTTCCAGGACCCACTTGTCTGAAGTTAAAGACTCCCAGTCCTGGACAAAGTAAGCCAGCCTGCCCCCCTACAGGTAATGGAGAATTGGCCCTGGGCATCCTATCAGGGTGCTTGTTTGGCAGGGGCTTTAGGCTGAGGGGTGGGAGCAGGCCTGTTCATACCCCGTCTGCCTCTCCCTCTGAAGAACCCCCTCTGAACGCAAGCTGAAGAGGAGGCCTGGGTTTGGTAAAAAGGTCTGTGAAAAGGCCTGCCTCTACCCCTGGGGGGCTGCCTCTGAGGAGTGGCTTGCCGTTCCTTGGCTTGTGCACTCCTGTAAGTGGTTCTATATTCATCCATTTTCTTCATATAACTCTCTGTCTGCTCCCCAAACAGAGAATTTCCCAACACAGGAAAATCCATGGCCTTAACCTGGGTATCCTGTGACAGACTAGTACACCTGAGCCAAGCCAATCTACGAAAAGCCACAGATGTAGCCATGACTCTAGAGGATACATCATTAGAATCCACTGCAGCATGGAACTGCACCTTAGATGCCTCAATACCATCAGCAGCCACCTGTTCCAGCTCCTTGGCAAGCTGGCCAGGGGCCTGTTTGGCTAAGGCCATGACAGTATCCCATCTAGATTTCTGGTATCTTGCAACATAGGCCATATAATTTGCCTGTCTTGAGTCCCAAGGACGCTGCCATGTATTGTTTTTAGCCATGGCATCAATCTTCCTGAGTCCATGTCAGGAGGATGTGAAGCCAGGAATATTAGCCTTATCACAGGCTGCAGCCTGAACTACTAACATGGCTGCATTGCTGTGAAAGAAATTCTGTATCACGACCTGACAAGGTGTACCTCCTGTCCATCTTTTATCCACAGGAGGCACAGAATTAGGAGCTTTTAAATTGTTATTGTTTGTTTCTGAAGGATTTATGTAAAGGAATAGACAATCTCCTGGACTCTGGGATATCCATCATCTCCACAAAGTCAGGCTCCTCTTGCTCATCCACAGCTTCCTCCAAAGGGAGCTGGAGGGTTTCAACAACTTTTATAAAACAGAAAATGAGAAGGGACTCAGAAAGCCTGGGGAGACTCTCTAAAGGTCTGTCTGGGGAGATGTCTGGTTCAATGGGCACATCCAGACTTTCAAAGTCACATTCACACTGTTCATAATCCCCTCCCCTCCTCTGGTTCATAAAACTCCTCTATATCATATTCTTGAACGGTGGAACCAGCCGAACTGACCTTTTGCCAGATAGTGGCGGTTCGGACGGAACCGAGGAAAGCGACTGGACAATTTGGATCGCTTTGGCTATCTCTGCAGCAGTTGGAGAAGGAATTTTGGACTCCACACCTGCTGATTTTCTAGTTCTCTTTGCTGGAACTGGCTCCTCTGAGTCAGCCTTTCGTTTGCCCGAGGAAGTCTCGCCCTGGTCAGAGGGAACTCCCTCCGGTTCGGTTGGCACCGAACCGGGCTGACCATCCGGGTCAGTGGACTTTTTGGCCTCTCGTTCCCTGAGCCTACCAACTCTCTTATCTAGGGTAGCTGCAGGGAAATTCTTGCAAATCTGGCAGTCTGCATTGAGGTGGTCAAACCCCAGACAATAAACACATGTGGTGTGTGGGTCAGCCTTGGCAAAGACTTCCCACAAACATCACAGTGTTGAAACCCAGTGGGTCGGTTTTCTTTTGGGTTTCTCAGACATAATGCCAGCCCTAACCTTAAAAACTTGCCCTTTTAGCGGCAGTACCAGGCAAGACACCTTTATCGGTTCCTAACATGTATCACGGGTATTGGAAAAAAACGTAATAAATCCATTTTTTTTAGAACCGATAAGAACCGGGAACCGCACTCTAAAATAGTAACTTTAGTTTTAAATGAGTTTTAAACCCACTGATTGGTTCAAAACCGAACCGATAACTTACAAGTTCCACACAGACAAAACCTTCATTTACTTACGGTTACCACAGATAGAGCTTGAACCGAACGGTTTTGCGGTTAAAATAAAACTATTCTCGGTTAAATCCAACCGAGAAAACACTTTTTAAACCGAGAAATGAACCGAGCAGAAGGAGAAATCTCCAGAGCGACTGTTCACTGAGGCGGAGTAAAGAATCTGACAGTTCAAGTTTGAAATGACACAGATAGAGCTGCTCTCGTGCCAAAATTCTATTTTGGAATGGTTTTAACCATTTCACTCCGGGGCAGTTCTAGAGCTGGAACAAACTGCTAATGTCTATAATATAGCAAGACTTCATGTTGTTTGAAGCAGCTGTCTCCAATTACAGCTTGCGGCTGTTTCTAGCAGAAGAGAACTGGTTGCAGAGCAAGAAACAGAAATCCAGAACTACAGATTTTACTAGTTTCCTCCCTCCCACCCTCCACCATACCTCTCAACTGTCACACATTACGAGGTATGTCACTCATTTTCTCCCTCAGAAACCCTCTGTCCCACATTGAGAAGGAGACATGCAACACTGACCACTGAGACGTTTAAGCAGAAATGTATAAAAATATAAGATGCTAGGTTATCAGCAAACATTATAAATATTGGTGCACTTATTTCCACAGTATTCTGAGCTTGCAATGTTATGTTTGATGATGTGTCACACATTTTGTCCACTTGTCACACATTTGGGTGATAAAAGGTTGAAAGGTATGCCCTCCACCCAAAGCCAGTTCTAGTTTTATAGCCACTGAATTTGACCGACAACAGGAACTTCCTGTTTGGAAGTAGGAAGGGAAAGATCACTGAGACACAACCTTGAAGGAACCTAAAAATAAAACACTCTATCTCTCTCTCTCCCCCAAAAGGCAGCTGCAGGTCTGAATCCAAGCACGGAGGAAGGAGACTACTGAAGACTACAGTAGTTCCTGTCCCAGAACAGGAAGGGTGAGTCTCATAAGGACACATAGGCAGTAGGAAAGTAAGTGTAAAAATGCATAGAGGGAGGAGACAATAAGCATACAAAGCAACAGGAGAGGGGACACAAAATAAGTCAAGATGGGAGTGGTGCAGTGCAATGGCTGTGGAGCAACAGTGTTCCGGGAGACATTCTGGAGGCTGCGATGCTGCCCTGTTTGCAGGCACCTCTCTGGTCTGAGGGAGGAGGTTGCCCATCTACAGGCTGACCTGGCTAGGATTCATGAAACCTCTTCCCCCACCCAGGGACCACCACCATTACCTCAGAGGTTGCCAAAGAAAGGCGCGGTTGGACCAAGGTGGGCTCATGGAGGGAGAGGGTGGTGGAACAGAGGTGCAATCCTCCAGTTGTAGCTCTCTACAATTCATATGTTGTTCTGGCAAACAGTGGTTCCTCTATGGAGGCACCTGCAGTGGAGACCAAGGAGGATGCTGGGAACCTCCACAAAGGAGACCCACCGGAGGGTGGCATGAGACCCCACAGGGGAAGGAAACTCCTGGTGGTGGACTCAATCATTAGGGGGGTAGACGTGGGGGAGGAAGGGGATAGGGAGGTAAAGTGCCTGCCTGGCGCCACGGCTTGGAGGGACAGGAAGCGAATCCTCAGGATCACAAGAGCAGCTGCACAGGGGAGGGAGCTGGATGTGATTTTCCACCTAGGGACAAATGACCTGGCTGTAAATGGGATCAGAGCGGTGCAAGAGGAGTTTGTGGAGTTGGGGAGCGGCCTTAGACAAGTAGCGTGTAAGGTAACCTTCTCGGAGGTGCTGCCTGTCTATGGCAAGGATGATGCTAGGGTATTCCACACCATGGGATTCAATGAATGGTTGAAAACTGGTGTGGAGCTCAGGTTTTGGCTCATTGGGGACTGGGGAGCCACCTGGAGGATGCAGGCTTATACTGGCACGATGGTCTGCATCTGTCCAGGGGGTTCCAGGATCCTAGGTGACAGGTTTAAATGCTTCATTGGCAAGCATTCAAACTAGCGGGGAGGCACTGAAAAGGGGCAGGAAATCCCAGCCTCCCCACAAAGGCGCAGTAGTTAGAGGTAAACACCAAGGCAGAAGAAGTCAGTAGGGAGCAGGACAGGGATAAATGCAGAAAAAGGTGTTAAGGACAGGGATGGGGCTAAAAGGGGTAAGGCCATAAAAAATAAATGGAAGGTGATGAGTACCAATGCCCGTAGTCTGTGCAACAAGCTCCCTGAACTAGTGGCCTTAATGGAAGAGGGATGCCTGGATATTGTGGCAGTCACTGAAACATGGTACACAGAGAACCATGAGTGGGATTCAACATACCAGAATACACAGTCTACAGGAGGGACAGGGTGGGTAAAAGAGGAGGAGGAGTAGCTCTCTATATAAGGGAAGGGATTAAAACAACAGAACTAAAGAGTAAACAGGAAGTTGATGAATCACTATGGGTCACCCTGGAGACAGGAAATGGCACCACAATCCGCATGGGGGCTGTGCACACACCCCCATCTCAGGGGGAAGAAATGGACATGGAAATGATAGAAGGCATCCTTAAAATGGCAGAAAAAGGGAGATATTGTTGATGGGGACCTGAATATGCCAGATGTTAACTGGAGTACTTTGCTGCAGGCACACCCGAGAGCAGGGTCATTCTTGATGCCCTACAGGGGGCATGCCTCAGACAGCTAGTGTTGGAACCCACTTGGGAGGGAGCAATCTTAGACCTGGTACTCTCAAATGGGGAAGGAGAAAGGATCTCAGATTTAGAAATGGGTAGTCATCTGGGAACAATTGACCACCAAACAGTGTGGTTCATAATAAATACAGCCATAGAGTCAAGCCATAAAAAAACAAGTGTATTGGACTTTAGGAAGGCTGATTTTGGGGAAATGAGAGAGTGTCTTAGAAAAGCATTAGCAAATGGGCAAGACGGAGGGGTGGAGGAACAATGGGGAATAATCAAAACAGCCATCACAGAGGCAACAAGCCTTTGTGTGAAGCAAACCAATAAAACAAAACAAAGGGAAAAAAAACTATGGTTCTCAAAAGAGGTGGCAGGGACGGTTAAGAAGAAAAGGACAGCATTCAGGAAATATAAGGAAACACAGAAGGAGCAGGACAGAGAACTTTATCAGTTAAAGCAGAAGGAGGCAGGGAAGGTAGCCAGAACAGCAAAGGCACAAACTGAGGAAAAGATAGCCAACTCTGTTAAGGGGGATAAAACTTTTTATAGGTATATTAGGGAGCGAAGAGAGACCAAGGTAGGGATACAGAGACTTAATAAAGGGGAGGGAATGTAGGCAGAGGGTGACAGTGAAAAAGCAGGGATACTGAACGAATATTTCTGCTCAGTATTCACAACAGATGAGGAGGGGGAGGTGCCTAAACCAAACAAGGGAGAAACTCTGAATAGGGGGGTCGATACCAGTCCATTCACAGAAGAAAGGGTTTTGTAAGAACTCTTGAAACTGAGGGTGGACAAAGCAATGGGGCCTGATGGTATTCAGCCAAGAACACTAAAAGAACTAAGGGTAGAACAAGTAACACCACTGACTACCCTCATTAACAAATCATGGGAGGATGGAGTGGTAACTGAGGACTGGAGGAGGGCAAATGTGATTCCACTTCACAAAAGTGGGAGCAGGGCAGAGGCAGGAAACTACAGACCAATTAGTTTGACTTCAGTGGTAGGGAAAATGATGGAATCACTTCTGAAGGAAAGAATTGTTGAGTACCTAGAGGCCAGTGGGGCACAGGACCCAAGGCAGCATGGTTTCACGGCAGGAAGGTCATGTCAAATGAACCTAATAGATTTCTTTGACTGGGTGACCAAAGTAGTAGACCAGGGAGGGGCTGTGGATATGGCCTACCTAGATAAGACATTCGACACAGTCTCACACAAAGATTAATATACAAGTTAGCCAGCCTTGGAGTGGGTCCCAAGGTGGTATCCTGGGTGAAAAACTGGCTAGACAACAGGACGCAAAAGATAATAGTAAAAGGAGTCCACAGTGAAGAAAGGAAGGTAACTAGTGGGGTACCGCAGGGTTCGGTACTGGGACCAGTCCTCTTTAATATCTTTATAAGTGGCATTGGTGAGCACCTTGAAGGAAAGGTATGCCTCTTTGCAGATGAGACAAAGATCTGCAATAGGGTTGATACACAAGGTGGGGTGGAAAGAATGAAAAGGGACTTGGCAAGGTTGGGGGAATGGTCAAATACGTGGCAGCTCAGATTCAATGCAAAGAAGTGCACGGTAATGCATCTGGGAAACAAAAACCCAGGGGAAGAGTACACAATGGGGCGTGAGTTAGTAACAACAACAAAAATCGAAAGAGACCTAGGAGTAATTATATCAGATGTCCTAAAGGTGGGCAAGCAATGTGAGAAGGCAGTAAGGAGGGCTGGGGGGATACTGGGATGCATAGGGAGAGGCATCAACAGTAGAAAACAGGAAGTTGTTATCCCTCTCTACAGACAGTTAGTGAGACCCCCATCTGGAGTACTGCTTGCAATTCTGGAGACCCCATCTCTGCAAAGACAGACAGAGTGGAGGCTGTTCAGAGGAGGGCAACTAAAATGGTGCAAGGTCTGCACCAGAAGACATACGAGGAGAAACTAAAGCAGCTTAATATGTATACCCTTTAGGAAAGGAGGGAGAGGGGGACATGATAGAAACTTTCAACTATCTCAAGGGAATTAACAAGGTACAAGAGGGTAGTATCTTTCAGAAGAAGAGATGTGCAAGAACAAGGGGGCACAATTTGAAGATGGGGGGACGGCTCAGAGGTAATGTTAGAAAGTATTTTTTCACAGAGAGAGTTGTGGATGCATGGAACAGCCTTCCTGAGGAGGTTGTAGAGTCAGGAAGAGTGGGAGAATTCAAGAATGCATGAGACAGGCATAAGGCAATTCTAGTAGGGGGGCAGGAGCAATTAAGCTGTTGATTAACTAGAATCTGCAGCTTATCCATCAGGTAGAGAAATGGGCTGACTGGGTGGGCCAAGCAGTCCTTATCTGCCATCAAATTCTATGCTTCTATGTTTCTAAGGTGGAGGAAATCACCCTATGCTGGACAACGGACGACAATCTAGACAGGCAAAGCCACATCCGCCTAATGCAGACTGCTGTCCCTACCAGTCTGGAAGCCACCTCACTGGTGTCATACGATGCCATTGCCTGGTGCCTTGCAAGCCCCAGGCCCTGTGCAGAGAGGGCAATGGCTTGCCTAGATTCCTCCGAATCAGGCAATGATGCTAACACTTGTGCCAACATTGACCACAGACGCCTGCTGCAGGCAGCATAGTGAGTCTGATGTGACAGGATGCAGAGCAGCATGCGAGCTAAAGAAAAAACTCTTCTTCCCCACCAGTCAAACTCAGTGGAATCTGGATCCAGTGGTCGGTTGTGCGTCGGGTGTTGTAGCCCGGAAGGAATATTTAGAGCCGTAACCACCGAGGGTGGGTGAGGCAGAGAACCAAGAGACTCCTGGGGAGCGTGATACCTCCTCCTGTAGTCTGCTGGGAATGAGGTGGCTGGTGACTGCCAGGTGTGGATTGACGCTTCCTGGAAGAGAATAGGCCAGGAAGGTACCACAAGGTGGTTTGTAATGAATTTGCTAAAAAAGGAGCATGTCTCTTGCTCGGTACTGCATCTTCCCACATCGGAAATGTGATGCTCCTGAATCAACCTCAAAAGGAATCGCTGATATTCAGTGAAATCAGCGTCGGAGGAAAGGTGGACAAAAATTCCTCTTCCTCAGATGAGGAAGCAGAGGAGCTTGGATGTTCAGAGTCCTCCTTGGGCGGTGGAGACAGGCGAGAAACCTGCTCGTCCATGGCTCTAACATACCTAGAGAAGGCCGCCGCAGTAGTCCTGAACATCTCCCAGGTTAAGGGTCCCATAGGGCCCACATGGCCTGGGAGAGGGGGAGATGTCTGTAGAGGGATTGGGGAAGGGCACCTGACAAAGTGCCCAGCCTCCGAGACCTCATAGTAGATCCTCCCGCATGGGGGGTTCTGGTGGTCGACTCAGTCAGTGGATGCTGCAAATGTGAAAACTAATCCTGTCTGAGCCCGAGGGGGATTCTGTCCTGTGGTGTGACCGGGGTTGCATGGTTCCAGAAGGGCAAACCCCAGCGCTGCCCACCAAGGGCACCGCTGGAGCCTCAGAGGAAAGGCGAGGTTCAGCACGGAGACGCCTCCCCACACCCCACAAGGTAGTGGAAGAGGGTCCCCGTGATTCACCCCGGCTTCTCAACCCCTTGGACTTCGAAGCTGCCCTCTTCCTCGAGCCCAGTGCTAAGGGGTACCCTAATCCCGCAGGCCCGCCGAGGGAGACCGCAGAAGAGGAGGTCTCCGTCCCAACCGCAGTAGCCAAGACAGCACCAGAGATGGCAGCTGCCCCGGCATCCAAGGTCGGGACCATCGCTCCAGGCACCCCAGAACTGCTATCCGCCGCTGCACCCCCAAATCCGGGGTCCCCGAGAGACGAGCAGTAGGGTGCCTGGTGTCGCGTCCACGGGGGGCTCCCTGACCCGGAGGAGTCGGGACGCCAATCTGGATCGGCCAGCGAGTCGGTCCCATCCAAAGAGTAGACCACACACACCGACAGACTAGCGACTCCGGGAGCCCCCATGCCAATGGTGCTGTGAACAGCCCTGCCATGGGACATAACCCCACCCGCAGCACCACCCTGCTCACCAGTGCAGAGTCTGCTGGTGCCGGGCCCAGCAGATGTGGACCTTAACACCGGGGGAGCCTGCACCTCCGAGGAGGTGACTGCCATAGCTGTGCTCCCGACCTGGCTCTACAGGGAACCAAGCCGTTCCCTCAGCACCGTGGAAGAACCCTCCTCTACGGCAAGGCTAGAATCAAAAGAGGTGGCTTCCTCCTCACTGGGCTGTATAGATCCGGGAGGGGAACCGGAGGGGTCAAGAGTTCTCGCCATAGCATCCCTAGAACGACGCTGTCCTCCATAAGTCAGCAGGGCTCTGCCGACTTTAAATGCGCAGATCTCAAGAACGCGGCAGTCCATGGAGAGACAGGTGTCGCAATTATCCATATCATGATTGGCACCCAGGCAACGATGGCAAATGTCATGCTGGTCTATAACGGAATAATGCCGGCCACAGGGGCACAGACACATGGAGGCATGGCCTGCTTTGGATTTCTTCCTAGCCCCCGAACCAGTCATGACGCCGAAAACAATTTACAAAGAAACCATAAAAATAGATCCGGCGCCATCGGTAAGAAATTTAAAAGAAACGAGCTTAACTGGCGTCAGGTGGATACTCAGAATCAGAATGAAGGAAAACTTCATTGTAGGAAAACATGGCATCAAATTGTAGAAAAGGCCTTCTGACACAGCAAACTTATGGTCACTCGCACAGCAGATGCTACCCGACAGCGGAAAAACAGAATTGGGGTGGAGGAGGAATCTAGCGGCACCCAACAGCCAACCCTCGCGCCATGCAGTACGTCGAGGCACCAACCCCCGAAAAGCTCTCAGGTAGCTGCAGCTCCTGCCACACCCAGCAGTAATGAATGGTGAAAAGTGACAGGGGAAGATCAAGTCATCGCTGCCATCTTCAGAGATAATAAAATAAGGATCAGAGTCGACTCGTGTTCCACATCTGCCCAGGAAAAGTCAGGAGTTCCCCTGCAAGGCCGAAACCCGGCATAGGTAGGGGATACACAGGTGACACTGGGACCAACATCATGCCTAGCACCAAAGCACCTGAAACTGCACACGGCACTGAAGGATCCGGTAACAACGCCTGGGAAAGCCTGCCAGACCTGGAAAAGGAGAGGGAAGGTAGTGGTACCTATGCCGGCCCCTGTGAGGAGGGAAAGCAGGTGGAACTAGCATCGGAGGTGCAGATACTATTGAGGGAAGAGATTCCATCACTGGCACCAAGCGCGCATCCTAACCCAAAGGCCCCATCCACGGCCCAGAGGCCCCCAGGCTAAGAACTTACCGTAACAGTAGATCTTCGAGAGAGGCTCTTGCAGTAGGTATTCACATATAGGACTATGCCGCCAGGCCTCAGGACCCCACGGCAAACTTCTAGCTAGCAGTCTCTGGCAGGGGACCGCCCCCATGTCAGGTGACCGGCGTCATGCAACGTCGGTATAAAGGGGCGGTCCCCCACGCCCGCCTTCCAGTTCTTTCCCGCCAAAGGAGGCAAGACAAGAGAGGAGAGGATATTCCCCCCCCCCAGAAATGAAGCAAAGAAACTTAGGGGGACGGAGGGTGGGAAGGTAACACATACCACAAGAGCCTCTCTTGAAGATCTACTATTACGGTAAGTTCTTACATAAGTGTACTATCTTACTTCGAGAGGGCTCTTGCAGTAGGTATTCACATATAGGACTGAGTCCCAAGCAGTCTGGAACAAGGAAAAGCACTCAGGAGGAAGACTGTCATCCATAATATAAAACCTCAGGGCTGAACAGGTCTCATGAGAGGAGACCTTGTAGGACAGCTACCCGAAGCCTGCTCTGCGGCAAGAGGCAATGTCCAAACTGTAGTGTTTCATGAAGGCACAGACAGAAGTCCAAGCTGCGGCTGCACAGATGTCTGCCGTTGACACATTCTTGAAACAAGCAGCAGGAGCAGCTACTCCTCTGGTGGAGTGACCTCTGACTTGACCCAGGTCTTGTTGTACTCGTCATAACAGAAAGTGGCAATTCGCCAACCATTTTGAGAGGCACTGCTTAGAAACAGCATTGCCTTCTCTTTTGTGAGCGAAAGAGACAGAGAGCTGATCAGTCCTCCTGAGATCCTTAGTCCAATTGGTGCAGTATCTCAGGATTCTGCAAACATCCAAAGTATGTTAAGAGGTATTCCCCTTGATTGGGGTGTTGCGTAAAGAAAGCCGGTAGCTCAATTGATTGGTTCAGCGTAGATTCAGCCACCACCTTCGGGAGAAAATACAGGTTACTCACCTGTAACAGGAGTTCTAGGAATGGTATATGTTGTTCATCCACACTGTCTGGCAGGTTCCTTGCCGCTTTAAATCTTGCCGGAAGGTCTTCAAGCTGGCTCCTCCCACCCACCCGGGTGGTAAAACTCTCGGCTCCGCCCCATGACGCCAGATCTGGCCCGCTGGCAAGCTCAGGCAGCGCCAGCCGGGAGGTTAGAAACAGGATGAACAACATACCATTCCTAGAACTCCTGTTACAGGCAAGTAACCTGATTCTAGGGACATGGATATGTTGTTCATCCACACTGTCTGGCAGACTCCTAGCAGTTCTCCGGGAGGAGGGAGTCAAGGCGCACACCCCCTACTTAGGGAATAGAGACTGGAGAACCGAGGCCCCAAAACCAGCATCCCGGCGTGACTCAAGGTCGATGCGGTAATGGGTAATGAAGGTGTGTGCTGACTTCCAGGTAGCAGCCCTGCAGATTTCCTGGATAGGGACGTCCCTGGAAGCAGCCACCGATGCAGCAGTATGGACGGTAGAATGAGCTCTTATCCCTCTGGGAGGCTCCATGCCCGCCAACTTGTAGCAGAGATCTATGCAGGAGGTGACCCACCTGCTTATCGCCCACTTGGCTGCAGGTCTGCCAGGTGCGGCTTCAGCGTAGGGTGACAAAAAGCTGGCGTAACCTCTCCTGAATTTCAGCCAGGCGCCCTTATAATAGCTGCAGCCTTCTAGGGTCCAAAGTATGGAGCCTGTATTCGGCCTCCGAGGTGTGATTGGGGTAGAACACCGGCAGAGTCAACACCTGGTTAAGGTGAAACTCCGACACCACCTTCGGAAGGAATTTCGGGTGGGGGCGCAGGACAACCTTGTCCCTGTGGAAGACCAGGTAAGGAGACTCAATGCAGAGCGCCTGGAGTTCTCCCATCCTTCTGGCTGACGTGATAGCCACCAAGAAGGCGGTCTTCCACGACAGGTGAGAGATCACACCTGTGCATTGGTTCGAATGGCTTGCCCATGAGCTTTGCCAGTACCAACAGTAGATCCCACGGAGGTGGAGGTTCTCGCACCGGAGGGGAAATGTGATCAAGGCCTTTGAAAAAGCGCCAGACCACCTTCTCCTGCGCCACCGACTGCCCCCGCCCGCGCCCGGTAAGCAGAGATGGCTGCCAGGTGCACCCTTAGGGTCATCGACCTGAGCCCTTGACTAGAAAGGGATCATAAATAGTCCAAGATGCTTGCCAAAGGACAGGAGGAAGGGTCCAAGCCCTTGCCCTGACACTAAATGGAAAATCTCTTCCATTTGAAGGCATAGCATTTCCTGGTCGACTCCTTACGGGATGCCTCAACAACATTGAGGACCTCGTCGGAAAGACCCAAGGCCTGGAACTCTAGCCATTCAGGAACCAGGCTGTCAGGTGCAGGGATTGAAGGTCCGGATGGAACACCTTCCCCTGACTGACAGAGCAGGTCCAGGCGAGCTGGAAGCTGCCTCAGGAGCCTGGAGCTGAGGCTGAGGAGATCTGGGTACCAGAACTGGCAGGGCCAGTCTGGGGCTATCAGAATCACCTGCGCCTTGTCCCTCCTTGCTTTGAGAAGCACCTTGTGAATCAAGGAAATGGGGAAGTAGAAGAGGCCCGAGGTCCACAGCCTCGAAGGCATCCCCTGCAGCGAGCCCTGCTGAGGGGGCGGCATGAAACAGCTCAGCTGCTGCCTCCCTGGAGGCAAACAGGTCCACCTGAGGTGTGCTCCAGTGGGAGAACAGATCTTGTACTACCTCCGCAGGAGAGACCACTGTGAGATGCAGCCCTATCCGCTCAGGGCATCGGGCCAGGGTGTTGGAGGCCCTGCCACATGAATGGCTAGGAGATCCACCTCCAGGCTGCACACGAGTGACCAAATGCGGAGAGCCTTGCATAGAAGCATGGAACGCGCCCGCCTCTGGCGTTTAGGTAGTACATGGTCGTGGTATTGTCCGCCTGGACTCGGACCACTTGACCCCGGAGAAACAGAGCAAAGGTGGTGAGAGCTAGGCGGACCGCTTCGAGCTCCAGCAGGTTGATGTGGCATCGGGACTCCTGCGGGGACCAGAGGCCGTGCACTCGGTGTTCCCCCAGATGGGTACCCCAACCCATCAGAGAGGCATCGGTCGATAGAGAGACTGTCGGCCGGGCGGACAAACGGGATGCCCTCCTGCAGATGAGATGGAACGGTCCACCACCGGAGAGCGCTCCACATCCCTGGGTCACCATCACTAGCTGGTCCAATGGATCGCAGCCGTTGAGACCACTGGCTGGCCAGTCCCCACTGAAGGGGGCGCATGTGCCAGCGCGCCCAACGGACCACACTGGTACAGGCCGCCATGAGATCCAGGAGGCGCAGGAAGTCCCGGGCAGGGCGCGATTGCCCAAACAGAAATGACTGGGCAAAGGAGGTAAGAACCTCGGCCTTGTCCGCCGGGAGCCGTGCTCTGGCTCGAAAAGAGTCAAGCTCTGCCCCAATAAACAGAATCACCTGCTTCGGCTCGAGTTCCGACTTGGCCTCGTTGATAAGAAGGCTGACTTGAGAGCAAACCTGGAGGGCCAGATCTCTGGACCGCTCCACCTCCTGTCTGGAGGGGCTGCTATCAGCCAATCGTCCAGGTAAGGGTACACCTGGACCCCCGGCGCCGCAGGAAAGCTGTCACCACTGCAATGCATTTGGTGAAGACCCTGGGAGCTGGAGACAGGCCGAAGGGCATGGCTCGGAACTCGAAGAGGGATCGCTTCGTTCGAAAGTGAAGGCATCTCCGATGTGACGGACGGATAGGGACCTGAAAGAACGTGTCCTGCAGGTCCAGAGAGCAGAACCACATGCCGTGTTCCAGGGATGGTATTATCTGAGCCAGAGTGACCATCCTGAAGGTTCGAGACCTTAGGAACTTGTTCAGGTCGTGTAGGTCGAGAATGGGGCGCCAGCCCCCCGTCCGTTTCGGAACCAGGAAGTACCTGGACACAAACCCCGGGTCTGAGGGAGGGTCCACCACCTCCCTGATCACCTCCTTTTGGAGGAGGAGAGCGATGTCGGCCCGACGAGCCGACAGTGAGGCTGCGGACCCCGAGGCCCCCCGAGGTGCGACGGCTCTGAAGGGCGGGGCCTGCTCGAATTCTAGAGGCAGGCCTTTTACCACCGCCTCCAGTACCCACCTGTCCGTGGTAATAACGGACCAGGCGGAAAGGAAGTGCCGGAGCCGTCCCCCCACGGGGGGAACCTGAGGTGAGGTGACGGGGTTGGGGGCGACACCCCTCAGCCCGTCACTGGGCAGGCTTGGAGGAGGGACTGGCGAGGGACCTCCTGGGCCTTTACCTCCCTGCTTCCTGTTGGAGAAGCCCTGGGCTTGGTTTGGATGCCAAGCCGAGCCTGCTAGCCGGACGTTGCTGGGCGGACTGGCGCAGGGCAGGAAGTAAGAAAGGGCTAGGCTGTGGTTTGCGCCTTTGTCCTCCTGAGCGAAGAGACTGAGTCAAGGTAGCATTGGACCTCGATCCTCTGCAGGTGACCTTCCACCCCAGGGTCAAGAGGTCAGTCCCAAAAAGGAACATCCGCCAACTTGTGCTCGTATCCGGACGTAAAGGTGGATATCCTCAGCCAAGCCCGAAGACGCCATAGCCACTCGGCCGCCACAGACCTGGCACATGAGTCCCCAATGTCTCAAAGCAGTCTGGAGCTGTGTTTGGCCACTGCCCTGCCCCGCACCTGCCTGACCGTAGTCTGCAGATCCGCTGGAAGATGAGGGACAACCTCATCCAGGAGCCCAACAGGGCATGAGAAAATGTGCCATGAGGATGGCCGAACTGGCCTGGCGAAGGCCAAGAGAGGATGCAGCATAGACTTTTCGCCCCGCATAGTCCAATTTCTTGGACTCCTTGTCGGGAGGTTTGTCCACATCCCTAGCGTTCCCGGCACGCCGGAAAACGCTGTCGGTAACCAACCCCTTAGCCGAGGGGTGTTCCGAAAAACCGGACAGGGAACCGGTAGGGACTGCATACTTCCTGGTCATCCTGGCCGAAGGCGCAGGACAGGAAGCAGGGTGCTGCCAGAGCTCCAAGGCCAGACCCACTATGGCCTCGGCCTCCGTAGGGGAATCCCCTCAGTCCAGAATCTCCGTGAGGGGATACCTGGCCCGTTAAGAAACAGGTTCGGGGTTCATCCCGGTGGACTCCTGAGATGAGCCAAAGCAATCCTAGGAAGGACGAAGGGCTATCGTCCACCGACTGTCCTCTTGAGGTCCATTCGCTTGGAGAAAAGGGAGGAATCATCCTCGGACTCTGAAGAGTCCTCAAAGAGCTGCCTCAGGCCTGAGCCACCCACCACCTGCCGAGGCCGGTCAGGAGTGAGGGTGACAAACAGCCTATGGGGCAGTCCCTGAGCCAACCGAGAATTTTTGGTCGGAGCCCCAACTAACGGCTGTGGAGGCGGAGGTTCCACCGGAATCGGTGGGGCAGCTGGAAATGGCCGAACAACCGGCCTGGGAACAGGCTCCTCGGCTAAAACGAGGGGTTGTTTCGGCCGCTCCGGTGACAGCCACTTAATAGCTGGGGAAGACGACGTCGGCTTATTCCCGGTCAGAAGGAGCTGTTGCCACATGAGTTCCTCATACCTCCGACGCAACTTGTGCCGAAGCCTCCCCTCGTCCGACTATGACGGCGGGATCGGCTGGATGCGAAGACGTCCGAGACCGAGAACCTCGGCTAGGCCGAGGACGGTGCAGAGAGGTGTCGCGGGGAATCGGCACTCCCCTCGGTTTGGACGATTCAATCAAGGCTCCGAACCGAGGCACAGACGAGCCATCGGATCTCTCAACTCCCACCGGGGAACCAGGGAGAGGGATTTAGCTTCTCCAGTCGACAACCCATCCAACGGATCGAGAAAAATCTCGACAGTGTCGACGGGAGTCTCAGTCAACTGGCCTGACGGGGACACCGTGAAACCAGTGGCCGAAGCCGATGGCCAACAACTAGGGGAGAGGGATCTTTCCCACTCCCAAGAGCGTCGACGGTGAGACTTACTCTTGTCTCTCTTTTTGGACCGAGAAAATGGTCCAGAAGAAGTTGGACTCTCACCTTTTGTCGAGAGGGTCAGACCAAGCTCCTTAAAAGAAGCCGAATAAGAGGCACCGAGAGATAGCGGGACAAATGCCGCAGCTGAGATAGAAGCGGCCCGCGCCGCCTCCTCTTCGAGGGTGATCATCTGCTTGAGCTGATCCGTGAAGCCCGCCGCCAGACACCGCCGACCGGGCCTCTTTGACTTTACCGGAGGAAATCTCTCGGGACGCCCAGTTGTAAATGGGCACGTGTCTTCGAGGACGAGAGGTCAAAAGGAAGAGCACAGGTCGCAGGCCTCGCGGGTCGTGGCTCAAGGCCCAAGCAGTAGACGACGCAGGAGTGCGGATCCGCCTGAGACATCTTCGTCTGCAAGGGCATCTCCGAAACCGAGTCGATTTGTCCATCGCAGCCGAGGGGAGAGAAGACTGAAGTCTTTTAGCAAAATTTTTTTAATTTCGAAAATTCAAAGAATTAGGAACCAGGCCTATACGCAGAGCGCAACGAGGGAACCTGAGCTTCCAAGCTGTAAGGAAGATCTGGCGCCATGGGGCGGAGCCGAGAGTTTTACCACCCGGGTGGGTGGGAGGAGCCAGCTTGAAGACCTTCCGCAAGATTTAAAGCGGCAAGGAACCTGCCAGACAGTGTGGATGAACAACATATCCATGTCCCTGAACTTAGGGTTGGTGCATAGAGCCACACGTTCCTTGTGGAAAATCAAATACGGGATTTTACACATCAAGGCTTGGAGCTTGGAAATGCGCCGAGCAGAAGTGATGGCCACTAGGAACAGTGTCTTCCTAGAAAGGAACTTTAAGTCAGTGGGCTCGAAGGGAGGCAGCGTGAGCTTCTCCAGGATGAAATTCAAGTCCCATGGAGGGACAGGAATGCGAATGGGGGGTCTCAAGTGGAGAATCCCTCTAAGAAAAGTCTTAGAGACTTCCAGCTGAACCAAAGTCCTGTTTCCAAAGGGAATATGGTAGGCTGAAATAGCTACCATATGGACTTTTAAAGAGGAATGGCTGAGACCCAGGTCGAAGAGGTGATGCATGTAGTCCAGGACTTTGTTGGCTGGGCACGAGAAAGGCTCCAAGTCTTTAGAGTCTGCCCAGATGGAAAATAGTTTCCACTTCATAGCGTAGGTGAATCTGGTGGAAGGCTTCCTCGCCTCCACCAAAATGTCTGCTACTAAAGGAGAGACTCCGCAGCGGGCTTTAGCTACGCCTGCAGGAGCCACATGGAGATAAAGGGATTTGAGGCCTGGGAGAACAAGGGTCCCCTGATCCTTGGTCAACAATTGCTGCGACAGTGGAAAAGGAAGAGGTAGTTTCTCTGAAAACTGTTGCAGAAGAGAGAACCAAACTTGCCTGGGCTAGAAGGGGGTGATGAGAATCATTCGCGTTTGTTCAGGACCCTTGGAATCAAAGGAATGGGACGGAAGGCATAAACGAATCTGTTCCTCTAACAAGGAGACAGAGCGTCCCACCAGAAAGCGTCTTGCCATGCAGCAAGCCAGCAAAAGGCGGGAAGTTTTCCATTGGGGGGTGGAGAGAGAAGAGGTCTACCCGAGGTGTCCCCCATTGCCGAAAGATGTCGTTTACGACCTGCTGATCTAAGTCCCATTCATGAGTCCTGGCTGAGGACAGACCTAGTTCGTCTGCCACTGTGTTTTCCACTCCCAGAACGTGAACTGCGGTCAGGTGAAGGTGGTGTTGGGCTGCCCAATACCAGGCTCTCATCGCCTCCTGGCACAGGGGATAGAAACGTGTTCCTCCCTGTTTGTTGAGGTACCAGACTATGCACATGTCTGACTGGATTGAGAAGATAACCAGGAAGAATCAAGGGAAGAAGAGCCTGGAGGGCATAAGGACCACCCTCAGTTCGAGCACATTTATGTGCCGTTTCTGCTCGAACCTGGACCAGTTGCCCAGAGTCCTGCGAGACCCTAGGTGGGCACCCCAGCACTCCTCTGACGCATCTGCTGTCAACATCTGGGAAAGAGGAGCGATGCAGAAAGGAACTCCCAGACACAGGTTCTCCTGAACCATCCACCAGTGCAAGTCCCTGCTCATGGGATCCAACACTAGCACCTCTTGGTCTAGATCGTCCATGGTCTGTTCCCATTGCAACTGAAGCATCCATTGAGAGATCCTCATATGGAGCCGAGCGAACGGGATTGTCGAAATGGCAGCTGCCATTAGCCCGAGGAGGCGGAGGACTGATCTGGCTCCGACCTGTCTGTGACCGGACAGAAGACAAGCCTGATTCTGAAGGGCCTCAACACTGTCCGGAGGCAAAAAGGCTTTGCCTGTGGTCGTGTCCAGTATCGCCCCTATAAATTGGAGGCGTTGTCAAGGGTGACCAAGTGGGACTTGGCCTGGTTGATGGTGATACCCAGGCTGGTAAAACCCTGCAGGGTGAGGGAAAGAGTGCAGGAGTTCCTCCCTGGACGGAGCCGCCAGGAGCCAATCGTCCAGGTACGGGAAGACCTGCACGCCCGGGTACGCAGGTGGGCTGCTACCACCGACAGGCATTTGGTAAACACTTGGGGAGTCTAGGAGAGACCAAATGGGAGGGCCTTAAATTGGTAGTGGTCCCCCTGAAAACAAAAATGGAGGTATTGCGATGGGAAGGGCATATGGGGATATGCAGGTACGCATCCTGCATGTTTAGAGCACATAGCCACTGTCCTGGCCGGAGTAATGGTAGAAGGCTCTGCAAGGAGAGCATTCTGAAGAGTTTGTACTCCACGAACATATTCAGGGAGCTGAGGTCTAGAACCGGCCTCAAGTTTCCTGTCTTCTTTGGAACTAGAAAGAAATGGGAATAGTAACCCATCCCCAAAGATGAGTGGGGATGGGCTCCATCGCCGCCTTCGACAGAAAGGATATGATTTCCCCTAGAACCAGAGGAAGATGTTGCAGGGAGTAAGACGACTGAGGGGGTGGTTTTCGGGGAGGTTTCTACAGAAACTCTATCGAGTGTCCGGCCAATATTAGCTGGAGCACCCAAGCGTCCGATGTTATCCTCTCCCAACCCGGCAGATGGTAGAAGAATCTCCCTCCTACCGGTTCCTCTGGAATGGCCAAAGGGAGAAGCAGGGAGTCAGGAGGTGTGGGGCAGCACAGCACCAAAGGCTCCCGTGGACTTTTTGCTGGGGGGAGTCATGGTTGCTGGATGGGCCCCGACGTTTGTTGGCATGCTTTCCTTGAGGCTTTTGTTTTTGTCGGGTTTGGCGAGAAAAAGGACATCACTGCCCCTGAGGGGGGTCTATACAAAGTCTGGACAGACTTTAGTGCAGTGCCAGTCTCTTGCAGTTTGGTTATGATGTCCTTGACATCACCCTCGAACAGCACCAAACCCCTGAAAGGAGCATCCTGTATAGCGGACTGTACTTCAAGGACCAATCCTGACACACGGAGCCAGGCATGACGCCGTAGGACCACGGCGAATGCAGAGCTCCAGCCAGCTGTGTCCACTGTGTCGTAAGTGGCATGAAGCATGTGTCTACAGGCCGAACGAGCGGAACGGACTAGGTCTCCCAGTTCCTGCTTAGTTTGCAAATCAGGTAGGGAGTCCAACTTGGATTCCACCTGGCTAAGGATGGACTTCTGGAAATCCCCCATATGGTCGACGTAATTGAGGGCCCTGATGCCTAGGGTCGAAGAGGAGTAAATCTTCTTCCCATACTGATCCAGAAGCCGGGATTCCTTGTCAGGCGGGGACGGGCTCAGATGTTTAGGGTTGGCGGAGCGGCCGTGGATGACAACCGAATTCGCCCTGCAGTGAAGACTGAGAAAGTCTATACCCTCCGGAGCCTGGTATAGCCTATCCGCCTTCCTTGGAAGGGGGGCTAGAGCGGAAGGTTGATTCCAGATGGTGGAAACAAAATCGGTGTGAGGCTCTATCCAGGGTGGAATCAGTATGGGAGCAGTCTCGGGCAGATCCAAATGAGCAGTGAGTTTCTTACACTGTGGGTCTGGCTCCACTGATTGCCACCGACGTGTCTCCTGGATCTTCCTTAAGAGCTCCAGAAAGGAAGGGTCCTTCGGAGGGTCCCTTGGCCTTGGGCATTCTGGAGTATGGGGCTCGTCTCCATGATCAGAGTGGTCAAACTCAGAGTCCGAGTCAGATTCTCTGAGGAAGAAGACTACTCCTCCCTGGGAGGGGGAGGAACAACCCCTCTGGGAGCTCCCAGGGGCGTGTGTCCTCCCCACCCCGGGAACCAGAAGATCCTCCTCTGGCGTAGGATAAAGGGGAAGGAGTCTCCCATCTCCGACGCAGGGGGTCCAGTGGAGGGACCAACGTCGGAAGACGACTCTCGACCTCCTTGGTGAGCTGCGCCTTGGCTTCAGCCCACCAGGAGGACAAGTTCTCCTTCAGATCCGCCGGCAGCTGCGGAGTGGGTGGTGGAGAAGGTGGGGGATACAGGTAGTGTGGATACCCATAATAGGAATATCCGTAGCCCAATGGTGGGAAGCATGGCGGCGGGTACTGAGGGACCGAGTAATGCGGCACCGTGTATTGCGGTGTCAGGTACCCTGGCGCCAGGGGCTCTGACTAAGCTGAAAGACCTGGCAAAGGCCCTGCTGGCGGGCCGGACGAAGCGTCGGCCCCAGCGTAGGTACACTGTCGAGCGGGTCCGAAGGTCCTGATGGAGGAACGGGTCTTCTGTCAGTCTGGAGGGCGGCGTCGGAACTGGTGTCAGAAGGTCCAGTGTAGGAGGGGGACCCCTGATGGCAGCGTCCTAAGGTCGATTTCAACCAGGGAAGGAGGGCTGAAATCCCCGAGCATAAACCCAGGGGATGCGGGGATCTCAGTGGGCAATGGGGTTATCTGCTGCAGAGAGCCTGGGGCGTCAGACGTAATGACAGGGTCTGGCGCAGGCTTACTGACCAGATGGTCGTCGGAGAAGCCGGCGGCAGTCTCATCAGCAGTGTCCGGGCAGACGTCAGAGGAGCCAGCGTCCAACTTATCGGACTCCCTGTCCGAGGAAGGCCGTGAAGGAGTGGCAACCTTGCTGGAAGGGGGTTTGGCTGGGCGATCACCCAAGGAGGTGAGCGGCTCAGCAGCCTTGTCCGGGCGGGTGTCGGCGGGACAGATGTCCGGCTTACCGGACCCGCTCTGACCGGAATGCCATGAAGGAGGACCAGCCTTGACAGGAGCGGAGGCCTCCTATGCCCTGGAGGCCCCCGAATAGCCCGAACGCAAGCCCAACTAGAGGGGTGACGCCTTCTTGGTAGCCACCAAGACGGTCGTCGAGGAGCGATCCCCCAGGGGCCACGACTCCAGCAGAAGTCGTGGCTGCTGTTGAAGATGACTCCCGCTCCCAGTGCTTCTCCTTGTCACGCTTCTTTTTGTGGCCTTCTGGAGAAGTGGACGCCTGCCTAAGCTTCTTTAACTTTTTTCCACGGAGGCCATTTTCCTCTTGAGATAGGCTTCCAGGGACTGCTGCCTTCTCTTGTGGGTAGCAGAGTTGAACTTCTGGCAGTGCTGGCACTTCTCCACAGGGTGGTCGGGGCCTAGACAGAAGAGGCAAAAGGAGCAGCCGTCCTTGTGTGGAAGCTGGGAACCACGAGTCGCACTTGTTTTTATGCGATTCAGAGGGCGTCGGGGACGACATACACAGCAGATGATGCTGAAAAAACTAAAACAATCGAGAAAAAAGTTGAAAAAGTTGTCCCATGGATCCGGGGGACCAGAGAGCCACGGAAGAGGGGGAGAAGGAGATGGGGGGGAGAGTGGTCACGAGACACTGAAGGTCCTCTGCCAGGGTTGCAGGAGTGTGCAGGGGATCCCTCCCGAAGCAGGAAGCTGCGCTGCCCCGCCACCGAAGACTGTTGAACCTGTAAGGAGCGAACTGGGTGGTGCCCCTGATGAGGAGACCGGAGTCATGCAGGCCCCATCAGGGCAGCCCCCATCTCCACTGATTGCAGATTACTGTCCGCTAGGAGAGGAAGGGAAGCCTGAGTCAGCACTCCAGCTCCCCATCAAAGCACAAGGAACCATGCAGGCCAGCCAAGATGCCGCACCAGACCTCCCTTATCCAGGCCCAGAAGAAAGGACCTGCCTCTCGGTAAAGGCCATCACGAGGGGGCCGACCGAAGGGAGGGTGGGAGAATCCAGCACCCAGATCGGCACCAGAGCTGGTGTCAAAAACAGCTGCGGACCCGGCATTGTCCCCCAGCCCCGCCCATTGACTCGGCCGCAGCGCCCCTTCAGAACCCACACAACACTGTGCCGCCCTCTGAACTGGCACCGAACGTGGCACAAGAAACATCCATGACACCATGAGTGTCGTCAAAAGACCTGGGGGCAGCACCACACGGGGCGCTGGAAAGATGGGGAGGCTGCGAAGAAGGTCTGACTAGGCCTGGAGAGTGACTGGAGCTCAGTGGCTAAACGGGGTCATCCCGATACTGGGACGAGTCTGACAAGATCAGGGAGACCCCCAGAGAAGCTACACGGGACACCCTACAACTCCCAGCACCTAAACAGTGTCAAGACCCAGACACGCCAACGGCGCTGTCCTGCTCACCGACACCGAAAGCAGCGTTGGGAGCAGAGACAGCACCAGTCGGCATCAACAAGGGTCCCGCCAATGCAGGCCCTCCATATAGTGAAAGTCTCCACACCGTGGCTGTACGGCCCCATGAAGGGGTGCCGGACTACAAGGGGTACTCAGTCGGCCCGCCAGAGGGGCCAACTGTCCACCTAACCCCTCGCGCAGGCTTCTGATCTCAGCGAGACCAAAGTCAACAGAAGCCTGATCTCCCTCGGTACGTATATTACCAGGAGAGGCCCAGGGAAGGGCCTGGGGCATGACTTTGGCATCATCATGCTATGCTGATCTTTTTGGGGAGGGTCCTCTCAATTTCGCCGTGATAACTAACGTGGTGGTAATCAACTGAAAGAAAAATTACTCACCTTAGCAATTGCTTTTCTTCTCATGGAGTCTTGCTATATTATAACAAAAGCAGTCAGCCACTGCAGCTGAACTGCCAGGAAGGAAGGAGTTAACTCAGAGGATCTGGAGTTCTACAGCGCAGTAGCTGTGCCAAAGCTCTATCTGGCAAGTTTCAAATGAAACTGTCAGATCTTTGAAGCTAACCTTAAACAACAAGTCTGTGTGGAAAACTCTACACTAGCCAAATGGCTACCTACTAGTAGTAATAACAACAATATAAACAACAAAAGAAACACCAATAGCCATAATAACAATGAATAATGGTATTATAGTTCGTTTTACCACCCTTGACAAGCACCAATAGGAACCCCCCCTTCCCCCCAAGACTCAAGTCCAGGAAGGGGGTCAATATATATAACCTAAACGAAACAACCTAGTTCCCTAACCCTAAAGGAAAGAGGGTAAAGGAAACAACTACAATGGCATGACACAGTGCTTGCACTAATTTGCCACCCCATACCCAAGTAGAAGTTCTGAGAGGGGCAGGAGGGAGGGTGGTTATAATATAGCAAGACTCCATGAGAAGAAAAGCAATTACTAAGGTGAGTAATTTTTTCTTCAAACACCATGAAGTCTTGCTATATTATAACAAAAGCAGATTACACAGCAGTACCTCCATGGAGGAGGGTCAGAACCTACTTAGGAAACAGGCTCTGAAGCACAGCTGTGCCAAACCGAGCATCTCTCCTGGACTGGACATCCAGGGAGTAATGCTTGGTAAAAGTGTGAACTGTCTTCCAGGTAGCAGCTTGACAAATCGCCAGAATGGGAATGTCTCTAGCAGCCGCTAGAGACGCAGCTGTACCCCTGGTTGAGTGGGCCCTCAGTCCTGACGGGGGTTCTCTACCTAGTTTTTGGTAACAAAATTGGATACAAGAGACAATCCACCTTGCAACTGTCCTCTTAGTGGCAGGTTTCCCTTTGCCAACTTAGCCATAGGTAAGAAAGAGTTGGAGGATTGAACCTGTGACCTTTGGTGCATTCCAAATAGTAGCTTAAGGCTCTTTTTGACGCCCAAGCTGTGCAGTCTCCTCTCACCTGAGGAAGAATGCTCAGTGAAAAATACCGGAGAGAGATGGATTGATTCAGGTGGAAATCTGAAACCACCTTAGGCAAAACTTTCTATTAGTCCTGAGGACTACCTTATCTCTGTGGAAAGAGATAAAATCTTCTTCCACTGACAGGGCCTGTAATTCACTTATGCGTCTGGCAGAAGTGACAGCCACTAGGAAAACAGTTTTCCAAGTTAGATACTTGAGCTGTGCTGAGGACAGAGACTCAAAGGGAGGTTGCATTAACTGAGCAATACAAACATTCAGGTCCCAGGCAGGAGCTGGTTCCCGAAAAGGGGGGTTAGTATGAAGTAACCCTTTAAAAAACTTGGAGAACACAGGGTGAGAAGAAAGGGAGGCAGGCTTCCCTGCTGACACAAAAGCAGAGACAGCTGCCAGATGAACCTTCACGGTAGCTGGCCTAAGGCCTAGGGAATTTAAATGGACCAAATAGTCCAGTAGAATGGGAAGATCAGCAGATTCTGGAATAATCTGCCTCTCAGAGCACCAGATGGAAAACCTCTTCCACTTAGAATTATAAGTGGCCCTAGTGGAAGGCTTCCTTAAAGCCTTTAAAATATCCATGACACCTGAGAAAGGTGTAAATCAACAAATTCTAACTCCTCAAGAGCCAGGCCTTGAGATGGAGGGATTGAGGTCCGGATACACACTCTCCCCTGTGCACAGGCCAGCAAAGTCGTGGACTCTGGGCAGGCTCAGGGCAGGGTGGACTGACAAGGACAGAAGCAGAGGGTACCAGGGCTGTCTGGCCCAATCTGGGGCAATCAGAATCACTTTGCAGGGTTGAGATCTGATTTTCACTAGCACCCTGAAAAGAAGAGGAAAGGGGGGAAAGGCATACAGGAACTTCCCCTTCCAGTCCAACAGAAAGGCGTCCAGAGGGACTGAGCCCAGCACTGGAGGCCTGCAACAAAATAGAGGAAGTTGGTGGTTGTCTGGGCTGCGAAAGATCTATCTGAGGAGTGCCCCATCTGCAAAGACAGACCCCAGCACCTGTGGATTCAGAGCCCATTCGTGATGGCCCTGAGAAATTCTGCTGAGGGCATCTGCCAGGACATTGTCCTTCCCTGGGAGATGAACTGCTATCAGGGAGGTGTTCAGGGAGTAAGCCAGAGACCACAACTTCATTGTTTCGGTGCATAAGGCTGAAGACCGAGTGCCCCCTTGTTGTTGATGTACCACATTGTGGTGGTGTTGTCTGTCCTGACTTGAACCACTTTGTTCTGGACAGAAACTGAAAACACCGAAGAGCTAAAAGACAGCTCTGAGTTCCAAAAGATTGATGTGGAGCAGAGATTCCTGAGGAGACCACACTCCCTGAGTGGACAGGTCGCGCAAGTGAGCTCCCCACCCTAACAGGGAGGCATCCGTGGTGAGGGTGAGGGAGTGGGAAATGGGAATGAAGGGAACCCCTTGTCTTAGATTGGTTTGGTCCTGCCACCAGTGGAGGGCCAGGATCAGAGTTTGAGTCACTGGGACCAATTTGGTAAAGGGGTCCTTCCTTTGAGACCAATAGGCCCTCAAATGGAACTGAATGTCCCTCATCTGGAATCTTGCTCCTTGCACTACAGCTGTGGAAGCAGCCATGTGCCCCAGGAGTTGCAGAAAATGCCTTGCTGGTCAGAGACTACTGAGGGTAAAGGAGGATGCCAGGGCCATGAGTCTGTCTACCCTTTCCGAGGAAGAAATGCCCTGGCTAACTTTGTGTTCAATTCTGCACCTATGAAAGTTAGGACCTGAACTGGTTCCAGAACGACTTTGGTAAATTTAGCAGGAATCCCAGGGAAGTGAGAAGCTGCTGGGTGACTGCAAGTGGGATTTTACCTGACCTGGAGACTGACCCACAATGAACCAGTCGTCCAGGTAGGGAACACAGCAACCCCTTGCCTTCTCAAGTGAGCCACTACCACAGCGAGACATTTTGTGAATACCCTTGGCGCAGAGGTAAGGCCGAAAGGCATTGCCCTGAACTGGTAATGGCCTGAGGGCAGTTCGAACCTGAGGTACTTTCGGTGAGAAGGCCTGACCAGGACATGAAAATAGGCATCCTTGAGGTCCAGAGAAGCTAGCCAGTCCCCTGGCCTTAGAGAAGGCAATATCATTGCCAGAGTCAACATTCTGAACTTTGATTTCAAAAGATGCTTGTTCAGGTATCTTAAATCTAGAATAGGCCGCCATTGTCCTGTCTTTTTTGGGGTAAGAAAGTATCTTGAATAAAGCCCCTTGCCCTGATGGCAAGGAGGAACCCTTTCCACTGCTTTGCAGTCCAGAAGAGAAGAAACCTCTGCTTCCAAAGCAAGGGCTTCTGAAGGATTTGCAGGTGGAAAATGTCTGGCTCTCATCTTTGGAAAGTGTTTGAAGCCGAGAACCAGACCCTGGCTTATTACCTCCAGAACCCATCTGTCCGAAGTTAAGGACAGCCAGTTCTGGCTGAAATAAACCAACCTGCCCCCCACTGGTACAGGAGAATCGGCCCTGGGCACCCCATCAGGGTGCCTGCTTAGCAGCAGCCTTAGGCTGAGGGGAGGGGGACGGTTTACTTGTGCCTCGTCTACCCCTGCCTCTGAAGAAACCCCTCTGCGCAACAGCAGAGGAGGCTTGAAATTGGTAAAAAGGCCTGTGAAAAGGCCTGCCCCTACCTCTGGGAGCATGCCTTTGTGGCGTGGCATGCCTCTCCTTAGCCTGGGCACTTTTGTAGGTAGTTCTGTATTCATCCATCTTTTTCATATAGTTTTCTGTTTGTTCCCCAAACAGAGTTTCCCCCACTACAGGAAAATCCATAGCCTTTGACTGAGTATCTTGGGACAGATTAGTGCATCTGAGCCATGCCAACCTACGGAAAGCTACAGAAGTGGCCATGACCCTAGAGGAGACATCATTAACATCAACAGCAGTATGAAATTGAACTTTAGAGGCTTCAATGCCATCAGCAGCCACCTGTTCCAATTCACTAGCCAGCTGGCCATGGGCCTGCTTGGCTAACTGCAATATTGTGTCCCACCTAGATTTCTGATATCTAGCTACATAAGCCATATAATTTGCCTGCCTGAGTCCCAAAGAAGCTGCCATATACTGTTTTTGCCATGGCATCAATCTTCCTGGAATCTTTATCAGGAGGATGTGAGGCCAGGGGAATATTAGCCTTGTCACAGGCTGCAGCTTGTACCACACCTACATGACTACACTGTTCAGTGAGGAAGTCTGTATCAGAGCCTGACAAAGTATACCTTCTGTCCATTTTTTTATCTACAGGAGGGACAGAATGAGGATTTTTTAAAATCTTAGTTGTTTGCTTCCTAAATGACTTATGCAAAGGAATAGACAACCTCCTAGACTCTGGAATATCCATCATTCTACATAATCAGGCTCCTCTTGCTCATCCACAGCCTCCTCTAAAGGAAGCTGGAGGGTTTCTGCAACCTTTTTGTAAAACATAAAATGAGAAGGGGACTCGGACAGAATAGGAGGAGATTCTAAAGGTCTGTCTGGAGAAATGTCCAGTTCAATGGGCACGTCCAGACCCTCCCAGCCACACACATACTGATCAAATTCCTCCTCCCCCTCCTGTGGTTCATAAAAATCCTCAACATCATACTCCTGAACCACTGGAACTGAATGAACCAACCTTTTACCAACTGTTGGTGGTTCGACAGGTCCCTGAGACAGTGACTGGACAATCTGAATGGCTTTAGCTATCTCTGCAGCAGTTGGAGACACAATTTTGGACTCCAAACCTACTGATTTCCTTGTCTTTTTAACTGGGACTGGTTCCTCTGAACCAGCCTTCCTTTTGCCCGAAGAAGTCTCGCCCTGGTCAGAGGGCACTCCCTCTGGTCCAGCCAGAGCTGGACCGGGCTGGCCATCCGGGTCAGCGGACTTTTTGGCCTCTCATTCCCTGAGCCGGCCCAATCTCTTCTCCAGGGTGGCTGCAGGGAAATTTTTACACACCTGGCAGTCTGACAGGAGGTGGTCAGCCCCAGACAATAGACACAAGTGGTGTGTGGGTCAGCCTTGGCAAAGGCTTCCCCACAGACATCACAGTGTTGAAACCCAGTGGGCCCGGTTTTTCTTTTGGGTTTCTCAGACATAATGCCAGCCCAGTGTTCTCCAGTCATTGTTTTAGGGCGGTGGGCCACCACCCTATATTTTTTACCACCGCTCTATATTTTTTACCACCACCCTATATTTTTTTGCCACCACCCTATGTTTTTATCCATTTTTTTTATAAAATCCTCCAAAATTGTCTTTTATTGACATCCTTTATTGCAATACTACTCATTTAATACCAGCACACTATATGTTACTTAAAAGCTACTTATGCACATGTGCAGTGCATATAGGAGGTCCCGGAAAATAACGCACCATTTGACCCGATCACCATTGCCCCGCCCTATATTTTCAGAGAGTGGGAACCCTGCAGCCTATCAAAACTTGCCCTTTTGATGGCAGTGCCAGGCAAGACACCCTTATCGGTTCCTAACCGTGTCACGAGTATTTGAAAAACCTATTAAAATTCAGGTTTTTAGAACCGATAAGAACTGGGACCGCCTCTAAAAACCCAACCAACACTTTAAAATGTTGAAATAAGCAAACCGATCGGTTCAAAACCGAACCGATAATTAACTTTCCACACAGACTTTAAATTAGTACTACGGTTTACCAGATACAGCTTTTTAACGAAATGCGGTAAAATAATAACTTTTGGCGGTTCAAATGAACCGAAAAATACTCGCTTGAACCGAGAATGAACCCAGCTGAAGGAGCTGATCTCCGGAGCGACTGTTCAGTGAAGCGGAGTAAAGAATCTGACAGTTTCATTTGAAACTTGCCAGATAGAGCTTTGGCACAGCGCCCTCGCGCTGTAGAACTCCAGATCCTCTGGAGTTAACTCCTTCCTCTCCGGGGCAGTTGAGCTGCAGTGGCTGACTGCTTTTGTTATAATATAGCAAGACTTCATGGTGTTTGAAAAGAGGTGTTGCATACGTCCCTGTCATGGCCAGGCAAGAGTAACACCTATCACAGTGGTCCTTAATGGTCATGGAGCTTCCAAAGGGGCACCAACGCATCAGGAAAACTCCTGCCTTTCACGATTGCTTCTTAGGCCCTGAATCAGACATGATCAGCTGCAGAAAATAAAACAGAGCGGAAAACACTCTCATTGAATGGCAATAAAATAAATAAAATAAACCTGAAGCCGGTAATGGGGACGGACTGACACCGTTGAGCAAGAGGAGGGCGAACAAAACCCTCTCGAGTCTTCTGCTGCAGGTGCTCCCATGAAGACTTATGCACTCCTCGACGCAAGGGAAAGCAGAACTGAGGAGACGGGTTGGTATGTTACTGGCCAATTTGTGAGCACCACACTCTGTGTCAGGCTTGAGGGCAGCGCCGCCCCGATGTCAGCTCCCCATACTCAAAGTTTTTTAAAGCTACACACTCCAGTGGGGTCCAGTTTCTCTGGCTTGAATCCACCAGTAATAAATGGCGAAGATTGATCTTTGGAAAATCACTGCATTCTTTCCTGCACAACATGCCCTTCCCCTAGGCTTTTGGGGGGCGGGGGTCGGACCAGTCATGGAGTGGAAGGAGGTGCCTCTGAGGCAGTGCTTGAGGCAGGAGATATGAAATCTCACCTCGCCGGTCTACACAGCACAAACCAGATCTTCTGCAAACCTGGATCATCTGGATGGCAAGCGGTAGTGCGATCACTGGGCCACTAAATACCTTAATGCTTTTTACATGAGACTCCACCCTGACTCATATTCCATGGCACCACACAGTTGCAAGCTATGAGCAAAACTGAATACCTGATTAAATATTCACACTCTAACAAAAACACACACACACACACACACACACACACACACTCCCCACCCGTTTTAAGCTTATTCTGTTTTTGTTTCCAGTACCCCACGTTACTACAAAGATACATAAGGATACATTTTATTGTACCTGGTATAGTTTGGTGTGCAGAGAGCCACTAAATTGCATATACTGAACCAAGTAGGACCGCTGACCTTCATAGGGAGTAATAATACCTATCTGATCCGGTTTAGCACCCCCTTTCAGAAGTTTTGTAGTGATCTTCTCCACATTGGCAGCTTCAGTCCTGCAGAGGAAGAGTTTGCACATTTCAATCACTTCTAAAGGAGTATTAATCAAGATCATTATAAACATCTTACCGGCAGAGTCTGAGCATCCCTGCAGGACCAGCGTAGGGAAGAGAGGAGGATCAAGTCTATAAGACGACACACTCCTCTGGGAAGGGAGACTGACTCCGTCAAAACACTACCACCTAGGTGACCACTGGTGGCAATGCAGGAAGGAGCATCCTGGTAATTAGGACATTAGCTAACTATATGACACCATGCTGCTCCATGCCCTAATGGAGCCCCTGCTGCCAACGTCCCACGAGAGTAAAAAAAGCAGAGCGCCCTAGGATGACACACCATGTGGTACTATTAGACCCTGCACAGACAAGATAACACTACTATAGGTACCCAATTCATAGTTCATTAAGGGATTTTGGGACCCCAAGGACCATACCATGAGGGCGAGTCAGAGGGGCAGCAAGGAAGAGTGGAAAGGATTGGGAGGTTTCTGCAGGACTCAATGGGAGTGCTTTCTGAACAGGGAAGATAGGACATTTACTTGCTATATCTTCAAGATATATTTCCACACAGCCACTTTCTGATCTTAGGGCCGGAGGCAAAAGGACTCTGCAGGAGCTTGAACTTTATTGGGCCACCATGCACCATTTTCACACGCACAGCACAGAGTTGGTGCCACATTAACAGTGGTGTTGGCCCCAATAATCCCAGTTTGTTCTATTCAAGGAAAGAAAAATACAGCACCAAAAAATAAAAATTACATACTCACCGTAATTCTTGGTCTTCCAGGAATAGCTTCACCATTGATTCACATCAACAGGTTCTGAGGCAGAGGCGCTAGGACCCTGCGGGAGCCAGATATTTCAGAAAGGCAGTCGATGAGGCAGGCTGCATGCAAGCATGGCCATGCGAGACTAGCTTGCACTGCACAGCTTACCTAGGCACCGGTCATCAACAGTCTTTGTACCTTTTTTAACGAGGAGGTGCTCCGTACCTAAACCCAGGAAAACTTTACCTAATCCGTGCATAAGATAGCCCAGATGACCCGTGTAAGAAGAGTCAACTCAACAATGTCTTCACAGCCCAGACCAATGAGGGAGTGAAGACCTGAAACAGGATGGGTGCACTCAGGGGATGGTGCGTGGGCGTGTGGATGAATGGTGAAGATTTCTTCCAAGAAGATCAAGAATTATGGTAGGCACGTATTTTCCATATCTTCCTTGGCAAAAGTCGTCACCATTCATTCACACTATTGGGCGAGAACCAAGTTAAGAACCAATCCCCCAAGCACGGTGGCAGGAGACAGAGCTCACTCAGGACAGCAGTTCATTAAGGATTGTCCTGCCAAAGGAAGTATGCTGTCTGGCATGGACATCCAGAGCATAGTGCTTCACAAAGGTATGCACCGAGCTCCAAGTAGCTGCCTTGCAAATATCTGCAATGGGCACATTACGAATCTCTGCCAGGGATGCCACAACTGCTCTGGTAGAGTGGGCATAAACGCGGCCTTCCAACTTGACCTACTCCATCGAGTAGCAATGGTGACATCAGATACGAGTTCGGAGTCAGACTCGTCTCACTCCAAGTTCTCCTTGGGGGGCTTGGAAGGGGTGAGGACGTAGCGTCCTTAAACCAGTCCGAGAAGAAAAAATTACTTACCATAGTTATCTTGTTTCTTCCAAGTCATACTCAGGTACTCATAATGTTATGCAGTCATCCTTGCAAGTAGAACTGCCCAGAGAGAATCTGGAACATATGCAAATTATGGAATCTTTTGCATGAGCCACTTTTCAAATGCTGCCTTATACTAACTGCCTTTGTCACAACATGTGTGCCAGAAAAACAGGTTACTCACCTGTAACAGTAGTTCTAGGAGTGGTATACGTTCATCCACACTCTTTGGCATGTCCCTTTCCCCTTTAAGATCAGCCGGAAGTCTTTAAGCTAGCTCCTCCCACCCACCTGGGTGGTATAAACCTCGGCTATGCCCCATGACACCAGATCTTAGTCCGCTGGAAGCCAGGCTCTGTGCGTCCGCAGCCGGGGAGGTCGGGTGGGTCCGTGTGGATGAACAACATATACCACTCCTAGAACTACTGTTACAGCTGACAGCTCACACTTGTGCATTGGTTCGAATGACTTGCCCATGAGCTTTGCCAGTACCAGCAGTAGATACCACGGAGGTGGAGGTTCACGCACCCGAGGGGATACGTGATCCAGGCAATTGAAAAAGCGCCCGACCACTGTCTCCTGCGCCAATGTTGACTGACAGGCCTGTGCCCGGTAAGTAGATATGGCTGCCAGGTGCACCCTAAGGGTTGATGACCGTACACCCCCTTTGGAGAGAGACCAAAGGTAGTCGAGAATGTTAGCAACAGAAAAGGATAAGGGATCCAGACCCTTACCCTGACACCAAATGGAAAATCTTTTCCATTTGAAGGCATAACATTTCCTGGTCGACTCCTTTCGAGATGCCTCCACCACGGTGCAGACATCTTCGGAAAGACCCAAAGCCTTGAACTCTAGCCGCTCAGGTACCAGGCTGTGGGTGCAGGGATTGAAGGTCCGAATGGAAGACCTTCCCCTGGTTCAGAGATATCAGGTCCAGGCGTGTAGAAAGCCACTCCGGGGGCCTGCAGCTGAGACTGAGGCGATCTGGATACCAGAACTGGCACGGCCAGTCTGGGGCTACCAGAATCACTTCTGCCTTGTCCCTCCTCACCTTGAGTAACACCTTGTGGATCAAGAGAAATGGAGGAAGGCATACAGGAGCCTGGGGTCCACGGCCTCGAGAAGGCATACCCCTGCGGTGAGCCCTGTTGGGGGGAGGGTGGGCAAGATACAGCCTCAGCTTGGTGTTTGCCTCCAGGGAAAACAGGTCCCCCATCAGTTCCCCCCTCAGGAGAACAGGCTGTAAACTACCTCTGGATGGAGAGACCACTCGTGGGATGCCTGGCCTATACGGCTGAGAGCATCCGCCAGTTGGATCGAGACTCCTGCAACATGGATGGCTAGGAGGTCCGCCTCCAACCGGCTTACGAGGGACCAGATGTGGAGCACCTCCTTGCACAGAAGATGGGAATACGTGCCGCCCTGTTTGTTGAGGCAGTACATGGTCGTGGTATTGTCCATCTGGACTTGAACCATTTGACCCCAGAGCTGAGGAGCAAAAGTTGACAGGGCCAGTCTGACTGCTCTGTGCTCCAACAGGTTGATGCGGCATCATGACTCCTCGGGGGTCCAGAACCCGTGGGCCCTATTGTCCCCCATGTGGGCTCCCCAGCCCATGAGAGAGGCATCGGTCGTGAGGACGACCATCGGCTCGGGAGAACAAACGGGATTCCTTCCTGCAACCAGTCTGGGGCGGTCCACCACTGGAGAGCGTCCCACATCTTCTGGGTTACAGTGATCAGTTAGTCGGAATGACCGTGGCGCTGAGTCCACAGGGCAGCCAGCTCCCAATGGAGGGGGCGCATGTGCAACCGGGCCCAACGGACCACTGAGGTGCACGCCACCATGTAACCCAGAAGGCGCAGAAAGTCCTGGGCAAGGCGCAAGTGCCCAACCAGAAATGATTGGGCAAAGGAGGAAAGAACCTCTGCCCTGTCCGCCGGGAGCAGAGTTCTGGCTTGACAAGAGTCGATCTCTGCCCCGATGAAGCCCACCTCCTGAGAAGGCAAGAATTCCAACTTGGCCTCGTTGATCAGGAGGCCGTGTTGGGAGCAGGTTTGGAGGTCCAGATCCCTGGACCTCTCCACCTCCTGTCTGGTGGAACCTGCTAGGAGCCAATCGTCGAGGTAGGGGTACATTCTGACCCCCGACACCGAAAATGGGCTACCACCACTGCAATGCATTTGGTGAAGACCCGTAGGGCCGATGACAGGCCGAACGGCATGGCTTGGAACTTGTACAGGGTCCCTTCAACCCTGAAGCGGAGGACCCGCTGAGGAGACGGACGGACTGGGACGTGAAAGAATGCGTCCGGCAGATCCAGTGAACAGAACCACATGTTTCGCTCCAAGGATGGTATGATCTGGGACAAAGTGACCATCTGAAAGGTGCGTGACCCGAGAAACTGATTCAGATCGTGGAGATCTAGAACGAGGTGCCTGCCGCCCCCCATCTGCTTGGGCAACAGGAAGTACCTGGAGACAAAGCCTGGGTCTGCAGATGGATCCGCCACGATAGCTACTGCCTCCTTGAGGAGGAGCTGAGCAATGTCGTCTCGAAGAGCCGACTGGGTGCATGCAGAAGTCCGTTCTTCCTGAGGGGCTTGGCTTGGCTGGGAGGGTACTGCTCGAATTCCAGTGGCAGTCTCTGACTGACCACTTCAAGAACCCACCTGTCTGTAGTGATAGCGGACCAGGCGGAAAGGAAGTGACGGAGCCAGCCCCCCACGGCAGGACCCATAGCTGGCATGACGGAGACAGGGATGGCAGCCCCATCCCGTCACTGAGCAGGTTTAGAGGAGGAGGCTCCAGGACCTGAGCCTCTTGCCCCCTTTGCAGGCCTGTTGGGGTCCAGGCTTGGGGCCGAGGGTGCCAAGCTTGAGCCTGCTGCTGATGCTGCTGACCTCCTTGGTAGGATGACTGCTGGACCGCAGGGGAACAGTGCCGAAAAGGCTTCTTTTTCTTCTCCTGGTTCTTGCCCAAAGAACTCCTGGCAGAAGTAGTGACCAAGGTGGCACTGGACTGTTCAATGCGCTGTAGGTGACCCGCCACTCCTGGGCTGAAATAGTCGGTCCCGAGGAAAGGCACATCAGCTAACTTATGCTGAGTATCCACTGGGAAGGAGGATAACCTCAGCCAAGCCCTGCAGCGAGAGGCCACTGAGGCTGCCATCGAGCGGACACAAGAATCCCCAATGTCCAGGGCTGTCAGGAGCTGCTGTCTGGCAACAGCATGGCCCTGGTCCCGGACTTGCTAAATCGTGGTTTGCATGTCCGTTGGGAGATGTGGGAGGACTTCATCTAATGACCCGAGAAGGGCATGAGAGAAGTGTACCATGATGACAGCCAAACTGGCCTGACGAAGGCCCAAGGAGGAAGCCGTATAGACTTTCCACGCCGAATGGTCCAAAAGCTTGGACTCCTTATCGGGGGGGATGGTCAGTGTCAGCAGAACTGCCAGTATACATAAACACAAAGGCAGTCACCAGACTCTTGGCTAAAGGATGCTCTGTGAATCCCACAAGGGACCCCATAGGCACCGCATACTTGCGGGCCATGCGGGCAAATGGTACTGAACATGACGCAGGGCGCTGCCATAGTTCGAGTGCCAGGCCAACAAAGGCCTCAGCCACAGGAAAGGCCTCCGTTGGGGTGTCCCCTCTCTTCAGGATGTCTGTGAGAGGGTACTCCGCCTTTTTCTGGATGGGTTCCAGGGGCATCCCTGTAGAATCAGAGATGAGACGGAGGATCCCCTGGAAGGAGGAAGGGCCTTCCTCCATCTCTGTGCCAACGGACGACTCATCATCCCCTGGATGTGAGTGGAGTCCGGTAACGTCCAAGTCCGAGGAGTCAGGATACAGCGGTTTGCCACCTAAATCACCCTCGACCCGTCAAGGAAGGTCCGGGGTGACTGTGACCGACAGACATTGTGGAAGTCCGGTAGAGTTGAGTCAGGACCTTGGAGCCTTCGAATCCTGGTGTCAGATTAATAGGCTGGTCCTGAATAGCAAAAAGACGAAAGCCATGCTCTTCGGCCAAAAACGACTGGGCCAAAAGAGATCCATCCACCTATCACTCTCCACCAGGGACGGAGTAGGGATAGAAGTTGTGGACAACATGAAATACCTGGGAATGAACATCGACCAGGAGGTCTCTTTCAGGGAGCACATTGACCACCTCACAAAGGTAGTTAACCAAAAGTTGGACCTCCTCTACAGACTTAACCCCTTTCTAACTAAGGAAACTAGGAAGGCGATAGGGAACAGGACGATTCTCCCCACCCTTTTCTATGGAGCAACCTTGCTCCAGTCGCGGAGAGCTACAGAAAGGCAGCGGCTGAACACGCTCTACCACAGGGCTGGCCGCTCCACCGCCAGGGCATACAGAATGGACCACCACTGCAAGGTGCTTCAGGCCCTAAATTGGCCATCTCTGGAGGCAAGATTAGAATTTCCCGACCTGTGCACGGCATATAAACTACAGCAACCCAGGGCCCCTCTCAGGTTGAGGGACCTGCTTATTCCTAAGACAGCGAGACGAGAGCTAAGATCCACCAATCGGACATTCCTAGAAATCCCCAGGACCAGATCCTCCCTAGGTCAACGGTCACTCAGAGTCGCACTCCCCAAACTCTGGAATGAGCTCCCGAGAGAGATACAAGACAGCCCCACCATTGAGGGCTTTAAGAAAGGGCTTAGAGCACACCTAGGGAAGGGGCCCCAGTGCCTCTGTCTCACCTAGGGTCCTGCCAAGGGACCTAACGCAAGGTGATATCCTTGAAAAAGATTGGTGGGCCATGGACGGATGGGTTCACCAGTCTGGTGGTAGAACTGTCCTTCGCACTTATATAGGTTTTTACTACTTATTAATTGGTCTGTACCTAACAAAAATCTGTAGCTTTGGTTGTAATAGTTTCTGTGCTGTAACGTTCTGTCATATACTCTGTGTAAGCCCTGCTGCACTGTACACTCTATCTGCATTGGTTTTTCCCTCCTTCTAGGTGCCTGTAACTAATCCCGGGTCGCCCCTGAAAAAGGGACCGCAAGGTTCTAGTGGGCCTACCCGGTAACCAAAATCTAAATAAATAAAATGAATAAATAAATCTGTTGGGTCCTCTTTTGAAGGAGCCCCTCCAACAGGCTGCTCGGGCAGCGGCTCCACCACTACTGGTGGGTAGAACGACAAAGGCCGAACCAGAGGACGGGCCAGCCCCGTTGGCGGGGGAACCAAGGGCTCAGTTCTGAGGGGGTCAGCTTCGGCCTAGGAGGCGAAAGCCGAGTAATGGCTGGGGTAGGCAGCAGATTCGGCTTCTGCCCGGTCAAAATCAGCTGTTGCCACATAAGGTCCTCATAGCGCTGACAGAGTTTCCGTCGGAGCCTCCCCT
This sequence comes from Neoceratodus forsteri, assembly GCA_016271365.2. Lineage (NCBI taxonomy): Eukaryota > Metazoa > Chordata > Ceratodontiformes > Ceratodontidae > Neoceratodus > Neoceratodus forsteri. The sequence continues at coordinate 152,393,442 of JADMNL010000031.1, read as the reverse complement.
CATCTGAGGAGGATGACCTGTGGCATCGCCTCTTCTTGCAGCGCTTATGGCTCCTCCTTGGCCTTTCAGCTGAGGGGGTTCTGGACCTTGTCAGAGATCGGGCAGGCCGGCTCTGTTGCTTGGGAGACACCAGAGGGATCAGTGAAACCCGGGGGTCCGGAACTGGGACCTCGAAGGGGACATCAGCGGGCTGGGTCTCCTCATCGGGGAACACAAAGACCTGAGTTCTCTCCAAGGAGTCGTTGGCAATGGCCGGTGACAGAGGGTCGATTTGGTCGAGAATGATCTCTACCTCATCGGCCGTCTCCTCGGTTGTCTGGCCAGATGGAAGGTTCATGAAGCCTGTGGCCGAGGAAGCGATCTCGACAGAGGTCGAGACCGCATGCTCCGGAGACTGAGAACTTTCTCGGTCCCAAGAGCACCTTCGTCGAAACGAAGACAGGCCAGATTCTTTTTCCCTCTTACGAGAGCGGGAGGAGTGCGAGCCTGCACCCTGGGTGGGGAGACTGGCACAACTCCTTAAAAGAACCTGTAAAGGTGGAGCCCAGGTTGAGAGGATCGAAAGAGCTTCGATTAGCCGAAGCGCTGGCGACTTCTTCTTCGAACGCCTTCATGCGTTCCAGCTGCTTGGCTGAGCCCGCGGCCACAGAAACCGCCCACCTTGCCTCCTTAGACTTCAGAGGGTTCCTTTTCTCCAGTCTCCCCAACTTCAAACATGCCAAGCGGTCTTCCAGGGCGTGGGGATGGAAGGCAAGGCAAAAGCTGCAAGACAAGGTGTCATGGCCGACACCTAGGCAGTAGACGCACATGAAATGGTGATCGGTGCGTGACATCTTCTGGCCGCAAGGACACCGGCGAAATCCTGGAGAAGATTTCTCTTCCATGATCGAGGACGCAAAAGCGCGATCGCTAACTAGAATGAGTTTTAGTTTCGGTAAAACCAAGGTTTTGAAAGCTAGGGCCTACGAAATGCATGAGCACGAGGGAGACAACCTGCATCTTCCAGTGGAAAGGAAGATCTGGCATCATGGGGCACAGCCGAGGTATATACCACTCGGGTGGGTGAGAGGAGCTAGACTGAAGACTTCCGGCTGATCTGAAAGGGGAATAGGACATGCAAAGAGTGTGGATGAACAACATATCCACGATCCTAGAAATAGCATTTCTACCCCTGAGCACACAGTATTCAGGAGTGCAGAGGCCAAAGGTTCCAGAAGGGGGGGCAGGGTGGGAAAGTTATGAATACCTGAGTATCACTTGGAAGAAAGCATATTATTATGGTAAGTAATTTTTTCTTCTAACCCCAGTAATATTCAGATATTCATAACTTTATGCAGACTAAGAAGCAGTACCTTTGGAGGTGGGAACACAACCTTATTTTGGGAACAGACTTTGCAGGACTGCTGTGCCGAACCTGGCATCACCCCCGGAGAGAATATCCAGACTGTAATGCTTTGTAAAGGTGTGGACTGTTTTCCAGGTAGCTGCTTTTCAGATGTCCACCAGGGGAACATCCCTGATAACTGCTATAGCAGCAGCGGTGCCCCTTGTGGAATGGGCCCTTAACCCTGTTGGGGGCTCCTTTCCAGCCTTAGAATAACAAAAACTGAAAAAGCTGTACTATTCAGTGAGAAATTGATCTTTTTGATGCTGAGTTACCCTTTCCCACATTCTCCATAGGTCAGGAAGAAAAAATTACTCACCTTAGTAATTGTGTTTCTTCTAATGGAGTCTTGCTGTATTCTGACATAAGCAGTTAGCCCCAGCACTTGAACTGCCCTGGAGATAAAAGAGTTAACTCTATGCAGAAGCACAGCACACTGGGCTCGAGCTCAGATTTCAAACCTCTGTCTGTGGTGCTTCAGAGTGTAACCGCCAGATTCTTATGAGCAACTGACTACACTTCCAGTGTGGAAATTGTAAACAAATAAACCAACAGACAAATACTTGGGTCCCAAAAGACTCAAGTTGAGAACCCAAGATAAAAAAAAAAACAGGTAGTGAACAAGATATATAATATATAAATTTAAAACAAAACAACAACCCCACCCTAAAGAAGAGGGGTGTAAGGTACACCCCTGAGGTGCAACACTGTACCTGCCAGCCCACACTCCAAAAACTAGGTTCTGAGAGGGGAGGCAGGGGGGAGGTCAGAATACAGCAAGACTCCATTAGAAGAAACACAATTGCTAAGGTGAGTAATTTTTTCTTCAAACAACATGAAGTCTTGCTGTATTCGGACATATGCAGACTACCAAACAGTACCTCCATGGAGGAGGGTACTGAACCTATTTTGGTAATAGGCTCTGCAGTACTGCTGTACCAAACCTAGCATCACTCCTAGCCTGGATATCCAGAGAGTAATGCTTGGTGAATGTATGGACTGTTTTCTAGGTGGCTGCTTTGCACATCTCTAGTAAAGGTATATCCCTGGCAGCAGCCAGAGAAGCTGCTGTACCCCTATTTGAGTGGGCCCTCAGGCCTGAGGGAGGTGTTCTACCTAGTTTAGTATAATAAAATTGTACACAAGCTACAATCCACCAGGCAATAGTTCTTTTAGTAGCAGGCCTACCTTTTCCCACTTCACCATAAGTGATAAACAATTGAAGACAATCACTTAAGTGCCTTAGTATGCTCTATGTAATAGCTAAATGCCTTTTTAACATCTAAACTGTGTAACCTCCTTTCTCCTTAAGAAGAATGATCAGTGAAAAAACACAGGAAGAGACATGGACTGATTTAGATGGAAATCCGAGACCACCTTGGGTAAGAACCTCCTAGTGGTTCTCAGGACCACCTTATCCCTACGGAAGGAGATAGGGTCAGGTTCAACTGACAGGGCCTGTAATTCACTAATCCGCCTGGCAGAAGTAATAGCTACCAGGAACAGAGTTTTCCAGGTCAAGTACTTAAGTTCAGCCAAAGCCAGAGGTTCAAAGAGTGGCTGCATAAGCTGAGCAATGCAGACATTCAGATCACAAGCTGGAGAAGGCTCTCTAAGGGGAGGGTTAATATGAACCAGACCCTTTGAAGAACTTACCGAAAACAGGATGAGATGCCAGGGAAGAGCCCTTCCCTGCTGACAGGAATGCAGAGACAGCTGCAAGATTAACTTTTAAAGTGGCAGGCCTAAGGCCTAAGCCATTAAGGTGAACCAGGTAATCTAAGACTGTGGCAATACCCGCAGCTTCTGGCAGAATATCCCTGTGTGAACATCAAATGCTGAATCTTTTCCATTTGGGGTTATATGTTTTCCTGGTAGAAGGTTTCCGAGAACTCTTGAGGTTGTCTAAAACTCCCTGAGAAAGATGCAGGCCTGCGTATTCCGACTCTTCAAGAGGCAGGCCTCGAGACTGAGAGACTGGAGAGGAAGTTAAAAGACTGTCTCATGGGAAGAGACAGGGGAAATGAGACTGCTAAGGACAAGAGAGGATACCAAGGTTGCCTGGCCCAGTCTGGAGCAACTAGAGTCACTGTGCAGAGTTGTGACCTGATCTTTATTAGAACCCTGAACAACAGGGGAAAGGGAGGAAAGACGTAAAGGAACTTGTCTTCCCAATTCAATATCAGAGCATCCAGGGGAACAGTCCCCAGGACTGGAGGTCTGCAGCCAGGGTTACCACCTGTCCCTGTTTTCGCAGGACAGTCCTGATTTGGGCAGCTGTGTCCTGCAGAAAAACATGAAAAATACTACATGTCCTGACATTATACTAGGAAAAGAAATATCTTTTATTTTCCTCTAAATGTTGCAAAGAACTATATCATCTTAACTAAAACACCTTAAAATAATAACAAACAGTAGAAACAACCAAAAAACTACAATACTTAGTCTTAATTCTGATTATTTAGAGAAAACAAGTCTGCTGTACTGGTCAAGGTTACATATTGTCCTGCGAAAAATCACGTTTCAGTAGGAAATGTCCCACTTTGGGCTTCTTAAAAGGTGGTTACCCTATCTGTAGCAGATCTGGGGAAGTTGATGATTGTCTGGGGCTAGGAAGAGATCTGTTTCTGGAGTGCCCCACCTGGTGAAGATTACTTTCAGGATGAGAAGATCCAAGGTCCACTCGTGATGGTCCAGGGAGATTCTGCTCAGAGCATCTGATAGAACACTGTCCTTCCCTAGGAGGTGGACTGCTATTAGGGAAGTTTGTGGGAGTAGGCCAGAGACCATACTCTCCACGGCCTCCGTGCACAAGGCTGTAGACAGAGTGCCCTTGCTTGTTGATGTACCACATGGTGGTGGTGTCTGTCCTGACCTGAACAACCTTGTTCCTCACTAAGTCAAGTGAAAAACTGAAGGGCCAAGAATACTGCCCTGAGTTCCAGAAGATTGATATGAAGGAGAGACTCTTCTGGGGACCAGTCCCCCTGTGTTGTGAGGGCTCCCAGGTGGGCTCCCCAGCCCAGGAGAGAAGTATCTGTGGTGAGGACCACTGAAGGAGTCTGCCTGAGAAATGGGACACCTTGCCTGAGACTGTCTTGGTCCAGCCACCACTGGAGAGCTTGGACCAGAGTCTGAGTCACTGGAATCAGCTTGGTAAGTGAATCCTTCTTCTGAGACCAAAAGGACCTTAGGTGGAACTGAATGTCCCTCATCTGGAGCCTGGCCCCTTGCACCACTGCAGTGGAAGCAGCCATGTAGCCTAAGAGCTGAAGAAAATGTCTTGCTGGACGAGTAACCAGAGGATGAAAAGAGGACAAGAGATCTGTAAGGGCCTGAACTCTCGCAAGTGGGAGGAAGGCCTTTGCTTGAACAGTATCTAACTCTATCCCTATGAAAGTGAGAAGCTGTACTGGTTTGAGAACGGACTTTAACAGGTTGAGAAGGAACCCCAGGAAACTGAGCATATCCTGAGTAACCTGCAAAGCTGACTTGACCTGGTCGGAAGACTGTCATACAATGAGCCAGTCATCCAGGTATGGAAACAGAAATGCCGTGCCTTCTGAGGAAGGCCACTATTACTGCAAGGCACTTTGTAAACACCCTTGGAGCTGATGTTAAGCCGAAAAGGCATAGCTCTGAACTGATAATGGCCTGAAGGCAACTCGAACCTGAGGTACTTTCTGTGGGAGCACCTGATGGGAATATGGAAATAGGCATCCTAGAGGTCCAGGGAAGATAACCAGTCTCCTGGCCTTAGAGAGGGAAGAATTACTCCCAGAGTCACCATTTTGAACTTTGTGTTGCTTGTTCAAATACCTTAAGTCCAGGATGGGTCGCCACTCCCCCGTCTTTTTCGGGGTTAGGAAATATCTGGAGTACAGACCCTTGCCCCTGTGTAGAGTAGGAACTCTCTCTACAGCTCCAAGAGCCAGCAAAGAGGAAACCTCTGCTTCTAAAGCAATGGTTTCGGCGATGTTTGCAGGTGGAAAAGGCCTGACCCTCATTTTTGTAAACTTTTTGAAACTGAGGGCCAGTCCCTGGCTTACTACCTCCAGGCCTGGAAGTAGTAAGCCAGCCTGCCTCCTACTGGAACTGGGGAGTCGACCCGGGCTGACACATCAGGGTGTCTGCTTGACAGAAGCCTTGGACTGGGAAGAGGATGCAGCCCTGCTCATCCCCCTCCTGCCTCTCCCTCGGAAGAACCCCCTCTATGGGAAGGAAGAGGAGGCCTGGGCTTGGTTAAAGGCCTGTGAAAAAGCCTGCCCCTAGACTGCTGCTTCTGAGGAGCGACTTGCCCTTCCTTGGCCTGAGCACTCCTGTAAGTTAGTTCTGTATTTGTCCATTTTTTTCACGTAAGCCTGTCTGCTCCCCAAACAGGGAGTCACCCACTACAGGGAAATCCATGGACTTAGCCTGGGTGTGCTGCGAAAGGCTAGTACATCTGAGCCAAGCAAATCTCCTGAGAGACACAGATGTAGCCATGACTCGTGATGCCACATCATGCGAGTCCACGGCACCATGGAATTGTACTTTGACCGCCTCAATCCCATCGGCAGCCACCTCCTCCAGCTCTTTGGCTAGCTGGGGGGGGGGGGGAACCTGTTTGGCCAGTTCCAGAACCGTACCCCACCTGGACTTCTGGTACCTGGCAGCATAGGCCATATAATTCACCTGCCTGAGTCCCAAGAAGGATGCCAAATACTATTTTTGGCCATGGCATCCACCTTCCTGAAGTCTTTATCTGGGGGGTGTGAAGCCAAAGGTATGTTAGCCCTGTCACAGGCTGCAGCCTGCACTACCCCAACATGGCTGCAATGACTGTACAAAAACTCAGTACCTGAGCCTGACATGTACCTCCTGTCCATTCTCTTGTCCACTGAGGTAGAGAGATTGGTGTCTGAAGAATCTTCTTTGTTTCCCCAAAGATTTGTGGAGGGGAACAGACAACCTTTTAGACTCTGGGATGTCCATCATCTCAACAAAATCAGGCTCCTCTTCCTCCCCTGCAGCTTCTACCATGGGGAGCTGTAGAGTTTCAGCCACCTTTATGTAGAACAAATAGTGGGAAGGGGACTCAAAGCCTGGGAGGGGAGACACTGGAGGGTCTGTCTGGGGAGATGTCCAGTTCAATGGGCACATCCAGACCTTCTAAATCATCATGATGTTCTACGAAGTCTTCGTCCCACTCCAATTCATAATAGGCATCCGGATCATAATTCGATGGAGCGGGATCCGACCGCCTAACCAACAGTGCCAGTTCGGATGGAACCGGTCGAAACGACTGAACAGTGCTTATCGCTTCGGCTAAATCATCAATGGCTGAAGTACGCAGTTCTGGATCCTAACCAGCTGATTTCCTTTTTCTTTTCATCGGAACCAACCCCTCCGAGTCGGATCTCCTTTTGCCCAAGGAGATATCGCCCAGGTCAGTGGGCACGTCCTCAGGTTAGGCCGCAACCGAACCAGGCTCGCCATCCGGGTCAACGGGCTTCTCGGCCTCCCTTTCCTTTAGCTTACTCAATCTCTTATCCATAGTGGCTTTGGGAAAATTCTTACATATTTGGCAATCTGTTTTGAGGTGGTCAAACCCCAGACAAACACAGATGAGGTAAGGATCAGCCTTGGCAAAAGCTTCCCCACACTCACTACAGTGTTGAAATCCAGTGGGCCCGGTTTTCTTCTTGGGTTTCTCAGATATGGCCAGACTAACAAAATTACCCTTAATAGCTTTTATGCCAGGTAATACTCTCCGATCGGTTACCAACCGTGTTCCAGGCTGTGGAAAGAAACTGGTAAAAGTCTGTTTTTTTTTTTTGGTTTTGTTTTTTTAAAATCGAGCGGAACCGGCACACCACTTGCAAATTCCAAGAATTTAAATTTAAACAGAAACAGTTGGTTCCCAACCGGACCGACCCCTAGGGAACCGAAGAATTACAAATTCCACAGTAATAAAGACAAAAAAAAGTCCACTACCTATCTACACACTTACTGTACCGTAGACAGAGACTTGAAACCGAAAAAATAAGAAATTGGTGAAAACCGACACTTAAGAAACTTTACCGAACTGAGCAAAGGAGCAATCTCCAAAGCGACTTCATAGTTAGACGGAGTAAAGAATCTGATGGTTACACTCTGAAGCACCACAGACAGAGTTTTGAAATCCGAGCTCGAGCCTAACGTTCTATGCTTTTGCATAGAGTTAACTCATCTCCGAGGCAGTTCAAGTGCTGGAGCTAACTAACTGCTTATGTCAGAACACAGCAAGACTTCATGTTGTTTGAGCAGCTGTTTTCTATCCTGCCTACGGACTTTAGCGGTTATCAAGTAATAGCTAAAAGCTCCTTTGACATCCAGACCATGAAGAGACTTTTCACCAGAACTAAAGTGTTCAGGGAAAAAGACAGATAAGATGGGCAGACTGGGTGGACTGTATGCCCTTATCTGCAGACACTGTCTATGTATATATGTATTTATGTATAATGGTTTCATTCAAATGGGAATCAGAAGTCATTTAGAAGAGAAACTTCTTATTTGTTCCCAGAATAATTTTGTCTCTGTGGAATGAAACGTGGTACTGTTCAAATCAGAGAGACTTGAGGCCACTGATTCTTGTGGCAGAAATCATTACCACAAGAAAAAAAAAGTATATATACTTTTTTTTTTTTTTTTGAAGAATTTCAAATAAGCTGAAAACATAGGCTCAAAAAGGGGGACCCATGAGCCTAACTATGCACACATCTAGGTCCCATGTTGGCACTGGTTCCCTGTGAGGGTGTGCAAATGGACCAGGCCTTTAAAGAACCCTTTGAAGATAGGGTCTGAGGCTTGAAAAAACTTTCTGTCCAACTGAGAAGTAAATAGATACTGAGACCAGATGGACCAGTAAGATACTGGTCTGCAAGCCCAGTGAAAGCAAATACGTAAATAGTCCAGCACAGCTGGAACACCAGCCTGTGCCGATATGTGCCAGGCCCTAAAAGAACCGCTGTGAGGCTAGGATCTGGGGGCCATTAAAACATTTTGTCCAGCTAATATGCAAGCAGATACTGCAGCTAGGTGGACTTTGAGGATGCCGGACTGCAAGGCCAATGAATACATATATAGGTAAGTTAGTCAAGTACTGCTCGACCCCAGCAGGTGCTGGAAACAGTTTTCTGGCTGAACACCAATAGTAAACCTTTTCCCTTCTGAAGCATACTGTTTCCTTACAGAGGGCTTCCCTGAACCACATACAACGTATAGACACTGTGAAAAAGATGCAAGGCTGCATATTGTACAAGAGGCATGACTTGGGCCTGAGTGACCCAAGGTTTGGGTACAGAAGCCTCCCGGTTGGAGGTTAGCAGGTTGCGCCTCCAAGAAAAGGTGTATTGGTTTGGAACCACACATGGAGAGTAGCAGAGAGAACCATGTCTGCCTGGTCCAGTCTGGCGTTATCAAGACCATTGATACTGGCTGGGATCCAAGCTTGAGAAATGCATTGTATGCCGAAGGAAGGGAAGCGTACAGATGCTTCCCTGGTCAACTCAGAACTAGAGAATCCAGTGGGACTGGTCCCGGATCTCTGACTGACTTAGTACTGTGGCAGGTGGTGGGATGCGAACAAGTCTACCTCTGGTATGCCCCACCTTCTGAAGATAACTTGCACCACCTGACTATTCAAGGCCCATTCCTGATGGGACTGGTTGATCTGAGTCAAGGTATCTGCCAAGGTAGTGTCCCTACCTGGCAAGTTAACATCCTGCAGGGACCCGTGGAACATGCTAGACTCCATATTTTCATAAGTCCTGAGCAGGGAGGGCTTAACCTTGTCCCTCCCTATTTTTGGATACAATACATTGTGGTGGTATTGTCTGTTCTGACCTGTATCACCTCTGTAGTAGTTGTGTGAAGACATTTAACACAGTAACACTACTCTTAGCCCCTGCAGATTTATGTGCAGGAGTAAATCTGCACTTAACCATGTGTCTTGGGTGGTGTGAACCCCCAGATGGGCACCCTACTCTAGTAGGGATGCATCTGTTGTCAGACAACTGATAAGGGTTCTTTGCTGAAAAGCAAGAAGCCCCTCCCTTAGATTGGTTCCCTCTTTTCCTACATTGGAGACCTGTAACAGTGTTCTTGTTACTAGAATTAGTTTTAAAAGAGGGTCCTGTCTCTGACACCATTGAGCCATGAGGTGACACTGAATGGCCCTGATCTGTAACCTGGATTCCAAGACTGTGCCAGTGGCAGATGCTATGTGGTCAGTAGCTGAATAAAACTTTCTTGCGGTTATTTTCTTTGTTCATTCAGCCTGAATGAGCCCACTATTAGTGGAATACTTCTTGCCCTGCGTAGGGGCAGGTAGACCCTGCCTTGCAGGATATTTAGCTCTGCTCCTATGAACTGGAGTGTTTCAGCAGGCTGAAGATCAGACTTTCTTTAGATTTATCAAGGACCCTAGAGAGTCCAGGAGACCCTAGGTGAGTTGCAGACTCACTTACTGGAGTGATTCTACCACCACCAGCCAGTCATCTAGATATGGGGAAACTGTGACACCTTATCTTTTAAGGTGATCCAACCACTGTGTACACTCCTAGAGAGTGACCTGATGAGAGTCTGAACCTGAAGTACTTTCTGTGAGACTCCCTTACGGGAGTGTGAAAATAATTTGAGTACAGTAATGCCAGGAACCCCTCTAGGTTTTTCCTGGGGTTTGACATGCTTTGTCTTTTTCGTGGAGGGGACCAGAGAAACAGCCGGACCACTCACACCTCTTTTTTTTTTTTAAACCCTGAATCACCCTTCCCAGGGGTGTGTAAGTAAGAGACAGCAGTTTCACACGCAGATTTGGAGGGCGTTGGCTGGTCAGAACCTGAAGCGCCCTTCTTCGGTCTCTTTTGCAACCTTTCTAGTCCTTTTTCCACTGTTGTCAGTGGAAGGAATTTGAGTTCAGAGACAATCACTGACTCACTACATTCAGGACCACTTGTCTGTGGTGCCAGAAATACCCCTGCTGTGGGTACTGCTGATACTGAGGCGCAGCCCCAGCCTGATAGAAAAAAGGGGGCTTGCTGTGGTGTATATATCCACCTTTTTTCCTGTAAGCCTTTATTTTTCTCCAAAGAAGAATTACCCTCCACTGGAACGTCTATCACCTTGGTTTGGGTATCCTGAGTGAGGTCTGTGACTCACAGCCAGGAAAACCTCCTCTGAACTACTGTACTTACCATCCATCTGGCAGCAGCCACTTGAACGGTTATTTGGCTGCTCTCAAACCAAATTTAGCTGTTTCAGCTAGATCATCTGACAGGGGAGTCTTGGCCTTCGCTGATATAGCAGGGGCAGACTACCACAGTGACTTTGGTATTGACATAGGCTTGAAATGTGTGCCTGCCTGAAAAAAATATATTTTTAAGCCATGTTGTCAATTTTTCCTGGGATCCTTGTTAAGGGGATAGGATGCCAGAGGTATCTTTGCCTTGTCACAGGCTGTCACTTTAACCACTCCTTGGTGGACAGGGTGGGGAAATAAATTTCAGTTCCCTCCCTGTCCAGCTGAAATTTCTTATACATCCTCTTATCCAGAGGGGGAACAGAGCACGGATATTCTAAAATCTTTAAAGTATATTCCTTGAAGAATTTATTCACAGGAATGAGAAGCTTTTAGTGGGTGTCAGCCCAATCTTTCTCACTAATGTTATGAATGAGGAATAATCCTCAGGATGTTCTGTGGTGAAAGAGAAACTCACGTTCAGAGGACACCTCAGATTCAATAGGTTCTCCTCCATTTCATAATAATTACATATTCTTCCTTTTAAATATTAGGAAGACTGCTTTGCAAAGGTCTGCTGCTGAGAGACAAGACAGCCCCTGTAAGCCTGAAAGTGTTTTCTTTAGCCGTTCCAGGCATTTCTTTATCTCCCCCCTCCCCCCGGAACGTTTACAGATTTCACAATATTCATTTAGGTGATCATAGCCAAGGGAAGCAATACACAACTGTGGTTATCTGTCTTGGCAAATACTTCCCCAATCAGAACCAACCTGCAATTTCTGAAGGAGTTGGCAGGCTTTATAGCAGGCACAGAAGTCCCCAAAACGCTGTCAGAAGGGGGTTATGTGTGCTTAGTTTTCTTCAATTTCACTGAGGGAACCAGAGAGTCAGCCGGTTCAACAAGCCTCTTAAAAACTGTTTATATGCCCATCTCAGGGTAGGAGTTACAGTATTTGTTGTGGAGTCACCCACAGTAACTTAGGGTGTCAGCTGGTTAGAGCTGGAGGGACCCTTAGATGGTGATAGTTTTTTTTTTTTTTTTTTTTTTAAAAACCTCATCCAGGCATTCCAGTAGTTTTTCCAGGACATGTAATGCAGATTTCACTCTGCTTTTAAGTGTTCATGTCTAGATAGGCGAAACAAGAGAATGTTTGACTTAAAATTTCACCACACTGAATACAAGGTGTGAAACCAGGATCACCAGTTTCTTTTTATAACATTTTCAATGTAAAGCCAATAACAGTTGCAACCGCTAAAAAGAAATATTTTAATTTAAGTTCATTTAGCAGTTACGGTTGGTTCGGAACCGTTGCAGGACCCGGGAACTGAGATAAAATGAACCGAGGCTATCGGTCCAGGAACCAGTATTAGTGGTTCTTAAAACAAACTATTTTAATAAAATTAAACATAACTAATGGAGTTTTTTAGTCGGAAAACTCTGATAAATACAAAATAAACCTCGGTTTACCCCCAGTTATACCGAACTGGGAAAAACTGAAAAAACTTACAATTTAAACACAAACTATGGGTTTACCTAAAATAACAAAAAGTAAAAGGCAGCAAATGAAATGTAAAGAATACTTATAATATTTTATACGGTTTCTCACGTCAGAACAAAAGATGAGGAGAGGATCTTGGAGCATCCAGTCTTTATAGGTAGAGAGAGAAATCTGAGGGGTTTAGAACAAAGGCAGTTAGTATAAGGCAGCATTTGAAAAATGGCTCATGCAAAAAAATTCATCATTTGCATATGTTCCAAATTCTCTCTGGGCAGTTCTACTTGCAAGGATGACTGCATAATGTTATGAATACCTGAGTATTACTGGGGTTAGAAGTATGCCAACACCAGCACCCAAGAAAAGAGGCCAGCGCCAGAGGTGGCGCTGTGTTCAGCACCAGGGACTGCAAGCTAGACCTGACATGTTGCATTATGTTACGGAGAAGAGCCTGAAAAGAAAGGTCCTACTGGGCAACAGGAGAAGGACTTGGATTTGAAGTGTCCAGGCTATAAATCAAGTAGTTGCCGCCGCCTCAGAACGTATGAGTTTGGGGTCAGGTTCCCGGCAAGAGGGGTGGGTGCCGCTTCCTTAACCCAGGCCTTGAAGTAGGCAACACTGGAGACACCAGCAAAGGCAGAAGAGGTGCTGGCGCCAGAGGCAGCACCGCAAGCAGAACTGGGTTTGGTGGCAAAAGGAGGAGTGCCAAGCCCCACAGAGGCCTTAACTTGGCACTGAACCCGGCACGACCCGCAGCATCAACGGTGCAGCTGGCACCAGAGTGACCAGCAAAGGTACCAGTCCCAGCGCAGTGATACTGGACATGGGTGCAGCCAATGGGGCAACAGTCAACAGTATGATCACCAAGAACCCTGAGGCCTACTGCTCAGAGACACCAAGGAGCTCATGGCACACCTCACGGGGGTACACTGAGGGTACTGTTCTTTCCCAGTATTGCCAGGTTCCTGACCGGGATCAGAAATGTGTCCACTTCTTTTTGTGTTTATGAGAGAGCTGTCCGTCCTGAACATTGGAACACTCGTCACCAGAACCCTTCTCCCAAAGGGAGAAGTGGACCAGACTCAGCCCCATTGCTGAAGCAGCCTGCCTTCAAAGACTCACTACCATTGTCGTCCATGACAGTCAACCACTGTTCAGTAGGACTGGGAGAACTGAAGAAAAATTTGTTCTTTAAACTGAACTGATGGAAAGCAACAAAAACCAAGTAGAAAGAAAAACTGAACGCTGCTGTTGTATAGACGTGAAGGTCTGACTTCCGGAGGGCGAGCGACACAGTCACTGAAACACACTCGGCAGAAAAGAAGGAACTGAGGGGGTTGAGGGCTGGTGCCAAGGTAAAAACGTGATGTGAGCTCCCCTTCGTGGCACCACACATGCATGCAGCTTATGTCGGTGCCAGCCCTCCTGAAAAGTTCCGGCTCCCGAAGGTCCTAGCAGCTCTTGCTCAAAACTCATTTGTGTCAGTCAATGGTGAAGATCAATTCCTGGAAGATCAGATAGAATCCCATATTGTTTTATTTTTTTTTTTTGGGGAGGGAGGGGTTAATACATGGGACTCTTTCTTTGAACCACCACAGCTCTTAGAAACCAGCTGTTTAAGTAAGAGTATTTAAGTCAATTTTATTCACTGCTGTAGCACTTGCTCTCACCCGCATGGCACATGCTCTCAGCCTTGCTCACTATAAGGATATCCCAGCTCCATGGCAAGGAAGTCTGTCCCTGTCACTCACCACCATGACACTTGGAACAGACACCAGCTATTTACAGACCTTTAAGTCACACTATTTAAGCCAGAATTTTAAAAACTGCTGTGGCAACAACTCTCTCATGTCACTTGGGCTGTCAGTCTCACTCGCCATGACAATGAGGGCCTGGATCTGGCAGCGAGGTTGCAGCTCTATGGCAATGTCGCCCATCCCTACCACTACACCCAAGTTAGACTCGCTCGTTACGTAGCCTAACAGCAGCAATGGCATTTCTTTCAAGCCAGTTTTGTAATTTTTTACCACGTGCTCCTTTTAGCAGGATTCTAAATTATAATGCCATCGATCTGATGTCGCACGGATGGTGTTATGACTTAGAATCCTCAGAACAGTACTATGAGATTTTCTTTCACTGGAGTTCCTAAGGTAAAAAGTGCTAACCACGTAGTACATTCCACTTGCTCATGCAAAAAGACCTCTTGTGGCATATGTAACCAACATTTTTTTTTTTTAAGTGTCTTGATATGGTACTTCGAATATTGATGCAAAATTTAGAGCGACAATATGAAAAGGAAGTGATATCAGCACCACACAATGATATACTAGGTTAGTTTGAATAGCAAGAGGTTAAAACATATGTTCCCATTTCTAGGAGTATCTACTCATAGTGCTGTAACCCATAACAACACTACACAGAGATTAAAATGCTACCTTAATCCAGCCTTTTCAATTACCTGTTTAGGTAGGAGGTGCCCGAGCTTGCAATTTCTTCTTGACCTTGTGTTACATAGAAGAACATTGGTTTATCTGGCTGAGGCCACTGGAAATCAAACCCTTTCTTTACACGATCCGCTAAAAAGGGGGAGGAAAGGTAAAGATGACTGGATTTATACAAACTATGACTTTCAAATATGAATACAGATTTACTGCAACAAAATCAAGGAATGCAAGGGTGGAATCATAATAGCATCTAAGGATAACATCCAAAAGGCGCTCTTGAAGTGGTTGCTGATGTTGGGGTGGCAGATAGATTATCAGCTGAGGTACAGCTGTCCCAGTTTGTGGAATGCGGATAGTGGTTAATTACCTGTAATTATAGTTCTACTTCTAGTACTCGGTTCATATCCACACGTTACTTCCACTGGGCACCCTCAGTCAACGGAACAAGTGTTCAAGCTTGACTCTTCCAACAACACAACAATCAGATCCAAATGCTGGGACAGGAAACTGAACCAAGCCTTGCCAGGGGCAGTTGTGTGAGATGTGCGAATGTGAACAAAATACTATTAGTAGAAAGAGAAGTTACAGCACTTCCTTTCACTGTTCATCTTCCTGAATATCTTCTCCACAGAGTACCACTTTTTTGTCTCAGTCCAGAGGCGCTAGGACCCTATAGGAGTCAGAACTTTTGCAGGCTAGCGTCGCGGGTATAGTGCAGTCAACAGCCAGCCTCAATAACATTTTTACAACGAAGAAAAGCTCACAAGTGAAACTAAAAATGAAAATTAAGCACTAACCAAAATTCTTGATCTTCTTGGGACAGTTCTTGACCATTTATTTACACTGTTGGGAATCTCAGCCTGAGGCGCTAGAACCAAAAATCTTCAGGGGGCCAGTGTCAAGGTAGGCTGCATGCATGTGCAGCACTGTAAAGGCTGGCCTCACACTACATAGCCTATCTCAGCAACTGCCCCCTACCGCCTCAGCATTTTTTTTATTTTTACACACACACACACACACACACACACACACACACACACACAGGAGGTGCAGCGTAACTTGGTTAAACAATACTAAACCTAATGAGCGCATTAAATAGCCCTCTGGGCCCATATAAGAAGGGTCAATAATAACAACATTTTCAAAGTCCAAACCAAAGCAATGGAAGTGAAGACTAGGATATAGAGTGAGCTCGGTGGATGGCAGGTGGGTGTTTGACTAAATGATGAAGACTGCCCAAGAAGATCAAGAATTACGGTGAGTACATATTCACATCTTCTTGGACGCAGTCTTCACCATTTATTCACACTGTTGGGTAGAGTACCAAGTTCAGCCAAAAATCTCCAGAACAGGGTGGCAGGAAATGGAGCTCACTCAGGACAAAAGTCTATTAAGGATTGTCCTGCCAAAGGAGGCATGCTGCCTGGCATGGATATCCAGGGCATAGTGTTTAAAGAAAGTATGCACTGTGCTCCAAGTTTCTGCTTTGCACATTTCAGAAGTGGGGACAGAGTGGATTTCTGCTAAAGAGGTTGCAACCGCTGTGTTTAAGTGGGCATGGCCTTGGCTTTTCAATATAACGTAAGAAAACATTACTACCATAGCAATCGTGTTTCTTCTAAGGGAATCTTACTGTATTCTGACAAATGCAGTATGGTCTCACCATAGGACTGCCCCGGGGTCAAAATGGTTAATAGAACCTATGCTAATAATGGAATGTTAGGCTCGAGCTCAGTTTTCAAATCACTGTCCCTGGTTGCACTTCCTGCAACCGTCAGATTCTTACGAAGCATGCAGAAGCTAAATACTAACTATCCAAACTAAGTTTACTACCCCTATTAGGGGAACAGAAACTCCAAACAACAGGAGGCCTCTCTAAGACTCAAGTCAACAGATGCCCCAAAAAAGTACAGTTACATAAGAACTTACCGTAACAGTAGATCTTCGAGAACAGCTCTTGCAGCAGGTAACACCATTAGGACTGAAGCCGGCAGGCGTCAGGACCCCACGGAAATCTTCTAGCTAGCAATCTTCAGCGGGGACCGCCCCCGACGTCAGATGTAGTACATAAGTAGGCGGTCCCGCCAGATTCCCCAGTTCTCCCGCCGGAGACTCCCGGCCACAGGATGACATCAGAAGGGGAGACCGAGGATCCACCATCAGAAGAAAAGAGCTTAGCTCCTGCCCAGGCCTGGTAGGCCACACATCCTCCAAGTGGGAATGGTGGGCGGGAAGGTACCTGCTGCAAGAGCTATTCTCGAAGATCTACTGTTACAGTAAGTTCTTACGTAACTGTACTATCTTACTTTGAGATACAGCTCTTGCAGCAGGTAACACCATTAGGACGGATTCCCAAGCAATAGCGCCTGAAAGCATTAAGGGAGGAGGAAATTAGGAGAGACCTTGAACAAGTCCTGACTCTAGGACAGGAGACCCTGTAGAACGGCCAGGCCGAAACCAGCTCTCCGCCGTGATGTAATATCCAGGCTATAATGCCTAATGAATGTGTGCACTGAGCTCCAAGCAGCTGCAGCACAAATGGCCGAGGTGGAGACGTTGTGCAGTGCTGCAAAAGAGGTAGCCACCCCCCTTGTCGAATGGCCCCGGACTGTACCCGGGAAGGGCTTATGTTTATTGTTGTAGCAAATGAAATACACTGGACAAGCCAGCGAGAAAGGGTCTGTTTGAGACTGGTTGGCCCAGCATCCTCAGCGAAGAGAAGCGAATAGTTGCTCCGACTTACGAAGCTGTCTAGTTCTGTTCAGGTAGAACCTTAAGAGCGGTGAACATCCAGGGTGTGAAGCAAGCCTCTCCTCTATTAGAGTATTTGGGAAATACAGGCAAATCGATATCCTGGTTGAGAGTGAGGCAGAGACCACCTTAGGCAGGAATTTAGGATTTGTCCTCAGAGACACTCTGTCCTGGTGGAAAATTAAATAAGGCTCCTTGCACATGAGAGCCTGAAGCTGAAACTCTCCTTGCTGGCGTGACAGCAACTAAAATACGTTTTCCATGACAGAAAACGCAGCTCGCAATCCGCGGCAGGTTCAAAAGGAGGAGGTGTGAGTTGTTCCAGGACAAAGAGTGGGTCCCAAGGAGGAACGGGATCCTTGATGGGTGGCCTAAGGTGTAACACCCCTCTCAGGAAGTCTCAAGAGGCATCAAGCTGTACCACTGTGCGTTGTCCCACCGGGAAGTGGTATGCAGAAATCGCGCAGAGGTGCACTTTAATGGAGGAGTAAGGCGAGACTCGAATGAAATAGGGAAAGCAGGTACTCTAGCACCACTTTCACCAGGCATTCTAAAGAGGAAAGGCCGCGTGCCCGCGAACATAAGCAAAAACGGTGCCACTTCATAGAGTACATCGCATGCGTTGCCGGCTTTCTGGCCGCGGAAAGGACTTCCACCACCTCTTGCAAGACCCCATATCGCATAATGGCTATGTCTCTAGGAGTCATGCATGCAGGTTCAGTGAGCCATCCTCCTGAGACAATAGGTGGGAGCTGAAAGACAACGGAACTGGCGGTTCCCGGGACAGTTGCGTCAGCATAGGGAACCAGATCTGTCTGGGCCAGAAAGGCGCTATCAGGATCATTGTTGCGTGCTCCCTGCGTAGCTTGAGAAGAACTCTCTGGATCAACGGGAAGGGAGGGAAAGCGTAGAGGAATCTGTCCGCCCAGGAGAGGGACAACGCGTCTCGCCAGAAAACACCAGGCCCTGGATCTAGCGAGCAAAAATTGGGCAGTTTTGCGTTGGATGCGGAAGCGAATAAGTCCAGCTCTGGAGTGCCCCATCGAAGAAACAGATCCTCTGCTACCTCCTGAAGAAATTCCCACTCGTGGACTCTGGTCTGGGAACGACTCAGGCCGTCTGCGATTGTGTTGTCCACTCCGGGAACGTGAACTGCAATCAGACTTGCGCCGTGTCGGATTACCCAATCCCACACTCTCATAGCTTCCCTGCAAAGGGGGTAGGAGTGTGCGCCTCCTTGTTTGTTGAGGTAATATATCACTGCCGTGTTGTCTGTCTGAAGCAGAAGAGTACTCGGCGGGACTTCTGACTGAAAGGCCTGCAGGGCGTAAAGGACCGCCCTCATCCCCAGCACACTGATGTGGAGGTGGGCTTCCTGAGGGGTCCATGTTCCCTGGGACCTCACCCCGTTCAGGTGCGCTACCCACCCCAGCCCTGAGGCGTCTGTGGAGAGGACTGCCTCCGGGGACGGCGCTGTAAAGGGGACACCCGCAGAAAGTGTCCCTGGGTCTAGCCACCATTGCCAGTCTTGAATCACGGCGTTTGTGATCCTGACCGGATGCTGCATGTGGTCTTGCCTTTGGTCCCACTGCACCTTGAGCATCCACTGAGTTACCGCATGTGGAGCCTTGCCCAAGGGGCCGGTTGGAATGGCCGTAGCCATGTGTCGAGCAAGCGAAGGACCAACCTGGCGGGGGCGATCTTCTTCGCCGAAGATCACTGATGAGGGATCTGATCGTTCCGCCTCGTCAGGAAGAAATGCTTTCCCTGGGCACGGTGTCAGAACTGCGCTATGAACTGCAGCTTCTCGGCAGTGCGAGAGAGAGACTTCTAGTAGTTGATAAGAATGCCCAGAGACTGAAACAGATCCTGGGTGCTCTGAATAGCCAGCAACAGTGCCTCTTGGAGGCCATGAGAAGCCAGTCGTCCAGGTACGGGAACACGTGGTGACCCTGTCTCCTTAGAGCTGCCCGACTGCCATACACTTGGTAAAGACCCTGGGGCTGAAGACAGTCCGAACGGAAGAGCCCGGAACTGAAAATGATGGCCGAGAACTCGAAGCGCAGGAACCTCCTGTGCGCTTGAGCTACTGGAATGTGCAGATAAGCGTCCTGCATGTCCAGGGACGCTAAGAAGGCGTCCTTTTTCAGCATGGGAATGAGCCCTTGGAGGGTCACCATGCGAAAACGTTTGTAGGCGACCGACATGTTGAGGTCGCTGAGGTCCAGGATTGGACGAAGGTCCCCTGTTTTCTTCGGAACCAGGAAGAAGTGGGAATAGTATCCGGATCCTATCTGGTTCTCTGGGACATACTCCACCACTCCCTTTTGCAGGAGCGCGAGTACCTCTTGCCTGATGAGAGATCTCTGCTGACCCGAGTAACGGGAGAGCAGAGGAGGCCTTGTGGGTGGCTTGTCCACGAATTCTATAAAGTGGCCTCTTTCGACCAACTGAAGGACCCACCTGTCGGTGGTTATGGACTGCCACCCTGGTAGGTGGTCCGGAATGCAGCCCCCGACCTTGGTGTCCCATTGATCCTGAGGGGCAGGGGCGGGAAGGGAGTCATGCTGCTGACTGAGGTCCAGCAGGCTGGTCCGACTTGGCTGGTTGTTGGCCCGGCCCATGGACAACTTTCCTGGGCCTCTGGGGAAAGGAGCCCTCTGTTGCGGACCGGCGCGGGACTGCTCTCTGCATCCAGCCTCGGAAACGGCTTTGGTTCCTACGAAAGGAACTAAGCTTGGGTCTGTACATGGCCTGGACAGACCGTACCGCCTTCCCGGCCTCTTGAAGTTTTGTGAGGACCTTCTCAGAGGACTCACCAAAAAGAACTTCTCCATGAAATGAGGCGTCCAGGATGAATCCGGAAATACGGAGCCATGAGTGTCTCCGAGGCATATGCCTGAAGCTGCCGCTCTGGCCGAGGAGTCCAGCGGAATCATATATGTGGCTCGCAACCTGGGTTCACGCCCGAACCTGTCACGAAGGAGCTGTAACTCCTCCTTCTGTTCACCTTCTGGCATCTTTCCCGCCAGATCCAGTCCCTGTTCCCTCAAGGCATTTTGAAACTGTACCATGAGGTCAAGTAGTTGGGGATCTGATGGCCGCAGGTAAGCGGATGCATCGTCGCCTGCCCACAGCATCCAGCTGCTTGGACTCTGGGTCCGTGGCAGGAGTGCTCAAATGTTGCGACCTCTGGGACCCGGTCATGAGAGCTGTAATGACCAGAGAATCGGCCAGAGGATGTGATGCCAAGTACTGGTCCTCCCTAGGGGCCCTGTACAGGCGGTCAGCTTTCTTCGGCATCGCCGGAAGCGAGTGTGGACATTTCCATGCTGCCTTGGTGACGTCCACGAATGTGTCCACCAAGGGTGGCACCACCACAGGCTTTGGATCTTTTTGCTGAAGATATCTGGAAAGGCGTAATCTCTCGGGGTCTAATTCCTCTGCCTCTCAGCCCATGTTCTCTTGGATATGCCTCATAATCTCCGAGAACGATGGGTCATCCGGAGGAGATCTTGGAAGCTCATGTGGGTCCGGAGAAGGGACGTTGATCGGAGAGGGGGATCTGGATCCGTCAGAGAAGTCCGATCACGTGTCCTCCGTCGAAGGCAAACAGCGGCGTCTTCTGGGTCTCTTGGGGCTGGGTGACCCTGAAGAAGATCCGGACGGAGGTCTCCTATTTCGTGATCTACCCCTAGGAGGGTCCGTAGGCTCCTGGGGGGAGGGTACTCGGCCCGCACCCCTGGGTGAAGTAAGGGGGCCGGGGGCGGCAAAGTAGCAGGAGGGGAACCACATCCCTTTATATGGTGTCCCACCAGTAAGTAAACAACTCCTTGACCTCTGATATGCTGAGGCCCGACGACGGACCGGGCGCCATTGGCCGGTCGTCGGGTTCTGGCGTCGGCTCCCCAGGAGCCTCAGGTTCCGGCGAGAGTTCCCTGGTGGGGTACGACAGGACCGGGTTCGCCCATCTGGTCATCGGGCTGGGTCAGCTCCTCCTCTGTGATCACCCCTTGACCGACATCGGTGGGAGGCGAGGGGGTCCTCTTCTCGGTAGGTGCGGACGTCGGTCCCCTGGCGGCGTCCGTGGGAAAAGCCTGACGGCGACGGGTGTCTGGCGGTCGTCGGTGCTCGGGACCAATGGTGTTTGGCCGACGTCGGATGGGCGGCGTCGAGTCCAACGATCTCTTAGAGAAGTCAGTTCTTTGGTCTTCCGCTGGGAGGAGGAGGCAAAGAGACTGACCTGGCATCGGGTTCGAATGGCGGGAACGGACTTGTGATGGTGGTGATGGTCCCCTGCCTCGACAGGGTCTTGGTGGCTGAAGGCGAAGAAGGTCTGGAGGTCTTGGCCTGAGAAAGAGGAGGAACCGAGGAGATCTTCACCGCTGCAGGGAGGCTGAGGCGGGCCTGGGAGGGGCGGTCGGACCGGGAGCGGACTACGGGAGTCAGAGGCCCTAGGCGGGACCTGGATCTCACTCTCTCCCTATGCTTCTCGAGGTGTCTCCGGGCCTTGTCAGAAGATTCCCCCTTGGAGGCTGCGTCCATGGCTTTAATCTTCTCCTCGAGCAGGAATGCCTGAAGGGCCTTCTGGCGACGGATCCGGGTCCGGCTGTTGAACCCCTGGCAGAAGGAGCAGGCCTGGGTGTCGTGGTCTGGGCCTAGGCACCGGACACAGGCCGAATGCAGGTCTTTGAACGGGATTTGCTTCCCACAGGCGCACTGCGAAGGATAGCCTTCAACGGAGGTTGGAGAGGACATCAGATAGAAACTGAGCAGAAAAAACAAACTTTTTCCCAGAAGGAAGAACTTAACCAGGTGTCGAGCGCTAGAAACGAACCAAAGGGTCGAGACATGCAAGTCGGCTGACAGGAAAGAACTGGGGAATCTGGCGGGACCGCCTACTTATGTACTACGTCTGATGTCGGGGGCGGGACAGACGTCGGAGGCGGTCCCCGCTGAAGATCGCTAGCTAGAAGATTTCCGTGGGGTCCTGACGCCTGCCGGCTTCAGTCCTAATGGTGTCACCTGCTGCAAGAGCTGTATCTCGAAGTAAGATCAAATAGGTACCCACAGATTTCCAATATCAGTGATACAGGAGTGAGCAGAGCCCTGTAGGCCCTAGCAGGGGAGGAAGGGTGGAAGCTCAGAATACAGTAAGATTCCCTTAGAAGAAACAAGATTACTATGGTAAGTAATGTTTTCTTCAAACCCCAGGAAATCTTACTGTATTCTGTGAAATGCAGACTACCCGAGTATCGCCTTTAGAGGCAGGCAGAGGACCTATTTAGGAAACAGGCTCTGCAGAACTGCTGTGCCAAACCTGGCATCACTCCTGGCCTGGGTGTCCAGGCAGTAGTGCTTGGTAAATGTTTTAACTGTTTTCCAGGTAACTGCCTTACAGATTTCCAGAAGAGGAATGTCTCTGGAAGCTGCTATAGATGCAGCAGTCCCTCTAGTAGAATGAGCCCTAAGCCCTTGTGAAGGCTGCTTACCCACTTTGTCATAATAGAATTGGATACATGACATAATCCATCTCGCTATGGATCTCTTTGTGGCAGGTTTACCTTTGCCAACCTCTCCATAGGTCGGAAAGAGCTAGGTTCTATAACTAATAGCCCTCTTGACATCCAAGTTATGTAGTCTACGCTCACCTGAGGAGGAATGATCAGTAAAGAAGACTGGCAGGGAGATGGACTGATTAATGTGAAAGTCAGATACCACCTTAGGGAGAAATTTATTATATGTCCCAAGTACCACCTTGTCCCTATGGAAGGCCACATAATTGGGCTCCATGGACAAAGCCTGAATCTCACTAATCCTTCTGGCAGAAGTAATGGCCATTAAAAACACAGCCTTCCAAGTAAAATACTTAATGTCAGCTGATGACATGGACTCGAAAGGAGGCGCATAAGCTGTGCTATGCAAATGTTTAAGTCCCACACAGGGGTAGGGACTCTATGAGAAGGGTGCAAATGCAGTAGCCCCTTAAAAAACTTTCGGAACACTGCATTAGAGACCAAAGGGGATGGCTTACCTGCTGACAGGTAAGCAGACACTGCAGCCAAATAAATGCACCTTCAAAGTAGAGGTCCTGAGGCCTAGGGAATGAAGACGGGTGAGATAGTCAGGAACTACTGTTAAGCCAACCTGGGCGAGGTCTAAGTTTTTGTCCCTGCACCAGAAAGAAAATCTTTTCCACTTAGAAGTATAGATTTTTTCTGGTAGCAGGTTTTCTGGATACCCTAAGGACCTCCGTTACCCCTTCTGAGAGATTCAAATTTGCATGTTCTAGGTCCTCAAGAACCAGGCTTTGAGTCTGAGGAATCGAAGGCTGGGGTAGAGGATCCTGCCCTGGGAGGAGGACAGCAAATTGTGCCTCCTGGGTATGCCGACTGGCTTGGCTACTGATAGGGACAGAACTAAGGAATACCATGGCTGTCTGGCCCTATCTGGGGCAATGAGGAGCATCGTGGCTGGCTGGGACCTGAGCTTGTTCACGACTCTCAGCAACAATGGGAAGGGAGTGAAGGCATAAAGGAACTTCCCTGTCCAATTCAGGGTCAATGCATCCAGTGGTTCTGTGCCCTTCAGTGGGGGTCTGCAACAGTACAGAGGCAGCTGGTAGTTGTCTGGGGAAGCAAAGAGGTCCACCTCTGGAGTGCCCAACCTTCTGAACACCAACTGCAGTACTTGATTGTTTAAGGACCATTCATGATGGTTCCGATTTGTTCTGCTCAGTGAATCTACCACCACATTGTCCTTCCCTGGAAGGTGGATTGCCGACAGCAAAATGTTCAGGGGATGGTCCAGGGTCCATATTTTCATAGCTTCTGTGCACAGGGGTGTGAACCTTGTGCCTCCGTTTGTTGATGTAATACATAGTAGTCATGTTGTCTGTCCTGACTCGGACCACCTTTCCATGCAGCATGTTGGTGAATGCCTGAAGTGCTAGGAACACTGCCCTGAGCTCCAACAGGTTGATGAGCAGCAACGACTCCTGTCTGAGCCAAGTATTGTGGATAGCGTGCTTCCTTAGGTGTGCTCCCCACTCTAGTAGGGATGCATCTGTAGTGAGCATCAGAGATGGTTGCTCTTGGAGGAATGGGACCCCAGTCTGAGGTTTTCCAGATCCTGCCACCACTGGAGTGCCTGAACAAATGTTTGAGTGACTGGGACCAGCTCTGATAACCTGTCTCTTTTCTGATGCCAGTAATGCTTGAGGTGATATTGAATATCCCTCATCTGAAATCTTGCTCCTGACACTGTAGCAGTTGAGGCTGCCATGTGGCCTAACAACTGGAGGAAGTGCCTGGCCGGCCTGAGGCTGTGAGGCTTGAAGGGGCCTACCAGCTGCCTGAGAGTGTCTGCCCTCAGCTGAGGAAGAAATGCCCTTCCTCTGACTGAATCCAAGTCTGCTCCTGTAAACTCCAGGAGCTGTACTGGCTGCAGCACTGACTTCTGCTGGTTTATCAAGAATCCCAGGGACTGTAACAGTTCCTGTGTCAAGGCCAGAGACTGCTTGACCTGCTGAGAAGACTGCCCCACTAAAAGCCAGTTGTCCAAATATGGAAAAACTGCCAATCCCTGCCTTCGTAGATGTGCCACAACCACAGCCAAGCATTCTGTGAACACCCTTGGAGCAGAAGTAAGGCCGAAAGGCATTGCTCTGAACTGGTAGTGACCTTATGGAAGTCTGAACACAAGGAATTTTCTGTGAGACTGCCTTAATAGGATATGGAAGTAGGAAGTAGGCATCTTTTAAATCCAGAGATGCCAGCCAGTCTCCTTGCCTTAAAACTGGCAGAATCGTTTTTAAGGTGACCATTTTGAATTTTGGTTTCAGTAAATGCCTGTTCAGGTGTCTGAGATCCAATATGGGTCTCCACTCCCCTGTTTTCTTGGTTGTAAGGAAGTATCTTGAGTAAAGGCCCTTTCCTTTGTGTAAGAGAGGAACTGGCTCCACTGCTCCTAATGAAAGCAGGTTTAACACCTCCTTTGCCAGTAAGAGTGTCTCAGAGGAGGAAGGTTGAGAAACTCTTGCCCTCAGTCTTGGTCTGAGCCTGAAACTGAGTGCAAGACCCTGACCCACTACCTCCAGGACCCACCGATCCATAGTGTTGGACTGCCATTCCTGGAGATAGCAGATCAGCCTGCCCCCTACTGGACCTGAGGAGGTGACCCAAGCAGATCCATCAGGGTGCCTGCTTATTTTGAGGTGCTGACTGGGTGCTGGGGCTAGTTCGGTTGGTGCCTCTCCTGCCCCTGCCTCTGAAGTAGCCTCTCTGCTGCTGATATTGTGGATAGACTTGAGGCTGGAAGAATGGCCTGTAAGGTCTGCCCCATGACCCCTGGCATGCTGCTTTTGGGGGGTAGGAGACTTATCCTTAGCAGCAGCACTTTGGTATGCTGCTTTATATTCATTCATCTTCCTCATGTAAGCCTCAGTCTGCTGTCCGAACAGAGACGAAGGCTCACATGGGAAGTCCATGACTTTGGACTTCGTATCTTGTGTAAGACTGGTAGTCCGTAGACAAGCAAATCTCAAGAGACACTCTGAGGAAGCCATCTGCCTGTCTGCAGTGTCATCTCTATCCACTTCCATTCTGAATTGGACCTTGGAGGCCTCTACCCCTCTCTTGGCAGCATCCTCCAGGTCTGCTGCCACTGGTGCTGGCACAGATTTTGTAATCTCCAGCACAGTGTCCAAGAGTGTCCTTTGGTACCTGGCAACATAGGCCATGTATGAAGCCTGCCTAATTGCAAGGGAGGAACCCAGATATTGCTTCTTTGCAACAGAATCCAGCTTTCTGGAATCTCTGTCAGGAGGATGTGATGCTACGGGAATGCCTGCTTTATCACAGGCTGCTGCCTGTACCACATCCTTATGGCTAGGGTGACCAAACAGGAACTTGGCCCCACCCTTAGCCACCCAATATTTCTTATCCACCTTTCTATCAACTTGTGGACTAGAAGTTAGGGTATGCAGGATTTTCATAACCTGCTTCTCCTTCTGGAAGGAGACGACTTGGGATCCTGTCCCTCTTCGAGGCGGGAGGAGTGCAAGCCGAGCGCCTCTCACCCTGGTGGGAGAGACTGGCACAACTCCTAAAGGAGCCGAAAAGGTGAACAAGGTTGAGGAAGATAGAAAAAACTGCGACTGGTGAAGCCTGAGCCTTCCTCGAAGCAGCTATCTGCTCAGCTGCTCGGGCGGATCCTGATACCGCCCACCTTGCCTCCTTAGATTTCACCGCGTGGTTTCTAAGCTCCGGTCTCCCCAATTTTAGGCGCGCTTGTGGTCATCAGAATGTTGGGATGGAAGGCCAAACAGAAAGTACAAGGCGTGGTGTCATGTCCGACACCTGGGCAACAGACTCACGAGAGGTGGGGATCGGTACGCGACATTTTCTGGCCGCAGGGACACTGGCGAAATCCGGGGGACGATTTGTCCTCCATGTCCGATGCGCTGCAATCGGAGTCGTGTACTCTGACAAGTTTCAAAGTAATTTGCGGTGAAAACCGACTTTGCGAATCCAGGGCCTACGAATTGCTAAAGTAGCACAAGGGAACCTGAATCTTCCAGTGGAAAGGAAGATCTGGCATCATGGGGCGGAGCTGAGGTATTTAACCATCCGGGTGGGTGGGAGGAGCTAGATTGAAGACTTCCGGACAGATTTAAAGGGGAAAGGGACATGCCAGAGTGTGTGGATGAACAACATATCCACACTCCTAGAACTTTAGTTTTCTGAGGTCAAGGATGGGGCGCATGCCCAGTCTATTTCAGAACTACAAAGTACTGGGAGTAGAAGCCTGTGTTGCGTTCTGCTTGAGGTACTACTTACACTGCCCCATTTTTCAGAAAGCTGACGTGAGGTGGTCTAACTTGGCAGTCAATAAGGTGGGCTGCCTCATGGGTGGATAATCTGGGGGGGGCGGGGATTTCTGAAAACTTCAGTAAACACCCTTCCTGAATGACCATCAGTACCCATTTGTCTGTAATGATGGAGTTCCAATGATTGTAAAAACCAAAAATGATTGTAAAAAATGGGATCGACGTCCTCCCACTGAAGAGGAGAGATCTGCCTCAGGCAGCTGAGTCAGAGCCAGGGCCAGAGACTCAGAGGGTGGCATTGGGCACTTTCGGGGCAAGTGCCTTTTGCTGCATTTTCTTTTGCAGCTGAGGAGGTTGGTGCTTGGCTGGAGCTTCTGGGCCCCTCCCACGACAGGGCTGTTTGTTATGTAAAAACTGACAGCCCCTTCATCTCGGAGGGTGCAAGGGGGCCAGTCCAGTACACTTGATATACATCTGCATCTTCTGAGAGGCCTCGAGAGACCGCTCTACCTGTTGACAAAACAAGTAGGTCCCATCAAAAGGGACATTCGTAACCTGTTGCGGAACACCAGAGGAAAATACTGATGTCAGCAGCCAGGAAGTCCTCCTTACGCAGATTCCAGCAGAGGCAGTGCAAGCAGCAGTGTCTAATGAATCCACAGCTGCCTTTAGCTGGTAACTGTTGGACTCTATACCATGGGTTACAGTCTGAAGAAATATCTGCTTAGTATCAGACTTTGGTAGAGATTCTGCCAGAGACTTAAAAAAGGTCCAGAGGACATATTCATATTGAGAAAAATGACCTTGATATCTGGCTTTTCACATGCCCAAGGTGGTTGCTGCGAAAGCTCTCTTACCCATAGTATCAATGTTGTGGGATTCTTTATTAACAGGGTGTACCATAACCTCTTGGGGGAGAACAGATTTATCATTTTCTGCAAGGATGGCAATTTTATCCGCAATAATGTGAGAAGCCAAAATTGTCCTATCCTTAGGGGAGAATACTTACGGTCTATTTATTTATTTGAAAATGTTTCACCAGGAAAGACAACATGAACTGTAAACAGCTCATGTCTTACAGATGAAAGGAATAGTGTCAGGCCTGGCCCACACCACCTCTGAAAGGGTTTCAAAAGCTGGAGAAATCAGAAGTTGAGGTTAACTTGAATGTTTGGCATGTGAACCCACTCAAGATGTAGCCACTTAACTGCGTCAGGGGCTGAGGTCTCAAGACCCAAAGCAGCCTGCATATTCCATAATAAGGTCTGAAAGGAATGATCTTCCTGAGGATTCATAGGAACTAGAGACTTTTCCTCCAGACTGTAAAAAAGTGTAATCGTCCCTGCCCTCAGAAAGGATGAAGTCGGAATCAGAATTGTCCCCTTCTAACTCCTCCTTGGAAGGAACAGGAAAGGGGAGTGGATCCTAAAAGTCCGCTTCCAGACTGAGGCACAGGAAAGACAGGCAACACCAGCACTGGAAACGGGATCGGCACCAGAGCCAGGGATGAACATGGCACTGGACCCAGTACTGGCAATGAAGAACGTGGCACTGGGGCCCTCCAGGAAGGACCCAGCACCAGCTTTCAAGAACCCAGATCAGAAGAGGCCCGAGTCAGGTAAGGACGAGGCACCGAAGCAGCACTTAGAAGGCCCAAGTTTGGAGCCAGGCCCGAACCAAGCTCCCAAGGACTAGCTGGCCCAGAAGAGACCAGAGAATGTACCGGTACCAATCCCTGCGAGAAGACACAGCAAGGGAGGGCAGCGCTATCCCCGTCAAAGGGAAAGATGTGGGATAATAGATGGACCAGTCACCAAATTTCAGGTTCAACACACAATCTCTGTGCGACATTTATTCAGAATACAGGAAATAAGCTTCTGCTATGCCATATTCCTTCTTTAGTACATCAGTTTGCAGCAACAGACTATTTATGTCCTTTCTCTGCACTTAGCCAACACCTGACACTGATCGCTGCTCGATCTTACCAGTTAAGATGCAACCTCCACCCCTATGCGGGCCCCATTTGCTTGGGTAGTGGGGGCTCAAAAAGAAAAAAAAAAAAAAAGCTATAGACAAAGAACCTCAATGTAGAATCACTGAAAGAAAGGTTACCCCAAAGGGCACAGGTAACAAATCAAGTTTCAAAGAAATACATCATACCTACTTCCATGATGCAAAGCATCATGGGATATATGCAAATCACCACATTTACACTTGTTCAGTTTACAGCAATTTATATGCATTTTAAACAGCACAACTAACTTAATTTCTGTAATAATGACCTAGTACTTTTTACCATTATCAAAAACATCTAGTGCCATGGTATTTTCAACATTTACAGGTTTCATAAACGTAAGGTATATACATCAAGGTATTTTATGACATAGTGCTATTACATACTAAATCCAACGTTGCTATGCCAAACTTAGACAATGGTGTTGAGTCAGGAGGAGGCTTCATGAGTGGGCAAGATGGCAGCTGCACGCTATGCGAGCCGAGGAGGAGCTGCAGGAGCAGGGTTGAGTTTTGCTTGATTTCTAATATGAACAAGTACGCCACCATTGCCTGAAAATACAGGTTGCTCACCTGTAACAGGAGTTCTAGGAATGGTATATGTTGTTCATCCACACTTATTGGCAGGTTCCTTGCCGCTTTAATTGTTGCCGGAAGGTCTTCAAGCTGGCTCCTCCCACCCACCCGGGTGGTAAAACTCTCGGCTCTGCCCCATGACGCCAGATTTGGCCCACTGGAAGCCAGGTTGTGCGTCGGGCGGGAGGTCGGATGGTCAGGTGGATGAACAACATATACCATTCCTTGAACTCCTGTTACAGGTGAGTAACCTGTATTTCTAGGACATGGATACGCTTGTTCAATCACACTTACTGGCAGACTCCTAGCAGCTCTCCGGAAGGAGGGAGGCAAGGCGCACACCCCCGATACTTACTTGGGAAATAAGGACTGGAGAACCAAGGCCCCAAAACCAGCATCCCGGCGTGACTCAAGGTCGATGTGGTAGTGGGTAATGAAGGTATGTGCAGACTTCCAGGTAGCAGCCCTGCAGATATCCTGGATAGGGAAGTCCCTGGAAGCAGCTACCGATGCAGCGGTATGGCGGGTAGAATGAGCTCTTATCCCTCTGGGAGGCTCCATGCCCGTCAACCTATAGCAGCGCTCTATGCAGGAGGTGACCCACCTGCTTATCATCCGCTTGGCTGCAGGTCTGCCAGGTGCGGCTTCAGCGTAGGTGACAAACAGCTGGCAAACCTCTCCCCGAACTTCAGCCGTCCACTCCTTACAATAAGCGAGCGCTCGTCTAGGGTCCAAAGTATGGAGCCTATATTCGGCCTCCGAGGTGTGATTGGGGTAGAACACCGGCAGAGTCGACATCTGGCTAAGGTGAAACTCCGACACCACCTTCGGAAGGAATTTCGGGTGGGGGCGCAGGACAACCTTATCCCTGTGGAAGACCAGATAAGGAGACTCGATGGAAAGCGCCTGGAGCTCTCCCATCCTTCTGGCTGACGTGATAGCCACCAAGATGGCGGTCTTCCATGACAGGTGGGAAATATCGCACCTGTGCATCGGTTCGAATGGCTTGCCCATGAGCTTGACCAACACCAGCAGTAGATCCCACGGAGGTGGAGGTTCTCGCACTAGAGGGGAAATGTGGTCAAGGCCTTTGAAAAAGCACCCGACCACCTTCTCCTGCGCCACCGACTGCTTCCCGGCCCACGCCTGGAAAGCAGAGATGGCTGCCAGGTGAAACTTAAGGGTCGTCAACCGAAGCCCTTGCTGAGAAAGGGACCACAGATAGTCCAGAATGCTTGCCAAGGGACAGGCGGAAGGGTCCAAGCCCTTTCCCTGACACCAAATGGAGAATCTCTTCCATTTGAAGGCATAGCTTTTCCTGGTCGACTCCTTACGGGACGCCTCAATGACATTGAGGACCTCGTCGGAAAGACCCAAGGCCTGGAACTCTAGCCGCTCAGGAACTAGGCCGTCAGGTGCAGGGATTGAAGGTCCGGATGGAATACCTTCCCCTGGTTGACTGAGGTCAGGTCCGGGCGGGCTGGAAGCCGCCTCGGGAGCCTGGAGCTGAGGCTCAGGAGATCTGGATACCAGAACTGGCGGGGTCAGTCTGGGGCTACCAGAATCACCTGCACCTTGTCCCTCCTCGCCTTGAGAAGCACCTTGTGGATCAAGGGAAATGGGGGAAAGGCGTAGAAGAGGCCCGGGATCCATGGCCTCGAGAAGGCATCCCCCTGCAGCAAGCCCTGCTGAGGGGGCGGGCATGAAACAAACTCAGCTTCGCATTTTCCCTGGAGGCAAACAGGTCCACCTGAGGCGTGCCCCAGTGGGAGAACAGATCTTGTACTACCTCCGGCAGGAGAGACCACTCGTGAGACGCAGCCCCTATCCGGCTTAGGGCATCGGCCAGGGTGTTGGAGGCTCCTGCCAGGTGAATGGCTAGGAGATCCGCCTCCAGGCCGCGCACGAGGGACCATATGCGGAGAGCTTCCTTGCATAACAGCATGGAGCGCGTCCCACCCCGGCGGTTCAGATAGTACATGGTCATGGTATTGTCCATCTGGACCTGAACCACTTGACCCCATAGAAACTAAGCGAAGGCGGTAAGAGCTAGGCGGACCGCTCGGAGCTCCAGCAGGTTGATATGGCATCGGGACTCCTGAGGGGACCAGAGACCATGCGCTCTGTGCTCCCCCAGATGGGCACCCCAACCCAGAGATGCATCGGTCGATAGACCGTCGGCTCAGGGCGGATGAACAGGATGCCCTCCTGCAGATGTGCCGGAACGGTCCACCACTGGAGAGCATTCCACATCTCCTGGGTCACTGTCACAGGCTGGTCCAACAGATCACAGCACTGTGACCACTGGCTGGCCAGTCCCCACTGAAGGGGACGCATGTACCAACGGGCCCAATGGACCACGCTGGTGCAGGCTGCCATGAGGCCCAGGAGGCGCAGGAAGTCCCGGGCAGGGCGCGATTGCCAACCAGAAATGATTGGGCAAAGGAGGAAAGAACCTCAGCCCTGTCCGCTGGGAGTCAAGCTCTGGCTCGAAGAGAGTCGAGCTCTGCCCCGATGAAGAGTATCACCTGCTTCGGCACGAGTTCCGACTTGGCCTCATTGATGAGGAGGCCAATCTGAGAGCAAACCTGGAGGGCCAGATCTCTGGACCGCTCCACCTCTGCTCTGGAGGGGGCTGCAATCAGCCAGTCGTCCAGGTAGGGGTACACCCGGATCCTTTGGCGCCGCAAGAATGCTGTCACCACTGCCATGCATTTGGTGAAGACCCTGGGAGCTAGAGAGAGGCCGAAGGGCATGGCCCGGAACTCGTAAAGGGACCCCTCCGCTCTGAAGCGGAGGACTCTCTGATGAGACGGACGGATCGGGATGTGAAAGAACGCATCCTGGAGGTCCAGGGAACAGAACCACAAGCCTCGTTCCAAGGATGGTATTATCTGAGCCAGAGTGACCATCCTGAAGGTCCGAGACCTAAGGAACCTGTTCAGGTCATGCAGGTCGAGGATGGGGCGCCAGCCCCCATCTGTTTGGGGACCAGGAAATACCTGGACACAAACCCCGGGTCTGGAGCAGGATCCGCCACCTTCCTGATCACCTCTTTTCGGAGAGCAGGGCAACATCGCTCGGGCGGGCCGACAGCATGACTCAGTGTTTCCCGAGGGGCGACGGCTCGAAAAGGGAGGAGCCTGCTTGAACCCAGAGGCAGGCCTTTCCTACCACCTCCAACACCCAGCAGTCCGTGGTGATAGCGGACCAGGCAGAAAGAAGTGGCGGAGCCGTCCCCCCACGGGGGGAACCCAGGGGGGGAGTGACGAGGCTGGAGGCGGCACCCCTCAACCTATCACTGGGCAGGCTTGGAGGAGGAACAGGCCAAGGGACCTCCTGGGCCTTTACCTCCTTGCTTCCTGTTGGAGGAAGCTGCCGGCTTGGGTTTGGGACACCAAGCGCGAGCCTGCTGGCCCTGTTGCTGGTGCTGCTGGGCCGAAGGACGAAAGGACTTATGCTGTTGCTGACGGCGGCCTTTGTCCCTCTGGGCGGAGGTGACCGAGTCCAGAGTGGCACTGGACTTTTCGATCTGCTGGAGGTGTCCCTCCACTCCAGGGCCGAAGAGGTCAGTCCCCAGGAAGGGGACGCCCGCCAACTTGTGCTGGGTATCCGCCGTGAAGGTGGATATCCTCAGCCACGCCCTGCGGCACATGGCCACCACGGCCGCTACTGACCTGGCACAGGGATCACCTATATCCAGTGCAGTCTGAAGCTGCTGCTTCGCCACCGCGCTACCCTGATCCCGCGCCTGACGGACCATGGTCTGCAGGTCGGCCGGGAGATTAGGGACAACCTCATCCAGGGAGCCCAAGAGGGCGTGGGAGAAGTGTGCCATCAGCACGGCCGAGCTGGCCTGTCGGAGGCCAAGGAGGGCGCCAGCGTGCACACACCTGCGCCCGGCAAAGTCCAGCTTTTGGACTCTTTGTCGGGGGCTTACGCACATCCCGTGCATTACCGAACGCCGGAAGGCTGTCGGTGACTAACCCTGCAGAGGGGTGCTCCAAGAAACCGGGCAAAGAGCCGGTAGGGGCCGCATACTTCCTGGCCGAGGGCGCAGGACAGGAAGCAGGCCACTGCCAGAGCTCCAAGGCTGGGCCGACAATGGCCTCAGCCACCGGAATGGCCTCCGTGGGGCAATCCCCTCGGTCCAGTATCTCCGTCGGGGGATACTTGGCCCGTTTGGACACGGGCTCGAGCTGCATCCCGGTGGACTCCGAGATGAGTCAAAGCAGACCCAAGAAGGACAATGGGCTATCGTCCAATGACTGGCCCCCGGAGGACTCCAGGTCGACCTGCTTGGAGAACAGGGAGGAGTCATCGTCGGATCCCGAAGAGTCTTTGAAGAGCTGCCTCGGCCCTGAGCCACCCTCTACCTGCCGAGGACAGTCAGGAGTGAGGGTGACCAACAACCTGTGGGGCAGGCCGTGACCCGACCGAGAATCCCTGGTCGATGCCCCAGACTTCGGTTGTGGAGGCGGAGGTTCCACCACAATCGGTGGAGCAGCCGGTTTCGGCCAAACAACCAGCCCTGGAATGGGCATCTCGACTGGGACGAGCTGTTGCTTCGGTTGTTCGGGCGACAGTCACTTGATGGCCGGGGGCCGAACCGGAGTCAGTTTAGTCACAGACAACAGTAACTGCTGCCACATAAGCTCCTCGTAACGTCGATGTAATTTACGTCGAAGCCTCCCCTCATCCGAGGAAGAGGAGGAACGGTGTCGCCGCTTACTTTGGTACCAAGACCACCGATGGCGGGAACGGCTTGACTGAGATGAAGTCAGACCGAGACCCTCGGGGAGACCGAGGGCGGGTCTGGCAAGGGGCGGGGGACACCCACTCTTCCCTCGGCTTGGGCACTTTATCCGGGGACTGCGGCCCCGAAGGTGCAGGCAGATCCTCGGTCTCCACCAGGGGAACCGGTGAAGGTGGGTTGTCGGCTTCACCAGTCGACAGCCCGTCTGACAGGTCGAGGAAAAATCTCGACTGTATCGACAGGGGTCTCGGCAGGCTGGCCTGACGGGGACACCGTGAAGCCAGCGACCTGAGCCACAACTCCGACCGAAGTCGACGGTCGGCTGTCCGGGGAAGGAGACCTCTCCCGCTCCCACGAACGCCAACAGTGGGACTTACCCTTCGACTCCTTCTTCTTGGGCCGAGAAGAATGTCCCAATGGCCCCTCTTCCTTCATGGAAAGGGACGGACAAAGCTCCTTGAACGAAGCCGAGTACGAGGAACTCAGAGAGAGCGGGATAAATGCCGAGGAGGAGGAGGAAGATGCAGCCTGGGCCGCCTCCTCCTCGAGGGTGATCATCTGCTCGAGCTGCTCAGCTGAGCCAGCCGCGGCGGACACTGCCCAACGAGTCTCTTTTGACTTTACCGGCGGGAAACGCTTCAATCGAGAAGCGCGATCATCCAGGACATTGGCCGAGAAAGAGCGGCACAACTCGCAGGCCTGCGGGTCGTGATCTAGGCCTAGGCAGTAGACGCACATGGAGTGCGGATCCGTCCTGGACATTTTCTGCCCGCAAGGGCACCTCCGAAAGCCGAGAATAGAGTTGTCCATCGCAGCCGCAAGGGAAGATGAAGACCAAAGTTTAGAAAACTTCAAAACCAGTTTCGGACGAACCGAAGAGTTAGGATCCAGTCTAAAATGCAGAGCCCAAGGAGGGAACCCGAGCTTCCAAGTGGTAAGGAAGATCTGGCGTCATGGGACGGAGCCGAGAGTTTTACCACCTGGGTGGGTGGGAGGAGCCAGCATGAAGACCCTCCGGCAACAATTAAAGCGGCAAGGAACCTGCCAATAAGTGTGGATTGAACATATCCATGTCCCTAGAACTCAACCTTACCAGACTTTCTTGTGCCTGCTGTCTTGCTGCGCCGTCCTCCCTCGTTTTTTCTCTTCTAGGAGGAAGGCAGCTGAAAACGGTGGAACATCTGAAACGGTGACGCCAGATGGACAGGGCAGAAGGTGGAAAGCTCTTCGGGCGAGCGAGACACAAGGGGGAAGATACCGCATATGGGTCATTGAATAGCTTGCTGCAGTTTTCCTGGGAAGTGGCAGGCAAGGGATTTGAACAAGGTTCTGAAGGCCAGAGATAATGTGTGTGTGAAGAGGAGGTTTCTGACAGAAATCCAGAGAAAGAAAACCCCTGGGATTGTGTTGTATTGTGCTGATCTATAAGATTATCGACTAAGTAGCACAATACGTGCAAATATGTACAAATAGTATAAACCACTGGAGCTGTCAGATTTTACAACTGTTTGGCTCAGTATTTTGATTTATTGCATTAAAAGTCTGGGCAATAGCTTTCTGGAGGGACTGAAAAATAAGAGGGGTAATAAAAGTAAAATAAGTATATAGGTTATGAGTATGTCTGACCACATTCCGATTGTTTTTAATTTTCCTTAACTGCTTGACTGAATACAGTTATATAGAACAACGTATAGAATGCCATATAGAGGGTTCGTATATATGGAGTAATACGGTCCATGGTTAGAGTAAGGTTAAATTTTGCGTGCTTTCAGACATCTGGGTGGGGTGCTTTAGAGAGCATGCACCGGCGTCTTGTTTCTGATTTAAGCCCTTGTAGCAGCATATGTAGAGGCAAACAGGGAAGAGAAATTTTAGACGCGCAGCTAAGAGTGCTCGTTTTTCATCTCTCCACATATACTATTTAGCCTGGCTAACTTGATTTCAGGCGACATGCGCCAAGTTTAATCTGGTGTTGTCGGCCAGCTTTTAGCAAATGAATATTAAACGAGTACTAAAACGGTTAGCAGTGCGATGCAAAATTAATTACGTTTAATCCGCTAGTATTGGTAATCTCAGTGAAAAACCTACTACAAAAAACGTTGGCAGTGTGCCTTTGTACACTGCTGATTTAGTAGGGTTGTGAATCGCAACTAGTGAATTCATGGCACCCGTACCTGCAACCTGCGACTTGCTCCTACTTGTCAGGACCTGCTTTAACCTGCTGCTTCTTGTCTTGTCTCCGTTTTCCTGAGTGTGTCTGATAGTGAGGGTGATGGAAGAGAGAGGAGAACAGAGTGGTAATGAATGAATGGAAAATTAAGTACATTCTGTTTGAGGAGGTTAAAAATTGTTAAAACTATTAAGACTGTTAAAACAAGACTAAACTGAAATTAAAAATGAGATCTGAGACAAGAATAACAAGTTCTGTGGTGTTAAAATTCTCGTGGGGCAGAGAACAGATGAATTAGAGGTTAAGGAGGGTTAAAGGGTGTGCTGGATAGGTGGATAGATTTTTCAAGTCCCTCCGAGAAACTATTAGATTTGCTCTGTTCTGTTTCTTTTTATGTAGTGACTATATGGAAGGTGTCGCCTGAAAGATTAATAATAAAGGATTCTGAGAAACGAAGAGGGTGCTTGGAAGATCGACCTTGTGAATTTAAATGGAAGACTGAGGATTTAAACCTGTACTGGAGCACTGGGGAGGGGGACAAAAGGCCGATACATGCTATGCCTAATTTTGGATACCTAAACCCCTAACTACCATCAGCTTATAAGTAGTATCTTGGACATTTTTTCTATTCTGATTTTTTTTTTTTTGCACATTTTGTATTTTTGCA
Source organism: Neoceratodus forsteri (assembly GCA_016271365.2). Classification (NCBI taxonomy): domain Eukaryota; kingdom Metazoa; phylum Chordata; order Ceratodontiformes; family Ceratodontidae; genus Neoceratodus; species Neoceratodus forsteri. The sequence goes on along the minus strand of JADMNL010000031.1, from coordinate 152,356,097 downwards.
CATGGCATCAGGGTTCGACAAATCTGATAGCCCGACGTCCCAAGCTATCAGTGCAGTGTCAGGGACAAGTATTTTTCATGGAGATATAAGTCCGTGGACAAGTACTACTGCCTTAAAGAACAAAAGTTATTTTTTGCCGTATTTTCTTTTTTTAGCTGATAGGGTACGCTCCCACCGCCCATGGCCACATGACTCATCTGAGTGCAGAGTAGTGGAGTCACATGAGAATTAGCCAGGAATGCACCAGCCGCATCGCTGTATGATGGAGTGTGAGCGTGCGCGAGAGAGAAAGAGAAGCGAGCTGGCAAAGCCAAAAATGGTACCGGAAGAGAGGAGCAGCGCATGACTAGCAAGTCACACCGCAAAGCATAACAAATCAGGTACACGGGGGAAGGGATCTGACCTACAGGTTGCGCTGGTGAGTTGGTGGAGAGGGGAGTGATAATTGGTAACTACTAGGACGATCTGGAAGTGAACGTGCTCTAACTCAGTCCGAGGGGGGGGGAAGGAAATGCTTGGCTGTGTCAGAAACAGAAAGCGAGGGAGGGGTGAGAGTGACTGACTGGTGTGGTGAGCCAAGACGAAGAGCAGGAACCGCAAGGTTAGGTCTGCTGGCTGCCAGTGCCCACACTCGTCAAACTAACCAAAGAACCAGGTGGACAGAAAAGAAAGATCACGCTCGTGTGTGTGATTTGGGGTAGGCGGGATCTGGTACTAAAGTGCTCCATCAAGAGGAAAGGTCAAAGGACATCGTGGCTTGTGGCTGTCTGTGGTGACACAGACAGATGAAGGGGAGCCTCAGTCTTTTGTCATTTAATTAAGGTGTGAAGGCAGCGGAGCTGAGCTAGAGAGCTGTTAAACAGGGCAAAATATTGGGGAAAATAAAAATCAGAAAAGCAGTACGAAGAGTGTGTGACTGACCTGGGGGGGCCATGAGGCATGCTCAGAATGGCAAGCCAGGACTGGACTGCCCTCTAAACTGGCCAAAGCAGATGAAAACACGTGAATTGCGAAAAAGACAAAAAAAAACAACAGTAAACTGTTAAGTGTAGTGCCTTCTGGCGAAAAGGGAAAGGACTTACTGAGCAAGAAACAAAATAAATATAAATAGCTAAAAACTGCCGGAGGAAATAACACCTATAGAAAGGAAAGAAAAGAGGGAGCACTATGCCCAGAACTGAGGTGGGGGAAAACAAGAGCAGAGTCAGGGATGGGCTTTGTTTTGGGGAAAATGAAAGCAAAGAAAATACCAAGCAACCAAAAATAAAAAAACAGCTGCCTAAGCTTTAAAAGGCAATAATTCTTAAATATAAGGTTACAAATACGAAAGGCAACACAGTTCCAAAAAAGGCAAGGAACGGTTGGACCAGTCCAGAGACTGGGCAGTTTTGAGAGGAGAGAATTGGGCATCGAGCAGTGTTTTGCCCTGGAAAAATTACAATTGGAAGGTGAAAAAGAACTGAGCAACACAGAATGGCAAAGGGTGCCTATGCTAAGAGTTAAGGAACTAAAACTCATGATAAAAAATGTGTTGTGTTTCGGTATTAAATAGGAAGGGAACTGTCTGGCCCAGTGTCGTCTGGTGAGGGTGGGGCTTACGGGACAAAAAAAAAGGCCGGGGAGAATGTAAAACAATACTAAGAAATAAGGAATAAAAATGTTAGCATCAAAGCAACACCGTCCTGCATCCTGACTGCCTGCCTTGCCTAGTACACAGCCTAGAGACTGTCAGCAATGAACATTGTTTTTTAGTGTCTGTCCCCCTCTCATTCCCAGTGTAATACCTGTACCACCCCCAGTAAAAGAGAGACACCACACACTGTGATTAACACAAAAATACATTTTATTAGTACTGGAAAAAAGTGACCAGAAAAGCAATTTGCAGAAGAGTAGTAAAATTTACCATTAACATTTCCAATAGCCTACATCTACATAGTATTAATAATAACCCCCACATCATGTATTTTGCTGTTATGTAATTAAAAAAAAAATTCCTTAAAATATAGCCTTTCTACCATGGACTACCACTCACTACACTGGGACTACCATTTTTTGATAGGCCAGTTGTCCTGGACTAGCACGTAAATTTGAAATTTGTCGATCCCTGCTGGGTCCTTAAAGAACTAAGAGAGGTGGTGGCTGAACCTCTTGCTATCCTGTTTAGCCGATCACTAGAAACAGGGGAGGTACCCAAAGACTGGAGGATAGCAGATGTAGTCCCCTTATACAAAAGTGGGAACAAAGAGGAAGCGGGGAACTACAGACCAGTCAGCCTCACCTCGGTAGTGGGGAAGATCATGGAAGCACTACTGAAGGAGAGATTGGTGGAACATCTGGCTGTCAATGGACCACAGGACCCAAGGCAGCATGGTTTCACCAGGGAAGGTCATGTCAGACCAACCTCATTGAATTTTTGACTGGGTGACTAGGGAGGTGGATCAGGGAGGGCAGTGGACATGGCCTATCTGGACTTCAGCAAGGCTTTGACACTGTGCCACATAGAAGACTATTGCACAAACTGGGGAATATGGGTGTGGGCAGGACAGTAGTGCGGTGGGTAGGTAACTGGCTGGGCAGCAGGACACAGAGGGTGGTGGTAAATGGCTGTCACTCCACAGAGGGAAGAGTGACCAGTGGTGTACCACAGGGATCAGTGCTGGGACCAGTCCTATTCAACATCTTCATCAGAGACATTGCGAAGGACCCAGAAGGCAGAATTTCACTGTTCGCTGATGACACAAAGCTCTGTAACAGAATAGACACACCAGAGGGTGTAGACAGAATGAGAAGGGACCTGCAGAAACTTGAAGAATGGTCAGGGGTTTGGCAGTTGAAATTCAATGCAAGGAAGTGCAAGATAATGTATATGGGGCACAAAAACCCTGGCACAATATATCAGTTGGGGGGTGAGGATATAGCATGCACCAAGCAGGAAAGGGATCTTGGAGTTATCATCTCTGATGACCTCAAGGCAGGGAAACAGTGCGACAAGGCAGCAGGTAAAGCAAATAGGATGCTGGGATGCATAGGCAGGGGCATCACCAGCAGGAAAAGGGAGGTCATAATTCCACTACACAAGACACTAGTGAGGCCGCACCTGGAGTGCACTGTGCAGTTCTGGAGACCTTACCTACGTAAGGACATAGACAGGGTAGAGAAGGTTCAGAGGAGGGCAACAAAGATGGTGCATGGATTGCATCACAAGTCCTAAGAGGACAGGTTGAAGGCACTGAACATGTACTCCCTGGAGGAGAGGAGGGAGAGAGGGGATATGATAGAGACATACAAGTATCTTACAGGGAGGAACAGGGTGCAGGAAGAAAAAATTACTCACCTTAGTAATTGCTTTTCTTCTCATGGAGTCTTGCTGTATTAGGACTTCTTGCAGTATGCCACTGCACTTGAACTGCCCCGGAGAGGAAACCGTTAACTCCAGAGAAACCTGGAGTTCCACAGCGCGAGGGCGCTGTTCAAAGCTCTATCTGGCCAGTTTCAAATGAAACTGCCAGGTTCTTTACGAAGCTAAACTAACATAGCAAGTCTGTGTGGAAAAGCTCTACACTAGCCATTGGCTACCTACCAGTAGTAAAACAACAAAAACACAACAACAATCAAAGAATAACAACAATATTACATGTTATTATTAGTATCACCCATGACAAGCACTAGTAGACCCCCTCTCCCCAAAAGACTCAAGTCCAGGAGGGGCCATACCACTTAACAAAAACAGAATCACCTAGTTCCCTAACCCAAATGAGAAAGGGAGACTAGGGAGGAACTAGAAAGGCATAACACAGTGCTTGCACTAATTTGCCAACCCCATACCCAAGTAGGAGTTCTGAGAGGGGTAGGAGGGAGGGTTGTCCTAATATAGCAAGACTCCATGAGAAGAAAAGCAATTACTAAGGTGAGTAATTTTTTCTTCAAACACCATGAAGTCTTGCTATATTAGGACTTCTTGCAGATTACACAGCAGTACCTCCATGGAGGAGGGCCAGAACCTACTTAGGGAATAGGCTCTGAAGCACAGCTGTGCCAAAACGAGCCTCTCCCCTGGACTGGACATCCAAGGAATAATGCTTGGTAAAGGTGTGGACTGTTTTCCAGGTAGCAGCTTGACAAATTTCCAAAATGGGAATATCTCTAGCAGCCGCTAGAGATGCAGCTGTACCCCTGGTGGAGTGGGCCCTCAGTCCTGAGGGAGGTTCTCTACCTAGTTTCTGGTAACAGAACTGGATACAAGAGACAATCCACCATGCAATTGTCCTCTTAGTGGCAGGTCTCCCTTTGCCAACTTCTCCATAGGTAAGGAAGAGTTGGAGGGATTCGAACCTGTGACCCTTGGTGTGTTCCAAATAGTAGCTTAGGGCTCTTTTGACGTCCAGACTGTGCAATCTCCTCTCCCCTGAGGAGGAATGCTCAGTGAAAAATACTGGAAGAGAGATGGATTGGTTTAGATGAAAATCTGAAACCACTTTAGGTAAAAACTTTCTGTTAGTCCTGAGGACTACCTTATCTCTGTGAAAAGAAATAAAATCTTTTTCCACTGACAAGGCTTGTAATTCACTTATACGTCTAGCAGAAGTGATAGCCACTAGAAAAACAGTCTTCCAAGTTAAAAACTTGAGATCTGCCGAAGACAGAGGCTCAAAGGGGGGTTGCATTAGCTGAGCAATGCAAACATTCAGGTCCCAGGCAGGAGCTGGTTCCCGAAAGGGAGGGTTAGTGTGAAGTAACCCCTTAAAAAACATGGAAAACACAGGGTGAGAAGAGAGGGAAACAGGTTTCCCTGCAGACACAAAAGCAGAAACAGCTGCCAGATGAACCTTCAAGGTAGCTGGTTTGAGGCCTAGGGAATTTAAATGGACCAAATAGTCCAATAAAATGGCCAAGTCAGCAGATTCTGGTACAATTTGTTTCTCAGAACACCATAAGGAAAACCTCTTCCACTTAGAATTGTAAGTGGCCCTAGTGGAAGGCTTCCTAGAAGCCTTTAAAATGTCCAAGACACCTTGAGAAAGGTGTAAATCAGCAAATTCTAGCTCCTCAAGAACCAAGCCTTGAGGTGGAGGGAATTGAGGTCCGGGTACCACACTCTCCCCTGTGCACAGGTCAGCAGGTCGTGGATCCTGGGCAAGCTCAGGGGAGGGTGGAATGTCAGGGACAGGAGAAGAGGGTACCAGGGCTGTCTGGCCCAGTCTGGAGCAATCAGAATCACTTTGCAGGGCTGAGTTCTGATTTTCACTAGTACCCTGAAGAGGAGAGGGAAGGGGGGAAAGGCATACAGGAATTTCCCTTCCCAATCCAACAGAAAGGCGTCCAGGGGGACTGAGCCCAACACTGGAGGCCTGCAACAAAATAGAGGAAGTTGGTGGTTGTCTGGGGCTGCGAAGAGATCTATCTGAGGGGTGCCCCATCTGGCAAAGACAGACCCCAGAACTAGGGGATTCAGAGTCCATTCGTGATGACCCTGGGAAATCCTGCTGAGGGCATCCGCCAGGACACTGTCCTTCCCTGGAAGGTGAACTGCTAACAGGGAGGTGTTCAGGGAGTAAGCCAGAGACCACAACTTCATTGCTTCCGTGCACAAGGCTGAAGACAGAGTGCCCCCTTGCTTGTTGATGTACCACATTGTTGTGGTATTGTCTGTCCTGACTTGAACTACCTTGTTCTGGACAGTAGCTGAAAAAGCCTGGAGAGCTAAGAGGACAGCTCTGAGTTCCAAAAGATTGATGTGGAGCAGAGATTCCTGAGGGGACCACACTCCCTAAGTGGAAAGGTCGCCCAAGTGAGTCCCCCACCCTAACAGGGAGGCATCCGTGGTGAGGGAATGAAGAACGGGTAAGAAGGGAACCCCCCGAGTTAAACTGCTTTGATCCTGCCACCACTGAAGGGCCAGGATCAGGGTTTTGGTCACTGGGACTAATTTGGTAAGGGGGTCCTTCCTTTGAGACCAGTAGGACCTCAAGTGGAACTGAATGTCTCTCATCTGAAATCTTGCTCCCTGCCGACAGCTGTGGAAGCAGCCATGTGCCCTAGGAGTTGCAGAAAGTGCCTTGCTGGTGAGAGACCCGCAGGGTAAAGGAGGATGCCAGGGCAATGAGTCTGTCCACTCTTTCCAAGGGAAGAAATGCCTGGCTGACTTTGTGTTCAGTTCTGCACCTATGAAAGTTAGTACCTGAACTGGTTCCAGAACTGACTTTGGAAAATTCAACAGGAATCCCAGAGAAGTGAGAGCTGCTGGGTGACTTGCAAGTGGGATTTTACCTGATCTGGAGACTGACCCACTATGAGCCAGTCGTCCAGGTAGGGAAACACAGCAACCCCTTGCCTTCTTAAATGAGCCACTACCACAGCTAGACATTTTGTGAAAACCCTTGGAGCAGAGGTGAGGCCGAAGGGCATTGCTCTGAACTGGTAGTGGCCAGAGGGCAGTTCGAACCTGAGGTACTTTCGGTGAGAAGGCCTGATCAAGATCTGAAAATAGGCGTCCTTGAGGTCCAGGAAGCTAGCCAGTCCCTGGCCTTAGGGAAAGCAAAATCATTACCAGAGTTAACATTTTGAACTTTGGTTTCAAAGATGCTTGTTCAGGAACCTTAAATCTAGGATGGGCCGCCATTCTCCTGTCTTTTTTGGGGTAAGGAAGAATCTTGAGTACAGCCCCTTGCCCTGATGGCAAGGAGGAACCTTTCCACTGCTTTGCAGCCCAGAAGAGAAGAAACCTCTGCTTCCAAAGCAAGGGCTGGAAGGATTTGCAGGTGGAACATGTCTGGCTCTCATCTTTGGGAACTGTTTGAAGCTGAGAACCAGACCTTGGCACTACCTCAGAACCCATTTGTCCGAGGTTAGGGACAACCAGTTCTGGCTGAAATAAACTAACCTGCCCCCCACCGGTACAGGAGAATCGGCCCTGGGCACCCCATCAGGGTGCCTGCTTGGCAGCAGCTTTAGGCTGAGGAGAGGGAGACGGTCTGCCTGTGCCCCGTCTACCTCTGCCTCTGAAAAAAACCCTCTGTGCAAAGGCTGAAGAGGCCTGAACTTGATGGAAAGGCCTGCCCCTACCCCTGGGGGCATGCCTTTGTGGAGTGGCATGCCTCTCCTTAGCCTGGGCACTTTTGTAGGTAGTTCTGTATTCATCCATCTTTTTCATGTAATTTTCTGTTTGATCCCCAAACAGAGAATTTCCTACTACCGGAAAATCCATAGCCTTGACTGAGTATCTTGGGACAGATTAGTGCATCTGAGCCATGCCAACCTACGGAGAGCTACAGAAGTGGCCATGACCCTAGAGGAAACATCATTAACATCAACAGCAGCATGAAATTGAACTTTAGAGGCTTCAATGCCATCAGCAGCCACTTGTTCCAACTCACTAGCCAGCTGGTCATGGGCCTGCTTGGCTAACTGCAATATAGTGTCCCATCTAGATTTCTGCTATCTAGCCACATAAGCCATATAATCAGCCTGCCTGAGTCCCAACGAAGCTGCCATATATTGTTTTTTCGCCATGGCATCAATCTTCCTTGAATCCTTATCAGGAGGATGTGAGGCCAGGGGGAATATTAGACTTGTCACAGGCTGCAGCTTGAACACCACCCACATGACTACACTGCTCAGTGAGGAAGTCTGTATCAGGACCTGATAAAGTATACCTTCTGTCCATTTTTTTATCTACAGGAGGGACAGAATGAGGATTTTTTAAAATCTTTGTTGTTTGCTTCCTAAATGACTCATGCAAAGGAATAGACAACCTCCTAGACTCTGGAATATCCATCATTTCAACATAATCAGGCTCCTCTTGCTCATCCACAGCCTCTTCTAAAGGAAGCTGGAGGGTTTCTGCAACCTTTTTGTAAAACATAAAATGAGAAGGGGACTCAGACAGCATGGGGGAGATTCTAAAGGTCTGTCTGGAGAAATGTCCGGTTCAATGGGCACGTCCAGACCTTCCCAGTCACAAACATACTGATCAAATTCCTCCTCCCCCTCCTGTGGTTCATAAAAATCCTCAACATCATAATCCTGAACCACTGGGACTGAACGAACCACCCTTTTTGCAGTTGTAGAGGGTTCGACAGATCCCTGAGACAAAGACTGAACAATCTGTATGGCTTTAGCTATATCTGCAGCAGTTGGAGAGACAATTTTGGACTCCGGACCTGCTGATTTCTTTGTCTTTTTTGCTAGGACTGGTTCCTCTGAACCAGCCTTCCTTTTGCCAGAGAAGTCTCGCCCTGGTCAGAGGGCACTCCTCTGGTCCAGTGGAGTACTGAACCGGGCTGGCCATCCGGGTCAGTGGACTTGGCCTCTCGTTCCCTGGAGCGCCCAATCTCTTTCCAGGGTGGCTGCAGGAAAATTTTACACACCTGGCAGTCTGACAGGAGGTGGTCAGCCCAGACAATAAACACAAGTGGTGTGTGGGTCAGCCTTAACAAAGGCTTCCTAAACATCACAGTGTTGAAGCCAGTGGGCCGGTTTTTCTTTGGGTTTCTCAGACATAATGCCAGCCTAACCAAAAATTGCCCTTTTAATGGCAGTGCCAGGCAAGACACCCTTATCAGTTCCTAACCGTGTCACGGGTATTTGAAAAACCCTTTAAAATTCAAGGGTTTTTTTAGAACCGATAAGAACAGGAACCGCACTCTAAAGCCAAAACACTTTTAAAGCGTTAAATTAAGCAAACGATCGGTTCAAAACCGAACCGATAATTGAATTTCCACAGACTTTCAATATTGTACTTACGGTTTACCAGATAGAACTTTAACCGAAATGCGGTAAAATAAATACTTTTGCGGTTCAAATGAACCGAAAAATACTCGCTGAACCGAGAATGAACCCGAGCTGAAGAGCTGATCTCGGGCGGCTGTTCAGTGAGCGGAGTAAAGAATCTGGCAGTTTCATTTGAAACTGGCCAGATAGAGCTTTGAATAGCGCCCTCGCGCTGTGGAACTCCAGGTTTCTCTGGAGTTAACTGTTTCCTCTCCGGGGCAGTTCAAGTGCAGTGGCATACTGCAAGAAGTCCTAATATAGCAAGACTTCATGGTGTTTGAATGCACAATTTTTAAGCGAAAAAGATGTTCCAGGACTAGAGGGCATGGGATGAAGTTGGAGGGAGGACGATTCAGAGGAAACATGAGGAAGAATTTCTTCACAGAACAGGTGGTGGACAAGTGGAACACCCTGCCAGAGGAAGTGGTCGGGGCTGAAACAATCACGGGATTTAAGAATGCATGGGATAGACATAAAGGAATTCTGGAGGTCAGGGGTAAGGGGCAACAGACTTCCTGGAAAACAAACTGAACTTACAAACTTAAATGGGCAGACTGGGTGGGCCATAGGCCCTTATCTGCCAACACTGTCTATGTATCTATCTATGTATGTGACACTTCGGCATATTTTACATCTTAGATATCCTGCTATTTTGGGTATTACAGCTGTAGGTATTCTCAAAGCTAGATAAGAAGCTTTTAGTAGTTTAGTAGAAACTTCTGATGGTGACTGTACCTGGGTAAAGCTTGTAATCCCTCAAGTTTAGTAATTTATGTCTAGTTGTTTCTAGCTGCATCTACATCTAATTAGTTATTTTTATGATTATTTTGATCATAATTATTACTATTATCAATATCACTGTCATTTTTAGTACTTTTTTAGTGCTATTAATGATACTGATAGTTTATATTCTGTATCTGGTACTGTTAATTACTTAATTGTTTAACTGTTTAATTGCCTGATTACTGCTATTATTGTTGACATCACTGTTAGTATTACATTGCTAGTATTACACTTATTACCACTATTGCCAGTGCCATTTTCACTATTTATTTATTTAGTTTTTGTTGACCGGGTAAGTGCACTAGACAAATCCTGCCTATTTTCAGGCACGACCCGGGAGAGGGGGATACAGATGAATGCCAACTGACCTTGAACCAGATTAAGCTGTTGGTGGTATTTTTAATAGATGAGGGAAATTTGGCCAGGACACCGGGGAAATTCCCCTACTCTTTTCGATAAGTGCCATGGGATCTTTAACATCCAGCTGAACTACCACCAATCCAGGCAGATGGGACCTCGGTTTAACGTCTCATCTGAAAGTCGGCACCTCAGAAGTGCAGCACCCCTCTTATGCTGTACTACAGTGTCAGTACTGGGATATTAACCCAAGTGCCAGATGTGGGAACTGAACCCACAGCCCTCTGATCTCCTGGCCTCAGAGGTGAGTGTGCTACCTACTGAGTCACTGACACTATTGGTGTTATTGTGATATTAACAATATTACCCTGTGTTTGGTATTCGGTATACCTACATGGACTAAAAGCAATAGGTAACTGGCAATTCGGGGTACAAACCCAAATTTTGAGATGAACTGAGTATTAAGTGAATTAGATGGGGATATCCCCTACTTGTGATAGAAAACAAGAACTAGAAGTAAAAGAGAAACCAGTAATATGAGTAATGAAGGATATGAAGGTAAATCTAACGGTAGAGATCTTGATGAAGATATTGTATGGCCTAAGGGAGCACAAACGAAGGGGAAGAATAAGAGAAAGGTAAAGAAAAGAGAACATTCTATAGAAATAAGCCCAATTGAACCTAAAAAAGTAATGAAAAAAGGGCAAACTTTAATTACAGAACATCTGAAAAAGGGTACAAAAACCTGGAGAAATAGTTTTGCCAAAAACAAATTGAGACAGTAGACCTCTTAACACAGGAACCCCTGGATTGCTCACCAAAATTGAATTGGGAGGATATGGATGGTGCAGAATGGGGGAATGAGGAGGAGATTTAATTGGAGGAAAGGAAGGCTGAAATATCCAAAAACTCTGTGGGTCTGATTAAAGGGAGTCAATTAGAAGGTTTGAAGGATTTGAGAATTGAAAATGAGAATAAAAGTGAGTAAAGAATTTGACTTATCCCAAATAGTATCTGGTATGCAGGAAACCCTGCAAGGCCTGGAAGAGTTAGCAGAAAGGGAGACCATGACAGAAAACAAAATTAAACATATAACATATACACCATTCATGGATCCCAATTTAATTGAGGCAATACAAGATCCACACGTGGCTAGTGTGGCGATAATGGGGCAAATAATTATTTTGAGAAGTGAAGTCAACGAGCTTAAAGGGGAAATGAAGGCAATTATGGTTAAGACTGAAGGAATTATTACCTGTCAGGGGGATGGATGAGGTACAGATAATTCAAAAATTAAAAGAGGATCAGGAAGAGGAGAAAACGTTGAACTCTGATACTGAAAGTAAGCCCATAGAGCATGATGGTCCAGAGGACAGAATAAATATACAGAAGGATTGGGAGGAGGAAGATCAAGTAGGTCAAACAAAACAAGTTCAAGAGAATGTATGGAATGTTCATGAAAGCCCTAAAATGATGAAGAATAAGGTGAAGATTAGTGGATGGAATAGTGGAGAAGAGGATAAGAAGACAGGTATACAGGATAAGGGGGAAAAGATAGTGAGAATACAATATAAGGGAAAACAGGAAAAAAAGAAAAGTAGGGGTAAAACAGCGAAGGAGGAGGAAACAATAGAGCAGAGGATTTTGGAGGATGATAAGAAAGATAAAGACAAGAGGGATGTTGATGAATTAAGTTTAGAAGATCAGGATGGTTCTCAGGGAGAGCAAGTTACTGAGTCTGTAGATTTGGCTTTAATCGAGAAGGACCAATCATTGGTTAAGACTGGAGGCTTGAAATTGGATATAAATGAAAGCAGCATAGTATTGAGATTATTAGGATATCTAATTTGTAGTGACATCTTAAATTTGAATGTACAGTTGGAGGATATACATGATGCTAGAGGGTTTTTGTATGATAGAATTCTGTACTGCAATTATTTTTTAAACAACCAAGAGTGGTCCAGTATGTATGAAGAAACTCAATATCACTACCGGAACTTAAATTGAGTGTAGAACCACCTATACTAACTAATGATTTGATCACTTGGGAATACAAACAAAGGGAGAATTGGAATTGTACTTAGATAAACAAGGGAAATTCTTATAGTTTGGAGAGAAAGATTGTGAGAGGGAAGTTTCTCCATACATAACACTTTCTATTTTTGGTATCTCATATGTGGGTATGGATAATAAAGCTAAATTAAGAACCATGATTACACATTTTATATGCAATATATTAGGGGTAGAATTTTACGAGGATATTATACATGTTCAGAGAGCAGATAGGTATTGGAATGAGGGAGAAGATTGATCTGACTTTAGAGGATGGGAATTTAGTTAAAAATATTTTAGACGTGAGTTCGAAGTTAGATAACGTAGGGATCTTAATAGTGAATTTTCAATCTTTGAATGCTGATAAAGTGACAAATGAAGCGGAGAAAGCCCAACAGCATGTGTACCCAAGTCAAGGAGGAAAAATAATGGAGTATAATATAGTCACATATAAGATTTCAAATGCTTGCGGAAGAACAGCTGTGACATGGGGATGGTCTAGAAACAGATGAGGGACTCGATACAATTATTGACTATACAATTTATTGAGATAACCAAGGATCAGAACTGGGGAATTTTGTCTTTGAACATTGCTGGGTTATAAAATAAATTAGCAGATCTAGAACTACGGGATTTTTTTTTTTTTTAAGCAGGGATGGATATAGTACTGATTCAGGAATCCTGGCACGATAAGTAACAGAGAGAATAGCAATTAATGGCTATAGCATGATTCATTCACTGGCTATAAAACAAAAGAAAATGGAAAGGTATATTGGGGGGGGGGTTAACTGTGTATATTAGAATAGATAAGAATACAAGAATTTTGAATCAAGTGGTGGAACAAAACTATATCCCGATTAAAATCCACACAGAGGGCAGGCCGTTAATCATAGTACATGTTTATAATCCACCAATAAAATCACCCTTGTATGATAAGGTATTTAACAATATTGTGTAAGAAGTAAGTTAAAAAAGGTTTGAGGAAAGAATCTGTAGAGATACTTATAATGGGAAATTTAAATATAAGATATGGGAATAAAACGAACTCAGAGCACAAGGATCAAATATGTACTGCCTTGGATATCCCAAGTAGGAGCTCGAGGGATAGGGAAAAACACAGATAAATATAATCAGCTGGAATATATAATAAAGGCACTACAATTAGTTATTCTAAATGGAAGATTACCATCTGACAGTATGGGAAACTGGACCTGTATAAATGCAAAAGGGGCAATTGTAATTGATTATGCATTGGTCTCAGTATATGATTACTGTAATTATGAGGACTTACAGATAGTTACTAGAACAGAAAGTGATCATTGCCCAATAGTACTTTACAAAAAAAAGGACAAGTCAGATTCAGGCTGTGTCAAATCAAGATCACATGGAGATACTGAATAGAAGAATTAGATGGGATCCAAATAAAAATAATCAGGAGAAGAAATTAAGTGATCATATTGTGAGAACTATAGCTAATAACATTCAGGATTTGTGGAAGCCGGAGGAAATGTATAAAGAAACTGATACATTTCAACAATTGGTTAATGAGGTACAAAAGGGAAAAAAGGAAGAGGTTCAGATACAATATCAGGGGTGGTTTTACAAGAATTGTAGAGCTGAAAAAAAAGAAATTAGCAAGGCTGGTAAGAGAAAAACAAAAAAAGTATCCCAATAAGAGAAATATAATAGAGCTGAATACAGCAAGGAAAAGTTATAAGAAGTTTGTTAATTTATGTAGAATGCAACATCAAAGTGAACTTTGGGATGTAATAATCAAGGCAATAGAGGATAGAGATGACAGGAAATGTTGGTCATTGGTAGCAAAAGGAACTTGTAATTATAAAACTCAGATGGATGTCCATATTGAGCCAGCCATATGGGAAAATATTTCCTGGATGTCTTTAGTGCTGCTAACCATGTTCAAGATGAAGATGTAGGGGAATTAGATGAGGGTTTTAGATGGTTTACAGCAGCTGAGGTAAAAGAATGTATAGAATCTTTTAACAATAATAAAGCGCCGGGGCCAGATAGGATCTCTATAGATTTTTATAAACTTAATATAGAATGGTGGTCAATTTTTCTTGCCGACTTTTATAATAAAGTAGCAATGTATGCATTTGTTCCTGATTTATGGTCAGAAAATTTTATAGTACCTATTTTTAAAAAGGTTTCTAGGTCAGATCCAGAGACAGCGCTAGATAGGGCAAAAAGGGAAAAAGTTGCAGCTTGCCCATAAATGACCCACTTTCCACACGACAGTGGGTCCAAAGTGGTGCACCTGTCTCTAACAATAGCTGAAAGATGGAAAATTAAACAACAGAAAAGTATTTTCACTCAACAAATTTAAGCTTCTGTACTAGTGAAATTTCTACTTACGATTAGGTTTGGACCCAGTTGTTTCTCATTTTGACCCACATTTTTTACACCTATGGGTCTAATTTGACCCATGTTTTAAAACCCCTAGCGCTGTCACTGGTCAGATCCAGTAAATTATAGGCCGATTAGCCTTTTAGACGTGATGGCAAAAAATTTATGCAAAGATACTGCTGAATAGACTAATAAAAATATTAGATCAGTCCCATACAATTTCATAGTTTCAGGCAGGATTTAAAAAGGGAGCAGGTACAAGAAATCGGGTCTTTATCCTCTCGCATATAATCGAAAAATATTGTAAAATCAAAAAACAAAGGCTGTTTGTGCCATTTGTGGATTACTCATCAGCTTTTGATACAACTGATGGAACATTGCTATGGGCAAAGATGGAAGGAATTGGAATAGATAAGAATTTGATAATTCTTATTAGAAGACTGTACACAAAGACACGAACAAAGTTAAATATTCACAATCGGGTGCTTTGACGCAAAAAATTTAAACTAAGATAGGGGTAAGGCAAGGATATGTCCTTGCATCGCCCCTTTATAATTTGTATATTAATGAAATTTTGCAAGATTTAGATAACCCGATTTATCATTGTCCATATGCGGCCCAAAAACAGATACCTATCCTAGCATATGCCGACGACTTCGCAATTTTGTCAACATCTAGACTGGGACTACAAAGAGCATTAGATAGATTATTCTATCAAGAAAACACAATCTAAAACCTAATACTAATAAAACAAAAGTGATGGTGCTGGGTTCTAATAAGGGATATAGGAAATTAACTTTAGCACAAAATAAATTAAGATTTTGTATTGGAATTCCCATACCTAGGAATATTAATATCTAATAATTGTAGATGGGTTAAACATGTGGGATGGATTGGGGAAAAATAGAACAAACAATAAAAGCTCTTGAGAAATTTAATAACATATATGGAGGCTTGACAGTAACACCAATGGTGAATGCCATTAAAGGGACACTGTCAGCTTTTGCCCTCCGTTTTTTGTAACTTCCTAACATTGTGCCTTTTGGCACACACCTACATCAACTGTAGAGTACAATACCCACATTGGACTAAAAAAGAAGGAAATGTACAAGATTTGTATATTTTAACTGTTATTAGGATTTACCTCGACCCAAGGAAAAGTCACGTATCCCCAGAAGCAGATCCTGGTTCAGAACGTGCAGCAGGCACGAGCGCAGTCCCAAAGTGGCATTTTTTAACATGCCCACTCTACAAACATGCTCTCCCTGTAACTCCTATGATTGCAAACTGATCCTTGTATTGTAGAACGCAAAACGAGCACCGCGAATGTTGTAATTATTTTTCAAACGGAGCAAAATCACATGCATCCTGGAAGAAGCGTGTGGCAAGATCCCACATGCGAGAACATCCACCATTGCGCATGCGAGTTTCGGCTGTCAGGAACCAAGGCGCAAGGCCGTGTTGCCAGGGATCCACGACGCGGGCCCAGTGCATAGCTATGACACAGTCATCGAGAGTGCCCATGCCCCCAAGGGGGCAACTGACTGCAAGGGGTGCTTAGCCGACCCCCCAGAGAAGGCTAGCTGTCCCAACCCCTCACGCAGACCTCCAGTCTCAGCAAAACTAAGACTAGCAGAGGCCTGCTCTCCCTCAGTACACATAGTACCAGAGAGGGGACCAGGGGAAAGCCAGTGCCACCCGCAGAGAAGGTCCACCCAGCATTGAAGTGACCAGCGAGGGTACATGGGCCGGTCCCAGCACAGTGATACTGAGAGGTATACGGCTACTGCAACTGACATCGGCGGCGCAGTCACCGACAAAAGGGACCAGGATCTCTTGGTGGAGCCAAACACTCTACCTGGCTTGAAAGTCTCAAATGTATCACCAGAGAGCCTAACCCCATGGGGACTGACACTAGATCTGCATGAAGGGGCAAATGAGCCAGATTCTATACCCAGTGCTCCATTAGAGCTGCCCAGTGGTGAAACTGCCCACTAGAATTCCAACAAGAGGACAGTGAGGGGCTTCGGGCCCCAGACCCTGAATGACCGCAAGTGGAAGTTGCCGGCGATGGCCTCCTGCTCCTGGACCCAGAAGACCTCGAGGCAGACCTACCAGAGGGCGACCACGAGCGGTACCATTTCCTCCCCTTCTGACGGGAAGAGGAAGAACTCAAGGCTCAGCAGCGTCAGGTCCCTGACCTGGATCGAGAATGGGCCTGCTTCTCTGTCTTTATGAGAGGGCTCTCCTCTCTCCCAAACAACGGACCACCTGTCATCAGAATCCTCCCTTGGCAAGGGAAGATGGACTGGACACAGTCCCGTTTCTGGAGCAGTATGCCTGAAGAGGCCCCCTACTGTCACCGTCGTCCATGGTCGTAGGCCGTTGTTCGGTAGGGCTGAGAGATAAGACAGTAAAATTAAATTTTTTTTTCAAAATCTAAACTAATACAAAAATAAGACACCAGAATAAAATTGCTAAAATGTAAAACTGATTGCTGCTTTCATACAGACGTGAAGATCCAACTACTGGTGGCTGAGAGACATCATCATTGAAGTGCACTTGACTGTGGGGAAAAAAGGAACCGAGGCAGTTAACGTCCGTCATCGAGGTATGCCATGCAGTGCGAGCTAGTCTCGTGGTGCTGCATGCAGCCTATCTCAGCGCCAGCCCTCCTGAAAGCTTCTGGCTCCCACAGGGTCCTAGCGCTTTTGGCTCAGAACCCATGAATGTGAATCAATAGTGAAGATACGGTCCAGAAAGATTGGGCTAATCACCTATTACAAACTGTTAATGTTGATTCAGTCAGCCTACATTGATAATATCCTTGGAACATCAGAAATATGCTGTTCCGAGTCATAACATCAATTTGTCATACAAATTCATTTTTCAATGAGGTTTATAATCCTGTTCTTTACAGTAATTTAATTGCTTGACATCGCCATTAAACTGACCACTCTGTAAGTTAACGCAAATGCATCAAATTATTTTACCTGCAGTGACACCATTCTGGAGTGACCCCTCATAAAAAATGTTGGATGGAAAAGCACTCAGCGCTGGGTGCATACGATACTGAACTTGAAGCCGAATTGGACGAATCCCCAAGACCACCAGACGCTCAAATAAGGATTGAGAGAGACCTGCTTTTGCTGCTTTCTTGCACATGACAACAGGACCCAACTGGCAATGATCACCAACAAGAATCAACTGTAGGAGATTTGGGAAGGGGGTCCAGGGAGGAAAAGACAATCACCTTAGAGGCACAGAACTCTAGTACATCGTATGAGCTTCATATACAGTCCACTTTCAAGCATATTTTAAAACATACCATAGCTGGCATTTGATCATATTTTGATTTCTACTCAAATGCATGCTTTCATGAAATACTGTATGGATTTCTGGCATCCCCTTCTTCCTTCTTACTAAAGAACAGAATTTAGCTGCTCACATAGACTTCAGAAGTGTCTTATTCAAGGAAATCGGATTTTCTCTACTATTTTAGAAGTCTGGAACTGATGCAGTTGATGCACAAAAACTGAGTTCAAAGCCAAACACCTAACCAAGCTCCACAGTAATTATATGAACTACTATCTAAACACATTTTCACTTGTCTTGGATGGTTCTCTATTTGGCCTCAAGTGCCATCTGTTTCACTGTTTTGCCATTCTGATTTTATGTATGCTAAGGTTAGAGTACCGAGCTGTGAATGAGCTTGGTAGCTCCAGCAGACTTGGGATTGATTCCCACAACCTCCACTTGCATACTGTGTGACTAAGCAAGTCACTTAACCTCCCCAGTGCTCCCAGGTTGCCCCTGAAAACAGGTACTTGTGCCTAGTGGGCCTTACCCCAGTTACCAAAGACTAAATCAAGTTTCTCTTCAGTCTGTCTCTGTAGTTCTGTTTTCACTGGTTCAATGCACCATTACATGTCCTGTACACAGCCTTTTCCTCAATAACTGATTCTAGTACTTCATTTAGCATACATACTGCCATGCAGATTTTACTGCTGTACTTGCATCTGAAAGAGAGAGCGCTGCTTTAAGGAGCTGCTATCTATGTCAGTCATTCTGCCATGTAATTAAATGTTCCAGTAATATACTGACGTGTTGTGTCCTTAATGTTTATTGTGCATTTTTTAAAAATTTTGTATATATTTTCCAAAGCTCAATTTCAGTTGGCATCCATCTGTATCCCCGACGAGGCTGAATATGCACAAAAATGGCCTAGTCCTCCTCCTCGTTCAATAAAAACTAAATAAAATAAATAAAACTGCTCTGATTGTAGATTTGGTTACAGAGAAAAAACAGTTTTGATCGCCAAACCAGAAGTGATGCACATGTGGGTAATTTACATATGACGCATTATGCTCATGCCTTTGAATGTCAGAGCGCAGAGGTGGGAAACAAGAGTTGAGGTAAGGCAATGTAAAAACAGGTTATACCTGCTCCAAGAGCTTCTCTCGAAGATCTACTGTTACGGTAAGTTCTTACATAACTGTACTATCTTACTTCCGAGAGGAGGCTCTTGCAGCAGGTAACACAAGTAGGACCGATTCCCAAGCAGTATGAAAAAATGACTCACCTTAGTAATTATGTCTCTTCTAATGGATTCTTGCTGTATTCTGACTATTGCAGTTAGCTCCAGCCTTTAAACTGCCCCAGAGAACAAAGGGTTCACTTCCTATGCAGTGCATAGAATGCTGAGCTCGAGCTCGGTTGAGGTCTCTGTCTGTTTCCCTTTGAAACTCAACAGTCAGATTCTTATGAGCAAAAACTCACTAACTATCCTATGTGGAAACTGTAAAATTTCTTACTAGCCAACTGGCAACAAGGAGTTTTGGATTCCCAAAAAGATTCAAGTCAGGAAACCCAAAACCAAAAACCCATCCCAATAAAGAATAACAATAACTAAAAAACAAACCAAAAAAACACCCAAACAAAAAGAGGAGGGTGTGTAATAGGCACCTCTGGGGTGCAACACTGCACCTGCCCACCCACTTCCCAAAAACAGGTTCTGAGAGGAAGGGAGGGAAGTCAGAATACAGCAAGACTCCATTAGAAGAAACATAATTACTAAGGTGAGTAATTTTTTCTTCAAACAACATGAAGTCTTGCTGTATTCCGACTATTACAGACTACCAAGCAGTACCTCCATGGAGGAGGGAGAGAGCCTACTTTGGGAATAGGCTCTGAAGTACTGCTGTGCCAAACCGAGCATCACTCCTAGCCTAAATATCCAGAGAGTAATGCTTGGTAAAGGTATGGACAGTTTTCCAGGTGGCTGCTTGACAAATTTCTCAGAGAGGGATATCCCTGGCAGCAGCCAGAGAAGCAGCTGTACCTCTTGCAGAGTGAGCCCTCAGGCCTGAGGGTGGGATCTTTCCTAGTTTCTCATAGCAGAACTGTATACAAGACACAATCCACCTGGCAATAGTTCTCTTAGTGGCAGGTTTGCCCTTTCCCACTTCCCCAAAAGTGAGGAATAACTGGAGGGAATCAAACCTGTGACCCTTCGTACACTCTATGTAGTAGCTAAGGGCTCTTTTAACATACAAACTGTGTAGCCTCCTCTCTCCTGAGGAAGAATGATCAGTGAAGACAGGGAGAGACATGGACCAATTCAAGTGGAAGTCTGAAACGACTTTAGGCAAGAACCTCCTACTGGCTCTAAGGACCACTTTCTCTCTATGGAAAGAGATAAAATCAAGTTCCACTGACAGGGCTTGCAGTTCACTGATATGTCTGGCAGAGGTAATAGCTACCAAAAACACAGTTTTCCAAGTCAAGTACTTAAGCTCTGCTGAGGACATAGGCTCAAAAGGAGGTTGCAAAAGTTGAGCAATGCAAATATTTAAGTCCCAGGCAGGGGCAGGATCCCTAAAGGGAGGATTGGTATGAAGCAATCCTTTGAAAAATTTACAGAACACAGGATGAGATGATAGTGAGGAAGACTTTCCCACTGACTAAAAAGCAGACACAGCTGACAAGTGTACCTTGAGAGTAGCTGGTCTGAGGCCTAGGCCATTAAGATGGACCATATAATCCAGAACCATAGACAACTCAGCAGTGTCTGAAGGAATATGCTTCTTGGAGCACCAAATGCTGAATCTTTTCCATTTGGAGTTATAAATCTTTCTGGTGGAAGGCTTTCGAGAAGCGTTGAGAATATCCAGAACCCCCTAAGACAGATGCAAATCTGCATACTTTAACTCTTCAAGAGCCATGCCTTGAGATTGAGAGACCGAAGATTGGGGTACCAAATCCTCCTCCCCTGAGAGGAGGTTAACAGGTTGTAATTCCTGGGAAGAGACAGGGGAAGATGGACTGTTAGAGACAGCAACAGGGGGTACCAAGGCTGTCTGGCCCAGTATGGAGCAATCAGAATTACTTTGCAAAGTTGTGACCTTATCTTGACTAGGACTTTGAACAGTAGAGGAAAGGGAGGGAAGGCACACAGAAATTTCTCCCTTCCCAGTTCAAAAACAGAGCATCCAGAGGGACTGAACCCAAGACTGGGGGTCTGCAACAAAACAGAGGAAGTTGGTGATTGTCTGGGGCTGCAAAGAGATATATCCCTGGAATGCCCCACCTTGAAAAAATCACTTTCAAAACCAGAAGGTCTAGGGACCATTTGTGATGGCCCTGGGAGATCCTGCTCAGTGCATTAGCCAGCACATTGTCCTTTCCTGGAAGGTGGACTGCTATCAGAGAGGTCTGCAGGGAATAAGCCAGGGACCACAATTTCATGGCTTCCGTGCGCAAGGCCGTAGACAGAGTGCCTCCCTGCTAGTTGATGTACCACATGGTGGTGGTGGTGGTGTCTGTTCTGACTCAAACCACCTTGTTCTGCACCAATTGAGAGAAGGCTTGCAGGGCCAGAAAAACTGCCCTGAGTTCCAGGAGATTGATACGAAGGAAGGACGCCTGAGGGGACCACAGTCCTTGGGCTGTGAGATCCCCCAGATGAGCTCCCCACCCCAAAAGAGAAGCATCCGTGGTAAGGACCACCGAATGAGACTGAGAGACAAAAGGGACCCCTTGCCTTAAATTGTCCTGATCCTACCACCACTGAAGAGCTTGGATCAGTGTTCGAGTCACTGGAATCAGTTTGGTAACAGGGTCCTTCCTTTGGAACCAAAAGGCCCTCAGATGGAACTGAATGTCCCTCATCTGAAATCTTGCCCCTTGGACCACTGCTGTAGAAGCTGCCATGTGGCCCAAAAGCTGAAGGAAGTGCCTTGCTGGTCGGGACACCTGAAGGCCGAAGCCAGTTCTATAAAAACTCTTGCCCTTTCCAGGGGAAGAAAAGCTCTTGCTTTGACAGTATCCAGCTCTGCCCCTATAAAGATAAGGAGCTGAACTGATTCAAGAACTGATTTGGGGAGGTTGAGAAGAAAACCCAGAGAAGTGAGCACTTGCTGAGTCACTTGCAGGTCTGACTTGACTTGGTCTGGAGACTGACCCACTATGAGCCAATTGTCCAGGTATGGAAAAATGGAAATCTTTTGCCTTCTTAGAAAGGCAACTACTAGTACCAGGCACTTTGCGAAGACCCTTGGAGCTGATGTTAGGCCAAAGGGCATTGCTTTGAACTGACAATGGCCTGAGGGCAACTTGAACCTGAGGTACTTTCTGTGGGAGCACCTGATGGGAATATGAAAGTAGGCATCTTTGAGGTCCAGGGAGACTAGTCAGTCCCCTTTTAGAGAGGGAAGAATTATTCCCATAGTCACCATCTTGAACTTTGGTTTTAAAAGATGTTTGTTTGGGTATCTTAGATCTAGGAAGGTAAGAAGTATCTGGAGTACAGACCATTGCCCCAGTGTAGGGTAGGAACCCTCTTTATGGCTCTTAAAGCCAGAAGAGATGAAATCTCTGCCTCCAGGGCAAGGGTCTCAGAGAGACCTGCAGACGAAAAAGATCTGGTTCTCATCTTCGGAAATTTTTTGAAGACGAGAACCAGTCCCTGGCTTACTACTTCCAGGATCCACTTGTCTGATGTAATAGACATCCAGCCCTGGACATAGTAAGCCAGCCTGCCCCCTACAGGGATAGGAGAGTTGACCCGTGCAGACCCATCAGGGTATCTGCTTGGCAGGGGCCTCAGGCTGAGGAGTGGATGCAGCCCTGCTCATCCCCCTTCTGCTTCCCCCTCTGAAGAGCCCCCCTGTGAAAAGGCAGAAGAGGCCTGTGCTTGGTACAAAGGCCTATGAAGAAGACTGCCGCTGCCCCTAGATTGCTGCCTTTGAAGAGTTGCCTGCCTCTCCTTGGCCTGAGCACTCCTATAAGTGGTCCTGTACTCATCCATTTTCTTCATATAATTCTCTGTCTGCTCCCCAAACAGAGAATTCCCCACCACAGGAAAATCCATGGCCTTAGCCTGGGTGTCCTGTGAGAGACTAGTACATCTGAGCCAAGCCATTCTCCGAAGAGCCACAGATGTAGCCATGACTCTTGATGACACATCGTTGGGAGTCCACAGCAGCATGAAATTGTACCTTAGATGCCTCAATCCCATCAGCAGCCACCTCCTCCAGCTCCTTGCATAGGAAATTTAATTAGCCTGCCTGAGTCTCAAAGAGGATGTCATGTATTGTTTCTTTGCCAAGGCATTCATCCTCCTGGAGTCTATCTGGGGGGGGGTGTGAAGCCAAGGGAACATTAGCCCTGTCACAGGCTGCAGCACGTAAGACCCCAACATGGCTGCACTGCTGATAGAAAAACTCTGTGTCCGAGCCTGATAAGGGTGATCCTCTTGTCCATTCTTCTATCAACAGGAGGTACAGAATTAGGAGACTAACATTTTTTGTGTCCGTTTCCCAAATGATTTGTGGAGGGGAATAGACAGCCTCCTGGACTCTGGGATGTCCACCATTTCAACAAAATCAGGCTCCTCCTGATCCTCTGTAGCCTCCTCCATAGGGAGCTGGAGAGTTTCAGCCACTTTCATGTATAACAGATAGTGGGGAAGGGACTCAGAGAGCCTAGGAAGGGAAACACCAGAAGGTCTGTATGGGGAGATGTCCGGTTCAATGGGCACATCCAGACTTTCTGCTCCATCATACTCATCATCTTGCTCATAATCCCCCTCCTCCTCAAATTCTGGTTCATAAAAATCTTCAAGGGCATAATCCGGAACCGAACGAACCAAACCTCTAGCTAACGGAGCCAGATCGGACAGAATGAGGCGAAGCGATTCAACAATCCGAATCGCTCGGGCAATCTCATCATCGGTCGTGAACCTCCGGATCCGAACCGGCTGATTTTTCTTTACGTTTCCTTTTTGTAGGAACTGATCCCTTAGGATCGGCTCTCCTCTCAAGAAGTATCACCCTGGTCAGAGGGCACTCCTCCTGTTCGGCCAGAACCGAACCGGCTGGCCATCCGGGTCAGTGATTTCGCCTCCTTCTCAAGTATACCTAATCTTTACCCCAGGGTAGACTTAGAACGCTTTTACAAATTTGGCAGTCCAGACGAGGGTGGTCAAACCCCAGACAATAAACACAGGTGGTGTGGGGATCGGCCTTAGCAAAGACCTCCCCACACTCTCTGCAGTGCTGAAACCCAGTAGGCCCATTTTTTTCCTTGGGTTTCTCAGACATGGCCAACCTAACCCAACTTACCCTTTTTTCCGCAACCACCAGGCAAGACTCCCTTATCAGTTTCTAACCGTGTTAAGGGTATTGGAAAAAAACGTTAAAAACATGTTTGTTTTTAAAACCGATAAGGACTAGTAACCACACACTAAAGAAAAACACAAGAGTTGAACCGATCGAAAATACAAGTTTTACAATTTCCACAAATAAACAGAGAAACTACTAAAGTACTCACGGTACCACAGACAGAGCCTAAACCGACAATGCGGAAATAAATTCTGAATGAAACCGACAACTTTAACAGACTTTGAACCGAGCAGAAGGAGAAATCTCCGGAGCGACTGTTCAGTGAGGCGGAGTAAAGAATATGATGGTTGGGTTTCAAAGTGCTGCAGACAGAGACCTCAACCGAGCTCGAGCTCAGCATTCTATGCACTGCATAGAAAATTAACCCTCTATTCTCCGGGGCAATTCAAAGGCTGGAGCTAACTGCAGATTGTCAGAATACAGCAAAACTTCATGTTGTCTGAAGTAAGCTGCTGTCAGAGCTGAAGCCGGCCGGAAAATGAACGGAGACTACCAGGGACCACCCACTTTTATAGGCACAGCCTAGGAAGAAAGGTTGTGTGGGTGGTCCCTGATGTGGATACTGCTAGAGGAGAACTGCCATGCTAGAGCGCCACCTATCGGGAACTCACAGAAGTAATGACCTACTGCAAGAGACCATTCCGTGGAAGATCTACTGTTACAGGTGAGTAACCTGTTTTTCTAGGGACGTGGACATTATGCTCTATCCACACTAATTGGCAGACTCCAAGCAGTTCTCCGGGAGGAGGGAGGCAAGGCGCACACCCCCTACTTAGGAAACAGAGGTTGGAGAACTGAGGCCCCAAAACCAGCATCCCAGCATGCCTCTAGGTCAATGTGGTAATGGGAAATGAAGGTGTGTGCTGACCTTCAGGTAGCAGCCCTGCAGATTTCCTGGATAGGGACATCTCTGGAAACAGCCACCGATGCAGAGGTATGGCGGGTGGAATGAGCCATAGCCCTCCAGGAGGCTTCCTACCCGCCAACCTAGAGCAGAGATCAATACAGGATGTGATCCACATCCGCTTCGCTGCAGGTCTGCCAGGTGCGGCTTCAGTGTAGGTGACAAATAGCTGGAGAACCTCTCCCCAAACTCCAGCCGTGCGTTCTCTGTCATAAGTGAGCACTTCCCTCAGGCAGAGTATGGAGCCTGTGCTCAGCCTCCAAGGTCTGACTGGTGAAGTACACCCGGAGATTAATCACCTGGTTAAGGTGAAACTCTGACACAACCTTAGGGAGGAACTTCAGGTTGGGGCACAGGACAACCTTATCCTTCTGGAAGACCAGGTAAGGAAATGCCGCCGAAAGCACCTGGAGCTCACTGACCCTTCTGGCTGACGTGATAGCCACCAAGAAGGCGGTCTTCCACGACAGCTGAGAGACATCACCCATATGCATCGGTTTGAATGGCTTGCCCATGAGCTTTGCCAAAATCAGCAACACGTCCCATGGTGATGGTGGTTCACACACCAGAGGGGAAATGTGGTCAAGGCCCTTGAGGAAGTGCCAGGGCACCTTTTCCTGCGCCACCGACTGCTGACCAGCACGCGCCCGGTAAGTAGAGATTGCTACCAGTTGCACCTTAAGAGTCGACAACCGAAGGCCCGACAGAGAAGGACCAAAGATAATCAAGAATGCTACCCATTGGACAGGATAAAGGGTCCAGCCCCTTGCCTTGACACCAAATGCAGAATCTCTTCCATCAGAAGGCATAGCACTTCCTGGCCAACTCCTTCTGAGATGCCTCCACAATGGTGAAGACCACTTCAGAGAGACCTAAAGTCTGGAACTATAGCTGCTCAGGTACAAGGCTGTTGGGTGCAGGGACTGAAGGTTCAGATGGAGTACCTTCCCCTGACTGATAGAAAGCAGGTCCGGGCATAGGGAAAGACGCCTCGGAAGCCTGCTACCGAGACTGAGGAGATCAGGGTGCCAGAACTGGCATGGCCAGCCACCTGTGCCTTGTACCTCCTGGCCTTGAGGAGCACCTTGTGGAGCAAGGAAAATGGAGGGAAGGCAAAGATGAAGCCTGGGGTCCAGGGCCTCGAGAAGGCATCCCCCTGCAGTGTTCCCTGCTGAGGTGGCGGGCACAAAACAGCCTACGCTTTGTGTTCTCCCTGGAGGCAGACAGGTTCACTTGAGGGGTGCCCCACTGGAAGATCAGACTGAACTACCTCTGAGTGGAGAGGCCACTCATAAGACAGCTTGCCCACCTGGCTGAGGATGTCCGCCAGCTGACTGGAGGCTCCTGCCACATGGATGGCTAGGAGATCCGCCTCCAGGCTGCGCACAAGGGTCCAGATACGGAGTGCTTCCTTGCACAAATCTAGCAGTCTCAACTAAGTCAGCTGAGAGACCAGATGGGGCTTTATCTGGCATAGTCATGACCGACTGCCACAGAGATTTTTGATATTGGGCTGCGTAGCTCTGAAAATTCACTTGCCTAATGGCCAAGGAGGTAGACAGGCAACCCTTCTTGGCCATGCTGCCAATTTTCCTGGAATCTTTCTCCGGGGGATGAGATGTCAGAGATACGTTTGCCTTGTCAGTGTCTTTACAGTTCAAGCCTTGAACAAGGGAGAAGACCAATAACATACTGGAGTGAGCTCAGGGGATGGTGGGTAAGTATGTGAATTAATGGCGAAGATATTACTGAAAGATCAAGAATTATACTAAGTATGTAATTTTCATATCTTCCAGGAATGCATCTTCACCATTAATTCACACTAATGGTATCAAGCTTAAATAAAATCCATCAGCTACAGAGGTAGGAGCCAAGAGCTCACTCAGGAGTCCATCTAGGTCAGTCGTGCCAAAAATGGCATACTGTCCGGCAGTGACATCCAGGGCAGAGAGCGCAACAAGAGCACACTGTGGCGCAAGTTGCAGCTCTACAAGATATCACCAACAGGCACAAGCAAATCCATGACAAAGGCGTGACAACAGCAGGGGTGAAAAGGAGGGGTACCAGACTTTTCAGCAGGAGTTGTGCCATGGCATAGCAGTGGTGCAGACACATAGCCATCCAGGCAGAAATGCACCTGACTGAAAGAGGCTGGCCTATAAAAAGGGAGCAAGGAGACCAAAAGCTATCTGGACCCAACAGCGACATTGACAGCAAAGTACATTACAGTGCCAATTCAATGTTGCAGCTGTAATGTACCCGCAGGACCTTGGCACTGCTTCTCCGGGTCTTTCACTCCATCCTAGAATCAACTCCAACTCGGAGTTGATTATATTAAAATACAGGGGGTGCAGGAGACAAATCCCCCCCCCTCAAAAAATGTAAATTACGTACCTATCGTAATTCTTCATCTTCTTGGACGAAGTCTCCACCACTCATTCACACTGATGGGATCTAAGCTGGAGGCGCTAGGACCCAGCGGGAGGCAAAATTTTTCAGAAGGGCCAGTGCCATGGCAGGAGCCACGAGGAAGTGGCACCGTGAGCTAGTCTCGTGTTGTACAGACTACCTAGGCGTCGACTCTCTAACTGCCTCAGTATCTCTACCCCCGAGGAGGTGCAGCGTAAACTAAGCTACTAAAAAAATAACCTGTGTCGGACACAAGATAGTCTGAATGACCCGTGTAAGAAGGGTCAACATAACGGTCTTCACAGCCCAGGCATCGAGGGAGTGAAGACCAAGACACAGATAAGTGAGCTTGGTGGATAGTGGGCGGGCGTTTGAATGAGTGGTGGAGACTTTGTCCAAGAAGATCAAGAATTATGGAAGGTACGTCATTTACATCTCTTCCTGGACATAAAGTCTCCACCACTCATTCTCACGGACGATCTTTTCTCTTTCTTTTTACCGGAACCGACTCCTCAGAATCGGCTCTCCTTTTGCCCGAAGAAGCATCGTTCAGGGGCAATTCTTCTTGTATGGTCGGGTCGGAACCGAACCGGACTGGCCATCCGGTCAGTGGACTTCTCGGCCTCCCTTTCCCTCAGTCTACCTAATCTCTTTTCCAGGGTAGATTTGGGAAAATTCTTGCAAATTTGGCAGTCTGAATCGAGGTGGTCAAACCCCAGACAATAAACACAGGTGGTGTGGGGATCAGCCTTGGCAAAGACTTCCCCACACACACTGCAGTGTTGAAACCCAGTGGGCCCGGTTTTTTTCTTGAATTTCTCAGACATGGCCAATCCTATCCAAAACTTACCCTTTTTTCGGCAATCCACCAGGCAAGACTCCCCTATCGGTTCCTGACCGCGTCACGGGTCTTGGAAAAAATGATAAAATCTGTTTTTTTTTTTTAGAACCGATATGGACCGGTTACCACACTCTAAATCACATAAACTTTTTTTTTGTTTTTACCTCAAACTGATCGGTTCAGCCGAACTGATCCATAATTTACAAGTTCCACACAGAAATAAAACAAAAAAACTATCTAGTACTCACGTTACCACAGACAGAGACTTGAACCGATAAGCGGTAACAGAAATTCGGTAGAAACCAACCGAAAAACCGACACTTCAACTGACTTTTTAAACCGAGCAGCAGGAGAAATCTCCGGAGCCACTGTTCAGTGAGGCAGAGTAAAGAATCTGACGGTTGCAGTTTAAACAACAGCAGACAGAGGCTTCAACCGAGCTCGTGGTGAACATTCCATGCTGGCCATGGAAAGTTTAACTCTTTGTTCTCTGGGGCAGTTGAAAGGCAGGACCTAACTGCATATGCCAGAATACAGCAAGGCTTCATGTTGTTTGAACCAAGAGTATCGACGGGTACAGATACCAGTCGCTGCTGCGCTGGAGGCAGTGTCAAAGGCATACACAGCAGCCTTAATCTGTTGATTATTGGATTCAATGCCTCTAGTAATGGTTTGGAGCTCTGAATTAACCTCTGAGTCAGGAATGGCTTCTACCATAGTCTTGAGCGAATGTCAGAGTGCATACTCATACTAAGAGAAATAGCCCTGGTAACTAGCAATGCGCATGCATAAGGTGGAAGCAGCAAAGACTCGCTTACCCAAGGTGTCAATCTTGCTAGATTCTCTGTTAATGGGAAGTACTGTTGATTCTTGTGGAATAACAGCCTTGTCATTCTTTGCCAGAACCACGATGGCTTCAGCAAAGGCTTGAGAGGCCAGAATAGGTCAATCCTTAGGAGGGGCATATTTTCAATCTATGGACTTGGCCAAAGAAGGAATAAGCGCCGGATTATCCTACACCATCTGTGAGAGAGTTTCAAAAGAGGGCTGCACTGGAGAGGTTAGTTCCACAGGAATATCCGGAACATGCAGATACTGTAGACGTAACAATTTCCCAGGATTGATCTCCGAAGTCTAGAGAGAGACAGAGTTGAATTTAAATGTCTGCGCAGAGACTTAAAGGAAAGGTCCTCAACCAAAGGCTCTGTAGAAAGGGGTTTATTCCCCAACCCAAAGGTGGAGTCATCATCCCCATCATCCTCCAATCGAAGATCAGGATCAGGTTCAACATCATCCTCTGCCAGTCCACGAGGGACTGAATAGATAGGAAAGTGATGAAAAGGAAAAGGAGGAAGTGCATAGAGAATCTGCGTTGAAAACCTGACTCTCATGCGGCACTGCAAAAGCTCCTGGCGCCACCCCTAGAGGCAGCACCAGGAACACAGGCGGTGCCGGCATGGGAAGCGGCACCTAGCGGGTGCCGATGCCGGGGCGGCCAGCACAGCGCACGACGCCAGGGCGGCCAGCACCGCAGGCAGCAGCACAAGTCCTCAACCTCCAAGAAGAAAGGAGAAGAAATGCATCTGGAGATAAAGTCATCGGTGTGGACCCCTGCACCGCAGCTATGTGAGGGGATAGACACCAGGACGCGGTGTCAACCGCACCAGAGAAGCTGCCGTGCAACTAGGGAGTCCCAACCACCCGGCCTGCCAGTCCGAGGCCGAGAGGCTCAAAGGCCCCGGGTGATGGACTAGCCGGCTCAAGTAGCCAGGACAACCTCTGCATCCACTGCTCCATTACAGCAGCCCAATGGTGAAACTGCTCTCCGGAAGACCCTCCATCAGGAGGGGCACCGGAGTCGAGGATGACGGGCATCAGGAACAGAAGCCAGAGAGTGGCCCCTATCCCCGATAACCGACGCGCAGACGTCCCAGAGGGCGACCTTGAGTTGTGCTGTTTCTTTTTCAACCAGGAGGCCAAAGAAGAGCCCGAGGTCGAGCAGTGCCAAGAATGCAACCACTTTTTGTGCTTTCGAGGAGACCACCCATCCCCACGAGCACTGGACTGCATGTAGTTAGACCTCCCTCTGTAGAGGGCGGCGGACCAGACCCAGCCCAGCTGACTGAACAGCTTTTATACGAAGTCTCCCTACCGTCACCTGCCCGACTCATGGTCGACTCAGTCAATGGAGGGCTGAAGACTTCTTCTGACAAATGTATTTAAATAAAATTAAATGTTTATTTTCTCTAGAAAACAAAAAACTATTATAAACTAAAACAAAATTGAAAGCTATAACTGCTGTCATATAGACAAGAAGTTTGCACTCCCAGCGGGCAAGCGACGTAGTCACTGAGGTGGTTGGAGGGTCGACGCCTAGGAAGTCTATACAGTGCGAGCCTAGTTCACCGTGCCGCTTCCTCGCGGCTCTTACCTTGGTGCTGGCCCTTCTGAAAAATTTTAGCTCCCACATGGTCCAAGCGCCTCCAGCGTAAATCCCATTAGTATGAATGAGTGGTGGAGACTTTATGTCCAGGAAGATACAAGCATTTTACTTGACGGCTTCATGCAAACCACAACTGCAGTCGACAAATCCGACACTATAATGCCAGTCAACAAAATCTGTCGAACCGGCATCGTAGATCCACTTGAAATCCTGGATCTGTCCAGGTAAAAGTGAGGTCCCCACCCCTGAAAACGGAGAACAGAGCGCGCGCTGTCATCCTGGTCCTGAATGAATATTTCAGCTCTGTCTTCACTAGGGAAAAGGATGGACCAATGCTGCAGAGGAAGACTGGGGTAAACATGGGAGAAGATGAGACAGATAAGGTGATCAATGAGGAGAGGGTCTGGTGAGACAGTAGGTAGCAAAGTGGCTGATGCAGCGGAAACCCTGATGCCACTTAGAAAGGAACTTGTTTTGTATAGAGGACTACCTTGTCCCTGTGGAAAACAGTATATGGGGGATCTGCAGTCAAGCACTGATACAGCTACTCTGTGAGCAGAAGAGATGGCTACTGGAAAGGTGCTTTCCCAGTAAGCTTCCTAGCTCACATGTCATAAGAGGCTGAAAGGGCTTGTGGTTGAGTATGGGCAACACAAGGTTGACACTGAAGACAACCAGCAGCTTCTGGAAGAGAGGCCTTATGTGAAAAAAAAAAAAATGCCCTACAGGAACCTGAAAGGAAGTTGCTGAGCCAGATAGACACACCGAGGGCTCAAGGCAGATAGATATAGCACACAAGCAAACCCTGACTGTGAAATCCAGCATCACCAAAGTCCCAGAAAGAGCTCCAGAACGTAGCCAGCTAGACACCGGAAGGGTTCTAATTGAGTTCTGGAACGCCAGATGGAAAAATTCTTCCAAGTGGTTAAGAAATTTATTTTAGTGGAAGGTACAAGCAGTAGAAGTACTTCAGAGACATACTGAGATACCTTACAACACCTATTCACTTTCTTCTATTCAGGAGCCAGGCCTGAAGGTGAAGGAAGCGCAGGCTGGGATGGATTAGGGGGCCCCGAGCCAACTGACCAACCACAAAAGGATCCTCCGTTTACCAATAGTCTCTTCAACAGAGAACCATATTTGTCGAGGTCAGAAGGGTGCGATCAAAATGATCTTGCCCTGCATACCTGTAGCTCAAGCACTGCAATACCCTCTATACTTTTTTTTTGGGGGGGGTAGGAGGGAATGCGTACAGAAGATCTGCTGTAGCAGTCCAACGCATCTAGGCTGAAACACCATGTCCTAGATTTCTAGAGTAGAAACGAGGCAGTCTGGCATAAACTGGGTGTGCAAATGCCCACATTTGGGGTACCCCACTATCAAACAGCGATCTGACTAAGTCATTCGTGAGTATGGGGCTGAGGCTGGCACAGCTCGTCTGCCAGAGCTAGACTTCTGGCAGACAGAAGGCCTGGTATATGATCCTCTGCTCTAGATCCTCTTCCCACACTCTCAAAACTTCTCTGTAGAGGTAAGAGTGCGATTTTCAGTGTTTGCATGTATAATATGTCCCAGACTGCTGTCTGTTCAGAAGATGACTTTTGTGGTTGAGGAGATCCAC
The DNA here is from genome assembly GCA_016271365.2 of Neoceratodus forsteri. NCBI lineage: Eukaryota > Metazoa > Chordata > Ceratodontiformes > Ceratodontidae > Neoceratodus > Neoceratodus forsteri. Next base: position 152,323,868 of record JADMNL010000031.1, on the reverse strand, counting down.
CAAGACCCAGGTGGGGCCACATGAAAGAGATCGTACCTCCAAATATTGACATGGAGGGGAGTCAGAGTCGGGTTCCCGACACCTTGTGTTTGAAGGCTTGATAGTGGGTACTCACCCCAACAGGAAGACTTCCGAAAAGTACGTCACCCAAGGCTTCGATTGAAAGGGAAAAACATGGAGAAGACTGACCTACACAGACTAGCAAGTGAGTGACAGAACTAAGGGTTTGAGCATCTGCTGTCAGAGGCAGCCTGCACTGCATGGTATAGGCCTCAGACTGCTCTCCTAAATCTCTGCAGGAGCACCCACATTCTGCCCTCTGGAAGGAGGGCTGAGCTTTAATCACAGGTAGAGACCCTATGAACAGCAGTTGCTGAAAGGGTCAAAGCTGAGATCCCCAGACTCTGCAAAGCTGCAAAAAGTCAGGACCAAGGCACCCTGGAACCCTGATTTCTCAGTGCATAGGACAATCACTTTTTTGTGTGTGTGTGTGTGTGTGTGTGTGTGTGTGTGTGTATATATATATATATATATATATATAAATATAGATATATATACACACACACACACACACACACCCACCCCAGCGCAAGTGAGTCTGGAGTATAAAATAAGAGGAAAAGAAAACAGAAGCTAGAAACACTAGAAGAGGCAAGATCTGAGGCATAGCAGAAGGGCCTGTGTTCAGTTAGATCAAGCCAGGAATGAGGATGAGGTTAGATTCAGATTTGGCGTGTGTGTAAGCCAAGAGCCTTAGAGATAACCATGCGCCAGACAGGGGTCGGACATGGCACCAGAGCACTGCCAGATATGGTGAAAGACTCAGAGGTAGAAATAGCGCAAGACGGACTTCCGATTCTGCCTCCTTCCCGATGCGTACCTAACCGTCGGAGCTCCGACCCCCCCGGGATCGTAATTCAGTGAATTTTAACTGTTTCTGGCCCCTATCGGTGCCCCACCCCATAGCACCTAAATCAAAAGCGACGTGAAGCATTAAAAATATGCTGCCAAAAGGTTGCACCAAAGAGAATCTATTCGAATACTTAAAACTGACTCCGGCTCCAGATTCACGAGGCGTTAGGTCGATGGTAAAAAGCAAGGCCCTTGATCCCCCAGCTTCTCCAACTATGCTCTCGGAAGATGAGTCAGAGAAAAATTTCACCATTACCTCGAGAAGGCTGTGCCAAGAGCTGCAGAGAATCCATGGCACAATGCAGAAAATGGATAAGTCAATGCTGGAATCCAAGGCAGAGATTGCTGCAGTAGCCCACCGCGCAAGAGAACTGGAGGAAGGTCTCCCTGAGACTAATGCAGTGGAACAGGAGCAGGAAGAAGTGCTCCGATATCTTTTGAAATGAGACAGGGAATGGGCAGAGCAACTAGACGACCTGGAACTACGTTCTCGTAGGGACAATCTTCACATTTACGGAGTCCCCGAGGACACGGAAAGGGGGGCAGCACATGGAGCCTTTTTTGGACAGCTTTTTGAAGGAATTACTAGACCTACCTAAAGATCAGTCTCTGAATATAGTCCGAGCGCACAGAGCATTAGCGAAAAAACCAGTGGACCCAAAGGCCACCCCTCGTTCTATTGTGCTCAAATTTCTGGACTACCACACCAAAACGAATGTACTGCAGGCAGCCTGTGCCAAAAAACGGTGTTTTTTGGAGATTCACGTCTGTTTTTTGACCATGACTTCACTCCCTACACACAGCAGAAAAGGAGAGTCCTTTTGGAAATAAAGTTTTTGGCAGCTAACAATATTAAAATGCACCTTATTGCTCCGGCCCAGCTGAAAATCTTTTTACCGAAGGGACTGGCGTTCTTCAGATCTCTGGCAGAGGTGCGCCCAACCCTGGCTGAGCTGAAGGTGCCAATCAACCTGTTAAGTAGACCGGATTCCTCTTCTCCGGATGTCAGATGGAGAGAAAGGGAGCCCTGGAAGAGGAGAAGAAACTTGGGACAAAGCGAGAACAAGAAGGAATCTCAGCAACTAAGCAGAGATGATTTACACCAGGAAGCAGAGGAGGGAACATCCCAGAGGCAGCTGGAAGAAGGCAATGACTTGACAGAATCTTGAGTGAACTTTTATATATTCTTGCTTGGTTAGCGCTATTACTCCCTTTTTCTTTAAAAGGGCTGTTTCACTGACTCGGACAGACTATGTCCCTCTCTACAGAGAGGAATGAAGGGAAGAGATGCACTGGTGTTGTGATTTGGGGGGCTGGGAAGCCAGGGGCTGACATTACTGCAGTGGGAGGGAATGGTGGCTAGAGGACCTACGTCAATACATATAGTTACTAAGGGTGGCATTCATGGATTTGGGGAGCCTTACTGGGTGCAAACTGTGACCTAGGGGTGCTATGGAATAGATACAGATTTTTATGTTGGGAGGGAGCAGCTGTAAGGGAAAGAGGTTTAGATTTGATCTGCCCTCGGCTCCGCCACGAGCCACCGGGCCCCTGCTGGGTGACTCTCAAAATTCACAGTGATAAGTGAGGCCTGGGGCTCAATTTCTATAATTACTGGGCGAGGAGGGTCTTTAAGGATCAGTCCTCTTTTTTTTTTTTGGTTATATATTCTTTATTATTTTCCACACATTCCATGGGGGGGGGGGGGGAGCAGTCACAGATTACACTGTAAATACATTCCTTGGATAAGTTAATGCATATCACACTTCTAATACAAAATGCACTATACAAGAATGCAAAGCTCTGTATGATTTAATGTATATACATATTTAGAGACCAGCTAATCATTTACCCACCTCTTCCTAGGTTTATTCTCACTGAGCCCAGCAAGTCTACAACTGGGTACAGAGTTCTCTCATCTCCCTCTCTATGTCTTCAGCCTATCAATTCCCTCCCGTCCCTTCATGCCTTATCCCCTCCCATTCCACCCGGCTGGATGACATGGCCTCTAGGGAGCAAAACTAGGGTCCTTTGTCATTATATATAATACCCATTTGGTCCATTTAGTCACCCCCTGATCTGTGGAGTTATTCAGGAAAAAGGAGATCTTCTCTGATCTGTATATATGTATTACTATTTCCCTCCATTCATCTATTGTTGGTATCTGGGGTGAATACCAGTGTCTAGTTATAGCTTTTTTCGCGGCAAGAAGGGTAATTCCTAAAAGGTAATGCAGATGAGTAAATCTTAAATCCTGAGGGAAAATGTGTAGAATAAATATTTCTGGTGATACAGTAATTATACTACCTATTAATTCTGACAGCTCCGCCTGGAGGGAAGTCAGAAAAGGTTGTAAGGAGGGGCACGACCAAAAGACATGGGTGTGATGTGCTTGTGGTTCCCCACATAGGCGCCAGCAATTGGATTTCCCTGTAATTGAGTAATGGCTGGTGATTGTGGGGGTTCGAAAATATCTCATTAGCAACTGCCATGCGAAAAGCCGCCAATTCTGAGACAACGCGAGTCTGGAGGTCAGGAAACATCCCCTCTCCCATTGTTGCGAAGTAATCTCTAGTCCCGTCTCCCGGCTCCACTTTGCCAATATCTCTAATGTGTTCAATCCTAGGGAATCATTCAATACCTTATATGTTTTGGAAATAATATGTGAGGTGTCCAAAACCAATATGGAGCTTAGCAGGAATGTTATTAAGAGGGGGAGGTCTGCTACTCTCTGCGCTTTCAGTGGGTTGGAGTAGAAGAAGTGTCTCAACTGTAAGTATCTGAAGAAATCCTCCCTCCTCAGGTTATATTTCTGCCTTGCCTCTTGGAAGGTAATAAAGTCATTCCCTTTCAGTAGCTGTGATATATAGGTGAGACGGGACCAATCCCAACATTTATATGTATGATCCATCTGTGCTGGAGGAAATGATTCTAATAGGTATATCGGACACAGGTGGAACAGGTAGGGTGCTAAGGCCAGCTGCCTATATATCATCGTCCACGTTTTAAGCTGGTGTGAAGTCCATGGATTTAGGCTAAATTGTGGGATAACATTATGCGTTTGGTGCAAGGCATTCCTACACAGTCGCTGAATGGGAGCAATCTCTCCTCGATCTCCTTCCAAATGGCCTGATTGGTGTGATTAAAGCGTTCTATTATAAATGAGAGATGAGTAGCCCAGTTGTATAATCTGAGGTTTGGGAGGGTCAAGCCTCCCTTCTGTCTAGGGAGGGCAAGGGTAGATGCCCTTATCCTGGCCCTTCTGCCAGACCAAATAAAGCTCATTATTGCTTTATTCCAGATTCTTATTGTTTTATTTGAGATATATATATGAATATTTTTGAATAAATATAGTGCTCGTGGAAGAATCACCATTCGGATAACTTCCACCCTCTGGAGCAGGTTAAGTGGGAGGACATTCCATCTAGCCAGGTCCGCCTGGAGTTGGGAGTAGAATGGGGTGTAGTTATTTAGAGCTGCTTTTCGTACGTCTCGTGATAGGTATATGCCTAAGTATTTTAACTTTTCCAGGCCCCAGCGAAAGGGGAAGGACTGCTTGAACTGAGGGGAAGGGGTATATTTAAATAATAGCGCTTCTGTCTTAGTGGTGTTCAATTTATATCCTGAACATTGACCATACAGCTCCAATATTTGGAAAACCGCTGGTATTGAATGCGTAGGGTCCGAGAGAAAGAGCAGAACATCATCTGCATAGAGAGCTATGCGATGTTACTCGCCCCCATGTCCGATTCCCCCAACATCGGCAGCCTGCCTAATTGCCTGGGCCAGAGGCTCAATAAATATGGCAAAAAGTCCTGGCGAGAGAGGGCATCCCTGTCGGGTGCCTCTATGTAGGGGAAAATAGTCTGAGTGATGGCCCGAGACCTTAACACAGGCCTGTGGTGAACAGTACTGAGTCTTTATCAGTGAGATGAAAAGAGCAGGAAACCCCATTGCCGTCATGGTTGCAAACAAGAAAGGCCATGAGACCCTATCAAAGGCCTTCTCAGCATCAAGGCTGAGAAGGGCTGAGGGGGTAGCAGATGATTGCATTTTCTGCAACAAATATAGGGCCCGTCTGGTATTATCTGTAGTGGATCTAGAGCAAACAAACCCCGTCTGGTCAGGTTTTATTAGGAAAGGAAGGACCTTATCCATTCTCTTCGCCATTATGGACATAAATATTTTATAATCTACATTTAACACTGATATGGGGCGATAAGAGGGACATAACTGAGGGTCCTTATCTGGTTTGGGAATAACCGAAATTACTGCATAAGACCAGCTGAGGGGGGGGGATGACTCTGGCCTCGAAGTATCTCCTCATATACCTTCTCCAATAATGGACTAAGCTGGGGTTCTGTGGTTTTATAAAATGATGTGCCATAGCCATCTGGGCCCGGGGCCTTCATTGTTTTCAACTGTGCAACAGCCATTCGCAGTTCCAGATGGGTTATTGGGCGGGTCAATTCAGTTTGTTGGTCCTTATTATGTTTAGGGATATCTAGCGTGGCTAGAAAGGTCCTAATATTATTATATTCTGATGGATGGTCTGGGGTGTATAACCTTCTGTAATATTCACAAAAAGCTTGTGTAATATCTTTTACCCTAGTAAGTTGGGTATTTGTCGCTGGGTCCCTAATGCTGGCTATCGTAGCATTCCGTTTCTGCCTACGAAGCCTAAAAGCCAGCAGTCGGGAGGCCCTTGGACCTATCTCTCCATATAGTTGTCTCAAGAATGCCAAGGCTATTTCTGTTTGCTGCAGGCACAGGTCATTTAGGTCTTGTTTTGTCTGCTTTAGTTGTGCTATTACAGATGAGTCCCCCTGCTGGTGAGCCATCTGTAGAAAACCTAGGGTCTGCTCCAGATGCAGTTGTTTGGCTCTGCGTTGTTTGGCCAGGCGAGTGGAGTACTGTATAAGGTGGTCCTAAGTACTGCCTTTAGTGTGTCCCATCTAATCGCTGGGATGTCCCCCTCTGGGTTATTCTCAGGACCTCTTGTATCTTAGCTTGTAAGAATTCCCTGAACGCCTCGTTTTTAAGATGGGCTGGGTTAAGTCTCCACAGGGTTTTCCGTCTCTCAAGTCCTATGTCCCAGACTATAGTCACTGGGGCATGGTCTGAATGAGCAATTTCCCCCATGGATACATCTCGAAGCAGTCCTAAATTCTCCTTCTGGGTGTAGCAGTGATCTATCCTAGTGTATGTACCATGGACTGCCGAGTAGAATGAGTATTTCCTATTTCTGGGGTGGAGGGTGCGCCATACATCAAGCCATCCAACTTCTTGTATAAATCGCTTAAAATACTTATGTGGGGCTGGCTGTTTTCCCCCGGCTACTCTCGTGGAATCCAGGTAGGGACTCGTGGTGATGTTAAAATCTCCAGCTAATATCAGGGTCCCTTTAGTCAATTCTAATACTTTACGTAGTAGATATCTAATGTTCTGCGTTGTTGACCCAGGAGGGAAGCAGGCATTCGCAAGGGTGACCTCATTGTCTTGCAGTAAACCCTGGACAATCACAAGTCTACCCTCTGTATCTGCCCATTCCATCGTGGCTCTGAAGGGAGTTTGGCTTGTGACCAGTATGGCGACCCCTCTCTTCCTGCCCCCTGCGTAAGAAGATGAGAAAACCTGGGCCACCCCTCTGCCCGTCAACTTTTTATGTTCGTTTGCATTCTTATGTGTCTCTTGCATGTACATAATTCCTGCTTTGCTTCTTTTAAACAGTGTCAACATTTTTGATCGTTTGACTGGATTTCCAAGGCCATTAACATTTAATGACATTATCTGTAGCAGTGTTCCAGCCATTTAGGTCTCCTCAGCGTGAAGGAGATGTAACTGGCTTCTCCTATTAACACCTATAATTTCCAAGAATTTTATATCTGTATTTAAGGTTGGTGACTGCCTATAGGGGGATAAGGGGGGTAAACCGCCCCTAAACTTCAAGCTCCAACAGTGCTTGTTTAAAACAACTTGAAATAACAACTGGAGACAGTGGCATGCCAACTGGGCTTGCCCTGTCAAACTATTTACCACTTCCATGGGAACTGAGAGCTATTCACACCCAAATTCCCGTTGCGCCAAGTATATGGCTTGGTCCTATTTATCTTAGGACCAGACGTATAACGTCTGGGGGAAGGAGCGAGGGAAGGGGAGGGGAAGGTAGTCATGCCGTGTCATCCCCGGGACTAAATAAACTCTGCTTAGGGTTATTAAATGGGGTTTCCCAAATAGGTTCAGCAAATCCATAATCAGTCCCTCTTTCAATCGTTGAGATGTTCCTCAAGGGGGCCCCCGGGTCTTGCTCTTAGGCCTCTCTCCGGTTCCCCCAATATAGATTAATGTTAGGGGATGCCCCAATATTGCAACACAGAGTCCCCATGTCGAGACTGGCAAGAGAGCGAACTTCCTGAGGGGGCAATTTCGGTAATGACGGCATCCCCCCATCGTTTCTGTGTAGATCTCGGATGATTTGGATGGGAAGGATCAGATTCCCTATAGGATAATTCAGACCTGGGGAGGGAAGAGGAATCCCAGAATGGGGGGGAAGGGAGCTTACATGAACACCAGATGATTGTCTACATAAAAGTGAGGTGTTCTCTCTCTCTCTCACTGTCTCCAACTGATACCCAAACGGGGGACTGAGACTGGAAGCGGAGAGTTTCCATAACAGGAAGTATAAGTACAAAAGATGGTTCGCTCTGTGAGATTTGCAGGAAGGGGGTAACCAACTACTGTGAGTTTGGCAGATGGAGGAAGCCAAGCTCCCTGAAAACGCATGACCCACAATGGATGGGCCACATCCAGCTGGCTTAACAACATCCTTAAAGCAAGCAGGGTGCAAAAGCATTGTTGGAAGTTGTTTAAGTTTAAAACTACTGTATGTTTAGGTGGTTGTTATTACGTTAGAAATAGGGAGACTCGATGGCATAAACACAGTAAGGGGGTGACAAAAGATATACCCTATGGATGAAGGAGTAATTGTAACCTATAATGTTGGGGGAATGGGCAGTCCAATCAAACGAAAGAGGGTATTAAACGAGCTTAGACAAGCAAGGGCAGAATTAGTCCTCTTACAAGAGACCCATTTGGACCCAAAGGAAAGTGGGAAACTAAAACGGGCTTGGGTGGGAAAGGTTTTCTCGGCCTCCTACAGGGCACACCCACACAGGAGAGGGGTGGCCATCTTAGTACACAAGGACTGTCCCTTTCAAGTGGAATATAGCGAGGCAGAAGAGGAAGGCAGATTTATAATGGCGCGGGGCAAATACAGGGGTCAATCTTGCACAATAATAAACATCTATGCACCTAACGCTGATGCAGATAACCACACTTTTTGACAGACGTTACTGTTGAGGGTGATGCCCCCTCCAGGGGAGTTAATGGTAGTAGGTGGGGATTTTAATGTAGTCCTGGACCCTTCACTAGACTGATCGGGTTCACAGCGGGGACCACCTTCCCGAGCAGCTAGAACACTGATCAAACTCATGCGAGACCTGAGGTTGGTGGACGCATGGTGCCATTTAAATCCAAGGGTCAGGTATTTAACGAGTACTTTGCCTCTGTGTTCACTAGGGAGGGGGATGGGATATCTACAAAGCAAGGCACGAAGGGGATAGAAGCGGCAGTAAGTGGGATCAGGGGAGCAACAGAAATGGAGCAAGAGGGAGGGAGAGGTACCCCAGGGGTGTCACATCTGGATAAGGATAAAAAGGCCAGTAAGGTGGAGGGGACAGATGATGCTATCTCTGCCAAAAGGGTGTGGTTAGCCCTCAAGGCCCTAAAGAAAGACAAATCTCCTGGGCCGGATGGCATTCATCCGAGAGTACTATGGGAATTGGCAGACATACTGGCTGCACCCCTGGCGGAGCTCTTCAACAGGTCACTTGAGACAGGGAGGGTACCTAGGGATTGGCGAGAAGCACATGTGGTGCCAATCCGTCGAGGGAAGTACCAGGTAACTATAGACCCATCAGTTTGACCTCGGTGGTGGGAAAATTAATGGAGAGTATACTAAAGGAACGATTGGGGGTGTACTTGGAGGAGGTGGGAGGTCTGGATAGTCGGCAGCATGGGTTTGTGCCAGGTAGGTCATGTCAAACCAACCTTGTGGAGTTCTACGAATGGGTAACATCAGAACTGGACTGGGGAAAGCCTGTGGATGTATTATTCTTGGACTTCAGCAAGGCGTTTGACTCTGTCCCCACAATGGTCTGGTGGAGAAACTGATGGGGTTAGGAGTAGGCCCTTTGATGGTCAGATGGATTGAAAATTGGCTAGCTGGACGCACCCAGAGAGTAGTCTGTGGGGAGCTCTCGAACCCTAGAGAGGTTGGTAATGGGGTACCGCAGGGCTCGGTCCGATCCTGTTTAATGCATACATATCGGACATCAGGGAGGGTATAGGGTGTGAAATGAGTCTCTACGCGGATGACTCCAAGATGGGAGCAGTAGTGGAGGGAGAAGAGGGGAGGCTGGCCCTGCAAGGGGACCTGGACACCCTGGAAAGCTGGGCTCACACATGGAAATTAAATTTCAATATCACCAAGTGCAAGGTGTTGCATCTTGGTCGGGGAAACCCTAAACACAGGTACATCCTGGGAGGGGAGGCACTGGAGGCCTCAATAGGGGAAAAAGACCTAGGAGTCATGGTGGATGCATGTATGAATAACTCTGAGCAGTGCAGGAGTCGCTAGCAAGGCAAACAGGAGGCTGGGATGTATCGTAAAGGGGATCACCTCTAGGAGCAAGGAAGTGATTCTGCCGCTGTACAGTGGACTGGTTAGACCACACCTTGAGTACTGTGTACAGTACTGGAGACCACACTTGAAGAGGGACATACAGCTCCTGGAGAGGGTACAGAGGAGGGCAACTAAGATGATACGAGGGCTAGGGGATTTGACGTATGAGGACAGACTTGAGGAGCTCTACCTGCTTTCACTGGAGGAAAGGAGAGACGGGGGGACATGATTGAGGTCTTCAAATACCTCAAGGGAATAAATAGGGTAAACATGGAGGAGATCTTTAGACTAAAGCAGGGAGGTATCATCAGAGGGCATGGTTTGAAGTTGGAAGGTGGAAGGGTGAGGGGGGAAGAGGAGGAGGTTTTTCACCAAGAGGGTGGTGGACCCTTGGAATGCACTGCCTGGCGAGCTGGTTCAGAGATCCACAGTGAAGGGCTTCAAGAGAGGGTGGGACAGACACAGAAAGTGCATGTATCAGATGACAGCCTGTCCCAGGGGGGTGGGGATGGATGATAGGGGTTTCTGGAGCACAAAGGATGGGAGGGCCTCGGCACCCAACTAAGGATCGAGCAGATTCAATAGACCGTAAGGCCTAATCTGCTGGCAAATAGTATGTTAGTATGTTAGAGAAACACAATCTCGATGGGATATAAGGCCCTACAAGGGGAGGTTAACATACATTTCTGGGCCCTTAGAGACAAATGGGAGAGAGAGCTGGGGTCCCCAATCACAGACCAACGTTGGCTGGAGGCATGGAGTAGAGGTTGGCGTACAACGGCCTCCCCAACCTGGAGGGAATTCCGTTGGAAATGTCTTACCAGATTCTTCCACATGCCTTCGCTCACTAATCATTTTCCACGAGGGGGCACAGATCTGTGTTGGAGAGGGTGTGGGCAGGTAGGCACGCATACACTCATTTTTGGGGCATGCCCCAGGGTGAGGGAGTTTTGACAAGGGATAAGTGAGACCATCAGCTCATTATGGGGAGTCAATGTCCGATGCTCCTTTGACTCTGTTATCCTGGGTCTAGATCTTGGGAGAGTCGGGAGGAACGGTCCGCAATCCCTGGTCAGGTTGTTGTGCCTGGCTACACTAAAAGAAGTCACATCCAGGTGGCTCACCCCCACACCACCAGACCTGGGCGCCTGGAGAAGCAGAGTGGAAGGACTTAAGCGAATGGAAGGCCTAACAGCCAAAATCAGATTGACAGAAGAGAAACAGAGAACTGTGGGAGATATGGGAGAGGAGGGAGGTGGAGGAAGATCCCAGCTTACGAGCTTAGGTAAACCCTGGGAGAGTGACCATGCGCCCAAGGAAGACGCTATTGCTCAGTTTCTTCGAAGAAACCATACTGATGATATGTAGAGACAGAATCCTGGTCCCATCTTGGTACTCGGGCCCCTGGGTGGTGAAATATTAGGTGAAATGGGGTGCTCCATTGCCCCGGGTTACGATAAGGTCTCAAAGTAGACCTGCAGAGTCTTCCTATAAAGTTATAAGACTCCTGTTGAGTCATTCTTTGAAGGGGCACTCCCCCTGGGTTATGTTCTTTAATACATCAAATAGCTAAATGGTGTATAATGAAACCTGCTTAGCTTATTACATCAAAATTGTACTAATTAGCTAACTGGAGAGGGGTTTATAACACTTTAGCTTCTCTTGGAAGACGCACAGATTTTGGAGAGAGTTGTACTCCTCGTTGCATTATAGGAGAAATTTATTAGAAAATCTTGAAAATCAGCTGGAGAAGTAAGAGGAAGAATACTAGATGTGAAGAGCACTGTATTTTGTACTGCAGATTAAGTAATAGTCCTGTTAATTGATCCGATTTGAAAATCTAGAAGGACCTAGCGATTGTTTTGATTCATTACATGTTCTAAATGATATGTATGAGCTGTACACCTGATTTTTGAAATAAACTAAGTTTAAAAAAAAAAAAAGAAATAATGCAGGATACAGAGGCAGACACAGCACTGGACCCCCGCCAGGCAGCAGGCCCAGACAGGACTCCTGACACGGTGCTGCAGCAGACACGGCGCCAGGCCTACAGGGTGCCACTGTCATCACCAGGGACGGCGCCGGGAGAAACTAAATCAAGCACCAGGGAATCCCAGTGTCGGAAACTCACAGCGATGAGCCTGCGAAAATGTAGCAATAACCCGGCACTGGAAGCACTGGACCAGCACCAAGGTAGGAGAAAAAAAATCTAGTAACCTAGAGGCGATCCAACAGCCAAGACTAAAATGGTACCAAGATAGGCCTCTAAGGCCAAACTCTGCACTGACGCCAGTCCCAGAGCACCAACGACCCGCCGGCACCGAGGTGACCAGAGCAGTACCCGGCCAGACCAAGAGCCACAAGGCAGGGGTGCAGCCAGCGGGGAAGGAGGCAGCGGCATGGTCACTGACAAGGCACACTCTACCTGACTTGGGGTAGCGAGCCTCGCCCATGGGCTCAGTGTCACCAACCTACAAGGGCCAGGGACCAGGCCCACAAGCAGTGTCACCCCAGCCTGACGCTACACCCATGGTGCCGAAGAGCTGCCCAGGAAAGATTGCCCACTGGGAACCCCATTAAAGGACAGAGGGGGATTCCAGGCCTGAGGCCTCAGTATCCCGGCACCAAGGCCCACAACAACATGGATGGCGTCTAAATGGCCACAGCCCCAGGAACTGAGGGTCTCACATAAGACTTCCTGGAAGGCGACCTCAAGTGGTACACTTTCTTTCTCTCCCTAAAAGGTGAAAGGGAGAACTAAAGGCCGAGTCGCACCAAGTACCCAACCGGAATCGGGAACCGGCCCGCTCTTTCATGCTCCAGGACTGCCCTTTTCCAAGCACAGGATCACCCATGGTCAAAACCCTTCCACCGCGGGAAAGTGGACCAGACATGGCCCCGCTGCCGAAGCAGCCTGCCTGAAGGCTCCTTACTGTAATCCTGCAGGGACGTCTTGACATAAGCTTGGTAGGGCTGTGAGAAAACTGACAAAAAAATGTACGTAAAATTACAAAACTGGTACAAAAAGAAACCCTAGCTTTAAACAACTAAAACTGAGAGAACTGAAGGCGGCTGTCATATAGGCGTGAAGTGCTGATTCCAGAAGGGCGAACAATGTAGTCACTGAGGTGCACTCAACAGCGGGTAAAAGGAACTGAGGCAGTTGGGGGCTGGTGCCAAGAGCCACTCACTGCGCCGTGCATGCGGACAACTTGCCTCGGCACCAGTTCTCCTGAACAGTTCTAGCTCCTGCAGGGTCTTGGCACATCTGGCATAAACTCATTAGTGTGAATTAATGGTAAAGATACATTCCTGGAAGATCTAACTGAAACAGACAAAGGACAAAATAACCAAAGTGCAGCGTCTCTGAAGTGGGAACAACTCAACTTCAGGGTGCTGCTTCTTCTCAGGCAGAGAAATAAATCGGGCAGAAGTGAGCGTGACCACACAGCAGAGTTTTGAATTTCATCCTACATTCCTTAATTTGCATAACAGTCTGAAAGCTCAGGGGCAAGCTCAAGCCAGGGGACTGAAGATGCAGTTGTTAAAGAACTAGTGAGGGATTTCTGGGGTTTGAATTACGTATTTATATGCATTTATAAATGGTGCTGGCAACTGAGTGATAGACCGCACAAGTGTCCCAGGTTTGAATCCCATAAAGGATAGCTGTTGATGAAGTTAAAAATGTAAAGCATTCACAAATTATGCCTGAAGGTAACTGGCTTACTTGACAAATCTTTTTTTTTTTTTTTTTTGTTGGGGGGGGGGGGAAGAGACAGCTCCATCCACCCCTGTCTTCCCTTATGGGGGTCATAAACTAACTGAGCCAACTTAAGTTATCTACCATTGCACCTCTTTTTATCTTTTCTATTACATGCACCCAGTGAGAATCACCCACCTCATTAGTTAATGTTACCTACATCCTGCCCAACATTCATAATCCTTATGGGATGCAAGTAAACTACTTTTTTTAAACTACTGATGCAATATGTGCCATCATATACACGTGTGTAGCGCATATCTGACTATATATCTTGTGACAGGACACCAGCACATGCACTGCCCGCTAATATTTTCTTTTTGGAAAGTCAGTGCCAAGTCACAAATAACAGAATGCAAACTGAACTGCAGTTTAAAAACTGTGACTTTAACATTTCTAATATTTTTGTTATGTTTATCTGTTTCATAATTAGATATGATCAAGAAGTCACAGGTTTTCCCTTCAATGGATTCCTTCATTAAATTTTCTTTTTAAATCACGTTTATTCAGTATTCTACTAATAATGTACAGTTTCCAATGTAAGTTGACATCTACCGGTATGTATGCTCACAATCCTCTGTAAATTTGAGCGCATTAAGATCATTTCTGGGAATCACTAACATTGCACAAATGAACAAGAAAGGATTTGCTGAAAAAATTTTTGGGGGTAGATTCAGGACAGTTGTATCATGAAGAAATGAATGAGATATTCACTTTAAAATGACTAGGTGAACTACAATGAATGGGATTATATAGGGTCATTGTGACTGCGCATTCAGGTTGCAATCACATTTGATCTAGATTAACAGCTTGTATTAATGATGGGGCTATTATTGGAATCAACATATTTTAACATGAAAGTTCACTGAAGTTGTAACCAGTGAACACCTATAAAAATACCAAGCAAGTATGCCATATCAAATAAGAGCTGGCACAACATCAACTTCACTGTTGGAATTACAGTTTATGAGCTTTGAGAGTTGTGGGAGGGGACAACACAATTAGTTAAGCTGTAGAATCAGTGGGCACAGTAACCACGGAGAACAGCTCTGTCAGTACTACAAATAAGAATATTGTTGCCTGCAACAGCCACTGAAAAACAAAATGTGACGGATGTCAAAAACTGTTTATGCAAGATTTCTTCCATTTAATCAGCATCATCGTGATACCACACTCACAAGCACCGTTCCCTCTTTGGAGATTTAAAGGAGATATAAAACGATTTCCCAACATTCTTACCGGTTAAATCAATCACAAACCTCAAACAATGGCCTCTGTATATGCTTTTTTAAGGAATAATTGGTTAAAATGCTTGTTTATATGCTACTTTCAATTGTTGAACAGAGAATCAGCTTAACAGTCTGTTTTTAAATCAGGATTCAGTGCGTGTCAGAAATGCCCACAACACAGACTCCTGATTCAGTATGAAGCATGTGGCTGCTGGACACACTTCTGATGCCACCCACTCATCTCACTAAATACTCCAGTCTGAAAGAATCACTGGTCCTTTGGCTACTGGCTCAGCACCCCCTTCACCTTGCTGCTGGTTGCCTTACAGCACAAGTATAGTCCCCTGTGTATCACAAGTAGTTTATCTCAAAAAATATTTTAATATGCAGGTGGGAAGGCTGATGATGCGGACTTAAGTTTCTCAGTAATTTTTATAATACATGGAGCAAATAAGTTTTATAAAATGTAAAACAAGCAAGTGAGTAGAGTAGAGAGCCGGGACCCACTGAACACCAGGGAATACACTAAATAACTATTTAAAATATTTCTTGATATGACAAAAACAAACCAAACAGCAATTAAAATTACCCCCTCTAATATGTTGGGAGAATTTGCATGGAAGTGTCGATATACATTTTTCCATTTTCCGGCAGTCCTTGTAAAGTACCTCCCAGCTTCCTATGGAGTTTGTTGGAGGAGATGTAAGCATCGACAGGCAGACCTGGGGCATATCTTTTGGCTGTGCCCCATGTTGATGCCTTTTTGGTGTTCTTTACAGGGGGAGTTGCGAGACTGCCTGGTAGATCAGGTGGAACAGACAGTTGAAATGGTACTGTTATCAATTTACTGGGAGCATCATTCTCCGTGGCATAAAACTCTGTTGTCAGTATATCTCTTAGCAGCCAAGAAGGCAATAACGCAAAGATGGATGTCTACTATAATACCCACACTTCTGGACTGGAGGCAAACTGTCATGGAAATATCTTCACAAACAAACCATGCACTCGGTAGCAGTGGTGCTTTCAGCCAACATTACAGGTCTTGGAGGGTTGAAGATTACTCACTAATACGGACCACGTTGTCAGCGAGCATCAATCACATTGACGCGCTTCGGACATAAGCCTTGATAGCACTCTGTCCCAAACGTCAGTGCGTACTAGTTGGTACAAATACTTAAAACAGCAGCCTGGGTCCGGCTATTAGTGAGTGAGTGCTTCAGCTTTCCAGAGACAATGTCATGGAAATATATAGGCTTGAAAACCTGACAGCAGGATTTCATGACTAGCTCACTCCATTCAGGGTTCAGTGGCAACGATGGGTGTGGTACACGACACAAACGGACCCCGATTTTTTACCTTACTATTGGGAGAGGAAGGGGATCACCGGAACACTCTCTTATCAGTTGACGATAATATGAGCTTTCAGTTGCATTGCTAATGATTACTATAATATACTGTGTTCCCTGGAATGTTAACAGTTCTATGGACGTGTTTCTGGAAACCAGGATTTAGATTCCATGCTTTATGGATCCAGCTTTTTGCAATACTAGAACGCTGTGACTCTCAGAAATCTGCTTGTGCTGTCCAACACTTATAGTTGGATGAAATACTGATTTTAGTTTGTATAGATCTTTTGTCTTTCTGTACATGAAGCTTCGTGCAATAAAAACTATATTTAAAAAAATATATTTCTTGAGAAAAACTACTTGTCTGTATGTCCCAAAAGCCACGGATATCAGGTGGGAGAGGAGGACAATTAGGGTACGTCAGGAGCCACACAGGAGTGTGAACAAAAAGCTCTGAGAACAGCTGGTATCAACAGAGTTAAATGTCTCCTTAACACCTAGAGTCTCTCTTATTATCTGTAACACTGTTTAGGAAAGGAATGCAAGACTAGATGAGCGGGTCGGTTACTCTATTGTCTCATGGTGTCTCATGGAGGACACTGATGGTTTCGTTGAGGAATCCTGGGATTGGGATCACGGCAAACTGCAGCTCCGTTTGAAGGTCCTGCCATAATTTTTAAGAATGGTGCCAATGTCAGCCCGGAGGTTCATGGGGCTGCTGGAAGTTGTTCTGATTCGATTCCCATTACGAGTCCTTCTCAGGCAGACTGCAGGAGATCTTTCAAGCCATTCCTCTGCTAGGGAGGAGAATTAACTTGCTGCCCACCCCCCCCCGCCTCCCATCATTATCCTCCTCCTACCCATCCTCCCTCCCCCTGCAACCCTCTTTCTTGCCCTGTCCCACCCCTTTTTAAAACTTCTCATTGTGTTCAAGGTAATCACTTCCTCCAGCACCTCATTCCATTCTGACACCACCCTCTATGTGAAAAAGTGTCTCATTTCCCTTTTACATCCACCCCTGACAAGTTTCAGACTGTGCCCCTTTGTATTCCCCTCTCTTTTCAAATTAAAGATGCCTTCCACTCTAACCTTGTTTATGCCTTTAAGGTACTTGAAGGTTTCTATCATACCTCCCCTCTCCCTTCTGTCCTCTAGGGAGTACATACTGAGCTCCCTCAACCTCTCCTCATATGGTTTGTCCCCAGGCCCTGGATCATTTTGGTTACCCTTCGCAGGACCCCCTCCAGCAGTTGGATGTCATTCAAATATGGGTGTTAGCACTGCACACAGTACTCCAGGTGCGGTCTCACCAACGACCTGTACATGGGCAGAATGACTTCTTCCTTTCTGGAAGTGATTCCTCTGGCGATGCATCCAGCATTTTATTCACTTTGGCCACCACTTTCCAGCACTGCGCAGAGTGTTTCATGTCACCCCTATCATACCCAGATCTTTTCCTCCTCCGTGCTGGACACCTGCTCCTTTCAGACAGCAGCTACCCCCAAAGTACATGGCCTTGCATTGAACGCCAACTGCCAGACCACCTCTCTAGCCTGGCCAGGTCCTCCTGAGCTCCTGTCTCCCCTTCCCGTGTCAACCCTCCCACAGAGCTTAGTATCATCTGCAAACAGGCAGATTGTGCTACTGACCCCTCAACAATGTCTCCAACAAACATGCTGAATAACACTGGTCTAAGTACCAAGCCCTATGGGACCTCGCTGGTCACGGGCCTAGGCTTGGATAATTCCACCCCACCCCAACCCCCAATCACCAGCTGGTTCCTATCTTCAACCAGCTTTTCACCCACCCCCGCAGCTTGACTTGGACTCCCTGGTTACCCAACTTGCTAAGCAGTCTTCCATATGACACAGAGTCAAAGGTTTCACTGAAGTCCAGGTATAGGACATCCACTGCCTGACCTTTGTCCATGGACCTAGTGACCCAGTCGAAAGAAATCTATCATGTTCATCTGACAGGATCTCCCCGAGACAAACCCATGCTGCCTTGTGTCTTGGAGATTGTTAACCTCCAGAAAATTCACCAGCCTTTCCTTTAAAATGGTCTCCATTAACTTACCTATGATGGAGGTTGGGCTGACTGGCCTGTAGTTCCCAGGCTCATCTCTGGGCCCACTCTTGTGAGTGACACATCATGTGCCGTTCTCCAGTACCAAGGCATGAACCCTGCCATCAGCGAGGTGTTAAACAGGTCCGCTAGGCCAGTACCTCTGCCACTTCCCTTAGGACCTTCGGGTGTATGCTATCCGGGCCAGAAGCCTTGTCCACCCTAAGGATCCAGAGTCCTTCTAAGACCTTCTCCTCACTGATAACCTTATCTGTCTCATCTCCCTCAAAGTTCACCCCGTCTTCCTCTGCAGCACTGGTTCGTCCTTTTCCCTGCTGAAGTATTCAGCCTTCTCTTCACTGTTTTCCGCCCTCCTCCCTCCTCAATTCTAACAATCCCCTCCATACTGCTTCTTCTCTCCTTTATATATCTAAACAAATCCTTTTCATCTTCCCTGATCCCCTGCACTAACCTTGGTTCCTTTGTAGCTTAAGCTGCCCTCATCTCGCCCCTGCCTCCCTGGCTTTCCCTGCGTAAATTTCACTGTCGTCCTCCCTTCTCATACGCATGTATTTCTGATAGGCTGCCCTCTTCTCCCTCACCTTCGCTGCCACTTCCTTGTTGAACCAGCTTGGTCTCTTGGTTCTGAACCTTTTACTCTGGGTCTTTGTGCAGGCATCTGTGGCTTCGTTCACACCACTTCTGCTCCGTATCCATCCATCCGCTGTAACGCAACCGGCAGCAGAGTGAAAGGGGGGTGCTGAGCCAGGAGCCAAAGGACCGGTGATTCTTTCAGACAGGAGTACTTACTGAGATGAGAGGATGGCATCAGTAGTGTGTCCAGCAGCCACAAGCGTTATGCTGAATCGGAGTCTGTGACGTGGGCATTTCCAAGCTTGACACGCGCTGACTCCTGATTAAAAAACAGTCAAGCCAATTCTCTGTTCAACAATTGAAAGTAGCATACAAATGAGAATTTTAACAAATTATTCCATAAGAAACATACACAGAAGCAATTGTTTGGGGTTTATGAATTAACTGGTAAGAATGTTAGGAAATCATTTCCTATCTACTTTACCCCCACCCCCAAAAAACTCCGTCACATTAACATAAAGAGCTGCAAAATGAATAACACAACTCTGTAAGGGTCATAACGAAAATCGGCAACTACAGCAGACGCAAATGCTCAATTCAATGTAGTGGGAAAGTTTTCAAAATTACCGAAACATAGCAGCATTCCATGCATGCACGTTACCCTACCGACGTATTCAGCATTTTACAATCAGAGCCTACTTGCTTTTCTTTACACTGACTGCAGAAAGCCATAATCTGCATATGAACTCAGAGAAAAACATACAAAGAGACAAGGTAATGGGCAATAAAAAACATTCCACTAAATTCTGTCAACAAACATAATACAGCAGCACTTATACCTAGTAAGCAAACAGCACCTCTTTAAACAGTTCATATGCTTTTTTAAGGGTGTCCAACTGTCCTTGAACACTGATGCCAGCTATGTTTGATTTGGTTCCCCCAAGACACCTGTGTTGCAAGCTCCCTCATCAACATAAAATTAATCTTTACGCAGGATCATGATGGAATAGGCCACGCACATTTTTCCCTACTCCCTCCATTACTGAATCTGATGATGTTGAGCTCTGTGCTCATTACTGTTTCTCTTTTTTCACTTCTTTGGCCAGTTCAAACTATTTTTTTTTTTTTTTGAAGGATTTGAGCCACCATCTTCTGTAGCTTCAGCCAGACTGACACGCCCATCAGCCACACAGACTGGTCACCACAAACTCAGAGACTGCCAATTGTCCTCATTGTGGTGGACTCTGCCACCAAAAGGACCACGACAAAGGCTTCTGAGACAAAAGCAAAGGTATCTAACCACAGTAAAGGTCTGTTATGAAGCCATAAACCATCACAAAAGATGACTACTACTATGAAATAACAATTAACAAATATGATCCAAGGCCGGCCTGGTGGCGCGGAGGGTTGAGGTGCTGGACGCCACGCCAGCAACCCGGGTTTGGGAACGGACTCTGGTCGTTCGGGGGACGTAAGGACTGAGTGTTCGGAGGACTGCTCTCCTTTCTCGGGGAGGGGGGTTTGTGTTGTGTGCATCAGCACAACAAGAGAGGTTTGGCCTGCGCTCAGGGTGCTTGGCTGCCTCCGCAGAAGTGGAGACAGCTCCTGCGCCCACTGCATGGGTGCGGGTGAGAAAAAAACAGAGGAAAATATCGGGACCCAGCAGGACCCATAATGGCCCCAATGCGCTGGAGGACACACCCCTCCCAGGTCCGCGGAGGTGGTAAAATAATGCTGTGATAAAAAAAAAAAAATATATATATATATATATAAAAAAGTATAACTTTACTGTCACTAAGCTGCTCAATGAATGCCAGGAAACTGAAACCCCCTGATGAGCAGAATGTGCTAGAAAATCATAATGGTTCATCAGTCAATCTTGACCACTTTTCTAACATTATTTTACTCCTTAAGAGTTCCAACCCACCTGTTTAGCTCCTAAGACAACTGGTACCATACACTCTGGCTCAGTGGCCTGTGTACTCTCATCAATTAGAATTGAACGGAACTGCATTTTAGCCAGACGAGGATCTCCAGCTCCAACACAGGTGCAGCAAATAACATCTGCATTCTATAAAAGGAAGAACACACAGACAACATTAACAAAATTAATCTGAAACAGAGGTTCAAGTCTTTGCAAGACACAGGACTCACTCACCATTTAAATACAGTATTCTAATATATACATTCTAACCTTTGTTGTTAAAGTAATAATCTGTGTTGCTTCCTAACTACCTTAAAATCCCTCTCTCCCCAGCAGTTGCTGCACTCTCTTGTCATACTGCCTTAACGTTCTACGACATTAGTAACACCATTCCAGACCATTCCTATGAATAGCATAGAATGCTGCAACTGATGTCATGCAATGCTTTACGAATATAAAAAGAAACAGCAGAAGTTGCTGAGCAGAGTGGTACTCTATGTAGATCTAAGGGCACCTTACACCTAGATTATCAAAAATTGGTCAAAACATATCAGAAAAACAACTGGCATGAAAAGGAAAATGGCAGGAGAGTTAACTATGTAGAAATCACTCCCCATCACCTTTAAACTTGCAGTTGTACCAGTGAGCCCCTAGCTGGGCTGCATATGACCCATGTTTTAATTTCAATGGACAACTCAAGCATCGTACGTTGCCCCGTCTGCTGCCGAGCTCTCACCACACCCTTATATGCAATTTTAAGGCTCTCCTGTACTTTTTCACGTGCAGGCAACTCCGATAGCAATGCATGCATCCGAGCCCACAGGCTGCACTGGTAGACCAGCATGTGTACCTGGTGTGATGCTGTGGTCAGTTCAGAAACTACTTGGCCAAAATGCATCACCTTCCTCCCCAGCATGTGTATCTGTCTATTTTTAAGTGCTGGGGATACAGCCAACTTAGGAAAAGTACAGTTACGTAAGAACTTACCTTAACAGGAGATCTTCGAAAGGAACTCTTGCAGCAGGGCTATAACCATTAGGGCTAACACCGTAGGCCTTAGGACATACCGGAAAAACTCTTAGCTAGCAATACCCAGCAAGGACCGTCCCCATGTCGGCTCCACCCCGTCGGTCATGGTACAAAAGGGGGCGGACCCAGCTCAACCCCAGTTCCCCCGCTAAGACTCGCGAACAGGCCCCAACAAGAGAAAAAGGCGAAGCCTGAAGATGATGTCCTGAATACCTCACTCGGCGGACGGAGGGCAGGTAAGCAGCACCTGCTGCAAGAGCTCCTCTCCAAGATCTATGTTTACGATAAGTTCTTACGTAACTGTATTATCTTACTTTGAGGGGGAGTGCTTGCAGCAGGCTATAACCATTAGGACTGAATCCCAAGCAGTCCCATGCCAAGGAGGTGCCTAATCCCGGGAGGAGGAAAGGTAAAACAATGCTGACCACTCTGCCAGTGAGGAAAGAAGCCCCTGAAGGACTGCCAAGCCAAAACTGGTATGGCGCCTGGATGCAATGTCCAGGCTATAGTGCTTCATGAAAGTGTGCACAGAATTCCAGGTGGCAGCCACGCATATGTCCCTTCTAGAGATTCTTCAATATGGCGAAAGAAGCCGAAACTCCTCTGGTGGAGTGACCCCTAACCAGACCTGGAAGGGGTTTACTGTGTTTTTTCATAGCAAAACACGATACAGTGGACAAACCACTTCGAAATAGTCTGCTTGGACACCAGGTTGCCCGAATGTTGTGGTGCAAAAGCCACGAACAGTTGCTCCGATTTAGGGTGTGCTGCTGTGCGCTTGAGGTAGTACCTCAGCATCCTGTGAATGTCTGGAGTGTGAAGGAGAGCTTCTCCCCTATTAGATGGAGAAGGAAAATAAACCAGAAGGTCAACCGACTGGTTGAGGGTCAACTCCGAGACCACTTTAGGAAGGGAAGTACAGTTAAGTAAGAACTTACCGTAACAGTAGATCTTCGAGAGAGGCTCTTGCAGTAGGTAATTACATATAGGACTGAAGCTGGCAGGCATCAGGACCCCACGGAAAATGTTCTAGTTAGTCTCTGGCGGGGGACCGCCCCCACGTCATGTGACCGGCGTCAACTGACGTGTCGGTATAAGAGGCGATCCCACTCCACCTTCAATCTCTTTCCCACCAAAGGCCAAAAGGCTAGACGAAAGAAGGGATATCCCCCCCAAAAAAAAGAGTTCGAAAAGCTAAGGGGATGGAGGGCAGGAAGGCATTACCTACAGCAAGAGCCCCTCGAAGATCTACTGTTACGGTAAGTTCTTACGTAACTGTACTATCTTACTTTGAGAGGGCTCTTGCAGTAGGTAATCATATATAGGACTGAGACCCAAGCAGTCTGGAACAAGGAGAAACACTCAGGAGGAGGAAAACTCCAACAAATAAACCTCAGGCTGTGAGGGTCTTAAGAAAGAAGACCTTGCAAAACAACAAACCTGAAGCCTGCTCCACAGCGAGAGGCAATGTCCAAACTGTAGTGTTTCGTAAAGGTATGGACTGAAGTCTTAGTTGCAGCTGCACAGATGTCTGCCGCTGACACATTCTTGAAACAAGCTGCAGAAGCAGCTACACCTCTGGTGGAGTGACCTCTGACTTGACCCGGCAGGGTCTTGTGGTACTTGTTTTAACAGAAAGTGATACAGTGAGCCAACCACTTCGATAGGCATTGCTTAGAAACTGCATTGCTCTCTCTTTTGTGGGCAAGAGAGACAAAGAGCTGATCTGACTTCCTGAGATCCTTAGTCTTAGTGGTATAGCATCTCAGGAACCTGTGAACATCCAGAGTATGCAAGAGGAATTCCCCTTGATTGGAGTTTTGTGTGAAGAAAGCAGGCAGCTCAATGGATTGGTTCAGCATAAATTCCGCTACCACCTTAGGGAGAAACTTAGGGTTGGTGCGCACAGCGACACGTTCCTTGTGGAAAATCAAATAAGGGATTTTGCACATCAAGGCTTGGAGCTCGGAAATTCGTCGAGCTGAAGTAATGGCCACTAGGAAGAGTCTTCCAAGAGAGTCTGCTGAAGCCGCCAGTTCAAAGGGAGGCAGAGTAAGTTTCTCAAGGGCAAAGTTCAAATCCCAAGGAGGCACAGGAACATGGATAGGGGGGTCTCAAATGAAGAGCCCCTCTGAGGAAAGTCTTGAGAGACTTCCAACTGCACGAAAGTCCTGTTACCAAAAGGGACGTGGTAGGCCAAAATGACCGACATATGGATCTTCAAAGATGAATGACTGAGACACAGGTCAAAGAGGTGACGCATGTAGTCCAGGACTCTCTCAACCGGGCAAGAGAAGGGTTCCAGATCCTTCAAAGCGGCCCGTATCAAGAAACACTTCCACTTCATAGCGTAGGTGGCTCAGGTAGAAGGCTTTCTGGCCTCCACCAAAATATCTGCGACAAGCGAAGAAACCCCGAAACGGGCTTGGACTATGTCTGCAGGAGCCATGCGTGCAACTGAAGGGATTTGAGCCTGGATGGACCAGTGTCCCCTGATCCTGGGTCAGCAAGTGCTGTGGAAGAGGAAGTGGAGGTTCCTCCGAAAACTGCTGCAGAAGAGAGAACCAAACTTGCTTGGGCCAGAATGGAGCGATGAGTATCATTCGAGCTCCTTCTGATTGGAGTTTGTGTAAGACCCTCGAGATTAAGAGAATCGGAGGGAAGGCACAGACAAATCTGTACTTCCAATCGAGAGACGGAGCATCCTGCCAAAAAAATGCCTCGCCCTGGAGAGAGCGAGCAGAAGGCGGCAAGTTTTGTGTTTAGAGGAGACGCGAACCAGTCTAACTGAGGGGTTCCCCAATGCAGGAAGACTTCATCTAGTGCCTCCTGATCTAGTTCCTATTCGTGGGCATCAGTGGACATCGACTGAGGCGGCACTCGCCAGCGTACTGTCTACTCCGAGGCATTGACTGTCATCAGGTGAAGATTGTGCTGAGCTGCCCAACCCCAAACTCTCATTGCTTCCCTGCATAGAGGGCAGGAACGAGTTCCTCCCTGCTTGTTGATGTACCAGACCACGCACATGTTGCCATCTGGATTGCTAGATGACCGGGAAGAATACAAGAGTAGAGAGCTTGAAGAGTATACAGTACGGCTCTGAGCTCGAGCGGAGTGTGAACGAGACTGGCCCAAGAGCCTTGAGTCCTGTAAGGTCCCAGGTGGGCTCCCCAGCCATCTCCTGAGACATCTGTCGTCAACGTTTGGGAGGGAGGTTCCAGACAGAATGGAACTCCCCGGCAAAGGTTCTCTTGCACCATCCACCAATGCAAGTCCCGGATCATGGGGTCGGAGACCAGAACCTCCTGATCCAGGTCATCCAAAGTCTGGTCCCATTGAGACTGAAGCATACATTGAGAGATTCTCAAGTGGAGCCGAGCACGAGGGACTGTCAGGATTGCAGCCGCCATGAGCCCGAGGAGGCGAAGGACTGACCGGGAACCAACCCTTCCATGGCTGGACAACAGACTTGCTTGCACCTGAAGCGTGTCCACCCTGTCCGGCGGCAGAAGCACTTTGCCGATGGTCGTGTCCAGGATCGCCCCAATGAACTGAAGTCTTTGACAAGGGACCAGATGGGACTTGCCCTGGTTGACGGTGATACCCAGGCTGGTGAAAACCTGCCGGGTAAGGGAAAGGGAGCGCTGGAGTTCCTCCCTGGACGAGGCCACCAGGAGCCAATCATCCAGGTACGAGAAAACCAGCACCCCCTGGATACGCAGATAGGCCGCTACCACTGAAAGGCATTTGGTGAACACTCGGGGGGCCGAGGAAAGACCAAATGGGAGGGACTTGAATTGGTAGTGGCCCCCCTGAAAACAAAAAAACAGAGGAACTTGCGGTTGAAAGGGCAGATGGGGATGTGCAGGTAGGCATCCTGCATATCCAATGCAAATAGCCACAGTCCTGGCCGAAGGAGCAGCAGAAGGCTCTGCAGGGAGAGCATTCTGAAGCCCCTGTACTCCACGAACATGTTCAGGGAGCTGAGGTCTAGAATAGGTCTCACGTCTCCAGTTTTCTTTGGAACTAGGAACAAATGGGAATAGTACCTGGACCCCCAAAGGTGAGGGGGGAGTGGTTCTATCGCCGCCTTCAAGAGAAGGGAGGCTATTTCTTCCCGAACCATAGGAAGATGCTCCGGGAGAGAGGTAAGACTACTTGGGGGTGGGGTGTCTTCTTGGTGGTTTCTGAAGAAACTCTATTCAGTGTCCTTTTGCTATCAGCTGGAGCACCCAAGCATCTGAAGTAATCCTCTCCCAACCCGGCAGATGGAAGGAGAATCTCCATCCTACCAGTTCCTCTGGAGTGTCCAGAGGCTGTGGCAGAGGAAAGGAGTCGGGAGGTGTGAGGCAGCATGGCGGCCAAGGCTCCTGCAGGTTTTTTGGGTGGCAGAGTCTTGGCTGCAGTAGGGGCCCGAAGTATATTGGCCCGCTTGCCCTGAAGTTTCGCTTTTGGTCAAGAACGTCTGCGAAAGGAGCGCCGCTGTCCCTGAGGGGGCCTGTACAAAGAGTCAGACTTAAGTGCAGTGCCTTTCTCTTGCAGGTCAGTGATGATGTCTTTGACATCTCCATCGAACAGCACTGAACTCCTGAAGGGCGCATCCTGAATAGCGGATTGCACTTCAGGGACCAATCCCGACACCCGGAGCCAGGCATGACACCGGAGGCCCACGGCGAAAGCTGAACTCCTACCAGCAGTATCCACTGCATCGTACATGGCACGTAGCATGTGCCTACTGGCCGAACAAGCAGATCGGACTAGATCTGCCACTTCCTGCTTGGTTTGAGATTCAGGAAGGGAGTCCAATTTGGATTCCACCTGACTCAGGATAGCCTTCTGGTAATCCTCCATATGAGCAACATAATTCAGGGCCCCGATTCCCAGTGTGGAAGAAGCATACACAGACAAGCTAAGGTGCTTGGGGTTAGCCAACCAGCCGCAAGCGGTGCTAATCCAACAGAATCGGCTTTCGGGTGTGTATTCAACAAATCCATACCCTCAGGAGCCTGGCATAGCCTATTTGCTTTCCTCGGAAGGAAGGCTACCGTGGATGGTTGTTTACAAATAGTGGAAACAAGGCCTGCATCAGGCTCGATCCAGGGTAGAATCAATGCTGGAGCTGTTTCGGGCAGATCCAGATGGGCAGTGAGTTTCTTCCGCTGTGGATCTGGCTCCAGAGATTGCCACTGATGGACCTGCTGGATCTTTTGCAGCAGCTCCAGAAAAGAAGGATATTCCGGAGAAGACTTCGGAGGAGTCCTTGGCCTAGGGAGAGAGGCTCGTCGTCAGGATCGGAGCACCCCCAGAATCTGAGTCGAAGGTCTCCGAAGAAGTGTGAGAAGACAACTCCACCCCGTGCGAGGGAGGAACGGACCTCTTTGGCAGCCCTCGGGGAAGCGTCTCCTCCCCAGCCCTGGCACCTGAAGGTTCGGGGGGGGGGGGGTCTTTCGTCTCTGGCAAAGGGGATCTGGTACCAGAACAGTCGTCGGTAGATGGCTCTCCACCTCCCTGGTGAGTTGAGCCTTGGCCTCAGCCCACCAGGCAGCCAGAGTCTCCTTCAAATCCACCGGCGGCTGAGGGGGCGGTGGAGGATACGTATACTGGGCGTAACCGTAGCCCAACAGTGGTAAACCCGGCACGGGGTACTGCGGCGTCAGACAGACCGGTGTCTGGTACTGTGGCGCAGGATACCACGGTCCCAGGCAAGACGGCATCGGATACCCAGGAACCAGAGGCTCTGATGGAGCAGAAGGCCCTGGGAGAGGGCTGGCAGGCGGGCCAGGTACAGGTAGCCCGGCAGGTGTCAGGTCCGGCATCCGGCCAAAGGATATCGCTTGGCGTCGGATAGGCCGGCGTCTGATCCGGTGTCCGAGGGTTCGGCGTCAGGTTATCCGGCCCAGCGGGAGGAAACCTGATGGGAGTGGACTGACGTCCTCTGTGTCGCCCGGGGAAGGAGGACTGAAATCCCCAGGGTCCAACAGGGGAGAAGCTGGAGCCTCAGTAGTCAGCAGCGAGCCAGGGATGGCGGACTGGTCGGTTGGTGCTTCCGTCCGAGGGGCTGACGTCCGCCTAACCGGCTGGATCCGGGTGGGCACTGGAGGAGCCAGCGTCCGACTTATCAGATCCAACACCCGAAGGCCGCGATGGAGGAGCAGTCTTGGCGGGCATTTTTGAAGTCATGCGCTACCCTGGAGGGTTGGGCGTCTTAGCAGCCTTGTATGGGCGGACGTCAGTAGCACCAGAATCCGACTTACTGGACCCGCTCGACCCGGAAGGCCGCACGGTGGTGGCCTTCCCGGGAGCGGTCGCCTTCTCTGTCCTGGAGGTTCCCGTTAGACCCGAGCGAGAGACCAACAGGAGGGACGCCGCCGCCTTGGAAGCCTCCAAGACGGCCGCCAAGGAGTGGTCGTTACCTTAAGCACAGCGACTCCGTCCGGAGTACGGTGGCCGTGGAAGTGGAGTCACGGTCCTCCTTCTTCTTGAGGCGTCCCTCAGGGGAAGCTGAGGCCTGACCAAGCTTCTTCAGCTCCTTCTCCATGGAGGACATCTTTTTCTTTAAGACATGGGCCTCCAAGGACTGCTGCCCCCATTTGCGGGTGGCGGCGTTGAATTGTTGGCAATGCTGGCACTTCTCCACGGGGTATTTCGGGCCCAGACAGAAAAGGCACAGGGAGTGACCGTCCTTATGCGGGAGCTGGGCGCCACACGAGTTGCACTTGTTTTTATGCGAACTGGATGGAGTAGGGGACAACATACATGGCAGATATCAAATTATTTTTGAGAAAAACGAGAAAAAAGGTGGTAATAAAACCGACAACAGACTGACAAGGCAGAGTGAACTTAACTGCGAAGCGCTTTCACAAGCTAATGGCGGGAAAGAACTGAGGCGGGCGAGGGACCGCCCCTTTATACAGCGCCACCTGGACGTGGGTGCTCCCCCAGACACAGCTAGCTAGAAATTTTTCCGTGGGGTCCTGATGCCTGCCAGCTTCAGTCCTATACGTGATTACCTACTGCAAGAGCCTCGAAGTAAGATCTTAGGATTTGTTCTGAGGGAAACACTCTCCCTGTGAAAAACTAAATAATGCTCTTTACACATCAGAGCCTGGAGCTTGGAAATTCTTCGAGCCGAAGTAACAGCAACTAAAAAACGAACCTTCCAGGAAAGGTAACGCAGCTCACACTCAGCCGTTCATTCAAACGGGGGAGTGTGAGCTTCTCCAACACAAACAGGAGGTGAGGGGATAGGATCCCTGATGGAAGGTGTCATATGCAGAATCCCTCATAAAAAGGTGCGGGCCACGTCCAGTTGTGCCAAGGTTCTATCTCACAAGAGGACATGATATGCAGAGATGGCCCACATGTGCACCTTTACTGAAGAGTAGCTCAAGCCTTACTGGTACAAGCAGAGGAGATACTGTAATGCTGAGTTCAACAGACAGGTAAGGGGGTCCAAACGGTGAGACGAAGCCCAGAGACAGAAACACTTCCACTTCATAGCATAAATGGAACAAGTAGAGGGCATTCTCGTCGAGACGAGGACATCTGCCACCTCCTGGGAGACCCCATACCTTGACCTTGCTACGTCTGTAGGAGCCATGCATGAAGGTGCAAAGACCTGAGATCCGGATGGACCAGCATGCCCCAATCCTGGGACAGCAACTGCAAGCATACTGGGAGCGGAACTGGAGGTTCCGAGGACAACCGCTGAAGTAGTGGGAAACAAATCTGCCGAGGCCACAACGGGGCGATTAGAATCATTCGAGCCTCCTTGGCCTGTAACTTCAACAGAACTCTCTGAATGAGAGGGAAGGCGTAAAGAAACTTCCCTGCCCAACAAACGGACAACGTGTATGGCCAGAAAACACCAGGCGCATGCTACTGCAAGCAGAAAACTGGCAGTTTGGCATTGCGTGGGGATGCAAAGAGGTCCAGCTCTGGACGACCCCATGTGTCGAAGAGCTGGTCCGCCACTGACTGTAGCAACTCCCACTCGTACACCTTGGACTGAGACCTGCTTAGGCTGCCTGCCAAGGCGTTTTGAATACCTGGAACGTGCACTGCAGACAGGTAAATGTGACGCTCCAGCGCTCAGTACCAGACTCTCATCGTCCCCCTGCATAAGGGATAGGAGAGTGTTCCGCCTTGCTTGTTGATGTAAAAGACGACCGCCATGTTGTCCGTCTGAACAAGGAGAAAGCCTGGGACAAGGTCCTCTTGAAAGGCAATCAGTGCATTGAAAACCGCTCGCATCTCCAGTACACTGATGTGGAGCTCGCGCTCCTCTAGGGTCCAGACCACTTGTGTTTGGCGGGTCCCTAGGTGCGCCCCCCAACCCAAATCTGACGCATCCGTTGTTAAGGTCCGATTTGGAGGCTCTTGACGGAAAGGGACCCCACTCTCTAAATTGAGAGGGTCCAGCCACCAAAGAAGTGTCCTCTTGACTGACTTGTGACTCTGACCACTTGGTCTAAGTCGTCTGAGCATTGGTCCCACTGCACCCTGAGCATCCACTGTGGGACTCATGTGGAGACAGGCCAAAGCAGTGATAGGAATGGCCTCCACCATGTGCCCCAGAAGCCTGAGGAATGTCCTGGCCTGGACCTGAGGGGTTACTAGAACCGATCCGGCTATCTCCCGAAGGCGATTGCCCCTCTCTGGAGGCAGAAAAGCCATGCCCTGGATCGAGTCCAAGACTGCCCTTGTAAAGACAAGTCTTTGGCTGGGCTCTAGGGATGACTTTGAAAGGTTCAGGGTGATCTCCACCTCTCGAAACAGAGTATAGGTGTCTCCAAGGGTTTGAAGTAGGCGCATCCTGGACAGGGCCACAAGCAGCCAATCATCTGGGTAAGGGAAGATGTAATGCCCCTGGCGCCTTAGAGCCGCAGCTATCACTGCCAAACATTTGGTGAAGACTCGAGGAGCGAAGGAGAGGCTGAACGGAAGAACCCGAAACTGATGATGCTCCCCCTGGAAGTGTAACCTCAGAAACGTCCTGTGAGGGAGGAAAAGACCCGAATGTGCATGTACGCATCTTGCGTGCCTAGGAAGCAGAGCCAGTCTCCCTGTTGCAGCAGAGAAATAAGACCTTGAAGGGTCACCATCCTGAACCTTCGGTACTCTATACAGTTGTTCAAAGAGCTGAGGTCCAGGATGGGACGAAGATCCAGCGTCTTCTTTGGAACTAGGAAAAAAGGAGTAAAATCCATTTCCTCGCTGCTGCAGAGGAACTGGTTCTATCACCCCTTTTTTGCAAGAGGGCCTGGATTTCTCCTTCTATGAGCGGTATTTGAGAAGAAGGATATCTTGAGGACCTTAGTAGAGTATCTGAAGGAATTTCGGTGAACTCCAGCGTCCCCTCCTTATAATGTCTAGGACCCACTGGCCCGCTCTAATGGCGCTCCAACCCTTCAGATAAAGGGAGAAGCGACCCCCTACAGCCTCTCACGGTACCTCCGGAGGAGGACAAGGGGGCCGGAGGGAGTCACTGGGCGGAGCCGGGAGTGGGTAGAGAGGCTTGGGAGGACTTGGGGCCTCGAAAAGGATCGCCTCCAGGTTGCTGGTTGCCGGCTCTCCTTTTTAAGCTGCCTTTCTGGCCCTGTTAGTTTCCTCGGGTTTGAGCACCTGATGGCTTGCGAAATGGCGGTTGTCTTGCTCGTCTCTGGTCCCCTCTGTACACTTGCCTGACGGACCAGTTAGACTTGCCAGACTCCTGGAGACGAGAGATCAGAGACTCTGTCTCCTGCCCAAAAAGAACGGAACCTTGGAATGGGAGGTCCCGGATTCTGGACAGCAGATCCTGGTGAAAACTAGAGACCCTCAACCAGGCATGGTGCTGCAGGTAGACACCTGACGCTCTGGCTGCTGTATCTGCAGTATCGTACAAGGCACAAAGACGATGCGTGCCTATGTCCGAACCTGACCTTAATATATCCAGAAGCTCCGTCTTTGTGCGGAGTCTGGCAAGGCATTGGCTATCTCCTGTCCTCTCTCCCATAGCGCATTCTGTTATTGGACCACATGCGTGATGAAGTTAAGCGACCTAATGAAGCAGGTGGAGGCAGAATAAACCTTCTTGCCCACCTGATCTAAATAGTGGGATTCTGGGTCAGGAGGCTGGGAGCTTAGGCTGCTTTGACTTATCGTGGGCAGCCGTAATCACCGAAGAGTCCACCTGAGGGTGTTCTGCCAGAAAGGGCTCATTCCTCGGGGCTCTATACAGCCTGTCTGATTTTTTCAGATCTGCCGGGACTGAAGCTGGATGCTTACAAGTAATCCTGGTAAGGTCCTGGAAGGTATCCACCAAAGGAGGCACCACTAGAGGCTTGGGCTCCTTTTGCCTCAGGTACTTAGCCAGTCGGCGGCGTTCCGGATCCAGATCCTCAGTCTCCCATTCATTGGAGGCTTGGATGTGCCTCATGACATCCATGAAGGTCGGATCATCAGGAGGCGAGCGGGGGTTGGTCCTTTTCTCCCAGGGAACCCCCAACTCCTGAGAGGGATGAGGCAAAGGGGTGGACAACCTGCTACTGAGCCCTGAACAGCGTCTCGGACTCCCCCCCCCGGTAGCTACCGGACCAATGTCGGTCCAATGACCGGCGACGGCTGCAGGACAGATGATGGAGCAACGACTGTCATCGGTCTGGGGACCGACGATGGGAGTGGGAGCAGGCCCACCTATATGAGTGGGAACGGCTCCTGGACAGAGACCAGCGATGGCTACCCGATCGAGAGGGGTGCCAACGACGGGTCAGACACTGGGACTGGGAACGAACCCTGGAGAGCGGGTGCAGCAGCGGCTGCTCAGGGGTCTTCCGCAGGGAAGGAGCAGGAAGGCCCTAGGGTTCCCTGCTGTCCAGCCGGTTAGGGTCTGGCGTCGGGTCCGGCTTCAGCGGAGACCATCTTCTCACCTGACTCCACCAGAATGAGAAAAGCTCCTGCAGTTCGCCTTTGTTGAAGACCGTGGCTGCTGAACCTGGAAAGCGGGGCGGTGAAGCTGGATCAGGAAGGTCATGGGAGGGCGAACCACCCACAGAACCCTGCGAGGTGGAGTATTTGGGGGTACCTGAAGTCGCCCCTGCCCCGGGCACTTCCACCACACTCGCCTTTACCGGTGTCGGTATGGGGTCAGACGTCGGCTTGACAGGCGTCAATGCCAGGGGAACCTTGTCGCCCGGTGGTTTGCCAGAAGAGGGCGAGGTCGAGACCTTCTTAGGCGCCACAGCCTGTGCCGAAGAGGTCAGGAGGGTAACACTAAGAGGAGCCACCTTGGGTTTATCCAGTTTCCCCCCGATGTCCCTGCCTTGGCTGGCGCCAGTTTCTTAGCAGGAGGGCTCAGCACCTTGGAGCCTTCTGGGCACTCGCGGCGGTCCCCTGAGCTCGAGGACTTCTTTTGGGGGGGGGGGGGGGTGAGAGCGGGACTGAGATCTGGAGCGATGGTGGGACCGACCAGCTACTGTACATGTTGCAGGAGCGTTTGCAGGACTTGTCCCGATGCTTGCCCTTGTCCCCCGAGGTACGCAGGACGTCCATTTTTTTCTCCAGAAAGTGGGCCTTGAGAGCCTTCAGGCGCCTGATTCTGATCCTGCTGGTGAAGCCTTGACAGATGGTGCAGGTCGCGCTGTCATGGTCTAAGCCCAGACACAAGATGCATTCAATGTGGCCGTCTTTGGAGGGAATTTGGTGGCCACAACGGTACTTGTTCCTCTTGGGCCCAGAGGAGACCGAAGGGGGCAACATACGTCGGACTGGAGTCGGAGGAACCAAAGGCGATGAAACGGTCGACTGATGCCCAAAGGATGAAAATCTCCAAAGAAAACACTAACTAAATTTTTTGTTGCACTAGAATAGCCAGAACTTCCCCAACATGAGCGGGTCGAGGTTGGAAAAGAACTGGGGTGGAGCTGGGTCCGCCCCCTTTTGTACCGTGACCGACGTCAGGGTGCAGCCGGCGTCATGGGGGTGGCAGTCCCTGCTGGGTATTGCTAGCTAAGAGTTTTTCCAGTGGGTCCTAAGGCCTGCGGCGTTAGTCCTAAAGGTTATAGCCTGCTGCAAGAGCTCCCCCTCTAAGTAAGGTCCAGGACTACTGCCTCATGCGATCAGAAGTCATTCCTAAGGTGGGGTGACCATGATCTCCAGGAGACCCAGCTTGAGCCTGGTATCTCACATGGACGCCTCTTGGACTTGGGAATATGGTGAAACAGAATTGCAAGATGGCATTAGGATCTGTGCTGACAAACAGAGCAACTCTTCATCTGTGGAGATGTACAAGAAAGACTCAATGACCTCCAAGGACGACACTGTGGGAGAACAAGCTAGAACCCTGGCAGAGAAGACAGATATGGGAAGTGTTGGTAACAGTACCGGGCTGGTTTCCCTAAACCAGGTCTGAAAGTTCTTCATCCACTGGTGGAACTCCTTAGACAACTGACCTGGCGATCTGAGGGTCTCAACTCATCCTGTCAAATAATGGCTGGGATACATAGACAGTGTCGGCAGATAAGGGCCTATGGCCCACCCAGTCTGCCCATTTGAGCTTGTAAGTTCAGTTTGTTTTCCTAGAAGTCTGTTGCACCTTACCCCTGACCTCCAGAATTCCTTTATGTCTATCCCATGCATTCTTAAATCCCGTGATTGTTTCAGCCCCCACCACTTCCTCTGGCAGGGTGTTCCACTTGTCCACCACTCGTTCTGTGAAGAAATTCTTTCTCATGTTCCTCTGAATCGCCTCCTCCAACTTCATCCCATGCCCTCTAGTCCTGGAACATCTTTTTCGCTTAAAAATAGTGTTCTCCTGCACCCTGTTCCTCCCTGTAAGATACTCGTATGTCTCTATCATATCCCCTCTCTCCCTCCTCTCCTCCAGGGAGTACATGTTCAGTTCCTTCAACCTGTCTTCATAGGACTTGTGATGCAATCCATGCACCATCTTTGTTGCCCTCCTCTGAACCTTCTCTACCCTGTCTATGTCCTTACGTAGGTATGGTCTCCAGAACTGTACACTGTACTCCAGTATACATGAGGATACATGTACAAGATACATGAGGCAAGAGCCTAAAAGGGATGTGGGGGGGAAACACAATGGAAGCAGTGTTGGGTTAGTCTCCCAAATCCAGAATGGAACTTCTGCAGAGACAGATGCCCAGGAGGCCTGAGGATCTACACCACTCTAGTTGGGGCAGCAATGGTTTGCCTATTGACCTGATCTATGCCCAGGCAGGAACCCTGTGGCACACCTGGTTTTCCTGCCCTAAAGAGGAGCAGATGAAGCCCTCAGCACATGGCAGCACCAACAGCAGTGGCTCCTAGTGGTTGGTTGTCCCAAGGGGGAGCCCTTGGGCTGGATGACAGTATGCCAGCTTTCACATGACAGCTGTAGGGACCGATCAGGATCCAGTGTCAACACTATGAAGAAAGCAGCATCAGTGGTGGCACCTTCCCATCTGCTGGAACCGAGCCCTGCACAGACCACTGCACCAATCCGGGCAAAGGTATGAGTCGAAGCCAGCACCAGCATAGTCAACTGGCTTAAAGGGCAGTATGGATCAAGACAACAGGATTATTCAGTGCCAATGACTGCTAGACAGTGGTATATGCCCTTGTGGCACCCCCAGACGATGTTTCAGGTCTTCCAAATTCCACCATAGGAGAATCCATCACAAAACCAAAACACTTTGTGGGGGGCTCACAACCTCAACCGGCTCCAGAAAGCAGTTAGGGACAGAGGGGCGTCTGCTGACTAACCTTAAAGCCACAATCGTCGAGTCCTGCCCTTGAAATTTGGGATGGTGAGCCCATTTTCAGGGCTGTGTACTCCAACGTCAATGAAAGAGTAGCTGGCCTTGCAACCCTCCATGTTATGGGCGGACCAAGGCAAGCGAAACACATGTTGAGCATGTCAGTGCAGGGGAGGTCTTTCCTGCACTGATGGAAATGACGATACTCCAGCAGGCAGGCAGGTATACAACAGCAGGAAAAACAAACCTGAGACCGTATGGATAGTCAGCGACGGTTACTGGCTCTAGAGCATGAAGATGCATACATGCTGCTGATGACACTGTCAACAGCAGTTCAACAAAATGTTTACTCTTGTGGGGTCCTCGCATCTCCCAACTTCAATACTACAGATGAGGTTCTATGGAGGTGATGCACTTTTGGAAGCTGCATTGTGCTCCAACTTCAATACTACAAATGGGGTTCCATGGAGATGATGCACTTTTGGAAGTTGCATTGCAGTCTAGATAGAACTGTAAACAACTGCTGGACATCACATGACCAATCACTTACCATGAGCAGCTCCCCTCTCTGCTGTGCGTTTCAGGGCCCGATAACGTTTCTCATCAGCCGATGACAGTTCTCCAGTCTCATCCTTCAACTGCTGTAACTTCTGGAGTTCAGGCATGCTTTAATAGAAAAGAGTGAACCATTACCGAGCTCTCACATAAAAGCATAACTATGCTTATTTAGATAAAATAATCAAACTGTCACACTCCATTTCGAATAAAATGATCAAATAAGAATCAGCAGTACAAAATTAATATAGAGTTAAAGGGACAGGTTCACACAAGAGAAAAAGAAAACTGAGGATATGGTGAAAGAGAAGAAACATACATTAAGTGAATTTTTTATATGTAGTTAAAAATCATACAAGGTTTTCCTTTTCTTTTTAACTTGTGTGCCTCTCTTGACAGAGGTGAATATACCGTGGCAGTGTTTTTAGACCTCACAAAAGCCTATGACACTGTCAGTAACACCATCCTTCTCAACAAGCTTAGTGCCCTCAGGAGATCTGATAACACATTACCCTGGTTCTTTAGCTACCTTTCCAATAGGCAACAGCGAGTTAGAATCAGCTCCACTTTCTCAGATTACCTTCCCTCCCTACTAGATGTACCACAAGGCTCCATTCTAAGACCTCTTCTGTTCTCACTGCACATCACTGTCTGCAGTTACTTCACTCACTCCACCCCCCCTTCCTGTATGCAGACGACCTCATTCTTCTGCAATGCCCCCTGCAGCGGTCGATCTAAACAGGTCCCTAATTTCTGATGTAAGAGTCGTCCAGTGTTGGCTTAAAGACAAGCTACTACTGAACAATACTAAGTCCCAGGCGATGCTCTTCAGTACCTTACACCAACTCAGGGAGAACCATGCCCAATTAGTCACACACTGTAATAACGGATCCTTACTTGAAACTGTTTCCTCCTTTAAACATCTGGGAATCACACTCAATCCCACATTGGACTTTTCTCTCCACCTCACATCTGTCAGCAAGGCTGTCAACTCTAGCCTCGGGACTGCATATCGCGCGAGCCCCAATCTCTCACCATCCGCACACAAAATCATTGCGAATAGCCTTCTCATCCCCAAACTCACTTATGGACTACCAGTATTCTGTACTGCCTCCACTACCCTGATTGGGGGGGTTGGGGACAAACCATCCCTCAGGTTTACTCCTGGGGGCAGTTGAGCTTCCTATCTCTGAACAGGTGCGCGACCTAGGGGTAATTCTTGATGACCGGCTGACACTGCGTGCGCAAGTGTCGGCTGTCGTTAAGCTATCCTTTTACCATCTTAGGAATATCACTAGGATCAAGCACCTTGTTCCATCCGGAGACCTATCCACGTTGATCCACGCCTTTGTGACCTCGCGCTTGGACTACTGCAATTCCCTTTACTTTGGGCTTCCAGGGGGTTGATATTCGCCGCTTGCAGCTGGTGCAGAACTCCGCAGCCCGGTTGTTAACTGGGACGCCTCGTTCCTCCCATATTACCCCGGTGCTGCGGGGCCTGCACTGGCTGCCGGGTCAGTGGCGGATCTCCTTTAAAGTCGGTTTGCCGACTTACAAAGCCCTGCATGGTCTGGGCCCTGACTACCTGAAAGAGCTTCTGGTCCCTTACATCCCAGAGCGACCGCTCCGCTCAGCCAAAGAGGGGTTGCTAGAGATTCAGAGGGTAGTTTTGAAATCTTCCAGTGCCCAGGCCTTCGTATTCGCGGCACCGACCCTCTGGAATTCTCTACCCTGTTGGATCAGAGTGCGCACGATGATGGGGGGCTTTAAAAAAGCTTTGTAATCCTTTCTTTGGAGAAAAGCGTTTGGGGAGGATATTGAACCGATCTGATTTTATTATTTACTATGAGGCTGATATTATTTATTCTATTGATTTTTATGATGTGTTATTTGGATGTATTTTAAGGACTGTTCTGTGCCTTGATTTTCTGAAAGGCGCATTAAAAATAAAGATTATTATTATGTGTAAATGGGAAGTAGACTACAACAATATATGTCACTCTGTCCTCGCGTATGATCGCCGTACCTACCACTGCACACTCTGCAACAAACTTGGTTGGCTCTCCCCCTCGGCCCTAACTGATCTATCCCTAGGGAGAATCATCCACAGAACTCTTCACAATAAGCTACCCCTCGCACTAGCCTCTCTCCTTGTGCCATGCAACAGCCTCTACTCAGATCCTCTGCAAACGACCAGCTGATTATCCCGAGATCCAGGTCCAAGTATGTTTTCTTGGCCTTCGCTAGTGCTGCCCCCAAACTTTGTAACAGCGTCCCCCTCCATGTGTGTCAGTGCCATGCCCCCCATCCCCTTCACGTTTATGATATAGCGTTCTCAATGTATCTGCCCAATCTAATTCGGTACCCTCTACTTCAAGGGATGTATGCCCCCATACTCTCCCTGGCCCTAGGCTCTAGAGAGGAAAATCTTTCATTATAACGTAAACACCTATGTAGGTATCAATTCATTGTATGTATATAGCACTACTTTATCTGTAAGTCTGTTTTATCTGTAACTCTGTACCCCTTTTAACTGTTCCTGCTATTTATATACATTGAATACCTTTATACTTTCCCTAGCCTAGGAAACCTACTATAACTGCACCTGATGTATATATAAGCTGTATATATAAAATACCCGGTTTGTGCTGTACCAACCAATGAACTTTGTTCCTGTTCTTTTTTCCTCTGCCTATTCCTTAATTGTTTCTCATTGTTATGATTTTAACTCTTCTCTGCCTTGTATTCTCCTGGGTCATGCCTGAAAAGCAAAAATTACTCACCACTGTAATCTTGTTTCTTCCAAGGTATTCTTCAATATGATTAACTCTAGCAGTCAGCCTCTTGTGTTGCACTGCCCCAGAGATGAATGGAACTTTATGCTAATGAGGGATCATCTATTAGCTCATGCCACCATTCAAACTGCTGCCCTTGTCAACTGCTGCATTCTATATGCTCAGATTCATTGGTGCCTGCAATAAGACCCCCTAACTAAACTATTCTAATAACCAACAACTTAAATAGTAATAATAATAATTACCCCCCCTTTTACCCCGTGCCAATGGCAATGCCCATAAGGCCAACAACGAGAAAACAGGGCCACCTACCAGCAAATGGCCAACAGAACAGAAGTACCAGCTGTACTGCAGAGGATAACTGGTTCTGGAAGAGGAGGTAGGGTGGGCGAGTTAATCATACTGAAGAATACCCTGGAAGAAACAGGACTACTGCGGTGAGTAATTTTTCCTTCTAACCTCAGGAATTCTTCAATATGATTAAGTCTAGCAGACTACAAAGCAGTATCTTTGAAGGCGGGCCCAAAACCCTATTTAGGGAACAAGCTCTGCAGCGCTGCTTTGCCAAATCTGGCATCACTTCTGGACTGGGTGTCCAAACTGTAGTGCTTTGTAAAAGCGTGTACTGTTCTCCGTGTAGCTGCTTTACAGATTTCCAATAGGGGAATATCCCTGGCTGCTGCTATTGTAGCAGCTGTGCCCCTTGTGGAATGTGCCCTCAAGCCTACTGGGGGCTCCTTAATAGCTTTGCTATAACAGAACTGGATACAGGCCACTATCCAGCGTGCAACTGTCTTTTGCGAAGCCGGCTTTCCACTTCCTACATCACCATGATCAGAAACAACTGTTGCCTGTCCTGTCTATGGGCCTTGGTAAGCTCAATATAATATTTAAGAGCTCTCTTTATATCCAGGCTATGCAACCTGCATTCCCCGGAACTAGAGTTCAGTAAATAAGACTGGCAAAGTGACAGACTGATTCAGGTGAAAATCAGAGACTACTTTTGGAAGGAATTTCCTGTTAGTCCTGAGCACCACTTTGTCCCTGTGGAAGGAGATGTAGTTCTGCTCCACACACAGGGCCTGTAACTCGCTTATTCTTCTGACTGATGTGATGGCCATGTCATTGAGGAACAGGTCAGGAAGCATAGGAAAACCAGGAGCAGTTTCAAAATTCACAAATAGCGTTTTATTTTTTCCAATAACAGTAAAACAAAGAATAAACGTTATTCAGTACAACTATTTACAAATGTAGTACAAACAGAGAAATCCAAGTCCTTCTGCTGAGGGTATCTCAATTCCAAGTCTCAGTCTCTCACTCTCCTTGTCTCTAGCAAAAGCACTGCTGCTTTTTTTATCTTTGTCTGGGAACTCATTGAAAGCCTGCTTCTAACAGAATGTTCTTGTCAATTTCATTCCTTGCAGGAGCAGCAAAACAAAACATGGTGACCCAGAAGAAAAAATTACTCACCTTAGTAATGTTTCTTCTAATGGAGTCTTGCTATATTATGACAAGCTGCAGTTTGCCCCACCACTAGAACTGCTCCGGAGGTGAAATAGTTAAATCCATTCCATGAATGGAACTTTGAGCACGAGCTCTAAGATAGAAGCTCTGTCTGTGTAGTTTCAAACCTGAACTGTCAGATCTTTACGAGCAAAAACTCACTAAGGTCTGTGTGGAAGCTGTAACCTACACTAGCCAACTGGCTACCTAAATAATAACACCCATTGCTGGTCCCAACACCAAAGACTCAAGTCAGGGGACCAGAATTAATAATATAATTTAACAATATCCGAAATAACACAAGAGAATAATAAACACCACACCCCAAACCCCAAACCCCAAAAAGGGGTGAAACGCCTAAAAAGGGCATAAAATAGTGCCCACACTAGGTTGCCCACACCATACCCAAGTAGAAGTTCTGAGAGGGGCAGGCTGGGGGGGAGGTCATAATATAGCAAAACTCCATTAGAAGAAACAACATTACTAAGGTGAGTAATTTTTTCTTCAAACATGAAGTCTTGCTATATTATGACAAGTTGCAGACTACACAGCAGTACCTCCATGGAGGAGGGACAGAACCTACTTAGGGGAATAGGCTCTGAAGCACAGCTGTGCCAAACCGAGCATCTCTCTAACCTGGACATCCAGGAGTAATGCTTGGTGAAAGTGTATGCCGTTTTCAAGTAGCAGCCTGGCATATCTCAATATAGGGATGTCTCTGGCAGCAGCTAGAGACGCGTTGTACCTCTGGTAGAATGAGCCCTCAAGCCAGAGGGGGGATCTCTGCCCAGTTTCTGATAACAAAATTGGATACAAGAGACAATCCACCTGGCAATTGATCTCTTAGTGGCAGGTTTCCCCTTTCCCAACCTCACCATAAGTGAGGAAAAGATGGAGGGATTCGAACCTGTGACCCTTGGTACGTTCTAAATAGTAACTAAGGGCCCTCAACATCTAAACTGTGCAACCTCCTCTCACCAGAGGAGGAATGGTCAGTGAAGAACACTGGAAGGGAGACAGATTGGTTAAGATGGAAATCTGAAACCACCTTAGGCAAAAACTTCCTGTTAGTCCTGAGGACTACCTTATCCCTGTGGAAGGAAATAAAGTCAGTCTCTACTGACAAAGCTTGCAACTCACTTATGCGTCTAGCAGAAGTGATAGCCACTAGGAAAACAGTTTTCCAAGTTAGATACTTCAGCTCTGCAGAAAACAGAGGTTCAAAAGGGGGTTGCATTAACTGGGCAATGCAAACATTAAGGTCCCAGGCAGGGGCTGGATCCCGAAAAGGTGGATTAGTATGAAGTAATCCCTTAAAAAAACTTGGAAAACACAGGGTAAGCGGAAAGAGAGGATGACTTTCCTGCTGAAACAAAAGCAGAGACAGCTGCCAAATGAACTCTCAGGGTAGCTGGTCTGAGGCCCAAGGAATTAAGATGGACCATGTAATCTAACACAATGGGCAAATCAGCAGATCCTGGGAAATATGCTTCCAGAACACCAAATGGAAAACCTTTTCCATTTAGAATTATAAGTAGCCTAGTGGAAGGCTTCCAGAAGCCTTTAGAATTTCAAGAACACCCTGAGAGGTGTAAGTCAGCAATTCTAACTCCTCAAGAGCCAGGCCTTGAGGTTGAGGGATTTGAGGTTCGGATACCAAACTCTCCCCTGGGCACAGGATGATAGGTTGTGATTCCTGGGGAGACACAGGGGAAGATTGACTGTCAGGGACAGAAGGAGTGAGTACCAGGGCTGCCTGGCCCAATCCGGGGCAATCAGAATCACCCTGCAAGGCTGGGATCTGATTTTGACTAACACTTTGAATAGGAGAGGGAAGGGGGAAAAGCATAAAGAAACTTCCCTTCCCAATCCAGAAGGAGGGCGTCCAGGGGGACTGAGCCCAACACTGGAGGCCTGCAGCAGAGCAGTGGAAGTTGGTGATTGTCTGGGGCTGCAAAAAGATCTATCTGAGGGGTGCCCCATCTGGCAAAGACTATCCCCAGTACTTGAGGATCCAGGGACCATTCGTGATGGCCCTGAGAAATCCTGCTGAGAGCATCTGCTAGAACATTGTCCTTCCCTGGAAGGTGAACTGCTATGAGGGAAGTGTTCAGGGAATAGGCCAGAGACCACAACTTCATTGCCTCGGTGCACAAGGCCGAAGACAGAGTGCCCCCCTGCTTGTTGATGCACCACATTGTTATGATGTTGTCTGTTCTGACTTGTACCACTTTGTTCTGAACAGATGCAGAAAACACTTGAAGTGCTAAAAAGACAGCTCTGACTTCCAGCAAATTGATGTGGAACAGAGATTCCTGGGGAGACCACATTCCCTGAGTGGAGAGGTCGCCCATGTGGGCTCCCCACCCCAGGAGGGAAGCATCTGTAGTGAGAGTCAACGTGTGAGCAGCGGGAATGAAGGGGACCCTCAATCTTAAATTGGTCTGATCCTGACACCACTGTAGGGCCTGGATCAAGGTTCGAGTCACTGGGACCAACTTAGAAAGGGGGTCTCTTCTCTGAGACCAATAGGTTCTCAAGTGAAACTGAATGTCTCTCATCTGAAATCTTGCTCCCTGCACTACAGCTGTGGATGCAGCCATGTGCCCCAGGAGCTTCAAAAAGTGTCTTGCTGGTCGAGAGACCCGCAGAGTGAAGGAGGAGGCCAGAGCCACCAAGTTCCTTACCCTTTCTAAGGAAGAAAAGCTCTGGCCGGTTTGTGTCCAATTCTGCACCTATAAAGGTGAGTACCTGGACTGGTTCCAGAACCGGCTTTGGTAGATTGCAGGAAGCCCAGGAGGTGAGATGCTGCTGGGTGACTTGCAGGTGAGATTTTACCTGTTCTGGGACTGGCCTACAATGAGCCAGTCATCTAGATAGGGAAAACAGCAATCCTTTGCCTCCTTAAGTGAGCCACTGCTACTGCCAGACATTTTGTGAATACCTTGGGGCAGAGGTCAAGCCCGAAGGCACTGCTCTGAACTGGTAATTACCTGAGGGCAGTTCTAATCGAGGTACTTTCGGTGGGAGCTTCTGATTAGGACGTGAAAATAGGCATCCTTGAGGTCCAGGAAGCTAGCCAGTCCCTGGCCTTAGAAGGTAAAATCATTGCCAGAGTTACCATTCTGAACTTTGGTTTCAAAAGATGCTTGTTCAGATATCTGAGGTCTAAGATGGGCCGCCATTCTCCTGTCTTTTTTGGCGTAAGGAAGTATCTGGAATACAGACCCCTGCCCTGGTGTAGGGGAGGAACCCTTTCTACTGCTCTGAGAGCCAACAGGGTTGAGACCTCTGCTTCTAGAGCAAGGGTCTCTAAAGAACTTGCAGGTAGAAAAATCCTGGCTCTCATCTTGGGGAACTTTTTGAAGCGGAGAACCAGACCCTGGCTACTACTTCCAGAACCCACTAGTCTGAGGTTAAAGACACCCAGTTCTGACTGAAGTAAGCCAACCTGCCCCTACTGGTAAAGGAGACCGGCCCTGGGCACCCCATCAGGTGCCTGCTTGGCAGGTGCTTTAGGCTGAGGGGTGGGGAAGGCCTGCCCACACCCCTGCCTGCTCTCTGAAGAACCCCCTCTGAGCATAAGCAGAGGAGGCCTGAGTTTGGTAGAAAGGCCTGTGAAAGGCCTACCCCTAGCCCTGGGGTGTGCCTCTGGGAGTGGCTTGCGCCCTTAGCTTGGGCACTTTTTAAGTAGT
Organism: Neoceratodus forsteri; assembly: GCA_016271365.2. Taxonomy (NCBI): domain Eukaryota; kingdom Metazoa; phylum Chordata; order Ceratodontiformes; family Ceratodontidae; genus Neoceratodus; species Neoceratodus forsteri. Next base: position 152,279,983 of record JADMNL010000031.1, on the reverse strand, counting down.
CCTATATTCATCCATCTTTTCATATAATTCTCTGTCTGCTCCCCAAACAGAGAATTTCCCACCACAGGAAAATCCATAGCCTTAGTCTGGGTATCCTGTGAGAGGCTAGTACACCTGAGCCAGGCCAACTTACGAAAAGCTACAGATGTGGCCATGACTCTAGAGGAGACATCATTAACATCCACAGCAGCATGAAACTGCACCTTAGAAGCCTCAATGCCATCGGCAGCCACCTGTTCCAGCTCGCTAGCAAGCTGGCCATGGGCTTGTTTGGCTAATTCCATAACAGTATCCATCTAGATTTCTGATACCTTGCTACATAAGCCATATAATTTGCTTGCCTGAGTCCCAAGGGCGGCTGCCATGTACTGTTTTTTGCCATGGCATCAATCTTCCTGGAATCCTTGTCAGGAGGATGTGAAGCCAGGGAATATTAAGCTTTATCACAGGCTGCAGCCTGAACTACCTAACATGACTGCATTGCTGAAAGGAATTCTGTATCAGGACCTGACAATGTGTACCTTCTGTCCATCTTTTTATCTACAGGAGGCACATAATTAAGAGTTTTTAAGATTTTTATTGTTTGTTTCCTAAAAGACTTATGCAAAGGAATAGACAATCTCCTAGACTCTGGAATGTCCATCATTTCTACAAAATTAGGCTCCTCTTGCTCATCCACAGCTTCTTCCAAAGGAAGCTGGAGGGTTTCAGCAACTTTTTTGTAAAACATAAAATGAGAGGGGGACTCAGAAAGCATAGGGGGAGATTCTAAAGGTCTGTCTGGGGAAATGTCCGGTTCAATGGGCACACCCAGACCCTCCCAGCCACATTCATACTGTTCATAATCATCCTCCCCCTCCTCTGGTTCATAAAACTCCTCAACATCATATTCTTGAACCGATGGAACCGGACGAACCGACCTTTTACCAGATAGTGGTGGTTCGGACGGGACCGGAGACAGAGACTGGACAATTTGAATAGCTCTTGCTATCTCTGCAGCAGTTGGAGAAGGGATTTTGGACTCCAAACCTGCTGACTTCCTTGTTCTCTTTACTGGAACTGGTTCCTCCGAACCAGCATTTCTTTTGCCCGAGGAAGTCTCGCCCTGGTCAGAGGGCACTCCCTCCGATTCGGTTGGCACTGAACCAGGCTGGCCATCCGGGTCAGCGGACTTTTTGGCCTCTCGTTCCCTGAGCCTGCCCAATCTCTTTTCCAGGGTGGCTGCAGGGAAATTCTTACAAATCTGGCAGTCTGACTGGAGGTGGTCAAACCCCAGACAATAAACACATGTGGTGTGTGGGTCAGCCTTGGCAAAGACTTCCCCACAGACATCACAGTGTTGAAACCCAGTGGGCCCGTTTTTTCTTTTGGGTTTCTCAGACATAATGCCAGCCTAACCAGAAAAACTTGCCCTTTGAACGGCAGTGCCAGGCAAGACACCCTTATCGGTTCCTAACCGTGTCACGGGTATTGGAAAAAAACGTAATAAATCCGTTTTTTTTAGAACCGATAAGAACCGGGAACCGCACTCTAAAATGACAAGCTTTAAAATTTTTAAGCTTTTAACCCAGCTGATCGGTTCAAAACCGAACCGATAAACTTACAAGTTCCACACAGAAAATACAATTTTAAATTACTTACGATACCACAGACAGAGCTTGAACCGAACGGTTTGCGATGTTAAATAAAACTATTCTCGTTGGAATCGAACCGAGAAAACACTGTTTATACCCGAAATGAACCGAGCAGTAGGAGAAATCTCCGGAGCGACTGTTCAGTGAGGCGGAGTAAAGAATCTGACAGTTCAGGTTTGAAACTACACAGACAGAGCTTCTATCTTAGAGCTCGTGCTCAAAGTTCCATTCATGGAATGGATTTAACTATTTCACCTCCGGAGCAGTTCTAGTGGTGGGACAAACTGCAACTTGTCATAATATAGCAAGACTTCATGTTGTTTGAACGCTGATGGCCTGCAGGGTAAGGTATGCCAGTTCGCAGATGACACAAAGCTCTGCAACAGGCTAGATGCAATTGAAGGAACGGCAACAATGGAAGCAGATCTAAAGAGCCTAGAAGCATGGTCTAGGGACTGGCAGTTGAAATTCAACGCCCAAAAGTGCATGGTCATGCACCTAGGTAAAGGAAACCCAATGAAAACATACACACTCTATGGTGAACATGTAACAAAAACAAAACTAATGGGGCCTCAGAGTGCTCATTTCTGATGATTTAAAGATGGATAGACAATGTGAAAAGGCAGCGCAGAAAGCTAGTAGCATCCTCAGATGTACTGGCAGGGGCATTACAAGGAGGAGGAAGAGAGGTCATACTCCCTCTGTACGGGTCCTTGGTGGGGCCACATCTTGAGTAACGCGTATAGTTCTGAAAGCCACACCTAAAAAAGGACATAGACCACTTGGAGGCTGTACAGAGAAGAGCTATTAAAATGGTACAGGAACTGCACCAGAAGCAACATGAATCTAGATTACAGCAACTGCAAATATATTCCCTCGAGCAAAGGAGAAACACAAGGGGGCATATGATTGAAACCTTCAAATACATAAAGAGCATAAATAAGGGACAAGCAGAAAATCTTTTTCACAGAAGAGAGACCACGCAAACAAGGGGGCACAGTTTGAGGCTAACAAGGGTAAGTTTAAAACCAACATTCTTAAGTTCTACTTCACAGAGAGGGTGGTGGACCCTTGGAACAGCTTACCATGAGAGGTTGTGGAGGCCAAAACAGTCACTGCTTTTAAGCTAGCAAGGGACAAGTACTGCGGTAATCTCGGATGAAGAACAGAATTGGAGGGGAGGGGGGTGTAGGCAAGCTGGGCAGACTAGATGGATCATACTGCCCACTTTTGCCAACATGTTCTTATGTTCCGATGTAAATGAGCTTGCCCAATAGAGTTTTCGTGGTGAAATAAACTTGAACAGCACCGAACTGGGAGGGTAGTGACGCAGCAAAAAAGACATGGGCACTCTCCCAGTGTGCCTTCGACAGCGAGAACAACAAAACTAAAGAAGTCCAGACGGCCAGTGTCAGTTACGGGCCAGTCCACGAGCACCACGTCATCAGTGTGTCTCATGGACAGCGCTATCACCAACATCAGCCCACTATCTATAAGGTGCTAAAGACTTTGCATCCACGGGGTCCCAGTGCCTAAGACAGACCCATAAATGGGAATAAGTTCTGAAGACTGATTCTTGGAAGATTCTCTTTCCTTGCCATCGAAACGCAGTGAAACAGGCATGCGCGTGGGCCATTATCATGCTGCCAGCCTCCAAAAAGTTCTGGCTACTGCAAGGTTCTAGCACCTTGCAAGTCAGAACCAGAAGTGGGACTCTGTTTATAAGACCGACTCTTGGACGATCTGGTCACACATTCTGACACACAGCTAGTACATTCAGAGCAATGACAATGGCACAGTTAAAGCAAGCTTACCTATCCATGTTACGGATTTGGTTGTGCAATGCCAAGAAGGATACTGGAGAATCAATGGCTTCGCGGCTCTTAGCACACAGCCTAACAACTTTTAATCCAGTTTGGTGGATCTTCTCAGTTAGCTGATCAACAGCAATGTTACTTGGAGCACACACTAGCACGGGTCTGCAAAAGGCAAATGTTTACTATCAAAAGAGTAACCAAAGCAACTGTCAAAAGATTAACATAAGCAGTGTGAGCAACATTTTTGCAACAGGCTTCTTAACTATGACAGCATCATTGCCTAGTAGTTGTGGAACTGTAACCAGACACATTCAGGTTCAAATTCAACCAAAGTACCTGATCGCTGTGACAAGTAAATCACTTTAAATTCTCCCAAAAAAGGGATACTGGGGGTGGACGGACAGTTTGTATTACAGTCATGTCAGTTTATGTTAGATATTTTCTGTATTTAACTCAATGCCTCAAAGCTTTTTTCATGCCGATTAATGCTTACCCATTGCCTTGCCTAGCCAAATGGTAAACAATAGTAGCAGAAGTCACAGTTTTCCCAGTTCCTGGAGGGCCCTGGATAAGGCTGAGGGGGCGCTGGAGAACAGTCTTCACGGCATAAACCTAAGAGGTTAAATACTTCATTGATTAGAATGCCATAATTCTGGAAAACAAGGACAAGTTAAAGGAAGTGCATTAATTCTCAAGAAAACCAGTCCCTTTAGTAGGTTACTGCGCTTATAAAATGGAAAAAAGTCCTTTAACGGAAAAATATTTTACTTTCCTTCAGTTAGGATGTTGCTAGGTAGAATATCTGAGTTTGGTGACCAAGTGCCTCTGAATGTACCTAGAAAATGCATTTATCCTTAAGACACCTCTGTCCTGTCATGGGTTTGTATGTTTAATAAGTGTACAAGCTTTTTGTTTTTATGGAAAGATTTTTTTTCATTTAGTTAGGCAGCTGCTAGGTAGATTAAGACAGGGTAGTTATGAACTGTTCGTATGCCAGAGATCAATGAATGGTCAGGTGATATGTTTAGTCCAAAGAAGTTCCTAGGATTCTGAAGGATTCAAAAGCCCATTTAATTAACAAAACAACAATAAAAAAAAAGGTAAAGAAAAACAGAAGCACTCTGTGACCACAGTCATTGTGAGCTGCACTGTTTCAAAGCATTCGACCACAGTTGTGTCAAAATAACAAAAAAAAGCCTAAAGTGCTCTAAAAATTTCAGCAGAAGCACTTGTGACATTTTCTTATTTACGTACCTGCAAGTAGAACCACTAAGCTGTTAATCTAAACCACAAACTTCCCAACAGTCACTGTGAGCAGAGCACTCTTGTAGTTTAGGCCATGGTTTCCGAAACAATTCAGGAACTGTGTAAAAACTGACAAATTCGGTTTTTGCCCTATACAACAGTTTGAAGATTCTCATCAGAAGAGAAAGCAACCATATATTAACTAAAAAAAATTAAAACTCCATAAAACAACAAATCTATAGCACTTAGCCATACAACTGCGGGGATCACTGTCTGTAGCGACTGCTCTCTTCAGTGACATTTACATAGAACTACTGTTGGAACGCCGGGAGGAGCGAGACTAGCACAGTGATATAGCGTCCTGGGGCACCACACACAGACAACGGACATGTCTGAGTAGGATATTCTAATTTATGAAATTAGACGGAGAAGATTCGAGGCATACATAATGTACTGTCTCTAGACCAAGTACAGTACCTAGGCATGAACGGAGATGTAGACTTACGTGACGTCCTTCAGTGCTAACATTGCCACCAATGTTCATGAACATGCGTGTGTTATTAATTTGTTTACCAATCAAGTACACTCATCCAAAGGACCTTTTTCAGGAATGACCAAGTTCAAATGAACTGCCAAATGTCAGAGCAACACACCCTGCCCTTGACATGGAAAAGTACAGTTACGTAAGAACTTACCGTAACAGTAGATCTTCGAGAGGAGCTCTTGCAGCAGGCTATAACATTTAGAACTATGCTGCAGGCACTAGGACCACACGGTGCAAACTTCTGCCAGCAATACCAGCGGGGGACCGCCCCCGACCGCCCCGACGCCGGGTCAGGGTACAAGAGGGGCGACCCAGCTCCAATCTCAGTTCTCCCACCAAGTACCCAGCAGAAGGCCTGACAAGAGAAGGAGGCTGGCTTACCATCTAGAAAGGAAGAAAATAGACCTGCACTTTCCAAGGGGGAAGGCGGGAGGGAAACTGCGCCTGCTGCAAGAGATCCTCTCAAAGATCTACTGTTACGGTAAGTTCTTACGTAACTGTACTATCTTACTTCGAGTGGGAGCTCTTGCAGCAGGCTATAACATTTAGGACTGAATCCCAAGCAGTCCCATAGCAAAGAGGTAGCCGAACCCGGGAGGAGGAATATGCTGACTCCAGAGGCCCTTAGGACAAGAGTCCTTGCAAAACTGCTAGGCCGAAGCCAGCACGGCGTCTTGGAGATGACATCCAAGCTGTAACACTTGATAAAGGTATGCACAGAGTTCCAGGTCGCTGCCGCACAAATGTCCTGAATAGCGACATTTCGCATGGCGGCAAAAGAAGCTGACACTCCCCTAGTGGAGTGACCCCTAACCGGGCCCGGCAGGGGTTTATTGTGATGCTCGTAGCAAACGAGACGCAATGGACTATCCATTTAGAGATAGTCTGCTTGGACACCGGTTGACCCAAGCGATGTGGTGCAAAAGCCACAAAGAGTTGCTCCGATTTACGGTACTGAACAGTTCTATTGAGGTAATACCTCAGGGACCTGTGGACATTCAATGTGTGGAGGAGAGCCTCCCGTCTATTGGAAGGGGAAGGAAAATAAACTGGAAGATCAACCGACTGGTTGAGGGTCAACTCCGAGACCACCTTGGGAAGAAACTTAGGATTAGTTCTGAGGGAAACTCCTTCCCTATGAAAAACCAAATAGGGCTCTTTACACATCAGAGCCTGAAGCTCGGAAACTCGTCGAGCGGAAGTAATAGCAACCAGAAAACAAACTTTCCAAGAAAGGTATCGCAGCTCACAACTTGCTGCGGGCTCAAAAGGAGGGGAGGTGAGTTTCTCCAACACAAAAAGGAGGTCCCAGGGTGGGACAGGGTCCCTAATGGGAGGTCTCATGTGTAGAATTCCCCTAAGGAAGGCGCGGGCTACATCTAACTGTGCCAATGCTCTCTCTCCCACGAGAGCATGATAGGCTGAAATCGCCCACATGTGCACCTTGATAGAGGAATAGCTCAGGCCTTTCTCGTACAAGAGGAGGAGATACTGCAAAGTGGAGTTCACAGAGCAGGTGACAGGATCCAAATGCTGTGGCACGGCTCGAGACAGAAACGCCCACTTCATAGCTGCAGTGGAGCGAGTAGAGGGCTTTCATGGATGCTAAGACCTCAGCCACTTCGGGAAACCCCGTGATCTGTTCCTAGCTACGCCTGGAGGAGCCAAGCATGAAGGTGCAGGGATCTGAGATCCGGGTTAACCAGAGACCCTGGTCCTGGGACAGCAGTTGAGGCAAATGGGCAGCGGGATTGGAGGTTCCTGGGACAACCGCTGCAGGAGTGGAACCAAATCTGTCGAGGCTAATTGGGGCCACAAGGATCATTCGTGCCCTCTGCCTGTGTTTGAGCAGAACCCTCTGAATGAGAGGAAGGGCAGAAAGGCATAAAAACCTCCCTGCCCAGCAAAGGATAGCAGCGTCTGGCCAAAAACACCAGGCGCGTGCTCTCGTGAAAACAAAACAGTGGCAGTTTGGCGTTGAAGTGGTGGACGCAAAGAGATCCAGCTCGGAAGGCCCCACCTTCCAAGAGCTGATCCGCTATGGATTGTAGCAATTCCCACTCGTGCACTCTGGCCCATGACCTGCTGACGTTGCCGGCCAGCTTGCTTAGGACGCCTGGAACGTGCATGGCAGACAGAAGAATGCCCCGTTCCAGTGCCCAGTACCAGACTCTCATCGCCTCCCGGCAAAGAGGATAGGAATGGGTGCCTCCTTGCTTGTTGATGTAAAAGACGACCGCCATGTTGTCCGTCTGAACTAGAAGAGAGCCGGGTACCAGGTCCTCCCGAAATGCCTGAAGAGCGTAGAGGACCGCTCGCATTTCCAGCACACTGATGTGGAGGGACCGTTCCTCGGGTGACCAAACCCCCTGCGTTTGATGAACACCCAGGTGAGCCCCCCAACCCAGGTCCGATGCGTCCATCGTTAGAGTCTGACCTGGAGGCTCTGGACGAAAGCTGACCCCTTTCTCTAGATTGCTGGGGTCTAACCACCAAAGTAATGTTCTCCTGACTGGCTCTGAGATCCTGACTAAAAGCGTCTAGGTCGTCATAGCATTGATCCCACTGCACCCTGAGCATCCATTGTGGGATTCTCATGTGGAGGCGGGCCAAAGGTGTTACTGGAATGGCCGCCGCCATATGCCCTAATAAGCTGAGGAAGTTCCGGGCCGGAACCCGAGGTGCTATGGAGATCCGTTCCGCCAAAGTTCGCAAGCGAATTCCCCTGTCCTGTGGGAGAAAGGCCATGCCCTGGACAGAGTCCAGGATCGCTCCTATGAAGGCGAGCTTTTGGCTGGGCTCTGGGGATGACTTTTTTAAGTTCAGGGTGATCCCCAGCTCCCGGAATAGAGTATAGGTGTCTTCTAGAGAGCGTAAGAGGCCATCCCTTGATGGGGCCGTGAGAAGCCAGTCGTCTAGGTAAAGGAATACATAATGCCCCAACCGCCTCAGAGCCGCAGCCACCACTGCTAGGCATTTGGTGAAGACTCGCAGAGCGGAAGAGAGGCCGAACGGGAGCACCCGAAACTGAAAATGCTCCCCCTGGAAGTGGAACCTCAAAAACTTCCTGTGGGGAGGAAAGACCCCGATATGCATGTACGCATCCTGCATGTCGAGAGAACAGAGCCAGTCCCCTTGGTAAAGCAGAGGGAGGAGACCTTGAAGAGTCACCATCCTGAACTTTTTGTACTCTATAAAGAGATTTAACGGACTGAGATCCAGAATGGGACGAAGGTCCCCCGTCTTTTTTGGGACCAGAAAAAAAAAAAATGGGAGTAGAACCCCTGACCCCGCAGATCCCAGGGGACTCTTGCTCTCTTTTGCAGTAGGGCCTGAATTTCTCCTTCCAAAAGTGGGATGCGAGAAGGAGGATAACAGGAGAGCTTTGGTGGAGTGTGTGGAGGAAACTCTGAACTCCAATGTGTGTCCTCTCCGAATAACATCCAAGACCCATTGATCTGCGGTAATAGAGCTCCACCCTTCGAGATGAAGGGAGAAGCGGCCCCCAACCGGCTCCCCCTGGACTTCTGACCAAGGGGGGCGTGAAGGAGTCATTGGGCAGAACCGGGTAGGGAGAGGCCTGAGGACTTGGCCCACGGGCGAAGGTCCACCAGACCGCTGGGTTTCCGGATCTTCGCGGAAGCCACCTCTCTGCCCTTGCTGAGATCCGTGGGCTGAAGCCTGACTGCCTGAGGACTTGCGAAAAAGCCGACGGCGATGGGGGCGTCGCTGGTCGCCAAGGTACACCTGGCAGACCAACCAGATCGACTTACCCAATTCTTGGAGACGGGAGATCAAGGCCTCCGTCTCCTGCCCAAACAAAACGGCATCCTGGAACGGCAAGTCCCGGATACCGGACTGCAGATCCTGGTGAAAGCCCGAAAGCCTCAACCAGGCATGGCGCTGAAGACATACCCCAGAGGCGGCCGCCCTGGCTGCCGTATCCGCAGTGTTATACGAAACTCTCAGAACATGAGAGCCTACATCTGAGCCCGACTGTAAAAGGGCCAGGAGCTCCATCTTCTTGTTGGAGTCTGGCATGGCCTGTGTCAGCTCAAGACCCCGTTCCCATAACGCATTCTGGTACTGTACCATATGCGTGAGGAAATTCAAGGAGCGAATGGAACAGGTGGAAGCAGTGTAAACTTTCTTGCCCACCTGATCCAGGTATCGGGACTCCAAGTCGGGAGGCTGGGAGCTGAGGTGCCTCGGCTGTCGAGATTTATCATGAGCAGCCGTGATCACAGTTGAATCGGCCTGAGGGTGTTCCGCTAAGAAGGGTTCAGCCCTCTGAGCCTTACAGAGCCTATCCGACTTTTTGGGAACTGCCGGGATGGAAGCCGGATGCATCCAGGTGGACTTAGTAAGATCCTGTAAGGTATCCACCAAAGGAGGAATGACCAAAGGCTTCGACTACTTCTGCCTCAGGTATTTAACCAATCTCCAGCGTTCCGGGTCCAGGTCTTCCGTGTCCCACTCATTGGAATCCTGGATATGCCTCATGACGTCCAGAAAAGTAGGATCGTCTGGAGGCGAGCGAGGCAGGTCTTTCTCTTCAGGGGAGCGCTTGAGGCTGACAGAAGATGAAGAGGATGAGGACAAAGAGGAGGAGCGACTATCCGACTTGGAATAGTCTGCTTCTACCCCATGACCATGCCTACGCTCACGTCGGTGACTAGGGGACCGACGACAGTCCGAAGACCGACTCCAGTCCCTGGACCGACGACGGAGCGATGACCGACGCCGGGAGCGGTCCCGTATAGTGCAAGAGGGGCTCCTGGATCGAGACCGGGACCGACGGTCACTGGAAACCTTACAGCGACGTCGGTGGTCCTCAGATCGAGAGCGGGAACGAGTCCTGGAAGAAGGCGAAGGACGGCGCTCCGGGGACCTCAGCGGTGAGGCCTCGCCCTCTGGCTGTAGTTCACCCGCAGGATCCAGTACCGGTGTCTGGGCCGGCGACGGGGAGGTTCGCTTGTGAACCTGCCCCACCAAAACAAGAAAAGCTGTTTAAGCTCATCCTGTGAGAAGATCTCAGCCACCCGCTGAGGGATAGGAGTCTCCGGAGCGGCGGGACGGAAAGGAGAGCTCTCCTGAGGGCCATGGGGGGAGGAGGAGGACTAGGGCGACGGGGACGTCGGCAGTACTAAGACCGACCCCGGGTCCTTAGCCCCTTCAACCGACGTCGGTGCAGGGACCAACGACGGGGTGACGCCAGGGGGCGCCGGAGAGTCCTTAACCTCCGGAGGCGTGCCTTTAGCAGGCAGCGCCGGTGCCGTGGTTGGTAGGGCCGAGGCAGGTACCCCCACGGACTTGGTGATGACCCTTAGCGGAGTCACCTTCGGCTTGGCCAGCTGCTCCCCCGACCTTAGCCTGAGAAGAACTCGGCGAATCTCCGGACCCCGAAGGACGGGCCTTTTTCGGAGAAGGCCGCGAGCGAGACCTGGACCGAGACGGACCGTGCCGGACCGACTCACGCCCTTACTATGCCTTTTCTTTCTTTCTTCTTTCCTCCGACGAGTGCAGGTCCATCTTTTTCCAAGAGGCAGGCCTTAGGGCCTTCAGGCGCGAGATGCGGTCCGCTGGTGAAAGCCTGGCAGTTCGCGCAATGAGCGTGTTGTGGTCAGGGCCGAGGCAGAAAACACACCGCCGGTGACCGTCTTTAGCGGGAATTTGCCGGCCGCACTCACACTTGTTAAGGTGTTCGGGGGACACGGAGGCCCGGGAAGACATCGAACCACACGGAGGAAAGAAGACTGACATCGGTACCAACGGCGAGAAACACCGAGGCGCAAACGCCAAAACGCGGGAAAACCCGAACCGAACGGCAGCGACACTGACGTCGGCCGAGGTAGGAGGAAAACGGACAAAACTGTCGAAAGAAACGGAAAAAACTTGATTGTAGAAACAATTTTCACGCTGAGAATCTTAGGCAGCAGTAGCTCACGTGCGGGTACGCGGAGGGAAAGAACTGAGGTGGAGCTGGGTCCGCCCCCTCTTGTACCCTGACCGACGGGGCGGGGCTGGCGTCGGGGGCGGTCCCCGCTGGTATTGCTGGCAGAAGTTTTCACCGTGTGGTCCTAGTGCCTGCGGCATAGTCCTAAATGTTATAGCCTGCTGCAAGAGCTCCCACTCGAAGTAAGATCAAAACTCCCTCTTTTCACTTGGAATTACTGACAACTGAACTTGCAACAAAATAATTTATTAAATAAAAATGTTGAGAGAAAAAAAGATTTTTGATTCTCATTTAAAACTTTTACATCAGTGACGTTAGGACCCAGTTGTTAAAGAAAAAATTAGTCACCACAGAATGTAGCTTCTTAAGGAATCCCTCACCATGTTTACACTTTATGCAGTCATCTTGGCAGAGAATGATACACTGGAGAATAGACCCTATGCAAGTTTTAGAATTTGGAAATTAGGTTCAAACTCGATCAGCACTCCACCCTGGCCATTGCTCAGAGCTGTTTATACGCCACGGTGGAGCAGTGGCCAGAGAAACTAGCTAAGAAGGCTACCAAAATTATTTTCAAAATTTTTTTATAGAAGTTAATTGCTCCAAACAAACTTAAAAGCACACTTGTGAAAATTTATCATGCAAACAATAACAAACTTACAACTGTAGTAACAATAGAAATGCTTGAGTAACCTGAATGAATCTATTTCAGGTTCTGGAAGGGAAAGCACAGTTAGGGAGAGTAAACATGACGGGATCCCTTAAGAAGAAACATTACTAGTGTCATTTTTTTCTATTGTTGTTCTAACCCCCGGAATCCCTCACTTAATGTTTACTCTTTCTGCAGACTCTGTAGCAGTACCGTGGGAGGCTGGGTCCAGAGCCTAGTTAGGAAAAAAGGTTCTGCAAAGCAGCAGTTTCAAAGCTGGCATCCCTTCTGGACTGTATATCCAAACAGTAGTGCTTTGTGAAGGTGTGTACTGTTTTCCAGGTAGCTGCTCTGCAAACATCCTAACAATGGGATGCCACATGAGGATGCCAGAGGCAGAGATACCTCATGTGGAGTGTGCCCTTAAGCCTCTTTGTGGCATTTTTCCAGCTTTTTCGTAGCAGAACTGAATGCAGGAGGTTGTCAAACGAGAGACAGATCTCATAGCTGGTTTGCCTTTGCCAAACTCACCATAGGTAACAAAAAGCTGGGTACTGTGGGACCAGACATCATCTATCCAGTCCATGTAGACAGTCAGGACTCACTTTAGGTCCAGGCTTTGCAACTTTTCCTCATCTGGACTGGAATGTTCTGGATAGAGTACAGGAAGGGTCACTTTACTGATTCTTCTGGAATTCAGATACCACCTTAAGCAGGAATTTTCTACTGGTTCTAAGAGCTACCTTATCCCTATGAGGGATTATGTAGTCTGGCTCTGTGCAGAGGGCTTGCAATTCATTTACCCTCCTAGGAGAGATCATATATGATTTTCAGTGTGACATACCTTACTTAGGTCAGTAGCTTCCATGGGCTCAAAGGGATCCTCCATAAGCTGGTCAAGGAATATGCTGAGGTCCCAAGGTGGGAGAGGATCCCTCACCAGCGGGTACAAGTGGCTCAGGCCTTTGAAAAAAAAAAAAGCTCTGAAAATGGGTTGAGAGGCTAGAGGCACTCCCTTGCCAGCAGATATGTATGCTGATAATGCAGCTAAGTGCATATTTAAAGCTGAAGGACGTAGACCTAACAACTGCAGGTGTATTAGGTATTCCAGAATTACAGGTAATTGTATTCTTCTGGAGAGACACCAGTAAGAAAACCTTTTTCATTTAGAGAAATATACTTTCTTGGTACCAGGTTTCCTTGAAACCTTAAGCAACATCAGGATTTCCTCTGCAAGACCCAATCCAAAAAATTCTAACTCCTCAAGAACCATGCCCTCAAGCGTAGTGTCCTGAAGTTTGGGAATGTTATTCTGCCATGGGACAAAGTCAACAGATTGTGACTGAGTGGCAGGCTGACTGGATTCTTGCTGAACAGGACCAGGAGCTTTGAATACCAGGCCTGTCTTGTCCAATCTGGAGCTATCAGGATCATTGTTACAGGTTCCCTCCAGAGTTTCATCAGAACTTTCCGTATAAACAAGAATAGTGGGAAAGCATACAGAAATTTCTCTGTCCAATCCAGTACCAGGGCGTCCTCTGGGATTGTCCCTCTGGCTGGTGGTCTGCAACAACACCACAAAACCAGTTCTAGAAGAAGCATATGGTTCATAGCCACACAATGGCAGTTCTTTAAGAAGTAATTCCCCAAAACATCTTTAGGCAAAGCTCCTCCCATCACCCAGGCTGTAGAGCCCTTGGCTCCACCCCCATGAGATCAGATCTTGCATGCTGGACTTGCCAGGGGAGGTCGGGTGGGTGGTATGAATGTGAACCATAGACCACTCCTAACAACTACAGGCGAGTAGCCTGTTTTTCTAGGGGCGTGGATATGGTTCACTTTTCCATATGATGGCAGACTTTCAGCAGTTCCCTGGGAGAAGTGGGCAAGGAACACACCCTTACTTGGCGAACAGAGACTGGAGAACAGAGGCCCCAAAAGCAGCATCCAAGCAAGGCTCAAGGTCGATGCTGCAATGGGGGATGAAAGTGTGTGCCAACTTCCAGGTGGGCAGACCTCCTGAACAGGGATGTCCCTGAAAGCAGCCACCGATGCAGTGGGCAAGTCTGGTGGAATGAGCCCTGAGCCCTACGGGAGGCTCCCTACCAGTCAACCTACAGCAGAGGTCCATGAAGAAGTGATCCACCTGCCAATCATCCTCTTAGCTGCCTGCCTGCCAGGCGCAGCTTCAGCAAAGGTAACAAAGAGCTGGTGAGCCTCACCCTGAACTCCAGCTGTACGCACTTCACATAGCAGGAGAGCCCCTGACACAGGTCCAAGGAATGGATCCTGCATTTGGCCTCCGAAGATAGGGTCTGTAATGTAAAACAGAGATTCATCACTTGGTTAAAGTGAAACTCTGACAATCTTCAGGAGGAGGCAAAGGACTACCTTTTACCTGTGGAATACCAGATAAGGAGGCTCCACTGAGAGCGCCTGGAGCTCACTAATCCTTCTGATTAACATGACGGCCACCAAGAAGGCAGATTTCCCACGACAGGTGCGACATCTCACACCTGTGCATAGGCTTGAAAGGCTTGCCCATGAGCACTGCCAGTACTGAAGCTGGTGGTGGCTCAGGCACCGGCAGGGAAAAGTGGTCATGGCGCTTAAAGAAGCAGCCGACCACCTTCACCTGCACCATCATCAGCATTACCAGCCCACACCCGCTATGCAGAGATGGATGCCAGGAGCACCTTAAGGGTCGTCAAGAGCAGTCCCAGAGGGGACAAGTGCCAGAGGTATTCAAAGATGCTAACCATAGGGCAGGCCAGGGGATCAATCTCCTGGCCCTTACACGAAATGGAAAACCGCTTCCATTTGATGGTGTAACACTGGCAAGACGACTTTGCGAGAAGCCTCCAAAACATAGAGAACATTCTCGGAAAATCCCAGAGGCTGGAACTCTAGCCACTCTAGAACCAGGCTGGGAGGTGAAGGGATTGAAGGCCCCAGTGCAGGATCTTCTCCAGTTGTCTGGTCAGCAGATCTAAGCAAAGAGGTGACCACTGTGGAGGTCTGCTGCTGAGGCTGAGGAGATCCGAATACCAGAACTGGCAAGGCCAGTCCAGAGCTTGGAGGATCATCCGTGCCTTGTCCCGCTGCACCTTGGCCACCATCTTGTGGAAGAGGGAGGAAAGGCATGCAGGAGGCCTGGGGTCCAGGGCCTTATGAAGGCATCCCCCACCATTGTCCATGACTGTGGGGTCAGGCACAGAACAGTCTCAGTTTTGTGATCTCCCAGGAGTCAAACAAGTCTACCAGAGGGGTGCCCCACAGGGAGAGTAGGTGGCTCATCATCTCCTGATGCAGGGACCACTCATGCAACATCTCACCCACCCAGCTGACAGCATCTGCCAGCCGACTCTGCTCTTGCAACATGAACCGCCAGGAGATCTATATCATGGTTGCGCAGGAGGGTCCAGGTGTCGAGGGCCTCCCAACACAACAGAATGGAGTGCATTCCGTCCTGCCTGTTCAGGAAGAACATGGTTGCGGTGTTGTCCATCTGGACTTGGACGACCTGACCAGAAGAGCAAATTCCATCAGAGCTAGCCACACTGCATGGAGCACCAGCAGGCTAATGTGGGGACGGGACTCCCTGGGAGACCAGAACCAATGAGCCCTCTGGTCTTCCAGGAGTGCTCCCCATCCCACCAGAGACGCATCTGTTTTGAGAGTAATGGTCGGTTCTGGAAGGACAAATGGGACTCCTTCCTCCAGATGTTCTGGGGTCATCCACCACTGGATGCCATCCCACACTGGTTAGGTCACTGGGACCAGCTGGTAAAGGTGTCCTAGGTACTGGGACCACTGGTGGCCCAACTTCAACTGCAGGTGCCTGTCAGGGTTGAATAAGGCCCTGTTCCATTTGTTACACAGAAAGAGTTAAATGCAAAGATCTGTTCTATCCTCTCCTTTCCTGTCTCTTGTCCGTCTGATTGCACCATCAGATTTCTTGTGAGACCTAGGAACTGATCACTGACAGCGATTCTCTGCCTCATACTATCCCTCTGCCTTCACTTGCCGTTTCCTTTTTTTTATTTCATTTTTATTAAGAGAGACATAACAGTATACAGCAGATAGTTGTACCCAACAATATTCAATCCAAATTTGATACAACAGGTTATTAAAAATAGTGCATATTATCAGGTATAACATTTGATTTTATCACACACCAATCACTCAAAGGTTCTCCAGGAGACCCCCATCGGTCCCCCAAAGCAGGCGGCCAAACCTCGGGTTATCCCTGTATGTATTATTAAGAGTTTGTGGGGACCCTGCCCATCCCCCCCCCCAGGTGACAGCCCCACTAGTTGAGAAGATGGAAGGGGCAAGAGCCCCATTCCTAAGGGAGGAAATAGCCTGAAACTCCCCTCACATCAAGGGACAAATTCCAGATCTACCAAGGAAAAATAAAGAATCCAACTCTGCCATTTCTTCCTGAAGGGGTCCTGTCTATTATGTAATTGAGCTGTAAGACACTCAAGCCTATAGATATCCAGAACTATTTAATGCCAGTCTGAGATTGTAGGGATCAGAGTGAACATCCACTTACAAATCATGGCTTTTTTTTTGCTACTAGGAAGAGTAGGAGTAGAGTTTGGGCCCACAGTGGTCTGTGGAGGGAGGTGGATGGGATGACCATCTCTGCAGTCAGTTCAATTGCCTCTCCAAGGCACTCCCCCAACTCCCATTGTAGGGTATACCAAAATGGCATTAATTTAGGACAGTGCCAGAAAATATGACCCAAATCTGCTAATGTGCAACTGCATTCTCTCCAGCAGTACCCATAGGAAGTTGGAAGATACTTTGCCAGGATCGCTGGAGAGCGGAAGTAGAGCAGGATTTCCAAGCAACTTCCCTCCAAACCCCAGAGGAGGTTATTTTAATTGCTTTCGATGTTGCTTCTCTCCAAAGTGGAAAGGGGATTTCTAACTCTAAGTCTTTATTCCAGGCTTCACTTACTGTTTGTCTTTTCCTCCTCCTTGCTTATCTGTGGTTATAAAAATATATGTGAATCTTTGTGTGAAACTGGAATCCCTTGGTTTGAAAATGTATACAGTTACATCGTTGAAATGATTGCAAAAAGCTGTTTGGAACTCAGGGGGTTAACCTTGAGATGCATTTTGAGCTCCATAAGCTAATCCTACCTAGTGGGCAGATCACAATCAGTGAGAATCAGGGACTCGCTTTCCTCCCCCCTTCCCATCCACACTGGGGTCTCACAAGGCTCAGTCCTTGGCCCAATTCTCTTCATTTTTCTAAATGACCTCCCCTCGGTCTGTTCATCTGCATCCATCCATATGTATGTGGATGACACCGTCCTGTATGTATCTGGTCCATCCTCCTCCATGGTTAAGTCCACCTTACAGCAGGACTTTGACAAAGGCCAGCAGTGGTTACGGTCCAACCAACTGTTTTTAAATTCCAAGAAGACAGTCTCCATGACCTTTGGCACAAGTCAGAGATTCAAGGCTCCCCTCCCCGTCCTCCTTCCACACACTTGACAGGTCAAAGTTGGAAGACACTACCTCCTTCAGGTACTCAGGGGTCCGGCCTGATTGACACCTCGACTTCTCTGGACACGTTACTGCTATTCACTAAAAACTACTACGTAAACTAGGTGCTCTCTACCGGAACTGTGAATGTATCCTCCTGCCGACCCACAGACAAATTCTACTGAAAATGATCCTTCCAATTTTCAACTACGGTGACGTAGTCTACAGGGCCGCCCAAAAAAGACCCTATCCAGACTGGACACACTCTTCCACTCCTGTCACTTTGCCCTCAACTGTCCACCGCGCACTCACCACTGCTCCTACCAATTCCTTGCTCTCCCCTCCCTCAAGGACCGTCGCTCACTTCACTGCCAAATTCTGGTTCAGTGTGTTACCCTCCTACCTACTGTCTTCACTCTCATCCCCCCCAACCCCTCTCTCAGGAGTCATGACGTTCACACTCTTGCCATCCTGCAAAGATCTTCATCAGTTGGTCAGGCATCCTTCTCCTACAGATTTCCCAAACTCTGGAACTCGCTCCCCGCAAACATTTGAAACGCTGCCTCGTCCCACACCCTTGCCTCTCTCGTGTGCTATTTCACTGCCTCCACATGCAACTGTCCCTAATCTCGCCTGGCTCCCCCATGTTGACCAATGACCTAATGTGGTCATGTCTACCACTTATCACTATCTACTAATTGTTGAATTTATGTGTACAAATCCTTGCTATTGCTATATCACTGGTTGAATTTATGTCTACATGTCCTTACTATTGCTGTATCACTGGTGTATTATTCATGTTTATCTACTGTTTACCTCATGTTACTGTATATTATTGCTGTACATAATGCAATGCTTAGCACTTACTGTAATCTTTTTTTGCTTTGTTATACCATGTTGTTCCTCATCCTCTGTACCCTTCCCTACTCCCTTCCCTCCCCAAGGACACATCTGGAAACGAGCAATATTTGCTCAGTATGTCTTCCTGGTGAAACTTTTAAATAATAAAATAAATAATTTACAGAGTTTTATACAGGAAATTAGTTCTGGGTCACCACATTCTATTTTGTTGCACCTGCAAAGAAACTGTCAGACTTCTGACACATTTTGAGAGAAACAGGATATCCCTTAACAAGGTCAGGATGCAGAAGTTAACTGTCACACAATGACTTCTTATAAAAAGAGCAGCAGTGTTTGTTAGAGACTGAAATTTAAAATTAAGAGATACCCTCAGACGAAGGACTGCCTTCCAGAAAAACTGTCCTATTATAAATGCTCCTGGTTTTCCTATGCTTCCTGACCTGAGTCAATGACAGTGCCACATCCACCAGCAAGCCTACTGGACCACGCTGGTGCAAGATGCCATGTACCCCAGCAGCTTCAGGAAGTGCCAAGCAGGGCGAAGCACCCAACCTGAAATGATCAGGCAAAGGAGGTGAGATCTGATGCCTGGTCCACAGAGATGCAGTTCTTGGCCTGTAGGGAGTCTTGCTCTGCCCTGATGAAATCACCAGCAAGAGGATCAGTTCAGACCTGGCCGGGTTGACCAAGAGGCCCAAGTCTCTGCAGGTCTGGAGGGCCATGTCGATGGATCACTCCACTGCCTCCTTGGCCAGCCCGGCTCACAGCCAGTCAGGTAAGGATAAGCCCAACGTCCTTGCGCCAAAGGAAGGCTGCCACCACTGCAATGTATTTGATGAAGACCCGGTCACGGAGGACAGGCCGAATAGCATGAACTGCAACTGATATAACAACTTCGTCCCAGTGGTGGTACCTCCAGTTCCGCCAAGGACGGACTGGGATCTGGAAGAACATGTCTCGGAGGTCCAGGGAGCAGAACCACATGCCCTGCTCTAAAGATGATATAATCTGCTCAACGTGAACATTGTGAAGCTGTGCTTCCTTAGAAACTGGTTTACATTAAGAAGATCCAGTATGGCGTGCCAGCCTCCCACCCCAAAAATCTATTTCGGGACCAGGAAGTACCTGGACACGTATCCCTGACTTACCCAGGCATCTGGGACACAGGTTATTGCTCCTCTTATGAGGAGCTGAGCACCATCCTCCCAGAGGGCAGCCAGCATGTCCAGCAACACTGAGGACTCCCCTGAAGAATGGAATCGGTAGGGCGGAAGGGTCTCGAAATTGAGACACAACCCTCTGCCAACCACCCCAAAAACTCACTTGTCCACAGACCAGTGAGGCCAGAAGTAGCAACCCCACCCCCCACCAGAAGCCAAGTCAGGAACTGGACAGGCGGGAGGCGAACATCCCCCAATTTGTCACTGGGCAGCTTTGGAGGGGACCCAGCCACTGAATCCAGAGGGGCACCGCTTCCCATACCCCCACCTTTTTTGGGTCAATGGCCAAAGAACTTGGCCTCGGGGCATCAGGTTTGAAACTGCCTCTGCAAGGGCTGTTGCTGCTGAGACTGCTGTGGCTGAAAAAGCTGAAACCGAAAGGCCGCATTCTTTGGTTTTTGACCCTTCTGGTCCTACTGGGACAAAGCCACAGAATCCAGGGTGGCATTAGACTCAATCTTCATGAGATGCCCATCCACCCCTTGGCAAGAGGTTGGTGCCCAAGAAGGGGACATTGGCCAATTTGTGCGGCATGTCCACCATGAGGGTGAAGATCCTCAGCCAGGCCCTGCGTTGCTTCGCAATGGCTACTGCCAAGGAATGGGGACGGCAGTCATCATTGTCCAAAGCAGTCTAGAGCTGGTGTTTAGTCAGTGCTTAATCTTGGTCTCATATGACCTTTACCACAAGCTGCTCGTCAGCAGACAGGTGAGGGAACACGCTGTTATCAAGCACTCCCAGCAGGGAATGACCGAAGTGAGCCATCATCAAGGTATCGCCTGGCAGAGACCAAGGGAGGACATGGCACAGACTTTCTTAGTCGCATGGTAAAGATTCTTTGACTTCTTGTTTGGGGGATTGGGGGGGGGAAGTGCTAGCTGTCCACATCCCCAATATTGCCAGATTTCCAACAAACGGAATCAGAGACCAGGGCCTCAGCTAAGCGATGGTCAGAAAATCTGGACAAGGAGCCAGTAGGGACTGCATATTTGCAGACCACACTGGCTGAGGGTTCCAGGCAGGAGGCTGGATCCTCCCAAAGCTCCAGAGCCAGTCCCAGAATGACCACAGCCATGGGAAAGGCAACCACTGGAATTCGTCCTAATCCAGGATGTCAGTGAAGGGGTACTCAGCCCTCTACTAAGCTGGCTCCAAAGGAATGTTTATGGACTCGGACATAAGTTGGAGGAGTGCCTCAAAGGACACATGCCCATTATCAGTAATCAGTTCCTCGCCCGACTCCTAATCAAACATATCTGTCCTTGGAAGACTGCATGGAGGGCTCAACGGAGTTGTCTGAGGACTCTTCAAAGATGGCCCACGGCCATTTACTGCCATGGACCATGCAGGAATCATCAGAGCAGGTAATTTTCACCGATAAGCATCCTGGCAAGCTGGTGCCTGGAAGGGAGTCCTCGGTAGGAGCCCCCTACACAGGCTGCTGTTGAGGCAGTTGCAGCAACAACAGTGGAGAGAAGAGTGTTGGGGATAATTGTCTCAGGTGAACCAGCATGGGTTTGACTAGCACCAGCCAGTTGACCTCAGGGATCAGAGAAAGAGCCTTAGCTGACCCTGCCAAGGCTCACTGCTGCCAGAGGAGCTAATCACAGCATCGCTGGCGATGCCTCCCGGTTGCGTGGGATTGAGACCTCTAGGAGCCCCTTGACTTTGACCTGTACCTCAACCATCGACCCACGGACCAATGTTTACAAGATGCAACTGGGGTTGTGGTGTAAATCACTGGCACAGCGTCAGCTGTACGACCACTAGTGGAGAAGGATCTCTAACAGGGACGGCCGAGGATACTGACCACTCCATGTCCTCCTGAGTGAGGACCAGGATGATCGGGGTCTTGGATATCAACTTTTCCTTGACCCTCTCCATCACCGAGTGAAAGGAGCCGAGAAAAACCTCAACCACCTGATCTACTTATGTCTGGAATTCGGCAGAGCCCGACAGGGATACTGTGGAGCACCGCCCCTTGACCAAAAGGACTCTCTGGCAGCTTGAGAACTTGAAACAGTTGAGCAGCCAGGTTGAGATGGGGTGACCTCTCCCAATCCCACAACTGACAGCAGTGTTTCTTACTCTTGTGCTTCCTACCATGGTGGGTAGGGCTCTCCCTAAAGGTCTAGAGCACCCTACACATATCACAGAACTTCCCTGTGAACAAAGCACTGATGCTGGCCCCAGCCGCGAGAAGCATTCAAGCCAAGGTGCATGCCGCAGCCTTGGCCGCACCCTCTTCCCCTATTTGCATCACGGACCCCATCGCAGCTGAGGCCACCTTGCGGACACTCTTGGCCCGCAAATTCAGATCTTGATCAGCCAGATGACTAGGAAGGCAAGCCTTCCTATCTTCGAGCGAGGGTGGGAGCATCGTCTGGCAGAGGTTGCAACCAGCAACATCGTGCATCACTCCCAGGCAGTACAGGCACGACACGCGTGGGTCCATCCGCAATTTCTGCCAGCATGTGACACTGTTTGAAGCCAGGCGTGGGCTCCTCTTCCTCGTGTTTCATGTTTCCAATCGGAGGTCGAGAGCAGGACTAAGGAATATACAAATTGTTTTCGAAAGTAGAAAAAGTCACTACGCATGCCAATGGCACACATACTAAGCCCTACAACGCACAGAGCTGCGAAGGAGGAGACCAAAGTCTTCCAACGGAAAGGAAGATCCAACATCACAGGGTAGAGCAGAAGGATATTTTTATTTTTACTTATTTAGTTTTTGTTGACCGGGTAAGTGCACTAGACAAATCCTGCCTATTTTCAGGCACACTGGGGTGGTGGGAAGAGCTTTGCTAAAGGTGTTCCAGTGAACCAGCTCTTAAGGAAGAAATGGAAATTACGTACCTACCGTAATTCTGATCTTTCTGTGTATCTTCACCATTAATCACCTTTGGGTACTTGGCCGGAGGTCATGACCCCGCAGGAGCCTTTTTTTTTTGGATGGGCAGAGTCGATGCACCATCGGCGCCCCCTCGAGGCTGACGCACTGCGTGGTGCTAGCGGGTTGGCGTTGGGTGTTGTTGACTCCCCTCCACCAGTTCTGAATCACCGTGGGGAGAAAAGGGTTGGGAGGGTGGGACAAAGGAAGTCAAAGGACAGACAAAGAAAAGATATATAAACTAAAAGGAGAAATAAATGACTGAGGACAGAACAAGCTTGAAAGACTAAGGGAATTGGGTAGGGGCCCCAATCTCTGGAAGTAGAAAGGAGGGAGGGAGGGTGAGTTAAGGATGTTTAGAAATAGGGATAAGAGTGAGAGGGGAAAATAGGAAAAACATACCCCGGAACCTTGACCTGTCTCCAGATTGTATAGGAACTGCGAAGGAGTAGCCAAAAAGCTAACTGCTAGAATTCAAGGCACAGAATCACTGGCAATAACTCCAACAAAGCAGAATCGGCTATTCTGAAAGAAAGACAGGATACAGAGATATGTCTCCCCACAAAGGAAATTTTAGTGCAAGAAATCTAGTTTCTTAAATGAAATGAGGTTATGTCCAAAGGACAAGGAAATGTAAGGATTGACAGGGAGAAGGAAAGAAAAGAGGGCAACTGCCAACTCCCACCCCACGGGGGTGGAGCCGAAGTACTGAAGATGGAGTGCCCCCCTATCCTGACCACTCTGACCCTTAAGAAAACTATCCCCCATGTGCCCACTTTACCTCACTCCTGACTAACAGAAAGGAGGGGGGCGGCGAGGAATGGGCACAGAGAGGGAGGGGGACCCAGAGACTGAGGCCTCAGGGGGATGGAGGCGGGATTGTGATGAATGGTGAAGACACACAGAAAGATCAGAATTATGGTAGGTCACGTAATTTCCATATCTTATCTGTGTCAATCTTCATCATTCATCACCCTTGCAAGTGTAGGCGCCCTCGAAGGGGTTTTAACCTAAGGGACTGAGCCCTTAGCTCTCAGTGGGTGACACACTAAGAGGGAACCCTTCACAGGCCTGAGAGGCCCGAGAGGGGAGAGTGAGACAGGGCACCCCCAGAGGTAGGAAGTTGCCCACCAGGACGCAGTCTCACCTACAGGAGAAAGATAGGTTCTCTGGTGAGCAGAATTAATCACCCTACGCTGGGCCAAGGATGACAACCGGGAGAGACGCAGCCATGCCGTCCGCCTAGTGCAGATCGCTGTCCCTACGACCCTGGTAGCTACCTCACTGGTGTCATACGATGCCCTTGCTTGGTTCCTTGCTAGCTCCAGGCCACGTGCAGAGAGTGCAATAGCTTGTCTGGTTTCCTCAGTGTCAGGCATCGAAGCTAGGAGTTGACCTAGCCTGGACCACAAGAACCTGTC
The DNA here is from genome assembly GCA_016271365.2 of Neoceratodus forsteri. NCBI lineage: Eukaryota > Metazoa > Chordata > Ceratodontiformes > Ceratodontidae > Neoceratodus > Neoceratodus forsteri. The sequence goes on along the minus strand of JADMNL010000031.1, from coordinate 152,256,245 downwards.
ATAGGATGCATAATGGGCCTGATGTGCTGCAATAGAAAGCAGCAACCGTGCCGAGTAGAATGTCCTCCTCCCCCAGAAGTCAAAATCCAAGGAATCTTGATCTGGGGGCCGGTCACGGTGCAGGGCACGAAGCCCATCGGGAGTAGCCAACTGCGTCAATCCTGAGCTAGGATGAGGCATGGAACCTGGAGACTCGGGGCGCACAATACCGCTGGCAGAGATCCCTAGGGGCTGGGACTCCAAAAAAGGGTCTGCCAGGAACACAACGCCACCTCCCGAAAGGGAGCAGGAAAGGGGGGCACCACAAGGGTGTCCGCACTGAAATCGCCTAGGAAGGCGTGCATCGAGTGCTCTGGATTGTGTTGAGTGGGAGGGGTGATGTGCAGGTCCCCCAACATCTTCACAAGGAATCGCTGACACACTGCGAGATCAGCAGCTAGAGAGATGTGGACAGATGGCTCCTCTCCCCCATAAGAGGTGGATGAGGAGTTAGAGGACCTCAAGAGTTCAGAAGCTGGCTGCTCAGGGGGAGGTTGAAAAACCTGTCCATCCATAGCGCTAACATAAGAGGGAAATTGAGCAGCCACTGCTCTAAACTGCTCCCAGGAGAGAGGACCGCTAAGACCAAGAATACCTGGGAGCGCAGGAGAATGCGGCAGAGGAGTGGGGACAGGGCCAACAGGAATCGGCTGACCTCCGCCTGGGCTAAGGAGCACACCAGGAGCCCTAAGGTAAGAAGAAGCTCCAGAAAACTCCACAGCCGACAGCTGATCAACCAAACTGGAACTGCCTAGGCTGTGCCCTGAAGAATCCCCCGTGAGGTAACTGGGGCCATGAAAGTCCAAAAGGATGGTCCCCTACCTCCAAAGAACGGGGCCCCTCTCGAGGAAACTGAAAGGGAAAGGCGGAAATCCGCACTACAGCTTCTCCCAGAGCCAGGTGGGCCCCAGAAAAAGGCCACCGCATGGACCCCATACCCCTCACCATCCGAGAGTGCCCTCCTCCTCAAGAGAGCCAGCCTAGGCAGCTGGCAGCCCTGGTCGGCCCATGAAAGAGCTATCCAGGGAGCAGCACCCTCCCCTCCCGTGGGTGCTCCAACTGGCCCCAAAGATGGGCGATCCAGACATAACACATGAAGGGGTACCACTACTGAGGGGTCAGAGAACCCTCCAAGACCAGGCTGCAAAGCAATGGTGGCCTGCATCACTGTCTGCTGGTCAGCACCCCTGACCCTGGCCCCGGGAGGTATTGTCTGCTCCTCAGAGGGGGGCTTACCCCGGCTTGTTGAGGACACTACCGAGGAGTCCACGTGAGCAGCCAACTCCAAAGCGTCAGACTGCCTGTCTGACTCAGTCTCTGATTCCTCCTCCGAAGAGGTGGAGATCGAAGTTCTATGCCAAACAGTGCATGGACACCTGCTACCATCCCAACTGAAAAGGGCACAGAACGAAAGACTGCACCAGAGTCGGTGCAGACATCCTCGGCTGCACCACAAATGGTGCCAGAAGACACAGCTCCAACGATGGTAGCCGCCTCACGGTGCCACAAGCGGCATCGAGATCAGAGACAGTGCCAACAGCTCCGACCGTGCTCTTGGCGCAGAGGTCAGAACCCCCCACGGCACCAACCTGTCCTACGGCACCATGAGTGGCACTGAGGACAGAGACTGCTCCGACAATGGCCCCAACCGTGCTCACGGCGCTAAGCTCCAAAACCCCCACAGCGCCATGCCTTCATTGAAGCCGCGGCTCCAGAGCTGAACGCGGCGGTGGACGGCGCCAGGGTGAGAGACAGTCAAGGATGGCACTGTAGAGCATCCCAGGGTCCCGCTGGCTCCATCGGCACCGCGAATGGCACAGACAGCAGCAACGGCACCAAGAGACAGACCAGCGTCAACGACAGTGCTATCAGGGCCGACGGCGCCACGAATGGTGCCAACAGATGGCATAGAGGACGGCGCCAACCAAGGCCTTCTGTGCCGAGGGTACAACACCGGGGGAGCCTTCGGCCTCAAACAGGCGTATCCATGGCAGTGCTTCCCGCCTGTCCACTGGGGGGGGGGGGGAGAGACGACAGACTGGGCCTCCTGCACGGCGGAAGGGGCCTCTACCATGGCTAGGCTACAAGAGGCAGAAGCCCCCTCCTCCTCGGTCCGTATAGAACCGGGAGGGGACCTGGAGGAAAGGCCGAGCGAACACTGCTTTGCCCGAGTGCGCATCCGTCCCCTGAAAGTCAGCGGAGCTCGTCCAACTTTCCAAGTGCGTTGTTCGATGACACGATGGTCCATGGAGAAGCAGGCACCGCACTAATCCATGTCGTGAAGCAGGCCAAGACACGCAAGGCAACGGTCATGCTGGTCGGTGACTGAGTACTTTCGGCCGCATGGGCACGAACGCATGAGGGGTTGTCCCATCTTAGAAGTTTTCTTGCCCTCCGACTGAGACATGACCTATGGGAAAAAGAACACCAAAACAAGACCAGATGTCACAAAATAAAATAAGGAACAGTCTTATCAGGCGACGTCAAGTGGAGCGAACAGAACCGGCAGGATAATTTCGGAGTCGACGGACTGCGACACAGAGTCGAACTGCGACACTTGAAGGCTTCAAAAACAGAAGTAGGCCTTTAGAAATCTTCCTTTCAGCTACCCATGAGGTGACGTCGACGGTGGGAGATGAATTGGCAGGAGGGCGGAGTCAGCAACACCCAACAAGCGAGCGCCACGCAGTGCGTCGGCCTAGAGGGTGGCGACGATGGTACGCAGACTCCGCCTATCCAAAAAAAAAAGCCCCTGCAGGGTCATGACCTCCGGCCAATTAGCCAATGGTGAAGACTGACACAGATATGATCTGCCATTGCGTGGATATGTGAACCATACCCATGCCCCTATGACTGTGGGAGCTTATAGCTTTCCACAGAGGCGAACAGGTCTATACTAGGAGTACCCCACCTTCTTAACACTGTGGTCAGAACCTGCTGGTTTAAGGCACATTCATAATTTCCTTGGCTTATCTGCTTAAGGACTCTGCCAGGACACTGACTTTGCCTAGCAGATGCACTGCAAGAAAAAATTACTCACCTTAGTAATTATGTTTCTTCTAGTGGAGTCTTGCTGTATTCTGACAATTGCAGTTAGCCCCAGCCTTTAAACTGCCCCAGAGACAAAGGGTTAACTTTTCTATACATGGCATACAATGTTCATTTCGAGCTCGGTTGAAGCCTCTGCCTGTTATTCGAACTGCAACCGTCAGATCTTTACGAGCAAAACTTACTAGGTGTTCTGTGTGGAAACTGTAACATTTTTAACTAGTCAACTGGCAGAAAAATAATGTTTTGGGTCCTCAAAGGAAGACTCAAGTCAGGAAACCCAAACACAAAAACCAATCAAATGAAATAACATTCCACCAAAGAAAAAAGAGGGTGTAAAAGGGGGGCACCTCTAGGGTGCTAACACTGCGCCTGCCCACCCACATCCCAAAAATCTAGGTTCTGAGAGGGGAGGCGGAGGGGGGGAGGTCAGAATACAGCAAGACTCCACTAGAAGAAACATAATTACTAAGGTCAGTAATTTTTTCTTCAAACAACATGAAGTCTTGCTGTATTCTGACAATTGCAGACTACCAAGCAGTACCTCCATGTAGGAGGGACAGAACCTACTTTGGAAATAGGCTCTGAAGTACTGCTGTGCCAAACCGAGCATCACTTCTAGCCTGGATATCCAGAGAGTAATGCTTGGTAAAAGTATGGACTGTTTTCCAGGTGGCTGCTTGACAAATTTCTAAGAGAGGGATATCCCTGGCAGCAGCCAGGGAGGCAGCTGTACCTCTTGTGGAATGAGCCCTCAGGCATGAGGGTGGAGTTTTACCCAGTTTTTCATAGCAAAACTGTATACAAGAAACAGTCCACCTGGCAACAGATTTCTTGGTGGCAGGTTTGCTCTTCCCAACTTCTCCATAAGTGAGGAAAAACTGGAGGGAGTCAACCCTGTGACCCCTGGTATGCTCTATGTCGTAGCTAAGGGCTCTTTTAACATCCAAACTGTGTAGCCTCCTCTCTCCTGAAAAAGAATGATCAGTGAAGAAAACAGGGAGAGAAACAGACTGATTGAGGTGGAAATCTGAAACCACTTTAGGCAAGAACTTTCTGTTAGTTCTAAGGACCACTTTATCTCTGTGAAAAGAGATTCCACTGACAGGGCTTGCAATTCACTGATACGTCTAGCAGAAATAATGGCTACCAAAAACACAGTTTTCCAAGTCAAGCACTTAAGCTCTGCTGAGGACAAAGGCTCAAAAGGGGGTTGCATAAGCTGAGCAATGCAAACATTAAGATCCCAAGCAGGAGCAGGATCCCTAAAGGGGGGATTGGTGTGAAGCAATCCCTTGAAAAACTTACAGAATACAGGATGGGATGACAAGAGAGGAAGACTTGCCTACTGACAGGAAAGCAGAAACAGCTGCCAAGTGTACCTTGAGAGTAGCTGGTCTGAGACCTAGGCCATTGAGATGGACCATATAATTCAGAACCGTAGGCAATTCAGCAGAGTCTGGAGAAATATTCTTCTTAGAACACCAAATGCTGCATCTTTTCCATCTGGAGTTGTAAGTCTTTCTGGTGGAAGGCTTTCGAGAAGCCTTAAGGATATCCAGAACCCCTTGGGAAAGATGCAGATCTGCAAACTAACTCTTCAAAAGCCAAGCCTTGAGATTGAGAGACTGAAGATTGGGATACCAAATCCTCCCCTGAGAGGATGTTAACAGGTTGTAATTCCTGGGAAGAGACAGGGGAAAATGGACTGACAGGGACAGCAACAAGGGATACCACGACTGGCTGGCCCAGTCTGGAGCAATCAGAATGACTTTGCATGGTTGTAACCTTATCTGTACTAGCACTTTGAACAGGAGAGGGAAGGGGGGAAAAGCATACAGAAATTTCCCTTCCCAGTTCAGAATCAGAGCATCCAGGGGGACTGAGCCCAAGACTGGGGGTCTGCAACAAAAAAGAGGAAGTTGGTGATTTTCTGGGGCTGCAAAAAGATCCATCTCTGGAGTGCCCTATCTTGAGAAAAATCACCTTCAACACCAGAGGATATAGGGCCCATTCGTGATGGCCCTGGGATATTCTGCTCAGTGCATCTGATAGAACGTTGTCCTTTCCTGGAAGGTGAACTGCTATCAGAGAGGTTTGCAGGGAATAAGCCCGAGACCACAACTTCATTGCTTCTGTGCACAAGGCCGTAGACAGAGTGCCTCCTTGCTTGTTGATGTACCACATGGTGGTGGTGTTGTCTGTTCTGACCTGAACCACCTTGTTCTGTACTGATCTGGAAAAAAGCTTGCAGTGCCAGAAACACTGTCCTGAGTTCCAAGAGACTGATCTGTAGAAGAGATTCCTGAGGCGGCCACAGTCCCTGGGTGGTAAGTTCCCCCAAATGAGCTCCCCAGCACAGCAGGGAAGCATCTGTGGCGAGGACCACTGAATGAGACTGAGTGGCAAATGGAACCCCTGCCTCAAATTGTCCTGATCCTGCCACCACTGCAGGGCTTGGATCAGAGTTTGAGTCACTGGAATTAGTTTGGTAAGGGAATTCCTTCTTTGGGACCAAAAAGCTCTTAAGTGGAACTGAATGTCCCTCATTTGGAATCTTGCGCCTTGGACCACTGCTGTAGAAGCTGCCATGTGGCCCAATAGCTGAAGGAAGTGCCTTGCTGGTCGAGACACCTGAAGGCTGAATGAAGAGGCTAGCTCCATGAGAGCCCTTGCCCTGTCCAGGGGAAGGAAGGCTCTTGCTTTTACCGTATCCAACTCTGCCCCTATGAAGGTGAGGAGCTGCACTGGTTTGAGAACTGACTTTGGTAGGCTGAGAAGAAATCCTAAAGAAGTGAGCACTTGCTGGGTCACTTGCAGGTGTGACTTGACTTGGTCTGGGGACTGGCCCACTATGAGCCAGTCATCCAAATATAGAAAACTGGAAATCTTTTGTCTTCTCAGGAAGGTAACAACTACTGCCAGGCACTTTGTGAAGACCCTTGGGGGCTGATGTTAGGCCAAAGGGCCCTGCTCTGAATTGATAGTGGCCTGAGGGCAACTTGAACCTGAGGTACTTTCTGTGAGAGCACCTGATGGGAATGTGAAAGTAGGCATCTTTGAGGTCCAGGGAGGCTAGCCAGTCCCCTGGCCTTAGAGAGGGAAGGATAATTCCCAGAGTTACCATCTTGAACTTTGGTTTTAAAATATGTTTGTTCAGGTATCTTAGGTCCAGGATGGGTCGCCACTCCTCTCTTTTGGGGGGTTAGGCAGTACCTGGAGTACAATCCTTTGCCCCTGTGTAGGGTATGCACTCTCTATAGCTCTTAGAGCTAGAAGAGAAGAAACCTCTGCCTCTAGGAAAGGGTTTCTGAGAGATTTGCAGGTGGAAAAGATCTGGCTCTCATCTTTGGAAATTTTTTTGAAGCTGAGAACCAGTCCCTAGCTTACTACTTCCAGGACCCACTTGTCTGATGTAACACACATCCAGTCCTGGACAAAGTAAGCCAGCCTGCCCTCTACTGGGACAGGAGATCCGACCTGGGCAGACCCATCAGGGTGTCTGCTTGGCAGGGGCTTTAGGATGAGGGGTGGATGAAGGCCGGCTCATCCCCCTTCTGCCTCTCCCTCTAAAGAACCCCCTCTGTGAAAAGGAAGAAGAGGCCTGTGCTTGGTAAAAAGGCCTTTGGAAAGGCCTGCCCCTACCCCTGGACTGCTGCCTTTGGGGAGTTGCGTGCCTTTCCTTGGCCTGAGCACTCCTTAAGTGGTCCTGTATTCATCCATCTTCTTAATGTAATTCTCTGTCTGCTCCCCAAACAGAGAATTACCCACTACAGGAAAATCCATGGCCTTAGCCTGGGTATCCTGTGAGAGGCTAGTACATCTGATCCAAGCCATTCTCCGAAGAGCCACAGATGTAGCCATGACTCTTAATGATGCATCATTGGAGTCTACAGCAGTATGAAACTGAACTTTCGATGCCTCAATCCCATCTGCAGCCACCTCCTCCAGCTCCTTGGCAAGATGGGGGGAAGCCTGTTTAGCCAATGCCAGTACAGTGTCCCACCTGGACTTCAGGTATCTAGCTGTGTAGGCCATTTGGTTAGCCTGCCTGAGTCCCAAAGATGCTGCCATGTACTGCTTCTTTGCCATGGCATCAATCTTCCTAGAGTCCTTGTCTGGGGGGGTGTGATGCCAAGGGAATGCTTGCCTTATCACAGGCAGCAGCCTGTACAACCGCAACATGGCTGCACTGCTGATAAAGGAACTCCGTATCTGAGCCTGAAAGAGTACATCTCTTGTCCATTCTTCTGTCCACAGGAGGTATGGAATTGGGAGACTAAGAATTTTTTGTGTCTGTTTCCCAAAAGATTTGTGGAGGGGAATGGACAGTCTCCTCGATTCTGGGATGTCCATCATCTCAACATAGTCAGGCTCTTCCTGATCCTCCACTGCCTCCTCCACAGGAAGCTGGAGGGTATCAGCCACCTTTCTGTAAAACAAGAAGTGTGAAGGGGACTCAAAGCCTAGGAGGAGAAACACCTTAAAGTCTGCCTGGGGAGATGTCCGGGTCAACAGGCAAATCCAGACTTTCACCATAATCATCTTCCAACTCTCCTTCCTCCTCAAACTCCTGTTCATAAAATTCTTCCAGGGTATAATCCGGAACCAGGGGAACCGACCGACCTGAGCCCCTGCCAAAAAGTGCCGGATCAGTCAGAACCAATCAAAGCAATTCCACAATACGAATCGCTTTGGCTATTTCATCGGCGGTCGGAGTAGGAGATTCTGGATCTGAACCAGTCGACTTGTCTTGTCTTTCTTTTTGTCGGAACCGATTCCTCGGAATCGGCCCTCCTTTTGCGCAAAAAAGCATCGCCCTGGTCAGAGGGCACTCCTGGTTTGGTCAGAACCGAACCTGGCAGGCCATCCGGATCAGCGGACTTCTCTGCCTCCCTTTCCCTCAGTCTACCTAATCTCTTTTCCAGGGTAGATTTGGGAAAATTTTAGCAAATTTGGCAGTCTGAATTGAGGTGGTCAAACCCCAGACAATAAACACAGGTGGTGTGGGGATCGGCCTTAGCAAAGACGTCCCCACACACACTGCAGTGTTGAAACCCAGTGGGCCCAGTTTTTTTCTTGGGTTTCTCAGACATGGCCAGCCTAACCAAACTTACCCTTTTTTCGGCAACCGCGAGGCAAGACTCCCCTATCGGTTCCTGACCGTGTCACAGGTCTTGGAAAAAAACATACTAATACCCATTTTTTTTTTTTTTTTAGAACTGATACGGACCGGTAACCACAAAGTAAAGTACAAATTTTACCTCAAAATGATCGGTTCAGCCGAACCGATCCACACTTTTACAAGTTCCACACAGAAAACAGAACAAAATCTATCTAGTACTCACGGTACCACACACACAGAGACTTGAACCGACTATGCAGAAACAAAAATTTCGGTAGAAAAAAACGACACTTCAACCGACTTTGAACCGAGCTGCAGGAGAAATCTCCGGGGCAACTGTTCAGTGAGGCGGAGTAAAGAATCTGACAGTTACAGTTCAAATAACAGGCAGAGGCTTCAACCAAGCTCGAGAAGAACATTCTATGCCATGCATAGAAAAGTTAACCCTTTGTCTCCGGGGCAGTTTAAAGGCTGGGGCTAACTGCAATTGTCCGAATACAGCAAGACATCATGTTGTTTGAAATATGTTTGCTTGCAAGAAATATGCCAGGTCCCAGATCCTTACTGCCTCTGTAGACAGTGTTGAGGATCTTGCTCCTCCCCACTTGTTTATGCAGTATATTGTCATGGCGGTGTTATGTAGTACATTGCCATGGTGGTGGTGTCTGTCCTGATTTGGACAAACTGATCCTGTAGTTGGGAGGAGAAAAACTGCATCATTAGCAACACTGCTCTGAGCTCCAGTAGGCTGATGTGTTCCAGTAACTCCTGCAAGCTCCATGTGCAATTCACTGTGAGATCCTGTGGGAGGGCACTCCATTCCAGGAGTGAGGCATCTACTTGTTGGCGACTGCTTAAGGAAGGGAATTCCCTCTCTGAGGTTGCTTTCGTCCTTCCACCACTCTAATGATTCCACTAGTGCTTTTGTCACCAGCACAAGCTTTTAAAGTGGATTCCATCTTTGAGACCAGTTGCCTCTTAAGTGGTACTGGGTACCTCGCATATGGAACCTGGCCCATGGAACCACACCTGTGGATGCAGCTGTGTGTCCTGGTAATTGCAAGAAGTCCCCTGCAGGCCTTGGCAGACCTATTATGAAAGACTCTGCTGTTACTATTAAAGCTATAACACTGGCTTGCAGGAGGAAAGTTTTTCCTTGCGGGGTGTTTAGCTGTGCTCTTATAAAGTCCACTACTTGACCAGGTTCTAGCAGGGCCTTTTGCAAATGTATCAAGAATCCAATGTACTTTTTACCAAATGAACTGAGCACTCTGCCTCTTGTTCCATTTTCCCTGAGACTAGGAAGTCATCCAGGTAGAGGAAAAGCACCACACCTTGTTTTCTCAAATGTGCTGCTACCACAGCCAAGTACTTTGTGAAAACAGAACTGAGGTAAGACCAAATGGGAGAGCTGTCAACTGGTACTGACCGCTCCCTAGCTTGAATCTGCATATCTTGTGTGGGATGGCCTGACAGGACATATGAAAACAGGCCTCTTTCAGACCCAGGGATCCCAGCCAATGACATGTTGGTGTAACCCCCCCCTACAAATGGAAGTTCCTAAAAAGCCTCCATAGAGCTTGCCTAGGTGTTCCCCTGCCTGCTAACATTCAGCGATTAAGCCGTTAAGACTGGCACTCTGAGTGCTGATAGAGCCTCCTCATACTGTCTCCAAGAGCCGTCTGCTTGCAGACATGATTACTGTTCCAGGGGGGATGGTGTTTCTCTGCTCGAATCCCGCCTGAACTGCGGGGAAATCGCTCCGTTTCTGCAGTCGCTAAGAGCACAAAGGGAGCCTAAATGAAAGATATAACTATTTGCCTGAAACCAGTTAGAGTGTTAGTAAAAATGCAGTTTGTCTAACCTGCCTTTCTTGCAGCTGGGACTCTGTGTGTGTTGCCTATCCATTTTGGATCTGAACTGCCGAATGGGTCCAATCAGTGTGGGGAGACCTTTAAAATGGAGTCTGTCTGGACCAACCAGAATTCGGACTCTCCTGGGAGCCGGCTTACAATAAGGAGGTATAGCTAGCAATTCTGAGAAGTGAAGTTCTGGACCTTGGCGCCTATTTGCACCAACGGAGAGAGTTTCTGAGTGATTGACAGCTGAGTCCACCAACTGGACCGGGTGGCGCCCAAAGAGAATGCTCTGCCTTGCGACTGGGGAGTCAGATCCGTTGTGACTGCGAGGAGAGAAGGAGCTCTGTGCTTCTGCGTTGTGTAGTTTCGCGCGAGAGGCCTAAAGTCAGGCCATTGCCAACTCAAATCTGACTGAATCTGAGTGTACCAAAGGGAAGGAAGGCTATAAGAGTGGAAACCAGACTCACCCTGTAGAAGACTGGAGAAACTGCTGAATCGCCCTCGGTCTGTCAGGAATTGAAGCTGCCGTGTGAACTCACTGGTATTTGCAGTAAGTGCGTTGGGACCTGAAAGCAGCTGCCTGGTATAGTAATTTCCTTTATATATAATCGTGTTGAATGCTCGTGACTAACAGCTATTCCGGTTCTCTTGTCACCGCGCAGTGTAAGCGGAATGTGTTCGGACTGAATCCGTCTGCTGATCAAGGCAGTGTGGCCTGAGCGGTAGAATCTCCTCTACCTACTTGTGTGTCTGGCAATTCAGAACCACCATCTGCACCAGGTTTCATTAGCGTGGGGTAGCGTGATTACAAATCAGGGCATCCCCTGCGACCTGTTAATCACCAGTGTTTCATCTGATTTTCTTCCTTTCTTTCATTTTCTCAAGGACTGAGCCATCTGGCTCCGGATTACAATTGGGCATTGTGCATATCTCTTACAGGGCCCTTTCCACCTGCACCTGCCGGGCAACGGACCTGGCTAGCCCCTCAATCTGGGTACCCAGAGTGTGACTTTTATGACTTTGTATGAGTGCACAGTATTGCGATTTATTTCTGCCAAATCAGCTTGATCCCCCTTCCTGTGTTTCACTCCCCTAAATAAACCAGACTGGTTGTTACTGACTTTAACCCGTTTAAAGTGTCAGTACCTACATAGTAGGCACTGCATTATTTTGTGTAAACTGACCACCTTATTTCACAGGGGGTCCTCTGAGAGGAACTGCAGAATCGGTCTCGAGGGTAAGTAGTACCTTATGATTCGATATGGTGTACATGTGGGGTATTGGTATTGCCATCCTTGTATATCATTAGAGGGAACAAAAGGGGGCCTCAGTGTCCCAGAGGGCTGTGACCAAACTCGACCAACCAGTACAAACCCTGACCTCTGGGTGGAGGCACCCATCATAGAACCTAGGCCCCTCAACCTGTCCGTAGTCAAACAGGCAGGGGTAGTAGCCCTTGGGATAGCACCACCTAGGGGTTACATTTGCAAGGATGGGATCACTGTCCTTAGTGTGACCATCTTCTAAGAGATGGGTCGCCACTCCCCATTTTTCTTCTGAGTCAGGAAATATCTGGAGAATAGGCCCCTGCCACACTGGGAGGCAGGGACTTTTTCTATCACTTTTGATATTAACGTTTTGTTTTTTTGTTTTTTACTGCCAGTTCCAGCAGACTTTTCTGTGGGAGAGTGAGTTGGAAAATGTTTGTTTCTGCAGGTTTTGAAAGTGTCTGAACTGCAGATGCAAACCCTAGCCGACTACTTCCAGTACCCACTTGTCTGTGGTAATGTTTAACCATTCCTGGCAGCAGCAAGCCAATACTCCTCCCACTGGCAATGGCTGGGTGACCTGGGCAAAACTGTCGGAGGTTATGTTTTGGCCGGGGCTTGGCTGCTGGAGCTGCAGCACTGCATCTGGAAGCCCTTCTGTTCTCTTCCCCTATAGCAGCCTCTGCGATTTGCACACATAGGGAGCATAAGAGACATAGGCTCTTGGGAAGCATCCTCCGCCTCTCCTCCTGTAGGACATGTAGGAGGGTAGAGGTCTTCCTTATCGTTGTTACTTTGAAAGTGTTTTTTTTTTTTGTTTGTTTCTTTTATTCCTCCACTTTTTTCATGTATGCCTCTGTTTTGCCACCGAATAATGAATTTCCCTCAAAGGAGAAATCCATTGCTTTGTTTGGAGTACCCTGATAATAGATGGCAGTGCTAAGCCAGGGAAAACCTTAAGGACACTGCACAAGCTAGAACTCTGGCAGTAGTGTCATTAATGTCCACCGCAGTGTGAAAATATTTAGTGACATACAGGGCTGATCTTGCTGTGGCAGTCAGGTCCTGTGCCAGTCCACCATCTGTTCTTTTCAGCAAGTGCCGGAATTGTGTTCCAAAGTGCTTTCTGGTGCTGTGCTTTATGTACTGAATAAGCTGCTTGCCTGATAAGCAGCGAAACGAACATACAGATCGAGTGACTTTAGCTCTCTTTTAAAGCAGCACACTGGAGTACTCCCTGATGATCAGGATGAGCATACAGGTATTCCACTCCCTGCTTCTTCACCTGATAGTTCCTTTCAATTTTGTTATCGATGACTGTAAATGAAGCCGGTGCAGACGTGAATTTTCACATGGTCTTTTTAAGTGGTTTATGAATGGAAAGAAAAAAATAACTTACCATGGCAATAGTGTTTCTTCCAGGGGATCCCTCACTATGCTTGACATGTGTATTCAGCTTGCAGGTCTGATGTGCCCTGGAGAGGCTCGAAGGTATGCTAATCATGGAACTTAGAACTCAATTCGAAATCCCTGCCTAATGGTGGCACTACATTCTACAGCCTAACATCAGGTTTATTTTGAAGCCAACTGGCCAATAGCCACGACTTGCACTAACCTATCCCAACTACACCTAAAATGAAAAGAAACTATCAAAGCAATAAGACTTGGCCTCCCAGGTCAAGTTACAGCAGACTAAACAAAAAACTTCTGAGAAACTGGCTGACAGTAGCGACAAGTAATGCTCACACCAGTGAATGACAGACTGTCACTCATTCTTGTGGAACCTTTACCAGGTTCTGGAATGGGAGGCAGGGTGGGAGATTCAAGCATAGTGAGGGATCCCATGGAAGAAATGCAGGTTACTCACCTGTTAACAGCAGTTCTAGGAATGGTATATGTTGTTCCTCCACACGTCTAGCAGTCTCCTTTCCCTTTAGATGTTGCCGGAAAGTCTTAAACCTGACTCCTCCCACCCACGCAGTTAGCATCTCCCTCGGCTCTGCCCCATGACGCCAGATCTTGCCCGCTGGAAGCAGAGATTGTGTGTCTAGGCCACAGGAGGTCGGATGGGTCCATGTGGATGAACAATATATACCAATCCTAGAAAGTACAGTTACGTAAAAACTTACCATGACAGTAGATCTTTGAGGAGTGTCTCTTGCACTAGGTAATACTTTTGGGTATCCAGCAGAGGTCACTGTGGTGCATGGGCAGCTCTTCTAGAAGTTTTTCACCAGGGACCGCCCACACGACATCCGCTTCCCGGTTCCTATATAAGTGTGGGCTTCCCTGGTATCCTCCATCCACCCCCGCAAGATTCAGCTTGCAAAGCGAGGACCGAGGGGAAGCCGAGGTACCAAAGGAGTCCCAACCCTTGTCATTGGACTAGAACTTGCTCTCTTAGAGAAGGAGGGTGGGAACCAAACTACTGCAAAATACACTCCTCAAAGATCTACTGTTATGGTAAGTTTTTACGTAATGGTACTATCTTCCACGGAGTGGTCTCTTGCAGTAGGTAATACTTTTGGGATGAATCCCAAGCAGTTATGTCCATGTGGGAGGACAAATATGATTGGAGACCCTGTAGGACTGTACGGCGAAAGGCCGTCCTACGTTGTGAGGCAATATCCAGATTGTAGTGCCTTGTGAATGTATGGATTGTAGACCAGGTAGCTGCATTGCAGATCTCTGAAATGAAGGCTACTTTAAAGCAAGTCGCAGTGGTGGCCATAGCTCTAGTGCAGTGGGCTTGGACAGGTCCAAGTAAAGGTTTGTACTTTTTGTAATAAAAAGAAATACAATGTGCCGACCAGGAGGCCTTCTCAGCCCAGGGCAAAAGTGACTAACAGTTGAGACGTCTTTCCAATCGATAGAATTCAATTAGTATAGTAGCATAGTATACGAAAGACATCTAAAGTTTGCAGTAGATGTATATCTTGATTGGAGTAGTCAAGATAGTAGACTGGAAGCTCCAAGGACTGATTTAGAGTATGTTCGGAAACTACTTTAGGAAGGAAGGGTTGGTACGAAGAACCACCCTGTCTTTGTGGAAAATCAAATACATTTCCCTACACATGACAGCATGACACTTGGAAATACATCAAGTGGAAGTGATAGCCACCAGAAATAGGGCTTTCCATGAAAGAAAACTAAGCTCGCAAGTGGCTGCTGGCTCAAAAGGCTCAAGGGTAAATTTTTCTATCATAAAATTGAGATCCCATGGAGGAGCGGGTCTTCTGATAGGAGGTTTAATATGCAATACTTCTTTCAAAAACATCTTAGCTAGATGATTTTGGTACAGTAACCTGCCATCCAGCAGCACATGGAAAGCAGAGATGGTGGCCAAGTGGACTTTAATAGAAGAATAACTTAAACCAGACTCAGATAGTGAGGTCAGATAGTCCAGAACTTTAGTCAATGGACAGGAGTAAGGGTCCAAAGATCGAGAGGCTGACCAGATGGAAAAGCATTTCCATGTGGAATTGTATGTCGCTCTTGTTGCAGGTTTACGGGAGGCCAAGAGAATACTGACAACAGGAGAGGACACTTGTAACAGAGTTATGAAAGCGTCCTCAGAAGTCAAGCGTGAAGGCGTAGAGCCTTCAGATTGGGGTGTTGGAGAGACCCATGACACTGAGTCAAGGTCTGGTCTGATTGTCAACAGGATGGGTTCCTGTACTGATAGCTGGAGTAGGGGAAACCACATCTGGTGAGGCTACAATGGGGCTATGAGAATCACTGTGGCTGGCTCTAACTGTAGTTTCAGTAGAGTCCGTTGCGGGGTGGGGGCAGCATATAAGAAGAGACCTGTCCAGGGTTGGGACAGAGCGTCTACAGATCGTCCCTTTCTGTTCGGGATAATAGAAAAATACCTGGGATGACGGTAATTCTCTGGGAAGGCAAACAGATCCATCTGTGGTGTTCCCCACAGGTTGAAGATTTCTTGGAGCACTTGTTCGTGAAGTGTCCATTCGCGAGTTGTGGACTGGCGCCTCAGCCAATCGGCTAACTGGTTGCAATGTCCTGGTAGGTGGACAGCTGTCAGCGTCAACTGTTGCTGTTGGGCTTCTTGCCAAACTGCAAGGGTCTCTCTGCATAGGGAGCGAGACTTTGTATCCCCTTGCTTGTTGAGACAGAACACTACAGTAAGTGTAGTTCAACTAAATCAGTAATGATCCTGGCTCGAGGTAGAGTCGGAATGCCTGAAGGGCCAGACGGGCAGTTTTCATCTCTAAGAGACTGATATGAGACAGATGGGGAGAAGCAGGCCATTGGCCTTGGGTCTGATAAGGACCCAAGTGCGCTCCCCAGCCCAGCAGGGAAGCATCCGTGGTTAGTGTTTGCATGGGGGACTGGAAAGGCATACCTCGATTCAGACTGGTTCCGATTATCCACCATGTCAGGGTTGAATTCAGAGAGGGAGTGACTGATTTTATCCTCGAACTGTCCTGTTTTTTGGGACCACTGATTATGGAGGGTCCACTTGACAGGTCTCATGTGAAGATGGGCTAATGCCACCACAGAGATGGCAGCGAACACGTGACCCAGAAGGCGCAGCATTTGCCTGGCTGTGACTATCTTCTGAGTCTATATGTGTAATGCCAGAGCTATAAGCATATCCTGCCGGGCAGGTAGGAGGTAAACCCTGGCTGTAACTGTATCTAGGACAGCTCCAATGTACTGGAGAGACTGCGCTGGGTTTGGACTGGACTTTGGCCAATTATTAGTGATTCCTAGACCTGAGAACAGTTTCAAGGTAGCACCTAGTGAGGCGAGCAGAGCTACTCTGGAGTCTGCTTTTATTAGCCAATCCTCTAGATATGGAAAAATGAAGTGCCCTTCTCTTCACAAGGCTGCTGCTACCACCGCTAGGCACTTGGTGAACACTCTGGGGGCTAATGATTACTGCAACTCCCTTTACTTAGGGCTTCCTGGGGTTGATATCCGCCGCTTGCAGCTAGTGCAGAACGCTGCAGCACGTTTGACGACTGGGACTTCAAGGAGAACGCATATTACCCCCGTGCTGCACGGTCTGCACTGGCTGCCTATTCAGTGGCGGATCACATTTAAGGTAGGTCTATAGACTTACAAAGCCCTACACAGACAGGGTCCTGATTACTTGAAAGAGCCCCTGGTTCCCTACATCCCTCTGCGACAGCTCCGCTCAGCTGACGAGGGGTTGCTGGAGATTCCAAGGGTAAGCTCAAAGTCATCTGGTGCGCATGCCTTTGGGTTTATAGCACCTACCCTCTGGAATTCTATGCCCCATCAGCTTCGGGAGTGCAGGACAGTGGAGTGTTTCAAGCGGGCACTGAAGACCTTTTTGTGGGGAAAAGCCTACTCTGTATTCTCTTGATTTTATCTGTATTTATTGTGTTTGGTTTTATTTAATTGTACAGCGCCTTGATATGTGAAAAGTGCTATATCAAATAAATTTATTATTAAAAGGGAGTGTTTGAAACTGGTAAGTTTGACCCAGTAAGTGGAAGCGTAAAATTTTGTGGTGTGCAAGGTGGATGGGAATATGAAGGTAGGCATCTTTCATGTCTAGGGCTCAAAGCCAATCACCCTGTTTCAGAATCGGCATGATAAAAGGTAAGGCGAACATGCAGAAAAGTTTGTACTGAATGTAAAGATTCAGTTGTCTGAGATCTCTCATACTTCAGAAAGAAGTGGGAGTAAAATCCCATTTGATGTTCCAGAAGGGGCACCAGGACAATGGTCTGTTTGGTCAAAAGGGCCGTCAATTCCTCCTGTAGGATGGGTATATCATCAGGAGGATAATACATCTTGCATGGAGGGCAAGGGCGTGGAGTGGAGAGGAACTCCAGAGTATGACCCTTCTGGATAATCTGAAGTACCCAACTGTGGGACGTGATCGTTTGCCAGGCCTCCAGATGGAGGGATAAAATTATCCCCCCTCCCCCCAAGCCAAGGAGGCAGGGGGAAAGCCCTTAGTGGGTCACTGGGAGACAGGCTGCACCGGAAGGGTGGAAGCAGACACCCCGGGCGGTAGAGGCGTTGCCTCTGTTGGATTGAGCACAACCTCTGAAGCAGTCTTTGTTATTACCTCTGTATCTGCCACCTCTTTTGGAATAAGAGGACTGTTGAGTATGGTAGGTTGTGGCTGGAGTATGACACATGCCATGGACCATATGGAGGGTTCTGCTTGATGCCTGTAAATCATCCAGTAGAGTGAGTACCTGGCCCGAAGAGCTTGGACCCGTTAAAGGGGGCATTAGCTATTTTATGTTGTATATCAGGTGCAAAGCCTGAAATGCGAAGCCAGGCATGGCGATGCAGTAAGGTACCAGTGGCTGATAGTCGGGCTGCGGTATCTACGGCATCATATCCCGACCTGAGAAGGTGACGGGAAATAGAATTATTAGCTGTCACTGTAGCCAATAATTTATCCCTGTCCTGTGAGGGAGGGAGTTTACTGATGCACTCAATGGCAGAGGACCCCAGGGTACTCAGATATTTAATCTTATGACCCATATAGTTCAAAATTCTGATATTCATAGCACCTGAGAAAAAGAACCCACCCCCACCCCCCCAAGACAGTCAATTCTTCGGGATTCCTTATCAGGAGGTAAGGAGCTCATGTGCTTGGATTTTTGGTACGGTCATGAGCGGCAGTAATGGCCACAGAATCTGCCTCTGGAATACTAGACAGAAAGGGGTGATCTAGAGGAGCCTGATACAAACGATCTGCTTTGTGTGGAATAGTTGTATCAGCTGAAGGTTGATGCCAAGCAGCCAGCATGGCATTCTGGTAGGCTGGTATTAGTGGGGGAACCACTAAAACAGGCTCCTCAGGTAACTCAAGGTATTCTGCCATATCTTCACGTTGTTTGTAATGTTCAGTAGTGGAGAATCCCATGATCTTTTGAATATGAACCATCATGTCATTAAAGGACGGGTCACCTGGGGCAGAGGCAGATCCTCATCCAGAGAAGAGATTTCAGAATAGGGGGATTCAGGATTAGGGAAATCCAAATCTTGAAACTCTTCATCCTCAATATCACCTGCAAAAATCAGGTGGCAAATCTTTGTCAACTGACAAATGATCCCCTATGAATGAAGGAGGAGACGAGGGTGGCTTGGTATCCCCAGCACCATAAAATCTTTTAGGCAGATGAGCAGGGGGAGGAGATTGGTGAGGATCCCCCAGTTCTTCAGAAGGCTGACTGCCACAGGGCATGCAAGACGTGTCGGACTACATTGGTGCGGTCCCTTTCCTGGGAAGGGGGGGGGGCATGCTGGGAAACGAAGAGGAGTGATGGAAGGAATGAGATGGGTAGTATGGACAGGTCTTGCCCCTGCGTAGTAAAGACCAGGGTCCCGATCTCTTTCCACCTGACCCATATAAGAAGCCATCTGAGTAGGCGGAGGAGGGGTAGTCAATAGGGCATAAGCCATAGGCTTCCCCTGAGGGTCTTGTCAACAAGCCCGCGGGGGGGATATTTTCACTCAAAATGCCTAAGGGAGAGGAGCCCCTGTCGACGGAGCAGCAATATACTTGGCTGCATTTAAAGCGCTGGAAAGCGTAGTTGACGAAAGGGTACAAGCCCCCATCAATGGAGCAGTCACTGGTTGAACTGCATTTAAAGCGCTGGAAAGCACCTTCGATGAGAGGGTATGCTTCCCATTGAAAAAGTGTCGAAAGGACACCCCATCAACAGAGGGACACTAGAAACAGTGTCCGTCGACGGACGTTTAGGCAGGGAGTGTGAGGCGGGTTTCTCCTTCTCCTTTTTCTGCTGGGAATGAGAACCAGCAGAGGGGCAGCCCTTGGTACAAGCCCCCTGGTTCTCCAAGAGAGATATTTTCTGCTCCATCAAAAGTCATTGAATTTCAAGCAACCGTCGTCGATGAGTTGCTTGATTAAAAGTCCTGACATAAGCTGCAGGAATTGGTGTTGTGTGTGGGTCCCAGACACCTTACACAGTGTGTGTGATAGTCAAAGCGGTATATCTTCCTACCACAACGGCAGGAATGAAATAAAGCTTGTTTAGTTGAAGAATCAGCAGACATTCGTCTTAGTTCCAGATTTGTCGTCGATGACTGCTACACAGAAGTTGCACTAGCTGCTGCGCGAGCTGAAGACGGCAGGAAAATGAACTGAGAATACCAGGGACCGCCCACACATGCAGGAAACAGGAAGCTGATGTCATGTGTGGGCAGTCCCTCGTGAAGAACTGCTGGAAGAGCTACCATGCACCACTGCGAACTCTGCTGGATACCCAAAAGAATGACCTACTGTAAGAGACCACTCCGTGGAAAATCTACTGTTACAGGGGAGTAACCTGTATTTCTAGGGACGTGGATATGTTGTTCTATCCACACATCTGGCAGACTCCTAGCAATTCTCTGGGAGGAGGGAGGGAGGCAAGGCGCACACCCCTTTTTTAGGAAGCAGAGATTGGATTACTGAGGCACCAAAAACCAGCATTCCAGTGTGTCTATAGGTCAATGTGGTAATGGGAAATGAAGATATGTGCTGACCTCCAGGTCGCAGCCCTGCAGATTTCCTGTCTAGGGATGTCCCTGGAAGCAGCCACTGGTGCAGCAGTATGGTGGGTGGAATGAGCTCAGTCTTCCGGGAGGCTCCCTACCCGCCAACCTATAGCAGAGATCAATGCAGGACGTGATCCACCTGCCAATTGTCTGCTTGGCTGCAGGTCTGCCAGGTGTGGCTTCAACATAGGTGACAAACAGTTGGCGAACCTCTTCCCAAACTCCAGCTGTGCGCTCTTTGTAATAAGCGAGCACTCACATCCATGGCATGGCAGTCTGGAGCAGTTGCTTTGCTGCTGCTCGACCTTGATCCCAGACCTGTCTGACCGTGGTCTGCAAGCCCACTGGGAGATGAGGTAGCATCTCATCAATCATGCCCAGGACAGCATACGTGAAGTGGGGCATCAAAAGGGGCGAACTCTCTTGCCGAAGGCCAAGAGGGGAGGCGGCATACACCTTTTTAGCCATGTGGTCCAACTCCTTATAGGGTGACTTTTCAGTGTTCCCCACGTTGCCCATGCACCCAAACACTGAGTCAGCCACACACCCTCAGTCGAGGAATGCTAGTAAACTCCAAAAGGGGACCGTTAGGGATCGCGTATTAGCGGGCCATCTGGGCCGACAGTGCAGGGCAAGAAGCCGGGTGCTTACACAGCTCCAAGCAGGACCAAGAACAGCATCTGCCACCAAGGAGGCCTCCCAGGGGAGTCTCTCCAGTCAAGGATCTCAGTGAGCGGGTACCGAGCCTCCAACAGGAGACCTGTAGATTCAGGGATGCGACAGAGAAGGCTCACAAAGGATGTAGGGCCCTGCTCAATAGATCCTCGGCCGACTCCAAGTCAACCAGATGGGAGTGCAAGGTGGAGCCCTCCAATTCACAGGATTCAAGGAAAAGAGGTCAACCGCCAGAGTCCCCGCTGACCTTCTGGAGATGGTATGCAGTACTAGTGACTAATAGCCGATGGGGAAGACACAAGGCGGCTCCACCAAAAATCGGTGGAGAGGCCAGGGGAGGCCGAGTTGGGACCCAACGGGTCAGCTCCTCAGCTCCTGCCAAGGCAGGGAAGGCTGCGGCCTCTGTGGCAAAAGCCACATGATGGCCGGGGTCGAAGTCAGAACGGGCTTTACCCCAGTGAAGAATAGCTGATGCCACATCAAGATCTCGCAGTGCCAACACAGCTTGCGCTGGAGCCTCTCCTCACCCGACTAGGACGAGGAATAACAGTGGCGCCACTTACCCGAACGTCAAGAGCACGTAAGTCAACATGGGCTGCTTGACTCAGGGCTCTAAGAGCAGGACCTCGACTGTCAGGGTCGCTGATGGTGGGTCTCAAGAGGGGGCCAGCGAGAGTCATGTCTCCTCCTGGTCCGGAGGCTCTGGGTCGAGAGGTGGCGGATCAGTGGACTGATCCATCCCTCCCTGAGTGAGCAACAGGACCAGAGTCCTAGAAAGGGAGGCGTCTGCCTCTTCCTGTGATGATTCGACCAGCTCGAGACATATCTCAGCCGAAAGATCGACCAGTATCTCGACCAACTGACCCGACGGGCCGGGCCAAGAACCAACCAAAGGTGGAAACTACAGAGAAGCATGGGAATTGGAGGCCTGAGAGCGCTCCCGATCCCACAATCAATTGTAAGACCATTTCTTGGTTCTCTTTTTAAGGTTTAGATTTGGATTTTAGTGTCCAAGGGACCCTGCCCATGGGTAGAAGAGCCTGGCACAATTCTTTGAATGCCCCTGTGAAGGAGGCATGCAAAGAGAGCGGCCAAAAGGCAGAAGAAGCCTGAGCTGCGGCCTGGGCCGTGGATTCTTCAAACACCACAATCTGTTCGGCAGACCCCACTGCCGTGGAGACCTCCCAACGGGCATCCTTAAATTTGACAGGCAGATACAGATTATCTGGACAACGCAGAAGCAGGCGGGCATGGCGATCCTCTAACAGACAGATGAAAGGTGCAGCACAAGCCACATGCCTGGGGATCATGCTCGTAGCCCAGGCAGTAGACACACATGGTGTGCAGCTCCATCCCGGACATCTTCTGCCCTCAGACACATTTTCAGAATCCCAGCACTGACTTCGTCTCGTCCATACCAGAGACCTGATGAAGTAAGCTTGAAGGCAAAGTTTTTTTGAAAAATCAAGTTTAGTAAGCAAAGGGTTTTCTCAGTGCAAGAACGGTAAAGAGGGAACCCTCTTCCAGTGGAAAGGAAGCTCTCACGTCACAGGGCTGTGCTGAGGAAGTTACTACCTGGGTGGGTGGGAAGAGCCATCTTGAAGACGTTCCGGCAAGCCTTAAAGGGGAAAGGAACACTGCCTGAAGTCCGGATAAAACACCATATCCACGTCCCTAGAACCAGAAGAGTTATATCAAGAAGAAAACATGTACACAAAAAGTCTCGGTTTAACAAAACCGCTAAACACAGGGGGAGAGAGATTCTCTGGTTCCCGAGGACCGCTGAGGACCGGAGAAAAAAGCAGATAGAACAAATAAAACGTATAGAATGCCACCAACTAAGCTAAGGGTGCAGAGACATAAAATAAAAAAAGAATACTCATATGCAGAAATGAAACCATAAAAAAAAAATCATTTGGAGACAGCTCTACGGGGCAACTTGCCTCAACAGGCAGAGAAAGTAATCGGATATTAGGCTGCAGAATGCAGGGCCAACACGAGGTAGGGATTTTTAACAGAATTCTAAGTTTCATGATCACCATACATTCCACTCTCTCCAGGGCACTTCAGACTTGCAGGCTGAATGCACATGTCAAGCATACTGAACAAATTCCAGGGGTTTGAAGTAACATTCTTCTTGGAGGAGCTACTCCCATCATATCCGTAAAATTAGTATCCTCTACATCCATCTCTGTTTCTTTGGGGCGGCTGGAAGAAATGTTGTGGGTATTGACCATTTGCCTAGCAAATGCAGGTGTAGTCCTCATTATGCCTTAGAGGAAGTTCAAAGTTTGCTCAGGTTCACCTTCCAATTCCATGGGGTCACCTTACTCCATTTGCACACAGTATCCATACCACTCTAGTGCCTACAAAGGACCTTTCTGTATTAAACTTCATTCTACACAAATCCGGAAGAAGGCGGGGAATTATAGGCCAGTCAGCCTCACCTCAGAAGTGGGGAAGATCATGGAGAAAACTACAGAAAGAGAGAACAGTGGGACATCTGGAATCCAAAGGTACCCAGAGAATAGTGGGACATCTGGAATCCAAAGGTGCCTAGGATGCGAAGCAAATGAAAAGTACGTACCTGCCATAATTCTTGATCTTCTCTTGCATCTTCACCATTCATTACTGCTGGGTGTAAGCCGGAGGGGCGCACCCGTCTCAGGAGTTTTTTTATTTTTTATTTTTTTTCAGAGGAGTTGACATCGGTAGGCGTCGCCCCCGAGAGTGATGCACTGCGTGATGCGCGAGGGGCGGCAGTTAGGCACCACAGACTCCTCCTCCATCCCAGTTCTGTTAGCCGGAGAGGCGAAATAAGGATAAGAAAAAGAGAGCGAGGCAAGAGAGCCGAGAGATAGAAAAAGGGAGGGATATAAACTGAAAAAGGAATAAGCTGGTAGAGGACAGAAAAAAAGGGAATGCCTACCCTAAGGGACCGCAGGACCTCACCTCTGGGGCGGCTCCAAGGGAGGAACAGATAGAGGAGAGAAAGAAGAAGGAAAAGGGAACAGAGGGAAGAGAAAGAGGGATGTTGGGAGGGGAGAAATCTGTCCATTGAGAGACTGGTTTAAGGCTTATAAGCTCAGACCCAAAAACAAGGGAGCAAGGATCCCACTTGATAAAACTGGAGAGAAGGCTCAACCGAACCGCTTGCACAGCTTGGACACAAAAGGCAGACTCTACACCTCCCGCCATCCTTAACCCTTTAAACTCTAGCTGAGAGCTCACAGACTGTCAAGGCAGAAATTCTGTTCCGAAAGGAGAGCGCCCAACTAGGGAGGGAAAAGAAGCCCACTAGCACCTTGTTAAGCGCTAACACAGAAGTGTGTTGGGGGGGAGCCCTACAGAGGGCACCCCTTTACGTAACGGATAGAGTGGGAACTCAATCTGACTCCCTGGAGGCAAGGCAAAGAACACCAACTCAAGGTAACTGTAGTGCAAGGACAGTGCCAAACCAGCAGAAGCTGACCCAATAGGAGATTAAGACCTGCCAGAGGGGACCTGGAAAAAGGGGAACAAGCCATTTAAGGGACAGTCTAACTGTGACTTGAACAACGTGGCTAAGTGTGAGCCAAGAGGTCACCCCTAAGGGCAATCAGAAAGAGTTCCCTCAGGAAATAAATTCCGCTCGTTCCTCCTTTTCCCAGAGGGAAGGGATCCGTTCAGAAGAACGGAAGAAAAACCAAGATAGGTTTTTTTTTTTCCTGGCTTAAAGGCCAAGGGAGAAGGGGGAGGAACGAGCAGGGAGGGGGAGACGCCGAAGAAGGAGGCCTGTAAGGGGATGGTGGGCGGGAATCAGTAATGAATGGTGAAGATACAAGAGAATATCAAGAATTACGGTAGGTACGTAATTTTCATATCTTCCCTTGTCAATCTTCACCATTCATTACTGCTGAGTGAGTACCAAGCCCCCAAAGGGACTGAATAGACCCTGAGGGAACAGGACCCTCAGCCTCCTACTGGTGAAAAGTAGGAAGGGGAGACCCTAACCAACAAACTGGAACAGTCTAAGGTTGATGAGGACATGGAGGTGTCCCCCGTTGGCTGGGGGAAGGAGGTTGCCCCTGAAGAAGCCTCCTCGCCGTGCGGGAGAACAGACGGGTCCCCCGGAAGGCAGAGCTAGTCATCCTACGCCGGGCACTGGGTGATAGTCTGGAGAGACGAAGCCATGCCGTCCGCCTGATACAGATCGCAGTCCCTGCTAGTCTGGACGCTACCTCGCTGGCACCGCAGGATGCCCTCGCTTGGTGCCTTGCAAGCTCCAGACCTTGTGCACAGAAGGCAATGGCTTGTCTAGACTGCTCTGAGTCAGGCAAAGATGCTAAGGCCTGTGATAGCATCGACCACAGATGTCTGTTGTAAGCAGCGTGGTGTGCCTGATGAGAACTGATACACATCAACACTCGACTTGAAGAGAAAACCCTTCGTCCCCACTGGTCGAATTCAGCAGAGTCTGGATCTGGGGGTCTGTCGTGTGCCAGGCGCCGAGGCCCGGAAGGAGTATCCAGGGACATCAAGCCCAAAGGTGGGAGAGGCAGAGAACCTAGAGACTCATGGGGGGCACAATAGCGTCTGCCGGGGCTGGAGGAGGAGTGCCTGGAGACTGCAGGTGCGGATAGCTTCCTGGAAAGGGATCAGCCAGGAAGGCACCACTAGGTGGCGAGCGCGGAATTTGCTAAGGAATGCACGCGTCTGTCGCTCAGTGTTGTCCCTACGAATGTAGGAGATGCGAAGCTCCGAAACCAACCTCGAAAGGAACCGCTGATATTCAGTGAAATCAGTGTCAGAGGAAAGGTGTACGGAAAATTCCTCTTCCTCAGATGAGGAAGTGAAGCTCGAATGCTCAGAGGACACCATGTGGTGGAGGGGACAGGAACATCTCCCAAGTTAACGTTCCCGTGGGGCCCTCATGGTCTGAGAGAGAAGGTGGTGGTTGCAGAGGGATGGGTAAAGGGCACCTAATAGCACGTGCCTGGCCTCTGCCAGGGCTCCGAGATCCAGGTAGTGACGCCACCAGACCTGGGGATCCTGAGATCATACCGGGTTGCGAAGAGACAACAGGAGGAGGCAACTCCGTAAAGAGTCCTGAAGGGGATCCCCCTGTGATGCGCCTGGGATTGCATGAGTCCAGAAGGGCAACCCTCAGAACCACCACTAGAAGGCACTCTAAAGACCTTGAGAGAAAGGCGGGGATCAGCGCTGTGACTCCTCCCCATGCCCCGCAGGGCGGTGGGGCCGCTGCCACTCTTCGACCTCTCAATCCCTCTCAGACTCAAGCAGCCCTTACTCAATACCAGTGTGGGAGGTCCCTGCTGAGCAAGCCCCCGAAAGGAACTCGCTCTGACAGGATCCTCCACCCTCCCCTGAAGGACCCCAGCAGCACCAGTGATGGCAGCTGCCTGGGACCTCCGAGAAGAGGGCATCCTCTCCGGGCTTCCTGAAGGGTCCACCACAGAAGACTCCAGGCCACCCTGAACCATGCTATCATCCGGGCTAACCAGCTCTAGGGACTCAAGGAGAGGAATACTGGATCGCCTAGTGCTGCGGCCCACTAGAGGTTCCGAATCAGAAGACTCAGGTAGCCGGACAGGGCCCTCCACTGAGTCATCCTCCTCCGAAGAGGGGTCAACCACAGCAGACTCCATCAGAGCAACCAGAGGAACCTCCATCAAAATGGCACCAGGCCTGGTGTCGAAGGCCGCAACGCTGACAGCGCCAGAGGAGTCAGCCACACCTCCATCGGCACCGGAAACCCTGGCAGCATCGCGAACAGCGCTGCCCGAGTCACTGGCGCCACGGACGGTGCCGCGAACCAAAACTGCACCACCAATGGCGCCGCCCAAGTCCCTGGCCCCGCAAACGGTGCCGGAATCCAAAGCAGCACCATGAGCGGCACCGCCAGAGTCCCCGGTGCCGCAAACGGCGCCATAACCCAAAGTGGCGCCACGAGCCACGGAGATGCTGCCGACAGCACCGCCAGAGTCCCTGGTGCTGCAGACGGCGCCAGACTCCACAGCAAGGTCGGGCGAGATAGAGGGTCCACCAGCGCTGGGCCGCAACACTGGGGGAGCCTGCACCTCCGTGGAGGTGACTGCCGGGATGGTGCCAACAGAGTGACCCCGGGAGGAAACACCCCGTTCCTCCAGCGCCTAAGAAGAAACCTCCTCCTCGGCAAGACTAGAAGTGGAGGCAGTTACCTCCACGCCGGGCCGTACAGACCCGGAGGAAGGGTCAAGATATCTGGCCTGGGACGATCTCAGGCAACACCGTCCTCCGAAAGTCAGTGGAGCTCTTCCGACTTTAAACGTGCGGATTTCTAACACGCGGCAATCCATGGAGAAACAGGTGTCGCAATGATCCATATCATGGTAGGATCCCAGGCACCAAAAGACAAACATCATGACGGTCCGTGACGGAAAACTGCCAGCCACAGGGGCACCGACGCATAGGGGCATGGCCTGCCTTAGTCTTGTGTTTGGCCTCCGAACCTGACATGATGCAAAATTAATACAATAAACAGCAAAGCTCCCGGCGTTGTCGAAATATCAAATAAAGAAACGATCTTACCAGTCGACAACGTCAGGAACGAACCAGGATGAAGAAGCGGCGTCGAAAAACACTATGCAGCCTATGACACAAACAATTCAGCGACTATGCGCAGCAGGTGTAGCCTCGACGGTGGGAGAAACAGAACTGTGATGGAGGAGGAGTCTGCGGCGCCTAACGGCCGCCCTCGCACATCACGCAATGCGTCACTCTTGAGGGCGGCGCCATCGGCGCCAACTCCTCTGGGGAAAAAAAACTCTTGTGGCGGGTGCGCGCCTCTGACTTACACCCAGCAGTAATGAATGGTGAAGACTGACAAGGGAAGATCATGGATTCACAGCGGGATTCACAGCATTTAAGTCATGTCAGATGAATCTGATAAGATTTCTTTGACTGGGTGACAAAGGAAATAAATCAAGTGGAGCAGTGGACATTGCTTACCTGGATTTCAGCAAGGCCTTTGACACCTCCCCACGCAAGAGGCTGGTAAACAAGATGGGTAGTCCGGGCATGGGGCACAAGGTGGTAAACTGGGTTTAGAACTGGCTAAAAGACAGGAGGCAGGTGGTGGTCATAAATGGGATACAATCTTGAGAGAGGGAAGTGACCAGCAGTGTATCCCAGAGGTCAGTCCTTGGGCCAGTCCTGTTCAATGTATTCATTAGTGACATTGCCGAAGGGCTAGAGAGAAGGGTCTGCCTGTTTGCAGATGACACCAAGATCTGCAACAGGGTGGATACTCCAGACGGGGTGGAGACAATGAGAAGGGGCCCAGGGAGGTTGAAAAATGGTCGGAGGTGTGGCGACTGATGTTTAATTCAAAGAAGTGCTAAATTATGCACCTGGGACACAGGAACCCTGGGGAGAGCTACAGAGATTTTGGGGGGGGGGGGGGTTGCTGAAAACCACCAAGGAAGAAAGGGACCTAGGGGTTATTATATTGGATGACCTAAAAATGTCTAAGCAAAGTACCAAGGCTGCAGGGAAGCCCAGCAGCATGCTGGTGTGCAGAGGCACCACTAGCAAAAAGTGCGAGGTACTGATGCCTTTGTATAAAACACTAATCAGGTCTCACCTGGAGTACTGTATGCAGTTCTTGAGGCCACACCTTCGTAAGGACATTGACAGGGTGGAGGTGGTCCAGAGAAGGGTGACCAAGATGCTATGGGGCTTGCACCACAAAACATATGAGGAGAGATTAAGGGCCCACAATATGTACTCACTTTGGGGGGGGGGGACATGATAGAAAAACTCAAGTACCTTAAGGGCATTAACAAGGTGCAGGGGGAAGACATCTTTCAATATAGAAGAAGTACAATAAAGAGACGGCATGATATGAAATTGGAAGATGGCAAGCTAAGAGGGAATCTGAGAAAGTTTTCCTTCACGGAGAGGGTGGCAGACACACAGAACAGTCTGTCACTGGAGGTGGTGGGAGCGAGCACTTTGGAGGGATTTAAGCATGCCAGGGACAGCCATAAGGGAGCCTTAAGGGTAGGGCAGAGGGAGGGAAGGCCACTAACATGATAGGCTCGGAGGCCGAAACCAAGTATAGGGTTTACGGGCAGACTAGATGGGCCTAGCAGTCCTTAACTGCTGACAATTCATGTATGTTTCTATATATTCTTCATCCTCCTCCTCTGCAGGCAGCTAGATTGGCGCGGTGGGGGGGGTCAGGTACATTATTAAAATTTCCCACGGCCTGCACCACCTGTAAAAATTGCCACAGTTTTGATATGTGATCTGATGAGGGCATTTCATATGTGCCCTCTCCCTGCTCCTTCCTCTGTTCAGGGGTGGCTCTGTTCTTTACATTTCTTTTTAGTAGACACCATTTCCTGTGTCTGCTCTGAGGCTCTTATTTTTATTTTTGCTATCACTGGATTCAGGGTTCCCCTTTCAGATATCTTTTTGTCACCTTTTATAATATTTGCGCTGTACATGAGAAGGTGGACCCTTCTGATGCATGCTTTTCACCATCATTGAGAACTCCCACAGAACCTTTTTTATAATTTTTGGTGACACAGAGGCAGACTGAGAAGGCATGCTTCTTTTAAAAATGTTTACCCTTTTAAAATGCAGTTTTTGGGCAATAAATATGGCAGGACTTACAGTTAAAAAGTCATGTTCTGCCGGCCCGGTGGCGCTGAGGGTTGAGGCGCTAGACGCCACACCTCGTGCTACGCCGGAGGCCCGGGTTCGAGGCGGACTCGGGCAGCCAGAAATCGGTGGGGGGAGGATCGGCGTCCCAACTGATGCTCCTCCCTCAGGGTGGGTGACCAAGAACGCTTGCTTTCTGCATCCTTCCATAGCGGTGGAAGCACCGACAGTAGGAAGGGATGAGGCGGCTTCGCTGTCGGGCAGGGAGGGGGACGTCGCGGCGCATGAGGGCTGGCGTCGCCAGCATCGCAGTCACCGGGACATATGTCCCAAGCGCACGGCGTCCCAGGGGGCGTGGGCGTAAGGGGAGAAAACCGGAAAAACATCTCCGGCTGCCCTAGATGAAGTCCGCCCTAAGTCTACCCGGACCACCTACAAGGACAGACCCCAATGTGCCAGGGAGAGGAGGAAGGGCACTCTAGGGGCAGATCCCTAAGGTGGGTGTCGGGGGACATGAGCGGATGGAAGGAGGGGGCACCGGGGGTAGGGAAGGAGGATAAAGATGAAAAATAAAAAAAAAAAAAAAAAAAGTCATGTTCTGGACCGCGACACTTTAAGCAAAAAAGGCTAGTGGGAATCCACCTTTGCCAAGAACTGGAAAAAAATAACATACTTTTATTCTTTCCACAGTTTAATACATTAATCTGTAGCTCCATAAGATCTCTCAGACATACTAATTAGAAAGACCCTTAAAAAAGAAAACAATTCCCCAAACACTGTAGTACAAGAGCCCAGTAGTGAAAAACAGAAACACGCTCTTGTACTAAGGAAACTGTGCCAAAGGTTGCACCAAATCCTAATGGGAACCAGTTAAACGAGTACTACTAGCAGAAGTAACGCAGCAATCGTTGCGCAGATTGTGGCAAATGGAACGCGATCCCCCCTGCAAGCACAGTATTCAGCAAGCAGTTATTTTACCCGATTACTTAAAAAAAAATTGCAGACATGTTTGAACACTGCAACGCTCCCCCCCCCCACCCTTCGAGACTGCGTTGCTGTCACCCGATATCGTGACATACCCTTGGCCCCTTCCTCTATGGTGTCCACATCCATGCCCTGCCCCCCCTTTTTTTATTTTTCTTTTTTAAAAACACACTATGCCTAAATGCCATGTTACATGACTTCTGAAGCATCCTTAGCAGCGTTCTCTTTCTGCTTACTCTGAGGGGCTGGACCCTCCTCTGAGCCTTTAGGTGATATGAAGGCAGACCGAGAAGCCATAATGTATTCTAATTTTTAGTCCTTTTCTTTAGTGTTTTAGGGCAAAACTTTAATAGAGTTCACAACTGACAAAACATGATCATGACCCAGGAACCTCAAACACAATTAGCTGCAGTCTGCCTTAGCCAGGAGTTGGAAACAAATTTTACAATTTTTCAAACCTGTAGGTCCTGTCCACTTTTTGGGCTTGTCAGTCATGCCAAACACTGACAACCCTAGAGGAGCACTTTGGTTCCCAAACAGACTCAAAAAACCCTATAAAAGAGAAATGCAGTTTAGTTCCTTTTTTCTCTGTTAAGAACTGCAGTAATAAGAGTGCAACAAAAAAGAAAACGAAAGCCAACTGGCACCCCAGTTCTGAAAAAAGGGGAACCGGGGATGGAATAAGTAACAGAAAAAGACCATAAAGCAGTGCTCTCTGAAGAAATTTACACATAAATTTAGTAAAATAAAAGTGGTTCCCTGAAAGCGGGAATTGCACAACGAACCCTTCTCCGGTTCCCAGGAACCGATGAGGAACTGGAGAAAAATACCAGTGTCAATTAAGTCACTAACAAAGCAAAGTTATAGAGGGCATAACTAAATTGTAAATCGTAAAACCAAAATAAATTGTAATCAGTCGACACGAAGAGAAGGCTTTGGGGCAATTGCTTCCTTCAGGCAGAGAAATAAATCTGCCTTTAGAATGCAAGTGTGAGAGTGAACACACAGAAGAGCTCTGAATTTCATTCAAGGTTCTCTAATTAGTATAAAATTCTAGACTCTAGGGCAGCTCATTCCAGGTGAATGATCGCAGTTGGTAAGTATAAGTGAGGGATGTGACGTAGACAGCCAGCTCTGAGTGCTTGAGTGCTGTATTCAGTTTTGTTATTACATATAAATATGTGAATGGAAGGTCAGTTCAAGGAAAAGGCTGTCTTACTGGAACCGACACATCAAGACCCCCAGGGATAAGTTCAAAGGACAGGAGGTATTTTAAACTGCAGAGATCTGGGGTGCAATTACCTTGTCAATTTGCTTGCATCCCAGGAAATAAGATTAGCCATTCATAATGCCCTCAGGGAGATCCTTTGACTTGCATGGTTACCAGGAAGGACTTGTGGGGAGGGGCGTCGGAGAAAGGACAGAATGGACATTGAAGAGGTTTGATGTCTGAGCCAGGGAGAACCCAGACGGACTTGGAAAGTCCAAATACATTTCCCGGGGAACCGTTGAATTACATCAGAAAGACCTCAGATGTAGATTTCAAGGTCCAGATGGGACTAAAGAGGCCAATACACTTTTGCTTTGAATACAGTGACTTAGATCAAATAAACTTTTGAGATGTATGTGTAGCAGAGCACAAACCAGTTCTGACCAGTTAACCTGTGGAGAGGAAAGTCAGTGAGGTCATCTCGAATGTTTTTTTAAATATTTTATTTGGAGACCCTGTATTGTAAAATATAGAGTTTGATACACCAAGGCGGAGTTAGTGACCTCATGAGAAGGTCGGCTCAGAAGTGTGTTTAATTGCTGAAGTGAACCTGACAGAGACACACAAGAAAATATTTCTGACTAAGAGAAGAGAGAGACCCTCAAAGCACTGAAACAAAGTAATCATTAGATTATACCAGTCTGAAGTTGTAAATTGTAGGAATTGTACTTTTTACCTGTTTGTTTTAAAGCTGTATGTGTTGGGATATATATTTGTTCTGTTTTGATATTTTTAAAGTAAAGATTTTTTTTTTTTTTTTACAAACAAAACTGCATGGAGTGTCTTTGACATTTCTTTTTATTTTAAGTGTAGCTTTTAAAGATTATAGCAACACTGTGTATGGGCTTATTGTATGACAAACTGGAAAATGGACAAGAGTTCTCTAAAGTCTTGCATAGAGTTCTAAGAGTTCATTTGAAAGACCTGGTTGGGTGCCCGCAGGCAAAGATATCTGGCCCCTGAAGACAGGATTATCTGAGCCTGGTAATTGGGTACGCTAACAAGAGGTTATCGTTTGAATCCCTTCAGAGCCTGAGACCAAGGTGACTTGAACCCACAAAACAGACAAGAGGGTTACCTTGTCTGTTCACTGTATACAAATCATATGCTCGGAGGTTGGCACTTTGGGAATAGAGAGTTGACCGGCTGAGCGAGATTGTGACAAGGCATTCCTGGGGTTTGTAATACAACTTACTCACCTGTAACCGTAGCTCTACTATGGGTATTTACTGCACATGCACACAATATATGAATGAAATGAATTAGCAGAAATGAATACTACCTGAGAATGGTTGAGGTCCGGCAGCCCCTGTGCTGTAAAACGTTTTGGCAGCTGACACTTAATTGTGACATCTTCTACTTCATGTCCCAACAGCTTGTGATAAATATAACCAGATACTGAGGTTTCATCTACTGCAAATGTCTTCAGGGCGCTCTGCATTCTGTGTGTGACAAATCTACACATTAGACGTAAGGTTTTCCACCAATGATGGAGATAAACAATTAGAAAAAAATACTTACCATAGTAATCTTGTTTCTTCCAAGTGATACTCGGGTATTAATAACTTTATGCAGTCACCATTGCAAGTAGAACTGCCCAGAGAGAATTTGGAACATATGCACATGATGGAATCTTTTGCATAAGCCACTTTTCAAATGTTGCCTTATACTAACTGCCTTTGTTCTAAAGCCCTCAGGTTTCCCGGAAACACAGGCCAATGTAGACTAAGTGTAATAAATACAGGTTACTCACTTGTAACAGGAGTTCTAGGAATGGTATATGTTGTTCATCCACACTGTCTGGCAGGTTCCTTGCCACTTTAAATCTTGCCGGAAGGTCTTCAAGCTGGCTCCTCCCACCCACCCGGGTGGTAAAACTCTCAGCTCCGCCCCGTGACGCCAGATCTACCTGCTGGAAGCCAGGTTGTGGCCGGGCCGGGAATGAGGTCGGTGGATGAACATATATCATTCCTAGAACTCCTGTTACAGGTGAGTAACCTGTATTTCTAGGGACATGGATATGTTGTTCATCCACACTGTCTGGCAGACTTCCTAGCAGTTCTCTGGGAGGAGGGAGGCAAGGCGCACACCCCCTACTTAGGGAATAATGACTGGAGAACCAAGGCCCCAAAACCAGCATCCCGGCGTGACTCAAGGTCGATGTAGTAATGGGTAATGAAGGTGTGTGCTGACTTCCACATAGCAGCCCTGCAGATTTCCTGGATAGGGACGTCCCTGGAAGCAGCCACCGAAGCAGTGGTATGGCAGGTAGAATGAGCTCTTATCCCTTTGGGAGGCTCCATGCCCGCCAACCTATAGCAGATATCTATGCAAGTGGTGACCCACCTGCCTATCGTCTGCTTGGCTGCAGGTCTGCCAGGTGCGGCTTCAGCGTAGGTGACAAACAGCTGGCGAACCTCTACCCGAACTTCAGCCGTCCGCTCCTGATAATAAGCGATCGCTCTTCTAGGGTCCAGGGTATGCAGCCTATATTCGGCCTCCGAGGTGTGACTGGGGTAGAACACCAGCAGAGTCAACACCTGGTTAAGGTGAAACTCCGACACCACCTTCGGAAGGAATTTCGGGTAGGGGTGCAGGACAATCTTGTCCCTGTGGAAGACCAGATAAGGAGACTCGATGGAAAGCGCCTGGAGCTCTCCCATCCTTCTGGCTGACGTGATAGCCACCAAGAAGGCGGTCTTCCACGACAGGTGAGAGATGTCACACCTGTGCATCGGTTTGAATGGCTTGCCCATGAGCTTAGCCAATACCAGCAGTAGATCCCACTGAGGTGGAGGTTCTCGCACTGGAGGGGATATGTGATCAAGTCCGTTGAAAAAGCGCCCGACCACCTTCTCCTGCGCCACCGACTGCTTCCCGGCCCGTGCCTGGTAAGCAGAGATGACTTCCAGGTGCACCTTAAGGGTCATCGACCGAAGCCCTAACTGAGACAGGGACCACAGGTAGTCCAGAATGCTTGCCAAGGAACAGGAGGAAGGGTCCAGGCCCTTGCCCTGACACCAAATGAAGAACCTCTTCCATGTGAAGGCATAGTATTTCCTGGTCTACTCCTTACGGGAAGCCTCAACAACGCTGAGGACCTCGTCAGAAAGACCCAAGACCTGGAACTCTAGCCGCTCAGGAACCAGGCCATCAGGTGCAGGGAGTGAAGTTCCGGATGGAATACCTTCCCCTGATTGACTGAGATCAGGTCCGGGCGGGCTGGGAGCCGCCTTGGGAGCCTGGAGCTGAGGCTGAGGAGATCTGGTCAGCACAACTGGCAGGGCCAGTCTGGGGCTACCAGAATCACCTACGCCTTGTCCCTCCTTGCCTTGAGGAGCACCTTGTGGATCAAGGGAAATGGGGGAAAGGCGAAGAGGAGGCCTGGGGTCCACGGGATCGAGAAGGCATCCCCCCTGCAGCGAGCCCTGCTGAGGGGGAGTGGGCATGGTACAGCCTCAGCTTCGCATTCTCCCTTGAGGCAAACAGGTCCACCTGAGGCATGCCCCAGTGGGAGAACAGATCTTGTACTACCTCCGGCAGGAGAGACCACTCCTGGGATGCAGCTCCTATCCGGCTTAGGGCATCGGCCAGAATGTTGGAGGCTCCTGCCACATGGATGGTGGAGATCCGCCTCCAGGCTGCACACGAGGGACCAAGTGCGGAGAGCTTCCTGCACAGAGGCATGGGCGCATCCCGCCTGGTGGTTTAGGTAGTACATGGTCGTGGTATTGTCCGTCTGGCCTGGACCACTTGACCCCGGTGAGAAACGGAGCCAAGGTGAGGGCTAGATGAACCGCCTTCGAGCTCCAGCAGGTTGACGACATCAGGACTCCCGAGGGGATCAGAGGCCGTGAGCTCTGTGCTCCCCCAGATGGGCACCCCAACCCATCAGAGAGGCGTCGGTCAATACAGAGATCGTTGGCTTGGAGCGGACAAACGGGATGCCCTCCTGCAGATGAGCAGGAACTATCCACCACTGGAGAGCGTTCCACATCTCCTGGGTCACTGTCACTAGCTGATCCAATGGACCGGAGCGCTCTGACCATTGGCTGGCCAGTCCCCATTGTAGGGGACGCATGTGCCAACAGGCCCAACGGACATGATGGTGCAGGCCACCATGAGGCCCAAGAGGCGCAGGAAGTCCCGGGCAGGTCGCAATTGCCCAACCTGAAATGACTGGGCAAAGGAGGGAAGAACCTCGGCCCTCTCCGCGGAGCCGTGCTCTGGCTCGAAAGAGTCAAGCTCTGCCTCAATGAATTGGATCACCTGCTTTGCACGAGTTCCGACTTGGCCTCGTTGATGAGGAGGCCAACTTGAGAGCAGACCTGGAGGGCCAGATCCCTGGACCGCTCCACCTCCGGTCTGGAGGAGGCCGCAATCAGCCAGTCGTCCAGGTAGGGGTACACCCGGACCCTTCGGCGTCGCACGAATGCCGTCACCACTGCCATGCATTTGGTGAAGACCCTGGGAGCTACAGAAAGGCCGAAGAGCATGGCCTGGAACTCGTAGAGGGACCCCTCTGCTCTGAAGCGGAGGAATCGCTGGTGGGATGGACGGATTGGGACAAGAAAGAACGCGTCCTGAAGTCCAGAGAACAGAACCACACACCTCGTTCCAAGGATGGAATGCTCTGAACCAGAGTGACCATCCTGAAGGTTCGAGATCTTAAGAAGCTGTTCAGGTCGTGCAGGTCTAGAATGGGGGCGCCAGCCCCCCGTCCGTTTCGGGACCAGGAAGTACCTGGATACAAACCCTGGATCTGGTGGAGGATCCGCCATCTTCCTGATCACCTCCTTTTGGAGGATCAGGGTAATGTCGGCTAGACGGGCCGACAGAGAGGCTGCGGACCCCGTTACCCCCTGTGGGGCGACGGCTTGGAAGGGCAGGGCCTGCTCGAACTCCAGAGGCAGACCCTTTCGTACCACCTCCAACACCCAACGGTCCGTGGTGACAGCGGACCAGGCGGAAAGAAAGTGTCGGAGCCGTCCACCGACGGGGGGAACCCAGGGGGAAGCGACGAGGTTGGGGGCGACACCCCTCAACCCGTCACTGGGCAGGCTTGGAAGAAGGACCAGCTGAGGGACCTCCTGGGCCTTTTCCTCCCGGCTTCCTGTTGGAGGAAGCTGCAGGCTTAGCTTTGGGGGTGCCAAGTGCAAGCCTGCTGGCCCTGATGCTGGTGTTGCTGGGCCGGATGTGCCGCAGGGGCAGAAGGGCAAAAAGAACTTATGCTGCTGTCGGCGGCCTTTGTACTTCTGGGCAGATGTGACAGAGTCTAAGGTGGCATTGGACTTTTCAATTCTCTGGAGGTGGCCTTCCACCCCAGGCCCGAACAAGTCGGTACCCAGGAAGGGGATGTCTGCCAACTTGTACTGGGTATCCGCAGCCAAGCTCTACGGCGCATGGCCACTGCTGCCACTACTGACCGGGCACAGGAGTCTCCAATAGAGAGCCGTTTGGAGCTGCTGTCTCGCCACTGCCCTTCCCTGATCCTGCACCTGCTTGATCGTAGTCTGCAGATCAGCCAGGAGATGAGGGATCACCTCATCCAGGGAGTCCATAAGGGCATGGGAGAAGTGCGCCTTCAGTACAGCCGAACTGGCCCGACGGAGGCCGAAAGAGGACGCAGCATATACTGTGCGCCCAACATAGTCCAGCTTTTTGGACTCTGTCGGGGGGACTTGTCCACATCCTAGCATTCCTGGAACGCCGTAAAGCGTTGTCGTCCAGGAAACCAGACAGAGACCCGGTAGGGACCGCATACTTCAAGGCCATCCTGGCCGAAAGAGCAGGACAAGAAGCTGGCCACTGCCATAACTCCAAGGCTGGGCCAACAATGGCTTCAGCCACCGGAAAGGCCTCCGTGGGAGAATCCCCTCGGTCCAGTATCTCCGTGAGGGGATACCTGGCCCGCTTGGATATGGGCTCGAGCTGCATCCCGGTTGACTCCGAGATGAACCGGAGTAGACCCATGAACGATGATGGGCTCTCATCCATCGACTACCCCCCGGAGGACTCCAGGTCAAGGGGCCTGGAGAACAGGGAGGAGTCATCGTCAGACTCCGCGGAGTCTGCGAAGAGCTGCCTAGGGCTCTGAGCCACCTCCACCCGCCGGCGACAGTCGGAAGTGAGGGTGACCAACAACCGGTAGGAGTCCCTGACCCGACGAGAATCCTCGGTCGAGCCCCGATTTCGTATGGAGGTTCCACCACAGACG
Organism: Neoceratodus forsteri; assembly: GCA_016271365.2. Classification (NCBI taxonomy): domain Eukaryota; kingdom Metazoa; phylum Chordata; order Ceratodontiformes; family Ceratodontidae; genus Neoceratodus; species Neoceratodus forsteri. The sequence goes on along the minus strand of JADMNL010000031.1, from coordinate 152,218,591 downwards.
GTGGGGCGCCTGGTTCGGCCGAACAAACGGCCCAGGTTTGGGCACCTCAACCATCGCGAGGGGTTGTTTCGGCCTTTCGGGTGACAGCCATTTAATGGCCGGGGAAGGAGACGGCGTCGGCTTGTTCCCGGTCAGAAGGAGCTGCTGCCACATTAACTCCTCTTAGCGTCCACGCAATCTGTGCCGAAGCCTCTCCTCCTCCGAGGAGGAGGAGGAGGTAGATGAGGACGAGCGGCGCCACCGCTTTCCTCGGTGCCGAGACAGAGACCGCCGGTGCTGGCACGATCGGCTGGACCAAGACGAGGTCCAAGACCGAGACCTTCAGTGTTTCCGAGAGTAGGTCTTGGAGGGAGCAGGGGAAACCCGTTCCTCCCTCGGCTCAGGAGCCTTGACCAGGGACTCCAGCACAGGAGGCGCAGGCAAGTCCTCGGTTTCCACCGGGGCAACAGGTGAAGGGTTGTCGGCTTTACCAGTCAACAGCCCGTCCGACAGATCGAGAAAAATCTCAACCGCATCGACAGGTGTCTCAGCCAGCTGACCTGACGGGGACACTCTGAAGCCAGCGGCCTTAGCCGCAACCTTGACCGAAGTCAAGTGTCGACTGTCTGGGGAAGGGGACCTCTCCAGCTCCCACAAACATAGATGGTGGGACTTACCCTTCGAGTCCCCTTCTTGGGCCGAGAGGAGTGTCCCGATGGCCCCTCACCTTTCGTGGAGAGGAACTGGCAAAGCTCCTTGAAAGAAGCTGTATAGGAGGATCCCAAGGAGAGCATGATAAATGCCGCGACCGAGGATGATGAAGATGCGGCCTGGGACGCCTCCTCCGAGGGCGATCATCTGCTCGAGTTGCTCAGCTGAGCCAGCCGCCGCTGAAACCGCCCAACGGGCCTCCTTGGACTTCACCGGCAGATAACGTTTCTCGGGGTGCCCAAGTTGAAGCTAGCAGCACGGTCTTCGAGGACGTTTGCCGAAAAACACTTGCCCAACACGCAGGCCTGCGGATCGTGGTCAAGCCCGAGGCAGTAGACGCACGTGGAGTGCGGATCGGTCCTGGACATCATCTGCCCGCATGGGCACCGCCGAAAACCGGGAGTCAATTTGTCCATCGCAGCCATGAAGGAAGAAGCAGACTGAAGTCTAGAAAACTTGAAAATTATTTTCGGGTGAACCGAAGAGTTTGGATCCAGTCTAAACGCAGACGCTAAGGAGGGAACCTGAGCTTCCAAGCAGTAAGGAAGATCAGGCGTCATGGGGCGGAGCCGAGAGTTTTACCACCCGGGTGGGTGGGAGGAGCCAGCTTGAATACCTTCCGGCAAGATTTAAAGCGGCAAGGATACCTGCCAGACAGTGTGGATGAACAACATATCCGTGTCCCTAGAATGATAATTACAATAATAATAATAATAATAATAATAACCACAACACTATTAATTAGAATAATAGAGAAACTTCCTTAACACTCAAAAAAGGGGCCTCCAACTGGAGGGCATAACATATGAAAAGATACCCTTGAATGTCCGAATCACCTGAAAAGGGGAGAGGGACAACAATAGTTACCACAGTCACAATATGTGTGCCAGAAAAACAGGTTACTCACCCGTAACAGTAGTTCTAGGAGTGGTATATGTTGTTCATCCACACTCTTTGGCACATCCCCTTCCACTTTAAGATCAGCCGGAAGACTTCAAGCTGGCTCTTCCCACCCACCCGGGTGGTACATACCTCGGCTCCGCCCCATGATGCCAGATCTTAGCCCACTGGAAGCCAGGTGTCGTGCGCCCGCAGCCGGGGAAGTCGGGTGGGTCCATGTGGATGAACATATACCACTTCTAGAACTACTGCTACAGGTGAGTAACCAGTTTTTCTAGGATTGTGGATATGTTGTTCATCCACACCCTTTGGCAGACTCCTAGAAGTTCTCTGGAAGGAGGGTAGCCAGGCGCACACCCCCTACTTAGCGAACAAAGATTGGAGAACTGAGGCCCCAAAACCAGCATCCCGGCATGATTCAAGGTCGATGTGGTAGTGGGTGATGAAGGTATTTGCTGACTTCCATGTAGCAGCCCGACAGATTTCCTGGTTAGGGATGTCCCTGGAAGCAGCCACCGATGCAGCGGTATAGCAGATAAGAAAAAATTACTCACCTTAGTAATGTTGTTTCTTCTAATGGAGTCTTGCTATATTATAGACATTAGCAGTTTGATCCAGCTCTAGAACTGCCCCGGAGTGAAATGGTTAAAACCATTCCAAAATAGAATTTTGGCATGAGAGCAGCTCTATCTGTGTCATTTCAAACTTGAACTATCAGATCTTTACGAGCCAAACTCACTAAGGTCTGTGTGGAAGCTGTAACCTACACTAGCCAAATGGCTACCTAAATAATAACAACCACTGATGGTCCCAACACCCAAGACTCAAGTCAGGGGACCAGAAATACTAACACCATTCTAATAATATGAAAATGGAACATAAGTATAATAAAACACACACACGTGTACACATACGCACCCCCAAAGTCCCAAAGGGGACAAAATGCTAACAGGACATAAGTAGTGTCCACACTAAGTTGCCCGCACCCCACCAAGTACAGGTTCGGAGAGGGGCAGGTTGGGGGGAGGTCTATAATATAGCAAGACTCCATTAGAAGAAACAACATTACTAAGGTGAGTAATTTTTCTTCAAACAACATGAAGTCTTGCTATATTATAATTGATAAGCAGAATACACAGCAGTACCTCCATGGAGGAGGGCAGAACCTACTTAGGAATAGGCTCTGAAGAACAGCTGTGCCAAACCGAGCATCTCTCCTGGCCTGGACATCCAGGGAGTAATGCTTGGTAAAAGTGTGTACCGTTTTCCAAGTAGCAGCCTGGCAAATCTCTAATAAAGGGATATATCTGGCAGCAGCTAGAGACGCAGCTGTACCCCTGGTAGAATGAGCCCTCAAACCGGGGGGGGGGGTTCTGCCCACTTTCTGATAAAATTGGATACAAGAGACAATCCACCTGGCTATTGATCTCTTAGTGGCAGGTTTGCCTTTCCCAACTTCACCATAGGTAAGGAAAAGTTGGAGGGATTCGAACCTATGACCTTTGGTACGCTCTATATAATAACTAAGAGCTCTCTTAACATCAGGGCTGTGCAACCTCCTCTCACCGAAGAGGAGTGATCAGTGAAAATACTGGAAGGGAGATAGATTGATTAAGATGGAAATCTGAAACCACCTTAGGCAAAAACTTCCTATTAGTCCTAAGGACTACCTTATCCCTATGGAAAGAAATAAGTCAGTCTCCACTGACAAGGCTTGCAATTCACTTATCGTCTGGCAGAAGTGATAGCCACTAGAAAAACAGTTTTCAAGTTAGGTACTTAAGCTCTGCAGAAGACAGAGGTTCAAAAGGGGTTGCATTAACTGGGCAATGCAAACATTAAGGTCCCAAGCAGGGGCGGTTCCCGAAAGGAGGATTAGTATGGAGTAATCCTTAAAAACTTGGAAAACACAGGATGAGAGGAAAGAGGGGATGACTTTCCTGCTGACACAAAAGCAGACACAGCTGCCAAATGAACTCTCAGGATAGCTGGTCTGAGACCCAAGGACTTAAGATGTACCATGTAATCTAAAAAATGGGCAATTCAGCAGATTCTGGGGAAATATTTTTCCCAGCACACCAAATGGAAAACCTTTTCCATTTAGAACTATAAGTAGCCCTAGTGGAAGGCTTTCTGGAAGCCTTTAGGATCTCAAGAACACCCTGAGAGAGGTGTAAATCAGCAAACTATAACTCCTCAAGAGCCAGGCCTTGAGGTTGAGGGATTTGAGGTCTGGATACCAAACCCTTCCCTGGGCACAAGTCAACAGATTGTGATTCCTGGGGAGGCACAGGGGAAGATGGACTGTCAGAGACAGAAAGGTGGGTACCAGGGCTGCCTGGCCCAATCCGGGCAATCAGAATCACCCTGCAAGGCTGAGATCTGATTTGACTAGTACTTTGAATAGGAGAGAAGGGAAAGCATAGGGAACTTCCCTCCCAATCCAGAAGAGGCGGCATCCGGGGAGCTGGCCCAGCACTTGAGGCCTGCAACAGAACAGAGGAAGTTTGTGATTGTCTGGGGCTGCAAAAAGATCTATCAGAGGTGTGCCCCACCTGGCAAAAACTATCCCCAGCACTTGAGGATCCAGGGACCATTCGTGATGGCCCTGGGAAATCCTGCTGAGGGCATCCGCTAGGACATTGTCCTTCCCTGGAAGATGAACTGCTAGAGGAAGTGTTCAGGGAATAGGCCAGAGACCACAACTTCATTGCCTCAGTGCACAAGCCGAAGGCAAGAGTACCCCCTGTTTGTTGATGTACCACATTGTTGTGGTGTTGTCTGTTCTGACATGTATCACCTTGTCGTGGACAGATGCAGAAAAAGCTTGAAGAGCTAAAAGACAGCTCTGAGTTCCAGCAAATTGATGTGGAGCAGAGATTCCTGGGGGACCAAACTCCTGAGTGGAAAGGTCGCCCATGTGGGCTCCCCAACCCAGAAGGGAAGCATCTGTAGTGAGAGTCAAGTCGTGAGAAGGGAAATGAAGGGACCCCGATCTTAAATTGCTCTGATCCTGCCACCACTGGAGAGCTAGGATCAAGGTTCGAGTCACTGGGACCAACTTGGAAAGAGGGTCTCTTCTCTGAGACCAGAAGGTTCTGAAGTGAAACTGAATGTCTCTCATCTGAAATCTGGCTCCCTGCACAACAGCTGTGGATGCAGCCATGTGCCCCAGGAGCTGCAGAAAGTGTCTTGCTGGTCGAGAGACCTGCAGAGTGAAGGAAGAGGCCAGAGCCACTAAATTCCTTACCCTTTCTGGGGGAAGAAAGGCTCTGGCTAGCTTTGTGTCCAATTCTGCCCCTATAAAGGTGAGTACCTGGACTGGTTCCAGAACCGACTTTGGTAGGTTTAGCAGAAAACCCAGGGAGGTGAGAAGCTGCTGGGTGACCTGCAGGTGAGATTTACCTGTTCTGGGGACTGGCCTACAATGAGCCAGTCGTCTAGATAGGGAAAAACAGCAATCCTCTGCCTCCTTAAGTGGGCCACTGCTAGACACTTTGCGAATACCCTTGGAGCAGAGGTAAGGCCGAAGGGCATTGCTCTGAACAAGTAATGACCTGAGGGCAGTTTGAATCTGAGGTACTTTCGATGGGATCTTCTGATTAGGACATGGAAATAGGCATCCTTGAGGTCCAGGGAGGCTAGCCAGTCCCCTGGCCTTAAGGAAGGTAAAATCATTGCCAGAGTTACCATTTTGAACTTCGGTTTCAAAAGATGCTTGTTCAGATATCTGAGATCTAAAATGGGCCGCCATTCTCCTGTCTTTTTGGGGTAAGGAAGTATCTGGAATACAGACCCTGCCCTGATGCAGGGGAGGAACCTTTCTACTGCTCTGAGGCTAACAGGGATGAGACCTCTGTTTCCAGAGCGAGGGTCTCTGAAGCACTTGCAGGTAGAAAAAGTCTGCTTCTCAACTTGGGAAACTTTTGAAGCTGAGAACCAGACCCTGGCTACTACTTCCAGAACCCACTTGTCTGAGGTTAAAGAAGCCCAATTCTGACTGAAGTAAGCCAGCCTGCCCCCCACTGGTACAGGAGAATCAGCCCTGGGCACCCCATCAGGGTGCCTGTTTCACAGGAGCTTTAGGCTGGGGGCAGGTCTGCCCACCCGTCTGCCCCTGCCTCTGAAGAAGCTCCTCTGAGCATAGGCAGAGGAGGCCTGAGTCTGGTAGAAAGGCCTGTGAAAAGGCCTATCCCTACCCCTGGGGGCATGCCTTTGAGGAGTGGCTTGCCGCTCCTTAGCCTGGGCACTCTTGTAAGTAGTCCTACATTCATTCATCTTCTTCATGTAATTCTCTGTCTGCTCTCCAAACAGAGAATTTCCCACCACAGGAAAATCCATAGCCTTAGTCTGGGTATCCTGTGACAAACTAGTACACCTGAGCCAGGCCAGCCTCTGAAAAGCTACAGATGTGGCCATGACCCTAGAGGAAACATCATTAACATCCACAGCAGCATGAAACTGAACCTTAGAGGCTTCAATGCCATCAGCAGCCACCTGTTCTAGTTCACTAGCCAGCTGGCCATGGGCCTGCTTGGCTATTGCATAACAGTATCCCATCTAGATTTCTGATACCTAGCTACATAAGCCATATAATTTGCTTGCCTGAGTCCCAGAGAGGCTGCCATATACTGTTTTTTGCCATGGCATCAATCTTCCTGGAATCCTTGTCAGGAGGATGTGAAGCCAAGGAATATTAGCTTTATCACAGGCAGCAGCCTGAACTACCCCAACATGACTGCATTGCTGAGAAAGGAATTCTGTATCAGGCCTGACAATGTATACCTTCTGTCCATCTTTTATCTACAGGAGGCACAGAATTAGGAGCTTTTAAAATTTTAATTGTTTGTTTCCTAAAGACTTATGTAAAGGAATAGACAATCTCTCAGACTCTGGAATATCCATCATTTCTACAAAATCAGGCTCCTCTTGCTCATCCACAGCCTCTTCTAAAGGAAGCTGGAGGGTTTCAGCAACTTTTTATAAAACATAAAATGAGATGGGGACTCAGACAGCATAGGGGAGATTCTAAAGGTCTGTCTGGGAGATGTCGGTTCAATGGGCACACCCAGACCTTCCCAGCCCATTCATACTGTTCATAATCCTCCTCCCCTCCTCTGGTTCATAAAATTCCTCAATATCATAATCCTGAACCACTGGGACCGGACGAACCGACCTTTTACCAGATAGTGGTGGTTCGGACGGACCCTGAGACAGTGACTGGACAATTTGTATGGCTTTTGCTATCTCTGCAGCAGTTGGAGAAGGAATTTTGGACTCCAGACCTGCTGATTTTCTTGTTTTCTTTACTGGAATTGGTTCCTCAGAACCAGCTTTTCTTTTGCCCGAGGAAGTCTGGCCCTGGTCAGAGGGCACTCCCTCTGGTTCGGTTGGCACCGAACCGGGCTGGCCATCCGTGTCAGCGGACTTTTTGGCCTCTCGTTCCCTGAGCCTGCCCAATCTTTTTTCCAGGGTGGCTGCAGGGAAATTCTTACATACCTGGCAGTCTGACTGGAGGTGGTCAAACCCCAGACAATAAACACATGTGGTGTGTGGGTCAGCCTTGGCAAAGACTTCCCCACAAACATCACAGTGTTGAAACCCAGTGGGCCCGGTTTTTCTTTTGGGTTTCTCAGACATAATGCCAGCCTAACCAAAAACTTGCCCTTTTAACGGCAGTGCCAGGCAAGACACCCTTATCGGTTCCTAACCGTGTCACGGGTATTGGAAAAAAACGTAATAAATCCGTTTTTTTTAGAACCGATAAGAACCGGGAACCGCACTCTAAAATAGTAACTTTCAGTTTTAAATGAGTTTTAAACCCACTGATCGGTTCAAAACCGAACCGATAACTTACAAGTTCCACACAGACAAAACCTTCATTTACTTACGGTTACCACAGATGAGAGCTTGAACGAGCGGTTTGCGGTTAAAATAAAACTATTCTCGGTTAAATCAACCGAAAACACTTTTAAACCGAAATGAACCGAGCAGAAGGAGAAATCTCGGGCGACTGTTCACTGGTGAGTAAAGAATCTGACAGTTCAAGTTTGAAATGACACAGATAGAGCTGCTCTCGTGCCAAAATTCTATTTTGGAATGGTTTTAACCATTTCACTCCGGGGCAGTTCTAGAGCTGGATCAAACTGCTAATGTCTATAATATTGCAAGACTTCATGTTGTTTGAAAATGAGTTCTAATCCCTGTGGGAGGCTCCTTGCCCGCCAACTCATAGCATAGACTACTGCATGATGTAATCCATCGTGCAATCATCCACTTTGCTGCAGGTCTGCAAGAAGCAGCTTCAACGTAAGAGACAAACAGCTGGCAAACCTCTCCCCAAATTTCCGCCATCCTCTCCTTGTAATAGGAGACAACACATTTCAGGTCCAAAGTATGGAGCCTGTACTCTGCCTCCGAGGTGTAGTTAGGGTAGTATATCAGCAGAGTTAACACCTGGTTAAGGTGGAACTCTGACACCACCTTCTGAAGGAATTTCGGGTGGGGACGTAGGACATGCAATCCCTGTGGAAGACTACATAAGAGGTGCAGAAAGCGCTAGGTTCCCCTCTCCTTCTGGCAGGCGTGATGAGCCACCAGGAAGCCGTCTTCCACAAGTGTGACAACTCACCACTTGTGCATTGTCGAATGAGCTTGCCGATGAGCTTTGCCAGTACAAACAGTAGATCCCACGGAGGTGGAGGTTCACGCACCAGAGGGGATATGTGATCCAGGCCTTTGAAAAAACGCCCAACCACTGTCGCCTGCGCCCGGTAAGCAGAGATGGCTGCCAGGTGCACCCTAAGGGTTGATGACCGTAGACCCCCTTTGGAGAGAGACCAAAGGTAGTCGAGAATGCTAGCCACCGGACAGGACAAAGGGTAGAGGCCCTTGCCCTGACACCAAATGGAAAACCTTTTCCATTTCAAGGCATAACATTTCCTGGTCGATTACTTTCTGGATACCTAAACTACGGTGTAGACATCTTCGGAAAGACCCAAAGCCTGAACTCTAACCGCTCAGGCACCAGGCTGTGAGATGCAGGGATTGAAGGTCCGGATGGAGTACTTTCCCCTGATTGAGTAATAATCAGGTCTGGGCGTGCTGGAAGCCGCTCCGAGAGCCTGCAGCTGAGGCTGATTGGATACCAGAACTGGCGCGGCCAGTCTGGGGATACCAGGATCACCTTCGCCTTGTCCCTCCTCACCTTGAGGAGCACCTTGTGGATCAAGGGAAATGGAGGGAAGGCGTACAGGAGGCCTGGGGTCCACGGCCTCGAGAAGGCATCCCCCTGCTGCAAGCCCTCTTGAGGGGGACGGGCATGGAACAGCCTCAGCTTGGTGTCACTGGAGGCAAACAGGTCCACCACCGGTTTGCCCCAGTGGGACAACACGCTGTAAGCTACCTCTGGATGGTGAGACCACTCATGGGATGTCTGGCCTAAGCGCCTGAGAGCATCCGCCAGATGGTTAGAGGCTCCTGCCACATGGATGGCTAGGAGATCTGCCTCCTCATCGGCTCACAAGGGTCCAGATGTGGAACGCCTCCCTGCACAGCAGACGGGAGTGTGTGCCGCCCTGTTTGTTGAGGTAGTACATGGTCATGGTATTGTCTGTCTGGACTTGAACCACTTGACCCCGGAGATGAGTAGCGAATTGACAATGCCAGTCTGAGGGCTCTGCGCTCCAACAGGTTGATGTGGCATCGTGACTCCTCGGGGGTCCAGAGCCCGTGGGCCCTTTTGTCCCCAGGTGGGCTCCCCAGCCCATGAGAGAGGCATCAGTCGTGAGAACGACCGTCGGCTCGGGGCGGACAAACAGGATCCCTTCCTTCAACCGGTCTGGGACGGTCCACCAGTGAAGAGCGTCCCACATCTTCTGGGTTACAGTTATCAGCTGGTCAAAATGACCGTGGCGCTGAGTCCACTGGGCAGCCAGCTCCCACTGAAGGGGGCGCATGTGCAACTTGGCCCAACAGACCACCGAGGAGCACTCCGCCATGTAACCCAGAAGGTGCAGAAAATCTCGGGACAGGGCACAATTGCCCAACCAGAAATGATTGGGCAAAGGAGGAAAGAACCTCCACCCTGTCCGCCGGAAGCCGAGCTCTGACTTGACAAGAGTCAAGCTCTGCCCCAGTGAAGACCATCACCCGAGACGGCATGAGTTACGACTTGGCCTCGTTGATCAGGAGGCAGAGTTGGGAGCAGGTCTGGAGGGCCAGGTCCCTGGACCTCTCTACCTCCTACTGGGTGGAACCTGCTAGGAGCCAATCGTCGAGGTAAGGATAAATCCTGACACCCCCTTCCCCCCCTCCAAGATGGGCCACCACCACTGCAATGCATTTGGTGAAGACCCGTGGGGCCAATGACAGGCCGAAGGGCATGGCTCAGAACTCATATAGAGTCCCTTCAACCTTGAAGCGAAGGAACCGCTGATGGGACGGACGGATTCGGATGTGAAAGAACGCATCCTGCAGATCCAGTGAACGGAATCACATGTTTCGCTCCAAGGATGGTATGATCTGGGACAGAGTGACCATCCGAAAGGTGCGTGACCTGAAATATTGATTCAGGTCGTGAGATCTAGAATGGGGCACCTGCCCCCCGTCCGCTTGGGCACCGGGAAGTACCTGGAGACAAAGTCTGGGCCTGCTGGAGGATCCGCCACTGGAGCTACTTCCTCCTCGTGGAGGAGCTGAGCGATGTCATCGGAGGAGGCGACTGAATCTGAAGCGGATACTCTCTCTCCTCCCGAGGGAGCTCAGCTCGGCGGACTACTGCGAACTCAAAAGGCAGTCCCTGACCGACCACTTCGAGAACCCACCTGTCCAAAGTGACAGCGAACCAGGAGAAAAGAAATGGCGGAGCCGTCCCCCCATGGGAGGACCCAGAGCTGAGGTGACCGGAGAGGGGTTGACAGCCCCCACCCCTTCACTGAGCAGGCTTGGAGGAAGAGGCTCCAGGACCTGAACTTCGACCTCCTTTACAGGCCTGGGAGGGCCCGGGCTTGGGCCGGGGGCACCAAGTTTGAGCCTGCTGCTGTTGTTACTGTCCACCTTGAAAGGAGGACTGCTGAGCCGCAGGGGAAGGATGACGAAAAGGCTTCTTTCCTTCTGCTGGTTCATGCCCGAAAAGCCCTTGGCAGAAGGAAGCATCCGAGGTGGCACTGGACTGCTCTATGCGCTGAAGGTGACCAGCCACTCCTGGGCCGAACAGGTTGGTCCCTAGGATGGGCACATCAGCTAGTTTGTGATGGGTATCCGCCGGGAAGGAGGAGAGCCTCAGCCACACACTGTGACAAGAGGCAACTGCGGCTGCCATCGAACGGGCACAAGAATCTCCGATGTCCAGGGCCATCTGAAGCTGCTGTTTCGTAACAGTTGGCCCTGATCCCAGACCTTCTTGACCGTGGTCTGCATGTCCGTGGGGAGATGTAGGAGGACTTCATCCAGAGACCCTAGAAGGGCATGAGAGAAGTGTGCCATGATGATGGCTGAACGTCCCTGACGAACGTCCGAAAAGGAAGCAGCATAGACCTTCCTAGCGGAAGGATCTAAAAGCTTGGACTCTTATCAGGAGGTCGGTCAGTGTCGGAAGAACTGCCAGTATGCCTGAACACAGAGGCGGTCACCAGGCTCTCGGCCGATGGGTGCTCTGTGAACCCTGCAAGGGGCCCCATGGGAATTGCATACTTGCGGGCCATGCGGGCAGACGGAGGTTCGACAAGAGGAAGGGCACTGCCAGAGTTCTAAGGCCAGGCCAACAACAACCTCGGCCACAGGAAAGGCCTCCGTCGGGGTATAAGGACGTCCGTAAGAGGGTACTCCACCTTTTTCTGGATTGGGTCCAGGGGCAACCCTATGGACTCAGATGAAGTAAAGAATGCCCAGGAAAGATGAGGGACCTTCCTCCGTCTCCAAGCCACCGGCTGATTTGCCATCCCCAGGATGAGAATGGAGGCCGGTGATGTCCGAATCCGAAAATAACAGCTGACCGCTCAGGTCACCTTCGACTAGCCAAGGGTTGTCCGGTGTGACCGTGACCGACAGACGCCAGGGAGGTCTGGTGTCCAGCCCATCTTCCTTGCAAGGAGCCCCTCCCACAGGCTGCTTGGGCAGTGGTCCCACCACGACCGGTGGAGAGACCGTTTTGGGCCAAACTAGGGGTTTTACCGGTTCCGTGGGCTGGGGAACTGGTTTAAGCGGCTCTGATGGAGTCTGCTTCGGCCTAGGTGGTGAAAGCCAAGTAATGGCCGGGGTGGAAGCCGGAGCCTGCTTATGCCCGGTCAAAATCGCTGTTGCCACAATAGCTCCTTGCAGCACTGGAGTTTCCGCCGGAGCCTCTCCTCATCTGAGGAGGGCAAGGACGACCGATGGCATCGCCTCTTTTTAGAGCGTTTATGGCTCTTCCTCGGCCTGTCGGTCGAGGGGGTCCGAGATCTCGACCGAGATCGAACAGGTCGACTCGGTCGCTCAGAAGACACTGGTGGGACTGCTGATTTTCCGAGATCATGGACCACTTCTTCGATGGGAGTCCCAGCAGGCTGGGTCTCGTCATCTGGGAAGACCAAATTAGGCGTTCAATTGAGGGAATCGTCGACTGGATAACGGATCGATGACGATCTCAACTTCGTCGTTTGACAGATTAGTCGACTGACCAGACGGCAAAGCCGAAAAGTCAGTGGCCGAAGAAGCAATCTCAACCGAAGTCGAGACTGCATGTTCCTGAGACCGCATGTACCATGTGCCCGCTCCCAAGAACGTCTCCGTCAAGACGAAGACAATCCCGGGTCCTTCTCCCGCTTACGGGATCAAGAGGAGTGCGAGCCCGCAGGCGCCTCTCCCTTGGACGGGAGAGACTGGCACAACTCTCAGAAGGAACCCAAGAACCTCCGAGAAGTCTCTGCAGCACGAGCCGCTTCCTCCTCGAACGCTTGCATGCATTCCAATTGCTCGGCGGATCCCACAGCCACGGAAACCACCCACCAAGCCTCCTTGGATTTCACCGGAAGGTTCCAGTTCTCCGGCCTCCCCAGCTTCAGGCGTGCGAGATGGTTGTCGAGGACGGTGGGATGAAAGGCGAGACACATCGCATTTCAGAGTGTCATGGTCAATGTCACACTTGGACCACTGATTCTAATCCTTCTATAATTTTTTGTTGTAAATATAAGAAATTAATGTATGATGACTGTGTCAGAGAAAAATGCTGTCTTACTGGAACTAACACATCAAGACCCACCAAGGATAAGTTCAAAGGACAGGACATAGCTAAACCGCAGATATCTGGGGTGCAATTACCTTGTCAATTTGCTTTCATCTCAGGAAATAAGATTAGCCATTCATAATTCCCTCAGTGAAGTCCTTTGACTTGCAATAGTTGTCAGGAAGTACCTGTGTTGGGAGGAGTGTCAGAGGGAAGCCAGAATGGACACTGAAGAGAGGCTGATGTCTGGGCCAGGGATGACCCAGACGAATTTGGAAGGTCCAATAAACATTCCCAGGATGCTTTGGAAGGACATCACAGAAACTGTGTGTGTGTGTGTGTGTGCGCGCGTGTGTCAGAACAAAAACCAGTTCTGACCAGTTAACCTCAGGAGAGGAAATTGAGTATGGCACTTTTTTTTTTTTAAATCTTGTTGGGACATCCTGTGCTGTAAAATATAACTTTTAATACTCCAAGGCAGAGTTTAATGACCTCAGAGAGGAGGCCGGCTCAGGACTGCTTTTATCAAACTGAGCAAGCCTTAGAGAGAGACATTTGATTTTATTTCTGATTGAGAGAAGGAGGACATCAGCAGCACTGTAGGAGATAAATATTATGTGGATAAGAGAGCTTAGTTTGTACTTTAAAAACCTGTTTTGTTTTTAAGATTCTATGTGTTTCAGATATTTGTTCTGTATTTATTGTTCTGTTTTGCTATTTTAAAGTAAAGATATATTTTACAATGGAAACTGCCTGGAGTGCCTTGACATTTTTTATTTAAGTGGAGCTTTTAAAGGTTACAGTTAACACTGTGTATGGGCTTACTGATATACCAAACTGGGAAATGGATAGAGTTCTCTGAAGTCCTGCATAGAGTTCTGAGGGTTCATTTGAAAGACCTGGCTAGGTGCCCACAGGCAAAGATATCTGCGCGCCCCCCACTCGACAGAATTATCTGAGCCTGATAACTGGGCACGCTAAACAAGAGGTATCAGTTTGAATCCTCCAGAACTTGAGACTAAGGTGACTTGAACCCACAAAAAGACAAGAGGGTTACCTTGTTCTGTTCACTGTCCACAAATCATACGCTCAGAGGTTGGCACTTTGGGATTAGAGGGCTGACCGGCTGGCGAATTATAGACAGTAGACACCGAACAATAAAAGCATGCGGTGTGGAGATCGGTGCGTGCATTTTCTGGCGAAAGGGCACGAGAGCGAAATCCGGGGAAGATTTGTCTTCCATAATCGAGCCAGTAAACTGCGATCGCTGGCCAGCGAACAATCACGAATTTTCGAATAACTGAAGGTTTGAAAGCCAGGGCCTACAAATGCGTGGATATCAAGGGGAGGCAACCCAAATCTTCCAGCGGAAAGGAAGATCTGGCGTCATGGGGCAGAGGGCAGAGTCGAGGTATATATCAGTGTCAGTGGCTCAGCAGGTAGCACACTCGCCTCTGAGGCAGGGAGATCAGAGGGCTGTGGGTTCAGTTCCCACATCTGGCACTTGGGTTAATATCCCAGTACTGACACTGTAGTGCAGCATGAGAGGGGTGCTGCACTTCTGAGGTGCCGTCTTTCGGATGAGACGTTAAATCGAGGTCCCATCTGCCTGGACTGGTGGTAGTCCAGCTGGATGTTAAAGATCCCATGGCACTTATCAAAAAGAGTAAGGGAATTTCCCCGGTGTCCTTGCCAAATTTCCCTCATTCACTAAAAATACCACCAACAGCTTAATCTGGTTCAAGGTCAGTTGGCATTCATCTGTATCCCCCTCCCCCGGGTCGTGTCTGAAAATAGGCAGGATTTGACTAGTGCACTTACCCGGTCAACAAAAACTAAATAAATATACCACCTGGGTGGTTGGGAGGAGCCAACTTGAAGACTTCCGGCTGATCTAAAAGTAAAAAGGGACATGCCAAAGAGTGTGGATGAACAACAAATCCACGATCCTAGAAACAGCATTTCTACCCGGGAGCAGAGTATTCAAGAGTGCAGAGGCCAAATGTTCCGGGAGGGGAGGAGTGAGGGAAAGTTGTGAATACCTGAGTATCACTCGGAAGAAATACAGGTTACTCACCTGTAACAGGAGTTCTAGGAATGGTATATGTTGTTCATCCACACTATCTGGCAGGTTCCTTGCCGCTTTAAATCTTGCCGGAAGGTCTTCAAGCTAGCTCCTCCCACCCACCCGGGTGGTAAAACTCTCGGCTCTGCCCCATGACGCCAGATCTGGCCCGCTGGAAGCTCAGGTTGTCGCGTCGAAGCCAGGAGAGGTCGGGTGGGTTCAGGTGGATGAACAACATATACTATTCCTAGAACTCCTGTTACAGGTGAGTAGCCTGTATTTCTAGGGACATGGATATGTTGTTCATTCCACTATCTGGCAGACTCCTAGCAGTTCTCCGGGAGGGAGGCAAGGCGCACACCCCTAATACTTACTTGGGGAACAAAGTTGAGAACCGAGGCCCCAAAACCAGCATCCCGGTGACTCAAGGTCAATGTGGTAGTGGAAATAAAGGTGTGTGCTGACTTCCAGGTAGCAGCCCTGCAGATTTCCTGGATAGGGACATCCCTGGAAGCAGCCACCGATGCAGCAGTATGGCAGGTAGAATGAGCTCTTATCCCTCTGGGAGGCTCCATGCCCGCCAACTCATAGCAGAGATTTATGCAGGAGGTGACCCATCTGCCTATCATCCGCTTGGCTGCAGGTCTGCCAGGTGCGGCTTCAGCGTAGGTGACAAACAGCTGGCGAACCTCTCCCAATTTCAGCGTCGCTCCTTATAATAAAGCGACACTTCATAGGTCCAAGTATGGAGCCTATATTTGGCCTCCGAGTGTGACTGGGGTGAACACCAGCAGAGTCAACACCTGATTAAGGTGAAACTCGACACCACCTTGGAAGGAATTTCGAGTGAGGCGTGGGACAACCTTGTCCCTGTGGAGAGACCAGGTAAGGAGACTCGATGTTAAGCGCCTGGAGTTCTCCCATCCTTCTGGCTGGCGTGATAGCCACCAAGAAGGCTGTCTTCCGACAGGTGGGGAGACCACACCTGTGCATTGGTTGAATGGCTTGCCCATGAGGCTTTGCCAATACCAGCAGTAAATCCCACGGTAGGGGGTTCCCGCACTGAGGAAATGTGATCAAGGCCTTTGAGCGCCCGACCACTTTTCCCGCGCCACTGACTGCTGACCGCCCCGCCCGGTAAGCAGAAATAGCTGCCAGGCGCACCTTAAGGGTCACGACCTAAGCCCCACCAGATAGGGACCATAGATAGTCCAAAATGCTTGCCACAGGACATGAGAAAGGGTCCAACCCTTTCCCCGACACCAAATGGAGAACCTCTTCCATTTGAAGGCATAGCATTTCTGGTCGACTCCTTACGGGACGCCCAACGACGCTTGAGGACCTCGGCTGAAAGACCCAAGGCCTGGAACTCTAGCCGCTCAGGAACCAGGCCGTCAGGTGCAGGGATTGAAGGTCCGGATGGAACACCTTCCCCTGATTGACTGAGAGCAGGTCCGGGCGAGCTGGAAGCTGCCGCGGAGTCCTGGAGCTGAGACTGAGGAGATCTGGGTACCAGAACTGGCGAGGTCAGTCTGGGGCTATCAGAATCACCTGCGCCTTGTCCCTCCTCGCTTTCAGCAGGACCCTGTGAATCAGGGGAACGGGTGGGAAAGGCGTAAAAGAGGCCCGGGGTCCACGGCCTCGAGAAGGCATCCCCCTGCAGCGAGCCCTGCTGAGGGGGGCCGGCATGAAACAGCCTCAGCTTCGCATTCTCCCTGGAGGCAAACAGATCCACCAGAGGTGTGCCCCAGCAGGAGAACAGGTCTTGTACTATCTCCGGTAGGAGAGACCACTCGTGCGATGCAGCCCCTATCCAGCTCAGGGCATCGGCCAGGGTGTTGGAGGCTCCTGCCACATGAATGGCCAGGAGATCCGCCCCCAGGCTGCGCACTAGTGACCAGATGCGGAGAGCTTCCTTGCATGAGGCAAGGAGCGTACCCCGCCCTGGCGTTTAGATAGTACATGGTCGCGGGTATTGTCCGCCTGGACTCGACCACTTGACCCCGAGAAACGGAACAAAGCGGTGAGAGCTAGGCGGACCGCACGGAGCTCCAGCAGGTTGATATGGCATCGACTCCCGGGGACCAGAGGCCGTGCACCTGGTGTTCCCCAGATGGGCACCCCAACCCATCAAGAGGCGTCTGTCATTAGAGACCGTCCAGCTCGGGCGGACAAGCGGGATACCCTCCCAGATGAGGCGGAGCGGTCCACCACTGGAGGCGTTCCACATCTCCTGAGTCCGTCACACACGCTGGTCCAGAGGATCGCAACGCTGTGACCACTGGCTGGGCTAGTCCCCACTGGAGGGGCGCATGTGCCAGCCGCGCCCAACGGACTACGCTGGTACAGGCCGCCATGAGACCCAGAAGTCACAGGAAGTCCCGGCAGGGCGCGATTGCTCAACCAGAAATGATTGGGCAAGGAGGTAAGAACCCTGCCCTGTCCGCGGAGCCATGCTCTGGCTCAAAGAGAGTCGAGCTCTGCCCGATGAAAGATATCACCTGCTCGCCTCGAGTTCGGACTCCTCTCGTTGACCAGGAGGCCAGCTGAGAACAAATCCGGAGGGCCAGATCTCTGGACCACTCCACCTCCAACCTGAGGGGGCTGCTATCAGCCAATCGTCCAGGTAAGGGTACACAGACCCGGAGTGCAGGGAGGCTGTCACCGCTGCAATGCATTTGGTGAAGACCCTGGGAGCTGAAGAAAGGTCAAGGGCATGGCCTGAACTCGAAGAGGGATCCTCCGCCTGAAGCGGAGGAATCTCTGATGAGACGGACGGATAGGGACGTGAAAGAACACGCGCCCTGAAGTCCAGAGAACAGAACCTACCGCCGTGTTCCAGAATGGTATTATCTGAGCCAGGTGACCATTCTGAAGGTTCGAGACCTTAGAACTTGTTCAGGTCGTGCTGGGTCCATGATGAGGCAGCCCCGATCGTTCGGGACCAGAAAGTACCTGGACACGAACCCGGTTCTGATGGTGGGTCCTCTGTCTCTCTTATCACCCCCTTTAGAAGGAGTAGAGGCGATGTAGCCGGCTCATGAGCCTGTAGAATTCTAGGGACCCCAGCCCCCTCGGGCAGCAGGCCCTGAAGGGCGGAGCCCGCTCCGATCAAAGGAGGCCTCTTCCACCACCTCAAAACCCACCTGTCCATGGTAACAGCGGACCAGGCGGAAAGGAAGTGTCGACCGTCCCCAACGGAACACAGGCGAGTGGCGAGGATAGACGACACTTGCCTCAGCCACGTCCTTTTGCAGGCTTGGGAAGGGAAGGACGACGGGGACCTGGGGCCTTTCCTCCTAGCTTCCTAGTTGAAGGCTGGTGGCATGGGCCCGGAATACAAGGTCTAGCCTGCTGGCCCTGACGCTGATGTTGGGCCGGACGCAGCGGGAGCAGAGGAGCGAAGGGTTTAGGCTGAGGCTTTGACCCTTTGTCTCTCTGCGGGCCGAGACAGAGTCCAAGGTGGCACTGGACTTCTCGATCCTCTGGAGGTGGCCTTCACTCCAGGGCCAAGAGGTCTGTTCCCAAGAAGGGCGTCCAGCAAGCTTGTGCTGGGTATCCGAGGTGAAAGTGGATATCCTCAGCCACGCCGCCGACGCATGGCCTGCGGCGCCACTGACCGGGCGCAAGAATCCCGATATCCAAGGCAGTCTGCAGCTGCTGCTTGGCTACTGCTCCTGGTCCCGCACCTGCTTGACCGTGGTCTGCAGGTCGGGCGGGAAGATGAGGGACAACTCATCCAGGAGCCCAACAGGGCATGGGAGAAGCGCCATGAGGACGGGCCGAACTGGCCTGACGAAGACCAAGAGAGGAGGCAGATACACTTTCCTAGCCACTGATAGTCCAACTTCTTGGACTTCTTTGTCGGGCGGTTTGTCCACGTCCCTGGCATTGCCGGCACGCCGGAAAACGCTGTCCGTAACCAACCCTTCAGCCGAAGGGTGTTCGGAAAAGCCGGACAGAGAGCCCGTAGGGGGCGCAGGACAGGAAGCCGGACGCTGCCATAATTCCAGGGCCAGGCCGACAATGGCTTAGGCCACCGGAAAGGCCTCCGTAGGAGAATCCCCTCGGTCCAGAATCTCAGTGAGGGGATATCTAGCCCGTTTGGATACGGGTTCAAGCTTCATCCCAGTGGATTCTGAGATGAGCCTAAGAAGTCCGAGGAAGGACGAAGGGCTATCGTCCGCTGACTGCCCCCCAGAGGACTCCAAGTCCAGACGCTTGGAGAATAGGGAGAAGTCATCCGATTCCGACGAATTGTCGAAGAGCTGCCTGGAGCCTGAGCCACTCTCCACTTGCCGAGGCTTATCGGGCGTGAGAGTGACCGACAGCCTGCAGGGAAGGCCCTGGGCCGACCGTGAATCTTTCGACGGTGCTCCGACTGTCGGCTGAGGCGGAGGCGGTTCCACCAAAATCGGTGGAGCAGCTGGAATAGGTCGAACAACCGGCCTGGAAACAGGCTCCTCGACCACCACGAGGGGTTGATTCGACTGGTCCGGTGGCTGCCATTTAATGGCCGGGGAAGAGGCCTGAGCCGACTACGCCAGCCAGTAAAAGTTGTTGCCACATAAGGATCCTCATATTTTTCGGTAGCAACTTAGCGAAGCCTCCCTCGTCAGGAGGAGGAAGATGAGGAAGAGCAGCTGACGCCGCTTACTGGCAGTGCGAGACCGTCTTTGTCGACGGGAGCGGCTGGACCGATGAAGATGTCGAGACCGAAAATCTCGGCCAGGCCGCGGTGCAGGCGGGAGCGAGGATCGGCAATCCCCTCAGCTCGATCGACAAAACCGGCGGCTCTGGGGCAGGCGAGATGAGCCGACGGTATCCACAATCCTCGGCTGGGGAACAGGGAGGAGGGATTCCTCGGCTTCTCTGAGGCCGACAATCTGATCTAACGGGTCGAGAAAATCTCGACCACGTGCGGCGGTGTCTCGGTCACCTGGCCTGATGGGGCACCGTGAAGCCAGTGGCCGAAGCCGAAAATTCGACCAAAGTCGACTGTCGACAAGGGGAGGGAGATCTTTCCCGCTCCCAGGAGCGTCGACGATGGGACTTACCCTTACTTTTCCTCGACCGATGAAATGGTCCCGAAGAAGTTGGACCCTCGCCCTTAGTTGAGAGGGTCAGGCAAAGCTCCTTAAACGAAGCTGAGTAGGAGGCCCCAAGAGAAAGCGGAACAAAAGCCGCAGTAGATGAAGTCGCGGCCTGAGCCGCCTCTTCCTCGAGGGCAACCAACTGTTCTAGTTGTTCAGCGGATCCCACAGCCACAGAGACCGCCAGTCGAGCCTCCTTGGATTTAACCGGAGGAAATCTCCTTTCCGGGCGCCAGCTGAAAGACGGCAGCGGGGTCCTCGGAGGACGACCGGTAAGGAGGAACACAGATCGCAAGCTCATGGGTCGTGCTCCTGGCTGGCAGTAAACGCACATGGAGTGCGGGTCCGTCTCGAGACATCTTCTGCCCACAGGGACATCTCCAAAACTGAATCGATTTGTCCATCGCAGCCATGCAGGGAAGAAGACCAAGAGGTGAACATTTTAATTTTTGAAAGTTTCAAACCAAAGATTTTTGGGCCCAAAGCTTAAAGCTGGAGCGTTAAGGAGGGAAACCTGAGCTTCCAAGCGAAGGAAGATCTTGCGTCATGGGGCGGAGCCGAGAGTTTTACCACCCGGGTGGGTGGGAGGAGCTAGCTTGAAGACCTTCCGGCAAGATTTAAAGCGGCAAGGAACCTGCCAGATAGTGTGGATGAACAACATATCCATGTCCCTAGAAACAAGATTACTATGGTAAGTAATTTTTTCTTCTAACCCCAGTAATATTCAGGTATTCATAACTTTATGCACACTACTAAGCAGTACCTTTAGAGGTGGGAACACAACCTTATTTTGGGAATAGACTTTGCAAGACTGCTTTGCCGAACCTTGCATCACCTCTGGAGAAAATATCCAGACTGTATTGCTTTGTAAAGGTGTGTACTGTTTTCCAGGTAGCTGCTTTACAGATGTCCACCAGGGGAACATCCCCGACAGCTGCTACAGTAGCAGCTGTGCCCCTTGTGGAATGGGCCCTCCTTTCCAACCTTAGAATAACCAACACTGAAAAAGCTGCATTATCCAGTGAGAAATTGATGTTTTTGATGCTGGGTTACCCTTTCTCACATTCTCATAGTTCAGGAACAACTGTTTTCTGTCCTGCCTATAGACTTTACTGGTCATCAGGTAATAGCTAAAAGCTCCTTTGACATCCAGACCATGAAGAGACTTCGCCAGAACTAAAGTGTTCAGTGAAAAAGACAGATAAGATGGGCAGACTGGGTGGTCTGTAGGCCCTTATCTGCTGACACTGTCTATGTATTTATGTATAATGGTTTGATTCAAATGGGAATCAAAAGTCATTTCAAAGAGAAACTTCTTATTTGTTCCCAGAATAATTTTGTGTCTGTGGAATGAAATGTGGTACTGTTCAAATCAGAGAGACTTGAGGCCGCTGATTCTTGTGGCAGAAATCATTACCACAAGGAAAAAGTGTGTGTGGTGTATGTATATATATATATATATATATTTTAAGATATTTCAAATAAGCTGAAAACATAGGCTCAAAAAGGGGGACCCATGAGCCTAACTATGCACACATCTAGGTCCCATGTTGGCATTGGTTCCCTGTGAGGGGGTGCAAATGGACCAGGCCTTTAGAGAACCTTTCTAAGACAGGGTCTGAGGCTTGAAAAAACATTCTGTCCAACTGAGAAGTAAACAGATACTCAGACCAGGTGGACCTGTAAGGTACTGCTCTGCAAGCCCAGTGAAAGCAAATATGTAAAATAGTCCAGCACAGCTGGAATACCAGCCTGTGCCGATATGTGCCAGGCCCTAAAAGAACCTCTTTGAGGTTAGGATCTGGGGGCCATTAAAACATTTTGTCCAGCTAATATGCAAGTAGATACTGCATCTAGGTGGACTTTGAGGATGCTGGACTGCAAGTCCAATGAATATATAAATAGGTAAGTTAGTCAAGCACTGCTTGACCCCAACATGTGCTGGAAACAGTTTTCTGGCTGAACACCAATAGTAAACCTTTCCCCTTTTGAACCGTACAATTTCCTTATGGAGGGCTTCCTGTCACCACATACAATGTCTAGTATGTAATAGCAGTACAGCCTAGAGGTTAGAGGAACGAGGTGTGAATGAGCTTGATACATCCAGCAGACCAGAGTTTGATTCTCACAACCTCCACTTGCATACTGTGTGATTGAGCAAGTCACTTAACCGCCCAGTGCTCCCAGGTCGCCCCTGAGAACAGGCACTTGTGCCTAGTGGGCCTTACCCAGTTACCAAAGACTAAAAAAAAAAAAGTGAAAAAGTTGCAAGGCTGCATATTGTACAGTAGGCCCTCAAGAGGCATGATTTGGGCCTGAGTGACTCAAGGTTTGGGTACAGAAGCCTCCCGGTTGGAGGTTAGCAGGTTGTGCCTCTGAAAAAAAGGTGCATTGGTTTGGAACCAGACATGGAGAGTAGCAGAGAGCCATGTCTGCCTGTCCCAGTCTGGCATTATCAAGATCACTGATGCTGCCTGGGACCTGAGCTTGAGAAATGCATTGTATGCCAAAGGGAAGGCAGGAAAGTGTACAGATGCTTCCCTGGCCAACTCAGAAGAAAAAATTACTCACCTTAGTAATTATATTTATTCTAATGGAGTCTTGCTGAATTCTGACAAGTGCAGTGATTCCCAACCTTTGAACTGCCCCGGAGAACTAAGGGTTAACTTTCCATGCAGGGCATGGAACGCTGAGTTCGAACTCGGTTGAAGTCTCTGGAGTGATTTGAACTCAAACCGTCAGATTCTTACGAGCCAAACTAAATTAACATCTATGTGGAAATTGTAAAAATTCTACTAGCCAACTGGCTGAAAAGTTTTGGATTCCCAAGGAAGACTCAAGCCAGGAAACCCAAAAACTAAACCCAAAAATTACAATAATAAATAAGCACCCAACAAAAAGGGAGGAGGGTGCCAGCAAATACACCCCTGGGGTGCAACACTGCGCCTGCCCACCCACTTCCCAAAAACAGGTTCTGAGAGGGGAGGCAGGGAAGGAGGTCAGAATACAGCAAGACTCCATTAGAAGAAATATAATTACTAAGGTGAGTAATTTTTTCTTCAAACATGAAGTCTTGCTGTATTCTGACAATTGCAGACTACCAAGCAGTACCTCCAAGGAGGAGGGACAGAACCTACTTTGGGAATAGACTCTGAAGTACTGCTGTGTCAAATCGAACATCACTCCTAGCCTAGATATCCAGAGAGTAATGCTTGGTAAAGGTATGGACTGTTTTCCAGGTGACTGCTTGACAAATTTCTAGGAGAGGATATCCCCGGCCGCAGCCAAGGAAGCAGCTGTACCTCTTGAGGGATAAGCCCTCAGGCCTGAGGGTGGAGTTTTTCCCAGTTTTTCATAGCAGAATTGTATACAAGAGACAATCCACCTGGCAACAGATCTTTTGGTGGCAGGTTTGCCCTTCCCCACTTCTCCATAAGTGAGGAACAACTGGAGGGAGTCAAACCTGTGACTCTTGGTACGCTCTATGTAGTAACTAAGGGCTCTTTTGACATCTAAACTGTGTAGCCTCCTCTCTCCTGAGGAAGAATGATCAGTGAAGAAAACAGGGAGACAGACTGCTTTAAATGGAAGTCTGAAACCACTTTGAGCAAGAACCTTCTATTGGTTCTAAGGACCACTTTATCCCTATGAAAGGAGATAAAGTCAGGTTCCACTGACAGGGCTTGCAATTCACCGATACGCCTGGCAGAGGTAATGGCTACCAAGAACACAGTTTTCCAAGTCAAGTACTTAAGCTCTGCTGAAGACATAGCCTCAAAGGGGGGGTTGCATAAGCTGAGCAATGCAAACATTCAAATCCCAGGCAGGGGCAGGGTCTCTAAAAGGAGGACTGGTGTTAAATAATCCTTTAAAGAATTTACAGAACACAGGATGGGAAGATAGTGAGGAAGGCTTCCCCACAGACAAAAATGCAGAAACATCTGCCAAGTGTACCTTGAGAGTAGCTGGTCTGAGGCCTAGGCCATTAAGATGGACCACATAATCCAGAACCGTAGGCAATTCAGCGGTGTCTGGAGAGATATTCTTCTTAGAACACCAAATGCTGAATCTTTTCCATTTGGAGTTGTAAGTCTTTCTGGTGGAGGGCTTTCGAGAGGCCTTAAGGATATCCAGAACCCCCTGGGAAAGGTGTAGATCTGCAAACTCTAACTCTTCAGGAGCCATGCCTTCAGACTGAGAGACTGAAGATTGGGGTACCAAATCCCCCCCTGAGAGGATGTTAATAGATTATAATTCCTGGGAAAAGACAGGGGAAGATGGACTGCTAGGGACAGCAACAGGGGATACCAGGGCTGTCTGGCCCAGTCTGGAGCAATCAGAATCACTTTGCATGGTTGTGACCTTATCTTGACTAACATTTTGAACAGGAGAGGAAAGGGGGGAAAGCATACAGAAATTTCCCTTCCCAATTCAGAATCAGAGCATCCAGGGGGACCGAGCCCAAGACTGGGGGTCTGCAACAAAAGAGAGGAAGTTGGTGATTGTCTGGGGCTGCAAAAAGATCCATCTCTGGAGTGCCCCATCTCGAGAAAATCACTTTCAAAACCAGAGGATCCAGGGCCCATTCATGATGGCCCTGGGATATTCTGCTCAGTGCATCTGCCAGGACATTGTCCTTCCCTGGGAGGTGAACTGCTATCAGAGAGGTTTGCAGGGAATAGGCCAGGGACCACAACTTCATTGCTTCTGTGCACAAGTCCGTAGACCGAGTGCCTCCTTGCTTGTTGATGTACCACATGGTGGTGGTGGTGTCTGTTCTGATCTGAACCACCTTGTTCTGTACAGATTTGGAAAAAGCTTGCAGTGCCAGAAACACTGCTCTGAGTTCCAAGAGATTGATGTGAAGCAGAGATTCCTGAGGTGGCCACAGTCCCTGGGTGGTAAGATCCCAAATGTGCTCCCCAGCCCAGCAGGGAAGCATCTGTGGTGAGTATCACTGAATGAGACCGTGATAATGGAACCCCTCTCAAATTGCCCTGATCCTGCCACCATTACAAGGCTTGGATCAGGGTTCGAGTCACTGGGATTAGTTTGGTAAGGGAATCCTTTCTTTGGGACCAAAAGGCTCTTAAGTGGAACTGAATGTCCCTCATTTGGAATCTTGCTCCCTGGACCACTGCTGTGGAAGCTGTCATGTGGCCCAGTAGCTGAAGGAAATGCCTTGCTGGTCGAGACACCTGAAGGGTGAATGACGAGACCAGTTCCATAAGGTTCCTTGCCCTTTCCAGGGGAAGGAAGGCTCTTGCCTTTACTGTATCCAGGTCTGCACCTATGAAGGTGAGGAGCTGTACTGGTTCGAGAACCGACTTTGGTAGGTTGAGAAGGAATCCTAAGGAAGTGAGCACTTGCTGGGTCACTTGCAGATGGTACTTGACTTGGTCTGGAGACTGACCTACTATGAGCCAGTCATCCAAGTATGGGAAGATGGAGATCTTTTGTCTTCTTAGGAAGGCAACAACTACTGCCAGGCACGTTGTGAAAACCCTTGGGGCTGATGTTAGGCCAAACGGCATTGCTCTGAATTGATAGTGGCCTGAGGGCAACTCGAACCCGAGGTACTTTCTGTGGGAGCACCTGATGGGAATGTGAAAGTAGGCATCATTGAGGTCCAGGGAGGCTAGCCAGTCCCCTGGCCTTAGAGGGGGAAGGATAATTCCCAGAGCTACCATTTTGAACTTTGGCTTTAAAAGATGTTTGTTCAGATATCTTAGGTCATGGATGGGTCACCACTCTCCTGTCTTTTGGGGGGGTTAGGAAGTACCTGGAGTACAATCCTTTGCCCCCTGTGTAGGGTGGGAACTCTCTCTATAGCTCTGAGAGCTATGAGAGAAGAAACCTCTGCCTCTAGGGCAAGGGTCTCAGAGATTTGCAGGTGGAAAAGATCTGGCTGTCATCTTAGGAAATATTCTGAAGCTGAGAACCAGTCCCTGGCTTACTACTTCCAGGACCCACTTGTCTGATGTAACAGACATCCAGTCCTGGACAAAGTAAGCCAGCCTGCCCCCTACTGGTATAGGAGAATCGACCCAGGCAGACCCATCAGGGTGTCTGCTTGGCAGGGGCTTTAGGCTGAGGGGTGGATGCAGGCCTGCTCATCCCCCTTCTGCCTCTCCCTCTAAAGAACCCCCTCTGCGAAAAGGAAGAGGAGGAGGTCTGAGCTTGGTAAAAAGGCCTTTGGAAAGACCTGCCCCTGCCCTGCTGCCTTTGAGGAGTTGCTTGCCTTTCTTTGGCCTGAGCACTCCTGTAAGTGGTCCTGTACTCATCCATCTTCTTCATGTAATTCTCTGTCTGCTCCCCAAACAGAGACTTACCAATTACAGGAAAATCCATGGCCTTAGCCTGGGTGTCCTGCGAGAGGCTAGTACATCTGAGCCAAGCCATCCTCCGAAGAGCCACAGATGTAGCCATGACTCTTGATGAAACATCACTGGAGTCCACAGCAGCATGAAACTGTACTTTAGATGCCTCAATCCCATCTGCAGCCACCTGCTCCAGCTCCTTGGCAAGCTGGTCAGGAGCCTGTTTAGCCAGAGCCAGTACAGTGTCCCACCTGGACTTCTGGTACCTGGCTGTACAGGCCATATAGTTAGCCTGCCTGAGTCCCAAAGATGCTGCCATGTATTGTTTCTTTGCCATGGCATCAATCTTCCTGGAGTCCTTGTCTGGGGGTGTGATGCCAAGGGAATGTTTGCCTTATCACAGGCAGCAGCCTGTACAAACCCAACATGGCTGCACTGCTGAAAAAGGAACTCCGTGTCTGAGCCTGAGAGAGTGTACCTCTTGTCCATTCGTCTGTCCACAGGAGATATAGAATAGGAGACAAGAGTTTTTTGTGTCCATTTCCCAAAGGATTTGTGGAGGGGAACAGACAGTCTCCTGGACTCTGGGATGTCCATCATCTCAACATTATCAGACTCTTCCTGATCCTCTACTGCTTCCTCCAGAGGAAGCTGGAGGGTATCATCCACTTTTTTGTAGAACATGAAGAGTGAAAGGGACTCAGAAAGCCTAGGAGGAGAAACACCTGAAGGTCTGTCTGGGGAGATGTCCAGGTCAGTAGGCACATCCAGACTTTCACCATCACCATGATCATCCTCATACTCTCCCTCCTCCGGTTCATAAAATTCTTCCAAAGTATAATCCGGAACCGGGGGAACCGACCGAACCGAGCCCCTGCCAGATGGTGCCGGTTCGGTCGGAACTGAACTAAGCGATTGCACAATCCTAATTGCCTTGGCTATCTCACCGGCAGTCGGAGTGTGAAATTCTGGGTCCGAACCGGTCGATTTGTCTTTTCTTTTTCTTTTTGTCAGAACCAATTCCTCGGAATCTGCTCTCCTTTTGCCTGAAAAAGTATCGCCCTGGTCAGAGAGCACTCCTTCTGGTTCGGTCGGAACCGAACCGGGCTGGCCATCCGGGTCAGAGGACTTCTCGGCCTCCCTTTCCTTCAGTCTACCTAATCTCTTTTCCAGGGTAGATTTGGGAAAATTCTTGCAAATTTGGCAGTCTGAATCGAGGTGGTCAAACCCCAGACAACACACACAGGTGGTGTGGGGATCAGCCTTGGCAAAGACCTCCCCACACACACTGCAGTGTTGAAACCCAGTGGGCCCAGTTTTTTTCTTGGGTTTCTCAGACATGGCCAATCCTAACCAAAAACTCACCCTTTTTTTGGCAATCCGCCGGGCAAGACTCCCCATCGGTTCCTGACCGTGTCACAGGTCTTGGAAAAAAAGTAATTAAATCTTTTTTTTAGAACCGATACGGACCAGTAACCACACACTAAAGTAAAGCACAAGTTTTTGTTTTTTTTTTTTACCTTAAACTGATCGGTTCAGAACAAAAACCTATCTAGTACTCACAGTACCACAGACAGAGACTTGAATCGACTATGCGGAAACAGCAATTCGGTAGAAACCGACCAGCAGGAGTTATCTCTGGAGCGAATGTTCAGTAAGGTGGAGTAAAGAATCTGACAGTTGCAGTTTAAACAGCAGCAGACAGGGGCTTCAACCAAGCTCGTGATGAACATTCTATGCAAAGCATAGAAAAGTTAACTCTTTGTTCTCCAGGGCAGTTGAATGGCAGGAGCTAACTGCATATGTCAGAATACAGCAAGACTTCATGCTGTTTGAACCAGTAATAGCAGTTCTAATTTAATAAACAGAAACAGAGAAAACTTACAATTTAAACACTAAAACTATGGGTTTACCTAAAATAACTAAAAGTAGAAGGCAGCAAATGAAATGCAAAGAATACTTATAATATTTTACAAGGTTTCTCACGTCAGAACAAAAGATGAGAATCTGAGCATCTAGTCTTGACAGGCAGAGAGAAATCTGCAGGGCTTATAACAACGGCAGTTAGTATAAGGCAGCATTTGAAAAGTGGCTCATGCAAAAGATTCCATCATTTGCACATGTTCCAAATTCTCTCTGCGCAGTTCTACTTGCAAGGATGACTGCATAAATTTATGAATACCTGAGTATTACTGGGGTTAGAAACTACAATTTACTTTCCCAGCTTTAATTTAAGCTGTATGTCACAATGTATATCAAACTGTATTAGTAACAGCCTTGTGAATTGGTCAGTCTCGACACTGATTAAAGAGTGTACTTATGATTCCCAAAATGGGCACAAAGAAAAGGCTTATATGTTCAGGAAGGGAAGTACTAGACTATGGCCATACAACAGTTTTTGGTTTGTTTAACTTCCTGTTTATGCCCCCTTCTCTCCAAGGCTATACACCATCAGTAAAGTACTTGGCCACTCTTAGTAACTGCGACTGCATCACCTGTGCCTAATCCTACTGTTACTGACAGCTTATCTATACTGCATAGCACCCATCTTCTCCCTCCCCCCACTTCCTCCCCTGCCTGGTGTGACCCCATTGAGCACTTACCCCCACACCCCCTCTTTATCCCCAAGCCTTCCTGCTTTCTCTTCACAAATATTAACCCCCCTAACATCCCCCAGTTTCTACCCCCACCCCCCACTTTAAAACCTTTTTCCTTAGCCCCCCCAACATTACCCAGCCCTGCCCTATCACCTACTTACATAACCCTGGGTAGATTCCAATCCAATCCCACCCCTCTGATTATTCAACCCCTTATTCTGTCACCCCCTTTGTCTCTGCCACCACCCTCCCCTCTTATCTATTCAGTCCTCCCCCTCCTTTGGACACCACCACTTCTGACCCTACATAACTCTACCTGCATGCTCTAAAGCTCAGCTACCACTATAAATTGCTTGTCCATCTTAGGTATGCTCTTAGTACTGTTACAATAAATTTGACCTCTCCTACCTCATGTATTTTAACTGTACTTGCTTGAATCTGTATCTGTATGTACTGTAATGTCCTTGCCTGCTGTATATACCCGTTTTGTAATGTCTACATACCTTGTCTATTGCCTTACAACGTGGAACCTTTGTAAACAACCTTTTAGCTCAAAGGTGTTATCCGAGATTCCAATAAATAAAGAGCAACTCTGCACATCTGCATGTACACAAACATTTTGTTTTAGCTATGACAATTTACTAGAAAATATTTTTGTTTAAATTTCAGATTTTTGTTTCCAGGAATTATAGCACATCAAAAAGTAAGCATGCAATTTTCAAGTCAAACCCTTAATATTTCATTTCTAACACTAATACCTATTACAGCAATGGTGCAAATGTTAAAAGGGAGAGAGCATTACATGCAGATACCCCCTTAATATGTACAATTGCTTATAAATAGCTCAAGTCCGCTGCTGCCCCTGAAAGCATTATAAGGCTGTCTATAGCCCTGCAGCCTCTTTCCTACTTCGCAAAATTAAAACACGTTTTTGTGGGTGACGCTGCAACGGGCACTCATTGGCAAGCTTCCTGTCAAAAAGCTAGAGCACAGGTATAGTAGGTTAAAATTCTGCTTCATCCTCGGCCGAAAAAAAAAAATTATTGGGGCTTATTAAGGTCCTGGAGGAGGCAGCTCAATGCCATAAGATACCTGCCCAAATGAAAATAAGGTGGCATCATCTCCTTCAATCTTCTGGGCCCCATTTTCTTTGTAGGTTTTCCTGTCATGCCAGTTTGACAGGAAGTAACAGAAAGATTTGTTTTAGAGACTGTATTTAAAAAAAAAAAAGTTCAGCCATTTTAAATATAAAGACCAGTTTAAACAAAGTCTGCTACTTATCCCCTTCGGGAGAAGCCCCAGGACCACATTTTGAACAGCATATGGGGTACTCAAAAGGAACAGGTCCTGCAGGGTTTGCTTAACTTCTGCCCAATACTGGTGACATTTTGGTCATGATCAGAACACGTTCAAGTAGCGGGCCCTATCAAAAGCTATAAGCTAAACTAATGCAAATCACTGAATAAAACTCAGAAACTTTACAAAATAACACAGTAGTCAAAATTAAGAAAAACTCCACAGGCTCTTGAAATTAACTCTGGGTCGACTAATAAATAAATCTGCCGTTAGTATGTCAGGGAGAGCATGACGACACTGCCAAGTATGAACTTTAACATTTAACATTTCTACTGGGATAACACCACAGGGCTGAGATGCTACTATTTTGTAGGACATCACAAATACACTCTCTTTGCAACAACATACCTATCAAAAGAAGTCGACTTCCAGACAAAATCCACCTGAAAGTTGTGGGTAACTTCAACAGGTGCTCCAACGCTGCTCCTTAGTTCAATAGCAATTTCATCTCCATAATCTCAATAATTGTGTTAAGGGGTGAATACTAGACACGGTTTAACATTTCAAAAGAAAGAAACTGTATTACAAATAAAACGTACATTAGGTTTCTGAAATTTCCCACAACAATGTTGGAAAACCTAGGAACTGCTGATCTCTTAAATCTGCATGTTACTCATTTTTCTAAGCCTTCCCCCCTTTCAATAATATGGCAGTAAATCTTTAAAGAACAAAGGTAATCCGACTCCCTGGTGGTGATGCAGCACTTATGTCAGGAGACCCAGTCTTGAAATCTAGATTTAGTAGTTGCCGTATTGGTCCTTGCAAGAAGAGATCCAGAAGCAAATGATTTGATACCTTTTAGTGGACCAACATAGATGTAACAACAAGAACAAAGTTCCCCCAAATGGGCTCCCCAGCCCGGCAGGGAAGCATCTGTGGTGAGGACCACTGAATGAGACTGAGTGACAAATGGAACCCTTTGCCTCAAATTGTCCTGATCCTGCCACCACTGCAAGGCTTGGATCAGGGTTCGAGTCACTGGAACTAGTTTGGTAAGGGAATCCTTTCTTTGGGACCAAAAAGCTCTTAAGTGGAACTGAATGTCCCTCACTTGGAATCTTGCCCCCTGGACCACTGCTGTGGAAGCTGCCATGTGGCCCAGTAGCTGAAGGAATTGCCTTGCTGGTCGAGACACCTGAAGGCTGAATGAAGAGGCCAGTTCCATGAGGGTCCTTGCCCTTTCCAGGGGAAGGAAGGCTCTTGCTTTTATCGTATCCAGTTCTGCAACTATGAAGGTGAGGAGCTTCCCTGATTTGAGAACTGACTTTGGTAGGTTGAGAAGGAATCCTAAGGAAGTGAGCACTTGCTGGGTCACCTGCAGGTGTGACTTGACTTGGTCTGGAGACTGACCTACTATGAGCCAGTCGTCCAAGTATGGGAAAATGGAAATCTTTTGTCTTCTTAGAAAGGCAACAACTACTGCCAGGCACTTTGTGAAGACCCTTGGGGCTGAAGTTAGGCCAAAGGGCATTGCTCTGAACTGATAATGGCCAGAGGGCAACTCGAACCCGAGGTACTTTCTGTGGGAGCACCTGATGGGAATGTGAAAGTAGGCATCTTTGAGATCCAGGGAGGCTAGCCAGTCCCCTGGCCTTAGAGAGGGAAGGATAATTCCCAGAGTTACCATTTTGAACTTTGGCTTTATAAGATGTTGGTTCAGATATCTTAGGTCCAGGATGGGTCGTCACTCTCCTGTCTTTTTGGGGGTTAGGATGTACCTGGAGTACAATCCTTTGCCCCAGTGTAGGGTAGGAACTCTCTCTACAGCTCTGAGAGCTATGAGAGAAGAAACCTCTGCCTCTAGGGCAAGGGATTCTGAGAGATTTGCAGGTGGAAAAGATCTGGCTCTCATCTTGGGAAATTTTTTGAAGCTGACAACCAGTCCCTGGCTTACTACTTCCAGGACCCACTTGTCTGATGTAACAGACATCCAGTCCTGGACAAAGTAAGCCAGCCTGCCCCCTACTGGTATAGGAGAATCGACCCGAGAAGACCCATCAGGGTGTCTGCTTGGTAGGGGCTTTAGGCTGAGGGGTGGATGCAGGCCTGCTCATCCCCCTTCTGCCTCTCCCTCTAAAGAACCCCCTCTACAAAAAAGAGGAGGAGGCCTGTGCTTGGTAAAAAGGCCTTTGGAAAGGCCTGCCCCTGCCCTGCTGCCTTTGAGGAGTTGCTTGCCTTTCTTTGGCCTGAGCACTCCTGTAAGTGGTCCTGTATTCGTCCATTTTCTTCATGTAATTCTCTGTCTGCTCCCCAAACAGAGAATTACCCACTACAGGAAAATCCATGGCCTTAGCCTGGGTATCCCATGAGGGACTAGTACATCTGAGCCAAGCCATTCTCCGAAGAGCCACAGACGTAGCCATGACTCTCGATGATACATCACTGGAGTCTACAGCAGCATGAAACTGAACTTTCGATGCCTCAATCCCATCTGCAGCCACCTGCTCCAGCTCCTTGGTGAGCTTGTTTAGCCAGTGCCAGTACAGTGTCCCACCTGGACTTCTGGTACCTGGCTGCATAGGCCATATAATTCGCCTGCCTGAGTCCCAAAGATGCTGCCATGTACTGCTTCTTTGCCATGGCATCAATCTTCCTGGAGTCCTTGTCTTGGGGGGTGATGCCAAGGAATGTTTGCCTTATCGCAGGCAGCAGCCTGTACAACCCAAACATGGCTGCACTGCTGAAAAAGGAACTCCGTATCTGAGCCTGAAAGAATATACCTCTTGTCCAGTCTTCTGTCCACAGGAGGTACAGAATTGGGAGACTTAAGAATTGTTTGTGTCCGTTTCCCAAAAGATTTATGGAGGGGGAATAGACAGTCTCCTGGACTCTGAGATGTCCATCATCTCAACATAACCAGGCTCTTCCTGATCCTCTACTGCCTCCTCCACAGGAAGCTGGAGGGTATCAGCCACCTTTCTGTAGAACATGTAATGCGAAGGGGACTCAGAAAGCCTAGGAGGAGAAACACCTGAAGGTCTGTCTGGGGAGATGTCTGGGTCAACAGGCACATCCAGACTTTCACTATAATCATCCTCATACTCTCCCTCCTCCTCAAACTCCGGTTCATAAAATTCTTCCAAGGTATAATCCAGAACCGGGGGAACCGATCGAACTGAGCCCCTGCCAGATGGTGCCAGTTCAGTCAGAACCGATCGAAGCAATTCCATAATCCTAATCGCTTTGGCTATTTCATTGGCGGTCTGAGTATGAGATTCTGGATCCGAAATGGTCGACTTGTCTTTTCTTTTTCTTTTTGTCGGAACAGATTCCTCAGAATCGGCTCTCCTTTTGCCCGAAGAAGTATCGCCCTGGTCAGAGGGCACTCCTTCTGGTTCGGTCGGAACCGAATTGGGCTGGCCATCCGGGGTCAACGGACTTCTCTGCCTCCCTTTCCCTCAGTCTACCTAATCTCTTTTCCAGGGTAGATTTGGGAACATTTATTCAAATTTGGCATTCTGAATCGAGGTGGTCAAATCCCAGACAATAAACACAGGTGGTGTGGGGATCAGCCTTAGCAAAGACTTCCCCACACACACTGCAGTGTTGAAACCCAGTGGGCACGGTTTTTTTCTTGGGTTTCTCAGACATGGCCAACCTAACCAAACTTACCCTTTTTTCGGCAATCCGCCAGGCAAGACTTCCCTATCGGTTCCTGATCGTGTCACAGGTCTTGGAAAAAAAACATACTAAAACCCGTTTTTTTTTTTCCTTTTTAAGAACCGATACAGACCGGTAACCACACACTAATGTAAAGTACAAATTTTAGCTCAAAATGATCGGTTCAGCCGAACCAATCCACAGTTTACAAGTTCCACAAAGAAAACAGAACAAAAACCTATCTAGTACTCACGGTACCACAGACAGAGACTTGAACAGACTATGCGGAAACAACAATTCGGAAGAAAACTGACCAAAACCCGACACTTCAACCGACTTTGAACCGAGCAGCAGGAGAAATCTCCGGAGCAACTGCTCAGTGAGGCGGAGTAAAGAATCTGACGGTTGCAGTTCGAATAACAGGCAAAGGCTTCAACCGAGCTCGAGATGAACATTCTATGCCAGGCATAGAAAAGTTAACCCTTTGTTCTCTGAGGCAGTTGAAAGGCAGGACCTAACTGCAATTGTCAGAATACATCAAGACTTCATGTTGTTTGAACAGCTCTTGCAGCAGGTTACACCATTAGGACTGAAGCCGGCAGGTGCCAGGACCCCACGGAAATTTCCTAGCTAGCAGTATTCAGCGGAGACTGCCCCTGACGTCGGTCCCCCCCCCCCAAACGTCAGGCATCGTACAAAAGGGGGCAGTCCCCCAGAATCCCCAGTTCTCCCGCCGGAGACTCCCGGTCGCTGGATGACAACAGAAAAGGAGACTGAGGATCCGCCATCAAATGGCAATCAGAGTGGTGTTAGAAACATCTAATCCTAGGAGAAGGATATCGGAACAAGTCTACCTCCAGCGGGGATGGTGGGAGGGAAAGTACCTGCTGCAAGAGCTGTTCTTGAAGATCTACTATTACGGTAAGTTCTTATGTAACTGTACTATCTTACTTCGAGATACAGCTCTTGCAGCAGGTTACACCATTAGGACCGATTCCCAAGCAATGCTGGAAATCCCTCACCGGTGGGAGAAGGAAAGGTAGAGATCATTAGATGGACCGAAGCCTAGGATAGGAGTCCCTGAAGGACTGCTAGATCAAAACCTGCTCTTCGCCTCGATGCAATATCCAGGCTATAATGTCTGATAAAGGTATGCACAGTGCTCCAAGTAGCTGCTGCACTGATGGCTGAAGTGGACACGTTCTTCATGGCCGCAAAGGAGGTAGCCACCCCCCCCTTGTGGAATGACCTTTAACCAAGCCCAGTAAGGGTTTGTCACGCTTCTGGTAACAGAACGTGATACAACGTATGAGCCACCTGAACAGTGATTGTTTGGAAACGGGAGCTCCCATCATCCTGTGAGCGAAGAAGATGAAAAGCTGGTCACATTTTCAGTGGTGTTTGGTTCTGGTCAGGTAATATCGAAGGCACCTACGCACATCTAAGGTGTGCAACAGGGCCTCTCCTCTATTAAGAATATTTAGGAAAGTACACTGGTAGATCTATGTCCTGATTAAGGGTGACAGCCGAGACCACCTTAGGTAGAAACTTCGGATTTGTCCGTAGGTACACCCTGTCCTGGTGAAAAACCAAATAAGGCTCTTTGCACATCAGTGCATGAAGTTTAGAAATTCTTCTGGCCAAAGTAACGGCAACTAAAAATAACGTCTTCCATGTAAGGAGACGTAGCTCGCAATCCGTGGCTGGTTCTAAAGGTGGCAGCATAAGCTGCTCCAGGACAAAGGGTAAATCCCACAGAGGAATAGGATCCTTAATCGGAGGTCTAAGGTGGAGGACACCTCTCAGAAAGGCACGGGCCGTGTCCAACTGAGTTATGGGACGTTGGCCTATACGAGAGTGATAAGCTGAGATGGCACAAAGATGTACTTTTATCGAGGAGTAGGCCAAGCCTGTGTGAAAGAGAAACAGGAGTTAGTCCAGGACCAACCTTTCCAATCAGTGAAAAGACCCGTGGCAAAACCTGCGCCATTTCATGGTGTATGTAGCGTGAGTGGCCAGTTTTCTAGCAGCAGCTAGAACATCTGCTACCTCTTGCGAGACCCTGTACCGCATAATGGCTATGTCTCTATGAGCCAGGCGTGCAGGTTCAGAGATCGAAGGTCCGGATGGACCAAAGAGCCTGCCTCCTGAGACAATAAGTGAGAGCTGATTAGCAGAGGCATCGGAGGCTCCCGGGACAGCTGGGGTAGTAGAGGGAATCAAATCTGTCTGGGCCAAAAACGGCGCGATAAATATCAACGTCGCTTGCTCTCTTCAGAGTTTCAAAAGGACCCTCTGGATCAACGGGAAGGGAAAGGCGTAGAGGAATCTGCCCGTCCAGGAGAAGGACAACGCGTCTCGCCAGAAAACACCAGGCCCTGGATCTAGCGAGCAGAAATTAGGCAGTTTTGTGTTGGATGGGGACGTGAAGAGGTCTAACTCCGGTGTGCCCCATCTGTGAAACAGATCCTCTACGACCTCCTGGAGTAGTTCCCACTCGTGGACTCTGGCCTGAGAGCGACTCAGGCTGTCTGCAATGATGTTGTCCACTCCTGGGACATGAACAGCAATGATGTTTGCACCGTGTTGTAGTACCCAATCCCACACCCTCATGGCCTCCCTGCAAAGCAGGAAGGAATGGGTGCCTCCATGTTTGTTGAGAATACATCATCGCGGTATTGTCTGTCTGTAACAGGAGAGTGCCCGGTGGTATCTCCGACTGGAAAGCCTGCAGGGCATAAAGAACTGCTCTCATTTCCAAGATATTTATGTGGAGATGAGCTTCCTGGGCTGTCCATAAGCCCTGAGACCTGACACAGTCGAGGTGTGCTCCCCAACCAAACCCTGAGGCGTCCGTGGAGAGCATCACAATTGGAGACAGCGCGAGGAAGGGTTCCCCTGCTAATAGGTTCTTTGAATCTAGCCACCACTGCCAATCCCGGATGATGGCATTCATGATCCAGATTGGAAGATGCAAATGGTCTTGCTTCTGATCCCATTGGACTCGTAACATCCACAGGGTCATCCGCATGAGGAGACGGGCTAGCGGGACTGTTGTAATGTCCGCAGCCATATGTCCGAGCAGACAAAGGACCAGTCTGGCTGGGACGGTCCTCTTTGACAAAATGTCCCTGATGAGGGATCTGATGTGTTCCACTCGGTCCTGGGGTAGAAAAGCTTTCCCTTGGACAGTGTCCAGAACTGCACCTATGAACTGCAGATTCTGTGACGGAACCAGGCGTGACTTCTTCTGATTGATAATGATGCCCAGCATCTCGAACAGAGACTGAGTACAATGAAAGGTGGACATCAAGGCCTCCCGAGAGGGTGCCATGAGAAGCCAGTCATCCAGGTAGGGGAACACGTAGTGGCCTTATCTCCTTAGAGCCGCCGCTACGACTGCCGTGCATTTCCTGAACACCCGAGGAGACGATGACAGTCCGAAAGGAGGGCTCGGAACTGATAATGGCGACCTAGAAATTCGAAGCGCAAGAACTTCCTGTGTGCTCGAGCAATGGGTATGTGCAGGTAAGCATCCTGCATGTCCAGAGACACAAGGAAGGAGCCCTGCTTGAGCATGGGTATCAGAGCAGGAAGGGTCACCATGCGGAAGCGTTTGTAGAGGACCGGAGCATTGAGATCGCTGCGATGCAGTATCGGATGGAGGTCCCCTGTCTTTTTGGGAACGAGAAAGAAGTGGGAATAGTAACCGGCACCTCTCTGGTTCCACGGTACGTGCTCTATAGCTTCCTTTCCTAGAAGCGTGAGCACCTCCTGCCGTATGAGCAGAGCGTACTGACCCGAATAACGAGAAAGCAGGGGAGGTCTTGATAGTGGGTGGTCGAGGAATTCGATAAAGTGACCTCTCTTGACCATCTAAAGTACCCACCGGTCGACAGTAGTCGACTGCCACCCTGAAAAGTGGCGAGTGATGCGACCCCCGACCTATTCTGCCCGTGGATCCAGATGAGGGGCAGGGGCCGGGAAGGAGTCATGCTGTGGCAGTGTTGGTTCCCGCAGGCTGGGCTGGTTTGGTATATCGCTGGCCTCTGCCTGAGGAAGATTTAGCCTGGGCTTTACGATGGAAAGTGCCCCTTTGTTGCTGGCCGGAACGTGGCTGCTGCCATTGTTGCCGGCCGCGTAAACGGTTCTGGTTCCTAAGAAAGGAACCAGGTTGAGATCTGTACATGGCTTGTACGGATCTTACTGCCTTTCCAGCGTCCTGAAGCTTGGTGGTGATCTTTTCTGAGTGTTCACCAAACAGGACTTCGCCGTTGTATGGGACGTCAAGAATGTTTTTCTGTACGTCTGGGGTAAAACCAGAGACACGGAGCCAGGAGCGTCTCCGGAGACAGACACCCGAAGCTGCAGCTCTGGCAGACGAGTCCACAGAATCGTATGTGGCTCGTAACACTTGGGTCCCCACATCAGACCCTGTGTGGAGGAGGTTTAAGAGCTGCGCCTTCTGATCGCCATCCGGTAGTTTATCAACAAGGTCCTGACCCTATTCCCACAGGGCATTCTGAAACTGAACCATACGAGACAGATAGTTCAGGGACCTGATGGAGCATGTAGCAGCCGCATACGTGCACCTCCCCAGAGCATCCAACTGTTTGGATTCCTGGTCCAGTGGCTGTGTGCTCATATGCTACAGTCGTTGGAACCAGTCATGAGAGGCCGTAATGACCATGGAGTCAACCAGAGGTTGTTGCGCTAAGTACTGGTCCTCTTTTGGAGCCTTGTACAGGCGTTCAGCTTTCTACTGCACAGCGGGGGTGGAGTGCGGACGCTTCCACGCAGCCTTGGTGACGTCTGTGAAAGTGTCCATGAAGGGTGGCACTACCACAGGCTTAGGATCCTTCTGCCGAAGGTAACGAGCAAGGCACTGTCTCTCGGGGTCGAGATCTTCCGAATCCCATCCCATGTTCTCCTGGACGTGCCTCAATTTCAGAGAAAGAAGGATCATCTGGAGGTGACCTGGTCAGGTCTTGTGGGTCAGGTGATGGGATGCTGAGTGGAGAAGGAGATCTGGAGGTGTCAGAAGTATCCGGTCTAGAATCCTCCCCTGGCGGAGTGTACCGTCGACGTCTGAGTCGCTTGGGGCTGGGAGATCCTGAGGGAGGCCTTCTCCGTTCCTTAGATCTTCCCCTAGGAGGTGGAGTATGCTCCTTGGGGGTTGGTGGTCATCCTGCTGGCCCCTGCGGTAGGAGGTGAAGGAGGAGGAGGAGGTTTCACTGGGATCACATCTTTCCTTATTGTGTCCCACCAAAAAGTGAAGAGATCTTTGACCTCTTGGATGTTCATACCCGACGACGGACCTGGCGCCGGTGGTCTGTCGCCGGGGTCGGGCGTCTGGTCCAAAGGTGTCTCCGGGATTGGCGAAGGCTCCCGTGGAAGCCAGGCGTCCTCGTTGTTGCCTGCCTGGTCCTCAGGCAACATCAGGTCCTCCTCCTCCATGGAGTCCCGGCGACCGGTGTCTACCAGTGACAGAGGGGCAGTCTTCGGCTCTGGTGAACATGTCACCAACGTCGGGCGCTTGGCTGACATCTTCGGCTCTGGCGAACGCCTGACTGACATCTGGTGTTTGGCCGATGTCCTCGGCTCCGGCGAACATCTGGCTGACTTCGGGTGCTTGACAGACATCGGGTCCGTCGTCCGCTTCAGGGACGTCAGGTCTTTAGTGTTCCAAGGTGGAGGATGCGGACCCCTGGGAGACCGATCTGGAGTGGGGGTCCCGGTGTCGGTCTGATGAGGAAGACTTGGTCTGGTGACGGTCAGAAGACTTCGACGAAGCCTGGGAGGGAGTGAAGAAAGCCGAAGGCCTGGAAGTCCTTTTAGGGTGCAGAGAAGCCAAAGATCTGTCTGAAGCCTTAACCTTGACCAGAGGGGGCTGAGAGCAAGCCCTGGAGGGAGAGCGGCCTGAGCACATGGAGCCTAAGCTGGTGCGCGAGTCCGAGGCCCGGTTAGGGGATCTGGACCTGGCCTTCTCCCAGTGCTTGTCTCTGTGTTTGTGGACTTCTGAGATAGATTCACCTCTGGAGGAAAGTTCTTTATTTGTTCTGTGCAGTTTCTCTTCCAAGAGGAACCCCTGAAGTGCCTTCTGGCAGCGGATCCTGGTGCGACTGTTAAACCCCTGACAGAAGGAGCAGGCCTTGGTGTCATGGTCAGGGCCTAAGCACAGGCAGGACGAATGAGGATCCTTGAAGGGGATCTGTTTGCCGCAGGCATACTTGGAAGAATGTCCTTCAGAAGAAGGAGTTGGAGATGCCAACATTAGTTTCGAAAAACTGTTGTGAGAAGCTCGTAGTCATTGTGCGCTAGAGTGGGACCGTGAGGCCGATG
This sequence comes from Neoceratodus forsteri, assembly GCA_016271365.2. Classification (NCBI taxonomy): domain Eukaryota; kingdom Metazoa; phylum Chordata; order Ceratodontiformes; family Ceratodontidae; genus Neoceratodus; species Neoceratodus forsteri. The sequence continues at coordinate 152,178,425 of JADMNL010000031.1, read as the reverse complement.
CTGGCGAGTCAATGGCAGGAAAAGAACTAGGGATTCTGGAGGACCAACCCCTTTTGTATGATGCTGGACGTCAGGGGAGGGACCGACATCAGGGGCGGTCCCCGCTGAATACTGAAAGCTAGAAAATTTCCGGCTGGTCCTGGCGCCTGCCGGCTTCAGTCCTAATGGTGTAACTTGCTGCAAGAGCCGAGTCTCTAAGTAAGATGCACTGTACCTTGAGTTTTGGTAGATATTTTCGTTGGTCCGCACCTATCCTTTCTTGTTCAATAATCTGGTTACAGTGAATAAAGTCTGGAAAACACTTTGGAGTGGAGGAGGACGCAGACAAGACAGGGTTCACATCCAAGGATCCATGGATTGCATCTCCTTCAGCTGTAAAATCCTACATACCTTGGTTATCAGACAGGACAAAAGATTTTGTATTAAACAGGAGAACTAGGAATCCTTTTCGGCTCAATCCACTCCCCTTCCTCCTCAGAGGATTTGTCGTCGTCGTCATCATCATGTAACTGCTTTAGGTCAGGATTTTCCTACCCAAGATCCCAGGCATCCTCATCCCGACTTTCCATATGGCCAAGGGTGGGGGTCTGCCTGCAGATTCATATCAGACTTGTCCTGCTCTGGTGCACCTGGACAAGCTCGAAGTTCCCCAAATTGGGGTCAGGTGTACAAAGGGATGTCCTACGGAACATCGGAGCTCAAAGGGTCTCCTAAGAGCAACCACAAAAATACACTTGAGAAACACAATGGGGGTAACAGGAACCCAGCAGAGAGGGTCACATTACCCTTTTGTAGGTCTTATATCATTTGAACACTAGAGGTCTCCGATAAGCCATGGTGCCAAAACACTAGTGCAACACATGCACAAAACATAGAATAAAAATAAGGAAACCGTTGCCTGACTTATTTGAGGAAAAGAAACAAT